>OZ026519.1:53517602-55010741 GCA_964019695.1 Loripinus fragilis
AGTGGGGAAGGGTGGGGAGGGTAAGTGGGGAAGTGGGGGAGGGTAAGTGGGGAAGGGTAGGGTGGGGTGGGGAGGGTAAGTGGGGAAGGGTGGGGAGGGTAAGTGGGGAAGGGTGGGGAGGGTAAGTGGGGAAGGGTGGGGAGGGTAAGTGGGGAAGGGTGGGGAGGGTAAGTGGGGAAGGGTGGGGTGGGTAAGTGGGGAAGGGTGGGGTGGGGAAGGGTGGGGAGGGTAAGTGGGGAAGGGTGGGGAGGGTAAGTGGGGAAGGGTGGGGAGGGTGGGTGGGGAGGGTAAGTGGGGAAGGGTGGGTGGGGAGGGTAAGTGGGGAGGGTAAGTGGGGAAGGGTGGGGAGGGTAAGTGGGGAAGGGTGGGGAGAGTAAGTGGGGAGGGGTGGGGAGGGTAAGTGGGGAAGGGTGGGGAGGGTAAGTGGGGAAGGGTGGGGAGGGTAAGTGGGGAAGGGTGGGGAGGGTAAGTGGGGAAGGGTGGGGAGGGTAAGTGGGGAAGGGTGGGGAGGGTAAGTGGGGAAGGGTGGGGAGGGTAAGTGGGGAAGGGTGGGGAGGGTAAGTGGGGAAGGGTGGGGAGGGTAAGTGGGGAAGGGTGGGGAGGGTAAGTGAGGGAGGGGGCGGGGAGGGTAAGTGAGGGAGGGTAAGTGCGGGAGGGTAAGTGAGGGAGGGTAAGTGCGGGAGGGTAAGTGAGGGAGGGTAAGTGCGGGAGGGTAAGTGAGGGAGGGTAAGTGCGGGAGGGTAAGTGAGGGAGGGTAAGTGCGGGAGGGTAAGTGAGGGAGGGTAAGTGCGGGAGGGTAAGTGAGGGAGGGTAAGTGCGGGAGGGTAAGTGAGGGAGGGTAAGTGCGGGAGGGTAAGTGAGGGAGGGTAAGTGCGGGAGGGTAAGTGCGGGAGGGTAAGTGAGGGAGGGGGCGGGAGGGTAATTGAGGGAGGGGGCGGGAGGGTAAGTGAGGGAGGGTAAGTGAGGGAGGGGGCGGGAGGGTAAGTGAGGGAGGGGGCGGGAGGGTAAGTGAGGGAGGGGGCGGGAGGGTAAGTGAGGGAGGGGGCGGGAGGGTAAGTGAGGGAGGGGGCGGGAGGGTAAGTGAGGGAGGGGGCGGGAGGGTAAGTGAGGGAGGGGGCGGGAGGGTAAGTGAGGGAGGGGGCGGGAGGGTAAGTGAGGGAGGGGGCGGGAGGGTAAGTGAGGGAGGGGGCGGGAGGGTAAGTGAGGGAGGGGGCGGGAGGGTAAGTGAGGGAGGGGGCGGGAGGGTAAGTGAGGGAGGGGGCGGGAGGGTAAGTGAGGGAGGGGGCGGGAGGGTAAGTGAGGGAGGGGGCGGGAGGGTAAGTGAGGGAGGGGGCGGGAGGGTGAGTGGGGGGAAGGGAGGGGGCGGGAGGGTGAGTGGGGGGAAGGGAGGGGGCGGGAGGGTGAGTGGGGGGAAGGGAGGGGGCGGGAGGGTGAGTGGGGGGAAGGGAGGGGGCGGGAGGGTGAGTGGGGGGAAGGGAGGGGGCGGGAGGGTGAGTGGGGGGAAGGGAGGGGGCGGGAGGGTGAGTGGGGGGAAGGGAGGGGGCGGGAGGGTGAGTGGGGGGAAGGGAGGGGAGGGTGAGTGGGGGGAAGGGTGGGGAGGGTGAGTGGGGGGAAGGGTGGGGAGGGTGAGTGGGGGTGGAAGGGAGGGGGCGGGAGGGTAAGTGGGGGTGGGAGGGAGGGGGGCGGGTGGGGAAGGGAGGGGGAGAGAGGGGGTGGGTGGGGAAGGGAGGGGGCGGGAGGGGGCGAGAGAGAGTGTTCGAGTGAAAGGAGGGGGAGAGAGGGAGAGTGTGGGTGAGAGAGAGGGAGAGTGTGCGGGTGAGAGAGAGAGGGAGAGTGCAGGTGAGAGAGAGAGGGAGAGTGTGCGGGTAAGGGAGAGAGTTCGGGGTGAGAGGGAGTGTGAGGGAGAGGGGGAGTGTGCGGGTGAGAGAGAGGGAGGGAGAGTGTCCGGGCGGGAGATAAAGAGGGAGAGTGCGGAGAGAGGGAGAGTGTGTGGGTGAGAGAGAGAGAGTGTGCGGGTGAGAGAGAGAGAGTGTGCGGGTGAGAGAGAGAGAGGGAGAGTGTGCGGGTGAGAGAGAGAGGGAGTGTGCGGGTGAGAGAGAGAGAGGGAGAGTGTCCGGGTGGGAGATAAAGAGGGAGAGTGTGCGGAGAGAGGGAGAGTGTGTGGGTGAGAGAGAGTGTGCGGGTGAGAGAGAGGGAGAGTGTGCATGTGAGAGAGAGGGAGTGTGCGGGTGAGAGAGAAAGGGGGTGTGTGCGGGTGAGAGAGAAAGGGGGTGTGTGCGGGTGAGAGAGAAAGGGGGTGTGTGCGGGTGAGAGAGAAAGGGGGTGTGTGCGGGTGAGAGAGAAAGGGGGTGTGTGCGGGTGAGAGAGGGAGTGTGCGGGTGAGAGAGGGAGTGTGCGGGTGAGAAAGGGAGTGTGCGGGTGAGAGAGGGAGTGTGCTGGTGAGAGAGGGAGAGGGAGAGAGAGAGGGAGGGTGTGTGGGTGAGTGAGAGGGAGGGTGTGCGTGTAAGAGAGAGAGAGGGAGGGTGTGTGGGTGAGAGAGAGAGGGAGGGTGTGTGGGTGAGAGAGAGAGGGAGGGTGTGCGGGTGAGAGAGAGAGGGAGGGTGTGCGGGAGAGAGTGAGGGAGGGTGTGCGTGTAAGAGAGAGAGAGGGAGGGAGGGTGTGTGGGTGAGAGAGAGGAGAGGGTGAGAGAGAGAGGGAGAGGGTGAGAGAGAGGGAGAGTGAGAGTGAGCGGGTGAGAGAGAGAGAGTGTGCAGGTGAGAGAGAGAGGGAGTGTGAGGGAAAGAGAGAGGGAGTGTGCGGGTGAGAGAGAGAGGGAGAGTGTGCGGGTGAGAAAGAGAGAGGGAGAGTGTGCGGGTGAGAAAGAGAGAGGGAGAGTGTGCCGGTGAGAGAGAGAGAGAGTGTGCCGGTGAGAGAGAGAGAGAGTGTGCGGCTGAGAGAGAGAGAGGGAGAGTGTGCGGCTGAGAGAGAGAGAGGGAGAGTGTGCGGGTGAGAGAGAGAGAGGGAGAGTGCGGCTGAGAGAGAGAGAGATAGAGTGTGGGGGTGAGAGAGAGAGTTTGTGCGGCTGAGAGAGAGGGAGAGTGTCTGGGTGGGACAGAAAGAGGGAGTGTGTGCGGAGAGAGGGAGAGTGTATGGTGAGAGAGAGGGAGAGTGTGCGGGTGAGAGAGTGTGTGCGGGTGAGAGAGAGAGGGAGAGTGTGCGGGTGAGAAAGAGAGTGTGCGGGTGAGAGAGGGAGAGTTTGCAGGTGAGAAAGAGAGAGAGGGAGAGTGTGCCGGTGAGAGAGAGAGAGAGTGTGCGGGTGAGAGAGAGAGAGTGTGCAGGTGAGAGAGAGAGGGAGAGTGTGCGGGTGAGAGAGAGAGGGTGTGCAGGTGAGAGGGAGAGTGTGCGGCTGAGAGAGATAAAGGGAGAGTGTCCTGGTGGGAGAGAAAGAGGGAGAGTGTGCGGAGAGAGGGAGAGTGTGCGGGTGAGACAGAGAGGGAGAGTGTACGGTGAGAGAGTGCGGGTGAGAGACAGGTGGGTGAGAGAGAGGGAGAGTGTGCGGGTGAGAGAGAGAGGGAGAGTGTGCGGGTATGAGAGAAAGGGAGAGTGTGCATGAGAGAATGAGAGGGTGAGAGAGAGAGGGAGAGGGTGAGAGAGAGGGAGAGTGAGAGTGTGCGGGTGTGAGAGAGAGAGTGCGCAGGTGAGAGAGAGAAAGGGAATATGAGGGTGAGAGAGAGGGTGTGCGGGTGAGAGAGAGAGGGAGAGTGTGCCGGTGAGAGAGAGAGGGAGAGTGTGCTGGTGAGAGAGAGAGGGAGAGTGTGCGGGTGAGAGAGAGAGAGAGTGTGCGGGTAAGAGAGAGAGGGTGTGCAGGTGAGAGAGAGAGGGAGAGTGTGCGGCTTAGAGAGAGGGAGAGTGTCCGGGTGGGAGAGAAAGAGGGAGAGTGTATGGAGAGAGGGAGAGTGCGGGTGAGAGAGAGGGAGAGTGTACGGTGAGAGAGAGGGACAGTGTGCGGGTGAGAGAGAGAGAGGGTGCGGGTGAGAGAGGGAGAGTTTGCAGGTGAGAAAGAGAGAGAGAGGGAGAAATGCCGGTGAGAGAGAGAGGGAGAGTGTGCGGGTGAGAGAGAGAGAGTGTGCAGGTGAGAGAGAGAGGGAGGATGTGCGGGTGAGAGAGAGGGTGTGCGGGTGAGAGAGGGTGTGCGGGTGAGAGAGGGTGTGCGGGTGAGAGAGGGTGTGCAAATGAGAGAGAGGGAGAGTGTGCGGGTGAGAGAGAGAGGGTGTGCAGGTGAGAGAGAGAGGGAGGGTGTGCGTGTGAGAGAGGGTGTGCGGGTGAGAGAGAGGGAGAGTGTGCGGCTGATAGAGAGAGAGGGAGAGTGTCCGATCGGGAGAGAAAGAGGGAGAGTGTGCGGAGAGAGGGAGAGTGTGCGGGTGAGAGAGAGAGGGAGAGTATGGTGAGAGAGAGTGCGGGTGAGAGACAGGTGGGTGAGAGAGAGGGAGAGTGCGGGTGAGAGAGAGTGTGTGCGGGTGAGAGAGAGAGGGAGAGTGTGCGAGTGAGAGAGAGAGTGTGCGGGTGAGAGAGGGAGAGTTTGCAGGTGAGAAAGAGAGAGAGAGGGAGAGTGTGCAGTTGAGAGAGAGAGAGTGTGCAGGTGAGAGAGAGAGGGAGAGTGTGCGGGTGAGAGAGAGGGAGGGTGTGCGGGTGAGAGAGAGGGTGTGCGGGTGAGAGAGGGTGTGAAGGTGAGAGAGAGGGAGAGTGTGCGGGTGAGAGAGAGAGGGTGTGCAGGTGAGAGAAAGAGGGAGAATGTGCGGCTGAGAGAGGGAGAGTGTTCGGGTGGGAGAGAAAGAGGGAGAGTGTGCGGAGAGAGGGAGAGTGTGCAGGTGAGAGAGAGAGGGAGAGTGTACGGTGAGAGAGACTGGGGGTGAGAGACAGGTGGGTGAGAGAGAGGGAGAGTGTGCAGGTGAGAGAGAGTGTGCGGGTGAGAGAGAGAGAGAGGGAGAGTGTGCGGGTGAGAGAGAGTGTGCGGGTGAGAGAGAGTGTGCGGGTGAGAGAGAGTGTAAGGGTGAGAGAGGGAGAGTTTGCAGGTAAGAGAGAGAGAGGGAGAGTGTGCGGACGAGAGAGATTGTGCAGGTGAGAGAGAGAGAAGGAGAGTGTGCGGGTGAGAGAGGGAGGGTGTCTGGTTGAGAGAGAGGGTGTGCGGGTGAGAGAGGGTGTGCGGGTGAGAGAGAGAGGGAGAGTGTGCGGGTGAGAGAGAGAGAGGGAGAGTGTGTGGATGAGAGAGAGAGAGGGAGAGTGTCCGGGTTGGAGAGAAAGAGGGAGAGTGTGCGGAGAGGGGGAGAGTGTCCGGGTGAGAGAGAGAGGGAGAGTGTACGGTGAGAGTGCGGGTGAGAGACAGGTGGGTGAGAGAGAGGGAGAGTGCGGGTGATAGAGAGAGTGTGTGCAGGTGAGAGAGAGAGAGAGGGAGAGTGTGCGGGTGAGAGAGTGTGCGGGTGAGAGAGGGAGAGTTTGCAGGTGAGAAAGAGAGAGGGAGAGTGTGCGGGTGAGACAGGGAGAATGTGCGGATGAGAGGGAGAGTGTGCGGGTGAGAGAGAGGTTGAGAGAGAGTGAGAAGGTGCGGGTGAGAGAGAGAGGGAGAGTGTGCGGGAGAGAGAGAGACGGAGAGTGCGGGTGAGAGAGGGAGAGTTTGCAGTTGAGATTGAGAGTGTGCGGGTGAGATTGAGAGTGTGTGGATGAGAGAGAGTTTTTGCGGGTGAGAGAGTGTGTGGGTGAGAGAGAGAGAGAGGGAGAGTGTGCCGGTGAGAGAGGGAGAGTGTGCGGGTGAGAGAGAGAGAGTGTGCAGGTGAGAGAGAGAGGGAGAGTGTGCGGGTGAGAGAGAGTGTGCAGGTGAGAGAGAGAGGGAGAGTGTGCGGGTGAGAGAGGGAGAGTGTGCGGGTGAGAGAGAGAGGGAGAGTGTGCGGGAGAGAGAGAGAGGGAGAGTGTGCGGGTGAGAGAGAGGGAGAGTGTGCGGGTGAGAGAGAGGGAGAGTGTGCGGGTGAGAGAGAGGGAGAGTGTGCGGGTGAGAGAGAGAGGGAGGGAGAGTGTGCGGTTGAGAGAGAGAGAGAGGGAGAGTGTGCGGGTGAGGGAGGGAGAGTGTGCGGGTGAGAGAGGGAGAGTATGCGGGTGAGAGAGAGGTTGAGAGAGAGAGTGAGAAGGTGCGGGTGGGAGAGAGAGGGAGAGTGTGCGGGTGAGAGAGAGAGGGAGAGTGTGCGGGTGAGAGAGGGAGAGTTTGCAGGTGAGATTGAGAGTGTGCGGGTGAGATTGAGAGTGTGCGGATGAGAGAGAGTTTTTGCGGGTAAGAGAGTGTGCGGGTGAGAGAGAGAGGGAGAGTGTGCCTGTAAGAGAGAGAGAGGGAGAGTGTGCGGGTGAGAGAGAAAGTGTGCAGGTGAGAGAGAGAGGGAGAGTGTGCGGGTGAGAGAGGGAGAGTGTGCGGGTGAGAGAGAGAGGGAGAGTGTGCGGGTGAGAGAGAGGGAGAGTGTGCGGGTGAGGGAGGGAGAGTGTGTGGTTGAGAGAGAGAGAGGGAGTGTGCGGGTGAGAGAGAGGGAGAGTGTGCGGGTGATAAATAGAGAGAGAGGGAGAGTCTGCGGGTGAGAGAGAGGGAAATTGTGCTGGCGGAGAGAGGGAGTGTGTGCGAGTGAGAGAGTGTGTGCGAGTGAGAGAGTGTGTGCGAGAGAGAGTGTGTGCGAGTGAGAGAGTGTGCTCGAGTGAGAGTGAGAGAGTGTTGGAGTTAGAGTGAGAGAGTGTGAGAGTGAGAGATAGAGTGTGCGAGTGAGAGAGGGGGGTTGAGAGAGGGAGAGTGTGCGAGAGGGAAATGGTGTGTGTGAGTGAGAGAGTTTGAGAGAGAGAGTTTATGAGAGAGAGTGTTAGTGACAGAGAGTAAGAGTGAAAGAGAGTGCGTTTGAGAGTGTGCAAGTAAGAGAGATTGTGCGAGTGAGAGAGAGAGAGAGAGTGTGTGAGTGAGAGATAGGGAGAGTGTACAAGAGAGAGGTAGAGTGTACGAGAGAGAGAGAGAGTGTGTGCGAGTGAGAGAGTGTGCGAGAAAGTGTGTGAGAGAGAGTGTGTGTGCGAGAGAGAGTGTGTGTGCGAGAGAGAGAGAGAGAGTGTGTGTGTGCGAGAGAGAGCGTGTGTGTGCGAGAGAGAGTGTGTGTGTGCGAGAGAGTGTGTGTGTGAGAGAGAGAGAGTTCGTGCGAGAGAGAGGGAGAGAGAGAGTGTGCGAGTGAAAGGGGGTGAGAGAGGGAGACTGTGCGAGTGAGGGAGAGTTTGTGAGAGAGTGTGAGTGAAAGAGAGTGCGTTTGAGAGAGAGTGCAAGTAAGAGAGATTGTGCGAGTGAGAGAGAGAGTGTGTGAGTGAGAGATAGGGAGAGTGTACGAGAGCGAGGGAGAGTGTACGAGAGAATGAGATTGTGTGCGAGTGAGAGAGTGTGTGTGAGTGAGAGTGTGTGAGTGAGAAAGAGTGTGTGTGCGAGAGAGAGTGTGTGCGAGAGAGAGAGAGAGAGTGTGTGTGTGTGCGAGAGAGAGAGTGTGTGTGCGAGTGAGAGAGAGAGTGTATGCGAGAGAGTGTGCAAGAGAATGAGAGAGAGAGAGTGTGCGCGAGAGAGTATGTGCGAGAGAGAGAGAGTGTGTGTGCAAGTGAGTGAGAGTGTGTGTGCAAGTGAGAGAGAGTGTGTGCGAGTGAGAGACAGAGTGAGTGCGAGTCTGAGAGAGACAGAGTGTGCGAGTGAGAGAGTGTGTGAGAGGAGAGAGAGTGTGTGTGTGAAAGGGGCGAGAGAGTGTGAGCGAGAGAGTGTGAGCAACAGTGGCAAGAGAGAGAGTGTGTGTGTGTGTGTGTGTGTGAGAGAGAGTGTATTTGAGTGAAAGGGGAGAGAGAGTATATGTGTGAGAGGGGCGAAGGAGAGAGATATGGTGTGTGAATGAGAGTATGTGCGAGAGAGAGTGTGCGAGTGAGAGAGAAAGTGTTCGCGAGTGAGTGAGAGAGTGCAATGAGAGCAGTGAGAGAGAGAGGGAGGTAGTGGTAGTGGGATAGAGAGAGAATGTGCGATGGAGAGAGAGGGCAAGTGAGAGGGGTGAGAGAGAAGAGAGAGAAGAGAGAGTGGTAGTGGGGGAGAGGGAAGCTTTCTCAAAGCTAAGCGAGTATTCCCCTTATAAAGCTCAATGGGCTTGTGTATGTCTGCATCTGCAATGTTCGTTTAACGTCTATCGCAGATAAATAACATACTTATATCTGCAACTGCAATCGTATAATAATAATATTGCTTCTATCCCCTGTAGAAATTTTACAACTGTATGTAACTGCAATGAAGTGTTGTAACGATGATTATATCTGTAACTGCAATGTTAAGAGTAATATCTATGAGAACTTCATGAGCAATTGCAGAAATGTATTCTCTTGAAGTTCTGCTGATATTAAACAATAGTCATTTTCTTGGAAATCCTACACTCTTTGTTTATATGTTTAATTATGTATAACTATCACACAAAACAACTTTGCTTGTGATATTGGACGTAGGAAAATAAACAGGATTGAAGTTATTTTGTTCTTAATCATCTATTCAGGTCACGACCCCCTTCTCCTTCACGACTAATCACAGAATAATAATTGCGCCTACACCTCTGAGTCTTGCACTAACTACCTTTTTAGTTCAACTAGGGCAGTCTACCACTGAGTTTTTGCGCCCCACCTCTAAGACTTACACTAATGACCTCTTGAGTTCAAGTCAAGCATTCTACCACTGAGCCATTGCGCCCCCACCTCTGAGGCTTGCACTAACTACCTTTTTAGTTCAACTAGAGCACTCTACCACTGAGTCATTGCGCCCCCACCTCTGAGGCCTGCACTAATGACCTCTTAAGTTCATGTCAAGCATTCTACCACTGAGCCTTCTACTTCACGACTATCACAGCATAATAATTGCGCCCCACCTCTGAGGCTTATACTAACTACCCTTGTAGTTCTACTAGAGCAGTCTACCTCTGAATTATTGCGCCCCACCTCTGAGGCTTGCACTAATGACCTCTTGAGTTCATGTCTAACATTCTACCACTGAGCCATTGCGCCCCACCTCTGAGGCTTGTGCTAACGACCTTTTGAGTTCAAGTCAAGCATTCTTTGTTTGTTTGATTTGATACTTTACGCCCCATCAAGAATCTTTCAGCTATATAGGGACGGGTCTTCCTGGGTTGGAACCAGTACTAAGCAAGGATCAATGTGTCTTGCTCAAGGACACAACGCAGTGACGCTGGAGAGGCTTGAACCAGGGCTCCTCAGTCTTGAGTAAAGCATTCTACCACTAAGCCATTGCCCCCTAACTTCTGAGGCTTGTACTTACGACCTATTGAGTTCAAGTCAAGCATTACACCACACTGCTTCTCAACTTCACAATGAAGTGCGTTAAAAGTTTGGACAAAAATGACAAAGGTATATCTAGAATTCTCTCGTGGGTGAAAGTTCAAAATTTCAAAAAGCCTGAACTTAAGAAATTTAAATCTAAAATCTTTCATTATGCCTATTAAATAACATTTTTATGATTATATGGCCAATTGCCTTTAGATAAATAAGTAAGATACCAGAGAAGCGATTATAATCTGCCTAATTTAGTATTTTGAGGCTGACTTTCTGTGGAAAGTCAACCTCATGACTTTCTGTGGAAAGTCAACCTCAAAATCCTGAATTCAATGATAATCCTGAAAACTTTCACCCATGTATTCTTTGTGCATGTTATGCCAAAATTATCTGAACATTTCGTGAGATTTATTGTTTTCATGGCTGAACTAATTTTGACCAGGCTAACTGAAGAATAATAAGTTTTTTTTTACAAAAATACAGGTAGTAAAAAGCCACAAAGAGTGATATATGATAATAACATCAGCATGCAATCAGATATATGTTTTTTCGGCATACATTTGCGTCCATTTCTTTCAAGAAAATACAAAGAATATGTTTTGTCAAGCTGAAATTTATTGTCATCAAAATGAAGAACAAGAGCAAAATCTCACTGACATAAGAATCTAGCATCATATAATACAAACTATTTGAAACCTGGAAATAACATCCAAGTTAAATTTTGGCTCCAATATCGTTGAACAATAGCTATGTTACAGGAAAGATAAGGGGTATAATGATATTATTGCTTTTGACTAGATGTTTGTATCTTTTAAATAAGCTTACTAGAGGTTAAAACAGTTTGAAATACAAATATATGACTTTGCGTTGAACTTTACTTATATACTAGGCCAAAAAAGAAACGCCGCAAACAATAATTGAAAATATTGTGAGTTAAATATGAGTGGCAAATTTCATTATCCTGTCTATGTTTTGCTATTTAGCCTGTCGCACATTTCCCCATTGTTTTATTGAGGTCAGTCAATCAAAACCTGTGTACTGACCGATTTTCCATTTTTCTGTTTTTCACGTGCACACTCAGACCATTCAGATTTACATCTGTACTAACTACTGAAATCTCCAGTCGAACATCCCAAACGTCTAAAAACATTTAAAAACTTTGGATATTATGATTACACATTGCTTATTTATGGTGACCAAATTGGCACTTGTAGAACGTGAACGTGCGATAGGAATATTACAAGCTAACGTGACGCCATTGATAGTAGCAAAACGATTTCGGTGCCATTTTAAGACGATACGACGTCTTAAGAATCGTTTCAGACAAATTGGGAAAACGTCACACCGTCTGCGTCCAGGACGTCGACGTGTGTCGACGCGACGTTAAGATCGACACATCCAGACGTCTCATTTGTGCAATCGATTTCATCTGGAGTCACTCACAGCTAGGACATCACAAGGAACTCATAGTCCAAAAATCAGGGCTCAAACTGTGAGAAATCGTTTCAAGAGATTTGTTTAAAACCCCCACCTCCCAACGTTTGACGGAACTTAACTTTGGTGCAGTATTTACGTCAAATTAAGGAACCCGCGGTAGTACTAACGTCTTGATGAATTGAAAAAACTAACAAAGAACATTTTCTAGCACCATTTTGCTTTTTTTTTTCTAATCACTGCTTGTTTTTTTTTAATGAAATACATAACCGGTACAGTTAGCACTTTTCGTAAATAGCGGCGTTTCTTTTTTGGCCTAGTATATAAAAATTGGAACTATGAGTAATTAGTTCCCAGTATGAGTTTCTACAAGTATTTAAACCCTGAAAGCATCAGCGAAACAAACCGCATCTAAAATGTCTGCTGAGGTCGTCTGCTGCACACATTCTATAACATTATTGGTTAACGTAAGTACATCTTGACAAACAGTATGGCCCCAGATCAGACTGCTCCTACTGGAGATGTCTGATTTAGATTTACACTGTTTGTCTGGAGCAGTCTGATCTGGATCTACACTGTCCGTGAGGCTTCTAAAACATTTTAGCAGACTGCAAAAGCAGATGACTTTCGCTAAGATTGGCGCTGGGTTCAGATTTGCCTAGATTGTTCATATCTAACATGTATTAGGATTCATAATTGTAGACAGTCAATTTCCTAGATTTTTCATATCTAACATGTATTAGGATTCATAATTGTAGATATTCAAAACTATTTTTAGAAGTGAATGAAGGATTGGCACTTCATTTAAATGGTTAACCAATAGACAATTTTAATCCAATACTAAAACCTAAATGTTTCCAACACTAAAACCTATTTCATTGAGGTGTTTGTCTAAGTTTACAATTGTTCAGTCATGTCATAATGGGTATTCCTGTTTGAACCAGTACTGAGCTGCAGATAAAATATCTTGCTCGAAGACACAAAGCAGTGCCACCAGTGAGGCTCGAACCCACAACCCCTCGATCTAAAATCCAGCACTCCACCACTGAGCCACTGCGCTCCTCTATTGCACTGAATATCCTCTTGTATATGATAAACTGCTATTTACAAATAAGCCATGACATGTGATTTCCAACATTGAAGCATTTTGAAAAGTGTAGACTCGAACGAGCCTTTGCAGCCTCCTTTTTAGCTTAGAAACTCCAAATGCTGTTGGGTCTGTAGCTTAAAAGACATTGAATATTCAAGCGATGGCTCTGATCAGACTGCGCATAAATGCAGGCTGGTCTGAGCCTTCGCTGATCACACAGTGTTGGAAATATTATTTTGCGGCTCCTTTTGTCATTTTTATAACAAGATGGCTACCTTTGCTAGCTATAATTTCAATTCCTGTAAAACCTTATCATATGAGATTATGTTTGGGAGTGATATTACATCAGGTTATAAAATGGACAAAGAAACTGGTGGTTTACATATTTACTGTCCTGCCAGCCAAGAGTAACAGTGACGTCATGTTTTGTAAATAAAGAAATCAGGAACTTGTAATTTATAGATCACTTGTGTATAAATCCTATCCGCAGGATAGTATTTATACAGAAGTGATCAATCTTTTCGCGTTAGCTCAAGTGCAGTGTACAAATTAATGTTTAACTTAACAATTTGTAAACAAAATATTATGTCACTGACACTTTCGGTTGGCACGACAGTACAGTAAAACCTGTCTGAAGCTGGCACTGAAAAATAGACGAAGATCTAAATGACAGATGGTAGCTTAATGATGGTCGAACATATTGAAGGATGCTCCCCTTGGAGCATTCTTCAATACTGTTGACCTGCATTCAGTGATAAACGGTCTTGAAAATCAATTTTTGTCTTCATTTTGAGTGACCACTTAAGACCGGTTTACTGTACTATTTAATGAATGATGCCCATATCAATTTATATACATAATGTCAAACTTCGACCACTTTTATGCCAAAAAAGTTATTTCAAGTCACAATTGAAAAAAGATCAAATATTCATTCCCCTGTATTTGTGCATTTCTTAAATGATGCATTTTCATAAATACTTGGCAAACCTCACATTTTATCTCTTTTCCCCAATTCATCTGATAGTTTCAATAAAATGGTCAACGATGTGAGAAGACCTGTCTTTGGTGTTTGAGAACAATAAAGGGGCAGATCTGTCTGCGTTTCCGTGCAGACTGATCAGCACCTCTTTTATTCCCTTTTTAAAAAGTATCATATCATATGCCTGGTCGGAAATTCCCAAGACGGGTTTTCTTATGAGCACTCCTCTTGTTATCTTAGGTCATTTGAGCTATAATATTTACATATTTGGACTCCATAATTGAGCCTCGGCATGAGATTTCCAACAATATGGTATGTGCGACCAGCATAGGCTCAGTCTGATCAGAGCATTTGCTAATTGTTTGAATATTCTATGAGTGTTAAGCTACTGGTGAACATCATTTAGAGTTTCTAAGCTTAAAAGGAGCCTGCATAGGCTGGTCTGAGTCTACACTTGTCAAAATGCCACATTGTTGGAAATCACATGTTGCGGCTCTTTTCTATGTAATACCCTGATCATTTTCAGACAAGTTTTTGTCAATATAATTATTGAAAATATACATTCTTGACATAATCATGACAAGCTCACTGTGCACAAATCTTATTCATATTCTAAAACATCTCTTTAATACCATGTAGGTCGAGATCAGCTGGTTCTGGTGATATTAGATGATCAAGAACCACACTGTCTTAAAAACACAATAAATCAAAAGCACCTCTAGATTAACAAAAAATCAGAATTTGAGCCTGTGACATTGCATACGACGTAGTTATACAGTGGCTGAATTACTATAATATTGCATACAAAAATGAACAAAAAACAGACAAATAAAATTGTTCTATTTTGTTTGATTTGATTTTTTACGGCCAATCAACAATCTTTCAGTTATAAATGAACGGGTCTTCCTGGGTTAAACCAGTACTAAGCTAGGATTCATTGTCTTGGTCAAGGACACAACTCAGTGACGCTGGTGAGGCTCGAACCAGCAGCCCCTCCGTCTCCCGTCAAGCACCCTACCACTGAGCCACTTTAAATAACACTGTAAACACTTTCTATGTTATTTAGTATATCGTCTAAAGTATGTGAATTCCTCATACAGTAGTAGCACACTCATCAGGAAAAAATCTTAAATGCAAACTATGAAATAATAAATAAATGGTCTTTGAAAGACATTCAATTTTCAATGCACCTTGTATATTTTCCTCGTTTAGTACCTCAATTACCAGACCAAGGACTATGACTATCTAGTCATTAGTGTACACCTATGATGTACAGCATACATTGCTCTATCATAAACTTACAATGCGCACACCCTATGTGCTACTATTGCCGAAATAAATGCCTTAAAGGATTCAGGCACACTCTCAGCAGAAAATCAACCCATAAATCCTAAAATCAGAGATGACCTTGGAAGCTCAACCCATGCATAAATAAAACTGCCAAATTGCTTGATATCCACCCAAATAATCCTGGCTATTCAGGCATCTATTTTAGGCAAGTTATTGTAAGCTCTTTTAATTTTCCAGGCAAAATCCCAACGTAAAAATGGGATTTATAAGCTTGGTTTGTTGAATCATCAGTTTTGGCTAAATGAAAATTTCTAACTGATGTTAATTTTGTAATGAAATAAGCTTAAACACAATAGCCATAACTCTGAAACAGACAGCAACTGTAATTGTATGTGACACATGAGTTTGTCCTGATACACTTTCCTAAAAAGTTTCATGAAGATAACCTGAGAGGTTACTAAATTATGCAGTGTGCAAGAATTTTTTGAAAAAAAAAATAAAAACAAATACTCAATTGGGCATAACTTGGAAATTATATACAGGGGAAACAATCATTCTGAAGGCGACATATTGCCTTTACCTATAACATCTTCCTATAAAATTCCATGAAGATATCCCAAGAGATAACATAGTTATTGGGTGTACATGAAAGAAAATTAAACAAAATAGGCAACTAAAAACAATCAATTGGCAATAATTCTGATATAAAAAATGGAAAACAACCATAATTGTATGTGACACTTCTTGAACTATTACACATTCCTATAAAATTTCATGAAGAGATATATAAAGGTTGCTGAGATATGGTGGGTACAAGATTTTTTTAGAATAATCAAAGGGGCATAACTCAGAAACTAGGAAGGGGGAACAACCATTCATGTATATGACACATCGTCTTCACCTAATATGCATTCCTACAAAACTGCATGAAGATATCATGAACAAAGAGAGTGTTATGGGATGTACAATAAAATAAATCATTTCTACAAAATAAGCACTAAGTACAATCAAAGGGCCTTAACCAAGAAACAGAATTCACCCATACTTGAACATCCTCTTGGCCTGGTATAATTTCTATAAAATTCCATGAAGAATCCCAAATGGATACTGAGTCATGGGTTGTACAATAATTTTTGCAGAAAAACTATCAAATGGGCATAATTTGGAAACTAAGAAAAGGGGACACTCATTCTTGCATGGGACACGTCGTCTGTACCTAATGCACATTCCTATTAAATTGTATGAAGATACAATGATCAATGAGTGAGTTATGGAGTGTACAAGAATGTGAATTTCATAAAAAAGCATAAAAAAAACAATCAAAGGGCCATTACTCTGAACAAATAAAGGAAAAGCAACCATAATTGTATGTGACAATAAGTCTTGATCTGATATACATTCCTATAAAGTTTCATAAAGGAAAAACTAAATAATTGAGGCAAAAACACTTTTTTTCTTTGGGCTCCCCCTCCCCTTTCACCCACTCCTTGCTTTGGCCACTCATTTGTTGTAGCTGTATTTTTTGGTTGAATTTTTTTAGTTATATTTTTTGTAATTGTACTTTTTTTTAAATCTTTTTTTTTGAAGTATTGTTTTATCTTTTTGTTGTTGTTTATTTATCTTTTTTTTGTTGTTTATTAAAAATAAACATAGGACCATTTTAACAACAATAGATTTACAGTACAGCGAAATATACATTATTGGTCTTCTGGTAGTGCTCTTTCATGTTCTTTTACCTGGGTGCTGGTTCTGAAAGAGAAAAGACTGCTGTGCGTTAATAAATTGGTTACAAATTAAGCCCATCTTTTTTTAATATTCATTTATAACATGCCTTTAAGGATGTTCAAGTTTTCAAGAGTTTTAAGCTTGTATAAGAATTTATCATGGTGTGGGTGACTGCACATCACTCACAGACTCACACACTTGCCAGTGTCAGTAAACCAATGGATGGATTTATGTACAAAACTAAAGTAGCCTACTTGAATTGTGGTGTGTAAACCCAGTATATTTTGTGTAATTTTCTGGTGTCTTTGACCTGTTCACAGAAACGATAATTAAAAGCAAGTTAGTTAGATTTGCACCTGTTGAAATGTTGAGATTATGATATGTTATACATGTTGAAAAGGTAGAGATGCGTGTGTATTGTGGTATTAAAGCTGAATCAATTGTTTGCACACATCGGTGTACGCACTAAGAGAGGCCCTAAATGTTATTTGTTCATATCCCATCCTTGCCACTTCAAGAAAAAAATATCATTTTTATCATTCATAATGTTTATTTCTTTAAAGTTAGAGCAGATGAAAGATTTTGTTCTAAGCGTTAGACTAAAGAGGAGAGCACAGAAAGAAAGACACAATGGAGAGAGAGAGAGAGAGAGAGGCGATAAGTGAAGAGGCACGGAAAGAAAGACACAAGAGAGAGAGAGAGAGGGGCGATAACTCATTGTAACCAGTTCTTCATCTGTCTCTGTAGCTCAGTTTCCTCTTACAATCTGAAGTGATAAAAGGATACAATGTTAATCTCCTTTAGTAGTTCGTTTAGTGTAGCCCCTGGTTTTAAGTCCTTTTAGCAAGGTAGGGGACTCCCTTCAGGGTTTTATACAGAAAAGTTTCTTATTTAATTGATTTTCTGTAAATTGGGTGAAAATAACTAAAATAAGGGAATAGGCTTTTTTATTTGTTTATTTTTCAGAGCCTGGATTGCTTACCCTCACACTTCTTGCATTGGGCTGATTCTGGTTAAGAAAGGCCTACTCAGGTTAAACAATGCATAGTTATTGAAAGTCTCATTTTAATATCTATCTGTGGGTACTCAAAAGAACGGTCTTAACAAGACAGTTCCATTGTGTACACAGTTGGCTAAGTTCAATAGAATATGGGCGGAATATCTTTGTAGAATACCATGTGCACTGAACTGTATCTTCATATGCGACTGTTTTTCCATTGACGTGTTTAACCTGTGGCTTTTATGAAGAATATAATTACGTTATATCATAGATTTGGTCTATTTTTGGGCTGATTCTGGTTGAGAAAGTCCTTTTCATGTTACAAAAATGCATACTTATTGCAAGTTTCATTTTGATATATACTAGTGGGTACTCAAAAGAACTGTCTCAGCGAAAAAAGCATAAAAAGACAATCAAAGGGCCATAACTCTGAACAAATAAAAGAAAAGCAACCATAATTGTATGCGACACATAGTCTTGATCTGATATACATTCCTTTAAAGTTTCATGAAGAGAAAACTAATTGATTTAGGCAAAAACACTGCACAAATGTTTTTTTTTCTGTGGGCTCCTCCTCCCCTTTCACCCATTCTATTTTTTTTGGCCTCTCCTTTTTTGTAGTTGTATTTTCTTTAGTTGTACTTTTTTGCATTTTTTTGTAGTTGTATTTTTCGTTTTTTTTAAGTTGTATTTTTTCCCATTTTTAACGTAGACGAAGGAACATTTTGACAACAATAGATAATCAGTACAGCGAAACATACATTATTGGTGTTCTGGAAGTGCTCCTTCTGTTCTTTTATTTGAGTGCTGGTTCTGATAGAGAAAAGTAAAATGCTATGCGTTAATAAATTAGCTACAATTTAAGTCCATCTGTATCAATATTCATGTATAACTTATCCCTTTAAGGATGATCAAGTTTTCAAGACTTTTTAAGCTTCTGTAAGAAATTATCATGGTGTGTGTGACTGCACATCACTCACAGACTCTCTTCCTCGCCAATGGAGGGAATTATATACAAAAATGGAGTAGCCTTCTTGAATTGTGGTGTGTAAACCCCGTATATTTTGTGTAATTTGCTGGTGTGTTTAACCTTTTGGCAGTAATAGTAATTAAAAGCAAGTTTGTTTGATTTTCACATGTTAAACTGTTTTAATTAGACTATGTTATACATCTTGAAAAGGTAATTATGAGTGTGTATTGTGATATTAAAGCTGAAACAGTTGTTTGCATACATCATTGTATGCACTGAGAGATGCTCTAAATGTTGTGCTCCGATCCCAGCCTCGTTATTTCAAGAAAAAAATATCATTTTTATCATTCATAATGTTTATTTTTTTACAGTTACAGCAGATGATAGATTTTGTTCTAAGCGTTAGACTAAAGAGGAGAGCACCGAAAGAAAGACACAATGGAGAGAGAGAGGGGCGATAACTCATTGTATCCAGTTCTTCATCTGTCTCTGTAGCTCAAGTTCCTCTTACAATCTGAAGTGATAAAAGAATATAATGTTAGGCTCCTTTAGTAGTTCGTTTAGTGTAGTCCCTGGTTGGAGGTCCTTTCAGCCAGGTTGGGGACTCCCTTAAGGGTTGTTTACTGAAAAGTCTCTTATTTTAATTAATTTTCTGTAATTTGGGTAAAAAGTAACTATATAAGGGAATAGGTTTTTATTTATTTGTTTATTTTTCAGAGCCTGGATTGCTAATCCTCTCATTTCTTGCATTTGGCTGATTCTGGTTGAGAAAGGCCTACTCAGGTTAAAAAATGCATAGTTATTGCAAGTCTAATTTTTTATATCTATTTGCGAGTACTCAAAAGAACTGTCTCAGCGAAATAGGCATAAAAAGACAATCAACAATCGTTTTTTTAACATACACGTTTTAACAGCAATATATTTACAGTAGAGCGAAATATACATTATTGGTTTTCTGGTAGTGCTCTTTTATGTTCTTTTATCGGAGTGCTGGTTCTGAAAGAGAAAAGTAAAATGCTATACGTTGATAAATTAGCTACAAATTAATCCAATCTTTTTAATTTTCATTTTTAACTTATGCCTTTAAGGATGATTATGTTTTTAAGAGTTTTTAAAGGGGACAGCAACCCTGATGATTACTATGTTTAATATGAAAGATCTTAATAAACCACGAATTTTGATACCAGTTTCGTCTAAATCGGTTGAAAAATGTGGAAGTTATGGGCGTTTGAATATTTGCAAACAGACTGTAATGGAAGCGGCCATAGTGTAGGCTTAGTGAAGTCACTCAGCCTAATTAAATATGCGTAATCAAAATAAAAGACAAACCAATGGATTATTTGCATTTATCTTTAATGAAACATTTACCTTGTGTATAAAGCTACACATCTGCTGAAACACAGATGATGTGATAGTAGTGATAACTAAAAATTTAACAGTTGGAAAAATTCTGAAAACTAACTAATTTTAATAAATATTCAAAATGGCCGCTAAATGTTGGCCATATTGAATTTTTTGAAGGGCAATAACTTGCTCATTTTCAACCGATTTTGATGATACTTGTATCAAAATTCATGGTTCATAGAGCTCTTTCTGATAAAACATACTTATTATTAGGGTTGCTGTCCCCTTTAAGCTTCTTCAAGAGTTTATCATGATTTGTGTGCCTGCACATCACTCACAGACTCACTCACTCGCCAGTGTCAGTAAACCAATGGTGGGGTTTATGTACACAACTGGAGTAGCCTACTTGAATTGTGGTGTGTAAACCCGAATATTTTGTGTAAGTTGCTGGCGTGTTTGACCTGTTGACAGTAATGGTAATAAAAAAAAAAGTTCTTTTTTAAATTTTCATCCATAAAACTGTTGAGATTATGGTATGTGATACATGTTTAAAAGGTAGAGATGCGTGTGTATTGCGATATTAAAGCTGAAACAATTGTTTGCACACATCGGTGTACGCACTTAGAGAGGCCCTAAATTTTGTGTTCCGATCCTTTCTTTGCCATTTCAAGAATAAATATCATTTTTATCATTAATAATGATTATTTCTTTAAAGTTAGAGCAGATGAAAGATTTTGTTCTAAGCGTTAGACTAAAGAGGAGAGCATGTAAAGAAAGACACAAGAGAGAGAGAGAGAGAGAGAGAGAGAAAGAGAGGAGAGAGAGAGGGAGAGGCGATAACTCATTGTATCCAGTTCTTCATCTGTCTCTGTAGCTCAAGTTCCTCTTACAATCTGAAGTGATAAAAGAATATAATGTTAGGCTCCTTTAGCAGTTTGTTTAGTGTAGCCCCTGGTTGGAGGTCCTTTTATCAAGGTAGGGGACTCTCTTCAGGGTTGTATACTGAAAAGTCTCTTATTTCATTAATTTTCTGATTATTTGTTGAAAGTAACTATAGTAAGGGAATAGGTTTTTATTTATTTGTTTATTTTTCAGAGCCTGGATCGCTAACCCTCACATTTCATGGATAGGGCTGTTTCTGGTTGAGAAAGGCCTACTCAGGTTAAAAATGCATAGTTATTGCAAGTCTCATTTTAATATCTATCTGTGGGTACTCAAAAGAACTGTTAGGGAGCGTAGTGGCTCAGTGGTAGAGTGCTTGACTCGAGACCGAAGGGCCGGGGGTTTGAGCCTCACAGGCGTCACTGCGTTGTGGTCCTTAAGCAAGACACATTTATCCTAGCTTAGTACAGGTTCAACCCAGGAAGACCCGTCCCGCATAACTGAAAGATTGTTGAGTGGACGTTAAGAATCAAATCAAACAAACATACCAATGAACTGTCTCAGCGAAAAAAGGCATAAAAAGACAATCAAAGGGCCAAAACTCTGAACAAATAAAGGAAAAACAACCATAATTGTATGTGACATATAGTCTTGATCTGATATACATTCCTATAGTTTCATGAAGAGAAAATTAAATGATTCAGGCAAAAACACTGGACAAATATTTTTCTGTGGGCGCCTCCTCCCCTTTCACCCACTATTTTTTGGCCTCTCCTTTTTTGATGTATTTTTTTAAGTTGTATTTATAAAGTTGTTTTTTTGTTTGTATTTTTTGTCGTTTTTTTTTGAAAGATTTTTAGTGTCTTTCTGTTCTTTTATCTGAGTGCTGGTTCTGAAAGAGAAAGGTAAAATGCTATGCGTTAATAAAATAGCTACAAATTAAGTCCATCTTTTTGTGAATGTTTATTTGTAACTGATACCTTAAAGGATGATCAAGTTTTCAAGAGTTTTTTTAAGCTTCTATAAGAATTTATCATGGTGTGTGTGCCTGCACATCACTCACAGACTTACTCCCTTGCCAGTGTCAGTAAACCAATGGAGGGATTTATGTACAAAACTGTAGTACCCAACTTGAATTGTGGTGTGTAAACCTCGTATATTTTGTCTAATTTGCTTGCGTGCTTGACCTGTTGACAGTAACGGTAATTGAAAGCAAGTTTGTTTGATTTTCACCTGTTAAACTCTTGAGATTAAGGTATGTGATACATGTTGAAAAGGTAAAGATGCGTGTGTTTTGTGACATTTAAGCTGAAATAGTTGTTTGCACACATCGGTGTACGCACTAAGAGAGGTCCTAAATGTTGTGTTCAGATCCCAGCCTTGACATTTCTAGAAAAATATTAATATTATCATTCATAATGTTTATTTCTTTAAAGTTAGAGCAGATGATAGAGTGCTTGACTCGAGACCGAAGGGCAGTGGGTTCAAGCCTGACTGGCGTCACTGCGTTGTGGTCCTTGAGCAAAACACATTTATCCTAGCTTAGTACTGGTTCAACCCAGGAAGACCCATCCCTGTTTAACTGAAAGATTGTTGATGGGACGTAAAGAATCAAATCAAACAAAACAAACAAACAAAAGAGCAGATAATAGATTTTGTTCTTAGCGTTTCCTTAAGAGGAGAGCAAAAAAGAAAGACAAGAGAGAGAGAGAGAGAAGAGGGAAAGAGGGGCGATAACTCATTGTATCCAGTTCTTCATCTATATCTGTAGCTCATTTCTCTCTTACAATCTGAAGTGATAAAAGAATATAATGTTAGGCTCCTTTAGCAGTTCGTTTAGTGTACTTCCTGGTTGGAGGTCCTTTGAGCCAGGTAGGAGACTCCCTTAAGGGCTGTATACTGAAAAGTCTCTTATTTTAATTAATTTTCTGTAAATTGGGTAAAAGTTTCTATAGTATGGGAAAAGGTTTTATTTATCTGTTTATTTTTTAGAGCCTTGATTGCTAACCCTTACACTTCTTGCATTGGGCTGATTCTGGTTGAGAAAGGACTACTCAGGTTAAAAAATACATAGTAATTGCAAGTCTCATTTTAAAATCTATTTGTGGGTACTCAAATAAACTGTCTCCGCAAAAATTTGTGGGTACTCAAATGAACTGTCTCCACAAAATAAGCATAAAAGACAATCAAAGGGCCATAACTCTGAATAAATAAAGGAAAAGCAACCATAATTGTATGCGATACATAGTCATGAGCTGATATACATTCCTATAGTTTCATGAAGAGAAAACTAAATGATTCAGGCAAAAACGCTGGACAAATATTTTTTTACTGTGGGCTCCTCCTCCCCTTTCACCCACTCCTTTTATGGCCTCTCCTTCTTTTGTTGTATTTTTAGTTTTATTTTTTAGTTGTATTTTTTTTTTGAAGTTGTATTTTATTCGTTTTTTTTTTTCTTTTTTTTTCTGTTTTTTTTTTTTTTAACATACACGTAGGAACATTTTAACAACAGTAGATTTACAGTACCGCGAAATATGCATTATTGGTCTTCTGGTAGTGCTCTTGCATGTTCTTTTATCTAAGTGCTGGTTCTGAAAGAGAAAAGTAAAATGCTATTCGTTAATAAATTAACTACAAATTAAGTCCATCTTTTTTTTAATGTTCATTTATAACTTATGCCTTAAAGGATGATCCAGTTTTCAAGTGTTTTTTTAAGCTTCTATAAGAATTTATCATGGTGCGTGTGATTGCACATCACTCACAGACTCACTCCCTCGCCAGCGTCAGTAAACCAATGGAGTTTGGTTTGTTTGATTTTCATCTGTTGATCTGTTGCGATTAGGGTATGTGATTCCTGTTGAAAAGGTAGATATGCGTGTGTATTGTGATATTAAAGCTAAAACAGTTGTTTGCACACATCGGTGTACGCGCTAAGAGAGGTCCTCAATGTTGTGTTCCAATCCCATCCTTGCAATTTCAAGAAAAATATTAATATTTTTCATTCATTATGTTTATTTCTTGAAAGTTAGAGCAAATGATAATTTTTGCTCTTAGTGTAAGACTATAGATGAGAACACAGAAAGAAAGACACAAGAGAGAGAGAGAGAGAGAGAGAGAGGCAGGTAATATTTCCTTGTATCCAGTTCTTCATCTGTCTCTGTAGCTCAGTTTCCTTTTACAATCTGAAGTGATAAAAGAATATTATGTTAGGCTCCTTAAGCAGTTCATTTAGTGAAGTCGCCAGTTGGAGGTCCTTTTATCCAGGTAGGGGACTCCTTTAAGGGTTGTATACTGAAAAGTCTCCTATTTTAATTAATTTTCTGTGATTTGAGTGAAAGTTTCTATAGGAAGGGAATAGGTTTTTATTTATTTGTTTATTTTTTAGAGCCTTGATTGCTTATCCTCACACTTCTTGCATTGGGCTGATTCTGCTTGAGAAAGGCCTACCTACTCAGGTTAAAATAATGCATAGTTATTGCAAGTCTCTCATTTTTATATCTATTTGAGGGTACTCCAAAGAACTGTCTCAGCGAAATAAGCGTACAAAGACAATGAAAGGGCCATAACTCTGAACAAATAAAGGAAATGCAACCATAATTGTATGTGACACATAGTATTGATCTGATATACATTCCTATAAAGTTTCATGAAGAGAAAACTAAATGATTCAGGCAAAAACTCTGGACTAATATTTTTTCTGTGGGCTCCTCCTCCCCTTTCACCCACTCCTTTTTATGGCCTCTCCCTTTTTTATTGTATTTTTTTAATTATATTTTTTACTTGTATTTTTTAGTCCTATTTTATTCGTTTTTTTTTCTTTTTTTTCTTTCGTTTCGGTTTTTAACGTACTCGTAGGGACATTTTAACAACAATAGAATTACAGTACAGTGAAATATACATTATTGGTCATCTGGTAGTGCTTTTTCTGTTCTTTTATTTGAGTGCTGGTTCTGAAAGAGAAAAGTACAATGATAAGCGTTAATAAATTAGCTACAAATTAAGTCCATTGTTTTTTTTTTGAAAGTTCATTTATAACTTATGATCAAGTTTTCAAGAGTTTTTAAGCTTCTATAAGAATTTATCATAATGTGTGTGCCTGCACATCACTCACAGACTTACTCCCTCGCCAGTGTCAGTAAACCAATGGAGGAATTTATGAATTAACTGCCAAATTTTGCTGATTCTAATGGGTTTTTTTTTAGAATTTGTGATTAACTGTGTCAAAAGCTTTTCTGTAGTCAAAAACTAATACTCCTCCTTCTGTGTTATTATTTTCTAAAAGATCTATTACATCTTGTATAACGCCTACGTTTTGTCCTATGAATCTGCCCCTTATATAACCTGTTTGGTCTGTGTTTATAAGTCTTTCAATTACAGTTTTAGCCTGTTTGCCAGAACATGTGCAAGAACGTTATAATCTGTGTTTAGCAAGCTAATGGGCCTCCAATTATTTAGGAGTGTTTTATCATTTTTCTTATATAGTAACTTGATTATACCTCTTCTTTGTGAGTATGATAGCTCTCCTTTTTTATATGCTTCATTTAATGACTTGAGCAAAATATCTTTTATGTGAACCCAAAACTGTTTGTAGAATTCAGTTGGTAAACCATCACTTCCTGGAGTTTTATTTGTTTTCATTTGTCTGATCGCCTTTTCACATTCAACCTCTGAAATTTTGCCTTCTAGGCTTTGTCTTTCATCATTATTTAGCGTTTTTGCTATTCCTTGTGGCTCTATGTACTCCTTTATGTCATTTTCAGGAATATTGTCTTCAGTATACAGTTTTTGGTAGTATATGTATTGCTCCTGTAACATCTCCGTGTCAGATGTTGTGTATGATCCATCTTCTTTTATAGGCTAAATATTGTATTGTTAACACTATTGCTTTTTTCTAGGTTAAAAATATTTTGTTGATTTCTCTCCTTCTTCAATCCATTTGGCCCTACTTCTTATTTGTGCACCTTTGTTTTGTTGTTGTATCATATCATGTAGTTCTTGGGTTAGAATATCTCTTTTTTTCTATTAACTTTTTTCTATTAACTTTGTTCTATGTTTTGTTGTATGTTACTCTATGTCCCTTCTAGGATTGCAATCATCTAGAGGAAGCTGGTTGCTTTGCTTAATTTGTCTTCCTGGTGTCTCGTGATGGTTGAGCGGCTCTTCCTCGATGTGCCAAGGGGTTGTCTGCAGTTTGTGATTGTGGTATTTCCTGATCATGATCACTTACTATTTTTGTTGCTATTATAGTTGGTTGCTATGATTTTTTCTTCTGTTTCTGAAATTTGTTTTTCTAATCCCGCCCTGACATTTTTTTTGATCATTTGTTTTTCCTTGAGCCAAAAAAAATAATTCCTTTAATTATAATCTCGTAATCCTCTTGTATTAAAAGTTAATAGAGTTAGAGATTGTGCTCCCATTTATGGATTTAATATTGGTTTTTATGACTTATTTTTCTTTTTCCTATGTTTAGGGGCATTCAGAGTGTCGTCTAGACTTCTATCCCCCATCCTCCTCACACGGGACTGCTTGTTGGGCTGCCTATGGGGCTTCCAATTGGTGAATTTTCTTTCCCTCTGAAGAGGTGTGAAATGAGAGGTTGCTGCCCAACGTTTAGTGTGGAAGCAGGAGTTAGCCTCATCTGACGTTACCTGTTTTTTGACCTCCTTTCTGGAGGGATCCTTACCAGCAGTCTCAGTTTCAGCTGTTTCAGTCTGCCTATCCTCTGAATCCTCTGAGTCCTCTGACTCCTCTCCATTCATGTCCATCTGTTCTGTGACAGGACATAACAGACTACCTTTTATGTGTCCTGATTGCAGGCAATCATAGCAGACAGGTTCATTCGGGCAATCTCTCCGGATGTGCCCTTTGCCTTTACAGTTGCCACATTCTATGTCATTCTTAATCTGCTTTTGCTCTTTGTGGTATATAGAGGCATTCCAGATACCTATTTGTACCTTTTTTGGCAGGGGTTCTGAAGGAATTACTACATCGACAAATCTGTCCACTATTTTGAAATTTGTCAATTTTTCTTCCTTTGTCCTTGCTCTCACATATTTAATTGGGTCACCATTTCTATCTTTTTACTTCTAAATACTTTTTCTATTTCTCCATTGTCAAAAGAGAGAGGAATGTTTCTAACTCAAAATCTTCTCTACCTAGGGTATGGAAAAAGGGATTCTTATCTTTAAGATTTATTTGAATACCTCTCAAATTGAAACCTGTGCAGAGTAATTGTGTTCTGGTGTTCGGATTCGTAAGGTAAATACGCTATAGTCGGCCTATACGTTAAGCGCCTTCAACGTGAGTCTCATGAGGGCCTACCCAGGTTAAAAATGCATAGTTATTGCAAGTCTCTCGTTTTAATATCTATTTGAGGGTACTCAAAAGAACTGTCTCAGCGAAATAAGCATATAAAGACAATTAAAGGGCCTTAACTCTGAACAAATAAAGGAAATGCAACCATAATTGTTTGCAACACATAGTCTTGATCTGTTATTCATTCCTATAAAGTTTCATGAAGAGAAAACTAAATGATTCAGGCAAAAATTCTGGACAAATATTTTTTCTATGGGCTCCTCCTCCCCTTTCACCCACTCCTTTTTATGGCCTCTCCCTTTTTTGTTGTTTATTTTTTTAATTATATTTTTACTAGTATTTTTAGTCCTATTTTTTTTTTCGTTTTTTTTTCTGTTTTTTTTTCTGTCGTTTCATTTTTCTAACATACTCGTAGGAACATTTTAACAACAATAGATTTACAGTACAGCAAAATATACATTATTGGTCATCTGGTTGTGCTCTTTCTGTTCTTTTATTTGAGTGCTGGTTCTGAAAGAGAAAAGTACAATGCTTTGCATTAATAAATTAGCTACAAATTAAGTCCATCTTTTTTTTGAATGTTCATTTATAACTTATGTCTTTAAGGATGATCCAGTTTTCAAGAGTTTTTAAGCTTCTATAAGAATTTATCATGGTGTGTATGCCTGCACATCACTCACAGACTTTCTCCCTTGCAAGTCAGTAAACAAATGGAGGGGTTTATGTCCAAAACTGGAGTAGCCTAATTGAATTGTGGTGTGTAAACCCCATTAATTTTGTGTAATTTGCAGGCGTCTTTGACCTGTTGACAGTAACAGTAATTAAAAGCAAGTTTGTTTGATTTTCACCTGTTAAACTGTTGAATTAGGGTATGTGATTCCTGTTGAAAAGGTAGAGATGCATGTGTATTGTGATATTAAAGCTGAAACAGTTGTTTCCACACATTGGTTTACACACTAAGAGAGGCCCTAAATATTGTGTTGGAATCCCAGTCTTGCCATCATAATGTTAATTTCTTCAAAGTTAGAGCAGATGATATATTTTGTTCTTAAAGTTAGACTAAAGAGGAGATCACAGATAGAAAGACACAAGAGAGAGAGAGAGAGAGAGAGAGAGAGAGAGAGAGAGAGAGAGAGAGAGGCGATAACTCCTTGTTTCCAGTTCTTCATTTGTCTCTGTAGCTCAGATTCCTCAATCTGAAGTGATAAAAGAATATAATGTTAGGCTACTTTGGCAGTTCATGTAGTGAAGTCCCTGGTTGGAGGTCCTTTTATCCAGGTAGGGGACTCCTTTAAGGGTTGTATACCGAAAAGTCTCTTATTTTAATTAACTTTCTGTAAATTGGGTAAAAGTGACTATAGTAAGGGAATAGGTTTTTATTTCTTTGTTTATTTTCAGAGCCTGGATTGCGAACCCTCACACTTTTTGCATTGGGCCGATTCTGGTTGAGAAAGGCCTACTCAGATTAAAAAATGCATAGTAATTGCAAGTCTCATTTAATATCTATTTGTGGGTTCTCAAATGAACTGTCTCAGCAAATAAGCATAACAAGACAATCAGCGGGGCATAACTCTGAACAAATAGAGGAAAAGAAACCATAATTGTATGCGACACATAGTCTTGATCTGATATACATTCCTATAAAGTTTCATGAAGAGAAAACTAAATGATTCAGGCAAAAACGCTGCACAAATATTTTTCTGTGGGCTCCTCCTCCCCTTTCACCTACTCATTTTTTGGCCTCTCCTTTTTTGTTGTATTTTTTTAGTTGTATTTTTTTGCAGTTGTATTTTTTCGTTTTTTTTTTACGTTTTTTTCGTTTTTTTTTCTTTTTTAACATACACGTAGGAACATTTTAACAACAATAGACAGGGAGCGCAGTGGCTCAGTGGTAGAGTGCTTGACTCCAGACCGAAGGGACGCGGGTTCGAGCCTCACAGGCGTCACTGCGATGTGGTCCTTGACCAAGACACATTTATCCTAGCTTAGTACTGGTTCAACCCAGGAAGACCGTCCCACATAACTGAAAGATTGTTGAGTGGACATAAAGAATCAAATCAAACAAACAAACAAAAAACAACAATAGATTTATAGAAAAAATATCATTTTTATCATTCATAATGTTTATTTTTTATACAGTTAGAGCAGATGATAGATTTTGTTCTAAGCGTTAGACTAAAGAGGAGAGCAAGGAAAGAAAGACACAATGGAGAGAGAGAGAGAGAGGGGCGATAACTCATTGTATCCAGTTCTTCATCTGTCTCTGTAGCTCAGTTTCCTCTTACTATCTGAAGTGATAAAAGGTCACAATGTTAGGCTCCTTTAGTAGTTCGTTTAGTGTAGTCCCTGGTTGGAGGTCCTTTTAGCCAGGTAGGGGACATCCTAAATGGTTGTTTACTGAAGTCTTGTAATTTAATTAATTTTCCATAAATTGGGTAAAAAGTAACTATATAAGGGAATAGGTTATTATTTATTTGTTTATTTTTCAGAGCCTGGATTGCTAACCCTCTCATTCCTTGCATTTGGCTGATTCTGGTTGAGAAAGGCCTACTCAGGTTAAAAATGCATAGTTATTGCAAGTCTTATTGTAATATCTATTTGTGAGTACTCAAAAGAACTGTCTCAGCGAAATAAGCATAAAATTTTTTAGTGTCTTTTATCGCTTTTTTCCTCGTTTTTTTATGTTTGTTTTTTTAACATACATGTAGGAACATTTTAACAACAATAGATATACAGTACAGCGAAATTTATTTTATTGGTCTTCTGGTAGTCTTTCTGTTCTTTTATCTGAGTGCTTGTTCTGAAAGAGAAAAGTAAAATGCTATGCATTAATAAAATAGCTACAAATTAAGTCCATTTTTTGTGAATGTTTATTTGTAACTGATACCTAAAAGGATGATCAAGTTTTCAAGAGTTTTTTAAGCTTCTATAAGAATTTATAATGGTGTGTGTGCCTGCACATCACTCACAGACTCACTCCCTCGCCAGTGTCAGTAAACCAATGACAGGATTTATGTACAAAACTGTAGTAACCAACTTGAATTGTGGTGTGTAAACCTCGTATATTTTGTGTAATTTGCATGCGTGCTTGACCTGTTGACAGAAACGGTAATTGAAATCAAGTTTGTTTGATTTTCACCTGTTAAACTGTTGAGATTAGGTTATGTGATACATGTTGAAAAGGTAGAGATAAGTGTGTATTGTGATATTAAAGCTGAAATAGTTGTTTGCACACATCGGTGTACGCACTAAGAGAGGTCCTAAATGTTGTGTTCAGATCCCAGCCTTGACATTTCTAGAAAAATATTAATGTTATCATTCATAATGTTTATTTCTTTAAAGTTAGAGCAGATGATAGAGTGCTTGACTTGAGACTGAAGGGGCAGCGGGTTTGAGCCTCACCGGCGTCACTGCGTTGTGGTCCTTGAGCAAGACACATTTATCCTAGCTTAGTACTGGTTCAACCCAGGAAGACCCATCCCTGTTTAACTGAAATATTGTTGATGGGACGTAAAGAATCAAATCAAACCAAACAAACAAACAAAAGAGCAGATTATAGATTTTGTTCTTAGCGTTAGCCTAAAGAGGAGAGCACAAAAGAAAGACAAGAGAGAAAGAGAGAGAGAGAGAAGAGAGAGAGGGGCAATAACTCATTGTATCCAGTTCTTCATCTGTCTCTGTAGCTCATTTTTCTCTTATAATCTGAAGTGATAAAAGAATATAATGTTAGGCTCCTTTAGCAGTTCGTTTAGTGTACTTCCTGGTTGGAGGTCCTTTGAGCCAGGTAGGAGACTCCCTTAAGGGCTGTATACTGAAAAGTCTCTTATTTTAATTAATTTTCTGTAAATTGGGTAAAAGTGACTATAGTAAGGGAATAGGTTTTTATTTCTTTGTTTATTTTCAGAGCCTGGATTGCAAACACTCACACTTTTTGCATTGGGCTGATTCTGGTTGAGAAAGGCCTACTCAGGTTAAAAAATGCATAGTAATTGCAAGTCTCATTTTAATATCTATTTGTGGGTTCTCAAATGAACTGTCTCAGCGAAATAAGCATAAAAAGACAATCAACGGGGCATAACTCTGAACAAATAAAGGAAAAGAAACCATAATTGTATGCGACACATAGTCTTGATCTGATATACATTCCTATAAAGTTTCATGAAGAGAAAACTAAATGATTCAGGCAAAAACGCTGCACAAATATTTTTCTGTGGGCTCCTCCTCCCCTTTCACCCACTCCTTTTTTGGCCTCTCCTTTTTTGTTGTATTTTTTTAGTTGTATTTTTTTTGTAGTAGTATTTTTTCATTTTTTTACGTTTTTTTCTTTTTTTTTTCTTTTTTTTTTCTTTTTTAACATACACGTAGGAACAATTTAACAACAATAGATTTATAGTACAACGAAATATACATTATTGGTCTTCTGGTAGTGTTCTTGAATGTTCTTTTATCTGAGTGCTGGTTCTAAAAGAGAAGTAAAATGCTATGAGTTAATGAATTAGCTACAAATTAAGTCCATCCTTTTTTGAATGTCATTACTTATGCCTTTAAGGATAATCCAGTTTTCAAGAGTTTTTAAGCTTCTTTAAGAATTTATCATGGTGCATGTGCCTGCAAATCACTCACAGACTCACTCCCTCGCCAGTGTCAGTCAACCAATGGAGGGATTTATATACAAAAACGGAGTAGCCTACTTGAATTGTGGTGTGTAAACCCCATATACTTGTTGTAAGTTTCTTGCGTGTTTGACCTGTTGACAGTAACGGTAATTAAAAGCAAGTTTGTTTGATTTTCACCTGTTAAAGTGTTTAAATTAGGCTATGTTATACATGTTGAAAAGGTAGAGATGAGTGTGTATTGTGATATTTAAGCTGAAACAGTTGTTTGCACACATCAGTGTATGCACCGAGAGATTCTCTAAATGTTTGTTCCGATCCCAGCCTTGCTATTTCAAGAAAAAAATATCATTTTTATCATTCATTATGTTTATTTTTTTACAGTTAGAGCAGATGATAGGTTTTGTTCTAAGCGTTAGACTAAAGAGGAGAGCACGGAAAGAAAGACACAATGGAGAGAGAGAGAGAGAGAGAGAGAGAGAGAGAGAGAGAGGGAGGCGATAACTCATTGTATCCAGTTCTTCATCTGTCTCTGTAGCTCAGTTTCCTCTTTCTATCTGAAGTGATAAAAGGTCACAATGTTAGGCTCCTTTAGTAGTTCGTTTAGTGTAGTCCCTGGTTGGAGGTCCTTTTAGCCAGGTAGGGGACTCCCTTAATGGTTGTTTACTGAAGTCTTTTAATTTAATTAATTTTCTGTAAATTGGGTAAAAAGTAACTATATAAGGGAATAGGATATTATTTATTTATTTATTTTTCGGAGCCTGGATTGCTAACCCTCTCATTTCTTGCATTTGGCTGATTCTGGTTGAGAAAGGCCTACTCAGGTTAAAATGCATAGTTATTGCAAGTCTTATTTTAATATCTATTTGTGGGTACTCAAAAGAACTGTCTCAGCGAAATAAGCATAAAAAGACAATCAACAATCGTTTTTTTAACATACACATTTTAACAGCAATAGATTTACAGTACAGCGAAATATACATTATTGGTGTTCTGGTAGTGCTCTTTTATGTTCTTTTATCCAAGTGCTGGTTCTGAAAGAGAAAAGTAAAATGTTATACGTTAATAAATTAGCTACAAATTAAGCCCATCTTTTTTAATGTTCATTTTTAACTTAAGCCTTTAAGGATGATTATGTTTTTAAGAGTTTTTAAGCTTCTTTAAGAGATTATCATGATTTGTGTGACTGCACATCACTCACAGACTCACTAACTCGCCAGTGTCAGTAAACCAATGGAGGGATTTATGTACACAACTGGAGTAGCCTACTTAAATTGTGGTGTGTAAACCCCGAATATTTTGTGTAACTTGCTGGCGTGTTTGACCTGTTGACAGTAATGGAAATAAAAAAGCAAGTTTTTTTTTATTTTCATCAGTTAAACTGTTGAGATTAGGGTATGTGATACATGTTGAAAAGGTAGAGATGAGTGTGTATTGTGATATTAAAGCTGAAACAATTGTTTGCAAACATCGGTGTACGCACTAAGAGAGGCCCTAAATGTTGTGTTCCGATCCTATCCTTGCAATTTTAAGAATAAATATCATTCTTATCATTTATAATGTTTATTTCTTTAAAGTTAGAGCAAATGAAAGATTTTGTTCTAAGCGTAAGAATAAAGAGGAGAGCATGGAAAGAAAGACAAGGAGCGAGAGAGAGAGAGAGAGAGAGAGAGAGAGAGAGGCGATTACTCATTGTATCCAGTTCTTCATCTGTCTCTGTAGCTTAAGTTCCTCTTACAATCTGAAGTGATAAAAGAATATAATGTTAGGCTCCTTTAGCAGTTTGTTTAGTGTAGTCCTGGTTGGAGGTCATTTTATCAAGGTAGGGGACTTTCTTCAGGGTTGTATACTGAAAAGTCTCTTATTTTAATTTTCTGAGACTTTGTTGAAAGTAACTATAGTAAGGGAATAGGTTTTTATTTATTTGTTTATTTTTCAGAGCCTGGATCGCTAACCCTCACACTTCTTGCATTGGGCAGATTCTGGTTGAGAAAGGCCTACTCAGGTTAAAAATGCATAGTTATTGCAAGTCTCATTTTAATATCTATCTGTGGGTACTCAAAAGAACAGTCTCATCGAAAAAAGGCATTAAAAGACAACTAAAGGGCCATAACTCTGAACAAATAAAGGAAAAACAACCATAATTGTATGTGACACATAGTCTTGATCTTATATACATTCCTATAGTTTCATGAAGAGAAAATAAATGATTCAGGCCAAAACACTATTTTTCTGTGGGCTCCTCCTCCCCTTTCACCCACTCCTTTTTTGGCTTCTCCTTTTTTTGTTATATTTTTTTTAGTTGTAATTTTTTAGTTGTTTTTTGTTTGTTTGTATTTTTTTTTTGAAAGATTTTTAGTGTCTTTTATCATTTTTTCCTCGTTTTTTTTATGTTTGTATATTAACATACACGTAGGATCATTTTAACAACAATAGATAAACAGTACAGCGAAATTTATTTTCTTGGTCTTCTGGTAGTGTCTTTCTGTTCTTTTATCTGAGTGCTGGTTCTGAAAGAGAAAAGTAAAATGCTATGCGTTAATAAAATAGCTACTAATTAAGTCCATCTTTTTGTGAATGATTATTTGTAACTGATACCTTAAAGGATGATCAAGTTTTCAAGAGTTTTTTAAGCTTCTATAAGAATTTATCATGGTGTGTGTGCCTGCACATCACTCACAGACTCAATCCCTCGCCAGTGTCAGTAAACCAATGGAGGGATTTATGTACAAAACTGTAGTACCCAACTTGAATTGTGGTGTGTAAACCTCGTATATTTTGTGTAATTGGCTTGCGTCCTTGACCTGTTGACAGTAATGGTAATTGAAAGCAAGTTTGTTTGATTTTCACCTGATAAACTGTTGAGATTAGGGTATGTGATACATGTTGTAAAGGTAGAGATGCGTGTGTATTGTGATATTTAAGCTGAAATAGTTGTTTGCACACATTTGTGTACGCACTTAGAGAGGTCCTAAATGTTGTGTTCAGATCCCAGCCTTGACATTTCTAGAAAAATATTAATATTATCATTCATAATGTTTATTTCTTTAAAGTTAGAGCAGATGATAGAGTGCTTGACTGGAGATCGAAGGCAGCGGGTTCAAGCCTAACAGGCGTCACGGCGTTGTGGTCCTTGAGCAAGACACATTACTGGTTCAACCCAGGAAGACCCATCACAGTTTAACTGAAAGATTGTTGATGGGACATAAAGAATCAAATCAAACAAAACAAACAAACAAAAGAGCAGATAATGGATTTTGTTCTTAGCGTTTCCTTAAGAGGAGAGCACAAAAGAAAGACAAGAGAGAGAGAGAGAGAGAGAGAGAGAGAGAGAGAGAGAAGAGAGAGAGAGGGGCGATAACTAATTGTATCCAGTTCTTCATCTATCTCTGTAGCTCATTTTTCTCTTACAATCTGAAGTGATAAAAGAATATAATGTTAGGTTCCTTAAGAAGTTCATTTAGTGTAGTTCCTGGTTGGAGGTCCTTTGAGCCAGGTAGTGGACTCCCTTAAGGGTTGTATACAGAAAAGTCTCTTATTTTAATTAATTTTCTGTAAATTGTGTAAAAGTTTCTATAGTAAGGGAAAATGTTTTTATTTATCTGTTTATTTTTCAGAGCCTTGATTGCTAACCCTAACACTTCTTGCATTTGGCTGATTCTGGTTGAGAAAGGGCTACTCAGGTTAAAAGATGTATAGTAATTGCAAGTCTCATTTTAATATCTATTTGTGGCTACTCAAAAGAACTGTCTCAGCAAAATAAGCATAAAAAGACAATCAACAGGCCATAACTCTGAACAAATAAAGGAAAAGCAACCATAATTGTATGCAACACATAGTCATGATCTGATATACATTCCTATAGTTTCATGAGTAGAAAACTAAATGATTCAGGCGAAAACGCTGGACAAATATGTTTTTACTGTGGGCTCCTCCTCCCCTTTCACCCACTCCATTTATGGCCTCTCCTTTTTTTGTTGTATTTTTAGTTATATTTTTTAGTTGTATTTTTTTTAAGTTGTATTTTTTTTCGTTTTTTTTCTGTTTTTCTGTTTTTTTTTTAACATACAAGTTGGAACATTTTAACAACAGTAGATTAACAATACCGCGAAATATGCATTATTGGTCTTCTGGTAGTGCTCTTGCATTTTCTTTTATCTGAGTGCTGGTTCTGAAAGAGAAAAGTAAAATGCTGTTCGTTAATAAATTAACTACAAATTAAGTCCATCTTTTTTTTGAATGTTCATTTATAACTTATGCCTTTAAGGATGATCCAGTTTTCAAGTGTTTTTAATTTTCTATAAGAATTTATCATGGTGCGTGTGATTGCACATCACTCACAGACTTACTTCCTTGCCAGTATCAGTAAAACAATGGAGGGATTTATGTACAAAACTGGAGTAGCCTAATTGAATTGTGGTGTGTAAACCCCATATAACTTGTGTAATTTGCTGGCATGTTTGACCTGTTGACAGTTACGGTATTTAAAAGCAAGTTTGATTTTCATCTGTTAATCTGTTGCTATTAGGGTATGTGATTCCTGTTGAAAAGGTAGAGATGCGTGTGTATTGTGATATTAAAGCTAAAACAGTTGTTTGCACACATCGGTGTACGCGCTAAGAGAGGTCCTCAATGTTTTGTTCCAATCCCATCCTTGCAATTTCAAGAAAAAATATTAATATTATCATTCATAATGTTTATTTCTTTAAAGTTAGAGCAGATGCTAATTTTTGTTCTTAGCGTAAGACTATAGAGGAGAGCAGAGAAAGAAAGACACAAGAGAGGGAGAGAGTGAGAGAGAGGAAATATTTCCTTGTATCCAGTTCTTCATCTGTCTCTGTAGCTCAGTTTCCTTTTACAATCTGAAGTGATAAAAGAATATAATGTTAGGCTCCTTTAGCAGTTCGTTTAGTGTAGTCCCCGGTTGGAGGTCCTTTTATCCAGGTAGAGGACTCCTTTAATGGTTGTATACTGAAAAGTCTCTATTTTAATTAATTTTCTGTGATTGAGTGAAAGTATCTATTATACTACAGGAAGAGAATAGGTTTTTATTTATTTGTTTATTTTTTAGAGCATTGATTGCTTATCCTCACACTTCTTGCATTGGGCTGATTCTGGTTGAGAAAGGCCTACTCAGGTTAAAAAAATGCATAGTTATTGCAAGTCTCTCATTTTAATATCTATTTGAGGGTACTCAAAAGAACTGTCTCAGCGAAATAAGCGTAAAAAGACAATCAAAGGGCCATAACTCTGTACAAATAAAGGAAATGCAACCATAATTGTATGCGACACATAGTCTTGATCTGATATACATTCCTATAAAGTTTCATGAAGAGAAAACTAAATGATTCAGGCAAAAACTCTGGACAAATATGTTTTCTATGGGCTCCTCCTCCCCTTTCACCCACTCCTTTTTATGGCCTCTCGCTTTTTTTATTGTATTTTTTTAATTATACTTTTTACTTGTATTTTTTAGTCCTATTTTATTCGTTTTTTTTTCTTTCGTTTCGTTTTTTAACGTACTCGTAGGAACATTTTAACAAAAATAGAATTACAGTACAGTGAAATATACATTATTGGTCATCTGGTAGTGCTCTTTCCGTTCTTTTATTTGAGTGCTGGTTCTGAAAGAGAAAAGTACAATGATATGCATTAATAAATTAGCTACAAATAAAGTCCATTGTTTTTTTTTTTTTTTGAAAGTTCATTTATAACTTATGCCTTTAAAGATGATCAAGTTTTCAAGAGTTTTTAAGCTTCAATAAAAATTTATCATAATGTGTGTGCCTGCACATCACTCACATACTTACTCCCTCGCCAGTGTCAGTAAACCAATGGAGGAAATTATGAATGAACTGCCAAATTTTGCTGATTCTAATGCTTTTTTTTTTTAAAGATTTTTTTTAATTTTTTTTGTGGGCTCCTCCTCCCCTTTCACCCACTCCTTTTTTTTTTATTTCCTCTCCTTTCTTTATTTTTGGTTGTTGTCATTTTTTTTGACATTTTTTTTGGTCATTTTTTTGTCATTTTTTTTTGTCATTGTTTTTTTTGTCATTTTTTTTGTCATTTTTTTTTATGTTTTTTTTTAACATACTTGCAGAACATATTTTACAGCAATAGATTTACATTACAGAGAATTTCAGTGTTGTTGCTCTGGTAGGTCTAGATCTTTCTGGGTGCAGTTTCTGAAAGAGAAAAAAGAAATGCAGATTAGTTAGAAAATTAAGTAAATATTTGTCAATTATAGCTTAAACAAGTTTACAATGGTTTTAAGACTTTATCCTGCCGGTCACTCAAAGGAGTGTCAGTAAACCGACGGTGGAATTTGAGAACAACGGAATAGTGCCCTTGAAGGTATGTTGCGTAAACCCCGTATATTTTTGTGTAGATTGCTAGCTGTTAATCGATAGCGGTAAATGAAAGCGTGTTTGTTTGTTTTTAGCTGTTAATCAGAGCAGATGAAGGTAAGTTCATGTTATGCATGTTAAAATGGTATAGAGAGTAAAGAAAGAAGGAGAGAGGAGAGCAGAGAAGGGAAGACAGAGGTGGAGGGGCGATAACTCGTTGTATCCATCCAGTTCTTCTTCTGTCTCTGTACTGTAGTTTAGTTTCCTCTTACAATCTGAAGAGATAAAGATATAGTGTTAGACTCTTTTAGTAGTTTGATTAGTGTAGCCCCTGATGAGAGGTACTTTTAGTCAAAATAGGCGACTTCCATCAAGGGTTACACACCGTTGTGTAAACTTTATCTTAAAAGTCTTCTTTTTTTTTTAAAATCAATTTTCTGTAATGTTGATGGAAGTATCTGGGGGAAGTATTTTGGCAAAGTCAGGCAGATTCCGACATCGAGCAAAATTAAGAATTTATGATTAACTGTGTCAAAAGCTTTTCTAAAGTCCAAAAATAAAACTCCTCCTTCTGTGTTATTATTTTCTAAAAGATCTATTACATCTTGTATAACGCCTATGTTTTGTCCTATGAATCTGCACTTTATGTAGCCTGTTTGGTCTATGTTTATAAGTTTTTCAATTACATCTTTTAGCCTGTTTGCCAGAACATGTGCAAGAATTTTATAATCTGTGTTTAGCAAGCTAATGGGCCTCCAATTATTTAGGAGTGTTTTATCATTTTTCTTATATAGTAACTTGATTATACCTCTTCTTTGTGAGCATGATAGCTCTCCTTTTTCATATGCTTCATTTAATGACTTGAGCAATATATCTTTTATGTGAACCCAAAACTGTTTGAAGAATTCAGTTGGTAAACCATCACTTCCTGGAGTTTTATTTGTTTTCATTTGTCTGATCGCCTCTTCACATTCAACCTCTGAAATTTTGCCTTCTAGGCTTTGTCTTTCATCACTATTTAGCGTTTTTGCTATTCCTTGTGGCTCTATGTACTCCTTTATGTCATTTTCAGAAATATTGTCTTCAGTATACAATTTTTGGCAGTATATGTATTGCTCCTGTAACATCTCTGTGTCAGATGTTGTGTATGATCCATCTTCTTTTATAGGCTAAATATTGTATTGTTAACACTATTGCTTTTTTCTAGGTTAAAAATATTTTGTTGGTTTCTCTCCCTCTTCAATCCATTTGGCCCTACTTCTTATTTGTGCACCTTTGTTTTGTTGTTGTATCATATCATGTAGTTCTTGGGTTAGATTATCTCCTTTTTCTATTAACTTGTTGCTATTATAGTTGGTTGCTATGATTTTTTCTTCTGTTTCTGAAATTTGTTTTTTCTAATCCCGCCCCGACATTTTTTTGATCATTTGTTTTTGTTTACAATAAGCTATTGATTCTCCTTTTTTTGATCTTACATATTTCCCATAGGATCTGGTTGGACATATTATCATAATTCTTTTGTGTCTCTTTAATAACATGCGTTATGTGCTTTTTAAAGGGTTTGCCTTCTAAAATTGTGGCATTCATTTTCCATATACCTGGACCTCTTTTATTTTTATTAAGTTTAATTTTTATCTCAATAACTTTATGGTTTGATTTTACTCCTCCTATTATAATGTTTGACTTTTGAATTTGTCCTAAGTCTTCTGATACAATGAACATGTCAATTCTGCTTATGTCTCTATATGTAAACTGTTTTTTTATTTGGATGCATATGTCTCAATACATCTACTAGTCCAAAGTTTGTTTTTAGGTTATTGAAGCTACGACTGCTTGCGTCTGTCTGTTTTTCATGACATTTGTGTCTATCTAGCTTAGGATTTTCTGCAAAATTAAAGTCTCCCTCTATTATTATTATTTCAGCATCATTTAGTGAAAATTTTGTGATCCACTTTTGTGTTTTTTTTGAAGAAAGAGTTTCTATCTTGGTAAGAATTGGGTGCATAGATATTTAATATTGTATATGAATTGTCATTAAGTTTACAGTTAACAAGTATTATTCTACTATCATCAGATGTGTGTGTGTGTGTGTGTGTGTGTGTTTATTATATTAATAGGAAGTTCTTTCTTGAATAACATTGATGTTCCTCTAATATGTTCAGTTCCATGATTCAAAATAATTTGTCCATCCCACTCTTGTTTGATCTTTTAAGATAGGTTTTCAGTCCAATTTGTTTCCTGTAGAAATGTTATGTCAGTGCCCTTTTCCTTGAGCCAAAAAAATAAATTATTCCTTTTATTATAATCTCGTAATCCTCTTGTATTACAAGTTAATAGAGTTAGAGATTGTGCTCCCATTTATGGATTTAATATTGGTTTTTAGGAAAAAGAGAAAACAAATGGATTAGTAGGGCTACAAACAGGGGGAGGGGGGCAATCTAAGGAAAAGAGAGGAAACGAATGATTAGTAGCGGCTAAAAACAGGGGACGGGGGGGGGGGGGCAACCTAAGGAAAAAAGAGAAACAAATGTATTAGTAGGGAATAAAAACAGTGGGTGGGGCAGGCCAACCTAAGGAAGAAAGAGAAACCAAATGGATTAGTAGGGGCTTAAAACAGGGGGCGGGGTGGGCCAACCTAAGGAAAAAAGAGAAAACAAATGGATTAGTAGGGGCTAAAAACATGGGGCAGGTGAGTGAGGAAGAGAATACAGGTGAGGGAGGAAGAGAGAACAGGTGAGTGAGAAAGAGAGAACAGGTGTGTTAGTAAGAGAGAACGGATGAGTGAGGAAGGGAATACAATGGAGTGAGGAAGAGAGAACAGATGAGTGATAAAAAGAGAACAGGTGAGTGAGGAAGAGAGAACAGGTGAGTGAGGAAGAGAGAACAGGTGAGTAAGGAAGAGAGAGCATGCAAGTGTGGAAGAGAGAACAGGTGAGAGAGGAAGAGGAAAAAAGAGAAAATAAATGGATTAGTAGGGGCTAAAAACAGGGACGGGGCGGGCCAAACTAAGGAAAAAAGAGAAAACAAATAGATTAGTAGGGGCTTTAAACGGTGGGCGGGGAGGGCCAACCTAAGGAAAAAGAGAAAACAAAGGGATTAGTAGGGGCTAAAAACAGGGGGCGAGGCAGACCAACCTAAGGGAAAAAGAGAAAACGAATGGATTAGTAGGGGCTAAAACAGGGGGCGGGGTGAGCCAGCCTAAGGAAAAAAGAGAAAACAAATAGATTAGTAGGGGCTAAAAACAGGGGAAGGGGCCAGCGAACCTAAGGAAAAAAGAGGAAAAATTGATAAGTTGGGGCTAAAAACAGGGGTAGGGGCAGGCCAACCTAAGGAAAAAGAGAAAACAAATGGGCTAGTAGGGGCTAAAAACAGGGGGGTGGGGTGGGACAACCTAAGGAAAAAAGGGAAAACAAATGATAAGTAGTGGCTAAAAACAGGGATGGGGCAGGCCAACCTAAGGAAAAAAGAGAAAGCAAATGGATTAGTAGGGGCTAAAAACAGGGGGTGGGGAGGGCCAACCTAAGGAAAAAGGAGAAAACAAATGGATTAGTATGGGCTAAATACAGGGGGCGGGGAGGTCCAACCTAAGGAAAAAAGAGAAAACAAATGGATTAGTAGGGACTAAAACAGGGGGTGAGTCGGGCCAACCTAAGAAAAAATAGAAAACAAATGGATTAGTAGGGGCTTAAAACAGGGGGAGAGGCAGACCAACCTAAGGGAAAAAAAGAGAAAACGAATGGCCTAGTAGGGGCTAAAAACAGAGGAAGGGGTCGGCCGACCTAAGGAAAAAAGAGAAAAAAATGGATTAGTTTGGGCTAAAAACAGGGGTCGGGGCGGGCCAACCTAAGAAAAAAAAGAGAAAACAAATGGATTAGTAGGGTCTAAAAACAGGGGCGGGGAGGGCCAACCTAAGGAAAAAAGAGAAAAACAAATGGATTAATAGGGGCTAAAAAAGGGGGAAGGGGCCTGCCAACCTAAAGAAAAAAGAGGAAAAATGGATTAGTTAGGGCTAAAAACAGGGGTAGGGGCCGGCCAACCTAAGGAAAAAAAAAGAAAACAAATGGTTTAGTAGGGGCTAAAAACAGGGGGTGGGGTGGGTCAACCTAAGGAAAAAATAGAAAACAAATTGATAAGTAGGGGCTTAAAACAGGGGGCGAGGCATACCAACCTAAGGGAAAAAGAGAAAATGAATGGATTAGTAGGGGCTTAAAACGGGGCGGGGTGAGCCAGCCTGAGAAAAAAAGAGAAAACAAATGGATTAATAGGGGCTAAAACAGGGCGCGGGGAGGGCCAACCTAAGGAAAAAAGAGAAAACAAATTGATTACAAGGGGCTAAAAACAGGGGACAGGGTAGGCCAACCTTAGGAAAAAAGAGAAAACAAATGGATTAGTAGGGGCTTAAAACAGGGGGCGGGGAGGGCTAACCTAAGGAAAAAAGTAAACGAATGGATTAAAAGGGGCTAAAAACAGGGGGCGGGGTGGGCCAACCTAAGGAAAAAAGAGAAAACAAATGCATTAGTAGGGCTAAAAACAGAGTTGGGGGCAACCTATGAAAAAGAGAGAAAATGAATGATTAGTAGTGGCTAAAAACAGGGGGCGGGACAGGCCAACCTAAGGACAAAAGAGAAAACAAATGATTAGTAGTGGCTAAAAACAGGGGATGGGGCAGACCAACCTAAGAAAAAAAAAGAAAAAACAGATGGATTAGTAGGGGCTAAAAACAGGGGGTGGGGCGGGCCTACCTAAGGAAAAAAGAGAAAACAAATGAATTAGTAGGGGCTAAAAACAGGGGAAGGGGCTGGCCAACCTAAGAAAAAAAGGTGAAAAATGGATAAGTTGGGGCTAAAAACAGGGGGCGGGGAGGGCCAACCTAAGGAAAAAAGAGAAAACAAAAGGATTAGTAGGGATTGAAACAGGGGGTGGGGTGGGCAAAACTAAGGAAAAATAGAAAACAAATGGATTAGTAGGAGCTTATAACAGGGGGCGAGGCGGACAAACCTAAGAGAAAAAGAGAAAACGAATGGATAAGTAGGGGCTAAAAACAGGGGGCAGGGTGAGCGAGCCTAAGGAAAAATGGGAAAACAAATGGATTAGTAGGGGCTAAAAATGGGGAGTGGCTGGCCAACTAAGGAAAAAAGAGAAAACAAATGGATTAGTAGGGTCTAAATACAAGGGGCGGGGTGGGCCAACCTAAGGAAAAAATTGATTAGTTGGGGCTAAAAACAGGGGTAGGGGCGGGCCAACTGAGGAAAAAAAGAGAAAACAAATGATTAGTAGTGTCTAAAACAGGTATGGGGCAGGCCAACCTAAGGAAAAAAGAGAAAAACAATTGGATTACTAGCAGCAAGAAAAAGGGGGTGGTGGGGGACAACCTACGGAAAAAAGAGAAAACAAATGATTATTGGTGGCTAAAACAGAGGATGGGACAGGCCAACCTAAGGAAAAAAGAGAAAACAAATGGATTAGTAGGGGCTTAAAACAGGGGAAGGGGCCGGCCAACCTAAAAAAAAAGGAGGAAAGATGGATAAGTTAGGGCTAAAAACAGGGGTAGGGGCCGGCCAACCTAAGGAAAAAAGAGTAACAAATGGATTAGTAGGGACTAAAACAGGGGGTGGGGTGGGCCAACCTAAGGAAAAAATAGAAAACAAATGGATAAGTAGGGGCTTAAAACAGGGGGCGAGGCAGACCAACCTAAAAGAAAAAGAGAAAACGAATGGATTAGTAGGGGCTAAAAACAGGGGGCGGGGTGAGCCAGCCTGAGGAAAAAAGAGAAAACAAATGGATTAGTAGGGGCTAAAAACAGGGGGCGGGGAGGGCAAACCTAAGGAAAAAAGAGAAACAAATGGATTACAAGGGGCTAAAAACAGGGGGCGGGGTGGGCCAAACTTAGGAAAAAAGAGAAAACAAATGGATTAGTAGGGGCTTAAAACAGGGGGCGGGGAGGGCTAATCTAAGGAAAGAAGAAAAAAAATGGATTAGAAGAAGCTAAAAAGAGGGGGCTGGGTGGGCCAACTTTAGGAAAAAAGAGAAAACAAATGGATTAGTAGGGATAAAAACAGGGTTGGGGGGCAACCTATGAAAAAGAGAGAAAATGAATGATTAGTAGTAGCTAAAAACAGGGGGCGGGGCGGGCCAACCTAAGGCCAAAAGAGAAAAGAAAAGGATTAGTAGGGGCTAAAAACAGGGGAAGGGGCGGACCAAACTAAGGAAAAAAAGAGAAAACAAATGGACTAGTAGGGGCTTAAAACGGTGGGAGGGGAGGGCCAACCTAAGGAAAAAAGAGAAAACAAATGGATTAGTAGGGGCTAAAACCAGGGGGCGAGGCAGACCAACCTACGGGAAAAAGAGAAAAAAATGGATTCGTAGGGGCTAAAAACAGGGGGCGGGGAGAGCCAGCCTAAGGAAAAAAGAGAAAACAAATGGATTAGTAGGGGCTAAAAACAGGGGAAGGGGTGGGCCAACCTAAGGAATATATAGAGAAAACAAATTGATAAGAAGGGGCTTAAACAGGGGGCCGGGCAGGCCAACCTAAGAAAAAAAAAGAAAAAACAGATGGATTAGTAGGGGCTAAAAACAGGGGGTGGGGCGGGCCTACCTAAGGAAAAAAGAGAAAACAAATGAATTAGTAGGGGCTAAAAACAGGGGAAGGGGCTGGCCAACCTAAGAAAAAAAGGTGAAAAATGGATAAGTTGGGGCTAAAAACAGGGGGCGGGGAGGGCCAACCTAAGGAAAAAAGAGAAAACAAAAGGATTAGTAGGGATTGAAACAGGGGGTGGGGTGGGCCAACCTAAGGAAAAAATAGAAAACAAATGGATTAGTACGAGCTTATAACAGGGGGCGAGGCGGACAAACCTAAGGGAAAAAGAGAAAACGAATGGATAAGTAGGGGCTAAAAACAGGGGGCAGGGTGAGCGAGCCTAAGGAAAAATGGGAAAACAAATGGATTAGTAGGGGCTAAAAATGGGGAGTGGCTGGCCAACCTAAGGAAAAAAGAGAAAACAAATGGATTAGTAGGGTCGAATACAAGGGGCGGGGTGGGCCAACCTAAGGAAAAAATTGATTAGTTGGGGCTAAAAACAGGGGTAGGGGCGGGCCAACTGAGGAAAAAAAGAGAAAACAAATGATTAGTAGTGGCTAAAACAGGTATGGGGCAGGCCAACCTAAGGAAAAAAGAGAAAAACAAATGGATTACTAGCGGCAAGAAAAAGGGGGTGGTGAGGGCCAACCTACGGAAAAAAGAGAAAACAAATGATTATTGGTGGCTAAAACAGAGGATGGGACAGGCCAACCTAAGGAAAAAAGAGAAAACAAATGGATTAGTAGGGGCTTAAAACAGGGGAAGGGGCCGGCCAACCTAAGGAAAAAAGAGGAAAAATGGATAAGTTAGGGCTAAAAACAGGGGTAGGGGCCGGCCAACCTAAGGAAAAAAGAGAAAACAAATGGATTAGAAGGGACTAAAACAGGGGGTGGGGTGGGCCAACCTAAGGAAAAAATAGAAAACAAATGGATAAGTAGGGGCTTAAAACAGGGGGCGAGGCAGACCAACCTAAAAGAAAAAGAGAAAACGAATGGATTAGTAGGGGCTAAAAACAGGGGGCGGGGTGAGCCAGCCTGAGGAAAAAAGAGAAAACAAATGGATTAGAAGGGGCTAAAAACAGGGGGCGGGGAGGGCAAACCTAAGGAAAAAAGAGAAACAAATGGATTACAAGGGGCTAAAAACAGGGGGCGGGGTGGGCCAACCTTAGGAAAAAAGAGAAAACAAATGGATTAGTAGGGGCTTAAAACAGGGGGCGGGGAGGGCTAATCTAAGGAAAGAAGAAAAAAAATGGACTAGAAGAAGCTAAAAAGAGGGGGCTGGGTGGGCCAACTTTAGGAAAAAAGAGAAAACAAATGGATTAGTAGGGCTAAAAACAGGGTTGGGGGACAACCTATGAAAAAAAGAGAAGATGAATGATTAGTAGTAGCTAAAAACAGGGGGCGGGGCGGGCCAACCTAAGGACAAAAGAGAAAACAAAAGGATTAGTAGGGGCTAAAAACAGGGGAAGGGGGCGGACCAAACTAAGGAAAAAAAGAGAAAACAAATGGACTAGTAGGGGCTTAAAACGGTGGGAGGGGAGGGCCAACCTAAGGAAAAAAGAGAAAACAAATGGATAAGTAGGGGCAAAAAACAGGGGGCGAGGCAGACCAACCTACGGGAAAAAGAGAAAAAAATGGATTCGTAGGGGCTAAAAACAGGGGGCGGGGAGAGCCAGCCTAAGGAAAAAAGAGAAAACAAATGGATTAGTAGGGGCTAAAAATAGGGGAAGGGGTGGGCCAACCTAAGGAAAATATAGAGAAAACAAATGGATAAGAAGGGGCTTAAACAGGGGGCCGGGCAGGCCAACCTAAGGAAAAAAGAGAAAACAAATGATTAGTAGTGGCTAAAAACAGGGGATGGGGCAGACCAACCTAAGAAAAAAAAAGAAAAAAACAGATGGATTAGTAGGGGCTAAAAATGGGGTGGGGCGGGCCTACCTAAGGAAAAAAGAGAAAACAAATGAATTAGTAGGGGCTAAAAACAGGGGAAGGGGCTGGCCAACCTAAGGAAAAAAGGTGAAAAATGGATTAGTTGGGGCTAACAACAGGGGGCGGGGAGGGCCAACCTAAGGAAAAAAGAGAAAACAAATGGATTAGTAGGGCTTGAAACAGGGGGTGGGGTGGGCCAACCTAAGGAAAAAATAGAAAACAAATGGATTAGTAGGAGCTTATCACAGGGGGCGAGGCGGACAAACCTAAGGGAAAAAGAGAAAACGAATGGATAAGTAGGGGCTAAAAACAGGGGGCAGGGTGAGCGAGCCTAAGGAAAAATGGGAAAACAAATGGATTAGTAGGGGCTAAAAATGGGGAGTGGCTGGCCAACCTAAGGAAAAAAGAGAAAACAAATGGATTAGTATGGGCTAAATACAAGGGGCGGGGTGGGCCAACCTAAGGAAAAAATTGATTAGTTGGGGCTAAAAACAGGGGTAGGGGCGGGCCAACCGAGGAAAAAAAGAGAAAACAAATGATTAGTAGTGGCTAAAACAGGTATGGGGCAGGCCAACCTAAGGAAAAAAGAGAAAAACAAATGGATTACTAGGGGCAAAAAAAAGGGGGTGGTGAGGGCCAACCTACGGAAAAAAGAGAAAACAAATGATAATTAGTGGCTAAAAACAGAGGATGGGGCAGGCCAACCTAAGGAAAAAAGAGAAAACAAATGGATTAGTAGGGGCTAAAAACAGGGGAAGGGGCCGGCCAACCTAAGGAAAAAAGAGGAAAAATGGATGAGTTAGGGCTAAAATCAGGGGTAGGGGCCGGCCAACCTAAGGAAAAAAAAGAAACAAATGGTTTAGTAGGGGCTACAAAGAGGGGGCGGGGAAGGCCAACCTAAGGAAAAAAGAGAAAACAAATGGATTAGTAGGGACTAAAACAGGGGGTGGGGTGGGCCAACCTAAGGAAAAAATAGAAAACAAATGGATAAGTAGGGGCTAAAAACAGGGGGCGAGGCAGACCAACCTAAGGGAAAAAGAGAAAACGAATGGATTAGTAGGGGCTAAAAACAGGGGGCGGGGTGAGCCAGCCTGAGGAAAAAAGACAAAACAAATGGATTAGTAGGGGCTAAAAACAGGGGGCGGGGAGGGCAAACCTAAGGAAAAAAGAGAAACAAATGGATTACAAGGGGCTAAAAACAGGGGGCGGGGTGGGCCAACCTTAGGAAAAAAGAGAAAACAAATGGATTAGTAGGGGCTTAAAACAGGGGGCGGGGAGGGCTAATCTAAGGAAAGAAGAAAAAAAATGGATTAGAAGAAGCTAAAAAGAGGGGGCTGGGTGGGCCAACTTTAGGAAAAAAGAGAAAACAAATGGATTAGTAGGGCTAAAAACAGGGTTGGGGGGCAACCTATGAAAAAGAGAGAAAACATGATTTGTAGTGGCTAAAAACAGGGGGCGGCGCGGGCCAACCTAAGGACAAAAGAGAAAACAAAAGGATTAGTAGGGGCTTAAAACAGGGGAAGGGGGCGGACCAAACTAAGGAAAAAAGAGAAAAAATGAATTAGAAGGGGCTTAAAATGGTGGGCGGGGAAGGCCAACCGAAGGAAAAAAGAGAAAACAAATGGATTAGTAGGGGCTAAGAACAGGGGGCGAGGCAGACCAACCTAAGGGAAAAAGAGAAAACGAATGGATTAGTAGGGGCTAAAAACAGGGGGCAGAGCGAGCCAGCCAAAGGAAAAAAGAGAAAACAAATGGATTAGTAGGGGCTAAAAACAGGGGAAGAGGCAGGCCAACCTAAGGAAAAAAGAGGAAAAAATAGATTAGTAGGGGCTAAAAATAGGGGTCCGGGGGGGCCAACCTAAGGAAAAAAAGAGAAAACAAGTGGATAAGTAGGGGCTAAAAACAGGGTCAGGGAGGGCCAACCTATGGAAAAAAGAGAAAAATAAATGGATTAGTAGGGGCAAAAAAAGGGGGTGGTGAGGTCCAACCTACGGAAAAAAGAGAAAACAAATGATTAGTAGTGGCTAAAAACAGGGGATGGGGCAGGCCAACCTAAGGAAAAAAGAGAAAACAAATGGATTAGTAGGGGCTAAAAACAGGGGAAGGGGCTGGCCAACCTAAGGAAAAAAGAGAAAAAAAATGGATTAGTAGGGGCTAAAAACAGGGGTAGGGGCCGGCCAACCTAAGGGAAAAAAAGAAACAAATGGTTTAGTAGGGGCTAAAAACAGGGGGCGGGGATGGCCAACCTAAGGAAAAAAGAGAAAACAAATGGATTAGTAGGGACTAAAACAGGGGGTGGGGTGGGCCAACCTAAGGAAAAAATAGAAAACAAATGGATAAGTAGGGGCTTAAAACAGGGGGCGAGGCAGACCAACCTAAGGGAAAAAAAGAAACCGAACGGATTAGTAGGGGCTAAAAACAGGGGGCGGGGTGAGCCAGCCTGAGGCAAAAAGAGAAAACAAATGGATTAGTAGGGGCTAAAAACAGGGGGCGGGGAGGGACAACCTAAGGAAAAAAGAGAAAACAAATGGATTACAAGGGGCTAAAAACAGGGGGCTGGGTGGGCCAACCTTAGGAAAAAAGAGAAAACAAATGGATTAGTACGGGCTTAAAACGGGGCGGGGAGGGCTAACCAAAGGAAAAAAGAAAAACAAATGGATTAGAAGGGGCTAAAAACAGGGGGCGGGGTGGGCCAACTTTAGGAAAAAAGAGAAAACAAATGGATTAGTAGGGCTAAAAACAGGGTTTGGGGGCAACCTATGAAAAAGAGAGAAAACGAAAGATTAGTAGTGGCTAAAAACAGGGGGCGGCGCGGGCCAACCTAAGGACAAAAGAGAAAACAAAAGGATTAGTAGGGGCTAAAAACAGGGGAAGGGGGCGGACCAAACTAAGGAAAAAAGAGAAAAAAATGAATTAGTATGGGCTTAAAACGGTGGGCGGGGAAGGCCAACCTAAGGAAAAAAGAGAAAACAAATGGATTAGTAGGGGCTAAGAACAGGGGGCGAGGCAGACCAACCTAAGGGAAAAAGAGAATACGAATGGATTAGTAGGGGCTTAAAACAGGGGGCGGGGCGAGCAAGCCTAAGGAAAAAAGAGAAAAATGGATTAGTAGGGGCTAAAAACAGGGGAAGGGGCCTGCCAACCTAAGGAAAAAGAGGAAAAATGGATTGGTTGGGGCTAAAAACAGGGGTAGGGGCTGGCCAACCTAAGGAAAAAAAGAGAAAACAAATGGATTAGTAGGGGCTAAAAACAGGGGGCGTGGCGGGCCAGCCTAAGAAAAAAAGAGGAAAAATGGATTAGTTGGGGCTAAAAACAGGGGATGGGGCAGGCCAACCTAAGGAAAAAAGAGAAAACAAATGGATTAGTACGGGCTAAAAAAAGGGGGCGAGGCAGACCAACCTAAGGGAAAAGGAGAAAACGAATGGATTAGTAGGGGCTAAAAACTTGGGGCCGGGTGAGCCAGCCTATGGAGAAAGAGAAAACAAATGGATTAGTAGGGGCTAAAAACATGGGTCGGGGCGGGCCAACCTAAGTTAAAAAAGAGAAAACAAATGGATTAGAAGGGGCTAAAAACAGGGGGCGGGGTGGGCCAACCTAAGGAAAAAAGAGAAAACAAATGGATTAGTAGGGGCTAAAAACAGGGGTCAGGGCAGGCCAACCTAAGGAAAAGAAGAGAAAATAAATGGATTATTAGGGTCTAAAAACAGGGGGCGGGGAGGGCCAACCTAAGGAAAAAAGAGAAAACAAATGGATTAGTAGGGGCTAAAAACAGGGGGTGAGGCAGACCTACCTAAGGGAATAAGAGAAAACGAATGGATTAGTAGGGGCTAATCAGGGGGCAGGGTGAGCCAGCCTTAGAAAAAAGAGAAAACAAATGGATTAGTAGGGGCTAAAAACAGGGGAAGGGGCTGGCCAACCTAAGGAAAAGAGGAAAAATGGATTAGTTAGGGCTAAAAACTAGGGAAGGGGCGGGCCAACCTAAGGAAAAAAGAGAAAACAAATGCATAAGTAGGGGCTTAAAACAGGGGGCGAGGCAGACCAACCTAAGGAAAAAAGAGAAAACGAATGGATTAGTAGGGGCTAAAAACAGGGGGCGGGGTGAGCCAGCCTGAGGAAAAAAGAGAAAACAAATGGATTAGTAGGGGCTAAAAACAGTGGGCGGGGAGGGCCAACCTAAGGAAAAAAGAGAAAACAAATGGATTAGTAGGGGCTAAAAACAGGGGGCGGGGTGGGCCAACCTTAAAAAAAAAAGAGAAAACAAATGGATTAGTAGGGGCTTAAAACAGGGGGCGGGGAGGGCTAACCTAAGGAAAAAAGAAAATCAAATGGATTAGAAGGGGTTAAAATTAGGGGGCGGGGTGGGCTAACTTTAGGAAAAAAGAGAAAACAAATGGATTAGTAGGGCTAAAAACAGGGTTGGGGGGCAACCTATGAAAAAGAGAGAAAATGAATGATTAGTAGTGGCTAAAAACAGGGGGCTGCGCGGGCCAACCTAAGGACAAAAGAGAAAACAAAAGGATTAGTAGGGGCTAAAAACAGGGGAAGGGGGCGGACAAAACTAAGGAAAAAAGAGAAAAAAATGAATAAGAAGGGGCTTAAAACGGTGGGCGGGGAAGGCCAACCTAAGGAAAAAAGAGAAAACAAATGGATTAGTAGGGGCTAAGAACAGGGGGCGAGGCAGACAAACCTAAGGGAAAAAGAGAAAACGAATGGATTAGTAGGGGCTAAAAACAGGGGGCGGGGCGAGCCAGCCTAATGAAAAAAGAGAAAACAAATGGATTAGTAGGGGCTAAAAACAGGGGAAGGGGCATGCCAACCTAAGGAAAAAGAGGAAAAATGGATTGGTTGGGGCTAAAAACAGGGGTAGGGGCTGCCCAACCTAAGAAAAAATGAGAAACAAATGGATTAGTAGGGGCTAAAAACAGGGGAAGGGGCCGGCCAACCTAAGGAAAAAAGAGGAAAAATTGATTAGTTGGGGCAAAAAACAGGGGATGGGGCAGGCCAACCTAAGGAAAAAAAGAAACAAATGGATTAGTAGGGGCTAAAAACAGTGGATGGCGCGGGCCAACCTAAGGGAAAAAGAGAAAACGAATGGATTAGTAGGGGCTAAAAACTTGGGGCCGGGTGAGCCAGCCTATGGAGACAGAGAAAACAAATGGATTAGCAGGGGCTAAAAACAGCGGTCGGGGCGGGCCAACCTAAGTAAAAAAAGAGAAAACAAATGGATTAGTTGGGTCTAAAAACAGGGGATATGGGTGGGCCAACCTAAGGAAAAAAGAGAAAACAAATGGATTAGTAGGGGCTAAAAACAGGGGTCAGGGCAATCCAACCTAAGGAAAAGAAGAGAAAACAAATGGATTATTAGGGTCTAAAAACAGGGGGCGGGGAGGGCCAACCTTAGGAAAAAAGAGAAAACAAATGGATCAGTAGGGGCTTAAAACAGGGGGCGGGAAGGGCTAACCTAAGGAAAAAAGAAAAACAAATGGATAAGAAGGGGCTAAAAACAGGGGGCGGGGTGGGCCAACTTTAGGAAAAAAGAGAAAACAAATGGATTAGTAGGGGCTTCAAACGGTGGGCGGGGAAGGCCAACCTAAGGAAAAAAGAGAAAACAAATGGATTAGTAGGGGCTAAGAACAGGGGGCGAGGCAGACCAACCTAAGGGAAAAAGAGAAAACGAATGGATTAGTAGGGGCTAAAAACAGGGGGCGGGGCGAGCCAGACTAAGGAAAAAAGAGAAAACAAATGGATTAGCAGGGGCTAAAAACAGGGGAAGGGGCCTGCCAACCTAAGGAAAAAGAGGAAAAATGGATTGGTTGGGGCTAAAAACAGGGGTAGGGGCTGGCCAACCTAAGGAAAAAAGAGAAAACAAATGGATTAGTAGGGGCTAAAAACAGGGGGCGGGGCGGGCCAGCTTAGGAAAAAAAGAGAAACAAATGGATTAGTAGGGGCTAAAAACAGGGGAAGGGGCTGGCCAACCTAAGGAAAAAAGAGGAAAAATGGATTAGTTGGGGCTAAAAACAGGGATGGGGCAGGCCAACCTAAGGAAAAAAGAGAAAACAAATGGATTAGTAGGGGCTAAAAACAGTGGATGGCGCGGGCCAACCTAAGGAAAAAAGAGAAAACAAATGGATTAGTACGGGCTAAAAAAAGGGGGCGAGGCAGACCAACCTAAGGGAAAAGGAGAAAACGAATGGATTAGTAGGGGCTAAAAACTTGGGGCCGGGTGAGCCAGCCTTTGGAGAAAGAGAAAACAAATGGATTAGTAGGGGCTAAAAAAAGGGGGCGGGGCGGGCCAGCCTAAGAAAAAAAGAGAAAACAAATGGATTAGTTGGGTCTAAAAACAGGGGTAGGGGTGGGCCAACCTAAGGAAAAAAGAGAAAACAAATGGATTAGTAGGGGCTAAAAACAGGGGTCAGGGCAGGCCAACCTAAGGAAAAGAAGAGAAAATAAATGGATTATTAGGGTCTAAAAACAGGGGGCGGGGAGGGCCAACCTAAGGAAAAAAGAGAAAACAAATGGATTAGTAGGGGCTAAAAACAGGGGGTGAGGCAGACCAACCTAAGGGAAAAAGAGAAAACGAATGGATTAGTAGGGACTAAAAACAGGGGGCAGGGTGAGCCAGCCTTAGAAAAAAGAGAAAACAAATGGATTAGTAGGGGCTAAAAACAGGGGAAGGGGCCGGCCAACCTAAGGAAAAAAGAGGAAAAATGGATTAGTTGGGGCTAAAAACAGGGGAAGGGGCGGGCCAACCTAAGGAAAAAAGAGAAAACAAATGGATTAGTAGGGGCTAAAAAAAGGGGGCGGGGCGGGCCGACCTAAGAAAAAAAGAGAAAACAAATGGATTAGTAGGGGCTAAAAACAGGGGAAGGGGTCGGCCAACCTAAGGAAAAAAAGAGAAAACAAATGGATTAGAAGGGACTAAAAACAGGGGGCGGGGAGGGCCAACTTAAGGAAAAAAGAGAAAACAAATGGATAAGAAGGGACTAAAATAGGGGGCGGGGTGGGCCAACCTAAGGAAAAAAGAAAAAAAAACAATGGATTAGTAGGGGCTAAAAACAGGGGGTGTGGAGGGCCAACCTAAAGAAAAAAAGAGAAAACAAATGGATTAGTAGGGGCTAAAAACAGGGGGCGAGGCAGACCAACCTAAGGAAAAAAGAAAAAACGAATGGATAAGTAGAGGTTAAAAACAGGGGGCGAGGCGGGCCTAAGGAAAACAGAGAAAAAAATGATTAGTAGTGGCTAAAAACAGGGGATGGGGCAGGCCAACCTAAGGAAAAAAGAGAAAACAAATGGATTAGTAGGGGCTAAAAACAGTCGGTGGGGCGGGCCAGCCTAAGAAAAAAGAGAAAACGAATGGAATAGTAGGGGCTTAAAACAGGGGGTGGGGCGGGCCAACCTAAGGAAAAATGAGAAAACAAATGGATTAGTAGGGGCTAAAAACAGGGGACAGGGTGAGCCAGCCTAAGAAAAAAAGAGAAAACAAATGGATTAGTAGGGGCTAAAAACAGGGGAAGGGGCCGGCCAACCTAAGGAAAAAAATAGGAAAAATGGATTAGTTGGGGCTAAAACAGGGGTAGGGGCGGGCCAACCTAAGGAAAAAAGAGAAAACAAATGGATTAGTAGGGGCTAAAAACAGGGGGAGGGGCGGGCCAGCCTAAGGAAAAAGAGGAAAAATGGATTAGTTGGGGCTAAAAACAGGGGATGGGGCAGTCCAACCTCAGAAAAAAAAGAGAAAACAAATGGATTAGTAGGGGCTAAAAACAGTGGGTGGGGCGCGCCAACCTAAAGAAAAAGAGAAAACAAATGGATTAGTACGGGCTAAAAACAGGGGGCTAGGCAGACCAACCTAAGGGAAAAAGAGAAAACGAATGGATTAGGAGGGGCTAAAAACTTGGGGCCGGGTGAGCCAGCCTATGGAAAAAAAGAAAACAAATGGATTAGTAGGGGCTAAAAACAGGGGTCGGGGCGGGCCAACCTAAGTAAAAAAAGAGAAAACAAATGGATTAGTTGGGTTAAAAAACAGGGGTAGGTGCGGGCCAACCTAAGGAAAAAAGAGAAAACAAATGGATTATTAGGGCCTAAAAACAGGGGGCGTGGAGGGCCAACCTAAGGAAAAAAGAGAAAACAAATGGATTAGTAGGGGCTAAAAGGAGGGGGTGAGGCAGACCAACCTAAGGGAAAAAGAGAAAACGAATGGATTAGTAGGGGCTAAAAACAGGGGGCAGGGTGAGCCAGCCTAAGAAAAAAAGAGAAAACAAACAGTTTAGTAGGGGCTAAAAACAGGGGAAGGGGCCGGCCAACCTAAGGAAAAAAGAGGAAAAATGGATTAGTTTGGGCTAAAAGCAGGGGGAGGGGCAGGCCAGCCTAAGAAAAAAAGAGAAAACAAATGGATTAGTAGGGGCTTAAAACAGGGGAAGGGGCCGGCCAACCTAGGGAAAAAAGAGGAAAAATGGATTAGTAGGGGCTTAAAACAGGGGAAGGGGCCGGCCAACCTAAGGAAAAAAGAGGAAAAATGGATTAGTGGAAGTTAAAAACAGGGGATGGGGCAGGCCAACCTAAGGAAAAAAGAGAAAACAAATGGATTAGCAGGGGCTAAAAACAGTGGGTGGGGCGGGCCAATCAAAGGAAAAAAGAGAAAACGAATGAATTAGTAGGGGCTAAAAACTTGGGGCCAGATGAGCCAGCCTATGGAAAAAGAGAAAACAAATGGATTAGTAGGGGCTAAAAACAGGGGTCGGGGCGGGCCAACCTAAGTAAAAAAAGAGAAAAGAAATGGATTAGTAGTGTCTAAAAACAGGGGGCGGGGAGGGCCAATCTAAGGAAAAAGAGAAAACAAAAGGATTAGTAGGGGCTATAAACAGGGGTTGGGGCGGGCCAACCTAAGGAAAAAAACAGAACACAAATGGATTAGTAGGGTCTATAAACAGGGGGCGGGGAGGGCCAACCTAAGGAAAAAAGAGAAAACAAACGGATTAGTAGGGGCTAAAAACAGGGGGCGAGGCAGACCAACCTAAGGTAAAAAGAAAAACATATGGATTTGAAGGCGCTAAAAACAGGGGGCGGGGTGGGCCAACCTAAGGAAAAAAGAGAAAACAAATGGATTAGTAGGGCTAAAAACAGGGGGGGAGGCAGTGGCTCAGTGGCAGAGTGCTTGACTCGAGACCGAAGGGCTGCGGGTTCGAGCCTCACTGGCGTCACTGCGTTGTGGTCCTTGAGCAAGAGACATTTATCCTAGCTTAGTACTGGTTCAACCCAGGAAGACCGTCTCGCATAACTGAAAGATTGTTGAGTGGACGTAAAGAATCGAATCAAACAAACAAACAGGGGGGGGGGGGGCATCCTAAGAAAAGGAGAGAAAATGAATGTTTAGTAGTGGCTAAAAACAGGGGGCGGGGTGGGCCAACCTAAGGACAAAAGAGCAAACAAAAGGATTAGTAGGGGCTAAAAACAGGGGGCGGGGTGGGCAAACCTAAGGAAAAAAAGAGAAAACAAATGAATTAGAAAGGACTAAAAACAGGGGGCGGGGAGGGCCAACCTAAGGAAAAAAGAGAAAACAAATGGATTTGAAGGGACTAAAATAGGGGGCGGGGTGGGCCAACCTAAGGAAAAAAGAGAAAAAAATGGATGAGTATGGGCTAAAAACAGGGGGCGGGGTGGGCAAACCTAAGGAAAAAAAGAGAAAACAAATGAATTAGAAGGGACTAAAAACAGGGGGCGGGGAGGGCCAACCTAAGGAAAAAAGAGAAAACGAATGGATTAGTAGGGGCTAAAAACAGGGGGCGGGGTGGGCCAACCTAAGGAAAAAGAGAAAACAAATGGATTAGTAGGGGCTAAAAACAGGTGGTGGGGCGGGCCAACCTAAGGAAAAAAGAGAAAACAAATGGATTAGTAGGGGCTAAAACAGGGGGTGGGACGGGCCAGCCTAAGAAAAAAAAGAGAAAACAAATGGATTAGTAGGGGCTAAAAACAGGGGGTGGGGCGGGCCAGCCTAAGAAAAAAAAGAGAAAACAAATGGATTAGTAGGGGCTAAAAACAGGGGAAGGGGCCGGCCAAGCTTAGGAAAAAAGAGGAAAAATGGATTAGTTGGGGCTAAAAACAGGGGATGGGGCAGGCCAACCTAAGGAAAAAAGAGAAAACAAATGGATTAGTAGGGGCTAAAAACAGTGGTTGGGGCGGGCCAACCTAAGGAAAAAAAGAAAACAAATGGATTAGTACGGGCTAAAAACAGGGGGCGAGGCAGACCAACCTAAGGGAAAAAGAGAAAACAAATGGATTAGTAGGGGCTAAAAACTTGGGGCCGGGTGAGCCAGCCTATGGAAAAAGAGAAAACAAATGGATAAGTAGGGGCTAAAAACAGGGGAAGGGGCGGGCCACCCTAAGTAAAAAAAGAGAAAACAAATGGATTAGTTGGGTCTAAAATCAGGGGTAGGGGTGGGCCAACCTAAGGAAAAAAGAGAAAACAAATGGATTAGTAGGGGCTAAAACAGGGGTCGGGGCAGGCCAACCTAAGAAAAAAAGAGAAAACAAATGGATTATTAGGGTCTTAAAACAGGGGGCGGGGAGGGCCAGCCTAAGGAAAAAAAGAGAAAACAAATGGATTAGTAGGGGCTAAAAACAGGGTGTGAGGCAGACCAACCTAAGGGAAAAAGAGAAAACGAATGGATTAGTAGGGGCTTAAAACAGGGGGCAGGGTGAGCTAGCCTAAGAAAAAAAGAGAAAACAAATGGATTAGTAGGGGCTAAAAACAGGGGAAGGGGCCGGCCAACCTAAGGAAAAAAGAGGAAAAATGGATTAGTTGGGGCTAAAAACAGGGGCAGGGGCGTTCCAACTTAGGAAAAAAGAGAAAACAAATAGATTAGTAGGGGCTAAAAACAGGGGGCGGGGCGGGCCAGCCTTAGAAAAAAAGAGAAAACAAATGGATTAGTAGGGGCTAAAAACAGGGGAAGGGGCCGGCCAACCTAAGGAAAAAAGAGGAAAAATGGATTAGTTGAAGTTAAAACAGGGGATGGGGCAGGCCACCCTAAGGAAAAAAGAGAAAACAAATGGATTAGTAGGGGCTAAAAACAGTGGGTGGGGCGGGCTAACCTAAGGAAAAAATAGAAAACAAATGGATTAGTAGGGGCTAAAAACAGGGGGCGAGGCAGACCAACCTCAGGGAATACGAGAAATCGAATGGATTAGTAGGGGCTAAAAACTTGGGGCCGGGTGAGCCAGCCTATGGAAAAAGAGAAAATAAATGGATGAGTAGGGGCTAATAACAGGGGTCGGGGCGGCCCAACCTAAGTAAAAAAAAAAACAGAAAACAAATGGATTAGTAGGGTCTAAAAACAGGGGCGAGGCAGACCAGCCTAAGGAAAAAAGAGAAAACAAATGGATTAGTAGGGGCTAAAAACAGTGGGTGGGGCGGGCCAACCTAAGGAAAAAAGAGAAAACAAATGGATTAGTAGGGGCTAAAAACAGGGGGCGAGGCAGACCAACCTTAGGGAATAAGAGAAAACGAATGGATTAGTAGGGGCTAAAAACTTGGGGCCGGGTGAGCCAGCCTATGGAAAAAGAGAAAACAAATGGATAAGTAGGGGCTAATAACAGGGGTCGGGGCGGCCCAACCTAAGTAAAAAAACAGAAAACAAATGGATTAGAAGGGGCTAAAAACAGGGGGCAGGGTGGGCCAACCTTAGGAAAAAAGAGAAAACAAACGGATTAGTAGGTGCTAAAACAGGGGGCGAGGTAGACCAACCTAAGAAAAAAAAGAAAAACCTATGGATTAGAAGGGGCTAAAAACAGGGGGCAGGGTGGGCCAACCTAAGGAAAAAAGAGAAAACAAATGGATAAGTAGGGCTAAAAACAGGGGGGGCATCCTAAGAAAAGGAGAGGAAATGAATGATTAGTAGTGGCTAAAACAGGGGGCGGGGAGGGCCAACCTAAGGAAAAAAGACAAAACAAATAGTTAAGAAGGGACTAAAATAGGGGGCGGGTGGGCAAACCTAAGGAAAAAAGAAAAAAAACATGGATTAGTAGGGGCTAAAAACAGGGGTTGTGGAGGGCCAACCTAAGTCAAAAAGAGAAAACGAATGGATTAGTAGGGGCTAAAAACTGGGGACGGGGTGGGCCAACCTAAGGAAATAGAGAAAACAAATGGATTAGTAGGGGCTAAAACAGGTGGTGGGGCGGGCCAACCTAAGGAAAAATGAGAAAACAAATGAATTAGTAGGGGCTTCTAACAGGGGATGAGGCAGACCAACCTAAGGGAAAAAGAGAAAACAAATGGATTAGTAGGGGCTAAAAACAGGGGGCAGGGTAAGCCAGCCTAAGGAAAAAAAGAGAAAACAAATGGATTAGTAGGGGCTAAAAACAGGGGAAGGGGCGGGCCAACCTAAGTAAAAAAAGAGAAAACAAATGGATTAGGAGGGTCTAAAAACAGGGGGCGGGGAGGGCCAACCTAAGGAATAAAGAGAAAACAAATGGATTAGTAGGGGCTAAAAACTTGTGGTGGGGTGGGCCAACCTAAGGAAAAAAGAGAAAACAAATGGATTAGTAGGGGCTAAAAACAGGGGGCGAGGCAGACCAACCTAAGGAAAAAAGAGAAAACGAATGGATTAGTAGGGGCTAAAAACAGGGGGGGGGGCGGGCCAACCTAAGGAAAACTGAGAAAAAAAAGATTAGAAGTGGCTAAAACAGGGGATGGGGCAGGCCAACCTAAGGAAAAAAGAGAAAACAAATGGATTAGTAGGGGCTAAAAACAGGGGGTGGGGCGGGCCAGTCTAAGAAAAAAAGAGAAAACAAATGGATTAGTAGGGGCTAAAAACAGGGGAAGGGTCCGGCCAACCTAAGGAAAAAGAGGAAAAATGGATAAGTTGGGGCTAAAAACAGGGGATGGGGCAGGCCAACCTAAGGAAAAAAAGAAAACAAATGGATTAGTAGGGGCTAAAAACAGTGGGTGGGGCAGGCCAACCTAAGGAAAAAAGAGAAAACAAATGGATTAGTACGGGCTAAAAACAGGGGGCGAGGCAGACCAACCTAAGGGAAAAAGAGAAAACGAATGGATTAGTAGGGGCTAAAAACCTGGGGCCTGGTGAGGCAGCCTATAGAAAAAGAGAAAACATATGGATTAGTAGGGGCTAAAAACAGGGGTCAGGGCGGGCCATCCTAAGTAAAAAAAGAGAAAACAAATGGATTAGTAGGGTCTAAAACCAGCGGGCGGGGAGGGCCAACATAAGGAAAAAAGAGAAAACAAATGGATTAGTAGGGGCTATAAACAGTGGGTGGGGCGGGCCAACCTAAGGAAAAAAAGAGAACACAAATGGATTAGTAGGGTCTATAAACAGGGGGGTGGGTAGGGCCAACCTAAGGAAAAAAGAGAAAACAAACGGATTAGTAGGGGCTAAAAACAGGGGGCGAGGCTGACCAACCTAGGGAAAAAGAAAAACATATGGATAAGAAGGGGCTAAAAACAGGGGCGGGGTGGGCCAACCTAAGGAAAAAAGAGAAACAAATGGATTAGTAGGGCTAAAAACAGGGGCGGGCATCCTAAGAAAAGGAGAGAAAATGAATGATTAGTAGTGGCTAAAAACAGGATGTGGGTCGGGCCAACCTAAGGACAAAAGAGAAAACAAAAGGATTAGTAGGGGCTAAAAACAGGGGAAGGGGCGGGCAAACCTTAGGAAAAAAGAGAAAAAATGGATGAGTATGGGCTAAAAACAGGGGGCGGGGTGGGCCAACCTAAGGAAAAAAGAGAAAACAAATAGTTAGAAGGGACTGAAAATAGGGGCGGGGAGGGCCAACCTAAGGAAAAAAGAGAAAACAAATGGATAAGAAGGGACTAAAATAGGGAAAAAAGAAAAAAACAATGGATTAGTAGGGGCTAAAAACAGGGGGTGTGGAGGGCCAACCTAAGAAAAAAAGAGGAAAAATGGTTAAGTTGGGGCTAAATACAGGGGTAGGGGCGGGCCAACCTGAGGAAAAAAGAGAAAACAGGGATTGAAGGGGCTAAAAACAGGGGAAGGGGCGGGCCAACCTAAGGAAAAAAGAGAAAACAAATGATTAGAAGTATCTAAAAACAGGGGATGGGGCAGGCCAACCTAAGGAAAAAAGAGAAAACAAATGGATTAGTAGGGGCTAAAAACAATGGGTGGGGTAGGCCAACCTAAGGAAAAAAGAGAAAACAAATGGATTAGTAGGGGCTAAAAACAGGGGGCGAGGCAGACCTACCTAAGGGAAAAAGAGAAAACGAATGGATTAGTAGGGGCTAAAAACTTGGGTCGGGGTGAGCCAGCCTATGGATAAAGAGAAAACAAATGGATTAGTAGGGGCTAAAAACAGGGGTCAGGGCGGGCCAACCTAAGTAAAAAAAGAGAAAACAAATGGATTAGTAGGGTCTAAAAACAGGGAGCGGGGAGGGCCAACCTAAGTAAAAAGAGAAAACAAATGGATTAGTAGGGGCTATAAACAGGGTTGGGGCGGGCCAACCTAAGGAAAAAAAGGGAACACAAATGGATTAGAAGGGTCTATAAACAGGGGGCGGGGAGGGCCAACCTAAGGAAAAAAGAGAAAACAAACGGATTAGTAGGGGCTAAAAACAGGGGGCGAGGCAGACCAACCTAAGGAAAAAAGAAAAACATATGGATTAGAAGGGGCTAAAAACAGGGGGCGGGGTGGGCCAACCTAAAGAAAAAGGGAAAACAAATGGATTAGTAGGGCTAAAAACAGGGGGGGGGGCATCCTAAGAAAAGGAGAGAAAATGAATGATTAGTAGTGGCTAAAAACAGGGGGGGCGGGCTAACCTAAGGACAAAAGAGAAAACAAAAGGATTAGTAGGGGCTAAAAACAGGGGAAGGGGCGGGCCAACCTAAGGGAAAAAGAGAAAACGAATGGATTAGTAGGGGCTAAAAACAGGGGGCAGGGTGAGCCAGCCTAAGGAAAAAAGAGAAAACAGATGGATAAGTAAGGGCTAAAAACAGGGGAAGGGGCGGGCCAACCTAAGTAAAAAAAGAGAAAACAAATGGATTAGTAGGGTCTAAAAACAGGGGGCGGGGAGGGCCAACCTAAGGAAAAAAGAGAAAACAAATGGATTAGTAGGGGCTAAAAACAGGTGGTGAAGCGGGCCAACCTAAGGAAAAAAAGAGAAAACAAATGGATAAGTAGGGGCTAAAAACAGGGGGCGAGGCAGACCAACCTAAGGGAAAAAGAGAAAACGAATGGATTAGTAGGGGCTAAAAACAGGGGACAGGGTGAGCCAGCCTAAGGAAAAAAGAGAAAACAAATGGATAAGTAGGGGCTAAAAACAGGGGAAGGGGTTGGCCAACCTAAGGAAAAAAGAGGAAAAATGGATAAGTAGTGGCTAAAAACAGGGAATGGGGCAGGCCAACCTAAGGAAAAAAGAGAAAACAAATGGATAAGTAGGGGCTAAAAACAGGGGGTGGGGCGGGCCAACTTAAGGAAAAAAAGAGAAAACAAATGGATTAGTAGGGGCTAAAAACAGGGGGCGAGGCAGACCAACCTAAGAGAAAAAGAGAAGACGAATGGATTAGTAGGGGCTAAAAACAGGGGGCAGGGTGAGCCAGCCTAAGGAAAAAAGAGAAAACAAATGGATTAGTAGGGGCTAAAAACAGGGGAAGGGGCTGGCCAACCTAAGGAAAAAAGAGAAAAAATGGGTTAGTCGGGGCTAAGAACAGGGGGCGGGGTGAGCCAGCCTAAGGAAAAAAAGAGAAAACAAATGGATTAGTAGGGGCTAAAACAGGGGATGGGGCAGGCCAACCTAAGGAAAAAAGAGAAAACAAATGGATTAGAAGGGGCTTAAAACAGGGGTGGGGCGTGCCAACCTAAGGAAAAAAGAGAAAACAAATGGATTAGTAGGGGCTAAAAAAAGGGGGTGGGGAGGGCCAACCTAAGGAAAAAAGAGAAAACGAATGGATTAGTAGGGGCTAAAAACAGGGGGCGGGGTGAGCCAGCCTAAGGAAAAAAGAGAAAACAAATGGATTAGTAGGGGCTAAAAACAGGGGAAGGGGCTGGCTAACCTAAGGAAAAAAGAGAAAAAATGGATTAGTCGGGGCTAAGAACAGGGGGAAGGGGCTGGCCAACCTAAAGAAAAAAGAGAAAACAAATGGATTAGTAGGGGCTAAAAACAGGGGGCGGGGCGGGCCAACCTAAGGAAAAAAAAGAAAACAAATGATTAGTAGTGGCTAAAAACAGGGGAAGGGGCCGGCCAACCTAGGAAAAAAGAGGAAAAATGGTTTAGTTAGGGCAAAAAATAGGGGTAGGGGCGGGCCAGCCTAAAGAAAAAAGAGAAAACAAATGGATAAGTAGGGGCTAAAGACAGGGGGCGGGGCGGGCCAGCCTAAGGAAAAAAGAGAAAACAAATGATTAGTAGTGGCTAAAAACAGGGGATGGGGCAGGCCAACCTAAGGAAAAAAGAGAAAACAAATGTAATAGTAGGGGCTAAAAACAGGGGGTGGGGCGGGCCAACCTAAGGAAAAAAGAGAAAACAAATGGATTAGAAGGGGTTTGTAACAGGTGGCGAGGCAGACCAACCTAAGGGAAAAAATGAAAACGAATGGATTAGTAGGGGCTAAAAATAGGGGGCGGGTTGAGCCAGCCTAAGGAAAAAAAGAGAAAACAAATGGATTAGTAGGGGCTAAAAACAGGGGAAGGGGCTGGCCATTCTAAGGAAAAAAGAGGAAAAATTTATTAGTTGGGGCTAAAAACAGGGGTAGGGGCGGGCCAACCTAAGGAAAAAAGAGAAAACAAATGGATAAGTAGGGGCTAAAAACAGGGGTCGGGGCAGGCCAACCTAAGGAAAAAAAGATAAAACAAATGGATTAGTAGGGTCTAAAAACAGTGGGCGGGAAGGGCCAACCTAAGGAAAAAAAAGAGAAAACAAATGGATTAGTAGGGGCTATAAACAGGGTCGGGATGAGTGAGCCTAAGGAAAAAAGAGAAAACAAATGGATTAGTAGGGGCTACAAACAGGGGTCGGGGCGGGCCAACCTAAGTAAAAAAAGAGAAAACAAATGGATTAGTAGGGTCTAAAAACAGGGGGCGGGGAGGGCCAACCTAAGGAAAAAAGAGAAAACAAATGGATTAGTAGGGGCTAAAAACAGGGGTCGGGGCGGGCCAACCTAAGGAAAAAAAGAGAAAACAAATGGATTAGTAGGGTCTAAAACGGGGGCGGGAAGGGCCAACCTAAGGAAAAAAGAGAAAACAAATGGATTAGAAGGGACTAAAATAGGGGGGCGGGGTGGGCCAACTTAAGGAAAAAGAAAAAAACAATGGATTAATAGGGGCTAAAAACAGGGGGTGGTGAGGGCCAACCTTAGAAAAAAAGATAAAACGAATGGATTAGTAGGAGCTAAAAGCAGGGGGCGGGATGAGCCAGCCTAGGGAAAAAAGAGAAAACAAATGGATTAGTAGGGGCTAAAAACAGGGGAAGGGGCTGGCCAACCTAAGGAAAAAAGAGGAAAAATGGATAAGTTGGGGCTAAAAATAGGCGTCGGGGCGGGCCAACCTAAGGAAAAAAGGAGAAAACAAATGGATTATTAGGGTCTTAAAACAGGGGGCGGGGAGGGCCAACCTAAGGAAAAAAGAGAAAACAAATGGATTAGTAGTGGCTAAAAACGGGGTGAGGCAGCAGACCAACCTAAGGGAAAAAGAGAAAACGAATGGATTAATAGGGGCTAAACACAGGGGGCAGGGTGAGCCAGCCTAAGAAAAAAAGAGAAAACAGATGGATTAAAAGGGGCTAAAAACAGGGGAAGGGGCCGGCAAACCTAAGAAAAAAAGAGGAAAATGGATTAGTTGGGGCTAAAAACAGGGGTAGGGGCGGGCCAACCTGAGGAAAAAAGAGAAAACATATGGATTAAAAGGGGCTAAAAACAGGGGAAGGGGCGGGCCAACCTAAGGAAAAAAGAGAAAACAAATGATTAGAAGTATCTAAAAACAGGGGATGGGGCAGGCCAACCTAAGGAAAAAAGAGAAAACAAATGGATTAGTAGGGGCTAAAAACAATGGGTGGGTCGGGCCAATCTAAGGAAAAAAGGGAAAACAAATGGATTAGTAGGGGCTAAAAACAGGGGGCGAGGCAGACCTACCTAAGGGAAAAAGAGAAAACGAATGGATTAGTAGGGGCTAAAAACTTAGGGCCGGGTGAGCCAGCCTATGGATAAAGAGAAAACAAATAGATTAGTAGGGGCTAAAAACAGGGGTCAGGGCGGGCCAACCTAAGTAAAAAAAGAGAAAACAAATGGATTAGTAGGGTCTTAAAACAGGGGGCGGGGAGGGCCAACCTAAGTAAAAAGAGAAAACAAATGGATTAGTAGGGGCTATAAACAGGGGTCAGGGCGGGCCAACCTAAGGAAAAAAGAGAACACAAATGGATTAGTAGGGTCTATAAACAGGGGGCGGGGAGGGCCAACCTAAGGAAAAAAGAGAAATAAACGGATAAGTAGGGGCTAAAAACAGGGGGCGAGGCAGACCAACCTAAGGAAAAAAGAAAAACATATGGATTAGAAGGGGCTAAAAACAGGGGGCGGGGTGGGCCAACCTAAGGAAAAAGGGAAAACAAATGGATTAGTAGGGCTAAAAACAGGGGGGGGGGCATCCTAAGAAAAGGAAAGAAAATGAATGATAAGTAGTGGCTAAAAACAGGGGGGCGGGCCAACCTAAGGAAAAAAGAGAAAACAAATGGATTAGAAGGGACCAAAAACAGGGGCTGGGGAGGGCCAACCTAAGGAAAAAAGAGAAAACAAATCGATAAGAAAGGACTAAAATAGGGGGCGGGGTGGGCCAACCTAAGCCAAAAAGAAAAAAACAATGGATTAGTAGGGGCTACAAACAGGGGACGGGGAGGGCCAATAAAGGAAAAAAGAAAACGAATGGATTAGGAGGGGCTAAAAACAGGGGGCGGGGTGGGCCAACCTAAGGAAAAAGAGAAAACAAATGGATTAGTAGGGGCTACAAACAGGGGGCGAGGCAGACCAACCTAAGGGAAAAAGAGAAAACAAATGGATTAGTAGGGGCTAAAAACAGGGGGCAGGGTGAGCCAGTCTAAGGAAAAAAGAGAAAACAAATGGATTAGTAGGGGCTAAAGAGAGGGGAAGTGGTGGGCCAACCTTAGTAAAAAAAGTGAAAATAAATGGATTTGTAGGGTCTAAAAACAGGGGGCGGGGAGGGCCAACCTAAGGAAAAAAGAGAAAACAAATGGATTAGTAGGGGCTAAAAACAGGTGGTGGGGCGAGCCAACCTAAGGAAAAAAGAGAAAACAAATGGATTAGTAGGGGCTAAAAACAGGGGGCAGGGTGAGCCAGCTTAAGGAAAAATAGAGAAAACAAATGGATTAGTAGGGGCTAAAACAGGGTAAGGGGCTGGCCAACTAAGGAAAAAAGAGGAAAAATGGATAAGTAGTGGCTAAAAACAGGGGATGGGGCAGGCCAACCTAAGGAAAAAAGAGAAAACAAATGGATTAGTATGGGCTAAAAACATGGGGTGGGGCGGGCCAACCTAAGGAAAAAAGAGAAAACAAATGGATTAGTAGGGGCTAAAAAGAGGGGGCGAGGCAGACCAATCTAAGGAAAAAAGAGAAATCGAATGGATTTGTAGGGGGTAAAAACAGGGGGCGGGGTGAGCCAGCTTAAGGAAAAATAGAGAAAACAAATGGATTAGTAGGGGCTAAAACAGGGTAAGGGGCTGGCCAACTAAGGAAAAAAGAGGAAAAATGGATAAGTAGTGGCTAAAAACAGGGGATGGGGCAGGCCAACCTAAGGAAAAAAGAGAAAACAAATGGATTAGTATGGGCAAAAAACATGGGGTGGGGCGGGCCAACCTAAGGAAAAAAGAGAAAACAAATGGATTAGTAGGGGCTAAAAAGAGGGGGCGAGGCAGACCAATCTAAGGAAAAAAGAGAAATCGAATGGATTTGTAGGGGGTAAAAACAGGGGGCGGGGTGAGCCAGCTTAAGGAAAAATAGAGAAAACAAATGGATTAGTAGGGGCTAAAACAGGGTAAGGGGCTGGCCAACTAAGGAAAAAAGAGGAAAAATGGATAAGTAGTGGCTAAAAACAGGGGATGGGGCAGGCCAACCTAAGGAAAAAAGAGAAAACAAATGGATTAGTATGGGCTAAAAACATGGGGAGGGGCGGGCCAACCTAAGGAAAAAAGAGAAAACAAATGGATTAGTAGGGGCTAAAAAGAGGGGGCGAGGCAGACCAATCTAAGGAAAAAAGAGAAAACAAATGGATTAGTAGGGGCTAAAAACAGGGGTCGGGGCGGGCCAACCTAAGGAAAAAAAGAGAAAACAAATGGATTAGTAGGGTCTAAAACGGGGGCGGGAAGGGCCAACCTAAGGAAAAAAGAGAAAACAAATGGATTAGAAGGGACTAAAATAGGGGGGCGGGGTGGGCCAACTTAAGGAAAAAGAAAAAAACAATGGATTAATAGGGGCTAAAAACAGGGGGTGGTGAGGGCCAACCTTAGAAAAAAAGATAAAACGAATGGATTAGTAGGAGCTAAAAGCAGGGGGCGGGATGAGCCAGCCTAGGGAAAAAAGAGAAAACAAATGGATTAGTAGGGGCTAAAAACAGGGGAAGGGGCTGGCCAACCTAAGGAAAAAAGAGGAAAAATGGATAAGTTGGGGCTAAAAATAGGCGTCGGGGCGGGCCAACCTAAGGAAAAAAGGAGAAAACAAATGGATTATTAGGGTCTTAAAACAGGGGGCGGGGAGGGCCAACCTAAGGAAAAAAGAGAAAACAAATGGATTAGTAGTGGCTAAAAACGGGGTGAGGCAGCAGACCAACCTAAGGGAAAAAGAGAAAACGAATGGATTAATAGGGGCTAAACACAGGGGGCAGGGTGAGCCAGCCTAAGAAAAAAAGAGAAAACAGATGGATTAAAAGGGGCTAAAAACAGGGGAAGGGGCCGGCAAACCTAAGAAAAAAAGAGGAAAATGGATTAGTTGGGGCTAAAAACAGGGGTAGGGGCGGGCCAACCTGAGGAAAAAAGAGAAAACATATGGATTAAAAGGGGCTAAAAACAGGGGAAGGGGCGGGCCAACCTAAGGAAAAAAGAGAAAACAAATGATTAGAAGTATCTAAAAACAGGGGATGGGGCAGGCCAACCTAAGGAAAAAAGAGAAAACAAATGGATTAGTAGGGGCTAAAAACAATGGGTGGGTCGGGCCAATCTAAGGAAAAAAGGGAAAACAAATGGATTAGTAGGGGCTAAAAACAGGGGGCGAGGCAGACCTACCTAAGGGAAAAAGAGAAAACGAATGGATTAGTAGGGGCTAAAAACTTGGGGCCGGGTGAGCCAGCCTATGGATAAAGAGAAAACAAATAGATTAGTAGGGGCTAAAAACAGGGGTCAGGGCGGGCCAACCTAAGTAAAAAAAGAGAAAACAAATGGATTAGTAGGGTCTTAAAACAGGGGGCGGGGAGGGCCAACCTAAGTAAAAAGAGAAAACAAATGGATTAGTAGGGGCTATAAACAGGGGTCAGGGCGGGCCAACCTAAGGAAAAAAGAGAACACAAATGGATTAGTAGGGTCTATAAACAGGGGGCGGGGAGGGCCAACCTAAGGAAAAAAGAGAAATAAACGGATAAGTAGGGGCTAAAAACAGGGGGCGAGGCAGACCAACCTAAGGAAAAAAGAAAAACATATGGATTAGAAGGGGCTAAAAACAGGGGGCGGGGTGGGCCAACCTAAGGAAAAAGGGAAAACAAATGGATTAGTAGGGCTAAAAACAGGGGGGGGGGGCATCCTAAGAAAAGGAAAGAAAATGAATGATAAGTAGTGGCTAAAAACAGGGGGGCGGGCCAACCTAAGGAAAAAAGAGAAAACAAATGGATTAGAAGGGACCAAAAACAGGGGCTGGGGAGGGCCAACCTAAGGAAAAAAGAGAAAACAAATCGATAAGAAAGGACTAAAATAGGGGGCGGGGTGGGCCAACCTAAGCCAAAAAGAAAAAAACAATGGATTAGTAGGGGCTACAAACAGGGGACGGGGAGGGCCAATAAAGGAAAAAAGAAAACGAATGGATTAGGAGGGGCTAAAAACAGGGGGCGGGGTGGGCCAACCTAAGGAAAAAGAGAAAACAAATGGATTAGTAGGGGCTACAAACAGGGGGCGAGGCAGACCAACCTAAGGGAAAAAGAGAAAACAAATGGATTAGTAGGGGCTAAAAACAGGGGGCAGGGTGAGCCAGTCTAAGGAAAAAAGAGAAAACAAATGGATTAGTAGGGGCTAAAGAGAGGGGAAGTGGTGGGCCAACCTAAGTAAAAAAAGTGAAAATAAATGGATTTGTAGGGTCTAAAAACAGGGGGCGGGGAGGGCCAACCTAAGGAAAAAAGAGAAAACAAATGGATTAGTAGGGGCTAAAAACAGGTGGTGGGGCGAGCCAACCTAAGGAAAAAAGAGAAAACAAATGGATTAGTAGGGGCTAAAAACAGGGGGCAGGGTGAGCCAGCTTAAGGAAAAATAGAGAAAACAAATGGATTAGTAGGGGCTAAAACAGGGTAAGGGGCTGGCCAACTAAGGAAAAAAGAGGAAAAATGGATAAGTAGTGGCTAAAAACAGGGGATGGGGCAGGCCAACCTAAGGAAAAAAGAGAAAACAAATGGATTAGTATGGGCTAAAAACATGGGGTGGGGCGGGCCAACCTAAGGAAAAAAGAGAAAACAAATGGATTAGTAGGGGCTAAAAAGAGGGGGCGAGGCAGACCAATCTAAGGAAAAAAGAGAAATCGAATGGATTTGTAGGGGGTAAAAACAGGGGGCGGGGTGAGCCAGCCTAAGGAAAAAAGAGAAAACAAATGGATTAGTAGGTGCTCAATACAGGGGTCGGGGCGGGCCAACCTAAGTAAAAAAAGAGAAAACAAATGGATTAGTAGGGTCTAAAAACAGGGGGCGGGGAGGGCCAACCTAAGGAAAAAAGAGAAAACAAAAGGATTAGTAGGGGCTTAAAACGGTGGGCGGGGAGTGCCAACCTAAGGAAAAAAGAGAAAACGAACGGATTAGTAGGGGCTAAAAACAGGGGTAGGGGCGGGCCAACCTAAGGAAAAAAGAGAAAAAATGGATTAGTCAGGGCTATTTCACTTTTTTTTCCTTTGGTTGGCGCTCCCCACCCACCGTTTTAAGCCCCTACTAAGGGAAAAAGAGAAAACGAATGGATTAGTAGGGGCTAAAAACAGGGGGCAGGGTGAGCCAGCCTAAGGAAAAAAGAAAAAACAAATGAATTTGTAGGGGCTACAAACAGGGGACGGGGAGGGCCAATAAAGGAATAAAGAAAACGAATGGATTAGGAGGGGCTAAAAACAGGGGGCGGGGTGGGCCAACCTAAGGAAAAAGAGAAAACAAATGGATTAGTAGGGGCTACAAACAGGGGGCGAGGCAGACCAACCTAAGGAAAAAAGATAAAACAAATGGATTAGTAGGGGCTAAAACAGGGGGCGAGGCAGACCAACCTAAGGGAAAAAGAAAACGAATAGATTAGTAGGGGCTAAAAACAGGGGGCCGTGCGGGCCTACCTAAGGAAAAAAGAGAGAAAAAAAAAAGATTAGTAGTGGCTTATAACAGGGGATGGGGCAGACCAACCTAAGGAAAAAAGAGAAAACAAATGGATTAGTAGGGGCTAAAAACAGGGGGTGGGGCAGACCAACCTAAGGAAAAAAGAGAAAACAAATGGATTAGAAGGGGCTATAAACAGGGGGTTGGGTGGGCCAACCTAAGGAAAAAGAGAAAAGGAATGTATTGTAGGGGCTAATAAACAGGGGGCGGGGTGGGCCAACTAATGGAAAAAGAAAAAAAACAAATGGATTAGTAGGGGCTTAAAACAGGGGGCGGGGCAGGCCAACCTAAGGAAAAAAGAGAAAAAAAATGATTAGTAGTGGCTAAAAACAGGGGATGGGGCAGGCCAACCTAAGGAAAAAAGAGAAAACAAATGGATTAGTAGGGGCTAAACACAGGGGGTGGGGTGGGCCAACCTTAGACAAAAAGAGAAAACAAATGGATTAGTAGGGGCTAAAAAACAGGGGACGAGGCAGACCAACCAAAGGAAAAAAGAGAAAACAAATGGATTAGTAGGGGCTAGAAACAGGGGGCGGGGCGGGCCAACCTAAGTAAAAAAAGAGAAAATAAATGGATTAGTAGGGTCTAAAAACAGGGGGCGGGGAGGGCCAACCTAAGGAAAAAAAGAAAACAAATGGATTAGTAGGGTCTAAAAACAGGGGGCGGGGAGGGCAAACCTAAGGAAAAAAGAGAAAACAAACAGATTAGTAGGGGCTAAAAACAGGGGGCGAGGCAGACCAACCTAAGGAAAAAAGAAGTAACCTAAGTAAAAAAAGAGAAAATAAATGGATTAGTAGGGTCTAAAAACAGGGGGCGGGGAGGGCCAACCTAAGGAAAAAAAGAAAACAAAAGGATTAGTAGGGTCTAAAAACAGGGGGCGGGGAGGGCCAACCTAAGGAAAAAAGAGAAAACAAACAGATTAGTAGGGGCTAAAAACAGGGGGCGAGGCAGACCAACCTAAGGAAAAAAGAAGCAACCTAAGTAAAAAAAGAGAAAATAAATGGATTAGAAGGGGCTAAAAACAGGGGGCGGGGTGAGCCAACCTAAGGAAAAAAGAGAAAACAAATGGATTAGTAGGGCTAAAAACAGGGGGTGCACCTAAGAAAAAGAGAGAAAATGAATGATTAGTAGGGGCTAAAAACAGGGGGCGAGGCAGACCAACCTAAGGAAAAAAGAAAAACATATGGATTAGAAGGGGCTAAAAACAGGGGGCGGGGTGAGCCTACCTAAGGAAAAAAAGAGAAAACAAATGGATTAGTAGGGCTAAAAACAGGGGGGGCACCTAAGAAAAAGAGAGAAAATGAATGATTAGTTGTGGCTAAAAACAGGGGGCGGGGCGGGCCAACCTATGGAGAAAAGAGAAAAAAAAATGATTAGTAGTGGCTAAAAACAGGGGAAGGGGCGGGCCAACCTAAGGAAAAAAGAGAAAAAATGGATGAGAATGGGCTAAAAACAGGGGGCTGGGTGGGCCATACTAAGGAAAAAAGAGAAAACAATTGGATTAGTAGGGGCTAAAAACAGGTGGTGGGGCGGGCCAACCTAAGGACAAAAGAGAAAACAAAAAGGATTAGTAGGGGCTAAACACAGGGGAAGGGGCGGGCCAAACCTAAGGAAAAAGAGAAAAAATGGATGAGAATGGGCTAAAAACAGGGGGCGGGGTGGGCCAACCTAAGGAAAAAAAGAGAAAACAAATGGATTAGTAGGGACTAAAAACAGGGGGCGGGTAGGGCCAACCTAAGGAAAAAAGAGAAAACAAATGGATAAGAAGGGACTAAAATAGGGGGCGGGGTGGGCCAACCTAAGGAAAAAAGAAAAAAAACAATGGATTGGTAGGGGCTAAAAACAGGGGATGGGGAGGGCCAACCTAAGGAAAGAAGAGAAAACGAATGGATTAGTAGGGACTAAAAACGGGGGGCGGGGTGAGCCAGCCTAGGAAAAAAAGAGAAAACAAATGGATTAGTAGGGGCTAAAAAGAGGGGAAGGGGCTGGCCAACCTAAGGAAAAAAGAGGAAATGGATTAGTTGGGGCTAAAAATAGGGGTAGGGGCGGGCCAACCTAAGGAAAAAAGAGAAAACAAATGGATTAGTAGGGGCTAAAAACGGGTCGGGGCAGGCCAACCTAAGGAAAAAAAGAGAAAACAAAAGGATTAGTAGGGTCTATAAACAGGGGGCGGGGTGGGCCAACCTCAGGAAAAAAGAGAAAATAAATGGATAAGTAGGGGCTTAAAACAGGGGCCGAGGCAGACCAACCTTAGGGAAAAAGAGAAAACGAATGGATTAGTAGGGGCTAAAACAGGGGGCGGGGCGGGCCAACTTAAGGATAAAAGAGAAAAAAAAAGATTAGTAGTGGCTAAAAACAGGGGATGGGGCAGACCAACCTAAAGAAAAAAGAGAAAACAAATGGATTAGTAGGGGCTAAAAACAGGGGGTGGGGCGGGCCAACCTAAGAAAAAATAGAAAACGAATAGTTTAGTAGGTGCTAAAAACAGGGGGTGGGGTGGGCCAACCTATGGAAAAAGAGAAAACAAATGGGTTAGTAGGGGCTTAAAACAGGGGGCGGGGCGGGCCAACCTAAGGAAAAAAGAGAAAAAAAAGGTTAGTAGTGGCTAAAAACAGGGGATGGGGCAGACCAACCTAAGGAAAAAAGAGAAAACAAATGGATTAGAAGGGGCTAAAAACAGGGAGTGGAGCGGGCCAACCTAAGGAAAAAAGAGAAAACGAACGGATTAGTAGGGGCTAAAAACAGGGGGCAGGGTGGGCCAACCTATGGAAAAAGAGAAACCAAATGGATTAGTAGGGGCTTAAACAGGGGGCGGGGAGGGCCAACATAAGGAAAAAAGACAAAACAAATGGATTAGTAGGGCTAAAAACAAACAGGGGGGGCAACCTAAGGAAAACAGAGAAAAGGAATGATTAGATGTGGCTAAAAACAGGGGACAGGGCGGGCCAACCTTAGGAAAAAAGAGAAAACAAATGGATTAGTAGGGGCTTAAAACAGGGCGCGGGGTGGGTCAACCTAAGGACACAAGAGAAAACAAATGGATTAGTAGGGGCTTAAATCATGGGGGCAGGTGAGTGAGGAAGAGAATACAGGTGAGAAAGGAAGAAAGAACAGGTGAGTAAGAGAAAACAGGTGAGGGAGGAAGAGGATACAGGTGAGTGGGGAAGAGAGAACAGGTGAGTGAGAAAGAGACAATAGGTGAGTGAGGAAGAGAATACAGGTTAGGGAGGAAGAGAGAACAGGTGAGTGAGGAAGAGACAACAGGTGAGTGAGGAAGAGAATACAAATGAGGGAGGAAGAGAGAACAGGTGAGTGAGGAAGAGAATACAGGTTAGGGAGGAAGAGAGAACAGGTGACTGAGAAAGAGAGAACAGGTGAGTTAGTAAGAGAGAACAGGTGAGTGAGGAAGAGAGAACATGTGATTGAGGAAGAGGATACAGGTAATGGAGGAAGAGAGAACAGGTGGGTGAAGTAGAGAATACAAGTGAGGGAGAAAGAGGGAACAGGTGATTGAGTAAGAGAGAACAGGTGAGTGAGGAAGAGAATACAGTTGAGTGAAGAAGAGAGAACAGATGAGTGAGAAGGAGAGAACAGGTTAGGGAGGAAGAGAGAACAGGTGAGTGAGGAAGAGAGAAGAGGTGAGTGAGGAAGAGAGAAGAGGAGAGTGAGGAAGAAAGAAAAGGTGAGTGAGGAAGAGAGAACATGTGAGTGAGTAAGAGACAACAGTTGAGTGAGGAAGACAGAAAAGGTGAGTGAGGAAGAGAGAACAGATGAGTGAGGAAGAGAGAACAGGTGAGTGAGGAAGAGAGAACAGATGAGAGAGGAAGAGAGAACATGTGAGTGTGGAAGAGAGAACAGGTGAGTGAGGAAGAAAGAACAGTTCATTTAGGAAGAGAGAACAGGTGAGTTAGGAAGAGAGGACAGGTGAGTAAGGAAGAGACAACAGGTGAGTAAAGAACAGACAACAGGTGAGTGAGAAAGAGACAACAGGTGAGTGAGTAAGAGAATACAGGTGAGGGTGGAAGAGAGAACATGTGAGTGAGAAAGAGAGAACAGGTGAGTTAGTTAGAGAGAGCAGGTGAGTGAGGAAGAGAATACAGTTGAGTGAGGAAGAGAGAACAGATTAGTGAGAAAGAGAGAAAAGGTGAGTGAGAAATAGAGAACAGGTGAGTGAGGAAGAGAGAACAGGTGAGTGAGGAAGAGAGAACAGGTGAGTGAGGAAGAGGAAAAAAGAGAAAACAAATGGATTAAAAGGGGCTAAAAACAGGGGGTGGGGCGGGCCAAACTAAGGCAAAAAAGAGAAAACAAAAGGATAAGTAGGGGCTTAAAACGGTGGGTGGGGAGCGCCAACCTAAGGAAAAAAGGTAAAACAAATGGATTAGTAGGGGCTAAAAACAGAGGGCGAGGCAGACCAACCTAAGGGAAAAAGAGAAAACGAATGGATTAGTAGGGGTTTAAAACAGGGGGCAGGGTGAGCCAGCCTAAGGAAAAAAGAGAAAACAAATGGATTAGTAGGGGCTAAAAACAGGGGAAGGGGCTGGCCAACCTAAGGAAAAAAGAGAAAACAAATGGATTAGTAGGGGCTAAAAACAGGGGGCGAGGCAGACCAACCTAAGGGAAAAAGAGAAAACGAATGGATTAGTAGGGGCTAAAAACAGGGGGCGGGGCGAGCCAACCTGAGGAAAAAAGAGAAGAAAAAATGATTAGTAGAGGCTTAAAACAGGGGATGGGACCGACCAATCTAAGGAAAAAAGAGAAAACAAATGAATTAGTAGGGGCTAAAAACAGGGGGTGGGGCAGACCAACCTAAGGAAAAAAGAGAAAACGAACGGATTAGTAGGGGCTAAAAACAGGGGGCGGGGTGGGCCAACCTATGGAAAAAGAGAAAACAAATGGATTAGTAGGGGCTTAAAACAGGGGGCGAGGTGGGCAACCTAAGGAAAAAAGAAAAAAAATGATTAGTAGGGGCTAAAAACAGGGGATGGGGCTGGCCAACCTAAGGAAAAAAGAGAAAACAAATGGATTAGTAGGGGCTAAAAAACAGGGGACGAGGCAGACCAACCTAAGGGAAAAAGAGAAAACGAATGGAGTAGTAGGGGCTAAAAACAGGGGGCGGGGTGAGCCAGCCTAAGGAAAAAAGAGAAAACAAATGGATTAGAAGGGGCTAAAAACAGGGGAAGGGGCTGGCCAACCTAAGGAAAAGAGAGAAAACAAATGGATTAGTAGGGGCTAAAAACAGGGGGGCGAGGCAGACCAACCTAAGGGAAAAAGAGAACGAATGGATTAGTAGGGGCTAAAAACAGGGGGCGGGGCGAGCCAACCTAAGGAAAAAAGAGAAGAAAAAAAGGATTAGTAGTGGCTTAAAACAGGGGATGGGGCAGACCAACCTAAGGAAAAAAGAGAAAACAAATGGATTAGTAGGGGCTAAAAACAGGGGTTGGGGTGGGCCAACCTAAGGAAAAAAGAGAAAACAAATGGATTAGTAGGGGCTTAAAAACAGGGGACGAGCCAGACCAACCTAAGGGAAAAAGAGAGAACGAATGGATTAGTAGGGGCTAAAAACAGGGGGCAGGGTGAGCCAGCCTAAGGAAAAAAGAGAAAACAAATGGATTAGTAGGGGCTAAAAAACAGGGGGCGGGGCGGGCCAACCTAAGTAAAAAAAGACAAAACAAATGGATTAGTAGGGTCTAAAAACAGGTGGCTGGGAGGGCCAACCTAAGGAATAAAAGAAAACAAATGGATTAGTAGGGTCTAAAAACAGGGGGCGGGGAGGGTCAACCTAAGGAAAAAAGAGAAAACAAATGGATTAGTAGGGGCTAAAAACAGGGGGCGAGGCAGACCAACCTAAGGAAAAAAAGAGAAAACGAACGGATTAGTAGGGGCTAAAAACAGGGGGCGGGGTGGGCCAACCTATGGAAAAAGAGAAAACAAATGTATTAGTAGGGGCTTAAAACAGGGGGCGGGGGCCAACCTAAGGAAAAAAGAGAAAAAAAATGATTAGTAGTGGCTAAAAACAGGGGATGGGGCAGGCTAACCTAAGGAAAAAAGAGAAAACAAATGGATTAGTAGGGGCTAAAAACAGGGGTTGGGGTGGGCCAACCTAAGGAAAAAAGAGGAAAACAAATGGATTAGTAGGGGCTAAAAAACAGGGGACGAGGCAGACCAACCTAAGGGAAAAAGAGAGAACGAATGGATTAGTAGGGGCTAAAAACAGGGGGCGGGGTGAGCCAGCCTAAGGAAAAAAGAGAAAACAAATGGATTAGTAGGGGCTAAAAAACAGGGGGCGGGATGGGCCAACCTAAGGAAAAAAGAAAAACATATGGATTAGAAGGGGCTTAAAATAGGGGGCGGGGTGAGCCTACCTAAGGAAAAAAAGAGAAAACAAATGGATTAGTAGGTCTAAAAACAGGGGGGGGGGCACCTTAGAATAAGAGAGAAAATGAATGATTAGTAGTGGCTAAAAACAGGGGATGGGGCAGACCAACCTAAGGAAAAAAGAGAACAATTGGATTAGTAGGGGCTAAAAACAGGGGGTGGGGCGGGTCAACCTTAGGACAAAAGAGAAAACGAATGGATTAGTAGGGGCTAAAAACAGGGGAAGGCCAACCTAAGGAAAAAAGAGAAAAAATGTATGAGAATGGGCTAAAAACAGGGGGCGGGGTGGGCCAACCTAAGGAAAAAAAGAGAAAACAAATGGATTAGTAGGGACTAAAAACAGGGGGCGGGGAGGGCCAACCTAAGGAAAAAAGAGAAAACAAATGGATTAGAAGGGATTAAAATAGGGGGCGGGCTGGGCCAACCTAAGGAAAAAAGAAAAAAAACAATGGATTGGTAGGGGCTAAAAACAGGGGGTGGGGAGGGCCAACCTAAGGAAAGAAGAGAAAACGAATGGATTAGTAGGGACTAAAAACAGGGGGCGGGGTGAGCCAGCCTAGGGAAAAAAGAGAAAACAAATGGATTAGTAGGGGCTAAAAAGAGGGGAAGGGGCTGGCCAACCTAAGGAAAAAAGAGGAAAAATGGATTAGTTGGGGCTAAAAACAGGGGTAGAGGCGGGCCAACCTAAGGAAAAAAGAGAAAACAAATGGATTAGTAGGGGCTAAAAACGGGTCGGGGCAGGCCAACCTAAGGAAAAAAAGAGAAAACAAATGGATTAGTAGGGTCTAAAAACAGGGGGCGGGGTGGGCCAACCTAAGGAAAAAAGAGAAAACAAATGGATTAGTAGGGGCTTAAAACAGGGGGCGAGGCAGACCAACATAAGGGAAAAATAGAAAACGAATGGATTAGTAGGGGCTAAAAACAGGGGGCGGAGCAAACCAACCTATGGAGAAAAGAGAAAAAAAATGATTAGTAGTGGCTAAAAACAGGGGATGGGGCAGCCAAACCTAAGGAAAAAAGAGAACAATTGGATTAGTAGGGGCTAAAAACAGGGGGTGGGACAGGCCAACCTAAGGACAAAAGAGAAAACAAAAGGGACTAGTAGGGTTTAAAAAAACAGGGGAAGGGGCGGGCCAACCTAAGGAATAAAGAGAAAAAATTGATGAGAATGGGCTAAAAACAGGAGGCGGGGTGGGCAAACCTAAGGAAAAAAAAGAGAAAACAATTGGATGAGTAGGGGCTAAAACAGGGGATGGGGCGGGCCAACCTAAGAAAAAAGAGAAAACAAATGGATTAGTAGGGGCTAAAAACAGGAGGCGGGGTGGGCCAACCTTTGGAAAAAGAGAAAACAAATGGATTAGTAGGGGCTTAAAACAGGGGGCGGGGAGGGCCAACCTAAGGAAAAAGAGAAAACAAATGGATTAGTAGGGGCTAAAAACAGGGGGCGGCGTGAGCCAGCCTTGGGAAAAAAGAGAAAACAAATGGATTAGTAGGGGCTAACAATTTTGTTAGGGGCTGGCCAACCTAAGGAAAAAAGTGGAAAAATGGATTAGTATAGGGGCTAAAAACAGGGGGTGGGGAGGGCCAACCTAAGAAGAAAAGAGAAAACAAATGGATTAGTAGGGGCTAAAAACAGGGGGTGGGGCGGGCCAACCTTAGAAAAAAGAGAAAACGAACGGATTAGAAGGGGCTAAATACAGGGGCGGGGTGAACCAACCTATGGAAAAAGAGAAAACAAATGGACTGGTAGGGGCTTAAAACAGGGGGCGGGGAGGGCCAACCTAAGGAAAAAAGAGAAAACAAATGGATTAGAAGGGGCTAAACATGGGGCGGGGTGAGCCAGCCTAGGGAAAAAAGAGAAAACAAATGGATTAGTAGGGACTAAAAAGATGGGAAGGGGCTGGCCAACCTAAGGAAAAAAGAGGAAAAATGGATTAGTTGGGGCTAAAAACAGGGTTAGGGGCGGGCCAACCTAAGGAAAAAAGAGAAAACAAATGGATTAGTAGGGGCTAAAAACGGGTCGAGGCAGGCCAACCTAAGGAAATAAAGAGAAAACAAATGGATTAGTAAGGTCTAATAACAGGGGGCGGGGAGGGCCAACCTAAGGAAAAAAGAGAAAACAAATGGATAAGTAGGGGCTTAAAACAGGGGCCGAGGCAGACCAACCTTAGGGAAAAAGAGAAAACGAATGGATTAGTAGGGGCTAAAAACAGGGGGCGGGGCGGGCCAACCTAAGGATAAAAGAGAAAAAAAAAATGATTAGTAGTGGCTAAAAACAGGGGATGGGGCAGACCAACCTAAAGAAAAAAGAGAAAACAAATGGATTAGTAGGGGCTTAAACAGGGGGCGGGGAGGGCCAACATAAGGAAAAAAGAGAAAACAAATGGATTAGTAGGGCTAAAAACAAACAGGGGGGGGGGCAACCTAAGGAAAACAGAGAAAAGGAATGATTAGTAGTGGCTAAAAACAGGGGACAGGGCGGGCCAACCTAAGGAAAAAAGAGAAAACAAATGGATTAGTAGGGGATAAAAACAAGGGGTTGGGTGGCCAACCTTAGGAAAAAAGAGAAAACAAATGGATTAGTAGGGGCTTAAAACAGGGCGCGGGGTGGGCCAACCTAAGGAAAAAAGAGAAAACAAATGGATTAGTAGGGGTTAAAATCATGGGGGCAGGTGAGTGAGGAAGAGAATACAGGTGAGGGAGGAAGAGAGAACAGGTGAGTGAGTAAGAGAAAACAGGTGAGGGAGGAAGAGGATACAGGTGAGTGGGGAAGAGAGAACAGGTGAGTGAGAAAGAGACAATAGGTGAGTGAGGAAGAGAATACAGGTTAGGGAGGAAGAGAGAACAGGTGAGTGAGGAAGAGACAACAGGTGAGTGAGGAAGAGAATACAGGTTAGAGAGGAAGAGAGAACAGGTGAGTGAGAAAGAGAGAACAGGTGAGTTAGAAAGCGAGAACAGGTGAGTGAGGAAGAGAATACAGCTGAGTGAGGAAGAGAGAACAGATGAGTGTGAAAGAGAGAATAGATGAGTGAGAAAGAGAGAACAGGTGAGTGAGGAAGGGAGAACAGGTGAGTGAGGGAGAGAGAACATGTGAGTGCGGAAGAGAGAACAGGTGAGTGAGGAAGAGAGAACAGGTGAGTGAGGAAGAGAGAACAGGTGAGTGAGGAAGAGAGAACATGTGAATGTGGAAGAGAGAACAGGTGAGTGAGGAAGAGGAAAAAAGAGAAAACAAATGGATTAAAAGGGGCTAAAAACGGGGGTGGGGCGGGCCAAACTAAGGAAAAAAAAGAGAAAACAAAAGGATTAGTAGGGCCTTAAAACGGTGGGTGGGGAGCGCCAACCTAAGGAAAAAAGGTAAAACAAATGGATTAGTAGGGGCTAAAAACAGGGGGCGAGGCAGACCAACCTAAGGGAAAAAGAGAAAACGAATGGATTAGTAGGGGTTTAAAACAGGGGACAGGGTGAGCCAGCCTAAGGAAAAAAGAGAAAACAAATGGATTACTAGGGGCTTAAAACAGGGGAAGGGGCCGCCCAACCTAAGGAAAAAAGAGAAAACAAATGGATTAGTAGGGGCTAAAAACAGGGGGCGAGGCAGACCAACCTAAGGGAAAAAGAGAAAACGAATGGATTAGTAGGGGCTAAAAACAGGGGGCGGGGCGAGCCAACCTAAGGAAAAAAGAGAAGAAAAAAAAGATTAGTAGTGGCTTAAAACAGGGGATGGGGCAGACCAACCTAAGGAAAAAAGAGAAAACAAATGGATTAGTAGGGGCTAAAAACAGAGGGTGGGGCAGACCAACCTAAGGAAAAAAAAATAAAACGAACGGATTGGTAGGGGCTAAAAACAGGGGGCGGGGTGGGCCAACCTATGGAAAAAGAGAAAACAAATGGATTAGTAGGGGTTTAAAACAGGGGGCAGGGGGGGGGCAACCTCAGGAAAAAAGAGAAAAAAAAATGATTAGTAGTGGTTAAAAACAGGGGATGGGGCAGGCCAACCTAAGGAAAAAACAGAAAACAAATGGATTAGTAGGGGCTAAAAACAGGGGTTGGGGTGGGCCAACCTAAGGAAAAAAGAGAAAACAAATGGATTAGTAGGGGCTAAAAAACAGGGGACGAGGCAGACCAACCTAAGGGAAAAAGAGAAAACGAATGGATTAGTAGGGGCTAAAAACAGGGGGCGGGGTGAGCCAGCCTAAGGAAAAAAGAGAAAACAAATGGATTAGTAGGGGCTAAAAATAGGGGGCGGGGCGGGCCAACCTAAGTAAAAAAAGAGAAAACAAATCGATTAGGAGGGTCTAAAAACAGGGGGCGGGGAGGGCCAACCTAAGGAAAAAAAAGAAAACAAATGGATTAGTAGGGTCTAAAAACAGAGGGGGAGGCAGACCAACCTAAGGAAAAAAGAAAATATATGGATTAGAAGGGGCTAAAAACAGGGGGCGGGGTGAGCCAACCTAAGGAAAAAAGAGAAAACAAATGGATTAGTAGGGCTAAAAACAGGGGGGGGCACCTAAGAATAAGAGAGAAAATGAATGATTAGTAGTGGCTAAAAACAGGGGATGGGGCAGACCAAACTAAGGGAAAAAGAGAAAAAATGGATGAGAATGGGCTAAAAACAGGGGCCGGATGGGCCAACCTAAGGAAAAAAAGAGAAAACAAATGGATTAGTAGGGACTAAAAACAGAGGGCGGGGAGGGCCAACCTAAGGAAAAAAGAGAAAACAAATGGATTAGAAGGGACTAAAATAGGGGGGAGGGTGGGCCAACCTAAGGAAAAAAGAAAAAAAAAAACAATGGATTGGTAGGGGCTAATAACAGGGGGTGGGGAGGGCCAACCTAAGGAAAGGAGAGAAAACGATTGGATTTGTAGGGACTAAAAACAGGGGGCGGGGTGAGCCAGCCTAGGGAAAAAAGAGAAAACAAATGGATTAGTAGGGGCTAAAAAGAGGGGAAGGGGCTGGCCAATCTAAGGAAAAAAGAGGAAAAATGGATTAGTTGGGGCTAAAAATAGGGTTAGGGGCGGGCCAACCTTAGGAAAAAAGAGAAAACAAATGGATTAGTAGGGGCTAAAAACGGGTCGGGGCAGGCCAACCTAAGGAAAAAAAGAGAAAACAAATGGATTAGTAGGGTCTATAAACAGGGGGCGGGGTGGGCCAACCTCAGGAAAAAAGAAAATAAATGGATAAGTAGGGGCTTAAAACAGGGGCCGAGACAGACCAACCTTAGGGAAAAAGAGAAAACAAATGGATTAGTAAGGGGCTAAAAACAGGGGGCAGGGCGGGCCAACCTAAGGATAAAAGAGAAAAAAAAATGATTAGTAGTGGCTTAAAACAGGGGATGGGGCAGACCAACCTAAAAACAAAGGGAAAACAAATGGATTAGTAGGGGCTTTAAACAGGGGGTGGGGCGGGCCAACCTAAGAAAAAATAGAAAACGAATGGATTAGTAGGGACTAAAAACAGGGGGCGGGGTGGGCCAACCTATGGAAAAAGAGAAAACAAATGGATTAATAGGGGCTTAAAACAGGGGGCGGGGCGGGCCAACCTAAGGAAAAAAGAGAAAAAAAAAGGTTAGTAGTGGCTAAAAACAGGGAATGGGGCAGACCAACCTAAGGAAAAAAGAGAAAACAAATGGATTGGAAGGGGCTAAAAACAGGGGGTGGGGCGGGCCAACCTATGGAAAAAAGAGAAAACGAACGGATTAGTAGGGGCTAAAAACAGGGGGCAGGGTGGGCCAACCTATGGAAAAAGAGAAACCAAATGGATTAGTAGGGGCTTAAACAGGGGGCGGGGAGGGCCAACATAAGGAAAAAAGAGAAAACAAATGGATTAGTAGGGCTAAAAACAAACAGGGGGGGGGGGGGCAACCTAAGGAAAACAGAGAAAAGGAATGATTAGTAGTGGCTAAAAACAGGGGACAGGGCGGGCCAACCTAAGGAAAAAAGAGAAAACAAATGGATTAGTAGGGGATAAAAACAAGGGGTTGGGTGGCCAACCTTAGGAAAAAAGAGAAAACAAATGGATTAGTAGGGGCTTAAAACAGGGCGCTGGGTGGGCCAACCTAAAGAAAAAAGAGAAAACAAATGGATTAGTAGGGGTTAAAATCATGCGGGCAGGTGAGTGAGGAAGAGAATACAGGTGAGGGAGGAAGAGAGAACAGGTGAGTGAGTAAGAGAAAACAGGTGAGGGAGGAAGAGGATACAGGTGAGTGGGGAAGAGAGAACAGGTGAGTGAGAAAGAGACAATAGGTGAGTGAGGAAGAGAATACAGGTTAGGGAGGAAGAGAGAACAGGTGAGTGAGGAAGAGACAACAGGTGAGTGAGGAAGAGAATACAAATGAGGGAGGAAGAGAGAACAGGTGAGTGAGGAAGAGAATACAGGTTAGAGAGGAAGAGAGAACAGGTGAGTGAGAAAGAGAGAACAGGTGAGTTAGAAAGCGAGAACAGGTGAGTGAGGAAGAGAATACAGCTGAGTGAGGAAGAGAGAACAGATGAGTGTGAAAGAGAGAACAGATGAGTGAGAAAGAGAGAACAGGTGAGTGAGGAAGGGAGAACAGGTGAGTGAGGGAGAGAAAACATGTGAGTGCGGAAGAGAGAACAGGTAAGTGAGGAAGAGAGAACAGGTGAGTGAGGAAGAGAGAACAGGTGAGTGAGGAAGAGAGAACATGTGATTGAGGAAGAGGATACAGGTAATGGAGGAAGAGAGAACAGCTGGGTGAAGTAGAGAATACAAGTGAGGGAGAAAGAGAGAACAGGTGATTGAGTAAGAGAGAACAGGTGAGTGAGGAAGAGAAAACAGTTGAGTGAAGAAGAGAGAACATATGAGTGAGGAGAGAACAGGTGAGTGAGGAAGAGAGAAAAGGGTTAGTGAGGAAGAGAGAAGAGGTGAGTGAGGAAGAGAGAAGAGGTGAGTGAGGGAAGAGAGAACATGTGAGTGAGTAAGAGACAACAGTTGAGTGAGGAAGAGAGAAAAGGTGAGTGAGGAAGAGAGAACAGATGAGTGAGGAAGAGAGAACAGGTGAGTGAGGAAGAGAGAACAGATGAGAGAGGAAGAGAGAACATGTGAGTGTGGAAGAGAGAACAGGTGAGTGAGGAAGAAAGAACAGTTCATTGAGGAAGAGAGAACAGGTGAGTTAGGAAGAGAGAACAGGTGAGTAAGGAAGAGACAACAGGTGAGTGAGGAAGAGACAATAGGTAAGTGAGGAAGAGAATACAGGTGAGGGAGGAAGAGAGAACAGGTGAGTGAGAAAGAGAGAATAGGTGAGTTAGTTAGAGAGAACAGGTGAGTGAGGAAGAGAATACAGTTGAGTGAGGATAGAGAACAGATTAGTGAGAAAGAGAGAAAAAGGTGAGTGAGAAAGAGAGAACAGGTGAGTGAGGAAGAGAGAACAGGTGAGTGAGGAAGAGAGAACAGGTGAGTGAGAAACAGAGAACATGTGAATGTGGAAGAGAGAACAGGTGAGTGAGGAAGAGAGAAAAGAGAAAACAAATGGATTAGTAGGGGCTAAAAACGGGGGTTGGGCGGGCCAAACTAAGGAAAAAAGAGATAACAAAAGGATTAGTAGGGGCTTAAAACGGTGGGCGGGGAGCGCCAACCTAAGGAAAAAAGAGAAAACAAATGGATTAGTAGGGGCTAAAAACAGGGGGCGAGGCAGACCAACCTAAGGGAAAAAGAGAAAAAAAAAGATTAGTTGTGGCTTAAAACAGGGGATGGGGCAGACCAACCTAAGGAAAAAAGAGAAAACAAATGGATTAGTAGGGGCTAAAAACAGGGGGTGGGGCAGACCAACCTAAGGAAAAAAGAGAAAACAAATGGATTAGAAGGGGCTATAAACAGGGGGTGGGGCGGGCCAACCTAAGGAAAAAAAGAGAAAACGAACGGATTAGTAGGGGCTAAAAACAGGGGGCGGGGTGGGCCAACCTATGGAAAAAGAGAAAACAAATGGATTAGTAGGGGCTTAAAACAGGGGGCGGGGCGGGCCAACCTAAGGAAAAAAGAGAAAAAAAAAATGATTAGTAGTGGCTAAAAACAGGGGATGGGGCAGACCAACCTAAAGAAAAAAGAGAAAGCAAATGCATTAGTAGGGGCTAAAAACAGGGGGTGGGGCGGGCTAACCTAAGAAAAAAGAGAAAACGAATGGATTAGTAGGGGCTAAAAACAGGGGGCGGGGTGGGCCAACCTATAGAAAAAGAGAAAACAAATGGATTAGTAGGGGCTTTAAACAGGGGGCGGGGCGGGCCAACCTAAGGAAAAAAAAAGAAAAAAAAAAGGTTAGTAGTGGCTAAAAACAGGGGATGGGGCAGACCAACCTAAGGAAAAAAGAGAAAACAAATTGATTAGAAGGGGCTAAAAACAGGGGGTGGGGCGGGCCAACCTATGGAAAAAAGAGAAAACGAACGGATTAGTAGGGGCTAAAAACAGGGGGCAGGGTGGGCCAACCTATGGAAAAAGAGAAACCTAATGGATTAGTAGGGGCTTAAACAGGGGGCGGGGAGGGCCAACATGAAGAAAAAAGAGAAAACAAATGGATTAGTAGGGCTAAAAACAAACAGGGGAGGGCAACCTAAGGAAAACAGATGAAAGGAATGATTAGTAGTGGCTAAAAACAGGGGACAGGGCGGGCCAACCTAAGGAAAAAAGAGAAAACAAATGGATTAGTAGGGGATAAAAACAAGGGGTTGGGTGGCCAACCTAAGGAAAAAAGAGAAAACAAATGGATTAGTAGGGGCTTAAAACAGGGCCCGGGGTGGGCCAACCTAAGGAAAAAAGAGAAAACAAATGGATTAGTAGGGGTTAAAATTATGGGGGCAGGTGAGCGAGGAAGAGAATACAGGTGAGGGAGGAAGAGAGAACAGGTGAGTGAGTAAGAGAAAACAGGTGAGGGAGGAAGAGGATACAGGTGAGTGGGGAAGAGAGAACAGGTGAGTGAGAAAGAGACAATAGGTGAGTGAGGAAGAGAATACAGGTTAGGGAGGAAGAGAGAACAGGTGAGTGAGGAAGAGACAACAGGTGAGTGAGGAAGAGAATACAAATGAGGGAGGAAGAGAGAACAGGTGAGTGAGGAAGAGAATACAGGTTAGAGAGGAAGAGAGAACAGGTGAGTGAGAAAGAGAGAACAGGTGAGTTAGAAAGCGAGAACAGGTGAGTGAGGAAGAGAATACAGCTGAGTGAGGAAGAGAGAACAGATGAGTGTGAAAGAGAGAACAGATGAGTGAGAAAGATGGAACAGGTGAGTGAGGAAGGGAGAACAGGTGAGTGAGGGAGATAGAACATGTGAGTGCGGAAGAGAGAACAGGTGAGTGAGGAAGAGAGAACAGGTGAGTGAGGAAGAGAGAACAGGTGAGTGAGGAAGAGAGAACATGTGATTGAGGAAGAGAATACAGGTAATGGAGGAAGAGAGAACAGGTGGGAGAAGTAGAGAATACAAGTGAGGGAGAAAGAGAGAACAGGTGATTGAGTAAGAGAGAACAGGTGAGTGAGGAAGAGAAAACAGTTGAGTGAAGAAGAGAAAACATATGAGTGAGGAGAGAACAGGTGAGTGAGGAAGAGAGAAAAGGGTTAGTGAGGAAGAGAGAAGAGGTGGGTGAGGAAGAGAGAAGAGGTGAGTGAGGAAGAGAGAAGAGGTGAGTGAGGAAGAGAGAACATGTGAGTGAGTAAGAGACAACAGTTGAGTGAGGAAGAGAGAACAGGTGAGTGAGGAAGAGAGAACATGTGAATGTGGAAGAGAGAACAGGTGAGTGAGGAAGAGGAAAAAAGAGAAAACAAATGGATTAAAAGGGGCTAAAAACGGGGGTGGGGCGGGCCAAACTAAGGAAAAAAAAGAGAAAACAAAAGGATTAGTAGGGCCTTAAAACGGTGGGTGGGGAGCGCCAACCTAAGGAAAAAAGGTAAAACAAATGGATGAGTAGGGGCTAAAAACAGGGGGCGAGGCAGACCAACCTAAGGGAAAAAGAGAAAACGAATGGATTAGTAGGGGTTTAAAACAGGGGACAGGGTGAGCCAGCCTAAGGAAAAAAGAGAAAACAAATGGATTACTAGGGGCTTAAAACAGGGGAAGGGGCCGCCCAACCTAAGGAAAAAAGAGAAAACAAATGGATTAGTAGGGGCTAAAAACAGGGGGCGAGGCAGACCAACCTAAGGGAAAAAGAGAAAACGAATGGATTAGTAGGGGCTAAAAACAGGGTGCGGGGCGAGCCAACCTAAGGAAAAAAGAGAAGAAAAAAAAAGATTAGTAGTGGCTTAAAACAGGGGATGGGGCAGACCAACCTAAGGAAAAAAGAGAAAACAAATGGATTAGTAGGGGCTAAAAACAGAGGGTGGGGCAGACCAACCTAAGGAAAATAAAATAAAACGAACGGATTGGTAGGGGCTAAAAACAGGGGGCGGTGTGGGCCAACCTATGGAAAAAGAGAAAACAAATGGATAAGTAGGGGTTTAAAACAGGGGGCAGGGGGGGGCCAACCTCAGGAAAAAAGAGAAAAAAAAATGATTAGTAGTGGTTAAAAACAGGGGATGGGGCAGGCCAACCTAAGGAAAAAACAGAAAACAAATGGATTAGTAGGGGCTAAAAACAGGGGTTGGGGTGGACCAACCTAAGGAAAAAAGAGAAAACAAATGGATTAGTAGGGGCTAAAAACAGGGGAGGAGGCAGACCAACCTAAGGGAAAAAGAGAAAACGAATGGATTAGTAGGGGCTAAAAACAGGGGGCGGGGTGAGCCAGCCTAAGGAAAAAAGAGAAAACAAATGGATTAGTAGGGGCTAAAAAATAGGGGGCGGGGCGGGCCAACCTAAGTAAAAAAAGAGAAAACAAATCGATTAGGAGGGTCTAAAAACAGGGGGCGGGGAGGGCCAACCTAAGGAAAAAAAAGAAAACAAATGGATTAGTAGGGTCTAAAAACAGGGGGGGAGGCAGACCAACCTAAGGAAAAAAGAAAAACATATGGATTAGAAGGGGCTAAAAACAGGGGGCGGGGTGAGCCAACCTAAGGAAAAAAGAGAAAACAAATGGATTAGTAGGGCTAAAAACAGGGGGGGGGGCACCTAAGAATAAAAGAGAAAATGAATGATTAGTAGTGGCTAAAAACAGGGGATGGGGCAGACCAAACTAAGGGAAAAAGAGAAAAAATGGATGAGAATGGGCTAAAAACAGGGGCCGGATGGGCCAACCTAAGGAAAAAAAGAGAAAACAAATGGATTAGTAGGGACTAAAAACAGAGGGCGGGGAGGGCAAACCTAAGGAAAAAAGAGAAAACAAATGGATTAGAAGGGACTAAAATAGGGGGGGGGGGTGGGCCAACCTAAGGAAAAAAGAAAAAAAAACAATGGATTGGTAGGGGCTAATAACAGGGGGTGGGGAGGGCCAACCTAAGGAAAGGAGAGAAAACGATTGGATTTGTAGGGACTAAAAACAGGGGGCGGGGTGAGCCAGCCTAGGGAAAAAAGAGAAAACAAATGGATTAGTAGGGGCTAAAAAGAGGGGAAGGGGCTGGCCAATCTAAGGAAAAAAGAGGAAAAATGGATTAGTTGGGGCTAAAAATAGGGGTAGGGGCGGGCCAACCTTAGGAAAAAAGAGAAAACAAATGGATTAGTAGGGGCTAAAAACGGGTCGGTGCAGGCCAACCTAAGGAAAAAAAGAGAAAACAAATGGATTAGTAGGGTCTATAAACAGGGGGCGGGGTGGGCCAACCTCAGGAAAAAAGAAAATAAATGGATAAGTAGGGGCTTAAAACAGGGGCCGAGACAGACCAACCTTAGGGAAAAAGAGAAAACAAATGGATTAGTAAGGGGCTAAAAACAGGGGGCGGGGCGGGCCAACCTAAGAATAAAAGAGAAAAAAAAATGATTAGTAGTGGCTTAAAACAGGGGATGGGGCAGACCAACCTAAAAACAAAGGGAAAACAAATGGATTAGTAGGGGCTTAAAACAGGGGGTGGGGCGGGCCAACCTAAGAAAAAATAGAAAACGAATGGATTAGTAGGGGCTAAAAACAGGGGGCGGGGTGGGCCAACCTATGGAAAAAGAGATAACAAATGGATTAGTAGGGGCTTAAAACAGGGGGCGGGGCGGGCCAACCTAAGGAAAAAAGAGAAAAAAAAAAGGTTAGTAGTGGCTAAAAACAGGGAATGGGGCAGACCAACCTAAGGAAAAAAGAGAAAACAAATGGATTGGAAGGGGCTAAAAACAGGGGGTGGGGCGGGCCAACCTATGGAAAAAAGAGAAAACGAACGGATTAGTAGGGGCTAAAAACAGGGGGCAGGGTGGGCCAACCTATGGAAAAAGAGAAACCAAATGGATTAGTAGGGGCTTAAACAGGGGGCGGGGAGGGCCAACATAAGGAAAAAAGAGAAAACAAATGGATTAGTAGGGCTAAAAACAAACAGGGGGGGGGCAACCTAAGGAAAACAGAGAAAAGGAATGATTAGTAGTGGCTAAAAACAGGGGACAGGGCGGGCCAACCTAAGGAAAAAAGAGAAAACAAATGGATTAGTAGGGGATAAAAACAAGGGGTTGGGTGGCCAACCTTAGGAAAAAAGAGAAAACAAATGGATTAGTAGGGGCTTAAAACAGGGCGCTGGGTGGGCCAACCTAAAGAAAAAAGAGAAAACAAATGGATTAGTAGGGGTTAAAATCATGCGGGCAGGTGAGTGAGGAAGAGAATACAGGTGAGGGAGGAAGAGAGAACAGGTGAGTGAGTAAGAGAAAACAGGTGAGGGAGGAAGAGGATACAGGTGAGTGGGGAAGAGAGAACAGGTGAGTGAGAAAGAGACAATAGGTGAGTGAGGAAGAGAATACAGGTTAGGGAGGAAGAGAGAACAGGTGAGTGAGGAAGAGACAACAGGTGAGTGAGGAAGAGAATACAAATGAGGGAGGAAGAGAGAACAGGTGAGTGAGGAAGAGAATACAGGTTAGAGAGGAAGAGAGAACAGGTGAGTGAGAAAGAGAGAACAGGTGAGTTAGAAAGCGAGAACAGGTGAGTGAGGAAGAGAATACAGCTGAGTGAGGAAGAGAGAACAGATGAGTGTGAAAGAGAGAACAGATGAGTGAGAAAGAGAGAACAGGTGAGTGAGGAAGGGAGAACAGGTGAGTGAGGGAGAGAAAACATGTGAGTGCGGAAGAGAGAACAGGTAAGTGAGGAAGAGAGAACAGGTGAGTGAGGAAGAGAGAACAGGTGAGTGAGGAAGAGAGAACATGTGATTGAGGAAGAGGATACAGGTAATGGAGGAAGAGAGAACAGCTGGGTGAAGTAGAGAATACAAGTGAGGGAGAAAGAGAGAACAGGTGATTGAGTAAGAGAGAACAGGTGAGTGAGGAAGAGAAAACAGTTGAGTGAAGAAGAGAGAACATATGAGTGAGGAGAGAACAGGTAAGTGAGGAAGAGAGAAAAGGGTTAGTGAGGAAGAGAGAAGAGGTGAGTGAGGAAGAGAGAAGAGGTGAGTGAGGGAAGAGAGAACATGTGAGTGAGTAAGAGACAACAGTTGAGTGAGGAAGAGAGAACAGGTGAGTGAGGAAGAGAGAACAGATGAGTGAGGAAGAGAGAACAGGTGAGTGAGGAAGAGAGAACAGATGAGAGAGGAAGAGAGAACATGTGAGTGTGGAAGAGAGAACAGGTGAGTGAGGAAGAAAGAACAGCTCATTGAGGAAGAGAGAACAGGTGAGTTAGGAAGAGAGAACAGGTGAGTAAGGAAGAGACAACAGGTGAGTGAGGAAGAGACAATAGGTAAGTGAGGAAGAGAATACAGGTGAGGGAGGAAGAGAGAACAGGTGAGTGAGAAAGAGAGAATAGGTGATTTAGTTAGAGAGAACAGGTGAGTGAGGAAGAGAATACAGTTGAGTGAGGATAGAGAACAGATTAGTGAGAAAGAGAGAAAAAGGTGAGTGAGAAAGAGAGAACAGGTGAGTGAGGAAGAGAGAACAGGTGAGTGAGGAAGAGAGAACAGGTGAGTGAGAAACAGAGAACATGTGAATGTGGAAGAGAAAACAGGTGAGTGAGGAAGAGAGAAAAGAAAACAAATGGATTAGTAGGGGCTAAAAACGGGGGTTGGGCGGGCCAAACTAAGGAAAAAAGAGATAACAAAAGGATTAGTAGGGGCTTAAAACGGTGGGCGGGGAGCGCCAACCTAAGGAAAAAAGAGAAAACAAATGGATTAGTAGGGGCTAAAAACAGGGGGCGAGGCAGACCAACCTAAGGGAAAAAGAGAAAAAAAAGATTAGTTGTGGCTTAAAACAGGGGATGGGGCAGACCAACCTAAGGAAAAAAGAGAAAACAAATGGATTAGTAGGGGCTAAAAACAGGGGGTGGGGCAGACCAACCTAAGGAAAAAAGAGAAAACAAATGGATTAGAAGGGGCTATAAACAGGGGGTGGGGCGGGCCAACCTAAGGAAAAAAAGAGAAAACGAACGGATTAGTAGGGGCTAAAAACAGGGGGCGGGGTGGGCCAACCTATGGAAAAAGAGAAAACAAATGGATTAGTAGGGGCTTAAAACAGGGGGCGGGGCGGGCCAACCTAAGGAAAAAAGAGAAAAAAAAATGATTAGTAGTGGCTAAAAACAGGGGATGGGGCAGACCAACCTAAAGAAAAAAGAGAAAGCAAATGCATTAGTAGGGGCTAAAAACAGGGGGTGGGGCGGGCTAACCTAAGAAAAAAGAGAAAACGAATGGATTAGTAGGGGCTAAAAACAGGGGGCGGGGTGGGCCAACCTATAGAAAAAGAGAAAACAAATGGATTAGTAGGGGCTTTAAACAGGGGGCGGGGCGGGCCAACCTAAGGAAAAAAAAAGAAAAAAAAAAGGTTAGTAGTGGCTAAAAACAGGGGATGGGGCAGACCAACCTAAGGAAAAAAGAGAAAACAAATTGATTAGAAGGGGCTAAAAACAGGGGGTGGGGCGGGCCAACCTATGGAAAAAAGAGAAAACGAACGGATTAGTAGGGGCTAAAAACAGGGGGCAGGGTGGGCCAACCTATGGAAAAAGAGAAACCTAATGGATTAGTAGGGGCTTAAACAGGGGGCGGGGAGGGCCAACATGAAGAAAAAAGAGAAAACAAATGGATTAGTAGGGCTAAAAACAAACAGGGGAGGGCAACCTAAGGAAAACAGATGAAAGGAATGATTAGTAGTGGCTAAAAACAGGGGACAGGGCGGGCCAACCTAAGGAAAAAAGAGAAAACAAATGGATTAGTAGGGGATAAAAACAAGGGGTTGGGTGGCCAACCTAAGGAAAAAAGAGAAAACAAATGGATTAGTAGGGGCTTAAAACAGGGCCCGGGGTGGGCCAACCTAAGGAAAAAAGAGAAAACAAATGGATAAGTAGGGGTTAAAATTATGGGGGCAGGTGAGCGAGGAAGAGAATACAGGTGAGGGAGGAAGAGAGAACAGGTGAGTGAGTAAGAGAAAACAGGTGAGGGAGGAAGAGGATACAGGTGAGTGGGGAAGAGAGAACAGGTGAGTGAGAAAGAGACAATAGGTGAGTGAGGAAGAGAATACAGGTTAGGGAGGAAGAGAGAACAGGTGAGTGAGGAAGAGACAACAGGTGAGTGAGGAAGAGAATACAAATGAGGGAGGAAGAGAGAACAGGTGAGTGAGGAAGAGAATACAGGTTAGAGAGGAAGAGAGAACAGGTGAGTGAGAAAGAGAGAACAGGTGAGTTAGAAAGCGAGAACAGGTGAGTTAGGAAGAGAATACAGCTGAGTGAGGAAGAGAGAACAGATGAGTGTGAAAGAGAGAACAGATGAGTGAGAAAGATGGAACAGGTGAGTGAGGAAGGGAGAACAGGTGAGTGAGGGAGATAGAACATGTGAGTGCGGAAGAGAGAACAGGTGAGTGAGGAAGAGAGAACAGGTGAGTGAGGAAGAGAGAACAGGTGAGTGAGGAAGAGAGAACATGTGATTGAGGAAGAGAATACAGGTAATGGAGGAAGAGAGAACAGGTGGGAGAAGTAGAGAATACAAGTGAGGGAGAAAGAGAGAACAGGTGATTGAGTAAGAGAGAACAGGTGAGTGAGGAAGAGAAAACAGTTGAGTGAAGAAGAGAAAACATATGAGTGAGGAGAGAACAGGTGAGTGAGGAAGAGAGAAAAGGGTTAGTGAGGAAGAGAGAAGAGGTGGGTGAGGAAGAGAGAAGAGGTGAGTGAGGAAGAGAGAAGAGGTGAGTGAGGAAGAGAGAACATGTGAGTGAGTAAGAGACAACAGTTGAGTGAGGAAGAGAGAACAGGTGAGTGAGGAAGAGAGAACATGTGAATGTGGAAGAGAGAACAGGTGAGTGAGGAAGAGGAAAAAAGAGAAAACAAATGGATTAAAAGGGGCTAAAAACGGGGGTGGGGCGGGCCAAACTAAGGAAAAAAAAGAGAAAACAAAAGGATTAGTAGGGCCTTAAAACGGTGGGTGGGGAGCGCCAACCTAAGGAAAAAAGGTAAAACAAATGGATGAGTAGGGGCTAAAAACAGGGGGCGAGGCAGACCAACCTAAGGGAAAAAGAGAAAACGAATGGATTAGTAGGGGTTTAAAACAGGGGACAGGGTGAGCCAGCCTAAGGAAAAAAGAGAAAACAAATGGATTACTAGGGGCTTAAAACAGGGGAAGGGGCCGCCCAACCTAAGGAAAAAAGAGAAAACAAATGGATTAGTAGGGGCTAAAAACAGGGGGCGAGGCAGACCAACCTAAGGGAAAAAGAGAAAACGAATGGATTAGTAGGGGCTAAAAACAGGGTGCGGGGCGAGCCAACCTAAGGAAAAAAGAGAAGAAAAAAAAGATTAGTAGTGGCTTAAAACAGGGGATGGGGCAGACCAACCTAAGGAAAAAAGAGAAAACAAATGGATTAGTAGGGGCTAAAAACAGAGGGTGGGGCAGACCAACCTAAGGAAAATAAAATAAAACGAACGGATTGGTAGGGGCTAAAAACAGGGGGCGGGGTGGGCCAACCTATGGAAAAAGAGAAAACAAATGGATAAGTAGGGGTTTAAAACAGGGGGCAGGGGGGGGGGCCAACCTCAGGAAAAAAGAGAAAAAAAAATGATTAGTAGTGGTTAAAAACAGGGGATGGGGCAGGCCAACCTAAGGAAAAAACAGAAAACAAATGGATTAGTAGGGGCTAAAAACAGGGGTTGGGGTGGACCAACCTAAGGAAAAAAGAGAAAACAAATGGATTAGTAGGGGCTAAAAACAGGGGAGGAGGCAGACCAACCTAAGGGAAAAAGAGAAAACGAATGGATTAGTAGGGGCTAAAAACAGGGGGCGGGGTGAGCCAGCCTAAGGAAAAAAGAGAAAACAAATGGATTAGTAGGGGCTAAAAAATAGGGGGCGGGGCGGGCCAACCTAAGTAAAAAAAGAGAAAACAAATCGATTAGGAGGGTCTAAAAACAGGGGGCGGGGAGGGCCAACCTAAGGAAAAAAAAGAAAACAAATGGATTAGTAGGGTCTAAAAACAGGGGGGGAGGCAGACCAACCTAAGGAAAAAAGAAAAACATATGGATTAGAAGGGGCTAAAAACAGGGGGCGGGGTGAGCCAACCTAAGGAAAAAAGAGAAAACAAATGGATTAGTAGGGCTAAAAACAGGGGGGGGGGGCACCTAAGAATAAGAGAGAAAATGAATGATTAGTAGTGGCTAAAAACAGGGGATGGGGCAGACCAAACTAAGGGAAAAAGAGAAAAAATGGATGAGAATGGGCTAAAAACAGGGGCCGGATGGGCCAACCTAAGGAAAAAAAGAGAAAACAAATGGATTAGTAGGGACTAAAAACAGAGGGCGGGGAGGGCAAACCTAAGGAAAAAAGAGAAAACAAATGGATTAGAAGGGACTAAAAATAGGGGGGGGGGGGTGGGCCAACCTAAGGAAAAAAGAAAAAAAAACAATGGATTGGTAGGGGCTAATAACAGGGGGTGGGGAGGGCCAACCTAAGGAAAGGAGAGAAAACGATTGGATTTGTAGGGACTAAAAACAGGGGGCGGGGTGAGCCAGCCTAGGGAATAAAGAGAAAACAAATGGATTAGTAGGGGCTAAAAAGAGGGGAAGGGGCTGGCCAATCTAAGGAAAAAAGAGGAAAAATGGATTAGTTGGGGCTAAAAATAGGGGTAGGGGCGGGCCAACCTTAGGAAAAAAGAGAAAACAAATGGATTAGTAGGGGCTAAAAACGGGTCGGTGCAGGCCAACCTAAGGAAAAAAAGAGAAAACAAATGGATTAGTAGGGTCTATAAACAGGGGGCGGGGTGGGCCAACCTCAGGAAAAAAGAAAATAAATGGATAAGTAGGGGCTTAAAACAGGGGCCGAGACAGACCAACCTTAGGGAAAAAGAGAAAACAAATGGATTAGTAAGGGGCTAAAAACAGGGGGCGGGGCGGGCCAACCTAAGAATAAAAGAGAAAAAAAAATGATTAGTAGTGGCTTAAAACAGGGGATGGGGCAGACCAACCTAAAAACAAAGGGAAAACAAATGGATTAGTAGGGGCTTAAAACAGGGGGTGGGGCGGGCCAACCTAAGAAAAAATAGAAAACGAATGGATTAGTAGGGGCTAAAAACAGGGGGCGGGGTGGGCCAACCTATGGAAAAAGAGAAAACAAATGGATTAGTAGGGGCTTAAAACAGGGGGCGGGGCGGGCCAACCTAAGGAAAAAAGAGAAAAAAAAAAGGTTAGTAGTGGCTAAAAACAGGGAATGGGGCAGACCAACCTAAGGAAAAAAGAGAAAACAAATGGATTGGAAGGGGCTAAAAACAGGGGGTGGGGCGGGCCAACCTATGGAAAAAAGAGAAAACGAACGGATTAGTAGGGGCTAAAAACAGGGGGCAGGGTGGGCCAACCTATGGAAAAAGAGAAACCAAATGGATTAGTAGGGGCTTAAACAGGGGGCGGGGAGGGCCAACATAAGGAAAAAAGAGAAAACAAATGGATTAGTAGGGCTAAAAACAAACAGGGGGGGGCAACCTAAGGAAAACAGAGAAAAGGAATGATTAGTAGTGGCTAAAAACAGGGGACAGGGCGGGCCAACCTAAGGAAAAAAGAGAAAACAAATGGATTAGTAGGGGATAAAAACAAGGAGTTGGGTGGCCAACCTTAGGAAAAAAGAGAAAACAAATGGATTAGTAGGGGCTTAAAACAGGGCGCTGGGTGGGCCAACCTAAAGAAAAAAGAGAAAACAAATGGATTAGTAGGGGTTAAAATCATGCGGGCAGGTGAGTGAGGAAGAGAATACAGGTGAGGGAGGAAGAGAGAACAGGTGAGTGAGTAAGAGAAAACAGGTGAGGGAGGAAGAGGATACAGGTGAGTGGGGAAGAGAGAACAGGTGAGTGAGAAAGAGACAATAGGTGAGTGAGGAAGAGAATACAGGTTAGGGAGGAAGAGAGAACAGGTGAGTGAGGAAGAGACAACAGGTGAGTGAGGAAGAGAATACAAATGAGGGAGGAAGAGAGAACAGGTGAGTGAGGAAGAGAATACAGGTTAGAGAGGAAGAGAGAACAGGTGAGTGAGAAAGAGAGAACAGGTGAGTTAGAAAGCGAGAACAGGTGAGTGAGGAAGAGAATACAGCTGAGTGAGGAAGAGAGAACAGATGAGTGTGAAAGAGAGAACAGATGAGTGAGAAAGAGAGAACAGGTGAGTGAGGAAGGGAGAACAGGTGAGTGAGGGAGAGAAAACATGTGAGTGCGGAAGAGAGAACAGGTAAGTGAGGAAGAGAGAACAGGTGAGTGAGGAAGAGAGAACAGGTGAGTGAGGAAGAGAGAACATGTGATTGAGGAAGAGGATACAGGTAATGGAGGAAGAGAGAACAGCTGGGTGAAGTAGAGAATACAAGTGAGGGAGAAAGAGAGAACAGGTGATTGAGTAAGAGAGAACAGGTGAGTGAGGAAGAGAAAACAGTTGAGTGAAGAAGAGAGAACATATGAGTGAGGAGAGAACAGGTAAGTGAGGAAGAGAGAAAAGGGTTAGTGAGGAAGAGAGAAGAGGTGAGTGAGGAAGAGAGAAGAGGTGAGTGAGGGAAGAGAGAACATGTGAGTGAGTAAGAGACAACAGTTGAGTGAGGAAGAGAGAACAGGTGAGTGAGGAAGAGAGAACAGATGAGTGAGGAAGAGAGAACAGGTGAGTGAGGAAGAGAGAACAGATGAGAGAGGAAGAGAGAACATGTGAGTGTGGAAGAGAGAACAGGTGAGTGAGGAAGAAAGAACAGCTCATTGAGGAAGAGAGAACAGGTGAGTTAGGAAGAGAGAACAGGTGAGTAAGGAAGAGACAACAGGTGAGTGAGGAAGAGACAATAGGTAAGTGAGGAAGAGAATACAGGTGAGGGAGGAAGAGAGAACAGGTGAGTGAGAAAGAGAGAATAGGTGAGTTAGTTAGAGAGAACAGGTGAGTGAGGAAGAGAATACAGTTGAGTGAGGATAGAGAACAGATTAGTGAGAAAGAGAGAAAAAGGTGAGTGAGAAAGAGAGAACAGGTGAGTGAGGAAGAGAGAACAGGTGAGTGAGGAAGAGAGAACAGGTGAGTGAGAAACAGAGAACATGTGAATGTGGAAGAGAAAACAGGTGAGTGAGGAAGAGAGAAAAGAAAACAAATGGATTAGTAGGGGCTAAAAACGGGGGTTGGGCGGGCCAAACTAAGGAAAAAAGAGATAACAAAAGGATTAGTAGGGGCTTAAAACGGTGGGCGGGGAGCGCCAACCTAAGGAAAAAAGAGAAAACAAATGGATTAGTAGGGGCTAAAAACAGGGGGCGAGGCAGACCAACCTAAGGGAAAAAGAGAAAAAAAAGATTAGTTGTGGCTTAAAACAGGGGATGGGGCAGACCAACCTAAGGAAAAAAGAGAAAACAAATGGATTAGTAGGGGCTAAAAACAGGGGGTGGGGCAGACCAACCTAAGGAAAAAAGAGAAAACAAATGGATTAGAAGGGGCTATAAACAGGGGGTGGGGCGGGCCAACCTAAGGTATAAAAGAGAAAACGAACGGATTAGTAGGGGCTAAAAACAGGGGGCGGGGTGGGCCAACCTATGGAAAAAGAGAAAACAAATGGATTAGTAGGGGCTTAAAACAGGGGGCGGGGCGGGCCAACCTAAGGAAAAAAGAGAAAAAAAAAATGATTAGTAGTGGCTAAAAACAGGGGATGGGGCAGACCAACCTAAAGAAAAAAGAGAAAGCAAATGCATTAGTAGGGGCTAAAAACAGGGGGTGGGGCGGGCTAACCTAAGAAAAAAGAGAAAACGAATGGATTAGTAGGGGCTAAAAACAGGGGGCGGGGTGGGCCAACCTATAGAAAAAGAGAAAACAAATGGATTAGTAGGGGCTTTAAACAGGGGGCGGGGTGGGCCAACCTAAGGAAAAAAAAAGAAAAAAAAAAGGTTAGTAGTGGCTAAAAACAGGGGATGGGGCAGACCAACCTAAGGAAAAAAGAGAAAACAAATTGATTAGAAGGGGCTAAAAACAGGGGGTGGGGCGGGCCAACCTATGGAAAAAAGAGAAAACGAACGGATTAGTAGGGGCTAAAAACAGGGGGCAGGGTGGGCCAACCTATGGAAAAAGAGAAACCTAATGGATTAGTAGGGGCTTAAACAGGGGGCGGGGAGGGCCAACATAAAGAAAAAAGAGAAAACAAATGGATTAGTAGGGCTAAAAACAAACAGGGGAGGGCAACCTAAGGAAAACAGATGAAAGGAATGATTAGTAGTGGCTAAAAACAGGGGACAGGGCGGGCCAACCTAAGGAAAAAAGAGAAAACAAATGGATAAGTAGGGGATAAAAACAAGGGGTTGGGTGGCCAACCTAAGGAAAAAAGAGAAAACAAATGGATTAGTAGGGGCTTAAAAAAGGGCCCGGGGTGGGCAACCTAAGGAAAAAAGAGAAAACAAATGGATTAGTAGGGGTTAAAATTATGGGGGCAGGTGAGCGAGGAAGAGAATACAGGTGAGGGAGGAAGAGAGAACAGGTGAGTGAGGAAGAGAGAAGAGGTGAGTGAGGAAGAGAGAACATGTGAGTGAGTAAGAGACAACAGTTGAGTGAGGAAGAGAGAACAGGTGAGTGAGGAAGAGAGAACAGATGAGTGAGGAAGAGAGAACAGGTGAGTGAGGAAGAGAGAACAGATGAGAGAGGAAGAGAGAACATGTGAGTGTGGAAGAGAGAACAGGTGAGTGAGGAAGAAAGAACAGTTCATTGAGGAAGAGAGAACAGGTGAGTTAGGAAGAGAGAACAGGTGAGTAAGGAAGAGACAACAGGTGAGTGAGGAAGAGACAACAGGTGAGTGAGGAAGAGAATACAGGTGAGGGAGGAAGAGAGAACAGGTGAGTGAGAAAGAGAGAAAAGGTGAGTTAGTTAGAGAGAATGGGTGAGTGAGGAAGAGAAAACAGTTGAGTGAGGATAGAGAACAGATTAGTGAGAAAGAGAGAAAAAGGTGAGTGAGAAAGAGAGAACAGGTGAGTGAGGAAGAGAGAACAGGTAGGTGAGGAAGAGAGAACAGGTGAGTGAGGAAGAGAGAACAGGTGAGTGAGAAAGAGAGAACATGTGAATGTGGAAGAGAGAACAGGTGAGTGAGGAAGAGGAAAAAAGAGAAAACAAATGGATTAGTAGGGGCTAAAAACAGGGGTGGAGCGGGCCAAACTAAGGAAAAAAAAGATAACAAAAGGATTAGTAGGGGCTTAAAACGGTGGGCGGGGAGCGCCAACCTAAGGAAAAAAGAGAAAACAAATGGATTAGTAGGGGCTAAAATTAGGGGGCGAGGCAGACCAACCTAAGGGAAAAAGAGAAAACGAATGGATTAGAAGGGGTTTAAAACAGTGGGCAGGGTGAGCCAGCCTAAGGAAAAAAGAGAAAACAAATGGATTAGTAGGGGCTAAAAACAGGGGAAGGGGCCGGGCAACCTAAGGAAAAAAGAGAAAACAAATGGATTAGTAGGGGCTAAAAACAGGGGGCGAGGCAGACCAACCTAAGGGAAACAGAGAAAAAAAAAGATTAGTAGTGGCTTAAAACAAGGGATGGGGCAGACCAACCTAAGGAAAAAACAGAAAACAAATGGATTAGTAGGGGCTAAAAACAGGGGGTGGGGCAGACCAACCTAAGGAAAAAAGAGAAAACAAATGGATTAGAAGGGGCTATAAACAGGGGGTGGGGCGGGCCAACCTAAGGAAAAAAGAGAAAACGAACGGATTAGTAGGGGCTAAAAACAGGGGGCGGGGTGGGCCAACCTATGGAAAAAGAGAAAACAAATGGATAAGTAGGGCTTAAAACAGGGGGCGGGTCGGGCCAACCTAAGGAAAAAAGAGAAAAAAATAATGATTAGTAGTGGCTAAAAACAGGGGATGGGGCAGGCCAACCTAAGGAAAAAAGAGAAAACAAATGGATTAGTAGGGGCTAAAAACCGGGGATGGGGTGGGCCAACCTTAGGAAAAAAGAGCAAACAAATGGATTAGTAGGGGCTAAAAAACAGGGGACGAGGCAGACCAACCTAAGGGAAAAAGAGAAAACAAATGGATTAGTAGGGGCTAAAAACAGGGGGCGGGGCGGGGCAGGCCAACCTAAGTAAAAAAAGAGAAAACAAATGGATTAGTAGGGTCTAATAACAGGGGGCGGGGAGGGCCAGCCTAAGGAAAAAAGAGAAAACAAATGGATTAGTAGGGGCTAAAAACAGGGGGCGGGGCGGGCCAACCTAAGTAAAAAAAGAGAAAACAAATGAATTAGTAGGGACTAAAAACAGGGGGCGGGGAGGGCCAACCTAAGGGAAAAAGAGAAAACAATTGGATTAGTAGGGGCTAAAAACAGGTGGTGGGGTGGGCCAACCTAAGGACAAAAGAGAAAACAAAAAGGATTAGTAGGGGCTAAAAACAGGGGAAGGGGCGGGTCAAACCTAAGGAAAAAAGAGAAAAAATGGATGAGAATGGGCTAAAAACAGGGGGGGGGGTGGGCCAACCTAAGGAAAAAAAGAGAAAACAAATGGATTAGTAGGGACTAAAAACAGGGGGCGGGGAGGGCCAACCTAAGGAAAAAAGAGAAAACAAATGGATTAGAAGGGACTAAAATAGGGGGCGGGGTGGGCCAACCTAAGGAAAAAATAAAAAAAACAATGGATTAATAGGGGCTAAAAACAGGGGATTGGGAGGGCCAACCTAAGGAAAGAAGAGAAAACGAATGGATAAGTAGGGGCTAAAAACAGCGGGCGGGGTGAGCCAGCCTAGGGAAAAAAGAGAAACTAAATGGATTAGTAGAGGCTAAAAAGAGGGGAAGGGGCTGGCCAACCTAAGGAAAAAAGAGGAAAAGATTTGTTGGGGCTAAAAACAGGGGTAGGGGCGGGCCAACATAAGGAAAAAAGAGAAAACAAATTGATTAGTAGGGGCTAAAAACGGGTCCGGGCAGGCTAACTTAAGGAAAAAAAAAGAGAAAACAAATGGATTAGTAGGGTCTAAAAACAGGGGGCGGGGAGGGCCAACCTAAGGAAAAAAGAGAAAACAAATGGATAAGTAGGGGCTTTAAACAGGGGGCGAGGCAGACCAACCTAAGGGAAAAAGAGAAAACGAATGGATTAGTAGGGGCTAAAAACAGGGGTCTAAAAACAGGGGGCGGGGAGGGCCAACCTAAGGAAAAAAAGAAAACAAATGGATTAGTAGGGTCTAAAAACAGGGGGCGGGGAGGGCCAACCTAAGTAAAAAAGAGAAAACAAATGGATTAGAAGGGACTAAAATAGGGGGCGGGGTGGGCCAACCTAAGGAAAAAAGAGAAAACAAACAGATTAGTAGGGGCTAAAAACAGGGGGCGAGGCAGACCAACCTAAGGAAAAAAGAAAAACATATGGATTAGAAGGGGCTAAAACAGGGGGCGGGGTGAGCCAACCTAAGGAAAAAAGAGAAAACAAATGGATTAGTAGGGCTAAAAACAGGGGGGGGGGCACCTAAGAAAAAGAGAGAAAATGAATGATTAGAAGTGGCTAAAAACAGGGTGCGGGGCGGGCCAACCTATGGAGAAAAGAGAAAAAAAATGATTAGTAGTGGTTTAAAACAGGGGAAGGGGCGGGCCAACCTAAGGAAAAAAAGAGAAAACAAATGGATTAGTAGGGACTAAAAACAGGGGGCCGGGAGGGCCAACCTAAGGAAAAAAAATAAAACAATTGGATTAGTAGGGGCTAAAAACAGGTGGTGGGGCGGGCCAACCTAAGGACAAAAGAGAAAACAAAAAGGATTAGTAGGGGCTAAAAACAGGGGAAGGGGCGGGCCAAACCTAAGGAAAAAAGAGAAAACAAATGGATAAGTAGGGGCTTAAAACAGTGGGCGAGGCAGACCAACCTAAGGGAAAAAGAGAAAACGAATGGGTTAGTGGGGGCTAAAAACAGGGGGCGGGGCGGGCAAACCTATGGAGAAAAGAGAAAAAAAAAATGATTACTAGTAACTAAAAACCGGGGATGGGGCAGACAAACCTAAGGAAAAAAGAGAAAACAATTGGATTAGTAGGGGCTAAAAACAGGGGATGGGGCGGGCCAACCTAAGAAAAAAGAGAAAACGAATGGATTAGTAGGGGCTAAAAAAAGGGGGCGGAGTGGGCCAACCTAAGGAAAAAAGAGAAAAAAAATGGATTAGTAGGGGCTAAAATCAGGGGGCGGGGTGAGCCAGCCTAGGGTAAAAAGAGAAAACAAATGGATTAGTAGGGGCTAAAAACAGGGGAAGGGGCTTTCCAACCTAAGGAAAAAAGAGGAAAAATGGATTAGTTGGGGCTAAAAACAGGGGTAGGGGCGGGCCAACCTTAGAAAAAAAGAGAGAACAAATGGATTAGTAGGGGCTAAAAATGGATCGGGGCAGGCCAACCTAAGGAAAAAAGAGAACACAAATGGAATAGTAGGGGCTAAAAACAGGGGGTGGGGCGGGCCAACCTAAGAAAAATGAGAAAACGAACGGATTAATAGGGGCTAAAACAGGGGGCGGGGTGGGCCAACCTATGGAAGAAGAGAAAACAAATGGATTAGTAGGGGCTTAAAACAGGGGGCGGGAAGGGCCAACATAAGGAAAAAAAGAGAAAAAAAATGGATTAGTAGGGGCTAAAAGCAGGGGGCAGGGTTAGCCAGCCTAGGTAAAAGAGAAAACAAATGGATTAGTAGGGGCTAAAAACAGGGGAAGGGTCTTTCCAACCTAAGGAAAAAAGAGGAAAAATGGATTAGTTGGGGCTAAAAACAGGGGTAGGGGCGGGCCAACCTAAGAAAAAAAGAGAGAACAAATGGATTAGTAGGGGCTAAAAACGGGTCGGGGCAGGCCAACCTAAGGAAAAAAGAGAAAACCAATTGATTAGTTGGGTCTAAAACAGGGGGCAGGGAGGGCCAACCTAAGGAAAAAAGAGAAAACAAATGGATAAGTAGGGGCTTAAAACAGGGGGTGGGGCAGACCAACCTAAGGAAAAAAGAGGAAAAATGGATTTGTTGGGGCTAAAAACAGGGGTAGGGGCGGGCCAACCTAAGGAAAAAAGAGAAAACAAATAGATTAGTAGGGGCTAAAAACGGGGTGGGGCAGACCAACCTAAGGAAAAAGAGAAAACAAATGGAATCGAAGGGGCTAAAAACAAGGGGCGGGGCGGGCCAACCTAAGTCAAAAAAGAGAAAACAAATGGATTAGTAGGGTCTAAAAACAGGGGGCGGGGAGGGCCAACCTAAGGAAAAAAAAGAAAACAAATGGATTAGAAGGGTCTAAAAACAGGGGGCGGGGAGGGCCAACCTAAGTAAAAAAGAGAAAACAAACAGATTAGTAGGGGCTAAAAACAGGGGGCGAGGCAGACCAACCTAAGGGAAAAAGAAAAACATATGGATTAGAAGGGGCTAAAAACAGGGGGCGGGGTGAGCCAACCTAAGGAAAAAAGAGAAAATAAATGGATTGGTAGGGCTAAAAACAGGGGGGGGGGGGCACCTAAGAAAAAGAGAGAAAATGAATGATTAGTAGTGGCTAAAAACAGGGGGCGGGGTAGGCCAACCTATGGAGAAAAGAGAAAAAAAAGATTAGTAGTGGCTAAAAACAGGGGAAGGGGCGGGCCAACTTAAGGAAAAAAAAAGAGAAAACAAATGGATTAGTAGGGACTAAAAACAGGGGGCGGGCAGGGCCAACCTAAGGAAAAAAGATAAAACAATTTGATTAGTAGGGGCTAAAAACAGGTGGTGAGGCGGGCCAACCTAAGGACAAAAGAGAAAACAAAAAGGATTAGTAGGGGCTAAAAACAGGGGAAGGGGCGGGTCAAACCTAAGGAAAAAAGAGAAAAAATGGATGAGAATGGGCTAAAAACAGGGGGCGGGGTGGGCCAACCTAAGGAAAAAAAGAGAAAACAAATGGATTAGTAGGGACTAAAAACAGGGGGCGGGGAGGGCCAACCTAAGGAAAAAAGAGAAAACAAATGGATTAGAAGGGACTAAAATAGGGGGCGGGGTGGGCCAACCTAAGAAAAAAAGAAAAAAACAATGGATTAATAGGGGATAAAAACAGGGGATGGGGAGGGCCAACCTAAGGAAAGAAGAGAAAACGAATGGATTAGTAGGGGCTAAAAACAGCGGGCGGGGTGAGCCAGCCTAGGGAAAAAAGAGAAAACAAATGGATTAGTAGGGGCTAAAAAGAGGGGAAGGGGCTGGCCAACCTAAGAAAAAGAGGAAAAATGGATTTGTTGGGGCTAAAAACAGGGGTAGGGGCGGGCCAACATAAGGAAAAAAGAGAAAACAAATGGATTAGTAGGGTCTAAAAACGGGTCCGGGCAGGCTAACTTAAGGAAAAAAAAAGAGAAAACAAATGGATAAGTAGGGGCTTAAAACAGGGGGCGAGGCATACCAACCTTAGGGAAAAAGAGAAAACGAATGGATTAGTAGGGGCTAAAAACAGGGGTGGGGTGGGCCAAACTAAGGAAAAAAGGGATAACAAAAGGATTAGTAGGGGCTTAAAACGGTGGGCGGGGAGCGCCAACCTAAGGAAAAAAGAGAAAACAAATGGATTAGTAGGGCTAAAAACAGGGGGCGAGGCAGACCAACCTTAGGGAAAAAAAGAAAACGAATGGATTAGAAGGGGTTTAAAACAGGGGGCAGGGTGAGCCAGCCTAAGGAAAAAAGAGAAAACAAATGGATAAGTAGGGGCTAAAAACAGGGGAAGGGGCTTGGCAACCTAAGGAAAAAAGAGAAAACAAATGGATTAGTAGGGGCTAAAAACAGGGGGCGAGGCAGACCAACCTAAGGGAAAAAGAGAAAAAGAAAAAGATTAGTAGTGGCTTAAAACAGGGGATGGGGCAGACCAACCTAAGGAAAAAAGAGAAAACAAATGGATTAGTAGGGGCTAAAAACAGGGGGTGGGGTGGGCCAACATTAGGATAAAAAAGAGAAAACAAATGGATTAGTAGGGGCTAAAAAACAGGGGACGAGGCAGACCAACCTAAGGAAAAAAGAGAAAACGAAAGGATTAGTAGGGGCTAAAAACAGGGGGCGGGGAGGGCCAGCCTAAGGAAAAAAGAGAAAACAAATGGATTAGTAGGGGCTAAAAACAGGGGGCGGGGCGGGCCAACCTAAGTAAAAAAAAAAGAAAACAAATGGATTAGTAGGGTCTAAAAACAGGGGGCGGGGAGGGCCAACCTAAGGAAAAAAAGAAAACAAATGGATTAGTAGGGTCTAAAAACAGGGGGCGGGGAGGGCCAACCTAAGGAAAAAAGAGAAAACAAACAGATTAGTAGGGGCTAAAAACAGGGGGCGAGGCAGACCAACCTAAGGAAAAAAGAAAAACATATGGATTAGAAGGGGCTAAAACAGGGGGCGGGGTGAGCCAACCTAAGGAAAAAAGAGAAAACAAATGGATTAGTAGGGCTAAAAACAGGGGGGGGCACCTAAGAAAAAGAGAGAAAATGAATGATTAGTAGTGGCTAAAAACAGGGTGCGGGGCGGGCCAACCTATGGAGAAAAGAGAAAAAAAATGATTAGTAGTGGCTAAAAACAGGGGAAGGGGCGGGCAAACCTAAGGAAAAAAAGAGAAAACAAATGGATTAGTAGGGACTAAAAACAGGGGGCGGGGAGGGCCAACCTAAGGAAAAAAGATAAAACAATTGGATTAGTAGGGGCTAAAAACAGGTGGTGGGGCGGGCCAACCTAAGGACAAAAGAGAAAACAAAAAGGATAAGTAGGGGCTAAAAACAGGGGAAGGGGCGGGCAAAACCTAAGGAAAAAAGAGAAAACAAATGGATAAGTAGGGGCTTAAAACAGGGGACGAGGCAGACCAACCTAAGGGAAAAAGAGAAAACGAATGGATTACTGGGGGCTAAAAACAGGGTGCGGGGCGGGCCAACCTATGGAGAAAAGAGAAAAAAAAATGATTAGTAGTGGCTAAAAACAGGGGAAGGAGCGGGCCAACCTAAGGAAAAAAAAAGAGAAAACAAATGGATTAGTAGGGACTAAAAACAGGGGGCGGGGAGGGCCAACCTAAGGAAAAAAGAGAAAACAAGTGGAATAGTAGGGGCTAAAAACAGGGGGTGGGGCGGGCCAACCTAAGAAAAATGAGAAAACGAACGGATTAGTAGGGGCTAAAAACAGGGGGCGGGGTGGGCCAACCTATGGAAAAAGAGAAAACAAATGGATTAGTAGGGGCTAAAAACAGGGGGCGGGGAGGGCCAACCTAAGGAAAAAAGAGAAAAAAAATGGATTAGTAGGGGCTAAAAGCAGGGGGCGGGGTGAGCCAGCCTAGGTAAAAAGAGAAAACAAATGGATTAGTAGGGGCTAAAAACAGGGGAAGGGGCTTTCCAACCTAAGGAAAAAAGAGGAAAAATGGATTAGTTGGGGCTAAAAACAGGGGTAGGGGCGGGCCAACCTAAGAAAAAAAGAGAGAACAAATGGATTAGTAGGGGCTAAAAACGGGTCGGGGCATGCCAACCTAAGGAAAAAAGAGAAAACAAATGGATTAGTTGGGTCTAAAACAGGGGGCGGGGAGGGCCAAACTAAGGAAAAAAGAGAAATTAAATGGATAAGTAGGGGCTTAAAACAGGGGCTGAGGCAGACCAACCTGAGGGAAAAAAGAGAAAATGAATGGATTAGTAGGGGCTAAAAACAGGGGGCGGGGCGGGCCAACCTAAGGAGAAAAGAGAAAAAAAAGATAAGTAGTGGCTAAAAACAGGGGATGGGGCAGACCAACCTAAAAAAAAGAGAAAACGAATGGATTTGTAGGGGCTAAAAACAGGGGGCGGGGTGGGCCAACCTATGGAAAAAGAGAAAACAAATGGATTAGTAGGGGCTTAAAACAGGGGGCGGGGCGGGCCAACCTATGGAAAAAAGAGAAAAAAAAAAAGATTAGTAGTGGCTAAAAACAGGGGATGGGGCAGACCAACCTAAGGAAAAAAGAGAAAACAAATGGATTAGTAGGGCCTAAAAACAGGGGGTGTGGCAGACCAGCCTAAGGAAAAAAGAGAAAACAAATGGATTAGTAGGGGCTAAAAACAGGGGATGGGGCGGGCCAACCTAAGGAAAAAAGAGAAAACGAACTGATTAGTAGGGGCTAAAGACAGGGGGCAGGGTGGGCCAACCTATGGAAAAAGAGAAACCAAATGGATTAGTAGGGGCTTAAAACAGGGGGCGGGGAGGGCCTACATAAGGAAAAAAAGAGAAAACAAATGGATTAGTAGGGCTAAAAACAAACAGGGGGGGCAGCCTAAGGAAAAAGAGAAAAGGAATGATTAGTAGTGGCTAAAAACAGGGGACAGGGCGGGCCAACCTAAGGAAAAAGAGAAAACAAATGGATTAGTAGGGGATAAAAACAAGGGGTGGGGCGGGCCAACCTTAGGAAAAAAGAGAAAACAAATGGATTAGTAGGGGCTTAAAACAGGGCGTGGGGTGGGCCAACCGAAGGAAAAAAGAGAAAACAAATGGATTAGAAGGGGCTAAATTATGGGTGCAGGTGAGTGAGGAAGAGAATACAGGTGAGGGAGGAAGAGAGAACAGGTGAGTGAGTAAGAGAAAACAGGTGAGGGAGGAAGAGGATACAGGTGAGTGGGGAAGAGAGAACAGGTGAGTGAGAAAGAGGCAATAGGTGAGTGAGGAAGAGAATACAAATGAGGGAGGAAGAGAGAACAGGTGAGTGAGGAAGAGAATACAGGTTAGGGAGGAAGAGAGAACAGGTGAGTGAGGAAGAGACAACAGGTGAGTGAGGAAGAGAATACAAATGAGGGAGCAAGAGAGAATAGGTGAGTGAAGAAGAGAATACAGGTTAGGGAGGAAGAGAGAACAGGTGAGTGAGAAAGAGAGAACAGGCGAGTTAGTAAGAGAGAACAGGTGAGTGAGGAAGAGAATACAGCTGAGTGAGGAAGAGAGAACAGATGAGTGTGAAAGAGAGAACAGGTGAGTGAGAAAGAGAGAACAGGTTAGTGAGGAAGAGAGAACAGGTGAGTGAGGGAGAGAGAACATGTGAGTGCAGAAGAGAGAACAGGTGAGTGAGGAAGAGAGAACAGATGAGTGAGGAAGAGAGAACAGGTGAGTGAGGAAGAGAGAACATGTGAGTGAGGAAGAGGATACAGGTAAGGGAGAGAGAGAGAGAACAGGTGGGTGAAGTAGAGAAAACAAGTGAGGGAGGAAGAGAGAACAGGTGAGTGAGGAAGAGAGAACAGATGAGTGAGGAAGAGAGAACAGGTGAGTGAGGAAGAGTGAACAGATGAGAGAGGAAGAGAGAACATGTGAGTGTGGAAGAGAGAACAGGTGAGTGAGGAAGAGACAACAGGTGAGTAAGGAAGAGACAACAGGTGAGTGAGGAATCGACAACAGGTGAGTGAGGAAGAGAATACAGGTGAGGGAGGAAGAGAGAACAGGTGAGTGAGAAAGAGAGAACAGGTGAGCTAGTTAGAGAGAACAGGTGAGTGAGGAAGAGAATACAGTTGAGTGAGGAAGAGAGAACAGATTAGTGAGAAAGAGAGAAAAGGTGAGTTAGAAAGAGAGAACAGGTGAGTGAGGAAGAGAGAACAGGTGAGTGAGGAAGAGAGAACAGGTGAGTGAGAAACAGAGAACATGTGAATGTGGAAGAGAGAACAGGTGAGTGAGGAAGAGGAAAAAAGAGAAAACAAATGGATTAGTAGGGGCTAAAAACAGGGGTGAGGCGGGCCAATTTAAGGAAAAAAGAGAAAACAAAAGGATTAGTAGGGGCTTAAAACGGTGGGCGGGGAGCGCCAACCTAAGGAAAAAAGAGAAAAGTAGGATTAGTAGGGGCTAAAAACAGGGGATGGGGCGGGCCAACAAAAGAAAAAAGAGAAAACGAATGGATTAGTAGGGGCTAAAAACAAGGGGCGGGGTGGGTCAACCTTTGGAAAAAGAGAAAACAAATGGATTAGTAGGGGCTAAAAAGAGGTGAAGGGGCTGGCCAACCTAAGGAAAAAAGAGGAAAAATGGATTAGTAGTGGCTAAAAACAGGGGGTGGGGAGGGCCAACCTAAGGAAAAAAGAGAAAACAAAGGGATTAGTAGGGGCTAAAAACAGGGTGTGGGGAGGGCCAACATAAGGAAAAAAGAGAAAACAAATGGATTAGTAGGGGCTAAAAACAGGGGGTGGGGCGGGCCAACCTAAGAAAAAAGAGAAAACTAACGGATTAGTAGGGGCTAAAAACAGGGGGCGGGGTGGGTCAACCTATGGAAGAAAGAGAAAACGCACGGATTAGTAGGGGCTAAAAACAGGGGGCGGGGTGGGCCAACCTATGGAAAAAGAGAAAACAAATGGATTAGTAGGGGCTTAAAACAGGGGGCTGGGCGGGCCAACCTAAGGAAAAAAGAGAAAAAATGATAAGTAGTGGCTAAAAACAGGGGATGGGGCAGGCCAACCTAAGGAAAAAAAGAGAATACAAATGGATTAGTAGGGGCTAAAAACAGGGTGTGGGGTGGGCCAACCTAAGGAAAAAAGAGAAAACAAATGGATTAGTAGGGTCTAAAAAACAGGGGACGAGGCAGATCAACCTAAGGGAAAAAGAGAAAACGAATGGATTAGTAGTGGCTAAAAACAGGGGGCGGGGTGAGCCAGCCTAAGGAAAAAAGAGAAAACAAATGGATTAGTCGGGGCTAAAAACAGGGGGCGGGGCGGGCCAACCTAAGTAAAAAAAGAGAAAACAAATGGATTAGTAGGGTCTAAAAACAGGGGGCGGGGAGGGCCAACCTAAGGAAAAAAAAGAAAACAAATGGATTAGTAGGGTCTAAAAACAGGGGGCGGGGAGGGCCAACCTAAGGAAAAAAGAGAAAACAAACAGATTAGTAGGGGCTAAAAACAGGGGGCGAGGCAGACCAACCTAAGGAAAAAAGAAAAACATATGGATTAGAAGGGGCTAAAACAGGGGGCGGGGTGAGCCAACCTAAGGAAAAAAGAGAAAACAAATGGATTAGTAGGGCTAAAAACAGGGGGGGGGCACCTAAGAAAAAGAGAGAAAATGAATGATTAGTAGTGGCTAAAAACAGGGTGCGGGGCGGGCCAACCTATGGAGAAAAGAGAAAAAAAAATGATTAGTAGTGGCTAAAAACAGGGGAAGGGGCGGGCAAACCTAAGGAAAAAAAGAGAAAACAAATGGATTAGTAGGGACTAAAAACAGGGGGCGGGGAGGGCCAACCTAAGGAAAAAAGATAAAACAATTGGATTAGTAGGGGCTAAAAACAGGTGGTGGGGCGGGCCAACCTAAGGACAAAAGAGAAAACAAAAAGGATAAGTAGGGGCTAAAAACAGGGGAAGGGGCGGGCAAAACCTAAGGAAAAAAGAGAAAACAAATGGATAAGTAGGGGCTTAAAACAGGGGACGAGGCAGACCAACCTAAGGGAAAAAGAGAAAACGAATGGATTACTGGGGGCTAAAAACAGGGTGCGGGGCGGGCCAACCTATGGAGAAAAGAGAAAAAAAATGATTAGTAGTGGCTAAAAACAGGGGAAGGAGCGGGCCAACCTAAGGAAAAAAAAGAGAAAACAAATGGATTAGTAGGGACTAAAAACAGGGGGCGGGGAGGGCCAACCTAAGGAAAAAAGAGAAAACAAGTGGAATAGTAGGGGCTAAAAACAGGGGGTGGGGCGGGCCAACCTAAGAAAAATGAGAAAACGAACGGATTAGTAGGGGCTAAAAACAGGGGGCGGGGTGGGCCAACCTATGGAAAAAGAGAAAACAAATGGATTAGTAGGGGCTAAAAACAGGGGGCGGGGAGGGCCAACCTAAGGAAAAAAGAGAAAAAAAATGGATTAGTAGGGGCTAAAAGCAGGGGGCGGGGTGAGCCAGCCTAGGTAAAAAGAGAAAACAAATGGATTAGTAGGGGCTAAAAACAGGGGAAGGGGCTTTCCAACCTAAGGAAAAAAGAGGAAAAATGGATTAGTTGGGGCTAAAAACAGGGGTAGGGGCGGGCCAACCTAAGAAAAAAAGAGAGAACAAATGGATTAGTAGGGGCTAAAAACGGGTCGGGGCAGGCCAACCTAAGGAAAAAAGAGAAAACAAATGGATTAGTTGGGTCTAAAACAGGGGGCGGGGAGGGCCAAACTAAGGAAAAAAGAGAAATTAAATGGATAAGTAGGGGCTTAAAACAGGGGCTGAGGCAGACCAACCTGAGGGAAAAAAGAGAAAATGAATGGATTAGTAGGGGCTAAAAACAGGGGGCGGGGCGGGCCAACCTAAGGAGAAAAGAGAAAAAAAAGATAAGTAGTGGCTAAAAACAGGGGATGGGGCAGACCAACCTAAAAAAAAGAGAAAACGAATGGATTTGTAGGGGCTAAAAACAGGAGGCGGGGTGGGCCAACCTATGGAAAAAGAGAAAACAAATGGATTAGTAGGGGCTTAAAACAGGGGGCGGGGCGGGCCAACCTATGGAAAAAAGAGAAAAAAAAAAAGATTAGTAGTGGCTAAAAACAGGGGATGGGGCAGACCAACCTAAGGAAAAAAGAGAAAACAAATGGATTAGTAGGGCCTAAAAACAGGGGGTGTGGCAGACCAGCCTAAGGAAAAAAGAGAAAACAAATGGATTAGTTGGGGCTAAAAACAGGGGATGGGGCGGGCCAACCTAAGGAAAAAAGAGAAAACGAACTGATTAGTAGGGGCTAAAGACAGGGGGCAGGGTGGGCCAACCTATGGAAAAAGAGAAACCAAATGGATTAGTAGGGGCTTAAAACAGGGGGCGGGGAGGGCCTACATAAGGAAAAAAAGAGAAAACAAATGGATTAGTAGGGCTAAAAACAAACAGGGGGGGGCAGCCTAAGGAAAAAGAGAAAAGGAATGATTAGTAGTGGCTAAAAACAGGGGACAGGGCGGGCCAACCTAAGGAAAAAAGAGAAAACAAATGGATTAGTAGGGGATAAAAACAAGGGGTGGGGCGGGCCAACCTTAGGAAAAAAGAGAAAACAAATGGATTAGTAGGGGCTTAAAACAGGGCGTGGGGTGGGCCAACCGAAGGAAAAAAGAGAAAACAAATGGATTAGAAGGGGCTAAATTATGGGTGCAGGTGAGTGAGGAAGAGAATACAGGTGAGGGAGGAAGAGAGAACAGGTGAGTGAGTAAGAGAAAACAGGTGAGGGAGGAAGAGGATACAGGTGAGTGGGGAAGAGAGAACAGGTGAGTGAGAAAGAGGCAATAGGTGAGTGAGGAAGAGAATACAAATGAGGGAGGAAGAGAGAACAGGTGAGTGAGGAAGAGAATACAGGTTAGGGAGGAAGAGAGAACAGGTGAGTGAGGAAGAGACAACAGGTGAGTGAGGAAGAGAATACAAATGAAAGAGCAAGAGAGAACAGGTGAGTGAAGAAGAGAATACAGGTTAGGGAGGAAGAGAGAACAGGTGAGTGAGAAAGAGAGAACAGGCGAGTTAGTAAGAGAGAACAGGTGAGTGAGGAAGAGAATACAGCTGAGTGAGGAAGAGAGAACAGATGAGTGTGAAAGAGAGAACAGGTGAGTGAGAAAGAGAGAACAGGTTAGTGAGGAAGAGAGAACAGGTGAGTGAGGGAGAGAGAACATGTGAGTGCAGAAGAGAGAACAGGTGAGTGAGGAAGAGAGAACAGATGAGTGAGGAAGAGAGAACAGGTGAGTGAGGAAGAGAGAACATGTGAGTGAGGAAGAGGATACAGGTAAGGGAGAGAGAGAAAGAACAGGTGGGTGAAGTAGAGAAAACAAGTGAGGGAGGAAGAGAGAACAGGTGAGTGAGGAAGAGAGAACAGATGAGTGAGGAAGAGAGAACAGGTGAGTGAGGAAGAGTGAACAGATGAGAGAGGAAGAGAGAACATGTGAGTGTGGAAGAGAGAACAGGTGAGTGAGGAAGAGACAACAGGTGAGTAAGGAAGAGACAACAGGTGAGTGAGGAATCGACAACAGGTGAGTGAGGAAGAGAATACAGGTGAGGGAGGAAGAGAGAACAGGTGAGTGAGAAAGAGAGAACAGGTGAGCTAGTTAGAGAGAACAGGTGAGTGAGGAAGAGAATACAGTTGAGTGAGGAAGAGAGAACAGATTAGTGAGAAAGAGAGAAAAGGTGAGTGAGAAAGAGAGAACAGGTGAGTGAGGAAGAGAGAACAGGTGAGTGAGGAAGAGAGAACAGGTGAGTGAGAAACAGAGAACATGTGAATGTGGAAGAGAGAACAGGTGAGTGAGGAAGAGGAAAAAAGAGAAAACAAATGGATTAGTAGGGGCTAAAAACAGGGGTGAGGCGGGCCAATTTAAGGAAAAAAGAGAAAACAAAAGGATTAGTAGGGGCTTAAAACGGTGGGCGGGGAGCGCCAACCTAAGGAAAAAAGAGAAAAGTAGGATTAGTAGGGGCTAAAAACAGGGGATGGGGCGGGCCAACAAAAGAAAAAAGAGAAAACGAATGGATTAGTAGGGGCTAAAAACAAGGGGCGGGGTGGGTCAACCTTTGGAAAAAGAGAAAACAAATGGATTAGTAGGGGCTAAAAAGAGGTGAAGGGGCTGGCCAACCTAAGGAAAAAAGAGGAAAAATGGATTAGTAGTGGCTAAAAACAGGGGGTGGGGAGGGCCAACCTAAGGAAAAAAGAGAAAACAAAGGGATTAGTAGGGGCTAAAAACAGGGTGTGGGGAGGGCCAACATAAGGAAAAAAGAGAAAACAAATGGATTAGTAGGGGCTAAAAACAGGGGGTGGGGCGGGCCAACCTAAGAAAAAAGAGAAAACTAACGGATTAGTAGGGGCTAAAAACAGGGGGCGGGGTGGGTCAACCTATGGAAGAAAGAGAAAACGCACGGATTAGTAGGGGCTAAAAACAGGGGGCGGGGTGGGCCAACCTATGGAAAAAGAGAAAACAAATGGATTAGTAGGGGCTTAAAACAGGGGGCTGGGCGGGCCAACCTAAGGAAAAAAGAGAAAAAATGATAAGTAGTGGCTAAAAACAGGGGATGGGGCAGGCCAACCTAAGGAAAAAAAGAGAATACAAATGGATTAGTAGGGGCTAAAAACAGGGGGTGGGGTGGGCCAACCTAAGGAAAAAAGAGAAAACAAATGGATTAGTAGGGTCTAAAAAACAGGGGACGAGGCAGATCAACCTAAGGGAAAAAGAGAAAACGAATGGATTAGTAGTGGCTAAAAACAGGGGGCGGGGTGAGCCAGCCTAAGGAAAAAAGAGAAAACAAATGGATTAGTCGGGGCTAAAAACAGGGGGCGGGGCGGGCCAACCTAAGTAAAAAAAGAGAAAACAAATGGATTAGTAGGGTCTAAAAACAGGGGGTGGGGAGGGCCAACCTAAGGAAAAAAAAGAAAACAAATGGATTAGTAGGGTCTAAAAACAGGGGGCGGGGAGGGCCAACCTAAGGAAAAAAGAGAAAACAAACAGATTAGTAGGGGCTAAAAACAGGGGGCGAGGCAGACCAACCTAAGGAAAAAAGAAAAACATATGGATTAGAAGGGGCTAAAAACAGGGGGCGGGGTGAGCCAACCTAAGGAAAAAAGAGAAAACAAACGGATTAGTAGGGGCTAAAAACAGGGGGCGAGGCAGACCAACCTAAGGAAAAAAGAAAAACATATGGATTAGAAGGGGCTAAAAACAGGGGGCGGGGTGAGCCAACCTAAGGAAAAAAGAGAAAACAAATGTATTAGTAGGGCTAAAGACAGGGGGGGGCACCTTAGAAAAAGAGAGAAAATGAATGATAAGTTGTGGCTTAAAACAGGGGGCGGGGCGGGCCAACCTATGGAGAAAAGTGAAAAAAAAATGATTAGTAGTGGCTAAAAACAGGGGATGGGGGAGACCAACCTAAGGAAAAAAGAGAAAACAATTGGATTAGTAGGGGCTAAAAACAGGGGGTGGGGCGGGCCAACCTAAGGACAAAAGAGAAAACAAATGGATTAGTAGGGGCTAAAAACAGGGGGCGGGGTGGGCCAACCTACGGAAAAAAAGAGAAAACAAATGGATTAGAAGGGGCTATAAACAGGGGGTGGGGCGGGCCAACCTAAGGTAAAAAGAGAAAACGAACGGATTTGTAGGGGCTAAAAACAGGGGCGGGGTGAGCCAGCCTAGGGAAACAAGAGAAAACAAATGGATTAGTAGGGGCTAAAAAGAGGGGAAGGGGCTGGCCAAGCTAAGTAAAAAAGAGGAAAAATGGATTAGTTGGGGCTAAAAACAGGGGTAGGGGCGGGCCAACCTAAGGAAAAAAGAGAAAACAAATGGATTAATAGGGGCTAAAAACGGGAGGGGGCAGGCCAACCTAAGGAAAAAAAAGAAAACAAATGGATTAGTAGGGTCTAAAAACAGGGGGCGGGGAGGGCCAACCTAAGGAAAAAAGAGAAAACAAATGGATTAGTAGGGGCTTAAAACAGGGGGCGAGGCAGACCAACCTAAGGGAAAAAGAGAAAACGAATGGATTAGTAGGGGCTAAAAACAGTGGGCGGGGCGGGCTAACCTATAGAGAAAAGAGAAAAAAAATGATTAGTAGTGGCTAAACACAGGGGATGGGGCAGGGCCAACCTTTGGAAAAAGAGAAAACAAATGGATTAGTAGGGGCTAAAAAGAGGGGAAGGGGCTGGCCAACCTAAGGAAAAAAGAGGAAAAATGGATTTGTAGGGGCTAAAAACAGGGGTCGGGGAGGGCCAACCTAAGGAAAAAAGAGAAAACAAATGGATTAGTAGGGGCTAAAAACAGGGGGTGGGGAGGGCCAACCTAAGGAAAAAAGAGAAAACAAATGGATTAGCAGGGGCTAAAAACAGGGGGTGGGGCTGGCCAACCTAAGAAAAAAGAGAAAACTAACGGATTAGTAGGGGCTAAAAACAGGGGGTGGGGTGGGCAAACCTATGGAAAAAGAGAAAACAAATGGATTAGTAGGGGCATAAAACAGGGGGCGGGAGGGCCAACCTAAGGAAAAAAGAGAAAACAAATGGATTAGTAGGGGCTAAAAACAGGGGGCGGGGTGAGCCAGCCTACTGAAAAAAGAGAAAACAAATGGATTAGTAGGGGCTAAAAAGAGGGGAAGGGGCTGGCCAACCTAAGGAAAAAAGAGGAAAAATGGATTAGTTGGGGCTAAAAACAGGGGTAGGGGCGGGCCAACCAAAGGAAAAAAGAGAAAACAAATGGATTAGTTGGGGCTAAAAACGGGTCGGGGCAGGCCAACCTTAGGAAAAGAAGAGAAAACAAATAGATTAGTAGGGTCTAAAAACAGGGGGCGGAGAGGGACAACCTAAGGAAAAAAGAGAAAACAAATGGATAAGTAGGGGCTTAAAACAGGGGGCGAGGCAGACCAACCTTAGGGAAAAAGAGAAAACGAATGGATTAGTAGGGGCTAAAAACAGGGGGCGGGGCGGGCCAACCTAAGAAAAAAGAGAAAACGAATGGATTAGAAGGGGCTAAAAACAGGGGGCGGGCTGGGCCAACTTATGGAAAAAGAGAAAACAAATGGATTAGTAGGGGCTTAAAACAGGGGGCGGGCGGGCCAACCTAAGGAAAAAAGAGAAAAAAAAAGAGTAGTGGCTAAAAACATTGGATGGGGCAGACCAACCTAAGGAAAAAAGAGAAAACAAATGGATTAGTAGGGGCTAAAAACAGGGGTGGGGCGGGCCAATTTAAGGAAAAAAGAGAAAATAAAAGGATTAGTAGGGGCTTAAAACGGTGGGCGGGGAGCGCCAACCTAGGGAAAAAAAGAAAACAAATGGATTAGTAGGGACTGATTACAGGGGGCGAGGCAGACCAATCTAAGGGAAAAAGAGAAAACAAATGGATAAGTAGGGGTTTAAAACAGGGGGCAGGGTGAGCCAGCCTAAGGAAAAAAGAGAAAACAAATGGATTAGTAGGGGCTAAAAACAGGGGAAGGGGCTGACCAACCTAAGGGAAAAAGAGAAATTGAATGGATTAGTAGGGGCTAAAAAGAGGGGGCGGGGCGGGCCAACCTTAGGAAAAAAGAGAAAAAAAATTGATTAGTAGTGGCTTAAAACAGGGGATGGGGCAGACCAACCTAAGGAAAAAAGAGAAAACAAATGGATTAGTAGGGGCTAAAAACAGGGGGTGGGGCAGACCAACCTAAGGAAAAAAGAGAAAACAAATGGATTAGAAGGGGCTATAAACAGGGGGTGGGGCGGGCCAACCTTAGGAAGAAAGAGAAAACGAACGGATTAGTAGGGGCTAAAAACAGGGGGCGGGGTGGGCCAACCTATGGAAAAAGAGAAAACAAATGGATTAGTAGGGGCTTAAATCAGCGGGCGGGGCGGGCCAACCTAAGGAAAAAAGAGAAAAAAATGATTAGTAGTGGCTAAAAACAGGGGATGGGGCAGGCCAACCTAAGGAAAAAAGAGAAAACAAATGGATTAGTAGGGGCTAAAAACAGGGGGTGGGGTGGGCCAACCTAAGGAAAAAAGAGAAAACAAATGGATTAGTAGGGTTTAAAAAACTGGGGACGAGGCAGATCAACCTAAGGGAAAAAGAGAAATCGAATGGATTAGTAGTGGCTAAAAACAGGGGGCTGGGTGAGCAAGCCTAAGGAAAAAAGAGAACACAAATGGATTAGTAGGGGCTAAAAACAGGGGGCGGGGCGGGCCAACCTAAGTAAAAAAGAGAAAACAAATGGATTAGTAGGGTCTAAAAACAGGGGGCGGGGAGGGCCAACCTAAGGACAAAAGAGAAAACAAATGGATTGGAAGGGGCTATAAACAGGGGATGGGGCTGGCCAACCTAAGGAAAAAAGAGAAAACGAACGGATTTGTTGGGGCTAAAAACAGGGGCGGGGTGAGCCAGCCTAGGGAAAAAAGAGAAAACAAATGGATTAGTAGGGTCTAAAAAGAGGGAAAGGGGCTGGCCAATCTAAGGAAAAAAGAGGAAAAATGGATAAGTTGGGGCTAAAAACAGGGGTAGGGGCGGGCCAACCGAAGGAAAAAAAGAGAAAACAAATGGATTAATAGGGGCTAAAAACGGGAGGGGGCAGGCCAACCTAAGGAAAAAAAGAGAAAACAAATGGATAAGTAGGGTCTAAAAACAGGGGGGCCCGGAGGGCCAACCTAAGGAAAAAAGAGAAAACAAATGGATTATTAGGGGCTTAAAACAGGAGGCGAGGCAGACCAACCTAAGGGAAAAAGAGAAAACGAATGGATTAGTAGGGGCTAAAAACGGGGCGGGGCGGGCCAACCTACGGAAAAAAGAGAAAACAAATGGATTAGTAGGGGCTAAAAAGAGGGGAAGGGGCTGGCCAACCTAAGGAAAAAAGAGGAAAAATGGATTAGTTGGGGCTAAAAACAGGGGTAGGGGCGGGCCAACCTTAGGAAAAAAGAGAAAACAAGTGGATTAGTTGGGGCTAAAAACGGGTCGGGGCAGGCCAACCTAAGGAAAAGAAGAGAAAACAAATGGATTAGTAGGGTCTAAAAACAGGGGGCGGAGAGGGACAACCTAAGGAAAAAAGAGAAAACAAATGGATAAGTAGGGGCTTAAAACAGGGGGCGAGGCAGACCAACCTTATGGAAAAAGAGAAAACGAATGGATTAGTAGGGGCTAAAAACAGGGGGCGGGGCGGGCCAACCTAAGAAAAAAGAAAAAACAAATGGATTAGTAGGGGCTTAAAACAGGGGGCGGGGCGGGCCAACCTAAGGAAAAAAGAGAAAAAAAAGAGTAGTGGCTAAAAACATTGGATGGGGCAGACCAACCTAAGGAAAAAAGAGAAACAAATGGATTAGTAGGGGCTAAAAACAGGGGTGGGGCGGGCCAATTTAAGGAAAAAAGAGAAAACAAAAGGATTAGTAGGGGCTTAAAACGGTGGGCGGGGAGAGCCAACCTAAGGAAAAAAGAGAAAACAAATGGATTAGTAGGGACTGATTACAGGGGGCGAGGCAGACCAATCTAAGGGAAAAAGAGAAAACAAATGGATAAGTAGGGGTTTAAAACAGGGTGCAGGGTGAGCCAGCCTAAGGAAAAAAGAGAAAACAAATGGATTAGTAGGGGCTAAAAACAGGGGAAGGGGCTGACCAACCTAAGGGAAAAAGAGAAATTGAATGGATTAGTAGGGGCTAAAAACAGGGGGCGGGGCGGGCCAACCTTAGGAAAAAAGAGAAAAAAAATTGATTAGTAGTGGCTTAAAATAGGGGATGGGGCAGACCAACCTAAGGAAAAAAGAGAAAACAAATGGATTAGTAGGGGCTAAAAACAGGGGATGGGGCGGGCCAACATAAGAAAAAAGAGAAAACAAATGGATTAGTAGGGGCTAAAAACAGGGGGCGGGTTGGGCCAACCTTTGGAAAAAGAGAAAACAAATGGATTAGTAGGGGCTAAATAGAGGGGAAGGGGCTGGCCAACCTACGGAAAAAAGAGGAAAAATGGATTAGTAGGGGCTAAAAACAGGGGGTGGGGAGGGCCAACCTAAGGAAAAAAGAGAAAACAAATGGATTAGTAGGGGCTAAAAACAGGGGGTGGGGAGGGCCAACCTAAGGAAAAAAGAGAAAACAAATGGATTGGTAGGGGCTAAAAACAGGGGGTGGGTCGGGCCATCCTAAGAAAAAAGAGAAAACTAACGGATTAGTAGGGGCTAAAAACAGGGGGCGGGGTGGGTCAACCTATGGAAAAAGAGAAAACAAATGGATTAGTAGGGGCTTAAAACAGAGGGGGGGGAGGGCCAACCTAAGGAAAAAAGAGAAAACAAATGGATTAGTAGGGGCGAAAAACAGGAGGCGGGATGAGCCAGCCTACGGTAAAAAGAGAAAACAAATGGATTAGTAGGGGCTAAAAAGAGGGGAAGGGGCTGGCCAACCTAAGGAAAAAAGAGGAAAAATGGATTAGTTGGGGCTAATAACAGGGGTAGGGGCGGGCCAACCTAAAGAAAAAAGAGAAAACAAATGGATTAGAAGGGGCTAAAAACAGGGGGTGGGACGGGCCAACCTAAGGAAAAAAGAGAAAACGAACGGATTAGTAGGGGCTAAAAACAGGGGGCAGGGTGGCCCAACCTATTGAAAAAGAGAAACCAAATGGATTAGTAGGGGCTTAAAACAGGGGGCGGGGAGGGCAAATATAAGGAAAAAAGAGAAAACAAATGGATAAGTAGGGCTAAAAACAAACAAGAGGGGGGGGGGCAACCTAAGGAAAACAGAGAAAAGGAATGATTAGTAGTGGCTAAAAACAGGGGACAGGGCGGGCAACCTAAGGAAAAAAGAGAAAACAAATGGATTAGTAGGGGATAAAAACAAGGGGTGGGGCGGGCCAACCTAAGGAAAAAAAGAGAAAACAAATGGATTAGTAGGGGCTTAAAACAGGGTGCGGGCATGGGCCAACCTAAGAAAAAAGATAAAACAAATGGATTAGTAGGGGCTTAATTATGGGGGCAGGTGAGTGAGGAAGAGAATACAGTTGAGGGAGGAAGAGAGAACAGGTGAGTGAGTAAGAGAAAACAGGTGAGGGAGGAAGAGGATACAGGTGAGTGGGGAAGAGAGAACAGGTGAGTGAGAAAGAGACAGTAGGTGAGTGAGGAATAGACTACAAATGAGAGAGGAAGAGAGAACAGGTGAGTGAGGAAGAGAATACAGGTTAGGGAGGAAGAGAGAACAGGTGAGTGAGGAAGAGACAACAGGTGAGTGAGGAAGAGAATACAAATGAGGGAGGAAGAGAGAACAGGTGAGTGAGGAAGAGAATACAGGTTAGGGAGGAAGAGAGAACAGGTGAGTGAGAAAGAGAGAACAGGCGAGTTAGTAAGAGAACAGGTGAGTGAGGAAGAGAATACAGCTGAGTGAGGAAGAGAGAACAGATGAGTGTGAAAGAGAGAACAGGTGAGTGAGAAAGAGAGAACAGTTGAGTGAGGAAGAGAGAACAGGTGAGTGAGGGAAAGAGAACATGTGAGTGAGGAAGAAAGAACAGGTGAGTGAGGAAGAGAGAACAGGTGAGTGAGGAAGAGAGAACAGGTGAGTGAGGAAGAGAGAACATGTGAGTGAGGAAGAGAATACAGGTAAGGGAGGAAGAGAGAACAGGTGGGTGAAGTAGAGAAAACAAGTGAGGGAGGAAGAGAGAACAGTTGAGTGAGGAAGAGAGAACAGGTGAGTGAGGAAGAGTGAACAGATGAGAGAGGAAGAGAGAACATGTGAGTGTGGAAGAGAGAACAGGTGAGTGAGGAAGAAAGAACAGTTCATTGAGGAAGAGAGAACAGGTGAGTAAGGAAGAGACAACAGGTGAGTAAGGAAGAGACAACAGGTGAGTGAGGAAGAGACAACAGGTGAGTGAGGAAGAGAATACAGGTGAGGGAGGAAGAGAGAACAGGTGAGTGAGAAAGAGAGAACAGGTGAGCTAGTTAGAGAGAACATGTGAGTGAGGAAGAGAATACAGTTGAGTGAGGAAGAGAGAACAGATTAGTGAGAAAGAGAGAAAAGGTGAGTGAGAAAGAGAGAACAGGTGAGTGAGGAAGAGAGAACAGGTGAGTGAGGATGAGAGAACAGGTGAGTGAGAAACAGAGAACATGTGAATGTGGAAGAGAGAACAGGTGAGTGAGGAAGAGGAAAAAAGAGAAAACAAAAGGATTAGTAGGGGCTTAAAACGGTGGGCGGGGAGCGCCAACCTAAGGAAAAAAGAGAAAACAAATGGATTAGTAGGGACTGAAAACAGGGGGCGAGGCAGACCAACCTAGGAGAAAGAGAAAACAAATGGATTAGTAGGGGTTTAAAACAGGGGAAGGGGCCGGCCAACCTAAAGAAAAAAGAGAAAACAAATGGATTAGTAGGGGCTAAAAACAGGGGGCGAGGCAGACCAACCTAAGGGAAAAAGAGAACACGAATGGATTAGTAGGGGTTAAAAACAGGGGGCGGGGCGGGCCAACCTTAGGAAAAAAGAGAAAAAAATGATTAGTAGTGGCTTAAAACAGGGGATGGGGCAGACCAACCTAAGGAAAAAAGAGAAAACAAATCGATTAGAAGGGGCTATAAACAGGGGTTGGGGCGGGCCAACCTAAGGAAAAAAGAGAAAACGAATGGATTAGTAAGGGCTAAAAACAGGGGGCGGGGTGGGCCAACCTATGGAAAAAGAGAAAACAAATGGATTAGTAGGGGCTTAAAACAGGGGACAGGGCGGGCCAACCTAAGGAAAAAAGAGAAAAAAAATGATTAGTAGTGGCTAAAAACAAGGGGTGGGGCGGGCCAACCTAAGGAAAAAAGAGAAAACAAATGGATTAATAGGGGCTTAAAACAGGGCGCGGGGTGGGCCAACCTAAGATAAAAGAGAAAACAAATGGATTAGTAGGGGCTTAATTATGGGGGCAGGTGAGTGAGGAAGAGAATACAGGTGAGGGAGGAAGATAGAACAGGTGAGTGAGTAAGAGAAAACAGGTGAGGGAGGAAGAGGATACAGGTGAGTGGGGAAGAGAGAACAGGTGAGTGAGAAAGAGACAGTAGGTGAGTGAGGAAGAGACTACAAATGAGGGAGGAAGAGAGAACAGGTGAGTGAGGAAGAGAATACAGGTTAGGGAGGAAGAGAGAACAGGTGAGTGAGGAAGAGACAACAGGTGAGTGAGGAAGAGAATACAAATGAGGGAGGAAGAGAGAACAGGTGAGTGAGGAAGAGAATACAGGTTAGGGAGGAAGAGAAAACAGGTGAGTGAGAAAGAGAGAACAGGCGAGTTAGTAAGAGAGAACAGGTGAGTGAGGAAGAGAATACAGCTGAGTGAGGAAGAGAGAACAGATGAGTGTGAAAGAGATAACAGGTGAGTGAGAAAGAGAGAACAGGTGAGTGAGGAAGAGAGAACAGGTGAGTGAGGGAGAGAGAACATGTGAGTGCAGAAGAGAGAACAGGTGAGTGAGGAAGAGAGAACAGGTGAGTGAGGAAGAGAGAACAGGTGAGTGAGGAAGAGAGAACATGTGAGTGAAGAAGAGAATACAGGTAAGGGAGGAAGAGAGAACAGGTGGGTGAAGTAGAGAAAACAAGTGAGGGAGGAAGAGAGAACAGGTGAGTGATGAAGAGAATACAGGTTAGGGAGGAAGAGAGAACAGGTGAGTGAGAAAGAGAGAACAGGCGAGTTAGTAAGAGAGAACAGGTGAGTGAGGAAGAGAATACAGCTGAGTGAGGAAGAGAGAACAGATTAGTGAGAAAGAGAGAACAGGTGAGTGAGAAAGAGAGAACAGGTGAGTGAGGAAGAGAGAACAGGTGAGTGAGGGAGAGAGAACATGTGAGTGCAGAAGAGAGAACAGGTGAGTGAGGAAGAGAGAACAGGTGAGTGAGGAAGAGTGAACAGATGAGAGAGGAAGAGAGAACATGTGAGTGTGGAAGAGAGAACAGGTGAGTAAGGAAGAAAGAACAGTTCATTGAGGAAGAGAGAACAGGTGAGTAAAAAAGAAACAACAGGTGAGTAAGGAAGAGACAACAGGTGAGTGAGGAAGAGACAACAGGTGAGTGAGGAAGAGAATACAGGTGAGGGAGGAAGAGAGAACAGGTGAGTTAGAAAGAGAGAACAGGTGAGCTAGTTAGAGAGAACATGTGAGTGAGGAAGAGAATACAGTTGAGTGAGGAAGAGAGAACAGATTAGTGAGAAAGAGTGAAAATGTGAGTGAGAAAGAGAGAACAGGTGAGTGAGGAAGAGAGAACAGGTGAGGGAGGAAGAGAGAACAGGTGAGTGAGAAACAGAGAACATGTGAATGTGGAAGAGAGAACAGGTGAGTGAGGAAGAGGATAAAAGAGAAAACAAATGGATTAGAAGGGGCTAAAAACAGGGGTGGGGCGGGCCAAACTAAGGAAAAAAGAGAAAACAAAAGGATTAGTAGGGGCTTAAAACGGTGGGCGGGGTGCGCCAACCTAAGGAAAAAAGAGAAAATAAATGGATTAGTAGGGACTGAAAACAGGGGGCAGGGTGAGCCAGCCTAAGAAAAAAAGAGAAAACAAATGGATTAGTAGGGGCTAAAAACAGAGGAAGGGGCCGGCCAACCTAAGGAAAAAAGAGAAAACGAATGGATTAGTAGGGGATAAAAACAGGGGGCGGGGCGGGCCAACCTTAGGAAAAAAAAGAAAAAAAATGATTAGTAGTGGCTTAAAACAGGGGATGGGGCAGACCAACCTAAAGAAAAAAGAGAAAACAAATGGATAAGTAGGGGCTAAAAGCAGGGGGTGGGGCGGGCCAACCTAAGAAAAAAGAGAAAACGAATGGATTAGTAGGGGTTAAAAACAGGGGGCGGGGTGGGCCAACCTATGGAAAAAGAGAAATTAAATGGATTAGTAGGGGTTTAAAACAGGGGGCGGGGCGCGCCAACCTAAGGAAAAACGAGAAAAAAAAAGATTAGTAGTGGCTTAAAACAGGGGATTGGGCAGACCAACCTAAGGAAAAAAGAGAAAACAAATGGATTAGTAGGGGCTAAAAACAGGGGGTGGGGCAGACCAACCTAAGGAAAAAAGAGAAAACAAATGGATTAGAAGAGGCTAAAAACAGGGGGTGGGGCGGGCCAACCTAAGGGAAAAAGAGAAAACGAATGGATTAGTAGGGGCTAAAAACAGGGGGCGGGGCGGGCCAACCTATAGAGAAAAGAGAAAAAAATGATTAGTAGTGGCTAAAAACAGGGGATGGGGCAGACCAACCTAAGGAAAAAAGAGAAAACAATTGGATTAGTAGGGGCTAAAAACAGGGGATGGGGCTGGCCAACCTAAGAAAAAAGAGAAAACGAATGGATTAGTAGGGGCCAAAAAACAGGGGGCGGGGTGAGCCAGCCTAGGGAAAAAAGAGAAAACAAATGGATTAGTAGGGGCTAAAAACAGGGGAAGGGGCTGGCCAACCTAAGGAAAAAAGAGGAAAAATGGATTAGTAGGGGCTAAAAACAGGGGGTGGGGAGGGCCAACCTAAGGAAAAAAGAGAAAACAAATGGATTAGTAGGGGCTAAAAACAGGGGGTGGGGCGGGCCAACCTAAGAAAAAAGAGAAAACTAACGGATTAGTAGGGGCTAAAAACAGGGGGCGGGGTGGGCCAACCTATGGAAAAAGAGAAAACAAATGGATTAGTAGGGGCTTAAAACAGGGGGCGGGGAGGGCCAACCTAAGGAAAAAAGAGAAAACAAATGGATTAGTAGGGGCTAAAAACAGGGGGCGGGGTGAGCCAGCCTACGGAAAAAAGAGAAATCAAATGGATTAGTAGGGGCTAAAAAGAGGGGAAGAGGCTGGCCAACCTAAGGAAAAAAGAGGAAAAATGGATTAGTTGGGGCTAAAAACAGGGGTAGGGGCGGGCCAACCTAAGGAAAAAAGAGAAAACAAATGGATTAGTTGGGGCTAAAAACGGGTCGGGGCAGGCCAACCTAAGGAAAAAAAGAGAAAACAAATGGATTAGTAGGGTCTAAAAACAGGGGGCGGGGAGGGTCAACCTAAGGAAAAAAGAGAAAACAAATGGATAAGTAGGTTCTTAAAACAGGGGGCGAGGCAGACCAACCTAAGGGAAAAAGAGAAAACAAATGGATTAGTAGGGGCTAAAAACAGGGGGCGGGGCGGGCCAACCTAAGAAAAAAGAGAAAACGAATGGATTAGTAGGGGCTAAAAACAGGGGGCGGGGTGGGCCAACCTATGGAAAAAGAGAAAACAAATGGATTAGTAGGGGCTTAAAACAGGGGGCGGGGCGGGCCAACCTAAGGAAAAAAGAGAAGAAAAAAAAGATTAGTAGTGGCTAAAAACAGGGGATGGGGCAGACCAACCTAAGGAAAAAAGAGAAAACAAATGGATTAGTAGGGGCTAAAAACAGGGGACGGGGCAGACCAACCTAAGGAAAAAAGAGAAAACAAATGGATTAGAAGGGGCTAAAAACAGGGGGTGGGGTGGGCCAACCTAAGGAAAAAAGAGAAAACGAACGGATTAGTAGGGGCTAAAAACAGGGGGCAGGGTGGGCCAACCTTTTAAAAAAGAGAAACCAAATGGATTAGTAGGGGCTTAAAACAGGGGGCGGGGAGGGCCAACATAAGGAAAAAAGAGAAAACAAATGGATAAGTAGGGCTAAAAACAAACAGGGGGGGCAACCTAAGGAAAACAGAGAAAAGGAATGATTAGTAGTGGCTAAAAACAGGGGACAGGGCGGGCCAACCTAAGGAAAAAAGAGAAAACAAATGGATTAGTAGGGGCTAAAACAGGGGGTGGGGCAGACCAACCTAAGGAAAACAGAGAAAACAAATGGATTAGAAGGGGCTAAAAACAGGGGGTGTGGCGGGCCAACCTTAGGAAAAAAGAGAAAACGAACGGATTAATAGGGGCTAAAAACAGGGGCAGGGTGGGCCAACCTAAGGAAAAAAGAGAAAACAAATGGATTAGTAGGGGCTTAAAACAGGGGGCGAGGCAGACCAACCTAAGGGAAAAAGAGAAAATGAATGGATTAGTAGGGGCTAAAAACAGGGGGCGGGGCGGGCCAACCTATAGAGAAAAGAGAAAAAAATGATTAGTAGTGGCTAAAAACAGGGGATGGGGCAGACCAATCTAAGGAAAAAAAGAGAAAACAATTGGATTAGTAGGGGCTTAAAACAGGGGATGGGGCGGGCCAACCTAAGAAAAAAGAGAAAACGAATGGATTAGTAGGGGCTAAAAACAGGGGGCGGGGTGGGCCAACCTTTGGAAAAAGAGAAAACAAATGGATTAGTAGGGGCTAAAAAGAGGGGAAGGGGCTGGCCAACCTAAGGAAAAAAGAGGAAAAATGGATTAGTAGGGGCTAAAAACAGGGGGTGGGGAGGGCCAACCTAAGGAAAAAAGAGAAAACAAATGGATTAGTAGGGGCTAAAAACAGGGGTAGGGGTGGGCCAACCTTAGGAAAAAAGAGAAAACAAATGGATTAGTTGGGGCTAAAAACGGGTCGGTGCAGGCCAACCTAAGGAAAAAAAGAGAAAACAAATGGATTAGTAGGGTCTAAAAACAGGGGGCGGGGAGGGCCAACCTAAGGAATAGAGAAAACAAATGGATAAGTAGGGGCTAAAAACAGGGGGCGAGGCAGACCAACCTTAGGGAAAAAGAGAAAACGAATGGATTAGTAGGGGCTAAAAACAGGGGGCGGGGCGGGCCAACCTAAGAAAAAAGAGAAAACGAATGGATTAGTAGGGGCTAAAAACAGGGGGCGGGGTGGGCCAACCTATGTCAAAAGAGAAAACAAATGGATTAATAGGGGCTTAAAACAGGGGGCGGGGTGGGCCAACCTAAGGAAAAAAGAGAAAAAAAAAGATTAGTAGTGGCTAAAAACAGGGGATGGGGCAGACCAACCTAAGGAAAAAAGAGAAAACAAATGGATTAGTAGGAGCTAAAAACAGAGGACGGGGCAGACCAACCTAAGGAAAAAAGAGAAAACAAATGGATTAGAAGGGGCTAAAAACAGGGGGTGGGGCGGGCCAAACTAAGGAAAAAAGAGAAAACGAATGGATAAGTAGGGGCTAAAAACAGGGGCAGGGTGGGCCAACCTATTGAAAAAGAGAAACCAAATGTATTAGTAGGGGCTTAAAACAGGGGGCGGGGAGGGCCAACATAAGAAAAAGAGAGAAAACAAATGGATAAGTAGGGTAAAAAACAAACAGGGGGGGGGCAACCTAAGGAAAACAGAGAAAAGGAATGATTAGAAGTGGCTGAAAACAGGGGACAGGGCGGGCCAACCTAAGGAAAAAAGAGAAAACAAATGGATTAGTAGGGGATAAAAACAGGGCGCTGGGTGGGCCAACCTAAGAAAAAAGAGAAAACAAATGGATTAGTAGGGGCTTAATTATGGGGGCAGGTGAGTGAGGAAGAGAATACAGGTGAGGGAGGAAAGAGAGAACAGGTGAGTGAGTAAGAGAAAACAGGTGAGGGAGGAAGAGGATACAGGTGAGTGGGGAAGAGAGAACGGGTGAGTGAGAAAGAGACAGTAGGTTAGTGAGGAAGAGACTACAAATGAGGATAGAAGAGAGAACAGGTGAGTGAGGAAGAGAATACAGGTTAGGGAGGAAGAGAGAACAGGTGAGTGAGGAAGAGACAACAGGTGAGTGAGGAAGAGAATACAAATGAGGGAGGAAGAGAGAACAGGTGAGTGAGGAAGAGAATACAGGTTAGGGAGGACGAGAGAACAGGTGAGTGAGAAAGAGAGAACAGGCGAGTTAGTAAGAGAGAACAGGTGAGTGAGGAAGAGAATACAGCTGAGTGAGGAAGAGAGAACAGATGAGTGTGAAAGAGAGAACAGGTGAGTGAGAAAGAGAGAACAGGTGAGTGAGGAAGAGAGAACAGGTGAGTGAGGGAGAGAGAACATGTGAGTGCAGAAGAGAGAACAGGTGAGTGAGGAAGAGAGAACAGGTGAGTGAGGAAGAGAGAACAGGTGAGTGAGGAAGAGAGAACATGTGAGTGAGGAAGAGAATACAGGTAAGGGAGGAAGAGAGAACAGGTGGGTGAAGTAGAGAAAACAAGTGAGGGAGAAAGAGAGAACAGGTGAGTGAGGAAGAGAATACAGGTTAGGGAGGAAGAGAGAACAGGTGAGTGAGAAAGAGAGAACAGGTGAGTTAGTAAGAGAGAACAGGTGAGTGAGGAAGAGAATACAGCTGAGTGAGGAAGAGAGAACAGATTAGTGAGAAAGAGAGAACAGGTGAGTGAGAAAGAGAGAACAGGTGAGTGAGGAAGAGAGAACAGGTGAGTGAGGGAGAGAGAACATGTGAGTGCAGAAGAGAGAACATGTGAGTGAGGAAGAGAGAACAGGTCAGTGAGGAAGAGTGAACAAATGAGAGAGGAAGAGAGAACATGTGGGTGTGGAAGAGAGAACAGGTGAGTGAGGAAGAAAGAACAGTTCATTGAGGAAGAGAGAACAGAAGAGTAAGGAAGAAACAACAGGTGAGTAAGAAAGAGACAACAGGTGAGTGAGGAAGAGACAACAGGTGAGTGTGGAAGAGAATACAGGTGAGGGAGGAAGAGAGAACAGGTGAGTGAGAAAGAGAGAACAGGTGAGCTAGTTAGAGAGAACATGTGAGTGAGGAAGAGAATACAGTTGAGTGAGGAAGAGAGAATAGATTAGTGAGAAAGAGAGAAAAGGTGAGTGAGAAAGAGAGAACAGGTGAGTGAGGAAGAGAGAACAGGTGAGTGAGGAAGAGAGAACAGGTGAGTGAGAAACAGAGAACATGTGAATGTGGAAGAGAGAACAGGTCAGTGAGGAAGAGGATAAAAGAGAAAACAAATGGATTAGTAGGGGCTAAAAACAGGGGTGGGGCGGGCCAAACTAAGGAAAAAAGAGAAAACAAAAGGATTAGTAGGGGCTTAAAACGGTGGGCGGGGAGCGCCAACCTAAGGAAAAAAGAGAAAATAAACGGATTAGTAGGGACTGAAAACAGGGGGCGAGGCAGGCCAACCTAAGGGAAAAAGAGAGAACAAATGGATTAGTAGGGGTTTAAAACAGGAGGCAGGGTGAGCCAGCCTAAGGAAAAAGGAGAAAACAAATGGATTAGTAGGGGCTAAAAACAGAGACAGGGGCCGGCCAACCTTAGGAAAAAAGACAAAACGAATGGATTAGTAGGGGCTAAAAACAGGGGGCGGGGCGGGCCAACCTTAGGAAAAAAGAGAAAAAAATGATTAGTAGTGGCTTAAAACAGGGGATGGGGCAGACCAACCTAAGGAAAAAATAGAAAACATATGGATTAGTAGGGGCTAAAAACAGGGGGTGGGGCAGACCAACCTAAGGAAAAAAGAGAAAACAAATGGATTAGAAGGGGCTATAAACAGGGGGTGGGGCGGGCCAACCTAAGGAAAAAAGAGAAAACGAACGGATTAGTAAGGGCTAAAAACAGGGGGCGGGGTGGGCCAACCTATGGAAAAAGAGAAAACAAATGGATTAGTAGGGGCTTAAAACAGGGGACAGGGCGGGCCAACCTAAGGAAAAAAGAGAAAAAAATGATTAGTAGTGGCTAAAAACAGGGGATGGGGCAGGCCAACCTAAGGAAAAAAGAGAAAACAAATGGATTAGTAGGGGCTAAAAACAGGGGGTGGGGTAGGCCAACCTAAGGAAAAAAAGAGAAAACAAATGGATTAGTACGGTCTAAAACACATGGGGCGGGGTGGGCCAACCTAAGTAAAAAAAGAGAAAACAAATGGATTAGTAGGGTCTAAAAACAGGGGGCGGGGAGAGACAACCTAAGGAAAAAAAAAGAAAACAAATGGATTAGTAGGGTCTAAAAACAGGGGGTGGGGAGGGCCAACCTAAGGAAAAAAGAGAAAACAAACAGATTAGTAGGGGCTAAAAACAGGGGACGAGGCAGACCAAACTAAGGAAAAAAGAAAAACATATGGATTAGAAGGGGCTAAAAACAGGGGGCAGGGTGAGCCAACCTAAGGAAAAAAGAGAAAACAAATGAATTAGTAGGGCTAAAAACAGGGGGGGGGGCACCTAAGAAAAAATAGGGAAAACGAATGATAAGTAGTTGCTAAAAACAGGGGGCGGGGCGGGCCAACCTATGGAGAAAAGAGAAAAAATGATTAGTTGTGGCTAAAAACAGAAGATGGGGCAGACCAACCTAAGGAAAAAAGATAAAACAATTGGATTAGTAGGGGCTAAAACAGGGGATGGGGCGGGCCAACCTAAGAAAAAAGAGAAAACGAATGGATTAGTAGGGGCTAAAAACAGGGGGCGGGGTGAGCCAGCCTAGGGAAAAAAGAGAAAACAAATGGATTAGTAGGGGCTAAAAAGAGGGGGAGGGGCTGGCCAACCTAAGGAAAAAAGAGGAAAAATGGATTAGTAGGGGCTAAAAACAGGGGGTGGGGAGGGCCAACCTAAGGAAAAAAGAGAAAACAAATGGATTAGTAGGGGCTAAAAACAGGGGGTGGGGCGGGCCAACCTAAGAAAAAAGAGAACACGAACGGATTAGTAGGGGCTAAAAACAGGGGGCGGGGTAGGCCAACCTATGGAAAAAGAGAAAACAAATGGATGAGTAGGGGCTTAAAACAGGGGGCGGGGAGGGCCAACCTAAGGAAAAAAGAGAAAACAAATGGATTAGTAGGGGCTAAAAACAGGGGGCGGGGTGAGCCAGCCTAGGGAAAAAAGAGAAAACAAATGGATTAGTAGGGGCTAAAAAGAGGGGAAGGGGCTGGCCAACCTAAGGAAAAAAGAGGAAAAATGGATTAGTTGGGGCTAAAAACAGGGGAAGGGGCGGGCCAACCTAAGGAAAAAAAGAGAAAACAAATGGATTAGTTGGGGCTAAAAACGGGTCGGGGCAGGCCAACCTAAGGAAAAAAAGAAAAAACAAATGGATGAGTAGGGTCTAAAAACAGGGGGCGGGGAGGGCCAACTTAGGAAAAAAGAGAAAACAAATGGATAAGTAGGGGTTTAAAACAGGGGGCGAGGCAGACCAAACTTAGGGAAAAAGAGAAAACGAATGGATTAGTAGGGGCTAAAAACAGGGGGCGGGCCAGGCCAACCTAAGGAGAAAAGAAAAAAAAATGATTAGTAGTAGCTAAAAACAGGGGATGGGGCAGACCAACCTAAAGAAAAAAGAGAAAACAAATGGATTAGTAGGGCTAAAAGCAGGGGGTGGGGCGGGCCAACCTAAGAAAAAAGAGAAAACGAATGGATTAGTAGGGGCTAAAAACAGGGGGCGGGGTGGGCCAACCTATGGAAAAAGAGAAAACAAATGGATTAGTAGGAGTTTAAAACAGGGGGCGGGGCGGGCCAACCTAAGGAAAAACGAGGAAAAAAAAAGATTAGTAGTGGCTAAAAACAGGGGATGGGGCAGACCAACCTAAGGAAAAAAGAGAAAACAAATGGATTAGTAGGGGCTAAAAACAGGGGGTGGGGCAGACCAACCTAAGGAAAAAAGAGAAAACAAATGGATTAGTAGGGGCTAAAAACAGGGGGTGGGGCAGACCAACCTAAGGAAGAAAGAGAAAACAAATGGATAAGCAGGGGCTTAAAACAGGGGGCGAGGCAGACCAACCTTAGAGAAAAAGAGAAAACGAATGGATTAGTAGGGGCTAAAAACAGGGGGCGGGGCGGGCCAACCTATAGAGAAAAGAGAAAAAAAAAATGATTAGTAGTGCCTAAAAACAGCGGATGGGGCAGACCAACCTAAGGAAAAAAGAGAAAACAATTGGATTTGTAGGGGCTAAAAACAGGGGATGGGGCGGGCCAACCTAAGAAAAAAGAGAAAACGAATGGATTAGTAGGGGCTAAAAACAGGGGGCGGGGTGAGCCAGCCTAGGGAAAAAAGAGAAAACAAATGGATTAGTAGGGGCTAAAAAGAGGGGAAGGGGCTGGCCAACCTAAGGAAAAAATGGAAAAATTGATTAGTAGGGGCTAAAAACAGGGGGTGGGGAGGGCCAACCTAAGGAAAAAAGAGAAAACAAATGGATTAGTAGGGGCTAAAAACAGGGGGTGGGGAGGGCCAACCTAAGGAAAAAAGAGAAAACAAATGGATTAGTAGGGGCTAAAAACAGGGGGTGGGGCGGGCCAACCTAAGAAAAAAGAGAAAACTAACGGATTAGTAGGGGCTTAAAACAGGGGGCGAGGCAGACCAACCTTAGGGAAAAAGAGAAAACAAATGGATGAGTAGGGGCTAAAAACAGGGGGCGGGGCGGGCCAACCTAAGAAAAAAGAGAAAACGAATGGATTAGTAGGGGCTAAAAACAGGGGGCGGAGTGGGCCAACCTATGGAAAAAGAGAAAACAAATGGATTAGTAGGGGCTAAAAACAGGGGGCGGGGCGGGCCAACCTAAGAAAAATGAGAAAACGAATGGATTAGTAGGGGCTTAAAACAGGGGGCGGGGCGGGCCAACCTAAGGAAAAAAGAAAAAAAAAAAGATTAGTAGTGGCTAAAAACAGGGGATGGGGCAGACCAACCTAAGGAAAAAAGAGAAAACAAATGGATTAGTAGGGCCTTAAAACAGGTGACGGGGCAGACCAACCTAAGGAAAAAAGAGAAAACAAATGGATTAGAAGGGGCTAAAAACAGGGGGTGGGGCGGGCCAACCTAAGGAAAAAAGAGAAAACTAATGGATTAGTAGGGGCTAAAAACAGGGGGCAGGGTGGGCCAACCTATTGAAAAAGAAAAACCAAATGGATTAGTTAGGGCTTAAAACAGGGGGTGGGGAGGGCCAACATAAGGAAAAAAGAGAAAACAAATGGATAAGTAGGGCTAAAAACAAACAGGGGGGGGCAACCTAAGGAAAACAGAGAAAAGGAATGATTAGTAGTGGCTAAAAACAGGGGACAGGGCGGGCCAACCTAAGGAAAAAAGAGAAAACAAATGGATTAGTAGGGGATAAAAACAAGGGGTGTGGCGGGCCAACCTAAGGAAAAAAAGAGAAAACAAAGGGATTAGTAGGGGCTTAAAACAGGGCGCGGGGTGGGCCAACTTAAGAAAAAAGAGAAAACAAATGGATTAGTAGGGGCTTAATTATTGGGGCAGGTGAGTGAGGAAGAGAATACAGGTGAGGGAGGAAGAGAGAACAGGTGAGTGAGTAAGAGAAAACAGGTGAGGAAGGAAGAGACTACAAATAAGGGAGGAAGAGAGAACAGGTGACTGAGGAAGAGAATACAGGTTAGGGAGGAAGAGAGAACAGGTGAGTGAGGATCAGACAACAGGTGAGTGAGGAAGAGACTACAAATGAGGGAGGAAGAGAGAACAGGTGAGTGAGGAAGAGAATACAGGTTAGGGAGGAAGAGAGAACAGGTGAGTGAGGAAGAGACAGCAGGTGAGTGAGGTAGAGAATACAAATGAGGGAGGAAGAGAGAACAGGTGAGTGAGGAAGAGAATACAGGTTAGGGAGGAAGAGAGAACAGGTGAGTGAGAAAGAGAGAACAGGCGAGTTAGTAAGAGAGAACAGGTGAGTGAGGAAGAGAATACAGCTGAGTGAGAAAGAGAGAACAGGTGAGTGAGAAAGAGAGAACAGGTGAGTGAGGAAGAGAGAACAGGTGAGTGAGGGAGAGAGAACATGTGAGTGCAGAAGAGAGAACAGGTGAGTGAGGAAGAGAGAACAGGTGAGTGAGGAAGAGTGAACAGATGAGAGAGGAAGAGAGAACATGTGAGTGTGGAAGAGAGAACAGGTGAGTGAGGAAGAAAGAACAGTTCATTGAGGAAGAGAGAACAGGTGAGTTAGGAAGAGAGAACAGGTGAGTAAGGAAGAGACAACAGGTGAGTGAGGAAGAGACAACAGGTGAGTGAGGAAGAGAATACAGGTGAGGGAGGAAGAGAGAACAGGTGAGTGAGAAAGAGAGAACAGGTGAGCTAGTTAGAGAGAACATGTGAGTGAGGAAGAGAATACAGTTGAGTGAGGAAGAGAGAACAGATTAGTGAGAAAGAGAGAAAAGGTGAGTGAGAAAGAGAGAACAGGTGAGAGTGGGAAGAGAGAACAGGTGAGTGAGGAAGAGAGAACAGGTGAGTGAGAAACAGAGAACATGTGAATGTGGAAGAGAGAACAGGTCAGTGAGGAAGAGGAAAAAAGAGAAAACAAATGGATTAGTAGGGGCTAAAAACAGGGGTGGGGCGGGCCAAACTAAGGAAAAAAGAGAAAACAAAAGGATTAGTAGGGGCTTAAAACGGTGGATGGGGAGCGCCAACCTAAGGAAAAAGAGAAAACAAATGGATTAGTAGGGACTGAAAACAGGGGGCGAGGCAGACCAACCTAAGGGAAAAAGAGAAAACAAATGGATTAGTAGGGGTTTAAAACAGGGGGCCTAAGGAAAAAAGAGAAAACAAATGGATTAGTTGGGGCTAAAAACAGGGGAAGGGGCTGGCTAACCTATGTAAAAAAGAGAAAACAAATGGATTAGTAGGGGCTAAAAACAGGGGGCGAGGCAGACCAACCTAAGGGAAAAAGAGAAAACAAATGGACTAGTAGGGGCTAAAAACAGGGGGCGGGGCGGGCCAACCTTAGGAAAAAAGAGAAAAAAAAATGATTAGTAGTGGCTTAAAACAGGGGATGGGGCAGACCAACCTAAGAAAAAAAGAGAAAACATATGGATTAGTAGGGGCTAAAAACAGGGGGTGGGGCAGACCAACCTAAGGAAAAAAGAGAAAACAAATGGATTAGAAGGGGCTATAAACAGGGGGTGGGGCGGGCCAACCTAAGGAAAAAAGAGAAAACGAACGGATTAGTAAGGGCTAAAAACAGGGGGCGGGGTGGGCCAACCTATGGAAAAAGAGAAAACAAATGGATTAGTAGGGGCTTAAAACAGGGGGCGGGGTGGGCCAACCTATGGAAAAAGAGAAAACAAATGGATTAGTAGGGGTTTAAAACAGGGGGCGGGGCGGGCCAACCTAAGGAAAAACGAGAAAAAAAAAGATTAGTAGTGGCTAAAAACAGGGGATGGGGCAGACCAACCTAAGGAAAAAAGAGAAAACAAATGGATTAGTAGGGGCTAAAACAGGGGGTGGGGCAGACCAACCTAAGGAAAAAAGAGAAAACAAATGGATTAGAAGGGGCTAAAAACAGGGGGTGGGGCGGGCCAACCTAAGGAAAAAAGAAAAAACGAACGGATTAGTAGGGGCTAAAAACAGGGGGCAGGGTTGGCCAACCTATGGAAAAGAGAAACCAAATGGATTAGTTGGGGCTTAAAACAGGGGGCGGGGAGGGCCAACATAAGGAAAAAAGAGAAATCAAATGGATTAGTAGGGCTAAAAACAAACAGGGGGGGGGGGGCAACCTAAGGAAAACGGAAAAAAGGAATGATTAGTAGTGGCTAAAAACAGGGGACAGGGCGGGCCAACCTAAGGAAAAAAGAGAAGACAAATGGATTAGTAGGGGCTAAAAACAGGGGGCGGGGAGGGCCAACATAAGGAAAAAAGAGAAATCAAATAGATTAGTAGGGGCTAAAAACAGGGGGCGGGGTGAGCCAGCCTAGGGAAAAAAGAGAAAACAAATGGATTAGTAGGGGCTAAAAAGAGGGGAAGGGGCTGGCCAACCTAAGGAAAAAAGAGGAAAAATGGATTAGTAGGGGCTAAAAACAGGGGGTGGGGAGGGCCAACCTAAGGAAAAAAGAGAAAACAAATGGATTAGTAGGGGCTAAAAACAGGGGGTGGGGCGGGCCAACCTAAGAAAAAAGAGAAAATGAACGGATTAGTAGGGTATAAAAAAACAGGGGGCGGGGTGGGCCAACCTATGGAAAAAGAGAAAACAAATGGATTAGTAGGGGCTTAAAACAGGGGGCGGGGAGGGCCAACCTAAGGAAAAAAGATGAAAACAAATGGATTAGTAGGGGCTAAAAACAGGGGGCGGGGTGAGCCAGCCTAGGGAAAAAAGAGAAAACAAATGGATTAGTAGGGACTAAAAAGAGGGGAAGGGGCTGGCCAACCTAGGGAAAAAAAGAGAAAACAAATGGATTAGTTGGGGCTAAAAACGGGTCAGGGCAGGCCAACCTAAGGAAAAAAAGAGAAAACAAATGGATTAGTAGGGTCTAAAAACAGGGGGCGGGGAGGGCCAACTTCGGAAAAAAGAGAAAACAAATGGATAAGTAGGGGTTTAAAACAGGGGGCGAGGCAGACCAACCTTAGGGAAAAAGAGAAAACAAATGGATTAGTAGGGGCTAAAAACAGGGGGTGGGCCGGGCCAACCTAAGGAGAAAAGAGAAAAAAAATGATTAGTAGTGGCTAAAAACAGGGGATGGGGCAGACCAACCTAAAGAAAAAAGAGAAAACAAATGGATTAGTAAGGGCTAAAAGCAGGGGCTGGGGCGGGCCAACCTAAGAAAAAAGAGAAAACGAATGGATTAGTAGGGGCTAAAAACAGGGGGCGGGGTTGGCCAACCTATGGAAAAAGAGAAAACAAATGGATTAGTAGGGGTTTAAAACAGGGGGCGGGGCGGGCCAACCTAAGGAAAAACGAGAAAAAAAAAGATTAGTAGTGGCTAAAAACAGGGGATGGGGCAGACCAACCTAAGGAAAAAAGAGAAAACAAATGGATTAGTAGGGGCTAAAAACAGGGGGTGGGGCAGACCAACCTAAGGAAAAAAGAGAAAAAAAATGGATTAGAAGGGGCTTAAAACAGGGGGTGGGGCGGGCCAACCTAAGGAAAAAAGAAAAAACGAACGGATAAGTAGGGGCTAAAAACAGGGGGCAGGGTTGGCCAACCTATGGAAAAGAGAAACCAAATGGATTAGTAGGGGCTTAAAACAGGGGGCGGGGAGGGCCAACATAAGGAAAAAAGAGAAATCAAATGGATTAGTAGGGCTAAAAACAAACAAGGGGGGGGGGGGCAACCTAAGGAAAACGGAAAAAAGGAATGATTAGTAGTGGCTAAAAACAGGGGACAGGGCGGGCCAACCTAAGGAAAAAAGAGAAGACAAATGGATTAGTAGGGGCTAAAAACAGGGGGCGGGGAGGGCCAACATAAGGAAAAAAGAGAAATCAAAAAGATTAGTAGGGCTAAAAACAAACAGGGGGGGGGGCAACCTAAGGAAAACGGAAAAAAGGAATGATTAGTAGTGGCTAAAAACAGGGGAAGGGGCTGGCCAACCTAAGGAAAAAAGAGGAAAAATGGATTAGTAGGGGCTAAAAACAGGGGGTGGGGAGGGCCAACCTAAGGAAAAAAGAGAAAACAAATGGATTAGTAGGGGCTAAAAACAGGGGGTGGGGCGGGCCAACCTAAGAAAAAAGAGAAAATGAACGGATTAGTAGGGTTTAAAAAACAGGGGGCGGGGTGGGCCAACCTATGGAAAAAGAGAAAACAAATGGATTAGTAGGGGCTTAAAACAGGGGGCGGGGAGGGCCAACCTAAGGAAAAAAGAGAAAACAAATGGATTAGTAGGGGCTAAAAACAGGGGGCGGGGCGGGCCAACCTTAGGAAAAAAGAGAAAACAAATGGATTAGTAGGGGCTTAAAACAGGGCGCGGGGTGGGCCAACCTAAGGAAAAAAAGAGAAAACAAATGGATTCGTAGGGGCTAAAATCATGGGGGCAGGTGAGTGAGGAAGAGAATACAGTTGAGGGAGGAAGAGAGAACAGGTGAGTGAGTAAGAGAAAACAGGTGAGGGAGGAAGAGGATACAGGTGAGTGGGGAAGAGAGAACAGGTGAGTGAGAAAGAGACAATAGGTGAGTGAGGAAGAAAATACAAATGAAGGAGGAAGAGAGAACAGGTGAGTGAGGAAGAGAATACAGGTTAGGGAGGAAGAGAGAACAGGTGAGTGAGGAAGAGACAACAGGTGAGTAAGGAGGAGAATACAAATGAGGGAGGAAGAGAGAACAGGTGAGTGAGGAAGAGAATACAGGTTAGGGAGGAAGAGAGAACAGGTGAGTGAGAAAGAGAGAACAGGCGAGTTAGTAAGAGAGAACAGGTGAGTGAGGAAGAGAATACAGCTGAGTGAGGAAGAGAGAACAGATGAGTGTGAAAGAGAGAACAGGTGAATGAGAAAGAGAGAACAGGTGAGTGAGGAAGAGAGAACAGGTGAGTGAGGGAAAGAGAACAGGTGAGTGAGGAAGAAAGAACAGGTGAGTGAGGAAGAGAGAACATGTGAGTGAGGAAGAGGATACAGGAAAGGGAGGAAGAGAGAACAGGTGGGTGAAGTAGAGAATACAAGTGAGGGAGGAAAAAAGAACAGGTGATTGAGTAAGAGAGAACAGTTGTGTGTAGAAGAGAGAACAGATGAGTGACAAGGAGAGAACAGGTGAATGAGGAAGAGACAACAGGTGAGTGAGGAAGAAAGAACAGGTGAGTGAGGAAGAGAGAACAGGTGAGTAAGGAAGAGAAAACAGGTGAGTGAGGAAGAGAGAACATGTGAGTGAGTAAGAGAGAACAGTTGAGTGAGGAAGAAAGAACAGATGAGTGAGGTGGGGAACAGGTGAGTGAGAAAGAGAATACAGGTGAGTGAGGAAGAGAGAACAGGTGAGTGAGGAAGAGAGAACATTTGAGTGGGGAAGAGAGAACAGGTGAGTGGGGAAGAGAGAAAAGGTCATTGAGGAAGAGAGAACATGTGAGTGAGGAAGAGAGAACAGGTGATTGAGGAAGAGAGAACAGGTGAGTGAGGAAGAGAATACAGTTGAGTGTAGGAGAGAGAACAGATGAGTGAGAAGGAGAGAACAGGTAAGTAAGGAAGAGAATACAGTTGAGTTTAGAAGAGAGAATAGATGAGTGAGAAGGAGAGAACAGGTGAATGAGGAAGAGAGAACAGGTGAGTGAGGAAGAGAGAACATGTGAGTGAGGAAGAGAGAACAGGTGAGTGAGGAAGAGAGAAAATGTGAGTGAGGAAGAGAGAACAGGTTTGTGAGGAAAAGAGAACAGGTGAGTAAGGAAGAGACAACAGGTGAGTGAGGAAGAGAATACAGGTGAGTCAGTAAGAGAGAACAGGTGAGTAAGGAAGAGAATACAGGTGAGGGAGGAAGAGAGAACAGGTGAGTGAGAAAGAGAGAACATGTGAGTGAGGAAGAGAATACAGTTGAGTGAGGAAGAGTGAACAGGTGAGTGAAAAAGAGAGAACTGGTGGGTGAGGATGAGAGAACATGTGAGTGAGGAAGAGAGAACATATGAGTGAGTAAGAGAGAACAGGTGAGTGAGGAAGAGAGAACAGGTGAGTGAGGAAGAGACAACAGGTGAGTGAGGAAGAGAATGCAAATGAGGGAGGAACAGAGAACAGGTGAGTGAGGAAGACAATACAAGTGAGGGAGGAAGAGAGAACAGATGAGTTAGTAAGAGAGAACAGGTGAGTGAGGAAGAGAATACAGTTGAGTGAAGAAGAGAGAACAGATGAGTGTGAAAGATAGAACAGGTGAGTGAGAAAGAGAAAACAGGTGAGTGAGGAAGAGAGAACAGGTGAGTGAGGAAGAGAGAACATGTGAGTGAGGAAAAGGATACAGGTAAGGGAGAAAGAGAGAACAGGTGGGTAAGAAGATAATACAAGTGATGGAGGAATAGAGAACAGGTGAGTGAGTGAGTAAGAGAGAACAGATAAGATAGAAAGAGATTACAGTTTAGTGAAGAAGAGAGAACAGTTGAGTGAGAAAGAGACAACAGGTGAGTGAGGAAGAGAATGCAAATGAGGGAGAAAGAGAGAACAGGTGAGTGAGGAAGCGAAAACAGTTGAGTGAGGTAGAGAGAACAAGTGAGTGAGGAAGAAACAAAGGTGAGTAAGGAAGAGAGAACAGGTAAGTTAGTAAGAGAGAACAGGTGAGTGAGGAAGAGAATACAGTTGAGTGAGGAAGAGAGAACAGCTGAGTGTGAAAGAGAGAACAGCTGAGTGTGAAAGAGAGAACAGGTGAGTGAGAAAGAGAGAACAGGTGAGTAAGGAAGAGAGAACAGGTGAGTTAGGAAGAGAGAACAGGTGAGTGAGGAAGAGAGAACATGTGAGTAAGAGAGAACAGGTGAGTGTGGAAGAGAGAACAGGTGAGTGAGGAAGAGAGAACATGTGAGTGAGGAAGAGGATACAGGTAAGGGAGGAAGAGAGAACAGGTGGGTGAAGTAGAGAATTCAAGTGAGGGAGGAAGAGAGAACAGGTGAGTGAGTAAGAGAGAACAGATGAGTGAGGAAGAGAATACAGTTGAGTGAAGAAGAGAGAACAGGTGAGTGAGGAAGAGAATACAGTTGGATGTAGAAGAGAGAACTGGTGAGTGAGGAAGAAAGAACAGATGAGTGAGGTAGAGAGAACAGGTGAGAGAGTAAGAGAGAACAGGTGAGTGAGGAAGAGAATACAGATGAGTGTAGAAGAGAGAACAGATGAGTGAGAAGGAGAGAACAAGTGAGTGAGGAAGAAAGAACAAGTGAGTGAGGAAGAGAGAACAGGTGAGTGAGGAAGAGAGAACAGGTGAGTGAGGAAGAGAGAACATGTGAGTGAGTAAGAGAGAACAGTAGAGTGAGGAAGAGAGAACAGGTGAGTGAGGAAGAGAGAACAGGTGAGTGAGAAAGAGAGAACAGGTCATTTAGGAAGGGAACAGGTGAGTGAGGAAGAGAGAACAGGTGAGTGAGGAAGAGAGAACAGGTGAGTGAGGAAGAGACAACAGGTGAGTGAGGAAGAGAATACAGGTGAGGGAGGAAGAGAGAACAGGTGGGTGAGAAAGAGAGAACAGGTGAGTTAGTAAGAGAGAACAGGTGAGTGAGGAAGAGAATACAGTTGAGTGAGGAAGAGTGAACAGGTGAGTGAAAAACAGAGAACAGGTGAGTACAGTTGAGAACAGTTGAATGAGGAAGAGAGAACATGTGAGTGAGGAAGAGAGAACTGGTGAGTGAAGAAGAGAGAACAGGTAAGTGAGGAAGAGAGAACGGGTGAGTGAGGAAGAGAGAACAGGTGAGTGAGGAAGAGAATATAAATGAAGGGAGGAAGAGAGAACAAGTGAGTTAGGAAGAGAATACAGGTTAGGGAATAAGAGAGAACAGGTGAGTGAGAAAGAGAGAACAGGAGAGTTAGTAAGAGAGAACAGGTGAGTGAGGAAGAGAATACAGTTGAGTGAGGAAGAGAGAACAGATGAGTGTGAAAGATAGAACAGGTGAGTGAGAAAGAGAGAACAGTTGAGTGAGGAAGAGAGAACATTTGAGTGAGTAAGGGAGAACAGGTGAGTTAGGAAGAGAGAACAGGTGAGTGAGGAAGAGAGAACATGTGAGTGAGGAAGAGAGAACATGTGAGTGAGGAAGAGGATACAAGTAAAGGAGGAAGAAAGAACAGGTGGTTGAAGAAGAGAATACAAGTGACGGAGGAAGAGAGAACAGGTGAGTGAGAAGGAGAGAACTTAGGTGTGAGTAAGAGAGAACATGTGAGTGAGTAAGAGAGAACAGGTTTGTGAGGAAGAGAGAACAGGTGAGTGAGGAAGAGAGAACAGGTGAGTGAGGAACAGACAACAGGTGAGTGAGGAAGAGGATACAGGTAAGGGAGGAAGAGAGAACAGGTGGATGATGAAGATAATACAAGTGATGGAGGAATAGAGAACAGGTGAGTTAGTAAGAGAGAACAGGTGAGTGAGGAAGAGAATACAGTTGAGTGAAGAAGAGAGAACAGATGAGTGAGTTTTTTGTTTGATTTTGTTTGATTTGATTCTTTACGTCCCATCAACAATCTTTCAGTTATATAGGGACGAGTCTTCCTGGGTTGAACCAGTACTAAGCTGGGATAAATGTGTCTTGCTCAAGGAAGTAGATGAGTGAGTGAGAAAGAGAGAACAGGTGAGTGTGGAAGAGAGAACAGGTGAGTGAAGAAGAGATCACAGGTAAGTGAGGAAGATAGAACATGTGAGTGAGTAAGAGAAAACAGTTGAGTGAGGAAGAGAGAACAGGTGAGTGAGGAAGAGAGAACATGTAAGTTTGTAAGAGAGAACAGGTGAGTGAGGAAGAGAATACAGTTGAGTGAGGAAGAGAGAACAGATGATTATGAAAGAGAGAACAGGTGAGTGAGAAAGAGAGAACAGGTGAGTGAGGAAGAGAGAACAGATGAGTGAGGAAGAGAGAACAGGTGAGTGAGGAAGAGAGAACATGTGAGTGTGTAAGAGAGAACAGGTTTGTGAGGAAGAGAGAACAGGTGAGTCAAGAAGTGAGAAGAGGTGAGTGAGGAAGAGAGAACAGGTGAGTGAGGAAGAGAGAACAGGTGAGTGAGGAAGTGAGTGAGGAAGAGAGAACATGTAAGTGAGGAAGAGAATACAGTTGAGTGTAGAAGAGAGAACAGATGAGTGAGGAGAGAACAGGTGAGTGAGGAAGAGAGAACAGGTGAGTGAGGAAGAGAGAACAGTTGAGTGTAGAAGAGAGAACAGATGAGTGAGAAGGAGAGAACAGGTGAGTGAGGAAGAGAGAACAGGTGAGTGAGGAAGAGAGAACAGGTGAGTGAGGAAGAGAGAACATGTGAGTGAGGAAGAGGATACAGGTAAGGGATGAAGAGAGAACAGGTGGGTGAAGTAGAGAATACAAGTGATGGAGGAAGAGAGAATAGGTGAGTGAGGTAGAGAGAACAGGTGAGTGAGGAAGAGAGAACATGTGATTGTGGAAGAGAGAACAGGTGAGTGGGGAAGAGAGAACAGGTGTGTGAGTAAGAGAGAAGATGTGAGTGAGTAAGAGAGTACAGGTGAGAGAGGAAGAGAGAACAGGTGAGTGAGGAAGAGACAACAGGTGACTGAGGAAGAGAATACAGGTGAGGGAGGAAGAGAGAACAGGTGAGTGAGAAAGAGAGAACATGTGAGTTAGTAAGAGAGAACAGGTGAGTGAGGAAGAGAATACAGTTGAGTGAGGAAGAGTGAACAGGTGAGTGAAAACAGAGAACAGGTGAGAACAGTTGAGAACAGTTGAGTGAGGAAGAGAGAACATGTGAGTGAGGAAGAGAGAACTGGTGAGTGAAGAAGAGAGAACAGGTAAGTGAGGAAGAGAGAATGGGTGAGTGAGGAAGAGAGAACAGTTGAGTGAGGAAGAGAGAACAGATGAGTGTGAAAGATAAAACAAGTGAGTGACAAAGAGAGAACAGGTAAGTGAGGAAGAGAGAACAGTTGAGTGAGGAAGAGAGAACAGGTGAGTGAGTAAGAGAGAACATGTGAGTGAGTAAGAGAGTACAGGTGAGAGAGGAAGAGAGAACAGGTGAGTGAGGAAGAGAGAACATGTGAGTTAGTAAGAGAGAACAGGTGAGTGAGGAAGAGAATACAGTTGAGTGAGGAAGAGAGAACATGTGAGTGAGTAAGAGAGAACATGTGAGTGAGTAAGAGAGAACAGGTTTGTGAGGAAGAGAGAACAGGTGAGTAAGGAAGAGACAACAGGTGAGTGAGGAAGAGGATACAGGTAAGGGAGGAAGAGAGAACAGGTGGATGATAAAGATAATACAAGTGATGGAGGAATAGAGAACAGGTGAGTGAGTAAGAGAGAACAGGTGAGTGAGGAAGAGAATACAGTTGAGTGAAGAAGAGAGAACAGATGAGTGAGAAAGAGAGAACAGGTGAGTGTGGAAGAGAGAACAGGTGAGTTAAGAAGAGATCACAGGTAAGTGAGGAAGATAGAACATGTGAGTGAGTAAGAGAAAACAGTTGAGTGAGGAAGAGAGAACAGGTGAGTGAGGAAGAGAGAACAGGTAAGTTAGTAAGAGAGAACAGGTGAGTGAGGAAGAGAATACAGTTGAGTGAGGAAGAGAGAACAGATGATTATGAAAGAGAGAACAGGTCAGTGAGAAAGAGAGAACAGGTGAGTGAGGAAGAGAGAACAGATGAGTGAGGAAGAGAGAACAGGTGAGTGTGTAAGAGAGAACAGGTTTGTGAGGAAGAGAGAACAGGTGAGTCAAGAAGTGAGTGAGGAAGAGAGAACGTGTGAGTGAGGAAGAGAATACAGTTGAGTGTAGAAGAGAGAACAGATGAGTGAGGAGAGAACAGGTGAGAGAGGAAGAGAGAACAGGTGAGTGAGGAAGAGAGAACAGGTGAGTGAGGAAGAGAATACAGTTGAGTGTAGAAGAGAGAACAGATGAGTGAGAAGGAGAGAACAGGTGAGTGAGGAAGAGAGAACAGGTGAGTGAGGAAGAGAGAACATGTGAGTGAGGAAGAGAGAACATGTGAGTGAGGAAGAGGATACAGGTAAAGGAGGAAGAAAGAACAGGTGGTTGAAGAAGAGAATACAAGTGACGGAGGAAGAGAGAACAGGTGAGTGAGAAGGAGAGAACTTGTGAGTGAGTAAGAGAGAACATGTGAGTGAGTAAGAGAGAACAGGTTTGTGAGGAAGAGAGAACAGGTGAGTGAGGAAGAGAGAACAGGTGAGTGAGGAACAGACAACAGGTGAGTGAGGAAGAGGATACAGGTAAGGGAGGAAGAGAGAACAGGTGGATGATGAAGATAATACAAGTGATGGAGGAATAGAGAACAGGTGAGTTAGTAAGAGAGAACAGGTGAGTGAGGAAGAGAACTCAGTTGAGTGAAGAAGAGAGAACAGATGAGTGAGTGAGAAAGAGAGAACAGGTGAGTGTGGAAGAGAGAACAGGTGAGTGAAGAAGAGATCACAGGTAAGTGAGGAAGATAGAACATGTGAGTGAGTAAGAGAAAACAGTTGAGTGAGGAAGAGAGAACAGGTGAGTGAGGAAGAGAGAACATGTAAGTTTGTAAGAGAGAACAGGTGAGTGAGGAAGAGAATACAGTTGAGTGAGGAAGAGAGAACAGATGATTATGAAAGAGAGAACAGGTGAGTGAGAAAGAGAGAACAGGTGAGTGAGGAAGAGAGAACAGATGAGTGAGGAAGAGAGAACAGGTGAGTGAGGAAGAGAGAACATGTGAGTGTGTAAGAGAGAACAGGTTTGTGAGGAAGAGAGAACAGGTGAGTCAAGAAGTGAGCAGAGGTGAGTGAGGAAGAGAGAACAGGTGAGTGAGGAAGAGAGAACAGGTGAGTGAGGAAGTGAGTGAGGAAGAGAGAACATGTAAGTGAGGAAGAGAATACAGTTGAGTGTAGAAGAGAGAACAGATGAGTGAGGAGAGAACAGGTGAGTGAGGAAGAGAGAACAGGTGAGTGAGGAAGAGAGAACAGTTGAGTGTAGAAGAGAGAACAGATGAGTGAGAAGGAGAGAACAGGTGAGTGAGGAAGAGAGAACAGGTGAGTGAGGAAGAGAGAACAGGTGAGTGAGGAAGAGAGAACATGTGAGTGAGGAAGAGGATACAGGTAAGGGATGAAGAGAGAACAGGTGGGTGAAGTAGAGAATACAAGTGATGGAGGAAGAGAGAATAGGTGAGTGAGGTAGAGAGAACAGGTGAGTGAGGAAGAGAGAACATGTGATTGTGGAAGAGAGAACAGGTGAGTGGGGAAGAGAGAACAGGTGTGTGAGTAAGAGAGAACATGTGAGTGAGTAAGAGAGTACAGGTGAGAGAGGAAGAGAGAACAGGTGAGTGAGGAAGAGACAACAGGTGACTGAGGAAGAGAATACAGGTGAGGGAGGAAGAGAGAACAGGTGAGTGAGAAAGAGAGAACATGTGAGTTAGTAAGAGAGAACAGGTGAGTGAGGAAGAGAATACAGTTGAGTGAGGAAGAGTGAACAGGTGAGTGAAAACAGAGAACAGGTGAGAACAGTTGAGAACAGTTGAGTGAGGAAGAGAGAACATGTGAGTGAGGAAGAGAGAACTGGTGAGTGAAGAAGAGAGAACAGGTAAGTGAGGATGAGAGAATGGGTGAGTGAGGAAGAGAGAACAGTTGAGTGAGGAAGAGAGAACAGATGAGTGTGAAAGATAAAACAAGTGAGTGACAAAGAGAGAACAGGTAAGTGAGGAAGAGAGAACAGTTGAGTGAGGAAGAGAGAACAGGTGAGTGAGTAAGAGAGAACATGTGAGTGAGTAAGAGAGTACAGGTGAGAGAGGAAGAGAGAACAGGTGAGTGAGGAAGAGACAACAGGTGAGTGAGGAAGAGAATACAGGTGAGGGAGGAAGAGAGAACAGGTGAGTGAGAAAGAGAGAACATGTGAGTTAGTAAGAGAGAACAGGTGAGTGAGGAAGAGAATACAGTTGAGTGAGGAAGAGAGAACATGTGAGTGAGTAAGAGAGAACATGTGAGTGAGTAAGAGAGAACAGGTTTGTGAGGAAGAGAGAACAGGTGAGTGAGGAAGAGACAACAGGTGAGTGAGGAAGAGGATACAGGTAAGGGAGGAAGAGAGAACAGGTGGATGATGAAGATAATACAAGTGATGGAGGAATAGAGAACAGGTGAGTGAGTAAGAGAGAACAGGTGAGTGAGGAAGAGAATACAGTTGAGTGAAGAAGAGAGAACAGATGAGTGAGAAAGAGAGAACAGGTGAGTGTGGAAGAGAGAACAGGTGAGTTAAGAAGAGATCACAGGTAAGTGAGGAAGATAGAACATGTGAGTGAGTAAGAGAAAACAGTTGAGTGAGGAAGAGAGAACAGGTGAGTGAGGAAGAGAGAACAGGTAAGTTAGTAAGAGAGAACAGGTGAGTGAGGAAGAGAATACAGTCGAGTGAGGAAGAGAGAACAGATGATTATGAAAGAGAGAACAGGTCAGTGAGAAAGAGAGAACAGGTGAGTGAGGAAGAGAGAACAGATGAGTGAGAAAGAGAGAACAGGTGAGTGTGTAAGAGAGAACAGGTTTGTGAGGAAGAGAGAACAGGTGAGTCAAGAAGAGAGAACGTGTGAGTGAGGAAGAGAATACAGTTGAGTGTGGAAGAGAGAACAGATGAGTGAGGAGAGAACAGGTGAGTGAGGAAGAGAGAACAGGTGAGTGAGGAAGAGAGAACAGGTGAGTGAGGAAGAGAATACAGTTGAGTGTAGAAGAGAGAACAGATGAGTGAGAAGGAGAGAACAGGTGAGTGAGGAGAGAGAACAGGTGAGTGAGGAAGAGAGAACAGGTGAGTGAGGAAGAGAGAACATGTGAGTGAGGAAGAGGATACAGGTAAGGGATGAAGAGAGAACAGGTGGGTGAAGAAGAGAATACAAGTGATGGAGGAAGAGAGAATAGGTGAGTGAGGTAGAGAGAACAGGTGAGTGAGGAAGAGAGAACATGTGATTGTGGAAGAAAGAACAGGTGAGTGGGGAAGAGAGAACAGGTGTGTGAGTAAGAGAGAACATGTGAGTGAGGAAGAGAGGACAGGTGAGAGAGGAAGAGAGAACAGGTGAGTGAGGAAGAGAGAACAGGTGAGTGAGGAAGAGACAACAGGTGAGTGAGGAAGAGAATACAGGTGAGGGAGGAAGAGAGAACAGGTGAGTGAGAAAGAGAGACTATGTGAGTTAGTAAGAGAGAACAGGTGAGTGAGGAAGAGAATACAGTTGAGTGAGGAAGAGTGAACAGGTGAGTGAAAACAGAGAACAGGTGAGAACAGTTGAGAACAGTTGAGTGAGGAAGAGAGAACATGTGAGTGAGGAAGAGAGAACTGGTGAGTGAAGAAGAGAGAACAGGTAAGTGAGGAAGAGAGAACGGGTGAGTGAGGAAGAGAGAACAGGTGAGTAAAGAAAGAAAATACAAATGAGGGAGGAAGAGAGAACAGGTGAGTGAGGAAGAGAATACAGGTTAGGGAGGAAGAGAGAACAGGCGAGTGAGAAAGAGAGAACAGGAGAGTAAGTAAGATAGAACAGGTAAGTGAGGAAGAGAATACAGGTGAGTGAGGAAGAGAATACAAATGAGTGTGAAAGATAAAACAAGTGAGTGACAAAGAGAGAACAGGTGAGTGAGGAAGATAGAACAGTTGAGTGAGGAAGAGAGAAAAGGTGAGTGAGGAAGAGAGATCATTTGAGTGAGTAAGGGAGAACAGGTGAGATAGGAAGAGAGAACAGGTGAGTGAGGAAGAGAGAACATGTGAGTGAGGAAGAGAGAACATGTGAGTGAGGAAGAGGATACAGGTAAGGGAGGAAGAGAGAACAGGTGGGTGAAGAAGAGAATACAAGTGAGGGAGGAAGAGAGAACAGGTGAGTGAGAAAGAGAGAACATGTGAGTGAGTAAGAGAGAACATGTGAGTGAGTAAGAGAGAACAGGTTTGTGAGGAAGAGAGAACAGGTGAGTGAGGAAGAGAGAACAGGAGAGTGAGGAAGAGACAACAGGTGAGTGAGGAAGAGAGAACATTTGAGTGTGTAAGAGAGAACAGGTTTGTGAGGAAGAGAGAACAGGTGAGTCAAGAAGTGAGAAGAGGTGAGTGAGGAAGAGAGAACAGGTGAGTGAGGAAGAGAGAACAGGTGAGTGAGGAAGTGAGTGAGGAAGAGAGAACAGGTGAGTGAGGAAGAGACAACAGGTGAGTGAGGAAGAGAGAACATGTGAGTGTGTAAGAGAGAACAGGTTTGTGAGGAAGAGAGAACAGGTGAGTCAAGAAGTGAGAAGAGGTGAGTGAGGAAGAGAGAACAGGTAAGTTAGTAAGAGAGAACAGGTGAGTGAGGAAGAGAATACAGTTGAGTGAGGAAGAGAGAACAGATGATTATGAAAGAGAGAACAGGTGAGTGAGAAAGAGAGAACATGTGAGTGTGTAAGAGAGAACAGGTTTGTTTGGAAGAGAGAACAGGTGAGTCAAGAAGTGAGAACAGGTGAGTGAGGAAGATAGAACAGGTGAGTGAGGAAGAGAGAACAGGTGAGTGAGGAAGAGAGAACATGTGAGTGAGGAAGAGGATACAGGTAAGGGAGGATGAGAGAACAGGTGGGTGAAGTAGAGAATACAAGTGAGGGAAAAAGAGAGAATAGATGAGTGAGGTAGAGAGAACAGGTGAGTGAGGAAGAGAGAACATGTGAGTGTGGAAGAGAGAACAGGTGAGTGAGGAAGAGAGAACATGTGAGTGAGTAAGAGAGAACAGTAGAGTGAGGAAGAGAGAACAGGTGAGTGAGGAAGAGAGAACAGATGAGTGAGAAAGAGAGAACAGGTCATTGAGGAAGAGAGAACAGGTGAGTGAGGAAGAGAGAACAGGTGAGTGAGGAAGAGACAACAGGTGAGTGAGGAAGAGAATACAGGAGAGGGAGGAAGAGAGAACAGGTGAGTGAGAAAGAGAGAACAGGTGATTTAAAAAGAGAGAACAGGTGAGTGAGGAAAAGAATACAGTTGAGTGAGGAAGACAGAACAGATGAGTGTGAAAGAGAGAACAGGTGAGCGAGGAAGAGAGAACAGGTGAGAGAGGAAGAGAACATGAGAGTGAGGAAGAGGATACAGGTAAGGGAGGAAGAGAGAACAGGTGGGTGAAGTAGAGAATTCAAGTGAGGGAGGAAGAGAGAACAGGTGAGTGAGTAAGAGAGAACAGATGAGTGAGGAAGAGAATACAGTTGAGTGAAGAAGAGAGAACAGTTGAGTGAGGAAGAGAATACAGTTGGATGTAGAAGAGAGAACTGGTGAGTGAGGAAGAAAGAACAGATGAGTGAGGTAGAGAGAACAGGTGAGTGAGTAAGAGAGAACAGGTGAGTGAGGAAGAGAATACAGTTGAGTGTAGAAGAGAGAACAGATGAGTGAGAAGGAGAGAACAAGTGAGTGAGGAAGAGAGAACAGGTGAGTGAGGAAGAGAGAACAGGTGAGTGAGGAAGAGAGAATATGTGAGTGAGTAAGAGATAACAGTTGAGTGTGGAAGAGAGAACAGGTGAGTGAGGAAGAGAGAACAGGTGAGTGAGAAAGAAAGAACAGGTCATTGAGGAAGAGAGAACAGGTGAGTGAGGAAGAGAGAACAGGTGAGTGAGGAAGAGACAACAGGTGAGTGAGGAAGAGAATACAGGTGAGGGAAGAAGAGAGAACAGGTGAGTGAGAAAGAGAGAACATGTGAGTTAGTAAGAGAGAACAGGTGAGTGAGGAAGAGAATACAGTTGAGTGAGGAAGAGTGAACAGGTGAGTGAAAACAGAGAACAGGTGAGAACAGTTGAGAACAGTTGAGTGAGGAAGAGAGAACATGTGAGTGAGGAAGAGAGAACTGATGAGTGAAGAAGAGAGAACAGGTAAGTGAGGAAGAGAGAACGGGTGAGTGAGGAAGAGAGAACAGGTGAGTAAAGAAAGAAAATACAAATGAGGGAGGAAGAGAGAACAGGTGAGTGAGGAAGAGAATACAGGTTAGGGAGGAAGAGAGAACAGGCGAGTGAGAAATAGAGAACAGGAGAGTAAGTAAGATAGAACAGGTAAGTGAGGAAGAGAATACAGGTGAGTGAGGAAGAGAATACAAATGAGTGTGAAAGATAAAACAAGTGAGTGACAAAGAGAGAACAGGTGAGTGAAGAAGAGAGAACAGTTGAGTGAGGAAGAGAGAACAGGTGAGTGAGGAAGAGAGATCATTTGAGTGAGTAAGGGAGAACAGGTGAGATAGGAAGAGAGAACAGGTGAGTGAGGAAGAGAGAACATGTGAGTGAGGAAGAGAGAACATGTGAGTGAGGAAGAGGATACAGGTAAGGGAGGAAGAGAGAACAGGTGGGTGAAGAAGAGAATACAAGTGAGGGAGGAAGAGAGAACAGGTGAGTGAGAAAGAGAGAACATGTGAGTGAGTACGAGAGAACATGTGAGTGAGTAAGAGAGAACAGGTTTGTGAGGAAGAGAGAACAGGTGAGTGAGGAAGAGAGAACAGGAGAGTGAGGAAGAGACAACAGGTGAGTGAGGAAGAGAGAACATTTGAGTGTGTAAGAGAGAACAGGTTTGTGAGGAAGAGAGAACAGGTGAGTCAAGAAGTGAAAAGAGGTGAGTGAGGAAGAGAGAACAGGTGAGTGAGGAAGAGAGAACAGGTGAGTGAGGAAGTGAGTGAGGAAGAGAGAACAGGTGAGTGAGGAAGAGACAACAGGTGAGTGAGGAAGAGAGAACATGTGAGTGTGTAAGAGAGAACAGGTTTGTGAGGAAGAGAGAACAGGTGAGTCAAGAAGTGAGAAGAGGTGAGTGAGGAAGAGAGAACAGGTAAGTTAGTAAGAGAGAACAGGTGAGTGAGGAAGAGAATACAGTTGAGTGAGGAAGAGAGAACAGATGATTATGAAAGAGAGAACAGGTGAGTGAGAAAGAGAGAACATGTGAGTGTGTAAGAAAGAACAGGTTTGTTTGGAAGAGAGAACAGGTGAGTCAAGAAGTGAGAACAGGTGAGTGAGGAAGATAGAACAGGTGAGTGAGGAAGAGAGAACAGGTGAGTGAGGAAGAGAGAACATGTGAGTGAGGAAGAGGATACAGGTAAGGGAGGATGAGAGAACAGGTGGGTGAAGTAAAAAATACAAGTGAGGGAGGAAGAGAGAATAGATGAGTGAGGTAGAGAGAACAGGTGAGTGAGGAAGAGAGAACATGTGAGTGTGGAAGAGAGAACAGGTGAGTGAGGAAGAGAGAACATGTGAGTGAGTAAGAGAGAACAGTAGAGTGAGGAAGAGAGAACAGGTGAGTGAGGAAGAGAGAACAGGTGAGTGAGAAAGAGAGAACAGGTGACTGAGGAAGAGACAACAGGTGAGTGAGGAAGAGAATACAGGAGAGGGAGGAAGAGAGAACAGGTGAGTGAGAAAGAGAGAACAGGTGAGTTAGTAAGAGAGAACAGGTGAGTAAGGAAAAGAATACAGTTGAGTGAGGAAGACAGAACAGATGAGTGTGAAAGAGAGAACAGGTGAGTGAGGAAGAGAGAACAGTTGAGTGAGGAAGACAGAACAGATGAGTTCGAAAGAGAGAACATGTGAGTGAGAAAGAGAGAACAGGTGAGTGAGGAAGAGAGAACAGGTGAGTGAGGAAGAGAGAACATGTGAGTGAGTAAGAGAGAACAGGTGAGTGAAGAAGAACGAACAGGTGAGCGAGGAAGAGAGAACAGGTGAGTGAGGAAGAGAACATGTGAGTGAGGAAGAGGATACAGGTAAGGGAGGAAGAGAGAACAGGTGGGTGAAGTAGAGAATTCAAGTGAGGGAGGAAGAGAGAACAGGTGAGTGAGTAAGAGAGAACAGATGAGTGAGGAAGAGAATACAGTTGAGTGAAGAAGAGAGAACAGTTGAGTGAGGAAGAGAATACAGTTGGATGTAGAAGAGAGAACTGGTGAGTGAGGAAGAAAGAACAGATGAGTGAGGTAGAGAGAACAGGTGAGTGAGTAAGAGAGAACAGGTGAGTGAGGAAGAGAATACAGTTGAGTGTAGAAGAGAGAACAGATGAGTGAGAAGGAGAGAACAAGTGAGTGAGGAAGAGAGAACAGGTGAGTGAGGAAGAGAGAACAGGTGAGTGAGGAAGAGAGAATATGTGAGTGAGTAAGAGATAACAGTTGAGTGTGGAAGAGAGAACAGGTGAGTGAGGAAGAGAGAACAGGTGAGTGAGAAAGAAAGAACAGGTCATTGAGGAAGAGAGAACAGGTGAGTGAGGAAGAGAGAACAGGTGAGTGAGGAAGAGAGAACAGGTGAGTGAGGAAGAGACAACAGGTGAGTGAGGAAGAGAATACAGGTGAGGGAGGAAGAGAGAACAGGTGAGTGAGAAAGAGAGAACAGGTGAGTGAGGAAGAGAATACAATTGAGTGAGGAAGAGTGAAAAGGTAGGTGAAAACAGAAAACAGGTGAGAACAGCTGAGAAAAGTTGAGTGAGGAAGAGAGAACATGTGAGTGAGGAAGAGAGAACTGGTGAGTGAAGAAGAGAGAACAGGTAAGTGAGGAAGAGAGAACGGGTGAGTGAGGAAGAGAGAACAGGTGAGTGAGGAAGAGAATACAAATGAGGGAGGAAGAGAGAACAGGTGAGTGAGGAAGAGAATACAGGTTAGGGAGGAAGAGAGAACAGGTGAGTGAGAAAGAGAGAACAGGAGAGTTAGTAAGATAGAACAGGTGAGTGAGGAAGAGAATACAGATGAGTGAGGAAGAGAGAACAGATGATTGTGAAAGATAAAACAGGTGAGTGAGAAAGAGAGAACAGGTGAGTGAGGAAGAGAGAACAGTTGAGTGAGGAAGAGAGAGCAGGTGAGTGAGGAAGAGAGAACATGTGAGTGAGGAAGAGGATACAGGTAAGGGAGGAAGAGAGAACAGGTGGGTGAAGTAGAGAATACATGTGAGGGAGGAAGAGAGAATAGGTGAGTGAGGTAAAGAACATGTGAGTGAGGAAGAGGATACAGGTAAGGGAGGAAGAGAGAACAGGCGGGTGAAGTAGAGAATTCAAGTGAGGGAGGGAGAGAGAACAGGTGAGTAAGTAAGAGAGAACAGATGAGTGAGGAAGAGAATACAGTTGAGTGAAGAAGAGAGAACAGGTGAGTGAGGAGGAGAATACAGTTGGATGTAGAAGAGAGAACTGGTGAGTGAGGAAGAAAGAACAGATGAGTAAGGAAGAGAGAACAGGTGAGTGAGTAAGAGAGAACAGGTGAGTGAGGAAGAGAATACAGTTGAGTGTAGAAGAGAGAACAGATGAGTGAGAAGGAGAGAACTAGTGAGTGAGGAAGAGAGAACAAGTGAGTGAGGAAGAGAGAACAGGTGAGTGAGGAAGAGAGAACAAGTGAGTGAGGAAGAGAGAACATGTGAGTGAGTAAGAGAGAACAGTTGAGTGAGGAAGAGAGAACAGGTGAGTGAGGAAGAGAGAACAGGTGAGTGAGGAAGAGAGAACAGGTGAGTGAAAAAGAAAGAACAGGTCATTGAGGAAGAGAGAACAGGTGAGTGAGGAAGAGAGAACAGGTAAGTGAGGAAGAGAGAACAGGTGAGTGAGGAAGAGACAACAGGTGAGTGAGGAAGAGAATACAGGTGAGGGAGGAAGAGAGAACAGGTGGGTGAGAAAGAGAGAACAGGTGAGTTAGTAAGAGAGAACAGGTGAGTGAGGAAGAGAATACAGTTGAGTGAGGAAGAGTGAACAGGTGAGTGAAAAACAGAGAACAGGTGAGAACAGTTGAGAACAGTTGAGTGAGGAAGAGAGAACATGTGAGTGAGGAAGAGAGAACTGGTGAGTGAAGAAGAGAGAACAGGTTAGTGAGGAAGAGAGAACGGGTGAGTGAGGAAAAGAGACCAGGTGAGTGAGGAAGAGAGAATAGGTGAGTGAGGAAGAGAGAACAGGTGAGTGAGGAAGAGAGAACAGATGAGTGAGGAAGAGAGAACAGGTGAGTGAGGAAGAGAGAACATGTGAGTGTGTAAGAGAGAACAGGTTTGTGAGGAAGAGAGAACAGGTGAGTGAGGAAGAGAGAACAGGTGAGTGAGGAAGAGAGAACAGGTGAGTGAGGAAGAGAGAACATGTGAGTGAGGAAGAGGATACAGGTAAGGGATGAAGAGAGAACAGGTGGGTGAAGTAGAGAATACAAGTGAGGGAGGAAAAGAGAATAGGTGAGTGAGGTAGAGAGAACAGGTGAGTGAGGAAGAGAGAACATGTGAGTGTGAAAGAGAGAACAGGTGAGTGGGGAAGAGAGAACAGGTGTGTGAGTAAGAGAGAACATGTGAGTGAGGAAGAGAGGACAGGCGAGTGAGGAAGAGAGAACAGGTGAGTGAGGAAGAGAGAACAGGTGAGTGAGGAAGAGACAACAGGTGAGTGAGGAAGAGAATACAGGTGAGGGAGGAAGAGAGAACAGGTGAGTGAGAAAGAGAGAACATGTGAGTTAGTAAGAGAGAACAGGTGAGTGAGGAAGAGAATACAATTGAGTGAGGAAGAGTGAAAAGTAGGTGAAAACAGAGAACAGGTGAGAACAGCTGAGAACAGTTGAGTGAGGAAGAGAGAACATGTGAGTGAGGAAGAGAGAACTGGTGAGTGAAGAAGAGAGAACAGGTAAGTGAGGAAGAGAGAACGGGTGAGTGAGGAAGAGAGAACAGGTGAGTGGGGAAGAGAATACAAATGAGGGAGGAAGAGAGAACAGGTGAGTGAGGAAGAGAATACAGGTTAGGGAGGAAGAGAGAACAGGTGAGTGAGAAAGAGAGAACAGGAGAGTTAGTAAGATAGAACAGGTGAGTGAGGAAGAGAACACAGATGAGTGAGGAAGAGAGAACAGATGATTGTGAAAGATAAAACAGGTGAGTGAGAAAGAGAGAACAGGTGAGTGAGGAAGAGAGAACAGTTGAGTGAGGAAGAGAGAGCAGGTGAGTGAGGAAGAGAGAACATGTGAGTGAGGAAGAGGATACAGGTAAGGGAGGAAGAGAGAACAGGTGGGTGAAGTAGAGAATACATGTGAGGGTAGAAGAGAGAATAGGTGAGTGAGGTAAAGAACATGTGAGGAAGAGGATACAGGTAAGGGAGGAAGAGAGAACAGGCGGGTGAAGTAGAGAATTCAAGTGAGGGAGGGAGAGAGAACAGGTGAGTGAGTAAGAGAGAAGATGAGTGAGGAAGAGAATACAGTTGAGTGAAGAAGAGAGAACAGGTGAGTGAGGAGGAGAATACAGTTGGATGTAGAAGAGAGAACTGGTGAGTGAGGAAGAAAGAACAGATGAGTGAGGTAGAGAGAACAGGTGAGTGAGTAAGAGAGAACAGGTGAGTGAGGAAGAGAATACAGTTGAGTGTAGAAGAGAGAACAGATGAGTGAGAAGGAGAGAACAAGTGAGTGAGGAAAAGAGAACAAGTGAGTGAGGAAGAGAGAACAGGTGAGTGAGGAAGAGAGAACAAGTGAGTGAGGAAGAGAGAACATGTGAGTGAGTAAGAGAGAACAGTTGAGTGAGGAAGAGAGAACAGGTGAGTGAGGAAGAGAGAACAGGTGAGTGAAAAAGAAAGAACAGGTCATTGAGGAAGAGAGAACAGGTGAGTGAGGAAGAGAGAACAGGTAAGTGAGGAAGAGAGAACAGGTGAGTGAGGAAGAGACAACAGGTGAGTGAGGAAGAGAATACAGGTGAGGGAGGAAGAGAGAACAGGTGGGTGAGAAAGAGAGAACAGGTGAGTTAGTAAGAGAGAACAGGTGAGTGAGGAAGAGAATACAGTTGAGTGAGGAAGAGTGAACAGGTGAGTGAAAAACAGAGAACAGTTGAGAACAGTTGAGTGAGGAAGAGAGAACATGTAAGTGAGGAAGAGAGAACTGGTGAGTGAAGAAGAGAGAACAGGTAAGTGAGGAAGAGAGAACAGGTGAGTGAGGAAGAGAGACCAGGTGAGTGAGGAAGAGAGAACAGGTGAGTGAGGAAGAGAGAACAGGTGAGTGAGTAATAGAGAACAGATGAGTGAGGAAGAGAGAACAGGTGAGTGAGGAAGAGAGAACATGTGAGTGTGTAAGAGAGAACAGGTTTGCGAGGAAGAGAGAACAGGTGAGTCAAGAAGTGAGAAGAGGTGAGGGAGGAAGAGAGAACAGGTGAGTGAGGAAGAGAGAACAGGTGAGTGAGGAAGTGAGTGAGGAAGATAGACCATGTGAGGGAGTAAGGGAGAACAGGTGAGAGAGGAAGAGAGAACAGGTGAGTGAGGAAGAGAGAACAGGTGAGTGAGGAAGAGAATACAGTTGAGTGTAGAAGAGAGAACAGATGAGTGAGAAGGAGAGTACAGGTGAGTGAGGAAGAGAGAACAGGTGAGTGAGGAAGAGAGAACAGGTGAGTGTGGAAGAGAGATAATGTGAGTGAGGAAGAGGATACAGGTAAGGGATGAAGAAAGAACAGGTGGGTGGGTGAAGTAGAGAATACAAGTGAGGGAGGAAGAGAGAATAGGTGAGTGAGGTAGAGAGGACAGGTGAGTGAGGAAGAGAGAACATGTGAGTGTGGAAGAGAGAACAGGTGAATGGGGAAGAGAGAACAGGTGTGTGAGTAAGAGAGAACATGTGAGTGAGGAAGAGAGGACAGGTGAGTGAGGAAGAGAGAACAGGTGAGTGAGGAAGAGAGAACAGGTGAGTGAGGAATGGACAACAGGTGAGTGAGGAAGAGAATACAGTTGAGGGAGGAAAAGAGAACAGGTGAGTGAGAAAGAGAGAACATGTGAGTTAGTAAGAGAGAACAGGTGAGTGAGGAAGAGAATTCAGTTGAGTGAGGAAGAGTGAAAAGGTGGGTGAAAACAGAGAACAGGTGAGAACAGTTGAGAACAGTTGAGTGAGGAAGAGAGAACATGTGAGTGAGGAAGAGAGAACTGGTGAGCGAAGAAGAGAGAACAGGTAAAAGAGGAAGAGAGAACGGGTGAGTGAGGAAGAGAGAACAGGTGAGTGAGGAAGAGAATACAAATGAGGGAGGAAGAGAGAACAGGTGAGTGAGGGTGAGAATACAGGTTAGGGAGGAAGAGAGAACAGGTGAGTGAGAAAGAGAGAACAGAAGAATTAGTAAGATAGAACAGGTGAGTGAGGAAGAGAATACAGTTGATTGAGGAAGAGAGAACAGATGAGTGTGAGAGATAAAACATGTGAGTGAGAAAGAGAGAACAGGTGAGTGAGGAAGAGAGTACAGTTGAGTGAGGAAGAGATAACAGGTGAGTGAGGAAGAGAGATCATTTGAGTGAGTAAGGGAGAACAGGTGAGTTAGGAAGAGAGAACAGGTGAGTGAGGAAGAGAGAACATGTGAGTGAGGAAGAGAGAACATGTGAGTGAGGAAGAGATTACAGGTAAGGGAGGAAGAGAGAACAGGTGGGTGAAGAAGAGAATACAAGTGAGGGAGGAAGAGAGAACAGGTGAGTGAGAAAGAGAGAACTTGTGAGTGAGGAAGAGAGAACATGTGAGTGAGTAAGAAAGAACAGGTTTGTGAGGAAGAGAGAACAGGTGAGTGAGGAAGAGAGAACAGGTGAGTGAGGAAGAGACAACAGGTGAGTGAGGAACAGGATACAGGTAAGGGAGGAAGAGAGAACAGGTGGATGATGAAGATAATACAAGTGATGGAGGAATAGAGAACAGGTGAGTGAGAAAGAGAGAACATGTGAGTGAGGAAGAGAATACAGTTGAGTGAAGAAGAGAGAACAGATGAGTGAGAAAGAGAGAACAGGTGAGTGAGGCAGAGAGAACAGGTGAGTGAAGAAGAGATCACAGGTAAGTGAGGAAGATAGAACATGTGAGTGAGTAAGAGAAAACAGTTGAGTGAGGAAGAGAGAACAGGTGAGTGAGGAAGAGAGAACAGGTAAGTTAGTAAGAGAGAACAGGTGAGTGAGGAAGAGAATACAGTTGAGTGAGGAAGAGAGAACAGATAATTATGAAAGAGGGAACAGGTGAGTGAGAAAGAGAGATAAGGTGAGTGAGCAAGAGAGAACAGATGAGTGAGGAAGAGAGAACAGGTGATTGAGGAAGAGAGAACATGTCAGTGTGTAAGAGAGAACAGGTTTGTGAGGAAGAGAGAACAGGTGAGTCAAGAAGTGAGAAGAGGTGAGTTAGGAAGAGAGAACAGGTGAGTGAGGAAGAGAATACAGGTGAGTGAGGAAGTGAGTGAGGAAGAGAGAACATGTGAGTGAGTAAGGGAGAACAGGTGAGAGAGGAAGAGAGAACAGGTGAGTGAGGAAGAGAGAACAGGTGAGTGAGGAAGAGAAAACAGTTGAGTGTAGAAGAGAGAACAGATGAGTGAGAAGGAGAGAACAGGTGAGTGAGGAAGAGAGAACAGTTGAGTGAGGAAGAGAGAACAGGTGAGTGAGGAAGAGAGAACATGTGAGTGAGGAAGAGGATACAGGTAAGGGAGAAAGAGAGAACAGGTGGGTGAAGTAGAGAATACAAGTGAGGGAGGAAGAGAGAATCGGTGAGTGAGGTAGAGAGAACAGGTGAGTGAGGAAGAGAGAACATGTGAGTGTGGAAGAGAAAACAGGTGAGTGGGGAAGAGAGAACAGGTGAGTGAGGAAGAGAGAACATGTGAGTGTGTAAGAGAGAACAGGTTTGTTTGGAAGAGAGAACAGGTGAGTCAAGAAGTGAGAAGAGGTGAGTGAGGAAGAGAGAACAGGTGAGTGAGTAAGAGAGAACAGGTGAGTGAGGAAGATAGAACAGGTGAGTGAGGAAGAGAGAACAGGTGAGTGAGGAAGAGAGAACATGTGAGTGAGGAAGAGGATACAGGTAAGGGAGGATGAGAGAACAGGTGGGTGAAGTAGAGAATACAAGTGAGGGAGGAAGAGATAATAGATGAGTGAGGTAGAGAGAACAGGTGAGTGAGGAAGAGAGAACATGTGAGTGTGGAAAAGAGAACAGGTGAGTGAGGAAGAGAGAACATGTGAGTGAGTAAGAGAGAACAGTAGAGTGAGGAAGAGAGAACAGGTGAGTGAGGAAGAGAGAACAGGTGAGTGAGAAAGAGAGAACAGGTCATTGAGGAAGAGAGAACAGGTGAGTGAGGAAGAGAGAACAGGTGAGTGAGGAAGAGAGAACAGGTGACTGAGGAAGAGACAACAGGTGAGTGAGGAAGAGAATACAGGAGAGGGAGGAAGAGAGAACAGGTGAGTGAGAAAGAGAGAACAGGTGAGTTAGTAAGAGAGAACAGGTGAGTGAGGAAAAGAATACAGTTGAGTGAGGAAGACAGAACAGATGAGTGTGAAAGAGAGAACAGGTGAGTGAGGAAGAGAGAACAGTTGAGTGAGGAAGACAGAACAGATGAGTGTGAAAGAGAGAACATGTGAGTGAGAAAGAGAGAACAGGTGAGTGAGGAAGAGAGAACAGGTGAGTGAGGAAGAGAGAACATGTGAGTGAGTAAGAGAGAACAGGTGAGTGAAGAAGAACGAACAGGTGAGCGAGGAAGAGAGAACAGGTGAGTGAGGAAGAGAACATGTGAGTGAGGAAGAGGATACAGGTAAGGGAGGAAGAGAGAACAGGTGGGTGAAGTAGAGAATTCAAGTGAGGGAGGAAGAGAGAACAGGTGAGTGAGTAAGAGAGAACAGATGAGTGAGGAAGAGAATACAGTTGAGTGAAGTAGAGAGAACAGTTGAGTGAGTAAGAGAATACAGTTGGGTGTAGAAGAGAACTGGTGAGTGAGGAAGAAGAACAGATGAGTGAGGTAGAGAGAACAGGTGAGTGAGTAAGAGAGAACAGGTGAGTGAGGAAGAGAATACAGTTGAGTGTAGAAGAGAGAACAGATGAGTGAGAAGGATAGAACAAGTGAGTGAGGAAGAGAGAACAGGTGAGTGAGGAAGAGAGAACAGGTGAGTGAGGAAGAGAGAACATGTGAGTGAGTAAGAGAGAACAGTTGAGTTTGGAAGAGAGAACAGGTGAGTGAGGAAGAGAGAACAGGTGAGTGAGAAAGAAAGAACAGGTCATTGAGGAAGAGAGAACAGGGGAGTGAGGAAGAGAGAACATGTGAGTGAGTAAGAGATAACAGTTGAGTGTGGAAGAGAGAACAGGTGAGTGAGGAAGAGAGAACAGGTGAGTGAGAAAGAAAGAACAGGTCATTGAGGAAGAGAGAACAGGTGAGTGAGGAAGAGAGAACAGGTGAGTGAGGAAGAGAATACAAATGAGGGTGGAAGAGAGAACAGGTGAGTGAGGAAGAGAATGCAGGTTAGGGAGGAAGAGAGAACAGGTGAGTGAGAAAGAGAGAACAGGAGAGTTAGTAAGAAAGAACAGGTGAGTGAGGAAGAGAATACAGATGAGTGAGGAAGAGAGAACAGATGATTGTGAAAGATAATACAGGTGAGTGAGAAAGAGAGAACAGGTGAGTGAGGAAGAGAGAATAGTTGAGTGAGGAAGAGAGAGCAGGTGAGTGAGGAAGAGAGAACATGAGAGTGAGGAAGAGGATACAGGTAAGGGAGGAAGAGAGAACAGGTGGGTGAAGTAGAGAATACATGTGAGGGTAGAAGAGAGAATAGGTGAGTGAGGTAAAGAACATGTGAGTGAGGAAGAGGATACAGGTAAGGGAGGAAGAGAGAACAGGCGGGTGAAGTAGAGAATTCAAGTGAGGGAGGGAGAGAGAACAGGTGAGTGAGTAAGAGAGAACAGATGAGTGAGGAAGAGAATACAGTTGAGTGAAGAAGAGAGAACAGGTGAGTGAGGAGGAGAATACAGTTGGATGTAGAAGAGAGAACTGGTGAGTGAGGAAGAAAGAACAGATGAGTGAGGTAGAGAGAACAGGTGAGTGAGTAAGAGAAAACAGGTGAGTGAGGAAGAGAATACAGTTGAGTGTAGAAGAGAGAACAGATGAGTGAGAAGGAGAGAACAAGTGAGTGAGGAAAAGAGAACAAGTGAGTGAGGAAGAGAGAACAGGTGAGTGAGTAAGAGAGAACAAGTGAGTGAGGAAGAGAGAACATGTGAGTGAGTAAGAGAGAACAGTTGAGTGAGGAAGAGAGAACAGATGAGTGAGGAAGAGAGAACAGGTGAGTGAAAAAGAAAGAACAGGTCATTGAGGAAGAGAGAACAGGTGAGTGAGGAAGAGAGAACAGGTAAGTGAGGAAGAGAGAACAGGTGAGTGAGGAAGAGACAACAGGTGAGTGAGGAAGAGAATACAGGTGAGGGAGGAAGAGAGAACAGGTGGGTGAGAAAGAGAGAACAGGTGAGTTAGTAAGAGAGAACAGGTGAGTGAGGAAGAGAATACAGTTGAGTGAGGAAGAGTGAACAGGTGAGTGAAAAACAAAGAACAGGTGAGAACAGTTGAGAACAGTTGAGTGAGGAAGAGAGAACATGTGAGTGAGGAAGAGAGAACTGGTGAGTGAAGAAGGGAGAACAGGTAAGTGAGGAAGAGAGAACGGGTGAGTGAGGAAGAGAGACCAGGTGAGTGAGGAAGAGAGAACAGGTGAGTGAGGAAGAGAGAACAGGTGAGTGAGGAAGAGAGAACAGATGAGTGAGGAAGATAGAACAGGTGAGTGAGGAAGAGAGAACATGTGAGTGTGTAAGAGAGAACAGGTTTGTGAGGAAGAGAGAACAGGTGAGTCAAGAAGTGAGAAGAGGTGAGTGAGGAAGAGAGAACAGGTGAGTGAGGAAGAGAGAACAGGTGAGTGAGGAAGTGAGTGAGGAAGAGAGACCATGTGAGGGAGTAAGGGAGAACAGGTGAGAGAGGAAGAGAGAACAGGTGAGTGAGGAAGAGAGAACAGGTGAGTGAGGAAGAGAATACAGTTGAGTGTAGAAGAGAGAACAGATGAGTGAGAAGGAGAGTACAGGTGAGTGAGGAAGAGAGAACAGGTGAGTGAGGAAGAGAGAACAGGTGAGTGAGGAAGAGAGATCATGTGAGTGAGGAAGAGGATACAGGTAAGGGATGAAGAAAGAACAGGTGGGTGAAGTAGAGAATACAAGTGAGGGAGGAAGAGAGAATAGGTGAGTGAGGTAGAGAGGACAGGTGAGTGAGGAAGAGAGAACATGTGAGTGTGGAAGAGAGAACAGGTGAATGGGGAAGAGAGAACAGGTGTGTGAGTAAGAGAGAACATGTGAGTGAGGAAGAAAGGACAGGTGAGTGAGGAAGAGAGAACAGGTGAGTGAGGAAGAGAGAACAGGTGAGTGAGGAAGAGACAACAGGTGAGTGAGGAAGAGAATACAGGTGAGGGAGGAAGAGAGAACAGGTGAGTGAGAAAGAGAGAACATGTGAGTTAGTAAGAGAGAACAGGTGAGTGAGGAAGAGAAAACAGTTGAGTGAGGAAGAGTGAAAAGGTGGGTGAAAACAGAGAACAGGTGAGAACAGTTGAGAACAGTTGAGTGAGGAAGAGAGAACATGTGAGTGAGGAAGAGAGAACTGGTGAGTGAAGAAGAGAGAACAGGTAAAAGAGGAAGATAGAACGGGTGAGTGAGGAAGAGAGAACAGGTGAGTGAGGAAGAGAATACAAATGAGGGAGGAAGAGAGAACAGGTGAGTGAGGAAGAGAATACAGGTTAGGGAGGAAGAGAGAACAGGTGAGTGAGAAAGAGAGAACAGGAGAATTAGTAAGATAGAACAGGTGAGTGAGGAAGAGAATACAGTTGAGTGAGGAAGAGAGAACAGATGAGTGTGAAAGATAAAACAGGTGAGTGAGAAAGAGAGAACAGGTGAGTGAGGAAGAGAGTACAGTTGAGTGAGGAAGAGAGAACAGGTGAGTGAGGAAGAGAGATCATTTGAGTGAGTAAGGGAGAACAGGTGAGTTAGGAAGAGAGAACAGGTGAGTGAGGAAGAGAGAACATGTGAGTGAGGAAGAGAGAACATGTGAGTGAGGAAGAGATTACAGGTAAGGGAGGAAGAGAGAACAGGTGGGTGAATAAGAGAATACAAGTGAGGGAGGAAGAGAGAACAGGTGAGTGAGAAAGAGAGAACTTGTGAGTGAGGAAGAGAGAACACGTGAGTGAGTAAGAGAGAACAGGTTTGTGAGGAAGAGAGAACAGGTGAGGGAGGAAGAGAGAACAGGTGAGTGAGGAAGAGACAACAGGCAAGTGAGGAAGAGGATACAGGTAAGGGAGGAAGAGAGAACAGGTGGATGATGAAGATAATACAAGTGATGGAGGAATAGAGAAGAGGTGAGTGAGAAAGAGAGAACAGGTGAGTGAGGAAGAGAATACAGTTGAGTGAAGAAGAGAGAACAGATGAGTGAGAAAGAGAGAACAGGTGAGTGAGGCAGAGAGAACAGGTGAGTGAAGAAGAGATCACAGGTAAGTGAGGAAGATAGAACATGTGAGTGAGTAAGAGAAAACAGTTGAGTGAGGAAGAGAGAACAGGTGAGTGAGGAAGAGAGATCAGGTAAGTTAGTAAGAGAGAACAGGTGAGTGAGGAAGAGAATACAGTTGAGTGAGGAAGAGAGAACAGATAATTATGAAAGAGGGAACAGGTGAGTGAGAAAGAGAGAACAGGTGAGTGAGCAAGAGAGAACAGATGAGTGAGGAAGAGAGAACAGGTGATTGAGGAAGAGAGAACATGTGAGTGTGTAAGAGAGAACAGGTTTGTGAGGAAGAGAGAACAGGTGAGTCAAGAAGTGAGAAGAGGTGAGTTAGGAAGAGAGAACAGGTGAGTGAGGAAGAGAATACAGGTGAGTGAGGAAGTGAGTGAGGAAGAGAGAACATGTGAGTGAGTAAGGGAGAACAGGTGAGAGAGGAAGAGAGAACAGGTGAGTGAGGAAGAGAGAACAGGTGAGTGAGGAAGAGAATACAGTTGAGTGTAGAAGAGAGAACAGATGAGTGAGAAGGAGAGAACAGGTGAGTGAGGAAGAGAGAACAGGTGAGTGAGGAAATAAGAACAGGTGAGTGAGGAAGAGAGAACATGTGAGTGAGGAAGAGGATACAGGTAAGGGAGAAAGAGAGAACAGGTGGGTGAAGTAGAGAATACAAGTGAGGGAGGAAGAGAGAATCGGTGAGTGAGGTAGAGAGAACAGGTGAGTGAGGAAGAGAGAACATGTGAGTGTGGAAGAGAAAACAGGTGAGTGGGGAAGAGAGAACAGGTCATTGAGGAAGAGAGAACAGGTGAGTGAGGAAGAGAGAACAGTTAAGTGAGGAAGAGAGAACAGGTGAGTGAGGAAGAGAGAACATTTGAGTGAGTAAGGGAGAACAGGTGAGTTAGGAAGAGAGAACAGGTGAGTGAGGAAAAGAGAACATGTGAGTGAGGAAGAGAGAACATGTGAGGGAGGAAGAGGATATAGGTAAGGGAGGAAGAGAGAACAGGTGGGTGAAGAAGAGAATACAAGTGAAGGAGGAAGAGAGAACAGGTGAGTTAGAAAGAGAGAACTTGTGAGTGAGTAAGAGAGAACATGTGAGTGAGTAAGAGAGAACAGGTTTGTGAGGAAGAGAGAACAGGTGAGTAAGGAAGAGAGAACAGGTGAGTGAGGAAGAGACAACAGGTGAGTGAGGAAGAGGATACAGGTAAGGGAGGAAGAGAGAACAGGTGGATGAAGAAGATAATACAAGTGATGGAGGAATAGAGAACAGGTGAGTGAGTAAGAGAGAACAGGTGAGTGAGGAAGAGAATACAGTTGAGTGAAATAAGAGAGAACAGATGAGTGAGAATGAGAGAACAGGTGAGTGAGGAAGAGAGAACAGGTGAGTGAAGAAGAGATCACAGGTAAGTGAGGAAGATAGAACATGTGAGTGAGTAAGAGAAAACAGTTGAGTGAGGAAGAGAGAACATATGAGTGAGGAAGAGAGAACAGGTGAGTGAGGAAGAGAGAACAGTTGAGTGAGGAAGACAGAACAGATGAGTGTGAAAGAGAGAACATGTGAGTGAGAAAGAGAGAACAGGTGAGTGAGGAAGAGAGAACAGGTGAGTGAGGAAGAGAGAACATGTGAGTGAGTAAGAGAGAACAGGTGAGTGAAGAAGAACGAACAGGTGAGCGAGGAAGAGAGAACCGGTGAGTGAGGAAGAGAACATGTGAGTGAGGAAGAGAATACAGGTAAGGGAGGAAGAGAGAACAGGTGGGTGAAGTAGAGAATTCAAGTGAGGGAGGAAGAGAGAACAGGTGAGTGAGTAAGAGAGAACAGATGAGTGAGGAAGAGAATACAGTTGAGTGAAGAAGAGAGAACAGTTGAGTGAGGAAGAGAATACAGTTGGGTGTAGAAGAGAGAACTGGTGAGTGAGGAAGAAAGAACAGATGAGTGAGGTAGAGAGAACAGGTGAGTGAGTAAGAGAGAACAGGTGAGTGAGGAAGAGAATACAGTTGAGTGTAGAAGAGAGAACAGATGAGTGAGCAGGAGAGAACAAGTGAGTGAGGAAGAGAGAACAGGTGAGTGAGGAAGAGAGAACAGGTGAGTGAGGAAGAGAGAACATGTGAGTGAGTAAGAGAGAACAGTTGAGTGTGGAAGAGAGAACAGGTGAGTGAGGAAGAGAGAACAGGTGAGTGAGAAAGAAAGAACAGGTCATTGAGGAAGAGAGAACAGGTGAGTGAGGAAGAGAGAACATGTGAGTGAGTAAGAGATAACAGTTGAGTGTGGAAGAGAGAACAGGTGAGTGAGGAAGAGAGAACAGGTGAGTGAGAAAGAAAGAACAGGTCATTGAGGAAGAGAGAACAGGTGAGTGAGGAAGAGAGAACAGGTGAGTGAGGAAGAGAATACAAATGAGGGAGGAAGAGAGAACAGGTGAGTGAGGAAGAGAATGCAGGTTAGGGAGGAAGAGAGAACAGGTGAGTGAGAAAGAGAGAACAGGAGAGTTAGTAAGAAAGAACAGGTGAGTGAGGAAGAGAATACAGATGAGTGAGGAAGAGAGAACAGATGATTGTGAAAGATAATACAGGTGAGTGAGAAAGAGAGAACAGGTGAGTGAGGAAGAGAGAACAGTTGAGTGAGGAAGAGAGAGCAGGTGAGTGAGGAAGAGAGAACATGAGAGTGAGGAAGAGGATACAGGTAAGGGAGGAAGAGAGAACAGGTGGGTGTAGTAGAGAATACATGTGAGGCTAGAAGAGAGAATAGGTGAGTGAGGTAAAGAACATGTGAGTGAGGAAGAGGATACAGGTAAGGGAGGAAGAGAGAACAGGCTGGTGAAGTAGAGAATTCAAGTGAGGGAGGGAGAGAGAACAGGTGAGTGAGTAAGAGAGAACAGATGAGTGAGGAAGAGAATACAGTTGAGTGAAGAAGAGAGAACAGGTGAGTGAGGAGGAGAATACAGTTGGATGTAGAAGAGAGAACTGGTGAGTGAGGAAGAAAGAACAGATGAGTGAGGTAGAGAGAACAGGTGAGTGAGTAAGAGAAAACAGGTGAGTGAGGAAGAGAATACAGTTGAGTGTAGAAGAGAGAACAGATGAGTGAGAAGGAGAGAACAAGTGAGTGAGGAAAAGAGAACAAGTGAGTGAGGAAGAGAGAACAGGTGAGTGAGGAAGAGAGAACAAGTGAGTGAGGAAGAGAGAACATGTGAGTGAGTAAGAGAGAACAGTTGAGTTAGGAAGAGAGAACAGGTGAGTGAGAAAGAGAGAACAGGTGAGTGATAGAAAGAACAGGTCATTGAGGAAGAGAGAACAGGTGAGTGAGGAAGAGAGAACAGGTAAGTGAGGAAGAGAGAACAGGTGAGTGAGGAAGAGACAACAGGTGAGTGAGGAAGAGAATACAGGTGAGGGAGGAAGAGAGAACAGGTGGGTGAGAAAGAGAGAACAGGTGAGTTAGTAAGAGAGAACAGGTGAGTGAGGAAGAGAATACAGTTGAGTGAGGAAGAGTGAACAGGTGAGTGAAAAACAAAGAACAGGTGAGAACAGTTGAGAACAGTTGAGTGAGGAAGAGAGAACATGTGAGTGAGGAAGAGAGAACTGGTGAGTGAAGAAGAGAGAACAGGTAAGTGAGGAAGAGAGAACGGGTGAGTGAGGAAGAGAGACCAGGTGAGTGAGGAAGAGAGAACAGGTGAGTGAGGAAGAGAGAACAGGTGAGTGAGGAAGAGAGAACAGATGAGTGAGGAAGATAGAACAGGTGAGTGAGGAAGAGAGAACATGTGAGTGTGTAAGAGAGAACAGGTTTGTGAGGAAGAGAGAACAGGTGAGTCAAGAAGTGAGAAGAGGTGAGTGAGGAAGAGAGAACAGGTGAGTGAGGAAGAGAGAACAGGTGAGTGAGGAAGTGAGTGAGGAAGAGAGACCATGTGAGGGAGTAAGGGAGAACAGGTGAGAGAGGAAGAGAGAACAGGTGAGTGAGGAAGAGAGAACAGGTGAGTGAGGAAGAGAATACAGTTGAGTGTAGAAGAGAGAACAGATGAGTGAGAAGGAGAGTACAGGTGAGTGAGGAAGAGAGAACAGGTGAGTGAGGAAGAGAGAACAGGTGAGTGAGGAAGAGAGATCATGTGAGTGAGGAAGAGGATACAGGTAAGGGATGAAGAAAGAACAGGTGGGTGAAGTAGAGAATACAAGTGAGGGAGGAAGAGAGAATAGGTGAGTGAGGTAGAGAGGACAGGTGAGTGAGGAAGAGAGAACATGTGAGTGTGGAAGAGAGAACAGGTGAATGGGGAAGAGAGAACAGGTGTGTGAGTAAGAGAGAACATGTGAGTGAGAAAGAGAGGACAGGTGAGTGAGGAAGAGAGAACAGGTGAGTGAGGAAGAGAGAACAGGTGAGTGAGGAAGAGACAACAGGTGAGTGAGGAAGAGAATACAGGTGAGGGAGGAAGAGAGAACAGGTGAGTGAGAAAGAGAGAACATGTGAGTTAGTAAGAGAGAACAGGTGAGTGAGGAAGAGAATACAGTTGAGTGAGGAAGAGTGAAAAGGTGGGTGAAAACAGAGAACAGGTGAGAACAGTTGAGAACAGTTGAGTGAGGAAGAGAGAACATGTGAGTGAGGAAGAGAGAACTGATGAGTGAAGAAGAGAGAACAGGTAAAAGAGGAAGAGAGAACGGGTGAGTGAGGAAGAGAGAACAGGTGAGTGAGGAAGAGAATACAAATGAGGGAGGAATAGAGAACAGGTGAGTGAGGAAGAGAATACAGGTTAGGGAGGAAGAGAGAACAGGTGAGTGAGAAAGAGAGAACAGGAGAATTAGTAAGATAGAACAGGTGAGTGAGGAAGAGAATACAGTTGAGTGAGGAAGAGAGAACAGATGAGTGTGAAAGATAAAACAGGTGAGTGAGAAAGAGAGAACAGGTGAGTGAGGAAGAGAGTACAGTTGAGTGAGGAAGAGAGAACAGGTGAGTGAGGAAGAGAGATCATTTGAGTGAGTAAGGGAGAACAGGTGAGTTAGGAAGAGAGAACAGGTGAGTGAGGAAGAGAGAACATGTGAGTCAAGAAGTGAGAAGAGGTGAGTGAGGAAGAGAGAACAGGTGAGTGAGGAAGAGAGAACAGGTGAGTGAGGAAGTGAGTGAGGAAGAGAGACCATGTGAGGGAGTAAGGGAGAACAGGTGAGAGAGGAAGAGAGAACAGGTGAGTGAGGAAGAGAGAACAGGTGAGTGAGGAAGAGAATACAGTTGAGTGTAGAAGAGAGAACAGATGAGTGAGAAGGAGATTACAGGTGAGTGAGGAAGAGAGAACAGGTGAGTGAGGAAGAGAGAACAGGTGAGTGAGGAAGAGAGATCATGTGAGTGAGGAAGAGGATACAGGTAAGGGATGAAGAAAGAACAGGTGGGTGAAGTAGAGAATACAAGTGAGGGAGGAAGAGAGAATAGGTGAGTGAGGTAGAGAGGACAGGTGAGTGAGGAAGAGAGAACATGTGAGTGTGGAAGAGAGAACAGGTGAATGGGGAAGAGAGAACAGGTGTGTGAGTAAGAGAGAACATGTGAGTGAGGAAGAGAGGACAGGTGAGTGAGGAAGAGAGAACAGGTGAGTGAGGAAGAGAGAACAGGTGAGTGAGGAAGAGACAACAGGTGAGTGAGGAAGAGAATACAGGTGAGGGAGGAAGAGAGAACAGGTGAGTGAGAAAGAGAGAACATGTGAGTTAGTAAGAGAGAACAGGTGAGTGAGGAAGAGAATACAGTTGAGTGAGGAAGAGTGAAAAGGTGGGTGAAAACAGAGAACAGGTGAGAACAGTTGAGAACAGTTGAGTGAGGAAGAGAGAACATGTGAGTGAGGAAGAGAGAACTGGTGAGTGAAGAAGAGAGAACAGGTAAAAGAGGAAGAGAGAACGGGTGAGTGAGGAAGAGAGAGCAGGTGAGTGAGGAAGAGAATACAAATGAGGGAGGAAGAGAGAACAGGTGAGTGAGGAAGAGAATACAGGTTAGGGAGGAAGAGAGAACAGGTGAGTGAGAAAGAGAGAACAGGAGAATTAGTAAGATAGAACAGGTGAGTGAGGAAGAGAATACAGTTGAGTGAGGAAGAGAGAACAGATGAGTGTGAAAGATAAAACAGGTGAGTGAGAAAGAGAGAACAGGTGAGTGAGGAAGAGAGTACAGTTGAGTGAGGAAGAGAGAACAGGTGAGTGAGGAAGAGAGATCATTTGAGTGAGTAAGGGAGAACAGGTGAGTTAGGAAGAGAGAACAGGTGAGTGAGGAAGAGAGAACATGTGAGTGAGGAAGAGAGAACATGTGAGTGAGGAAGAGATTACAGGTAAGGGAGGAAGAGAGAACAGGTGGGTGAAGAAGAGAATACAAGTGAGGGAGAAAGAGAGAACAGGTGAGTGAGAAAGAGAGAACTTGTGAGTGAGGAAAAGAGAACATGTGAGTGAGTAAGAGAGAACAGGTTTGTGAGGAAGAGAGAACAGGTGAGGGAGGAAGAGAGAACAGGTGAGTGAGGAAGAGACAACAGGTAAGTGAGGAAGAGGATACAGGTAAGGGAGGAAGAGAGAACAGGTGGATGATGAAGATAATACAAGTGATGGAAGAATAGAGAAGAGGTGAGTGAGAAAGAGAGAACAGGTGAGTGAGGAAGAGAATACAGTTGAGTTAAGAAGAGAGAACAGATGAGTGAGAAAGAGAGAACAGGTGAGTGAGGCAGAGAGAACAGGTGAGTGAAGAAGAGATCACAGGTAAGTGAGGAAGATAGAACATGTGAGTGAGTAAGAGAAAACAGTTGAGTGAGGAAGAGAGAACAGGTGAGTGAGGAAGAGAGAACAGGTAAGTTAGTAAGAGAGAACAGGTGAGTGAGGAAGAGAATACAGTTGAGTGAGGAAGAGAGAACAGATAATTATGAAAGAGGGAACAGGTGAGTGAGAAAGAGAGAACAGGTGAGTGAGCAAGAGAGAACAGATGAGTGAGGAAGAGAGAACAGGTGATTGAGGAAGAGAGAACATGTGAGTGTGTAAGAGAGAACAGGTTTGTGAGGAAGAGAGAACAGGTGAGTCAAGAAGTGAGAATAGGTGAGTTAGGAAGAGAGAACAGGTGAGTGAGGAAGAGAATACAGGTGAGTGAGGAAGTGAGTGAGGAAGAGAGAACATGTGAGTGAGTAAGGGGGAACAGGTGAGAGAGGAAGAGAGAACAGGTGAGTGAGGAAGAGAGAACAGGTGAGTGAGGAAGAGAATACAGTTGAGTGTAGAAGAGAGAACAGATGAGTGAGAAGGAGAGAACAGGTGAGTGAGGAAGAGAGAACAGGTGAGTGAGGAAGAGAGAACAGGTGAGTGAGGAAGAGAGAACATGTGAGTGAGGAAGAGGATACAGGTAAGGGAGAAAGAGAGAACAGGTGGGTGAAGTAGAGAATACAAGTGAGGGAGGAAGAGAGAATCGGTGAGTGAGGTAGAGAGAACAGGTGAGTGAGGAAGAGAGAACATGTGAGTGTGGAAGAGAAAACAGGTGAGTGGGGAAGAGAGAACAGGTCATTGAGGAAGAGAGAACAGGTGAGTGAGGAAGAGAGAACAGTTGAGTGAGGAAGAGAGAACAGGTGAGTGAGGAAGAGAGAACATTTGAGTGAGTAAGGGAGAACAGGTGAGTTAGGAAGAGAGAACAGGTAAGTGAGGAAAAGAGAACATGTGAGTGAGGAAGAGAGAACATGTGAGGGAGGAAGAGGATACAGGGAAGGGAGGAAGAGAGAACAGGTGGGTGAAGAAGAGAATACAAGTGAAGGAGGAAGAGAGAACAGGTGAGTTAGAAAGAGAGAACTTGTGAGTGAGTAAGAGAGAACATGTGAGTGAGTAAGAGAGAACAGGTTTGTGAGGAAGAGAGAACAGGTGAGTAAGGAAGAGAGAACAGGTGAGTGAGGAAGAGACAACAGGTGAGTGAGGAAGAGGATACAGGTAAGGGAGGAAGAGAGAACAGGTGGATGAAGAAGATAATACAAGTGATGGAGGAATAGAGAACAGGTGAGTGAGTAAGAGAGAACAGGTGAGTGAGGAAGGGAATACAGTTGAGTGAAATAAGAGAGAACAGATGAGTGAGGAAGAGAGAACAGGTGAGTGAGGAAGAGAGAACAGGTGAGTGAAGAAGAGATCACAGGTAAGTGAGGAAGATAGAACATGTGAGTGAGTAAGAGAAAACAGTTGAGTGAGGAAGAGAGAACATATGAGTGAGGAAGAGAGAACAGGTGAGTGAGGAAGAGAGAACAGGTAAGTTAGTAAGAGAGAACAGGTGAGTGAGGAAGTAAATACAGTTGAGTGAGGAAGAGAGAACAGATGATTATGAAAAAGAGAACAGGTGAGTGAGGAAGAGAGAACAGGTGAGTGAGGAAGAGAGAACATGTGAGTGAGGAAGAGAGAACATGTGAGTGAGTAAGAGAGAACAGGTTTGTGAGGAAGAGAGAACAGGTGAGTCAAGAAGTGAGAACAGGTGAGTGAGGAAGAGAGAACAGGTGAGTGAGGAAGAGAGAACAGGTGAGTGAGGAAGTGAGTGAGGAAGAGAGAACATGTCAGTGAGTAAGGGAGAACAGGTGAGAGAGGAAGAGAGAACAGGTGAGTGAGGAAGAGAGAACAGGTAAGTGAGGAAGAGAATACAGTTGAGTGTAGAAGAGAGAACAGATATGTTAGAAGGAGAGAACAGGTGAATGAGGAAGAAAAACAGGTGAGTGAGGAAAGAGAACAGGTGAGTGAGGAAGAGAGAACAGATGAGTAAGGAAGAGAGAACAGGTGAGTGAGAAAGAGAGAACATGTGAGTGAGTAAGAGAGAACATTTGAGTGAGGAAGAGAGAACAGGTGAGTGAGGAAGAGAGCACAGGTGAGTGAGAAAGAGAGATCAGGTGAGTGAGGAAGAGAGAACAGGTGAGTGAGGAAATGAGAACATGTGAGTGGGGAAGAGAGAACAGGTGAGTGGGGAAGAGAGAACAGGTCATTGAGGAAGAGAGAACAGGCGAGTGAAGAAGAGAGAAGAGGTGTGTGAGTAAGAGAGAACATGGGAGTGAGGAAGAGAGAACAGGTGAGTGTGGAAGAGAGAACAGGTGAGTGAGGAAGAGAATACAGTAAGGTGTAGAAGAGAGAACAGATGAGTGAGAAGGAGAGAACAGGTGAGTGAGGAAGAGAATACAGTTGAGTTTAGAATAGAGAACAGATGAATGAGAAGGAGAGAGTAGGTGAATGAGGAAGAGAGAACAGGTGAGTGAGGAAGAGAGAACAGTTGAGTGAGGAAGAGAGAACAGGTGAGTGAGGAAGAGAGAACAGGTGAGTGAGGAAGAGAGAACAGGTGGGTGAAGTAGAGAATAAAAGTGAGGGAGGAAGAGAGAACAGGTGAGTGAGTAAGAGAGAACAGGTGAGTGAGGAAGAGAGAACAGGTGAGTGAGGAAGAGAGAACAGGTGAGTGAGGAAGAGAGAACATGTGAGTGAAAAAGAGAGAACAGGTGAGGGAGGAAGAGAGAACAGGTGAGTGAGGACAAGAGAACATGTGTGTGAGTAAGAGAGAACAGGCGAGTGAGGAAGAGAGAACAGGTGAGTGAGGAAGAGAGAACAGGTGAGTGAGAAAGAGAGAACATGTGAGTGAGGAAGAGACAACAGGTGAGTGAGGAAGAGGATACAGGTAAGGGAGGAAGAGAGAACAGGTGTGTGAGTAAGAGACAACATGTGAGTGAGGAAGAGAGAACAGGTGAGTGAGGAAGAGACAACAGGTGAGTGAGGAAGAGGATACAGGTAAGGGAGGAAGAGAGAACAGGTGGGTGAAGTAGACAATTCAAGTGAGGGAGGAAGAGAGAACAGGTGAGTGAGTAAGAGAGAACATGTGATTGTGGAAGAGAGAACAGGTGAGTGAGGAAGAGAGAACATGTCATTGAGGAAGAGAGAACAGGTGAGTGAGGAAGAGAGAACATGTGTGTGAGTAAGAGAAAACAGGTGAGTGAGGAAGAGAGAACAGGTGAGTGAGGAAGAGACAACAGGTGAGTGAGGAAGAGACAACAGGTGAGTGAGGAAGAGAATACAGGTGAGTGAGGAAGAGAGAACACGTGTGTGAGTAAGAGAGAACAGGTGAGTGAGGAAAAGAGAACAGGTGAGTGAGGAAGAGACAACAGGTGAGTGAGGAAGAGACAACAGGTGAGTTAGGAAGAGAATACAGGTGAGGGAGGAAGAGAGAACAGGTGAGTGAGGAAGAGAATACAGGTTAGGGAGGAAGAGAGAACAGGTGAGTGAGAAAGAGAGAACAGGTAAGTTAGTAAGAGAGAACAGGTGAGTGAGGAAAAGAATACAGTTAAGTGGGGAAGAGAGAACAGATGAGTGTGAAAGAGAGAACAGGTGAGTGAGAAAGAGAGAACAGGTGAGTGAGGAAGAGAGAACAGGTGAGTGAGGAAGAGAGAACATGTGAATGAGAAAGAGAGAACAGGTGAGTGAGGAAAAGAATACAGTTGAGTGAGGAAGAGAGAACAGGTGAGTGAGAAAGAGAGAACAGGTAAGTGAGGAAGAGAGAACAGGTGAGTGAGGAAGAGAGAACAGTTGAGTGAGTAAGAGAGAACAGGTGAGTGAGGAAGAGAGAACAGGTGAGTGAGGAAGAGAGAACGGTGAGTGAGGAAGAGAGAACAGGTGAGTGAGGAAGAGAGAACAGGTGAGTGAGGAAGAGAGAACAGGTGAGTGAGGAAGAGAGAACAGGTGAGTGAGGAAGAGAGAACAGGTGAGAGTGGAAGAGAGAACATGTGAGTGAGGAAGAGGATACAGGTTAGGGAGGAAGAGAGAACATGTGAATGAGTAAGAGAGTTCAGTTGAAACACGAAGAGAGAACAGATGAGTGAGAATGAGAGAACAGGTGAGTGAGGAAGAGAGAACATGTGAGTGAGAAAGAGAGAACAGGTGAGTGAGGAAGAGAGAACAGGTGAGAGAGGAAGAGAGAACATGTGAATGAGGAAGAGAGAACAGGTGAGTGAGGAAGAGAGAACAGGTAAGTGAGGAAGAGAGAACAGGTGAGTGAGGAAGAGAGAACATTTGAGTGAGCAAGGGAGAACAGGTGAGTGAGGAAGAGAGAACAGGTGAGTGAGGAAGAGAGAACAGGTGAGTGAGGAAGAGAGAACATGTGAGTGAGGAAGAGGATACAGGTAAGGGAGGATGAGAGAACAGGTGGTTGAAGAAGAGAATACAAGTGAGGGAGGAAGAGAGAACAGGTTAGGGAGAAAGAGAGAACTTGCGAGTGAGCAACAGAGAAAATGTGAGTGAGTAAGAGAGAACAGGTTTGTGAGGAAGAGAGAACAGGTGAGTGAGGAAGAGAGAACAGGTGAGTGAGGAAGAGACAACAGGTGAGTGAGGAAGAGGATACAGGTAAGGGAGGAATGGAGAACAGGTGAGTGAGTGAGTAAGAGAGAACAGGTGAGTGAGAAAGAGAATACAGTTCAGTGAAGAAGAGAGAACAGGTGAGTGAGGAAAAGAGAACATGTGAGTGAGGAAGAATGAACAGGTAAGTGAGGAAGAGAGAACATGTGAGTGACATGTGAGTGAGTAAGCAAAAACAGTTAAGTGAGGAAGAGAGAACAGGTGAGTGAGGAAGAAACACAGGTGAGTGAGGAAGAGAGAACAGGTAAGTTAGTAAGAGAGAACAGGTGAGTGAGGAAGAGAAGAGAATACAGTTGAGTGAGGAAGAGAGAACAGATGAGTTTGAAAGAGAGAACAGGTGAGAAAGAGAGAAAAGGTGAGGGAGGAAGAGAGAACAGGTCATTGAGGAAGAGAGAACGGGTGAGTGAGGAAGAGAGAACATGTGAGTGAGTAAGAAAGAACAGGTGAGTGAGGAAGAGAGAACAGGTGAGTGAGGAAGAGTAAACATGTGAGTGAGGAAGAGGATACAGGTAAGGGAGGAAGAGAGAACAGGTGGGTGAAGTAGAGAATTCAAGTGAGGGAGGAATAGAGAACAGGTGAGTGAGTAAGAGAGAACAGATGAGTGAGGAAGAGAATACAGTTGTGTGAAGAAGAGAGAACAGATGAGTGAGAAGAAGAGAACAGGTGAGTGAGGAAGAGAGAACAGGTGAGTGAGGAAGAGAGAACAGATAAGTGAGGAAGAGAGAACAGGTGAGTGAGGAAGAGAGAACATGTGAGTGAGTAAGAAAGTTCAGTTGAACGAGGAAGAGAGAACAGGTGAGTGAGGAAGAGAGAACATATGAGTGAGGAAGAGAGAACAGGTGAGTGAGGAAGAGAAAACAGGTGAGTGAGAATGAGAGAAAAGGTGAGTTAGTAAGAAAGAACAGCTTAGTGAGGAAGAGAGAACATGTGAGTGAGGAAGAGAGAACATGTGTGTGAGTAAGAGAGAACAGGTGAGTGAGGAAGAGAGAACAGGTGAGTGAGGAAGAGACAACAGGTGAGTGAGGAAGAGAATACAGGTGAGGGAGGAAGAGAGAACAGGTAAGTGAGGAAGAGAGAACATGTGATTGAGTAAGAGAAAACAGTTGAGTGAGGAAGAGAGAACAGGTGAGTGAGGAAGAGAGAACAGGTGAGTGAGGAGAAGAAAACAAATGAGGGAGGAAGAGAGAACAGGTGAGTGAGGAAGAGAATACAGGTTAGGGAGGAAGAGAGAACAGCTGAGTGAGAAAGAGAGAACAGGTCAGTTAGTAAGAGAGAACAGGTTAGTGATGAAAAGAATACAGTTGAGTGAGGAAGAGAGAACAGGTGAGTGAGAAAGAGAGAACAGGTAATTGAGGAATAGAGAACAGGTGAGTGAGGAAGAGAGAACATTTGAGTGAGTAAGAGAGAACAGGTGAGTGAGGAAGAGAGAACAGGTGAGTGAGGAAGAGAGAACAGGTGAGTGAGGAAGAGAGAACAGGTGAGTGAGGAAGAGAATACAGGTGAGGGAGGAAGAGAGAACAGGTGAGTGTGGAAGAGAGAACATGTGAGTGAGTAAGAGAGAACAGGTGAGTGAGGAAGAGAGAACAGGTGAGTGAGGAAGAGAGAACAGGTGAGTGAGGAAGAAGGAAGTGAGAACAGGTGAGTGTGGAAGAGAGAACATGTGAGTGAGTAAGAGAGAACAGGTGAGTGAGGAAGAGAGAACAGGTGAGTGAGGAAGAGAGAACAGGTGAGTGAAAAAGAGACAACAGGTGAGTGAGGAAGAGAATACAGGTGAGGGAGGAAGAGAGAACAAGTGAGTGAGAAAGAGAATACAGTTCAGTGAAGAAGAGAGAACAGGTGAGAGAGAAAGAGAGAACATGTGAGTGAGGAAGAGAGAACAGGTGAGTGAGGAAGAGAGAACAAGTGAGTGAGGAAGAGAGAACAGGTAAGTGAGGAAGAGAGAATATGTGAGTGAGTATGCGAAAACAGTTGAGTGAGGAAGAGAGAACAGGTGAGTGAGGAAGAAACACAGGTGAGTGAGGAAGAGATAACAGGTAAGTTAGTTAGAGAGAACAGGTGAGTGAGGAAGAGAATACAGTTGAGTGAGGAAGAGAGAACAGATGAGTGTGAAAGAGAGAACAGGTGAGTGAAAAGAGAGAACAGGTGAGTGAGGAAGAGAGGACAGGTAAGTGAGGAAGAGAGAACAGGTGAGTGAGGAAGAGAGAACAGGTGGGTGAGTAAGAGAGAACAGATGAGTGAGGAAGAGAGAACAGGTGAGTGAGGAAGAGAGAACATGTGAGTGAGGAAGAGGATACAGGTAAGGGAGGAAGAGAGAACAGGTGGGTGAAGTAGAGAATTCAAGTGAGGGAGGAATAGAGAACAGGTGAGTGAGTAAGAGAGAACAGGTGAGTGAGGAAGAGAATACAGTTGTGTGAAGAAGAGAGAACAGATGAGTGAGAAGAAGAGAACAGGTGAGTGAGGAAGAGAGAACAGGTGAGTGGGGAAGAGAGGAAAGATGAGTGAGGAAGAGAGAACAGATGAGTGAGGAAGAGAGAACATGTGAGTGAGTAAGAGAGTTCAGTTGAGTGAGGAACGGAGAACAGGTGAGTGAGGAAGAGAGAACAGGTGAGTGAGGAGAGAGAACAGGTGAGTGAGGAAGAGAAAACAGGTGAGTGAGAAAGAGAGACCAGGTGAGTTAGTAAGAGAGAACAGCTTAGTGAAAAAGAGAGAACAGGTGAGTGAGGAAGATGATACAGGTAAGGGAGGAAGTGAGAACAGGTGGGTGAAGTAGAGAATACAAGTGAGGGAGGAAGAGAGAACAGATTAGTGAGGAAGAGAGAACATGTGTGTGTGGAAGAGAGAACAGGTGAGTGAGGAAGAGAGAACATGTCATTGAGGAAGAAAGAACAGGTGAGTGAGGAAGAGAGAACATGTGTGTGAGTAAGAGAGAACAGGTGAGTGAGGAAGAGAGAACAGGTGAGTGAGGAAGAGAGAACAGGTGAGTGAGGAAGAGACAACAGGTGAGTGAAGAAGAGAATACCGGTGAGGGAGGAAGAGAGAACAGGTAAGTGAGGAAGAGAGAACATGTGATTGAGTAAGAGAAAACAGTTGAGTGAGGAAGAGAGAACAGGTGAGTGAGGAAGAGAGAACAGGTGAGTGAGGAAGAGAAAACAAATGAGGGAGGAAGAGAGAACAGGTGAATGAGGAAGAGAATACAGGTTAGGGAGGAAGAGAGAACAGCTGAGTGAGAAAGAGAGAACAGGTCAGTTAGTAAGAGAGAACAGGTGAGTGAGGAAAAGAATACAGTTGAGTGAGGAAGAGAGAACAGGTGAGTGAGAAAGAGAGAACAGGTAAGTGAGGAAGAGAGAACAGGTGAGTGAGGAAGAGAGAACAGTTGAGTGAGTAAGAGAGAACAGTTGAGTGAGGAAGAGAGAACAGGTGAGTGAGGAAGAGAGAACAGGTGAGTGAGGAAGAGAGAACAGGTGAGTGAGGAAGAGAGAACAGGTGAGTGAGGAAGAGAGAACAGGTGAGTGAGGAAGAGAGAACAGGTGAGTGAGGAAGAGAGAACAGGTGAGTGAGGAAGAGAGAACAGGTGAGTGTGGAAGAGAGAACATGTGAGTGAGGAAGAGGATACAGGTTAGGGAGGAAGAGAGAACAGGTGGGTGAAGTAGAGAATTCAAGTGAGGGAGGAAGAGAGAACAGGTGAGTGAGGAAGAGAGAACATGTGAGTGAGTAAGAGAGTTCAGTTGAGTGACGAAGAGAGAACAGATGTGTGAGAATGAGAGAACAGGTGAGTGAGGAAGAGAGAACAGGTGAGTGAGAAAGAGAGAACAGGTGAGTGAGGAAGAGAGAACAGGTGAGAGAGGAAGAGAGAACATTTGAGTGAGGAAGAGAGAACAGTTGAGTGAGGAAGAGAGAACAGGTAAGGGAGGAAGAGAGAACAGGTGAGTGAGGAAGAGAGAACATTTGAGTGAGCAAGGGAGAACAGGTGAGTGAGGAAGAGAGAACAGGTGAGTGAGGAAGAGAGAACAGGTGAGTGAGGAAGAGACAACAGGTGAGTGAGGAAGAGGATACAGGTAAGGGAGGAAGAGAGAACAGGTGGGTGAAGTAGATAATACAAGTGATGGAGGAATGGAGAACAGGTGAGTGAGTGAGTAAGAGAGAACAGGTGAGTGAGAAAGAGAATACAGTTCAGTGAAGAAGAGAGAACAGGTGAGTTAGGAAAAGAGAACATGTGAGTGAGGAAGAATGAACAGGTGAGTGTGGAAGAGAGAACATGTGAGTGACATGTGAGTGAGTAAGCGAAAACAGTAAAGTGAGGAAGAGAGAACAGGTGAGTGAGGAAGAAACACAGGTGAGTGAGGAAGAGAGAACTGGTAAGTTAGTAAGAGAGAACAGGTGAGTGAGGAAGAGAAGAGAATACAGTTGAGTGAGCAAGAGAGAACAGATGAGTTTGAAAGAGACAACAGGTGAGAAAGAGAGAACAGGTGAGTGAGGAAGAGAGAACAGGTCATTGAGGAAGAGAGAACAGGTGAGTGAGGAAGAGACAACATGTGAGTGAGTAAGAGAGAACAGGTGAGTGAGGAAGAGAGAACAGGTGAGTGAGGAAGAGAAAACATGTGAGTGAGGAAGAGGATACAGGTAAGGGAGGAAGAGAGAAAAGGTGGGTGAAGTAGAGAATTCAAGTGCGGGAGGAATAGAGAACAGGTGAGTGAGTAAGAGAGAAAAGATGAGTGAGGAAGAGAATACAGTTGTTTGAAGAAGAGTGAACAGATGAGTGAGAAGAAGAGAACAGGTGAGTGAGGAAGAGAGAACAGGTGAGTGAGGAAGAGAGAACAGATGAGTGAGGAAGAGAGAACAGGTGAGTGAGGAAGAGAGAACATGTGAGTGAGTAAGAAAGTTCAGTTGAGTGAGGAAGAGAGAACAGGTGAGTGAGGAAGAGAAAACAGGTGAGTGAGAATGAGAGAACAGGTGAGTTAGTAAGAAAGAACAGCTTAGTGAGGAAGAGAGAACATGTGAGTGAGGAAGAGGATACAGGTAAGGGAGGAAGAGAAAACAGGTGGGTGAAGTAGAGAATACAAGTGAGGGAGGAAGAGAGAACAGGTGAGTGAGGAAGAGAGAACATATGAATGTGGAAGAGAGAACAGGTGAGTGAGTGAGAGAGTAAGAGAGAACATGTCATTGAGAAAAAGAGAACAGGTGAGTGAGGAAGAGAGAACATGTGTGTGAGTAAGAGAGAACAGGTGTGTGAGTAAGAGAGAACAGGTGAGTTAGGAAGAGAGAACAGGTGAGTGAGGAAGAGAGAACAGGTGAGTGAGGAAGAGACAACAGGTGAGTGAGGAAGAGAATACAGGTGAGGGAGGAAGAGAGAACAGGTGAGTGAGAAAGAGAGAACAGGTGAGTGAGGAAGAGAGAACAGGTAAGTGAGGAAGAGAGAACATGTGATTGAGTAAGAGAAAACAGTTGAGTGAGGAAGAGAGACCAGGTGAGTGAGGAAGAGAGAACAGGTGAGTGAGGAAGTGACAACAGATGAGTGAGGAAGAGAAAACAAATGAGGGAGGAAGAGAGAACAGGTGAGTGAGGAAGAGAATACAGGTTAGGGAGGAAGAGAGAACAGGTGAGTGAGAAAGAGAGAACAGGAACGTTCGTAAGAGAGAACATGTGAGTGAGGAAAAAAATACAGTTGAGTGAGAATGAGAGAACAGATGAGTGAAAGAAAGAACAGGTAAGTGAGAAAGAGAGAACAGGTGAGTGAGGAAGAGAGAACAGGTGAGTGAGGAAGAGAGAACATGTGAGTGAGTAAGAGAGAACAGGTGAATGAGGAAGAGAGAACAGGTGAGTGAGGAAGAGAGAACAGGTGAGTGAGGATGAGAGAACAGGTGAGTGAGAAAGAGAGAACAGGTGAGTGAGTAAGAGAGAACAGGTGAGTGAGAAAGAGAGAACAGGTGAGTGAGTAAGAGAGAACAGGTGAGTGAGTAAGAGAGATCATGTTTGTGAGAAAGAGAGAACAGGTGAGTTAGGAAGAGAAAACAGGTGAGTGAGGAAGAGACAACAGGTGAGTGAGGAAGAGGAAACAGGTAAGGGAGGAAGAGAGAACAGGTGGGTGAAGAAGATAATACAAGTGATGGAGGAATGGAGAACAGGTGAGTGAGCGAGTAAGAGAGAACAGGTGAGTGAGAAAGAGAATACAGTTCAGTGAAGAAGAGAAAACAGGTGAGTGAGGAAAAGAGAACATGTCAGTGAGGAAGAATGAACAGGTAAGTGAGGAAGAGAGAACATGTGAGTGACATGTGAGTGAGTAAGTGAAAACAGTTAAGTGAGGAAGAGAGAACAGGTGAGTGAGGAAGAAACACAGGTGAGTGAGGAAGAGAGAACATGTGAGTGAGTAAGCAAAACAGTTGAGTGAGGAAGAGAGAACAGGTGAGTGAGGAAGAAACACAGGTGAGTGAGGAAGAAAGAACAGGTGAGTGAGGAAGAGAGAACATGTGAGTGAGGAAGAGGATACAGGTAAGGGAGGAAGAGAGAACAGGTAGGTGAAGTAGAGAATTCAAGTGAGGGAGGAAGAGAGAACAGGTGAGTGAGTAAGAGAGAACAGATGAGTGAGGAAGAGAATACAGTTGAGTGAAGAAGAGAGAACAGATGAGTGAGAAGGAGAGAACAGGTGAGTGAGGAAGAGAGAACAGGTGAGTGAGAAAGAGAGAACAGGTGAGTGAGGAAGAGAGAACAGGTGAGTGAGGAAGAGAGAACATGTGAGTGAGTAAGAGAGAACAGTTGAGTGAGTAAGAGAGAACAGTTGAGTGAGGAAGAGAGAACAGGTGAGTGAGGAAGAGAGAACAGGTGAGTGAGGAAGAGAGAACAGGTGAGTGAGGAAGAGACAACAGGTGAGTGAGGAAGAGGATACTGGTAAGGGAGGAAGAGAGAACAGGTGGATGAAGAAGATAATACAAGTGATGGAGGAATAGAGAACATGTGAGTGAGTGAGAGAGAACAGGTGAGTGAGTTAGAGAATACAGTTGAGTGAAGAAGAAAAAACAGGTGAGTGAGAAAGAGAGAACAGGTGAGTGAGTAAGAGAGAACAGGTGAGTGAGTAAGAGAGAACATGTTTGTGAGAAAGAGAGAACAGGTGAGTTAGGAAGAGAAAACAGGTGAGGAAGAGACAACAGGTGAGTTAGGAAGAGAATACAGTTGTGTAAAGAAGAGAGAACAGATGAGTGAGAAGAAGAGAACAGGTGAGTAACAGGTGTGTGAGGAAGAGAGAACAGGTGAGTGAGGAAGAGAGAAAAGATGAGTGAGGCAGAGAGAACAGGTGAGTGAGGAAGAGAGAACAGGTGAGTGAGGAAGAGTGTTCAGTTGAGTGAGGAAGAGAGAACAGGTGAGTGAGGAAGAGAGAACAGGTGAGTGAGGAAGAGAGAACAGGTGAGTGAGGAAGAGAGAACAGGTGAGTGAGGAAGAGAAAACAGGTGAATGAGAAAGAGAGAACAGGTGAGTGAGGAAGAGAAACCAGGTGAGTGAGGAAGTGGCAACTGGTGAGTGAGGAAGAGAGAACAGGTGAGTGAGAAAGAGAGAACAGGTGAGTGAGGAAGGCAGAAGAGGTAAGTGAGGAAGAGAGAACATTTGATTGAGTAAGAGAAAACAGTTGAGTGAGGAAGAGAGAACAGGTGAGTGAGGAAGAGAAACCAGGTGAGTGAGGAAGTGGCAACTGGTGAGTGAGGAAGAGAAAACAAATGAGGGAGGAAGAGAGAACAGGTGAGTGAGGAAGAGAATAAAGGTTAGGGAGGAAGAGAGAACAGGTGAGTGAGGAAGAGAATAAAGGTTAGGGAGGAAGAGAGAACAGGTGAGTGAGAAAGAGAGAACAGGTAAGTTAGTAAGAGAGAACAGGTGAGTGAGGAAAAGAATACAGTTGAGTGAGGAAGAGAGAACAGGTGAGTGAGGAAGAGAGAACATGTGAGTGAGTAAGAGAGAACAAGTGAGTGAGGAAGAGAGAACAGGTGAGTGAGGAAGAGAGAACAGGTGAGTGAGTAAGAGAGAACAGGCGAGTGAGGAAGAGAGAACATGTGAGTGAGGAAGAGGATACAGGTTAGGGAGGAAAAGAGAACAGGTGGGTGAAGTAGAGAATTCAAGTGAGGGAGGAAGAGAGAACAGGTGAGTGAGTAAACGAGAACAGATGAGTGAGGAAGAGAATACAGTTGAGTGAAGAAGAGAGAACAGATGAGTGAGAATGAGGAACAGGTGAGTGAGGAAGAGAGAACAGGTGAGTGAGAAAGAAAGAACAGGTGAGTGAGGAAGAGAGAACAGGTGAGTGAGGAAGAGAGAACATGTGAGTGAGTAAGAGAGAACAGTTGAGTGAGGAAGAGAGAACAGGTAAGTGAGGAAGAGAGAACAGGTGAGTGAGGAAGAGAGAACATTTGAGTGAGTAAGGGAGAACAGGTGAGTGAAGTAGAGAGAACAGGTGAGTGTGGAAGAGAGAACAGGTGAGTGAGGAAGAGAGAACATGTTAGTGAGGAAGAGGATACAGGTAAGGGAGAAAGAGAGAACAGGTGGGCGAAGAAGAGAATACAAGTGAGGGAGGAAGAGAGAACATGTGAGTGGGAAAGAGAGAACTTGCGAGTGAGTAAGAGAGAACATGTGAGTGAGTAAGAGAGAACAGGTTTGTGAGGAAGAGAGAACAGGTGAGTGAGGAAGAGAGAACAGGTGAGTGAGGAAGAGACAACAGGTGAGTGAGGAACAGAGAACAGGTGAGTGAGGAAGAGAGAACAGGTGAGTGAGTAAGAGAGAACAGATGAGTGAGGAAGAGAGAACAGGTGAGTGAGGAAGAGAGAACATGTGAGTGAGGAAGAGGATACAGTTAAGGGAGGAAGAGAGAATAGGTGGGTGAAGTAGAGAATTCAAGTGAGGTAGGAAGAGAGAACAGGTGAGTGAGTAAGAGAGAACAGGTGAGTGAGGAAGAGAATACAGTTGTGTGAAGAAGAGAGAACATATGAGTGAGAAGAAGAGAACAGGTGAGTGAGGAAGAGAGAACAGGTGAGTGAGGAAGAGAGAAAAGATGAGTGAGGAAGAGAGAACAGGTGAGTGAGGAAGAGAGAACATGTGAGTGAGTAAGAGAGTTCAGTTGAGTGAGGAAGAGAGAACAGGTGAGTGAGGAAGAGAGAACAGGTGAGTGAGGAAGAGAGAACAGGTGAGTGAGGAAGAGAAAACAGGTGAGTGGGAAAGAGAGAACAGGTGAGTTAGTAAGAGAGAACAGCTTAGTGAGGAAGAGAGAACATGTGAGTGAGGAAGAGGATACAGGTAAGGGAGGAAGAGAGAACAGGTGGGTGAAGTGGAGAATACAAGTGAGGGAGGAAGAGAGAACAGGTGAGTAAGGAAGAGAGAACATGTGAGTGTGGAAGAGAGAACAGGTGAGTGAGGAAGAATGAACATGTCATTAAGGAAGAGATAACAGGTGAGTGAGGAAGAGAGAACATGTGCGTGAGTAAGAGAGAACATGTGAGTGAGAAAGAGAGAACATGTTTGTGAGGAAGAGAGAACAGGTGAGTTAGGAAGAGACAACAGGTGAGTGAGGAAGAGGATACAGGTAAGGGAGGAAGAGAGAACAGGTGAGTGAAGAAGATAATACAAGTGATGGAGGAATAGAGAACAGGTGAGTGAGTGAGTAAGAGAGAACAGGTGAGTGACAAAGAGAATACAGTTCAGTGAAGAAGAGAGAACAGGTGAGTGAGAAAGAGAGAACAGGTGAGTGAGGAAGAGAGAACAGGTGAGTGAGGAAGAGAGAACAGGTGAGTGAGGAAGAGAGAACAGGTAAGTGAGGAAGAGAGAACATGTGAGTGAGTAAGCAAAAACAGTTTAGTGAGGAAGAGAGAATAGGTGAGTGAGGAAGAAACACAGGTGAGTGAGGAAAAGAGAACAGGTGAGTGAATAAGAGAGAACATGTGAGTGAGGAAGAGGATACAGGTAAGGGAGGAAGAGAGAACAGGTGGGTGAAGTAGAGAATTCAAGTGAGGGAGGAAGAGAGAACAGGTGAGTGAGTAAGAGAGAACAGGTGAGTTAGGAAGAGAATACAGTTGTGTAAAGAAGAGAGAACAGATGAGTGAGAAGAAGAGAACAGGTGAGTAACAGGTGAGTGAGGAAGAGAAAACAGGTGAGTGAGGAAGAGAGAAAAGATGAGTGAGGCAGTGAGAACAGGTGAGTGAGGAAGAGAGAACAGGTGAGTGAGGAAGAGTGTTCAGTTGAGTGAGGAAGAGAGAACAGGTGAGTGAGGAAGAGAGAACAGGTGAGTGAGGAAGAGAGAACAGGTGAGTGAGGAAGAGAGTACAGGTGAGTGAGGAAGAGAAAACAGGTGAGTGAGAAAGAGAGAACATGTCAGTTAGTAAGAGAGAACAGCTTAGTGAGGAAGAGAGAACATGTGAGTGAGGAAGAGGATACAGGTAAGGGAGGAAGAGAGAATAGGTTGGTGAAGTAGAGAATACAAGTGAGGGAGGAAGAGAGAACAGTCGAGTGAGGAAGAGAGAACATGTGAGTGTGGAAGAGAGAACAGGTGAGTGAGTAAGAGAGAACATGTGAGTGAGGAAGAGAGAACAGGTGAGTGAGGAAGAGACAACAGGTGAGTTAGGAAGAGAATACAGGTGAGGGAGGAAGAGTGAACAGGTGGGTGAAGTAGAGAATACAAATGAGGGAGGAAGAGAGAACAGGTGAGTGAGAAAGAGAGAACAGGTGAGTGAGGAAGAGAGAAGAGGTAAGTGAGGAAGAGAGAACATGTGATTGAGTAAGAGAAAACAGTTGAGTGAGGAAGAGAGAACAGGTGAGTGAGGAAGAGAAACCAGGTGAGTGAGGAAGTGGCAACTGGTGAGTGAGGAAGAGAAAACAAATGAGGGAGGAAGAGAGAACAGGTGAGTGAGGAAGAGAATACAGGTTAGGGAGGAAGAGAGAACAGGTGAGTGAGAAAGAGAGAACAGGTAAGTTAGTAAGAGAGAACAGGTGAGTGAGGAAAAGAATACAGTTGAGTGAGGAAGAGAGAACAGGTGAGTGAGGAAGAGAGAACATGTGAGTGAGTAAGAGAGAACAGGTGAGTGAGGAAGAGAGAACGGGTGAGTGAGGAAGAGAGAACAGGTGAGTGAGTAAGAGAGAACAGGTGAGTGAGGAAGAGAGAACATGTGAGTGAGGAAGAGGATACAGGTTAGGGAGGAAGAGAGAACAGGTGGGTGAAGTAGAGAATTCAAGTGAGGGAGGAAGAGAGAACAGGTGAGTGAGTAAACGAGAACAGATGAGTGAGGAAGAGAGAACAGATGAGTGAGATTGAGGAACAGGTGAGTGAGAAAGAGAGAACAGGTGAGTGAGAAAGAGAGAACAGGTGAGTGAGGAAGAGAGAACAGCTGAGTGAGGAAGAGAGAACATGTGAGTGAGTAAGAGAGAACAGTTGAGTGAGGAAGAGAGAACAGGTAAGTGAGGAAGAGAGAACAGGTGAGTGAGGAAGAGAGAACATTTGAGTGAATAAGGGAGAACAGGTGAGTGAGGAAGAGAGAACAGGTGAGTGTGGAAGAGAGAACAGGTGAGTGAGGAAGAGAGAACATATGAGTGAGGAAGAGGATACAGGTAAGGGAGGAAGAGAGAACAGGTGGGCAAAGAAGAGAATACAAGTGAGGGAGGAAGAGAGAACAGGTGAGTGAGGAAGAGAATACAGGTTAGGGAGGAAGAGAGAACAGGTGAGTGAGAAAGAGAGAACAGGTAAGTAAGTAAGATAGATCAGGTGAGTGAGGAAAAGAATACAGTTGAGTGAGGAAGAGAGAACAGATGAGTGTGAAAGAGAGAACAGGTAAGTGAGAAAGAGAGAACAGGTGAGTGAGGAAGAGAGAACAGGTGAGTGAGGAAGAGAGAACATGTGAGTGAGTAAGAGAGAACAGATGAGTGAGGAAGAGAGAACAGGTGAGTGAGGAAGAGAGAACATGTGAGTGAGGAAGAGAGAACATGTGAGTGAGGAAGAGGATACAGGTTAGGGAGGAAGAGAGAACAGGTGGGTGAAGTAGAGAATTCAAGTGAGGGAGGAAGAGAGAACAGGTGAGTGAGTAAGAGAGACATATGAGTGAGGAAGAGAGAACAGGTGAGTGAGTAAGAGAGAACAGGTGAGTGAGGAAGAGAGAACATGTGAGTGAGGAAGAGGATACAGGTTAGGGAGGAAGAGAGAACAGGTGGGTGAAGTAGAGAATTCAAGTGAGGGAGGAAGAGAGAACAGGTGAGTGAGTAAACGAGAACAGATGAGTGAGGAAGAGAGAACAGATGAGTGAGATTGAGTAACAGGTGAGTGAGAAAGAGAGAACAGGTGAGTGAGGAAGAGGATACAGGTAAGGGAGGAAGAGAGAACAGGTGGGTGAAGAAGATAATACAAGTGATGTAGGAATGAAGAACAGGTGAGTGAGTGAGTAAGAGAGAACAGGTGAGTGAGAAAGAGAATACAGTTTAGTGAAGAAGAGAGAACAGGTGAGTGAAAAAGAGAGAACAGGTGAGTGAGGAAGAGAGAACAGGTGAGTGAGGAAGAGAGAACAGGTAAGTGAGGAAGAGAGAACATGTGAGTGAGTAAGCGAATACAGTTGAGTGAGGAAGAGAGAACAGGTGAGTGAGGAAGAAACACAGGTGAGTGAGGAAGAGAGAACAGGTAAGTTAGTTAGAGAGAACAGGTGAGTGAGGAAGAGAATACAGTTGAGTGAGGAAGAGAGAACAGATGAGTGTGAAAGAGAGAACAGGTGAGTGAGAAAGAGAGAACAGGTGAGTGAAGAAGAGAGAACATGTCATTGAGGAAAAGAGAACAGGTGAGTGAGGAAGATTGTTTGATTTGATTCTTTATGTCCACTCAACAATCTTTCAGTTATTCGGGACGGTTCTTCCTGGGTTGAACCAGTACTAAGCTAGGATAAATGTGTCTTGCTCAAGGACCACAAGGCAGTGACGCCGGTGAGGCTCGAACCCGCGGCCCTTCGGTCTCGAGTCAAGCACTCTACCACTGATCCACTGTGCTCCCTAAGTGAGGAAGAGAGAACATGTGAGTGAGAAAGAGAGAACAGGTGAGTGAGGAAGAGAGAACAGGTAAGTGAGGAAGAGAGAATATGTGATTGAGTAAGAGAAAACAGTTGAGTGAGGAAGAGAGAACAGGTGAGTGAGAAAGAGAGAACAGGTGAGTGAGGAAGTGACAACAGGTGAGTGAGGAAGAGAAAACAAATGAGGGAGGAAGAGAGAACAGGTGAGTGAGGAAGAGAATACAGGTTAGGGAGGAAGAGAGAACAGGTGAGTGAGAAAGAGAGAACAGGTAAGTAAGTAAGATAGAACAGGTGAGTGAGGAAAAGAATACAGTTGAGTGAGGAAATGAGAACAGATGAGTGTGAAAGAGAGAACAGGTAAGTGAGAAAGAGAGAACAGGTGAGTGAGGAAGAGAGAACAGGTGAGTGAGGAAGAGAGAACATGTGAGTGAGTAAGAGAGAACAGATGAGTGAGGAAGAGAGAACAGGTGAGTGAGGAAGAGAGAACATGTGAGTGAGGAAGAGAGAACATGTGAGTGAGGAAGAGGATACAGGCTAGGGAGGAAGAGAGAACAGGTGGGTGAAGTAGAGAATTCAAGTGAGGGAGGAAGAGAGAACAGGTGAGTGAGTAAGAGAGACATATGAGTGAGGAAGAGAGAACAGGTGAGTGAGTAAGAGAGAACAGATGAGTGAGGAAGAGAATACAGTTGAGTAAAGAAGAGAGAACAGGTGAGTGAGGAAGAGAGAACAGGTTAGTGAGGAAGAGAAAACAGGTGAGTGAGAAAGAGAGAACAGGTGAGTGATAAAGAGGATACAGGTAATGGAGGAAGAGAAAACAGGTGGGTGAAGTAGGGAATACAAGTGAGGGAGGAAGAGAGACAGGTGAGTGAGGAAGAGAGAACATGTCATTGAGGAAGAGAAAACAGGTGAGTAAGAAAGAGGGAACAGGTGAGTGAGGAAGAGACAACGGGCAAGTGAGGAAGAGAATACAGGTGAGGGAGGAAGAGAGAACAGGTGAGTGAGAAAGAGAGAACAGGTGATTTAGTAAGAGAGAACAGGTGAGTGAGGAAGAAAATACAGTTGAGTGAGGAAGAGAGAACAGATGAGTGAGAAAGAGGGAACAGGTGAGTTAGGAAGAGAGAACAGGTGAGTGAGGAAGAGAGAACAGGTGAGTGAGGAAGAGAGAACATCTGAGTGTGGAAGAGAGGACAGATGATAGAGGAAGAGGAAAAAAGAGAAAACAAATGGATTAGTAGGGGCTAAAAACAGGGGGCGAGGCAGACCAACCTAAGGGAAAAAGAGAAAACGAATGGATTAGAAGGGGCACAAAACAGGGGGCGAGGTGAGCCAGCCTAAGGAAAAAAGAGAAAACAAATGAATAAGAAGGGGCTAAAAACAGGGGAAGGGGCTGGCCAACCTAAAGAAAAAAATGGAAAAATGGATTAGTTGGGGCTAAAAACAGGGGTAGGGGCCGGCCAACCTAGGAAAAAAGAGAAAACAAATGGATTAGTAGGGACTAAAATCAGGGGGCGGGGAGGGCCAACCTAAGGAAAAATGAGAAATCAAATGGATTAGAAGGGACTTAAATAGGGGGCGGGTTGGGCCAACCTAAAGAAAAAAGAGAAAACAAATAGATTAGTAGGGCTACAAACATGGGGGGCAGCCTAAGGAAAAAAAAGAAAACAAATGGATTAGTAGGGCCAAAACAGGGGGTAGGGTGGGCCAACCTAAGGAAAAAATAGAAAACAAATGGATTAGTAGGGGCTTAAAACTGGGGGCTAGGCAGACCAACCTAAGGGAAAAAGAGAAAACGAATGGATTAGTAGGGGCTAAAAACAGGGGGAAGGTTGAGCCAGCTTAAGGAAAAAAGAGAAAACAAATGGATTAGTAGCGGCTAAAAACAGGGGAAGGGGCCCGTCATCCTAAGGAGAAAAGAGACAAAGGGATTAGTATGGGCTAAAAACATGGGTTGGGGCGGGCCAACCTAAGGAAAAAGAGAAAACAAATGTATTTTGGTCTAAAATCAGGGGGTGGGGAGGGCCAACCTAAGGAAAAAAGTAAAAACGAATTGATTAGTAGGGGCTAAAAACAGGGGGCGGGACAGACCAACCTTAGGAAAAAAGAGAAAACAAAAGGATTAGTAGAAGCTTAAAACAGGGGTCGGGGAGGGCTAACCTAAGGAAAAAAGAGAAACAAAGGGATAAGAAGGGGCTAAAAATTAGGGGGGGGGGGGGTGGGCCAACCTAAGGAAAAAAGAGAAAACAAATGGATTAGTAGGGCTAAAAACAGGGGGGGCAACCTAAGAAAAAGAGAGAAAACGAATGATTTATAGTGGCTAAAAACAGGGGGCGGGGCGGACCAACCTACGGACAAAAGGGAAAACAAAATGTATTAGTAGGGGCTTAAAACAGGGGAAGGGGGGCCAACCTAAGGTAATAAGAGAAAAAAATGGATGAGTATGGGCTAAAAATAGGGGGCGGGGCGGGCCAACCTAAGGAAAAAAAGAGAAAACAAATGGATTAGTAGGGACTAAAAACGGGGTGGGGAGGGCCAACCTAAGGAAAAAGGAGAGAACAAATGGACTAGAAGGGACTAAAATAGGGGGCGGGATGGGCCAACCAAAGGAATAAAGAGAAAACAATGGATTAGTAGGGGCTAAAAACAGGGGGTGGGGAAGGCCAACCTAAGGAAAAAGAGAAAACGAATGGATTAGTAGGGGCTAAAAATAGGGGGCTGGGCGGGCCAACCTTAGGAAAAAAGAGAAAACAAATGGATTAGTAGGGGCTTAAAACAGGGGGGGGGGGAGGGCCAACCTAAGGAAAAAAGAGAAAACAAATGGATTAGTAGGGCTACAAACAGGGGGGGTCAACCTAAGGAAAAGAGAGAAAACGAATGATTAGTAGTGGCTAAAAACAGGGGACAGGGCGGGCCAACCGTAGGAAAAAAGAGAAAACAAATGGATTAGTAGGGGCTAAAAACAGAAGGCGGGGCCGGCCAACCTAAGGAAAAGGGAGATAACAAATGGATAAGTAGGGCTAAAAACAAGGGGCAGGGAGGGCCAACCTAAGAAAAGAAAGAGAAAAAGAATGGATAAGAAGGGGCTAAAAACTTGTGGCGGGGCAGGCCAACCTAAGGAAAAGAGAGAAAACCAATGCATAAGTAGGGGCTAAAACAGGGGGGGTGGGCCAACCTAAGGAAAAGAGAGAAAAGGAATGATTAGTAGTGGCTAAAAACAGGGGGCGGGGCGGGCCAACCTAAGGAAAAAAGAGAAAACGAATGGATTAGTAGGGTCTAAAAACAGGGGACGGGACAGGCAAACCTAAGGAAAAAAAGAGAAAACAAATGGTTTAGTAGGGGCTAAAAACAGGAGGCAGGGAGGGCCAACCTAAGGAAAAAAGAGAAAACAAATGGATTAGCAGCGGCTAAAAACAGGGTGCGGGGAGGGCCAGCCTAAGGAAAAAAGAGAAAACAAATGGATTAGTAGGGGCTCAAAACAGAAGGCGTGGCGTGCCAACCTAAGGAAAAAAGAGAATACAAATGGATTAGTAGGGGCTAAAAACAGAGTGCGGGGCTGGCCATCCTAAGGAAAAAAGAGAAAACAAATGGATTAGTAAGGGCTAAAAACATTGGGGGGCGGGCCAACCTTAGGAAAAAAAGAGAAAACGAATGGATTAGGAGGGGCTAAAACAAGGGGGCAGAGCGGGCCAACCTAAGGTAAAAAGAGAAAACAAATTGATTAGTTGATACATGTTAGCAAATTGGAGGAGGTACCTGTAATGAAAAGCATGGTTTCACATTTATTATCCCCATCCCTACAAAAATGACGACGTTAATACATGTTAACAAGTTGGAGGAGGTACCTTTAAGGACAAGCGCAGCAGTTTTAAATTCCCTTAACCACCCCCACCCCCCCACACACACACAAACAAGACGACGACGTTAATACACGTTACAAATTGGAAGAGGTACCTCTAACGACAGGGCATTTTAGTCTCTTTTACCCCACCCACCACAGACACGACGACGCTAATGCACGTTAACAATTCAAAGTAGGTACCTGCAACGACCAGCGCAACTTTAAATTCCCTTTGACTCCACCAAAAAATAAAGATGGACGCATATTGTACATCAGAATACCATTTAAACAGAAAAAATACCTACCATTTCAATAGACTTGTGAGCATTGCTTCTTGTCGTCTTTCTGTTCTTCTGGACAAAAGGACTTGTAGCTGCAATAGTATTCAGTCGTCTGGACCTAAAAATATTTAAATATAATAAGATTTTCAGTTAAAACCTTCTAAACCATCTTGCAAAATTACAACAGTATTTTTTCCAGCTATGGAGATGCTGGTACTTATCATACAAGTGTATAGCTAAGGCTCAGGCGAGCCTGCGCATCTGCTCAGTCTCATCAGTGCTTTTGCTATTCACTTACATAGAGTATGGAATTAGGTGAGTGTGCCAAAATAATAGGTTTGCAGTCCCATTAGATATGCATGTTTTAAGACTGATTAACGCATAAGAAATAATTACACCAATTTCATTTATTTTGTGAAGATGAGGCATATAAGGTGTTTCTCCAGCAAGTATACCCGCCACAGAAGTGCCCATCTGTGCTTGCTTTGGTGATAAAATATACTATCAGAAATTTCAGAATGGTCAATGGTGAAGGCAAATCAATTTGCGCCCTGTGATTGTGAAATTTCCTGGTTATTTTCACTAGCTTTTACATGCCATAGCCTACTTATATTTGAGTCCCGCATTATCATACAAAATCTGCTTAACCAACATTTGATGATGTTATTTCTTCATGTGGTTCATACTCAGTGATTGTGAACTTCCCTGGGTTTGCCCCTTGTTTTACAAATCAAAGCTAACCTATACTTGATCCATTTGGTGACCATACAAAGTATCCATTACAATCATTTAATGATGTTATTACTGATGCGCACTCTGGTTTATAATCTGTGAATGTAGATTTTTGGTCATATTCGCTATGTCTTACATTAAAACATAACTTCAACATATAATGTGACCCAATGAAATGCACTTTCATACTCATGTGAATAACTTTGCTGACTTCTGTCATCTGCTGATAACCTTTGCAAACTGTTTGGGTCCAGATCAGAGGGAACAATTTTTTTTCAACCTGATCTAGATCCAATCTGTTTGACACTTTGGGGCTATTCCTGAAAGAATTTTGAGAGAAAGCTAACATAACCAATACATATAATACATCTTCCACCTCAATGAGACTTTCTTCTCTGTCTGCCCTTTATTTTCTAGGACACGTCACCTGACAATATAAATATGTAAAACAAAAAAACAACGTTGAACATGTGAACAATTGGGAGGAGGAACCTGTAACGAAAAGCGTGGATTTACATTCATTTTCCCTGACCCTACAAAAATGACGACTTTGATACATATTAACGAACTGGAGGAGGTACCGTTAAGGGCAAGCGCAGCAGTTTTAAATTCCCTTTACCTCCCCCCCCAAACACAGACACACTTAAAACGACGACGTTTATACACGTTATAAATCGAAGGAGGTACCTCTAACGACAGCACATTTTTAGTCCCTTTTACCCCACCCACCTTGGACACGACGATGCAAATACACGTTAACAATACGCAGGAGGTACCTGTAACGACCAGCGCAACTTTAAACTCCCTTTGACCCCACCACAAAATAAAGATGAACACATATTGTACATCAGTATACCATATGAGCAGAAAAAATACCTACCATTTCAATAGACTCCTGAGCATTGCTTCGTGTCGTCTTTCTGTTCTTCTGTTCAAATGGACTTGTAGCTGCAATAGTATTCAGCCGTCTGGACCTGATATTAATTAAATATAATAAGATTTTCAGTTAAAACGTTCTAAACCATCTTTGCAAAATTATGACAGTATTTATTCCAGCTATGGAGATGCTGGTACTTATCATACAAGTGTATAGCGAAGGCTCAGGGGAGCCTGCGCATCTGCTCAGTCTCATCAGTGCCTTAGATATTTACTTATATAGAGTATAAAATTAGGTGAGTGTGCTAAAATAATAGGTTTGCAGTCCCATTTGGTATGCATGTTTTAAAACTGATTAACGCGTATCAAATACTTACACCAATTTCATTTCTTTTGTGAAGATGTGGCATATAAGGTGTTTCTCCAGCAAGTACACCCACCACAGTAGTGCCCATCTGTGCTTGCTTTGGTGATAAAATATACTATCAGAATGGCCAATGTTGAAGGCAAATCAATTTGCGACCTGTCATTGTGAAATTTCCTGGTTATTTTCACTTGCTTTAACATGCCAAAGCCTTCTTATATTTGAGTCCTGTATAATCATAAAAAAAATCCGCTTTACCAACATTTAATGATGTTATTTCTTCATGTGGTTCATACTCAGTGATTGGGAACTTCCCTGGGTTTTCCCATTGTTTTACAAATCAAAGCTAACCTATACTTAAGCCACTTGGTGACAATACAAAGTATCCATTACAAGCATTTAATGATGTTATTACTGATGCGCACTCTGGTTTATAATCTGTGAATGTAGATTTTTTGGTCATATTGGCTTGGTCTTACATTAAAACATAACTCCAACAAATAATGTGACCCAATGCAAAGCACCTTCATACTCATGTGAAATACTTTGCTGACTATCGTCATCTGCTGATAACCTTTCCAAACTGTTTGGGTCCAGACCAGACTGAACATTTTTTCAACCTGATCTAGATCCAATCTGTTTGACACTTTGGGGCTATTCCTGAAAGAATTTTGAGAGAAAGCTTACATAACCAATACATACTATACATCTTCCACCTCAATGAGACTTTCTTCTCTGTCTGCCCTTTATTTTCTAGGACACGTCACCTGACAATATATATATGTAAAACAAAAAAAAAAACGTTTATACATGTAACAAATTAGAGGAGGTACCTGTAACGAAAAGCGTGGATTTACATTAATTTCCCCCACCCCTACAAAAATGACGACGTTGATACATTTTAACAAACTGAAGGAGGTACCTTTAAGGACAAGCGCAGCAGTTTTACATTCCATTTACCCCCCCCCCCCAACACACACACACACAAAACGACGACGTTAATACACGTTACGAAGCAGAAGAGGTACCTCTAACGACAGCGCATTTCAGTCCCTTTTACCCCACCCACCACGGAGACGACGACGCTAATACACTTTAACAATTCGCAGTAGGTACCTATAACTTCAGCGCAACTTTAAATTCCCTTTGACCCCACCACAAAAATAAGATGGACGCATATTGTACATCAGAATACCATATAAACAGAAAAACTACCCTTTCAATAGACTCGTGAGCATTGCTTCGTGCCATCTTTCTGTTCTTCTGTTCAAATGGACTTGTAGCTGCAATAGTATTCAGTCATCTGGACCTGAAATTAAGTAAATATAATAAGATTTTCAGTTAAAACATTCTAAAATATCTTTGCAAAATTACAACAATATTTGTTCCAGCTATGGAGATGCTAGTACTTATCATACAAGTGTATAGCGAAGGCTCAGGCGAGCCTGCGCATCTGCTCAATCTCATCAGTGCCTTTGCTATTCACTTACATAGAGAATGGAATAAGGTGAGTGTGCCAAAATATTAGGTTTGCAGTCCCATTAGGTATGCATGCGAGCTGAACATTTCTTGTACTTCAACAACAGCAGAATCTAGGGGTGAAGATTTGGTACCAGTAAAATGCATTTAAGCCCCCAGTGGCTTAGGCTGCTGTCCCTTCTAAGGCGGTGGTTCTTTTGTTGTTGACTTTTTGTTTATTGTTACTCCCATGGTGGGAGTCTTCAATTGTTCTATGTTTTGTTGTACGTTACTTTATGTCCATTCTAGTATTGCAATCATTTTGATGGGGAAGAGAGAGCTGATTGCTTTGCTTAATTTGTCTTCCTGGTGTCTCGTGATGGTTGAGCGGCTCTTCCTCGTTGTGCCTGCAGTTTGTGGTTGTGGTATTTCCTGATCATACTCACTAACTATTTAAGACTGATTAACGCATATGAAATAATAACACCAATTTCATTTCTTTTGTGAAGATGATATAAAGTGTTATTCCAGCAAGTACACCCACCACAGTAGTGCCCATCTGTGCTTGCTTTGGTGATAAAATATACTATCAGAGTGTGCCAAAATAATAGGTTTGCAGTTCCATTAGGTATGCTTGTTTTAAGACTGATTAACGATAGAAATAGTTACACCAATTTTTTTTCTTTTTGTGAAGATGAGGCATATAAGGTGTTTCTCCAGCAAGTACACCTGCCACAGTAGTGCCCATCTGTGCTTGCTTTGGTTATAAAATATTATATCAGAATGGCCAATGTTGAAGGCAAATCAATTTGCGACCTGTGATTGTGAAATTTACTGGTTATTTTCACTTGCTTTAACATGCCAAAGCCTACTTATATTTGAGTCCTGTATAATCATACAAAATCTGCTTAACCAACATTTAATGATGTTATTTCTTCATGTGGTTTATACTCAGTGATTGTGAACTTCCCTGGGTTTGCCCCTTGTTTTACAAATCAAAGCTAACCTATACTTGATCCATTTGGTGACCATACAAAGTATTTATTACAAGCATTTAATTATGTTATTACTGATGCCTACTCTGGTTTATAATCTGTGAATGTTGATTTTATGGTCATATTTGCTTGGTCTTACATAAAAAAATAACTTCAACATATAGTGTGACCCAATGCAAAGCACCTTCATACTCATGTAAAATACTTTGCTGACATCTGTCATCTGTTGATTACCTTTGCAAACTGTTTGGGTCCAGATCAGACCAAACAATTGTTTTCAACCTGATCTAGATCCAAACTGTTTGACACTTCGAAGCTATTCCTGAAAGAATTTTGAGAGAAAGCTTACATAGACAATACATACCATACGTCTTCCACCTCAATGAGACTTTCTTCTCTGTCTGTCCTCTATTTTCTAGGACACGTCACCTGACAATATATATTTAAAACAAAAAAAAAACGTTGATACATGTTAACAAATTGGAGGAGGTACCTATAATGAAAAGCGTGGTTTTACATTCATTTCCCCCCCCCCTACAAAAACGACAACTTTGATACATGTTAACGAACTAGAGGAGGTACCTTTAAGGACAAGCGCAGCAGTTTTAAAAATTCCCTTTACCCTCCCCCCCCCCCCCCACACACACACACAAAACGACGACGACGTTTATACACGTTACGAATCGGAGGAGGTACCTCTAACGACAGCGCATTTTTAGTCCCTTTTACCCCACTCACCACGGACATGACGACGCTAATACACGTTAACAATTCGCAGTAGGTACCTGTAACGACCAGCGCAACTTTAAATTCCCTTGACCCACCACAAAATAAAGATGGACGCATATTGTACATCAGAACACCATGTAAAAAGAAAAAAATACCTACCATTTCAATAGACTCGTGAGCATTGCTTCCTGCCGTCTTTCTGTTCTTCTGTTCAAATGGACTTGTAGCTGCAATAGTATCCAGTCGTCTGGACCTGAAATTAATTAAATATAATAAGATTTTCAGTTAAAACGTTCTAAACCATCTTTGCAAAATTACAACAGTATTTGTTCCAGCTATGGAGATGCTGGTACTTATCATACAAAAATACAGCGAAGGCTCAGGCGAGCCTGCTCATCTGCTAAGTCTCATAAGTGCCTTTGCTTTTCACTTAAATAGAGTATGGAATTAGGTGAGCGTGCCAAAATAATAGGTTTGCAATCCCATTAGGTATGCATGTTTTAAGACTAATTTACGCATATGAAATAATTACACCAATTTCATTTCTTTTGTGAAGATGAGGCATATAAGGTGTTTCTCCAGCAAGTACACCCGCCACAGTAGTGCCCATCTGTGCTTGTTTTGGTGATAAAATATACTATCAGAATGGCCAATGTTGAAGGCAAATCAATTTGCGACCTGTGATTGTGAAATTTCCTGGTTATTTTCACTTGCTTTAACATGCCAAAGCCTACTTATATTTGAGTCTTGTATAATCATACAAAATCTGCTTTACCGACATTTAATGATGTTATTTCTTCATGTGGTTTATACTCAGTGATTGTGAACTTCCCTGGGTTTTCCCCTTGTTTTACAAATCAAAGCTAACCTTTTCTTGATCCATTTGGTGACCATACAAAGTATCCATTACAAGCATTTAATGATGTTATTACTGATGCGCACTCTGGTTTATAATCTGTGAATGTGGATTTTTTGGTCATATTCGCTTGATCTTACATTATAACATAACTTCAACATATTATGTGACCCAATGCAAAGCAACTTCATACTCATGTAAAATACTTTGCTGACATCTGTCATCTGTTGATTACCTTTGCAAACTGTTTTGGTCCAGATCAGAATCAAACAATTTTTTCAACCTGATCTAGATCCAAACTGTTTGACACTTTGAAGCTATTCCTGAAAGAAGTTTGAGAGAAAGCTCACATAGTCAATACATACCATACGTCTTCCACCACAATGAGACTTTCTTCTCTGTCAGCCCTCTATTTTCTAGGACACGTCACCTGACAATATATATGTAAAACCAAAAAAAAAAACGTTGATACATATTAACAAATTGGAGGAGGTACCTGTAACGAAAAGCGTGGTTTTACATTCATCCCCCCCCCCTACAAAAACGACGACGTTGATACATGTTAACGAACTGGAGGAGGTACCTTTAAGGGTAAGCGCAGCAGTTTTAAATTCCCTTTACCCCCCCCCCCCCCCAACACTCACATACACACACACACAAAACGACGACGACGTTAATACTCGTTACGAATCGGAGGAGGTACCTCTAACGACAGCGCATTTTTAGTCCCTTTTACCCCACCCACCACGGACACGACGACGCTAATACATGTTAACAATTCGCAGTAGGTACCTGTAACGACCAGCGCAGCTTTAAATCCCCTTTGACCCACCACAAAATAAAGATTGACGCATATTGTATTTCAGAATACCATATAAACAGAAAAATACCTACCATTTCAATAGACTTGAGGGCATTGTTTTGTGTCGTCTTTCTATTCTTCTGTTCAAATGGACTTGTAGCTGCAATAGTATTCAGTCGTCTGGACCTGAAATCATTTAAATATAATAAGATTTTCAGTTAAAACGTTCTTAACCATCTTTGCAAAATTACAACAGTATTTGTTCCAGCTATGGAGATGCTGGTACTTATCATACAAAGGTATAGCTAAGGCTCAGGCGAGCTTGCTCATCTGCTCAGTCTCATCAGTGCCTTTGCTATTCACTTACATAGAGTATGGAGTTAGGTGAGTGTGCCAAAATAATAGGTTTGCAGTCCCATTAGGTATGCAAGTTTTAAGACTGATTAACGCATATGAAATGATTACACCGATTTCATTTCTTTTGTGAAGATGAGGCATATAAGGTGTTTCTCCAGCAAGTTCACCCGCCACAGTAGTGCCCATCTGTGCTTGCTTTGGTGATCAAATATACTATCAGAATGGCCAATGTTGAAGGCAAATCAATTTGCGACCTGTGATTGTGAAATTTCCTGGTTATTTTCACTTGCTTTAACATGCCAAAGCCTACTTATATTTGAGTCCTGTATAATTATACAAAATCTGCTTAACCAACATTTAATGATGTTATTTTTTCATGTGGTTCATACTCAGTGATTGTGACTTTCCCTGGGTTTTCCCCTTGTTTTTGCAAATCAAAGCTAACCTATACTTGATCAATTTGGTTACCATACTAAGTATCCATTACAAGCATTTAATGATGTTATTACTGATTCCTACCCTGGTTTATAATCTGTGAATGTGGATTTTATGGTCATATTTGCTTGGTCTTACATTAAAACATAACTTCAACATATAATGTGACCCAATGCAAAGCACCTTCATATTCATGTAAAATACTTTGCTGACATCTGTCATCTGCTGATTACCTTTGCAAACTGTTTTGGTCCAGATCAGACCAAACTTTTTTCTTCAACCTGATCTAGATCCAAACTGTTTGACACTTTAGAGCTATTTCTGAAAGAATTTTGAGAGAAAGCTTACATAGCCAATACGTACCATACGTCTTCCACCTCAATGAGACTTTCTTCTCTATCTGCCCTCTATTTTCTAGGACACGTCACCTGACAGTATATATGTAAAATAAATAAAAAAAACGTTGAAACATGTTAACAAATTAAAGGAGGAACCTGTAATGAAAAGCGTGGTTTTACATTCATTTCCACACCCCTACAAAAACGACGACGTTGATACATGTTAACGAACTGGAGAAGGTACCTTTAAGGACAAGCGCAGCAGTTTTAAATTCCCTTTAACCCCCCCCCCCCCCCACACACACACACACAAAATGACGACGACGTTGATACACGTTATGAAACAGAAGAGGAACATCTAACGACAGCGCATTTTTAGTCCCTTTTACCCAACCCACCACGGACACGACGACGCTAATACACGTTAACAATTCGCAGTAGGTACCTGTAACGACCAGCGCAACTTTAAATTCCCTTTGACCCCACAACAAAATAAAGATTGACGCATATTGTACATCAGAATACCATTTAAACAGAAAAAATACCTACCATTTCAATAGACTTGTGAGCATTGCTTCTTGTCGTCTTTCTGTTCTTCTGGACAAAAGGACTTGTAGCTGCAATAGTATTCAGTCGTCTGGACCAAAAAATAATTAAATATAATAAGATTTTCAGTTAAAACCTTCTAAACCATCTTGCAAAATTACAACAGTATTTTTTCCAGCTATGGAGATGCTGGTACTTATCATACAAGTGTATAGCTAAGGCTCAGGCGAGCCTGCGCATCTGCTCAGTCTCATCAGTGCTTTTGCTATTCACTTACATAGAGTATGGAATTAGGTGAGTGTGCCAAAATAATAGGTTTGCAGTCCCATTAGATATGCATGTTTTAAGACTGATTAACGCATATGAAATAATTACACCAATTTCATTTATTTTGTGAAGATGAGGCATATAAGGTGTTTCTCCAGCAAGTATACCCGCCACAGAAGTGCCCATCTGTGCTTGCTTTGGTGATTAAATATACTATCAGAAATTTCAGAATGGTCAATGGTGAAGGCAAATCAATTTGCGCCCTGTGATTGTGAAATTTCCTGGTTATTTTCACTAGCTTTTACATGCCATAGCCTACTTATATTTGAGTCCCGCATTATCATACAAAATCTGCTTAACCAACATTTGATGATGTTATTTCTTCATGTGGTTCATACTCAGTGATTGTGAACTTCCCTGGGTTTGCCCCTTGTTTTACAAATCAAAGCTTACCTATACTTGATCCATTTGGTGACCATACAAAGTATCCATTACAATCATTTAATGATGTTATTACTGATGCGCACTCTGGTTTATAATCTGTGAATGTAGATTTTTGGTCATATTCGCTATGTCTTACATTAAAACATAACTTCAACATATAATGTGACCCAATGAAATGCACTTTCATACTCATGTGAATAACTTTGCTGACATCTGTCATCTGCTGATTACCTTTGCAAACTGTTTTAGTCCAGATCAGACCAAACTTTTTTCTTCAACCTGATCTAGATCCAAACTGTTTGACACTTTAGAGCTATTTCTGAAAGAATTTTGAGAGAAAGCTTACATAGCCAATACATACCATACGTCTTCCACCTCAATGAGACTTTCTTCTCTATCTGCCCTCTATTTTCTAGGACACGTCACCTGACAGTATATATGTAAAATAAATAAAAAAAACGTTGAAACATGTTAACAAATTAAAGGAGGAACCTGTAATGAAAAGCGTGGTTTTACATTCATTTCCACACCCCTACAAAAACGACGACGTTGATACATGTTAACGAACTGGAGAAGGTACCTTTAAGGACAAGCGCAGCAGTTTTAAATTCCCTTTAACCCCCCCCCCCCCACACATACACACACAAAATGACGACGACGTTGATACACGTTATGAAACAGAAGAGGAACATCTAACGACAGCGCATTTTTAGTCCCTTTTACCCAACCCACCACGGACACGACGACGCTAATACACGTTAACAATTCGCAGTAGGTACCTGTAACGACCAGCGCAACTTTAAATTCCCTTTGACCCCACAACAAAATAAAGATTGACGCATATTGTACATCAGAATACCATTTAAACAGAAAAAATACCTACCATTTCAATAGACTTGTGAGCATTGCTTCTTGTCGTCTTTCTGTTCTTCTGGACAAAAGGACTTGTAGCTGCAATAGTATTCAGTCGTCTGGACCAAAAAATAATTAAATATAATAAGATTTTCAGTTAAAACCTTCTAAACCATCTTGCAAAATTACAACAGTATTTTTTCCAGCTATGGAGATGCTGGTACTTATCATACAAGTGTATAGCTAAGGCTCAGGCGAGCCTGCGCATCTGCTCAGTCTCATCAGTGCTTTTGCTATTCACTTACATAGAGTATGGAATTAGGTGAGTGTGCCAAAATAATAGGTTTGCAGTCCCATTAGATATGCATGTTTTAAGACTGATTAACGCATATGAAATAATTACACCAATTTCATTTATTTTGTGAAGATGAGGCATATAAGGTGTTTCTCCAGCAAGTATACCCGCCACAGAAGTGCCCATCTGTGCTTGCTTTGGTGATAAAATATACTATCAGAAATTTCAGAATGGTCAATGGTGAAGGCAAATCAATTTGTGACCTGTGATTGTGAAATTTCCTGGTTATTTTCACTAGCTTTTACATGCCATAGCCTACTTATATTTGAGTCCCGCATTATCATACAAAATCTGCTTAACCAACATTTGATGATGTTATTTCTTCATGTGGTTCATACTCAGTGATTGTGAACTTCCCTGGGTTTGCCCCTTGTTTTACAAATCAAAGCTAACCTATACTTGATCCATTTGGTGACCATACAAAGTATCCATTACAATCATTTAATGATGTTATTACTGATGCGCACTCTGGTTTATAATCTGTGAATGTAGATTTTTGGTCATATTCGCTATGTCTTACATTAAAACATAACTTCAACATATAATGTGACCCAATGAAATGCACTTTCATACTCATGTGAATAACTTTGCTGACTTCTGTCATCTGCTGATAGCCTTTGCAAACTGTTTGGGTCCAGATCAAACGGAACAATTTTTTTTCAACCTGATCTAGATCCAATCTGTTTGACACTTTGGGGCTATTCCTGAAAGAATTTTGAGAGAAAGCTAACATAACCAATACATACCATACATCTTCCACCTCAATGAGACTTTCTTCTCTGTCTGCCCTTTATTTTCTAGGACACGTCACCTGACAATATAAATATGTAAAACAAAAAAACAACGTTGAACATGTGAACAATTGGGAGGAGGTACCTGTAACGAAAAGCGTGTTTTTACATTCATTTTCCCTGACCCTACAAAAATGACGACTTTGATACATGTTAACGAACTGGAGGAGGTACCTTTAAGGGCAAGCGCAGCAGTTTTAAATTCCCTTTACCTCCCCCCCAAACACAATCACACTTAAAACGACGACGTTTATACACGTTATAAATCGAAGGAGGTACCTCTAACGACAGCACATTTTTAGTCCCTTTTACCCCACCCACCTTGGACACGACGATGCAAATACACGTTAACAATACGCAGGAGGTACCTGTAACGACCAGCGCAACTTTAAATTCCCTTTGACCCCACCACAAAATAAAAATGAACACATATTGTACATCAGTATACCATATGTGCAGAAAAAATACCTACCATTTCAATAGACTCCTGAGCATTGCTTCGTGTCGTCTTTCTGTTCTTCTGTTCAAATGGACTTGTAGCTGCATTAGTATTCAGCCGTCTGGACCTGATATTAATTAAATATAATAAGATTTTCAGATAAAACGTTCTAAACCATCTTTGCAAAATTATGACAGTATTTATTCCAGCTATGGAGATGCTGGTACTTATCATACAAGTGTATAGCGAAGGCTCAGGGGAGCCTGCGCATCTGCTCAGTCTCATCAGTGCCTTAGATATTTACTTATATAGAGTATAAAATTAGGTGAGTGTGCTAAAATAATAGGTTTGCAGTCCCATTTGGTATGCATGTTTTAAAACTGATTAACGCGTATCAAATACTTACACCAATTTCATTTCTTTTGTGAAGATGAGGCATATAAGGTGTTTCTCCAGCAAGTACACCCGCCAGAGTAGTGCCCATCTGTGCTTGCTTTGGTGATAAAATATACTATCAGAATGGCCAATGTTGAAGGCAAATCAATTTGCGACCTGTCATTGTGAAATTTCCTGGTTATTTTTACTTGCTTTAACATGCCAAAGCCTTCTTATATTTGAGTCCTGTATAATCATAAAAAAATCCGCTTTACCAACATTTAATGATGTTATTTCTTCATGTGGTTCATACTCAGTGATTGGGAACTTGCCTGGGTTTTCCCATTGTTTTACAAATCAAAGCTAACCTATACTTAAGCCACTTGGTGACAATACAAAGTATCCATTACAAGCATTTAATGATGTTATTACTGATGCGCACTCTGGTTTATAATCTGTGAATGTAGATTTTTTGGTCATATTGGCTTGGTCTTACATTAAAACATAACTCCAACAAATAATGTGACCCAATGCAAAGCACCTTCATACTCATGTGAAATACTTTGCTGACTATCGTCATCTGCTGATAACCTTTCCAAACTGTTTGGGTCCAGATCAGACTGAACATTTTTTCAACCTGATCTAGATCCAATCTGTTTGACACTTTGGGGCTATTCCTGAAAGAATTTTGAGAGAAAGCTTACATAACCAATACATACCATACATCTTCCACCTCAATGATACTTTATTCTCTCTCTGCCCTCTTTTTTTTCTAGGACACGTCACCTGACAATATATATATGTAAAACAAAAAAAAAACGTTTATACATGTAACAAATTAGAGGAGGTACCTGTAACGAAAAGCGTGGATTTACATTAATTTCCCCCACCCCTACAAAAATGACGACGTTGATACATTTTAACAAACTGAAGGAGGTACCTTTAAGGACAAGCGCAGCAGTTTTACATTCCATTTACCCCCCCCCCCCACACACACACACACACACAAAACGACGACGTTAATACACGTTACGAAGCAGAAGAGGTACCTCTAGCGACAGCGCATTTTAGTCCCTTTTACCCCACCCACCACGGAGACGACGACGCTAATACACTTTAACAATTCGCAGTAGGTACCTATAACTTCAGCGCAACTTTAAATTCCCTTTGACCCCACCAAAAAAATAAGATGGACGCATATTGTACATCAGAATACCATATAAACAGAAAACTACCCTTTCAATAGACTCGTGAGCATTGCTTCGTGCCATCTTTCTGCTCTTCTGTTCAAATGGACTTGTAGCTGCAATAGTATTCAGTCATCTGGACCTGAAATTAAGTAAATATAATAAGATTTTCAGTTAAAACATTCTAAAATATCTTTGCAAAATTACAACAATATTTGTTCCAGCTATGGAGATGCTAGTACTTATCATACAAGTGTATAGCGAAGGCTCAGGCGAGCCTGCGCATCTGCTCAATCTCATCAGTGCCTTTGCTATTCACTTACATAGAGAATGGAATAAGGTGAGTGTGCCAAAATATTAGGTTTGCAGTCCCATTAGGTATGCATGAGAGCTGAACATTTCTTGTACTTCAACAACAGCAGAATCTAGGGGTGAAGATTTGGTACCAGTAAAATGCATTTAAGCCCCCAGTGGCTTAGGCTGCTGTCCGTTCTAAGGCGGTGGTTCTGTTGTTGTTGACTTTTTGTTTATTGTTACTCCCATGGTGGGAGTCTGTAATTGTTCTATGTTTAGTTGTACGTTACTTTATGTCCATTCTAGTATTGCAATCATTTTGATGGGGAAGAGAGAGCTGATTGCTTTGCTTAATTTGTCTTCCTGGTGTCTCGTGATGGTTGAGCGGCTCTTCCTCGTTGTGCCTGCAGTTTGTGATTGTGGTATTTCCTGATCATACTCACTAACTATTTAAGACTGATTAACGCATATGAAATAATAACACCAATTTCATTTCTTTTTTGAAGATGATATAAAGTGTTATTCCAGCAAGTACACCCACCACAGTAGTGCCCATCTGTGCTTGCTTTGGTGATAAAATATACTATCAGAGTGTGCCAAAATAATAGGGTAGCAGTTCCATTAGGTATGCTTGTTTTAAGACTGATTAACGATAGAAATAGTTACACCAATTTTTTTTCTTTTTGTGAAGATGAGGCATATAAGGTGTTTCTCCAGCAAGTACACCTGCCACAGTAGTGCCCATCTGTGCTTGCTTTGGTTATAAAATATTATATCAGAATGGCCAATGTTGAAGGCAAATCAATTTGCGACCTGTGATTGTGAAATTTACTGGTTATTTTCACTTGCTTTAACATGCCAAAGCCTACTTATATTTGAGTCCTGTATAATCATACAAAATCTGCTTAACCAACATTTAATGATGTTATTTCTTCATGTGATTCATACTCAGTGATTGTGAACTTCCCTGGGTTTGACCCTTGTTTTACAAATCAAAGCTAACCTATACTTGATCCATTTGGTGACCTTACAAAGTATTTATTACAAGCATTTAATTATGTTATTACTGATGCCTACTCTGGTTTATAATCTGTGAATGTGGATTTTATGGTCATATTTGCTTGGTCTTACATTAAAACATAACTTCAACATATAGTGTGACCCAATTCAAAGCACCTTCATACTCATGTAAAATACTTTGCTGACATCTGTCATCTGTTGATTACCTTTGCAAACTGTTTGGGTCCAGATCAGACCAAACAATTTTTTTCAACCTGATCTAGATCCAAACTGTTTGACACTTTGAAGCTATTCCTGAAAGAATTTTGAGAGAAAGCTTACATAGACAATACATACCATACGTCTTCAGCCTCAATGAGACTTTCTTCTCTGTCTGTCCTCTATTTTCTAGGACACGTCACCTGACAATATATATGTAAAACAAAAAAAAACGTTGATACATGTTAACAAATTGGAGGAGGTACCTATAATGAAAAGCGTGGTTTTACATTCATTCCCCCCCCCCCCTACAAAAACGACAACTTTGATACATGTTAACGAACTGGAGGAGGTACCTTTAAGGACAAGCGCAGCAGTTTTAAAAATTCCCTTTGCCCTCCCCCCCCCCCACACACACACAAAACGACGACGACGTTTATACACGTTACGAATCGGAGGAGGTACCTCTAACGACAGCGCATTTTTAGTCCCTTTTACCCCACTCACCCCGGACATGACGACGCTAATACACGTTAACAATTCGCAGTAGGTACCTGTAACGACCAGCGCAATCTTAAATTCCCTTGACCCACCACAAAATAAAGATGGACGCATATTGTACATCAGAACACCATGTAAAAAGAAAAAATACCTACCATTTCAATAGACTCGTGAGCATTGCTTCGTGCCGTCTTTCTGTTCTTCTGTTCAAATGGACTTGTAGCTGCAATAGTATCCAGTCGTCTGGACCTGAAATTAATAAAATATTATAAGATTTTCAGTTAAAACGTTCTAAACCATCTTTGCAAAATTACAACAGTATTTGTTCCAGCTATGGAGATGCTGGTACTTATCATACAAAAATACAGCGAAGGCTCAGGCGAGCCTGCTCATCTGCTAAGTCTCATCAGTGCCTTTGCTTTTCACTTAAATAGAGTATGGAATTAGGTGAGCGTGCCAAAATAATAGGTTTGCAATCCAGACTAATTTACGCATATGAAATAATTACACCAATTTCATTTCTTTTGTGAAGATGAGGCATATAAGATGTTTCTCCAGCAAGTACACCCGCCAGAGTAGTGCCCATCTGTGCTTGTTTTGGTGATAAAATATACTATCAGAATGGCCAATGTTGAAGGCAAATCAATTTGCGACCTGTTATTGTGAAATATCCTGGTTATTTTCACTTGCTTTAACATGCCAAAGCCTACTTATATTTGAGTCCTGTATAATCATACAAAATCTGCTTTACCGACATTTAATGATGTTATTTCTTCATGGGGTTATACTCAGTGATTGTGAACTTCCCTGGGTTTTCCCCTTGTTTTACAAATCAAAGCTAACCTTTTCTTGATCCATTTGGTGACCATACAAAGTATCCATTACAAGCATTTAATGATGTTATTACTGATGCGCACTCTGGTTTATAATCTGTGAATGTGGATTTTTTGGTCATATTCGCTTGGTCATACATTATAACATAACTTCAACATATAATGTGACCCAATGCAAAGCAACTTCATACTCATGTAAAATACTTTGCTGACATCTGTCATCTGCTGATTACCTTTGCAAACTGTTTTGGTCCAGATCAGAATCAAACAATTTTTTCAACCTGATCTAGATCCAAACTGTTTGACACTTTGAAGCTATTCCTGAAAGAAGTTTGAGAGAAAGCTCACATAGTCAATACATACCATACGTCTTCCACCTCAATGAGACTTTCTTCTCTGTCTGCCCTCTATTTTCTAGGACACGTCACCTGACAATATATATGTAAAACCAAAAAAAAAAACGTTGATACATGTTAACAAATTGGAGGAGGTACCTGTAACGAAAAGCGTGGTTTTACATTCACCCCCCCCCTACAAAAACGACGACGTTGATACATGTTAACGAACTCGAGGAGGTACCTTTAAGGGTAAGCGCAGCAGTTTTAAATTCCCTTTACCCCCCCCCCAACACTCACATACACACACACAAAACGACGACGACGTTAATACTCGTTACGAATCGGAGGAGGTACCTCTAACGACAGCGCATTTTTAGTCCCTTTTACCCCACCCACCACGGACACGACGACGCTAATACATGTTAACAATTCGCAGTAGGTACCTGTAACGACCAGCGCAGCTTTAAATCCCCTTTGACCCACCACAAAATAAAGATTGACGCATATTGTATTTCAGAATACCATATAAACAGAAAAATACCTACCATTTCAATAGACTTGAGGGCATTGTTTTGTGTCGTCTTTCTATTCTTCTGTTCATATGGACTTGTAGCTGCAATAGTATTCAGTCGTCTGGACCTGAAATCATTTAAATATAATAAGATTTTCAGTTAAAACGTTCTTAACCATCTTTGCAAAATTACAACAGTATTTGTTCCAGCTATGGAGATGCTGGTACTTATCATACAAAGGTATAGCTAAGGCTCAGGCGAGCTTGCTCATCTGCTCAGTCTCATCAGTGCCTTTGCTATTCACTTACATAGAGTATGGAGTAAGGTGAGTGTGCCAAAATAATAGGTTTGCAGTCCCATTAGGTATGCAAGTTTTAAGACTGATTAACGCATATTAAATGATTACACCGATTTCATTTCTTTTGTGAAGATGAGGCATATAAGGTGTTTCTCCAGCAAGTTCACCCGCCACAGTAGTGCCCATCTGTGCTTGCTTTGGTGATCAAATATACTATCAGAATGGCCAATGTTGAAGGCAAATCAATTTGCGACCTGTGATTGTGAAATTTCCTGGTTATTTTCACTTGCTTTAACATGCCAAAGCCTACTTATATTTGAGTCCTGTATAATTATACAAAATCTGCTTAACCAACATTTAATGATGTTATTTTTTCATGTGGTTCATACTCAGTGATTGTGACTTTCCCTGGGTTTTCCCCTTGTTTTTGCAAATCAAAGCTAACCTATACTTGATCAATTTGGTTACCATACTAAGTATCCATTACAAGCATTTAATGATGTTATTACTGATTCCTACCCTGGTTTATAATCTGTGAATGTGGATTTTATGGTCATATTTGCTTGGTCTTACATTAAAACATAACTTCAACATATAATGTGACCCAATGCAAAGCACCTTCATATTCATGTAAAATACTTTGCTGACATCTGTCATCTGCTGATTACCTTTGCAAACTGTTTTGGTCCAGATCAGACCAAACTTTTTTCTTCAACCTGATCTAGATCCAAACTGTTTGACACTTTAGAGCTATTTCTGAAAGAATTTTGAGAGAAAGCTTACATAGCCAATACATACCATACGTCTTCCACCTCAATGAGACTTTCTTCTCTATCTGCCCTCTATTTTCTAGGACACGTCACCTGACAGTATATATGTAAAATAAATAAGAAAAACGTTGAAACATGTTAACAAATTGGAGGAGGAACCTGTAATGAAAAGCGTGGTTTTACATTCATTTCCCCACCCCTACAAAAACGACGACGTTGATACATGTTAACGAACTGGAGAAGGTACCTTTAAGGACAAGCGCAGCAGTTTTAAATTCCCTTTAACCCCCCCCCCCACACACACACACAAAATGACGACGACGTTGATACACGTTATGAAACAGAAGAGGAACATCTAACGACAGCGCATTTTTAGTCCCTTTTACCCCACCCACCACGGACACGACGACGCTATTACACGTTAACAATTCGCAGTAGGTACCTGTAACGACCAGCGCAACTTTAAATTCCCTTTGACCCCACAACAAATTAAGATTGACGCATATTGTACATCAGAATACCATATAAACAGAAAAATACCTATCATTTCAATAGACTCGTGAGCATTGCTTCGTGTCATCTTTCTGTTCTTCTGTTCAAATGGACTTGTAGCTGCAATAGTATTCAGTCATATGGACCTGTAATTATTTAAATATGATAATATTTTCAGTAAAAACGTTCTTAACCATCTTTGCAAAATTACAACAGTAATTGTTATAGCTATGGAGATGCTGGTACTTATCATACAAGAGTATAGCTAAGGCTCAGGCGAGCTTGCTCATCTGCTCATTTTCATCAGTGCCTTTGCTTTTCACTTACATAGAGTATGGAATTAGGTGAGTGTGCCAAAATAAAAGGTTTGCAGTCCCATTACGTATGCATGTTTTAAGACTGATTAACGCATATGAAATAGTTACACCAATTTCATTTCTTTTTGTGAAGATGAGGCATATAAGGTGTTTCTCCAGCAAGTACACCTGCCACAGTAGTGCCCATCTGTGCTTGTTTTGGTTATAAAATATTATATCAGAATGGCCAATGTTGAAGGCAAATCAATTTGCGACCTGTGATTGTGAAATTTCCTGGCTATTTTCACTTGCTTTAAGATGACAAAGCCTACTTATATTTGTGTTCTGTATAATCATACAAAATCCGCTTAACCAACATTTAATGATGTTATTTCTTCATGTGATTCATACTCATTGATTGTGAACTTTCCTGGCTTTTCCCCTTGTTTTACAAATCAAAGCTAACCTATACTTGATCCATTTGGTGACCATATAAAGTATCCATTACAAGCATTTAATGATGTCATTACTGATGCGCACTCTGGTTTATAATCTGTGAATGTGGATTTTTGGTCATATTCGCTTGGTCTTACATTAAACATAACTTCAACATATAATGTGACCCAATGCAAAGCACCTTCATACTCATGTGAAATACTTTGCTGACTTCTGTCGTCTGCTGATAACAAACTGCTTTGCAAACTGTTTGGGTCCAGATCAGACCAAACAATTTTTTTCAACCTGATCTTGATCCAAACTGTTTGACACTTTGGGGCTATTCCTGGAAGAATTTTGAGAGCAAGCTTACATAGCCAATACATACCATACGTCTTCCACCTCAATGAGACTTTCTTCTCTGTCTGCCCTCTATTTTCTAGGACATGTCACCTGGCAATATATATGTAAAACAAAAAAAAAACGTTGAACATGTGAACCATTTGGAAGAGGTACCTGTAACGAAAAGCGTGTTTTTTACATTCATTTTCCCCACCCCTACACGTTGTGCAGCATTTTCCAATCCCCTTTACCCCCCCCCCCCCCACACACAAACACAAAACGTCGACGTTAATACACGTTACGACTTGGAGGAGGTACCTCTAACGACAGCACATTTTTAGTCCCTTTTACCCCACCAACCACAAACACGATGACGCTAATACACGTTAACACTTCGTAGTATGTACCTGTAACGACCAGTGCAATTTTAAATTCCCTTTGACCCCACCACAAAATAAAGATGGACGCATATTGTACATCAGAATACCAAATAAACAGAAAAATACCTACCATTTCAATAGACTCGAGAGCATTGCTTCGTGTCGTCTTTCTGTTCTTCTGTTCAAATGGACTTGTAGCTGCAATAGTACTCAGTCGTCTGGACCTGAAATTAACAAAATATAATAAGATTTTCTGTTAAAACGTTCCTTAACCATCTTTGCAAAATTACAATAGTATTTGTTCCAGTTATTGAGATGCTGGTACCTATCATACAAGTGTATAGTGAAGGCTCAGGCGAGCCTGCGCATCTGCTCAGTCTCATCAGTGTCTTTGCTATTCACTTACATAGAGTATGGAATTAGGTGAATGTGCCAAAATAATAGGTTTGCAGTCCCATTAGGTATGCATGTTTTAAGACTGATTAACGCATATGAAATAGTTACACCAATTTCATTTCTTTATGTAAAGAAGAGGCATATAAGGTGTTTGTCCAGCAAGTACACCTGCCAGAGTAGTGCCCATCTGTGCTTGCTTTGGTTATAAAATATTATATCAGAATGGCCAATGTTGAAGGCAAATCAATTTGCGACCTGTGATTGTGAAATTTCCTGGTTATTTTCACTTGCTTTAACATGCCAAAGCCTACTTATATTTGAGTCCTGTATATCATACAAAATCTGCATAACCAACATTAAATGATGTTATTTCTTAATGTGGTTCATACTCAGTGATTGTGAACTTCCCTGGGTTTTCCCCTTGTTTTACAAATCAAAGCTAACCTATACTTGATCCATTTGGTGACCATACAAAGAATCCATTACAAGCATTTAATGATGTTATTACTGATGCACACTCTGGTATATAATCTGTGAATGTCGATTTTTGGTCATATTCGCTTGGTCTTACATTAAACATAACTTCAACATATAATGTGACCCAAAGCAAAGCACCTTCATACTCATGTGAAATACTTTGCTGACTTCTGTCATCTGCTGATTACCTTTGCAAACTGTTTGGGTCCAGATCAGACCAAACAATTTTTTTCAACATAATCTAGATCCAAACTGTTTGACACTTTGGGGCTATTCCTGAAAGAATTTTGAGAGAAAGCTTACATAGCCAATACATACCTTACGTCTTCCACCTCAATGAGACTTTCTTCTCTGTCTGCCCTCTAGTTTTTAGGACACGTCACCTGACAATATATATGTAAAACAAAAAAAAACGTTGATACATGTTAGCAAATTGGAGGAGGTACCTGTAATGAAAAGCGTGGTTTTACATTCATTCCCCACCCCACTACAAAAACGACGACGTTGATACATGTTAACGAACTGGAGGAGGTACTTTTAAGGACAAGCGCAGCAGTTTTAAATTCCCTTTAACCCCCCCCCCCCCCCCCACACACACACACAAAACGACGACGACGTTGATACACATTACGAATCGACAGAGGTACATCAAACGACAGCACATTTTTAGTCCCTTTTACCCCACCCACCACGGACATGACGACGCTAATACACGTTAACAATTCGCAGTAGGTACCTGTAACGACCAGCGCAATTTTAAATTCCCTTTGACCCCACCACAAAATAAAGATGGACGCATATTGTACATCAGAAAACCATATAAACAGAAAAAATACCTACCATTTCAATAGACTCGTGAGCATTGCTTCGTGTCGTCTTTCTATTCTTCTGTTCAAATGAACTTGTAGCTGCAATAGTATTCAGTCGTCTGGACCTGTAATTATTTAAATATAATACATTTTCAGGTAAAACGTTCTAAACCATCTTTGCAAAATTACAACAGTATTTGTTCCAGCTATGGAGATGCTGGTACTTATCAAACATAAGTATAGCTAAGGCTCAAGCGAGCTTGCTCATCTGCTCAGTCTCATCAGTGCCTTTGCTCTTCACTTACAAAGAGTATGGAATTATGTGCGTGTGGCAAAATATAAGGTTTGCAGTCCCATTATGTATGCATGTTTTAAGACTGATTTACGCATATTAAATAATTACACCAATTTCATTTCTTTTGTGAAGATGAGGTGTATAAGGTGTTTCTCCAGCAAGTCCACCAGCCAGAGTAGTGCCCATCTGTGCTTGCTTTGGTGATAAAATATACTATCAGAATGGCTAATGTTGAAGGCAAATCAATTTGCGGCCTGTGATTGTGAAATTTCCTGGTTATTTTCACTTGCTTTAACATGCCAAAGCCTACTTATATTTGAGTCCTGTATAATCATACAAAATCTGCTTAACCAACATTTAATGATGTTATTACTTAATTGATTGTGAACTTCCCTGGGTTTTCCCCTTGTTTTACAAATCAAAGCTAACCTATACTTGATCCATTTGGTGACCATACTAAGTATTCATTACAAGCATTTAATGATGTTATTACTGATGCCTACTCTGGTTTATAAATTGTGAATGTGGATTTTATGGTCATATTTGCTTGGTCTTACATTAAAACATAACTTCAACATATAATGTGACCCAATGCAAAGCACCTTCATACACATGTAAAATACTTTGCTGACATCTGCCATCTGCTGATTACCTTTGCAAACTGTTTTGGTCCAGATCAGACCAAAATTTTTTTTTCAACCTGATCTAGATCCAAACTGTTTGACACTTTGAAGCTTTTCCTAAATGAATATTGAGAGAAAGCTTACATAGCCAATACATACCATACGTCTCCCACCTCAATGAGACTTTCTTCTCTATCTGCCCTCTATTTTCTAGGACACGTCACCTGACAATATATATGTAAAATATAAAAAAAACGTTGATACATGTAAACAAATTAGAGGAGGTACCTGTAATGAAAAGTGTAGTTTTACATTCATTTCCACACCCCTACAAAAACGACGACGTTGATACATGTTAACGAACTGGAGGAGGTACCTCTAAGGACAAGGGCAGCAGTTTTAAATTCCCTTTACCCCCCCCCCCCCACACACACACAAAATGACGACGACGTTGATGCACGTTACGAAACAGAACAGGTACCTCTAACGACAGCGCATTTTTAGTCTCTTTTACCCCCACCCCCCCCCCCCCACACACACAAAATGACGACGACGTTGATACACGTTACGAAACAGAAGAGGTACCTCTAACGACAGCGCATTTTTAGTCTCTTTTACCCCATCCACCACGGACACGACGACGCTAATACACGTTAACAATTGGCAGTAGGTACCTGTAACGACCAGCGCAACTTTAAATTCCCTTTGACCCCACCACAAAATAAAGATGGACGCATATTGTACATCAGAAAACCATATAAACAGAAAAAATACCTACCATTTCAATAGACTCTAATGCATTGCTTCGTGTCGTCTTTCTGTTCTTCTGTTCAAATGGACTTGTAGCTGCAATAGTATTCAGTCGTCTGGACCTGAAATTATTTAAATATGATAATATTTTCAGTAAACGTTTTAACCATCTTTGCAAAATTACAACAGTATTTGTTCAAGCTATGGAGATGCTGGAACTTATCATACAAGTGTATAGCTAAGGCTCAGGCGAGCTTGCTCATCTGCTCAGTCTCATAAGTGCCTTTGCTTTCCACTTACATAGAGTATGGAATTAGGTGAGTGTGCCAAATTAATAGGTTTGCAGTCCCATTACGTATGCATGTTTAAGACTGATTATCGCATATGAAATAGTTACACCAATTTGATTCATTTTTGTGAAGATGAGGCATATAAGGTGTTTCTCCAGCAAGTACACCTGCCACAGTAGTGCCCATCTGTGCTTGTTTTGGTTATAAAATATTATATCAGAATGGCCAATGTTGAAGGCAAATCAATTTGCGACCTGTGATTGTGAAATTTCCTGGTTATTTTCACTTGCTTTAACATGCCAAAGCCTACTTATATTTGAGTCCTGTATAATCATAAAAAATCTGCATAACCAACATTAAATGATGTTATTTCTTAATGTGGTTCATACTCAGTGATTGTGAACTTCCCTGGCTTTTCCCCTTGTTTTACAAATCAAAACTAACCTATACTTGATCCATTTGGTGACCATACAAAGTATCCATTACAAGCATTTAATGATGTCATTACTGATGCGCACTCTGGTTTATAATCTGTGAATGTGGATTTTTTGGTCATATTCGCTTGGTCTTACATTAAAACATAACTTCAACATATAATGTGACCCAATGCAAAGCACCTTCATACTTATGTGAAATACTTTGCTGACTTCTGTCATCTGCTGATAACAAACTGCTTTGCAAACTGTTTGGGTCCAGATCAGACCAAACAATTTTTTTCAACTTGATCTAGATCCAAACTGTTTGACACTTTGGGGCTATTCCTGAAAGATTTTTGAGAGAAAGCTTACATAGCCAATACATACCATATTTCTTCCACCTCAATGAGACTTTCTTCTCTGTCTGCCCTCTATTCTCTAGGACATATCACCTGACAATATAAATGTAAAACAAAAAAAAACGTTGATAGATGTTAACAAATTGGAGGAGGTACATGTAATGAAAAGCGTGGTTTTACATTCATTTCCCCACCCTACAAAATCGACGACGTTGATACATGTTAACGAACTGGGGGAGGTACCTTTAAGGACAAGCGCAGCAATTTTAAATTCCCTTTACCCCCCCCCCCCCCCCCCCACTCACACACACACAAAAAACGACGACGACGTTAATACACGTTACGAATTGGAGCAGGTACCTCTAACGACAGGGCATTTTTAGTTCCTTCCACCCCACCCTCCATGAACACGACGACGCTAATACTCGTTAACAATTCGCAGTAGGTACCTATAACGACCAGCGCAACTTTAAATTCCCTTTGACCCCACCACAAAATAAAGATGGACGCATATTGTACATCAGAACACCATATAAACAGAAAAAATACCTACCATTTAAATACTTGTGAGCACTGCTTCTGTTCAAATTGACTTGTAGCTGGAATAGTATTCAGTCGTCTGGACCTGAAATTAATTAAATAAAATAAGATTTTCAGTTTTAACGTTCTAAACCATCTTTGCAAAATTACAATATTATATGTTCCAGCTATGGAGATGCTGGTACTTATCATACCTGCGCATCTGCTCAGTCTCATCAATGCCTTTGCTATTCACTTACATAGAGTATGGAATTAGGTGAATGTGCAAAAATAATAGGTTTGCAGTCCCATTAGGTATGCATGCTTTAAGACTGATTAACGCATATGAAATAATTACACCAATTTCATTTCTTTTGTGCAGATGAGGCATATACGGTGTTTCTCCAGCAAGTACACCCGCCACAGTAGTGCCCATCTGTGCTTGCTTTGGTGATAAATATACTATCAGAATGGCCAATGTTGAAGGCAAATCAATTTGCGACATGTGATTGTGAAATTTCCTGGTTATTTTCACTTGCTTTAACATGCCAAAAGTATGTAATGGTGCAAAGATCAGGAATCGATACAATCAAGTACCACACCTGACCCAGGATACCAATGGGAAAGTGACAAACTCACAGAAGACACCACAAACGAGAGCCAAGAGGTCAGCCCTTTCCCAGTAGGTGACCAAAAAGCACATGTAAACAGACGCGCACAAAACATAGCAAACACAAGACAGAACAAAAACATAAAAGATCCACAAAAGAAGTACCGCCTTGGAACGGTCAGTAAAATATTTTACTTGAGGGCTTTAACCTACTTATATTTGAGTCCTGTATAATCATACAAAATCTGCATAACCAACATTTAATGATGTTATTTCTTCATGTGGTTCATACTCAGTGATTGTGAACTTCCCTGGGGTTTCCCCTTGCTTTACAAATCAAAGCTTACCTATACTTGATCTATTTGGTGACCATACAAAGTACCCATTACAAGCATTTAAGGATATAATTACTGATGCGCACTCTGGTTTATAATCTGTGAATGTGGATTTTTTGGTCATTTTCGCTTGGTCTTACATTAAAACTTAACTTCAACATATAATGTGACCCAATGCAAAACACCTTCTTACTCATGTGAAATACTTTGCTGACATCTGTCATCTGTCATCTGCTGATTACCTTTGCAAACTGTTTTGGTCCTCCAAATTGGAGGAGGTACTTGTAATGAAAAACGTTCTTAACCATCTTTGCAAAATTACAACAGTATTTGTTCCAGCTATAGAGATGCTGGTACTTATCATACAAGTGTATAGCTAAGGCTCAAGCGAGCTTGCTCATCTGCTCAGTCTCATCAGTGCCTTTGTATTTCACTTACATAGAGTATGGAATAAGGTGAATGTGCCAAAATCATAGGTTTGCAGTCCCATTACGTATGCATGTTTTAAGACTGATTAACGCATATTAAATAATTACACCAAATGCATTTCTTTCGTGAAGATGAGACATATATGGTGTTTCTCCACAAGTACACCCGCCACAGTAGTGCCCATCTGTGCTTGCTTTGGTGATAAATATACTATAAGAATGGCCAATGTTGAAGGCAAATCAATTTGAGACATGTGATTGTGAAATTTCCTGGTTATTTTCACTTGCTTTAACATGCCAAAGCCTACTTATATTTGAGACCTGGATAATCATACAAAATCTGCTTAACCAACATTTAATGATGTTATTTCTTCATGTGGTTCATACTCAGTGATTGTGAACTTCCCTGGGTTTTTCCCTTGTTTTACAAATCAAAGCTAACCTATATTTGATCCATTTGGTGACCATACAAAGTATCCATTACAAGCATTTAATGATGTTATTACTGATGCGCATTCTGGTTTATAATATGTGAATGTTGATTTTTTGGTCATATTCGCTTGGTCTTGCATTAAAACATAACTTCAACATATAATGTGACCCAATGCAAAGCACCTTCATACTCATGTGAAAAACTTTGCTGACATCTGTCATCTGCTGATAACAAACTGCTTTGCAAATTGTTTGGGTCCAGATCAGACCGAACAATTTTTTTCGACCTGATCTAGATCCAAACTGTTTGACACTTTGGGGCTATTCCTGAAAGAATTTTGAGAGAAAGCTTACATAGCCAATACATACCATACTTCTTCCACCTCAATGAGACTTTCTTCTCTGTCTGCCCTCTATTTTTAGGACACCGCACCTGACAATATATATGTAAAACAAAAAACAAACGTTGATACATGTTAACAAAAAAAAAAATTGGAGGAGGTACCTGTAATGAAAAGCGTGGTTTTACATTCATTTCCCCACCCTACAAAATCGACGACGTTGATTCATGTTAACGAACTGGAGGAGGTTCCTTTAATGACAAGCGCAGCAGTTTTAAATTCCCTTTACACCCCCCCACACACACACACATACAAAACGACGACGCTGTTGATACACGTTACGAATCGGAGGAGATACTTCTAACGACAGCGCATCTTAGTCCCTTTTACCCCAGCCACCACTGACATGACGACGCTAATACACGTTAACAATTCGCAGTAGGTACCTGTAACAACCAGCGCAATTTTAAATTCCCTTTGACCCCACCACAAAATAAAGATGGACGCATATAGTACATCAGAACACCATATAAACAGAAAAAATACCTACCATTTCAATAGAGCATTGCTTTGCGTCGTCTTTCTGTTCTTCGGTTCAAGTGGACTTGTAGCTGCAATAGTATTCAGTCGACTGGGCCTGAAATTAATCAAATATAATAAGATTTTCAGTTAAAACGTTCTAAACCATCTTTGCAAAATTACAACAGTATTTGTTCCAGCTATGGAGATGCTGGTACTTGTCATACAAAAGTATAGCGAAGGCTCAGGCGAGCTTGCTCATCTGATAAGTCTCATCATTGCCTTTGCTTTTCACTTATATAGAGTATGGAATTATGTGAGTGTGCCAAAATAATAGGTTTGCAGTCCATTAGGTATGCATGTTTTAAGAAAGATTTACGCATATTAAATAATTACACCAATTTCATTTATTTTGTGAAGATGAGGCATATAAGGTGTTTCTCCAGCAAGTCCATCCGCCAGAGTAGTGCCCATCTGTGCTTGCTTTGGTGATAAAATATACTATCAGAATGGCCAATGTTGAAGGCAAATCAATTTGCGATCTGTGATTGTGAAATGTCCTGGTTATTTTCACTTGCTTTAACATGCCAAAGCTTACTTATATTTGAGTCCTGTATAATCATACAAAATCTGCTTAACCAACATTTAATGATGTTATATCTTCATGTGGTTCATACTGAGTGATTGTGAACTTCCCTGGGTTTTCCCCTTGTTTTACAAATCAAAGCTAACCTATTCTTGATCAATTTTTGGTGACCATACAAAGTATCCATTACAAGCATTTAATGATGTTATTACTGATGCCTACTCTGGTTTATAATCTGTGAATGTGGATTTTATGGTCATATTTGCTTGGTCTTACATTAAAACATAACTTCAACATATAATGTGACCCCATGCAAAGCACCTTCATACTCATGTAAAATACTTTGCTGACATCTGTCATCTGCTGATTACCTATGCAAACTGTTTGGGTCCAGATCAGACTAAACAATTTTTTTCAACCTAATCTAGATCCAAACTATTTGACACTTTGAAGCTATTCCTGAAAGAATTTTGAGAGAACGCTTACATAGCCAATACATACCATACTTCTTCCACCTCAATGAGACTTTCTTCTCTGCCTGCCCTCTATTTTCTAGGACACGTCACCTGACAATATATATGTAAAACAAAAAAAAACAAAAAAAAACGTTTATACAAATTAACAAATTGCAGGAGGTACTTGTAATGAAAAGCGTGGTTTTACATTCATTTCCCCGCCCTTCAAAAACGACAACGTTGATACTTGTTAACGAACTGGAGGAGGTACCTTTAAGGACAAGCGCATCAGTTTTAAATTCCCTTCCCCCCCCCCTATCCCCCCCCCCACAAACAAAACGATGACGACGTTAATATACGATACGAATCGGAGGAGGTACCTCTAACGACAGCGCATTTCTAGTCCCTTTTACCCCATCCACCACGGACATGACGACGCTAATACACGTTAACAATTCGCAGTAGGTACCTGTAACGACCAGCGCACCTTTAAATTCCCTTTGACACCACCACAAAATAAAGATTGACGCATATTGTACATCAGAATACCATATAAACAGAAAAATACCTTCCACTTCAATAGACTCTTGGGCATTGCTTCGTGTCGTCTTTCTGTTCTTCTGTTCAAATGGACTTGTAGCTGCAATAGTATTTAGTCGTCTGGACCTGAAATGTTTTAAATATAATAAGATTTTCAAGTAAAACGTTCTTAACCAACTTTGAAATATTACAACAGTCTTACATTAAAATATAACTTCAACATATAATGTGACCCCGTGCAAAGCACCTTCATACTCATGTAAAATACTTTGCTGACATCTGTCATCTGCTGATTACCTTTGCAAACTGTTTGGATCCAGATCAGACCAAACATTTTTTGTCAACCTGATCTAGATCCAAACTGTTTGACACTTTGAAGCTATTCCTGAAAGAATTTTGAGAGAAAGCTTACATAGCCAATACATACCATACGTCTTCCATCTCAATGAGACTTTCTTCTCTGTCTGCCCTCTATTTTCTAGGACACGTCACCTGACAATATATATGTAAAACAAAAAAAAACTGTTGATACATGTTAACAAATTGGAAGAGGTACCTGTAATGAAAAGCGTGGTTTTACATTCATATCCCCACCCCTACAAAAACGACGACGTTGATACGTGTTAACAAACTGGACGAGGAACCTTTAAGGACAAGCGCAGCAGTTTTAAATTCCCTTTACCCCCTCCCCACCCCACACACACACACAAAACGACGACGACGTTAATACACGTTACGAATCGAAGGAGGTACCTCTAACGACAGCGCTTTTTTAGTCCCTTTTACACCACCCACCACGGACACGACGATGCTAATACACGTAAACAATTCGCAGTAGGTATCTGTAACGACCAGCCCAACTTTAAATTCTTTTTGACCCCACCACGAAATAAAGATTGACGCATATTGTACATCAGAATACCATATAAACAGAAATATACCTACCACTCAATAGACTCGTGGGCATTGCTTTGTGTCGTCTTTCTGTTCTTCTGTTCAAATGGATTTGTAGCTGCAATAGTATTCAGTCGTCTGGACCTGAAATTATTTAAATATAATAAGATTTTCAGTTAAAACGTTCTTAATCATCTTTGCAAAATTACAACATTATTTGATCCAGCTATGGAGATGCTGGTACTTATCATACAAGTGTATAGCTAAGGCTCAAGCGAGCTTGCTCATCTGCTCAGTCTCATCAGTGCCTTCGCTTTTCACTTACATAGAGTATGGAATTAGGTGAGTGTGCCAAAATAATAGGTTTGCAGTCCCATTACGTATGCATGTTTTAAGACTGATTAACGCATAAGAAATAATTACACCAATTTCATTTCTTTTGTGAAGATGAGGCATATAAGGTGTTTCTCCAGCAAATACATCCGCCACAGTAGTGCCCATCTGTGCTTGCTTTGGTGATAAAATATACTATCAGAATGGCCAATGTTGAAGGCAAATCGATTTGCGACCTGTGATTGTGATATTTCCTGGTAATTTTCACTTGCTTTAACATGCCAAAGCCTACTTATATTTGAGTCCTGTATAATCATACAAAATCTGCTTAACCAACATTTAATGATGTTATTTCTTCATGTGGTTCATACTCAGTGCTTGTGAACTTCCCTGGCTTTTTCCCTTGTTTTACAAATCAAAGCTAACCTATACTTGATCCATTTGGTGACCATACAAAGTATCCATTACAAGCATTGAATGATGTTATGACTGATGCGCACTCTGGTTTATAATCTGTGAATGTGGATTTTTTGGTCATATTCGCTCGGTCTTACATTAAAACATAACTTCAACATATTATGTGACCCAATGCAAAGCACCTTCATATTCATGTGAAATACTTTGCTGACTTCTGTCATCTGCTGATAACAAACTGCTTTGCAAATTGTTTGGGTCCAGATCAGACCAAACAATTTTTTTCAACCTGATCTAGATCCAAACGGTTTGACACTTTGAGAGAAAGCTTACATAACCAAAACATACCATACGTCTACCACCTCAATGAGACTTTCTTCTCTGTCTGCCCTCTATTTTCTAGGACACGTCATCTGACAATGTAAAACATAAAAAACGTTGATATATGTTAAGAAATTGGAGGAGGTACCTGAAATGAAAAGCGTGGTTTTACATTCATTTTCTCCACCCTTAAAAAAACGACGACGTAGATACATGTTAACGAACTGGAGGAGGTACCTTTAAGGACAAGCGCAGCAGTTTTAAATTCCCTTTACCCCCCCCCCCCCCCCCCCGCCCCACACACACACAAAACGACGACGACATTAAGACACGTTACGAATCGGACGAGGTACCTCTAACGACAGCGCATTTTCAGTCCCTTTTACCCCACCCACCACGGACACGACGACGCTAATACACGTTAACAATTCGCAGTAGGTACCTGTAATGACCAGCGCAACTTTAAATTCCCTTTGACCCCACCACAAAATAAAGATGGACGCATATTGTACATCAGAATACCATATAAACAGAAAAAATACCTACCATTTCAATAGACTCGTGGGCATTGCTTCGTGTCGTCTTTCTGTTCTTCTGTTCAAATGGACTTGTAGTTGCAATAGTATTCAGTCGTCTGGACCTTAAATTATTTAAATATAATAAGATTTTCAGTTAAAACGTTCTAAACCATCTTTGCAAAATTACAAAAGTATTTGTTCCAGCTACGGAGATGCTGGTTCTTATCATACAAGTGTGTAGCGAAGGCTCCGCAGAGCCTGCTCATCTGCTTAGTTTCATCAGTGCCTTTGCTATTCACTTACATAGAGTATGGAGTTAGGTGAGTGTGCCAAAATAATAGGTTTGCAGTCCCATTAGGTATGCAAGTTTTAAGACTGATTAACGCATATGAAATGATTACACCAATTTCATTTCTTTTGTGAAGATGAGGCATATAAGGTGTTTCTCCAGCAAGTTCACCCGCCACAGTAGTGCCCATCTGTGCTTGCTTTGGTGATAAAATATACTATCAGAATGGCCAATGTTGAAGGTAAATCAATTTGCGACCTGTGATTGTGAAATTTCCTGGTTATTTTCACTTGCTTTAACATGCCAAGCCTACCTATATTTGAGTCCTGTATAATCATACGAAATCTGCTTAACCAACAGTCAATGATGTTATTTCTTCATGTCGTTCATACTCAGTGATTGTGAACTTCCCTGGGTTTTGCCCTTGTTTTACAAATCAAAGCTAACCTATACTTGATCCATTTGGTGACCATACAAAGCATCCATAACAAGCATTTAATGATGTTATTACTGATGCGCACTCTGGTTTATAATCTGTGAATGTGGATTTTTTGGTCATATTCGCTTGGTCTTACATTAACCCATAAAGCGCCGAGAAAAAATGCATCTGAAAATGTCGTCTACTGAAGTCGTCTGTTGCAAATGAATTGCCTAGCATTACCGACGAATTAAGTATAGAAGCTAACAGTGTGAACCCAGATCAAACTGCTCCTATCAGAGCAGTTTGATCTGGGTCTACACTGTTTGTCATTTAGGCTTCTTTAACACTTCCGCAGACGAGAAAAGCAGACGACTTTTGTTGCGATTGGCGCTTTAAGGGTTAAAACATAACTTCAACATCTAATGTGACCCAATGCAAAGCACCTTCATACTCATGTGAAATACTTTGCTGACTTCTGTCATCTGCTAATAACCTTTGCAAACTGTTTGGGTCCAGATCAGACCAAACAATTTTTTCAACCTTATCTAGATCCAAACTGTTTGACACTTTGGGGCTATTCCTGAAAGAATTTTGAGAGAAAGCTTACATAGCCAATACATACCATACATCTTCCACCTCAATGAGACTTTCTTCTCTGTTTGCCCTCTATTTTCTAGGACACGTCACCTGACAATATATATGTATAACAAAAAACCGTTGATACATGATAACAAATTGGAGGAGGTACCTGTAACGAAAAGCGTGGTTTTACATTCATTTTCCCCACCCCTACAAAAATTACGACGTTGATACATGTTAACGAACTGAAGAAGGTACCTTTAAGGACAAGCGCAGCAGTTTTAAATTCCCTGTACCCCCCCACACACACACACAAAATGACGACGTTTATACGCGTTACGAATCAGAGTAGGTACATCTAACGACAGCGCATTTTAGTCCCCTTTACCCCACCCACCGCGGACTAGACGACGCTAATACAATTTAACACTTTGCAGTAGGTACCTGTAACGACCAGCGCAACTTTAATTCCCTTTGACCACACCACAAAATAAAGATGGACGCAAATTGTACATCAAAAGGCGATATAAACAGAAAAAATACCTACCATTTCAATAGACTCGTGAGCATTGCTTCGAGTCGTCTTTCTGTTCTTCTGTTCAAATGGACTTGTAGCTGCAACAGTATTCAGTCGTCTGGACCTGAAATTAATTAAATATAATAAGATTTTCAGTTAAAACGTTCTAAACCATCTTTGCAAAATTACAAAAGTATTTGTTCCAGCTATGGAGATGCTGGTACTTATTATACAAGTGTATAGCGAAGGTTAAGGCGAGCCTGCGCATCTGCTCAGTCTCATCAGTGCCTTTGCTATTCACTTACATAGAGTATGGAGTTAGGTGAGTGTGCCAAAATAATAGGTTTGCAGTCCCATTAGGCATGCATGTTTTAAGACTGATTAACGCATATGCATATAAGTAGGCAAAGATTTAATCCCTAGACCATAAAGCAAATTTTACAGATTTAGACACAAAAAATCGCAAAAAGATTTTTCATATTTTTTCTAGCGTTAGCTCTGTCTGCAAAGGAATTTCCCATGGCCAATTTGTTCAAAAAGCATGACTGTAGATCAAAAGTTGGTTTCTGCTTTCATCTTTCACAAAATAAGATGGCTGCTTTTGAAAAGCATTCAAGGGAAACAAGAAATATCTTTAAAAAAAGATATTTGGCTGCAGTTTAATTGTGGATTTAATATGTACGAGTATAGCTGTTTGTTACACTTGTAAACTTGATAACCACTCGAGAGAATCTCAATCTGAACTGCCTAGGCCAATTCTATTGAATTCCGTGGAATCAGACCTCGAATGTACATCGAGGGTCAATTTTATAACTGAAGTTGACGTTAAATAACGTGACTCTGACGTCACAGAAACCATGCCAATACAATAAATAGTAAGTTCGATTGCAGCGAAACAAACGGTTGCAACAATCCACAAGATGCCATAAATGAAGTCTAGGTGTGTTTTTTCCAATAAAATATCGCCATTGCTATATCTTATTGAGAAAATATAAACTACATTTATTCTTTTGTCAGAATAATGGATTTTAACAGAGCTGAACCCACATGCTACAGAACTAATTTTCCTTTCACTAGTTCGGGCTAACAAAATGAAGCTTTATTGTACAAAGTATTATGCGTAATGCGCCTTACGTATGTGTACCCGATGCTTGATTCGATTCTCGAATTGTGCCAGGCTTTCCTGAATGGAGAGAGTCTGTGTTCCATCTTTGAGCGTATGCTACATGTTGTGGTTTAACCCGAGTTCGACAGCATAACAACTTGTGTCTACATAATATCTTTAAAGAGCATCAAAATAAAGAAAAAACAGAACGTGCAGCGGATGCAGCGCCATTGCAAATCACCACTCTCAAGGTTTTCACACCCTAGCACCCCCAAGTCCCCGCACTGGGGCATGACCTAGGCTACAGAATTCAAAGTCTGGTCGATATGTTTTATATCTTAAATTTATGAGAACACACACACAATCATTATCATAAGGACCTCAGTAAGGACACTGACAGCCCTGTTAAACGTAACTGTCAGCTCGATCAATATGCGATATGTCAACGGTTTGCAGACGACATATTAACATTAGATATGAAAATACTAGATTAAACATGGAGTAAGAAAGTTTTAGTTAAAATGTCGATTTTTTTATGATTTACTACTATCCAAGGGTGATATCTGAAATGAAGAGATTTTTTTCTAAAATATAGTACATGAAGTCTACTTTCTGTTTCCATGGTATTTTTCTGAGAGAAAAAAAAAACAGAATTATCGGCTGCTTCAGTCTGTATGCCTAGACTTTGCTAACTGTAGCATAAAATAAGTTTGAATGGACAGTCTGGTAAAATCAATGCGATTTTCATATTTAAGCAGGTACTCTAAAATGCAAACTTCTGACTAACCTTGATTGGTTTAAATAAGAAATGGATAGTGATATCAAACGGCACAGCCGAAAAAATATCGCAGACGGTGCTCTTAAATACCTGCAACAAATGTTTTGGTTGAGAAATAAGATTTTTTTTTGTTAGCCACTCTTAACTTAAGGGGACTTTGCTTTCAAAAGCTCTTACTTGTATGAAAATTTTCTTGTGTAAGCAAAAATGGTCATTTAGTCAAGGAGCTATATTGTTGTATGAACAATTTAAACATCTCACATAGATCACTTTTCGCCCCAACAAACAGTTTTTGAGTACTCAGCAGCATGCTTATCATTCATTTTTGAGTTACTTCCTGGTTTTATTCCGTTTGCAATATTGTGATATACTGGGTGAATATTAGATAAAAGTGTTGACATGAACAAGAGCTACATATAACAAACTACAATACATATGAAAGTATTTTGGCCTAAATGTTTGTATTTCTAGTATATTTACAATTTTTGATGTTTACCATTGAAAATTTATCAGCTAAAATTGGAAAAAATATATTTATCTACTAAAATATTTTACATAAGGGCAAAAAATCTTTCACATATTGTAGTCCGATAACTGTAGTTCATGTTCATGTAAATGTTTTTTTTCTCTTAAGTTCACCCAGCGTGTCACTGTGATGCACACGGAATCAAACGAGGAAGTAACCAAAAATGAATGATAAGCACGCTGCTGAGAACTCAAAAACTGTATGTTGGGGCATAAAGTGGTCTGTGTAAGATGTTTAAATTGTTCATACAACAATATAGCCGAAGGTATCCGTCTCCTTGACAAAATGGCCATTTTTGTTTTACAGGAAAATTTCATACAAATAAGAGCTTTTGAAAGCAACGTCCCCTTAATTTAAGAGTGCCTAACAAAAAATCTTATTTCTCAACCAAAACATGTGTTGCAGGTATTTAAAAGCACCGTCTCAATGAGACGGTTCTTTTGGGCATCGAAAACTGATATTTTAAAACTGACTGGTTAGAAAATAATTTCAAGTTTTCGCTCAACAATTTTGTTTATCTAAACCTGTGGCTCCTAAGGTAAACAATAAATTTCTTTCTGGACAAAAATCCTTTTGCCATTGTATTCTAGGCATTATAAATCAAAGGTGAAATAATAGATGGGTTAATTTCGTCTGTAAATACATGCATGATTGTAAGAAAATCTGTCTTCGGTGGTTGCGAACAACACACGCGCAGACCAGTCTGCGCATCCGCGCAGTCTGATCAGCGCCTTTGTTATTCGCTTTTTGGAAAGTATCATATCAAAAATTGCTACAAGCTTATTTGACTATTCTAGCCGGTCTCTGTAGCTGAGCAGACTAGTTTTGGTATGATACCTAATAATAAACCCCGAAGACAGGTTTTCTTGTGTCACGGCCACAAAAAGATCACGATGAATACGGGTTCAATATCTAGGAAATGATAATAAAAATAAACTTTAATAAAATGGTTGGGCCCAACGTGGATCAACTATAGGTTTTTCTTAGCCCTGACTATCTCTGAGTCGTGAACCCATTTTGTTTAGTCGTGGCGTGATAATGCTTAGATTATTTTCTGTGATTATACAAAGGCAAATCAATATGCGTTTTCCGTTTTTATGACAGCATAATTTAGGGCGAAGATTTGGCCAGTAAAATGCAGTGAAAATCCCCCTCCCCCTTATACACACACACGGTGGCTTTTACTGCTATCTGAGTGTCACTCAAAAGTCAACTTACCGTTGCAACTTCGAATCGAACTATATATAGTAACTATAGTTCGATTCGAACATCAACAGTCGCTACTATCGTGACGTCACGAACCTACTAGAGATCAACGGTGGGTCAGAGCACCGTTACTCAAGTAGCTTGTCTGGTTCCCTCCTCTAGACATATCTGGAAAGATGGTTTCCAGATCTGTCTAGCCTCAAAATAAATTTTTGTTTGTTTGTTGTTTTTTGAAAAAAAATCCTTGCTGTGCTCTATTTGCAGTCTTACTTATTCGTCAGTATTGTTAATTAGAGTAGGCTGTGCAGTATACACATCCTTTTCGTCTACGATGAAGAATTTAAATGGGGCATAGATGATATTGGCCGCGGCTATTTAGTCGGTCTTAAACGTTACTAAGGTTACAACAGTACATAAGTACCACGACCTCTGAGTACTGACCTTTGGGTCATTCTATTTTAACAGGTTGATGCGTAAATGACAGTCGGGCTACAACATCTATGCGTGTCAAAATATTATAGTAAATGTTGAAGCCCCTATTTTCTAGATTCGTATTTCAATATTGTAAATACAGTCACACCTCAAAGCTTTTTGTTTATCTATAGCCGTTCGGGTGTAAACTTGGCGTGCGCGCGCATCTATTACGTAAGAACTTATGTTGGATTTATAGTTCGTTTCGAAGTGGCCCAGTGTTCTTTGACAAAATTGACATGAGACATATGACTATTCAACGACCTTTCACCCAATCTTCAAAATTCATCGTGAAAAGTGCGCTTTAGTTTGTTATACAATTATATTTTTACCACGACCTCTAATTAATGACCCTCGATTCACTCAATGCATTTACAGTCACGTCTCAAAGCGTTTTGTGGAAGTATACTTATCTGAATGAAAGAGTTCTAATGTTTGACAGGCTGCCCTTAGCATTCAAAAGATGTGGGTTCGAATCCGGTACACTTTCTTTTTATGTTTATTTGTCCGTTTTTCCATCATTTCGTACAAAAATGGATATTTTAATATGAATCTGGCATACCATTTTGCATAAAATACGCACGTGTGTGTAATTAACTCTTTGCACGCTGGGTAATCATAATACTTTTTCGCCATCCGCTGACTTTTTCCCCAAAATGAACCCTTTCAAAAACTCTTTCATGAACACCACCAGAGTGGTAACGACCGACGTTCGGTCTTTGCCTGCTGGGTAATTCTAATATAATTATGTCGTCTGCTGGTTGTTTTCAAAATCATCACTTTCAGGAATACCACCAGTGTCAAACAATTTAGGTCCAGATCAGGCTTGACAACTTGTCGGGCCTGATCTGGGCCTGCCTGCCTGCCTGGTCATTTTCCAAGGAATGCTAATACTGATTTTTGAAATAATAATAATAATCGTTTGCAAAGTTTATCAGCAGACGACACTGACTTAAAGTGGTCGTGGTTTTCGAAAAGAATTATCTTGAGCTTTGTGGTTTAATTAACTGTTAGGTCGAGTTGCGTATTGCTGGACGTTTATATAAGCATGACATCCGTGCAACATACTATTCGCACGAGCACGAGGTGAGCGCATCTTAAGGATTTCGCAGCTGTTTAATCTTTTAAGCGGCCAATACTTGATCTTGGTGGCAATTTGGTAACTTTAAAATTGCTTTGGCTGTGTGTCCACAAAGGTCTGGATAAGCTTTCAGTTTTTATTATCCCACATTATATACTTCTAATCCTAGTCCCGAGGTTATAAACATTTTTCGTGCTCAACTCAGCTGAGCACTAAATTGATCCTACTCATACCTGTTAAAATGCCAACAATTGTTGGCATCCAACACTTATTGGCATTTTAAAATTTATTAGCATGATAAATTCAACATCTGAGACTTTGAAAGCAAGAAAATCTGTTATTTTTGTGGCATTTTAGTTTATATGAGCAGTTGAAATTTCATGCTCAGTTAAGTTGAGCATGAAAAAAAGTTTTATAAACTCGGCCCTGATATTGATCTTCAGCCAGATGTACACTCTAGCATGCTACCCTGCATAGGTACTTTTTGGACATTTTCATATTTGAGCCGTGACATGTGATTTCCAACAATGTGGAATTTTGACAAGTGTACTCAGACGAGCCTGAGCAGTCTACCTTTAAGGTAAGAAACTCCAAATGATGAATGTTCAGTAGCTTAACAGTCATATAATATTGAAGTGAGTAGCAAAGGCTCTGATCAGACTGCGCAGGCTGCTCTCGACCGTTGTTAACTTAGCACATACCACATTGTTGGAAAGCTCATGCCGTGGCTAAATTTTCTATCAAAATTTCTTTTTTTTTTCTTTTGCTTTTACCAAAATTCGATTGCTTTTTGTCACCCCATGATTTTAAAAATAATTGCCTTTTCACAAATTTAATTACTTAATTGACCTCAAATGCGGCTTATCTGTTCCTCTGACTTAGTTCAAACTGCTGAAGAAAATAATAAAACTACATGTAAAACAATTGGACCTCGACGCAAGAAACCCGGTCTTCGGGGCGCAGACCAGCCTGGGCTTCCGCGCAGACTGATCAGCGCATTTGTTTTTCGCATTTTGGAAAGTATCATATCTTATCTTGCTGCAAACGAAATTTCGTTTTTCCAGCAAGTTTCTATGGCTGAGGAGACTGATTTGAGTCTCGCTTTGTCGGGAAGCCCGAAGACAGGTGTTGTCGCGCCGAGAACTAATTTATCTAAGAAAATTATGGTCCCATTTCGACCTCAGACGGTATAAAGAGCGGACGAGTCCATCCACCAGTACGAGAAAGGCAAATGAATATGCAAAGACTATCTCCAAACCAAACTTTTGCTGCCCGCGCTACCGAAGCCGAACCGTACTTTGGCCTCTTTTGGCATATTATGCTCAGATGAGCTACGTGTAACAAGTCCATGTTTACATTTTGGCCGCCACACCAAGCGCATTCGGTATCGAGTCCGTAGTATTCTGACTTTTATGGTGGGTGGTAGATTCGAACCCCGGTACGACCAAATACTTTCATGTTTCTATCTCCCAACCACCGGGTTACGTAGTGTCCGAGACCAGGCCAAGACCAGTGTATAATGATAACTGGCTGTAGTATGATGACTGAAAAATTGGTGAGCCCCACGACAATAGCACCATGTCTAAGTTTCAGTTCAAACCCCAAACACTTTGCCTTCATCTTAAGCTAAGCAAGAAAACGCGGCAATATTTACGAAAGTGGGGTATATCCACGACATTTAGCGTAAATTTGTATTATTTCTTACCTATGTTGTGGTTACTCAAAGGAACCGTCTCGTTGAGACGGTTCTTTTGAGACCCAACAACATGTTTTGTTAGAGGAATAAGAAAACCAATTTTCATTCACGCACTCTACCAAAACATGTCACTTTGGGAAGGGTCTTTTTGTGGCATTCCCTGGCTTCTGCATTATGCAACAGATTTTTGCAGTTTTAGAACAAACCCTTAATATTCAAATATGCATAAATCTACTCACAGAATCCCAAACTTCAGCCTCTTCTTCATAGCAGACTTATCAAGGGTTTCACAAACAAAATAATTGAATTTGACTAAATTTTCCATCTCCATTTTTAACTGCCAAACCTGGTTTAAAATACCTGTATTTCTGAACAAAAGAAATGTTCACGTTTCCACCAATTCGTGCGTTTTGAGTAATCACGTGTCAGCGAGTTATAAACAGTTAAAGCTCTGTTTAAGACCCTCAACTCGTGTAGAAATAAAGGAAAAATTCTAAAAACTTAGATACAGTTAAGTCAGGATAATCCCATATATACATATTGAGGGGTCACAGGTTGTTATTTCCAAACATCTATGAATCGGGGGTCTTCGCTGTTCGCCGAAGTACCCGTTCAGGTGTTTTCAGTGCAAAAAGGGTCAGCTAACCTTATCTGGATCCAGTTAGTTTGGCATTCTGATGGTACATTTGTATTCCCGTAAACATTAATGCCGGAAAAGCAAATGCCAGAAAAAGACATGCATGTAATCTCTGGACAATGTTTTTGTTTGTTTTGTTTTGATTCTTTGCGTCGCAGTCAACATTTTTTTCATTTATGTGGGGACGGGTCTTCACGGGTTGAAACAGTACTAAGCAAGGATAAATGTGTCTTGCTCAAGGACACAACACAGTGTCGCCGGTGAGGCTCGAACCCGTGGCCCCTCGGTTTCGCGTCAAGCACTCTGAGCCACCGGACAATATTTAGGCGAGTCAAGTCATAGAAAATCAGCTATTGTAGGTACTTTGTTTTATGCGTCCTGTAAGTATACTGAAGGACTTTAGTTTAAACAATATTTCATTGAAATATTCTACATTCATGCAATATATACATTGTCAATGGATACAAGATTTGACAGAAAGCTAAAAGCTTATATGAAAGTCATTTCCTGTTTTAGGTATAATTTGAACAATATGTGTGCATAGCATATAAAGCTTCAAAGAAACTCGCGCTAAGAAAGTTATAAAGTAATACATGCATATTTCATTGTAGAGAAAAGAGAGAGAGAGAGAGAGAGAGAGAGAGAGAGAGAGAGAGAGAGAGACAGAGCTATTGACCGAGAACCTATCAACATGATCAATGATACATGTGTATTTATCTACTTCTAGCAAGATGAGTCTTTGGATTGTTTTACCGTAATAGAGATTATCTTATCATGTTATATAGAAGTGAAGTGATAGCAATGCAGTATGCCAATATGTATGCATTTTAACATTTATGAGCAGGATAAATTTCGTGCTCAGCTGAGTTGAGCATGAAAAAAAGTTTTATAACTTCGGGGCATGACAGCAAATGTTGTTTAATCTTCTGAGCGGTCGATACTTGATCTTCAAGCCCTACACTCCAGGTATCGTACATGCAGTTATACAACTTTTTTCTTGCTCAACTCAACTGAGCAAAAATTTATCCTGCTAATAAAGGTTTAAATGCCACCATATTTTGGCATTTTAACATGTTAATAGCAGGATGAATTTAACATCTGAGTGTTTCAAAGCATGAAAAACGATTAATTATGTCACGGTAGTAGGCCTATTTTAGTTTTATGAGCTGTTGAAATTGTAGAGTTGAGCATGAAAACGATTTTATAACCAAAGTACCAGGAGTCAATTTGAGAACTTAAATTGCTTTGGCTTTCATTCCAATGCATACATAAGCATACAGAGGTCCAGATAAGCTTTAGTTCAGGCGGGAATTTTTCCTCGGCATAATTTTATCAATTGCCTTTTTTTTGCAAAAACAATTGCTTAATTTGTTTTTTTTACCCACATATACTTTTTATTTTGTTTATGCGCTAATCTTGATCTTCAGGTGGATGTGCACACTAGTATGTTACCCTGCATATGTACTTTGGGATTGGGCCTCGACGCGCGGACAAAACCTGTGTTCGGAGTCTCCAGCACAGTGAGATTCAAACCAGCCTGCTCAGCTACAAAGACTAGCTAGAAAATTGAAATTTCGGTCATTGCAAGTCTAGATATGGTACTTCCAAATAAGAGACTGACAAAGGCGTTGATCAGACTGCGCGGATGCACAGGCTGGTCTGTGCGTTCGTTGTTCGCAAACCCCGAAGACAGGGTATCTCGCGACGATGCCCAATTATTTCTATTAGAATTTCATTTTTGTTCTTTTGCTTTTACCCAAATTCAATTGCTTTTTGGTACCCCATTAATTTGAAAACATTTTTTTCACAAATTGAATTACTTTATCTGCGGAATTAATGAAAACATTTTTTTTTCACAAATTGAATTATTTTATCTGCTCCTCTGGCTTAGAACAAGCGGCTGAAGAAAATATTTATTACTGTAAAACAATTGGGCCTCGACGCAAGGAAACCGATCCTCTGGGTTTGCGATCAATAAAGACGCAGACCAGCCTGCGCTTCCGCGCAGACTGATCAGCGCCTTTGTTTTTCGCTTTTTGGAAAGTATCATATCTAATTTTTCTGCAAGCGTCAGTTCAATTTTGGATTAGGAGACTGGTTTGAGTCTCGCTTTGTGGGAAACTCCGAAGACAGGTATTGTCGTCGATGCCAAATTTATCTCTGAGGGCATCACTGAGAGAGCTTGATTCCTGAGTCCGATTTCGACCTCATGCGGATCGAAGACGACCAGTACGAGAAATGTAACGACCATCTCCAAACCAAATATTTGCTGTCCGCGCTGCCGAAGCCGAACCGAAGACTGGCAGGCTCATCTTGATTTATTTGGGCTTATAAGTAGTATGTTTTTATGCGTCATGTAAGTACATCCGTCCGTTCATTCGTCCGTCCGTCCGCCCACCCGCCCGCCTGCATATCTATCTTTTGTTACACTGACTAAATGTTTGCCAGGTACCAAACTGTTTGCAAAGGTCATCAGCAGACGACAGACACTGGTTTGATAAGATTAATGATCTTGTGCCTCATGGTTTAATTAACTGTTAAACCGTGTTGAGTATTGCTGAACGTTGATATACCCGTGCAGCATACTATTCGCACGTGCACGAGGTGAGGTTATACAAAAGATCTGACAGCTGGTTAATCTTTTGAACGGTCAATACTTGATCTTCAAGTCCTACACGCTAGGCCCTTTACGTTATAATACTTTTTTCGTGCTCAACTCATCTGAGCATAAAATTTATCCTGCTCAAAAATGCTTAAATGCCAACATTTTGCGGAAACATTTAATAGCAGGATAAATACAACAAATGAGTGTTTAAAAGCACGAAAGACTATTTATCATGCATTATTGGAGCTTTATGAACTGTTGAATTTTCATGCTCAGTTGAGTTGAGCATGAAAACGATTTTATAACCAAAGAACCAGGAGTCAATTCGAGAACTTAAGAAATTGCTTTGGCTTTCATTTCAATGCATACACAATCATACAGAGGTCCAGATAAGCTTCAGTTCAATCGGGTATTTACCTCAGCATAATTTCATCAATTGCTTTTTTTTCTTAAAAAAATCGCTTTATTTGTTTTTGTTGCCCACATACGAGGGGTGATCCAGAAATAGGGGAGACCGGGGCTGGTTGATGCATTCTTTAGTCGTTTTGGGATATCTCGTGAACGGAATGACTAAATATGATCATTTTTGTATGTGCTTAAAGCTCTATCTTTCCTCTATTCAAAACAAAAAAGAAATCCTTAAAAATCCTTATATTTTTTGTCCATTTGAACCGATTTTGCTGACAGGTCGAGTGCATCAACCTGCCCAAGTAGTGGGGCATGTTTATGCTGCTTAGGGCAAGTTGGTGGATTTTTCTTTTGCGTTAGTCTACTTGTCCACGCAACTGATTAAACAATAGATATACCATTTCTTAAGACAAATAGGACTTTGTTTATTTTTCATGTAGCTAGATGATTTTATCGAACAGAATTTAAGCCATTTGACTTGTCTATATAGATAGCAGAATATATCTAAAAGTGGAATTTGCATAAACAGTTTAAGGGATAAAAGGACTGACCAAGCTCGTATCCTTTTAATTTTGAAACTCTAACACATTTTAAACTGGTACATTTCATTTCATTGCTATATGGACTTTTGTTATATAACTGGAGAGAATCCTGTCTCCTGATTGGCCCAATTAGTCTTCATAAATCTCTATGTATACCTGGAAACTGGTCTGAACCGGTCCACAAGTTAATATTGCATGAAAACCAGCTGGAACTAGTTTCCAGAAGTTAAAGCTGCATAGTCTGTAAGTTTTGATCTTCTTATTCTAAAAATAATGTTTTTATTTTTCAAGAACACAGTAAAAATACTCAAATTCAGGTAAACATTTTACTATTTTTGTAAATCTTAACAAGTTATCACTATCAAAACAATTGCATTTATGTTAAAATTCAACGATCTATAATTATTTGAGGGACGCAAATAATTACCAACAAGAGAAAAATATACACCTATTTGATAAGATAATTCACTTTTCCATGCAGTTTTCAGCTGCACTGAACATTATTATTGTGAAAACATAGCTTAATTCTACTTTTACAAATGATTTTAAAAGAAAATAAAAATTTTCGAAAAATATTCATAGATACAGAGTATGCAGCTTTAATATTTTTGACGCTTCTGCAATATTACCCTCTGGAGAGCTAAAAATAGTATGATGAGTGTGAAACTAGCATGTGCTGCATGAAATTGACATGATTTGCTGTTTCACCTTCCAACAGGTAAATTAAAGACTTTCATGATTTTTACAACAGTTTTGTTTTGTTTTCTTTGCTTATTTATCTTTGTTTGAATAAACAAATTGTAAAAACAGTTTTATGATAACATTTTATATTCCCCATTAAGAGAATTAATATGCATTTGAAATTGCAAAATACTAAATTATAATATTTTAATAAAAGTTGCTAAAACTTGTGAGAAAGTCCTTAGATGTCTTAGATGTCTTTAACAACAAAACTGAAAGTATAGATAAACAAAGTTAAACAGGCACTCATTAATCTTCGACATCATTCGGTCACGTTCGGTACATCATTCGGCCACGTTCGGTGTGTGTTAGCTATTTTGACTGATTAATGCATGGAACAAGTATCTCTTAGCAAGGTGATCTGACAATGCTGAGGCAGTGGTGTAGTGGTAAGATGATTAACTCATATTCCGGATTGCGAGGGTTCGATTCCCACTGAGTATAGTTATTTTAGGCATCATTTTTAAGTTTATATTCTTTTTGAGTTATGATCATATTGTTTCTTGTTTATTTTAATTTAATGGATAGTTGACATGATGTCTGTTTTCAAGACTGATAAGAGATTACTTATGGTCGGAAGCTGATGGCGGTGGGTGTAAAACTCCTGCACATTGTTTCTGATAACAGCCTCAGCAAAGTCATCCACAGGTTTGTATTGTCCCCGTTTCGAACATTGCGGCGACGAAAGTGTACCGGTTTCTCGAAGTTCTTTTCGTACTCGGAAAACGGTTCTTCTGCTGACCACAGTTGCCTGAACAGTATGTTGAATATATGATGAGCTGTCCCGCCCTGAGTGTTTCTCAAAATAGGTTGAAACATAAGCTATGAGAAAGTCGTCTTTTGATTTTAAATGTTTTAAAGATTTCTCAGTAGACATCATAGTTCCTAACTAATATAATGGTTTAAAATGAATTCTATTACATTTACTTTTACACGTAATTTTTTAAAAATCGTGCAAGTCATGATTTATGATAAAAATGAAAATATTTATAAAAAAATATATTGTATGTCGTGAGACTCGAACCCACGATCTCAACCTTTACAGCTATGCCCTCTATCCAAATGGCTAAGCGGGACAGTGATGGATGCTGGATTAGGAAATACTTCTGTCTGAAATCAATACTTTTCATGATGTTTGCAAATCTAAAATTAGTTTACGGAGTTATACGAGTTTATACGGCATATTCATGAGTGCCAGTTTAACTTTGTAAAGCTATAGCAAAATTTTCATTCTTGATTGAAAAGGCATATAACAAAACAGTTATTGACTTCAACTTCGGTAGACATAAGGATTTATCTACCCTTAAAAGCGATATTCACCTCGGCCTAGCGGCCTCGGTGAATTATCACTTTTTCGGGTAGATAAATCCTTATGTCTACCTCATTGAAGTCAATAATTGTATAATATTAACCGCGTCAGGAGAAACATGACTGCATGTGCAAAAGGAAAGGAGCAGATTAGTTGCACACTACCTGTGGAAATCAGCACATTTTTCTTCTAATAGATGGTACACCTCCTCCTCAAAGGAAAGTAACTGATATACTTGGCAGATAAATGTATGAGCCCGTCAGCCCCTTCAGTTACCAGCTACTGTTGGGCTCAAGCATTAATCTACATGTAGACGACTTCATCCTCCGAAAAAAAAAACGAAAATGCGAATTTATTCCACCGTTCAAGTAATATTACTTTTGTCTTATTGAAGAGCATGGTTATATCTACATCAGGATCTAACCAGTTTGCGAAAATCTATTCAACTTGTGTTCAGCATTCCATGTATAAGTATGAAAATTAGTTGTACACGTGACCAATACTGTTTTGTGCTGTATAATATATAGGATTGACTAGAAACTTACTGTATAGTTTATGTCTAATAAAATTCTGTTCTGTTCTAAATCTAGCCTTTAGCTGTCTACTGTGGCTGTACAATCGGTGTATGTACGACCTGGTCGAAATTTTCTCTTCACGCGGTTCACATGACCCTGGGCATAGCCATTCGAACAATTGTGTGTCCTAGGAAGAATCAAAACAAATGTACGTCTTCAAAGCACAGTCAGGTCAGTGTCATTACTGGCCACACGAAAGGATACGAGTCATTAGCTTCCCAGAGATTCACATAAAAGACGAGGCAAAGACTCTTCCTTGGGCGTAAAATGACAATTGCAGGATTTTATTTGTCTCTGCTTATATAGATCTAGTTTGTGTTTTTGGTTTTAAAAGAAATCACCCACATCAGAGTCACAGTTGTGACATACTTAAAACGCCATTTTAGGAACGCTTTTACAGTCTTCATGGGACCACTTCTTACAAGTCTGATACTGTATCCAAGCCTCCCTTGGGTGACTATTTGAATATGGCTCAACACAAACTAAGCAATACCACTCCTCTTTATCAGACGAATATGTTTGCCCAACGCAACTTTGCTCGTGGGATCAACGTAGAAAATAGAGAATACTAGGTGAGTGTCTTTTGATATCAAGTTTACCAGGCAAGGCTTTGAGAACGCTTGTTGATATCACGAGGCTTGCCGAGCGATTCAACATGCGTTCTGAAAGCCGAGCCTGGTAAAGTTAATATCAAAAGACGCGAACCTGGTATTCTATTTATCAGTTTACCCATTGTTGAACAATCTTTAAACTAGCGATTATGACGTATTATCTTGTTTTGTGTTGATTCAGCGTCATTAGCGACGTCATTGAAAAAGTGCAAAGTCATCATGACCTGATAAAGGTAACATGCCGTGAAATAGGAAACGTTTATTAGGTTATGTTGAAACAATTCAATTGATTGTAGGGGTGACTGATAACATCAAATATCTGACCCACGTCGGTCCCACATCGTGCCCATGCACGTTTGCAAAATTCAAATATGTTTGTATTATTTCATGTAGCCATTTCTTCTTGTTATAGTTAAGATCTTTTTCAAATATTGTAAGTGTCATCTTCATAATAAGATGACCAGTGATAGTGGCACCACTGTTTAACCCCCACCGCACATGCATACCTAGTATGAATACCGACTTACCTCTGTATTAGAAAATATTTTTTCTAAAAGGAATTAATTTTTGATAATGCATTTTCGAAAGATGGAAAGGAAACTATCTGAAAATGCATGTATGTTGAAAGAAATATAATAATTTAATTTATTTATATTTAGTTTCTACAGGTCATTTTTATCTTCATGAATGCCAAAGTTTTATCAGCAGATGACATTAGTAGATAGTCTGTGTTTCACTTTCGGGGAGGTGGAATCAGTTGTTGCATTTTAAATCAAATGCTGTGCCTGATTTGTCTTGTTTAAATGAGACAAGAAAACTCACAAGATACACCGATAGGCCAATGTGTTGTGTATATATATGTAATCAAAGGATGTTTTTGTTGTTGTACATAGCATATAAACCTGTTCACCATTGATTGTTGTATACAGTGTCAATTATAGAGGGCCTAATGGAAGATTAGCCTGTATTTTGCTTAATGTGTAGCCCTCTGTAATTAAAGATTATTACTATTATTATTATTATCATTATTATTATTATTATTATTATTATTATTATTATTAGACAATTTTTATGCAATTTTGAATTTTAATGTTGGTAAAGCATTGGTCATCCCACGTTAAACATACGCTTAACGGACCGTTCCAATCCAACATGTCAAACTATAAATAAATAGTTTTACTACTGGTCCCATTCGTCAACTACATTTTTAAAATTATTATAACAATTATACACGTGAATGGAACTGATTCAGTTACATAAGTTTGTACCTTAATGAATTTCCTCTCCAACGCAAATGCGATGTTGGCCCAATGTAATGTGCTCTGAAACCATAAAGTTCTTTTTACATCTGTCTAATAGTAAAATACATTAGTCAGAATATAGATACAGAGAATTTTGCAATAAAAAATTTTGTTTAATAAATCTTGTTAGAAAAATTGTTGCGTTGTTTCGATGTTGTTCCAACGTTGGTATGCCGACGCCCACATTTCCATCAACTACCAACGTGGACCCAAACGTATCCTTGCTATGTGGGATACACAGTTGTGAAATACAGGAAAATATGGATGTACTAAAACGCATATTTTATATTTTCACATGAAATATAAATATTTTCCACTTCACTCGATGAGAATAAATCCCTATTCAAAAAAAATGAATATATCCTCTGTATATCTTTGTTTAGAACCACAACGGAGCAGGTTGATGCACTGCATCAAACTGCCCCAGAAATTTGAGCAATAATACTGGTACCACTCATTATGACTCTCTCCAGGGGTCCTACTGGGCAGATCAAAAGGACAGTCATAATGAGGTGTTTATGACTTCCCTACAGGGGCAATAAAGTGGTCCAATGAAGGGAATAGGTATTTTATGATAAAATATTGATCTTTATCTTAGTGAAAGAAATTGTGTTGTATACAATAATTCCACACTTGAGGCCCCTTTAATTTTGTGAGGTATTGAAACTGTCCCTTATCAGTTAATCCTTTAAAGACATAGAAAATTTAGCAGTAATACTGGTACCACTCATTATGACTCTCTCCAGGGGTCATACTGGGCAGATCAAAGGACAGTCATAATGAGATTATAATGACTTCCCTGCAGGGGCAATAAAGTGGTCCCATGAAGGGACTAGGTAATTTATGATAAAATATTGATCTTTATCTCAGCAAAAGAAATTGTGTTGTTTACAGGTAATTCCCCACTTGAGGCCCCTTTAATTTTGTGAGATAATGAAACTGTCCCTTATCAGTAAATTCACTAATATTTCCATATATCACAAAATGTATGTCTTTAAAGGAGCGTGTGACTTTGAAGATGAAGAATTTCTCTACCATTATTCATAAATGAAACATGGTCGGCCAGAAACAAATGTGGGCTAAACGAAAAACTGTAATTTACCCAAAAAGTACTAACATGCTCCTAAAACGAATTTTCTTCGCCAAAATCGCATTGATTGTTCAACATAGCATATAAACTTGATCACCATTGATTGTTGTAAAAAGTGTCAATCATGGAGGGCCTAATGGAAGATTAACCTGTAATTTGCTTCATTTGTAGCCCTCTGTAAATAAAGATTATTATTATTATTATTATTATTATTATTATTATTATTATTATTATTATTATTATACAATTTTTAAGCAATTTTGAATTTTAATGTTGGTAAAGCATTGGTCATCCCACGTTAAACCCACGCTTAGCCGACCGTTCCAATCCAACATGTCAAACTATAATCAAATAGTTTTAATACTGGTCCCATCCGTCAACTACATTTTTAAAATTATTATAATATAACTGTCATATTTAGGTCATACAAAGCCCAATCGTCATTTTATTCCCACTGCATCAACCTGCCCCTGCATCAACCAGCCCCGGTCTCCTCTACGTGGATAGGTGCCATTATTTCTACAATTTTAATGCAAATTACATTATTTTTGTACACAACCAAGCAAAATATATGCCAATTTAAAATTTGGTCCGTCATATTTTAAGCTTAATGACGTCATTTTAAACGACGTCATGGCAACGTCAGATCGCGCGACCCGGCGCACCAGTATGAAAAGTCCGTTCCATGATTGTTAGCAAGCACATTGGCGCACAATACAATGGCATTCCCCCTAAAAATAGTGTCCATGAAGTAACGTTTCGTACATATGACAAAATTGTATCTTTTACGCCAGAAATGAGATTTCAAAGTAAGCTTAATGTCATATATGGATGGTAAATAGATCTAACATTCGTGCTCCTGTATTATTGAATTTATTTAACTCATTGCGAAAAATAGATAAATGATTTGCAAGCCTCGCATTTTATTTCTTTTCCTCAACTCGTTTAATAAATAAAATAAAACATGAGCATTCATGTAAGATCCCTTAAAACACTGACAAACAAAGAGACACTCATAAAATCAAGACTACAATTGAGCCGCGACATAAGATTTCCAACAATGTGGAAAGTGCGACCAGCAAAGCCTCAGATCAGCCTGCGCATACGTGCAGTCTGTCCAGAGCCTTGCTTGTCGGTTGAATATTCTATGATTGTTGAGCTACTGATTGAACATCATTCGGAGTTTCTGAGCTTAATAGGAGGCTGCACAGACTCGTCTGAGTCTACACTTGTCAAAATGCGACGTTGTTGGAAATCACATGTCACGGCTAAATTAATTAAAGAAACCAGCGCTCTCTTCCTCAGCATGATGATTGCACAACCAGAGGGACGTAACACACAATGGGAGCAACAACCATGTGCGGATCCAGAGGGGGGCGAGACCCCCTCCCCTGAAAAATCACAAAAATAAAGGGTTTCTTATCAATACTGGTCTGGATCCCCTGAAAATCACAAAGCTACCAATCTAGCATTCAATGTTGGGCTATCAACAGCACACCAGCGAAACGCCATTTAAATGGCGTTTCGTTGGCGGGCCGATGATGGCCCGCTTATAGTGGTATTTGGATCCTCACTCCCCTCATCATCCCCTGACAAAACTTTCTGGATCCGCTCATGAACAACAAACAATGAACCACCATCAACATAATCTCCATTCTATATACGAGGGACGTTTTTTATGTTCGTACTGATCTACCAAAAGCTTTGAAGCGTGACTATTTACATTATCGATGTGTTGTTCTAGAAAAAAGGGTTTCAGGCATTTATCTTCATTTATTATAAAAGCTTTGACATACACATATGTTCCATCCAGACTGGCTCATTTTACGCATTCTACATCAATCGTTTGAAATAGAAAGACCCAAAGGTCATTGGTCAGAGGTCGTGGTACATCTATAGAAAGGTAGATTTAATGAAAACGGCGAAAGTAAATGCATGCATCATGCATATATTTGGAAAGATTGCGCTTTTATCTATACATGCAACCTAAAATTATTTCAAAATGCATTATTTTAATGACATTTAAGAGGCAAAGACATACCTATATATCGCACACTGGAAATATGGTAGAAATTTGACATTTATTGACTTGGTCTCTGACGGAACGTTAGAAACAATTGCATGAAAATGGGCCCATAGCCATACACAGCTTCTCAAAATATGCATGCAGATCAAGGACACCACGTGCTACAAAATTATATAAACATTATTATATAATAGCAAATGCGCAACAATCATTGGATATGGAAGATTTGTTTGGAACCTCAGCAAATTGAACAGTAGGCATATAAACTTTTACTGTAAAAATTGACACAAGTAGAAGTTGGATATGGGCTTTTTAATGTGGCTTAATATGTTAGCTGTAGTATTATACTTTTTCTTGTTTATATGGTAGATGGAAGTGTTATGGTAACTTTCATCCCAAAACAATGTTAATACTTTTGTTTTATTAGAAATGAACTGCAAAATAAATAGCCTAGGGTGGTGCTAAATCCCTTATTTTGTATATAAATGGCGTCATGGAGCGTTACTATATTTAGAAAATACATTAAAACTGTTTTTGTGTCTCTTAACAGGTTTTCAAATAACTGCAATAAGAAAATTATGCAGATCCGATTGTTATTGTGTTTTCTACGAGGGGTTGATTTACCCCACCCACTTTTTATAACATGGGGGTATGCCAGTATCGGAAGTTGCCAGTTACACGCTTAAATCGATGCATCAATTTAACTGCTAACGAATGATTGAGTATATCATGTGCTATGTAAAGCCAGAAGAAACTTTAAAATTTGTTCACAATCGTAATTTAAACAGATATAATAACTAGCACTTGACTATGATTATTTTGGTATATTGATGGGTGTTTTAAAAGTGTTATAGAAGAGCAAACAACATGCTTATAGTTTTGCTGTACTTGTCTACGATTAGCGTTTGAATAATTAATTTTGATGGTGCAAAGAAAAAATCGGCTTGAAAAATGCTTATACCACCATAACGAATGAAACTTAACAGCGTCTAATTTCCTAATGACTGCGTGGTTAAAATGACACGGATTTCGGTCAGTGTCCTTTTTACGCCCTATTCAAAGCTATATATATTGACCTAACTAAGCGCTTATGATGTAAAATTTATATCAAGTGATAGACAGGAGATAGACCTTTCAAAACATATTTAGTTATGGTACCGTAAATTTTATATTTGCAGAGATACAGCCCGATTCTACGAACATAAAAAATGACCCTCGTATGATAAACATAAATTGGTTAGCACGCATAGATACCATTTATCTCTGAGAAACAATCAAATGATCAAACTAACTTCGCTAGCAGCCAGGTCTGAACAACAGGCTTATCATCATGGGAGTCTGTAATTGTTCTGTGTTTTGTTGTACATTACTTTATGTCAATTCTAGTTTTGCAATCATCTTGATGGGAAAGAGAGAGCAACACTTTTGGGGTGCCTAGTTTGTGTAATCTGTAGCTCCAACAGTTTTCATAACATTCATTATATTCAAACTTTGCCTAATGATTGTTCATACATTGAAGATGTGCACCATCTATTTTGTGCACATTTGATAAATATTTCTCATTTCTACGGGTGTTGAACTTAAACCTTTTTTCCATCCGTAATGGGTAGGAGTATCAGGTTTACCACAGGTATCATACCTAATTCTTGGACGCGGATATTTTTCGACTAGTCTTTTCGCGGAGAATAAATATACTGAAATTGAAGGTAGGGGCCTTCATTTGGAAAAGTAAAAACTTATTTACGAACACTTGTTTGAGTCGATTAAAGGCATATATGTTTTCTTGAATAGTCACTCTAACAACACTTCATTGCTAATACCCCTATTCCACACAGGTCACGAATCGCCCGAATCGCCACGAATTGATTTTTTTATTTATTCGGGGGGATTCGTGAGGTTTCATTAATTTTTTTCTCCAATCGTGATGATCTACGAGTCAGTCCCGATTCAGATACGATGTCGTTACGAATATTCGGGGGAATCTGCTCAATTCGGCTTGAATCGCGCAAGAATTCATTACGATTAGCAAAATAACATTAGAACATGCTGCTCGAAAGTTACATGTAAGGAATCAATTACGAGTCAGTTAAGAATATGCCGAATGCAGCACGAATTGGGCACGAATTAACAGAAATCCGCGACGATTCGCGAGATTTTTTCTCACGATAGTTATAAAAAGGACAATTCATGCTTCGGGGCATCAGATCCAAAATGAATGTTCCTCGTAAAGCAGCAATAGAATTGATCCTACAACTTGAGTGTTGATAACGGCTTCTTATATAGCTAGAAGAAAACAACTACGTTAAAGTCGAGAGGCCCTAACCCAGACTCTTTGACTTGGAAAAATATGGCAGTTCGCCATTGGCAAAATCACCAGCCAGGAGTTAGTGACCGATCCTGATTTCGCTCTAGAATCTGCCAAATCTGTTTCAAAATTCTAGGACTGCTCTAGTGCGCGTGACGGGGTAATTAATCTTAGGGGAAATCCTTCTACTATTTCTTCCTTGGTTTTATTACTTGGTTTAATCTCCCGATTCCCCACGAATGAGCTAAGAGTAGCTACGAATGCCCCAAAACGCCTCCGAATCGATTACGATTCAGTTACGATGTCAAAGAATGCCTTAGGAATTTGGTAAGAATCACGCACGATTTTTCGAATCGGGGAATTCGTGGCCAAAGTTTTGAACAGTTCAAAACTTTTGAGCCGAATTCCCGATAGACCTATGAATTGCAAGAACTCACTACGGACTGTGCGAATCAGATAAGATCTTCACAAACTGAGTACGATTCAGCCACGAATCCAAAAATTTGTTAATTCGTGTCAATTCGGGGGATTCGGGGCCTGTGTGGAATAGGGGTATAAGGCATTACAGTACTTAAAATATGCGAGAAAAATGCAAATACATCATGAACGAGTCCTTAAAATCGGGATACTTTTGGATTGATTGACAATTACACCTTTTTACAGAAATGGTTTCTATATTATTTGCGTTTTTGGTGAAACAACGTTTACTTGTTTCTACCTGTATTTTAATGATTCGGCTTAAATGAACGTCAATTGTTTATGAGAAAGGGATTTCTGCCCCTACCCATTCAACGGTTGCAAGTCTTAACCGCGGAGGCGCTTAAAAATGCCATAGTGTCCGCAGGGTTTTGTTATCTGGCCGCGGGGTAGGGCTTTTTAGAACCGTTTTTTTCAAATATTGATTATAGCGGCAAGAGCCAAATATGGGCTTAAAGGCACTTACATTTTGATAGTCTGTTGGTTTCTACCAGCAGGGACAGCCGATACTGGTTCTATTGCGAGTTTGGTGCGAATCTGAACCACAGGGTGAGAGCATGCTCCTAATCTTACCGCGGATGTGACCATTGTCGGCGTTGTTCATGGCAGCGGAAATCCTAAAACTAAAAAAAACTATCAGAATCATTCATGACAAAAGATAGGTAGGTGGTGTGCCAATAACGGTTAAATCAGAATGAAGCCATTGGGTTTTCGTTCTTTTTATTTCTCTGTATGCTCATTTAGCCAAACAATCTAGTATTTGCGGTAGTAAGATCGCCTGACCAAAGTGCCAAAGGTTGTGAGCAGCAAAATCTAGCTGTTTGTCTGTCTGTCCGTTAATCAGCAAGTCCATCTGTCTGCATTGATTATTTTACTTGTATGCTCGTTAAACCAGCTTACATGTGTCTAGTAGCTCGGGTAGTAAGAGCGCCTTCCAATGAGGCTGTGAGCAGTACATGTATAATCTAGCTGTCTGCCTGGCTGCATACTTGTCTATCCAATGCTCTATGACTGTCTGTCTCGCTGTATCGGTTCTAGCTCAGGTGGTAAGAGTGCTTGACCCCATTGGGGATACTTTCATTTTTTTCTAAATACGTAGGTTTGTGCCCTGCATATACTCTTTTCCCCCAAAAATATAAGGAATATCAGGCATACCCAAAAATATTTGAAAAACATCCACAAACACATTTTCCAATAATGTACCTTGACCTTAAGAAAAAGCCTTAAAATGTCTAGAAATGAATCCCCCAAAAGTCCAAAAAATATTCATAATTTCATCATACCCCAAAACATATTATTTATTTTTCTGACCCACCCCCATCCAAAAAATCAAATTCAAAATTTTAAACCTCCAAAAGTGGACAGAACCTACTTATATATGATAATATTAGAGTACCACCCCCCCCCCCCCGCCCCCGAAAGCTGACCATTGTTTTTAGAGAAATATGCACCAAAATATAGCTGACTGTCTGCTTTCTTCTCAGTCAATCAATCAGTCAGCCAGCCAGCCCCAACAACCGCGTAGACTGTCAGTGAGCTTCTTTGTAAAAGCTAATACTTGTTACTTAAAAGTGGTTGCGTGTCCCAGGGGTGGGGCGGGGTTGGGGTGGAGGGAGTAACTCTCATTTTTTCTTGATACGTATGGTCAGGCCCAGCACTTACCGTTCACCCCAAAAATATCAGGATTTTAAAATACCTCAAAAAATATTTGGAATTTTAGCAACCCCCAAAAATATTCCCCATTCTGTACCTTGACCGAATGAAAAGATCATAAATGCATATAAATGACCCTTAAATATAGTCAAATTTTGTGACAAACTCCCAAAATATCTCCAAAATCTTCATTCCCCCCAAAAATATTCATTTTTCTGAAAACCTCAAAACATACTGAAATCAAAAATTTTGAACCCCTAAAATGGCTTGAGCCTACGTGTGTATGAAAATATCAGAGTACCCCCCCTCCTAGGCTTGTTCCTCGAGGTCAGTTATTGATAACAACAGCACAATTTTGGGGGCATAATTGTTAGAAGTTAAATGGCATTGTAGACAACAGAGGAATAGGCTACTGTCCCACGGTCCTACATGCGCGGATCCAGACAGTTTTTGTCAGAGGGGGTCCAACTATAGCGTTTTTTTTCCTTTGTTTTTAATGATGTCGAGAGATTGGATCCGGATACTACTATAAGCGGGCCGTCATCGGCCTGCCAGCGAAACGCCATTTGAATGGCGTCAAATGGCGTTTTACTGGCGAGCAGATACTGCTGGCCCATCATTGAATGCTAGGATGATAACTGTGATTTTTCAGGGGGTCCGGACCAGAATTGCTGAGAAACCCTACATTTTTGTGATATTTCGGTGGAGGGGGGGGGGGGGTCCGTATCCGTGGATGTACTGTGGCCGCGAATCTTTTGGCGTCCGTCCATTTTTATTGTTCCTTATTGTCAAAAAACGACATAGGGTATAATTATCATTATCTATTGATATGCCCGTTTTTTAAGAATATACGAAAATTGCACATTGACCCATATTATTACAAAAGACCAAATATTATTAAATACAAGGAGTTGCTTAGTATAACTAGTGAACCAAAACTACGAAAACTGAGTCTATTTATGAAATGTCTTATGATACAATTCCACTGATGTAGTAGATATAGCCTTTCGCTGTAGCTGTCTTATGCGCCTGCTCTTTATAACATGCTGAACAATGTTGTATAGTGTCCCAAACAGGGGAAAAATAGCTATCAGCATAGACCTAGATTGGACGCCGTAATACACGACATCTTGTCAGGGTCTCTATTGTTAGCTCTAGAATTCTTATATTCGGCGACAGGAACATGCAATTAGGTTAGTGAATGCCTATACATTCCTTCATTTCTTTCATGAAATGCTACATTCGTGCAATGCTTAATGACATAATCGATTCCACTGTTACAGAAGTTAGCCATTTACCGTGGCTTTTGTTCGCGTATGCAGTTCAAAACAGGCTAATTTAATTTTGCATACTACCCCAAATACACGCACAAAAGCGATCAGCCGAGACCCTGGCTGGATGTCGTGACGACATCGTGTCAGGGTCTCTACTGTTTGCTCTAGAAATACTATATCAGTTACCAAAGCTGGTTATTACATGCTTACATATTCCTATAATTTATTTAGGAAACCCGTTATATAATAGTATTCTAAACGATTTCGTAATGAGCCCAAAAGAAAGGGCATAAGCCAACAGCCGAGACCCAGATTTGATGTCGTTCCACACGACATCTAAGCTGGGTGGCTACTGTCCGCTTCAAAAAAAGAAGCATTGATCAGTATATATGCTTACCTAAACCTACATTGTGTTTATCAAAAATGCCGCTTTAAAATTACCTAATTACCCAAATATAGTAACTCTGTGGTTATGGAATTTACACTGTAGCCGAAGCACGCAGCATCTTATCAGTCCCTACTGTTCGCTTTAGAGAAAAAAATATTATTAAGCATATTTTCTCAAGCACGCTTGATAAACTTTGCATAATGTCCCAAAAATGGGACATAAGCTATCAGCCAGGACCCAGATTGGATGCCGTTGAATGCGACATCAAATCAGGGTCTCCACTGATCGCTGCAGAAGGGCTATACTCCGAAACACTGTAAGCCGTAGAACGCTACCTCTTGACAGTCTCTATTGCTGGCTTCAGTAAGTTATATTCGATTACCAAAGCATTAGTTAAAATATGCTAACACACTCCTACATTTTACTTATGAATCGCTTATCTCCATAATACTCTAAACAATTGTCACAAGGGACATAAGCTGTCATCATATACCCAGATGAGAAGCCGTAACACGCAATATCTTGGCTGGGTCTCTATTGTTCGCTTCAGAAAAAAATAAATAAATCTACTGTCCTGCCAGCCAAGGGTGACAGTGATGTCATGTTTTGTTTACAAACTATCGGGGGCTTATAATCGATAGACCACTTGTGTATTAGTCCTGTCCGCAGGATAGGATTGGTGCACAAGTGATCTATCGATTCGCGCGAGCTCAAGTGGAACTGAACTGAACTGAACTGAACTGAACTTTATTAAATATAATATTTTTGCCCAGGCCATACGTAGATGGCATATGGGCCATAATATTACTATAAAACATTTGTAGTGACATTTTAACAGTTAACGTAAACATGGGAGCATGAAGCAAATTTTTATAAGAAGTATGGTTAGAATGCGCTGTAGAGTGCAGTGTTATCGTTGACTTCACGGAGAGAACATTATCAATTACATAGGTTTCGATGTGCGTCAGGGTGAAGAATAGTCCGCTACTAACGCAGAGCGCCGAGGCGAAGTCGATTCGGGTTGCTTCGAAACCGGATCGACGCCGCCCAGCGCTAAGCATTAGTCTTTTAGTATAGAAGGCTATATTCGACAGTTGGTTTGATGGTTGAATGTTAAAAATGCCGTAGTCAACTTTCACGATACAGTTGTCAAATGTGCTTCTATGCTCAAGTAGATAATAATTAATAAATATATGTATATATATATATACCAGCATGTGATAGCCAACGGTGTTCCGGGATAGTACATGGGCAGTGGGGACCAAGCTGCGACGCCTCGAATGCTGCGTCGCATCGAGGTCCTCACTGTGCCACTGCCTATAACATCCTCACGTGACTTACTATAGTAATAACAACACGTAGTAAACTTGACCCAATTTAAACCGTGGCCATTCATCCACAACACTGCATAGCTCCACGTGGGAATCGTGGAGACCTAGTTTATCCCGCTGGGTAAAGACATGGATTTAAATGTGGTTCGAGTGATTTGGATTAAATTTAAGTGTAAGAATTTTACTTTTTTCTGCCCATATACTATGAACAGCAACGGTGTTGATCGGAATGCGCACAAACGCAAGCCGACCACCACCCTTGCTCTTCATGCACAGAATTGTCATTGCATGTCATGATGGTTTTGGGCTGTTTCAACTTATGTTTATTTCATTGACTTTTATCATCGTGTTGGCCAGATGACACAACAGCGCAGGCCGAACATGAACTGGCTGTAAATAGCAAATAATGCGAACAATATGGGCCAGGACCAGACTAGCCCGTTGGGAGCAGTCTGGCCAGGGCTCATATTATTTGCTTCTTTGATAAATTTGTATGACAGCAATTGGATTTATATTCCCTTAGGGACGGCCTTGTCGGGGCCCGCATGGTTTGCTCACTAGGCCTATATTGCTAAAAATATGGGCCAGGACCAGAGTGCTCCCTTAGGAGCAGCCTGATCGAGGATCATAATTTTTGCTCTCCCGATTGCATTATATCACAGACGTATGAACAAGCAGTAGGACAAAGATTAATAGTACAATTATTACAGAACCACTACCATGATGGTCAGTTACAAACATTATGGGTCCAGACCAGACTGCCCCTTTAGGAGAAGTCTGGTTAAAACTCTTAGCGTTTGCTACCGCGATCAAGTTTATATGGTGGCACAAATCTCCTAGACGCCTTGTGATCCTGAATATGATTTGCATTCTCCCGTTGGAGTTACTGTCCCTATTGAAAAGGGGGGGAATTGTAAATTACCTCAAATATTTGCAGTAACTTCCCTTGGTTGTGCATAAACCGGCTAATCACCCGGTATCATGTTGTGTATACTTAGTATAAAAACGGTGCATATCAGACTGCTCAAATGGGCAGCCCGCCCAGCACCCCCGTTGTCCTTATATGTAAAAAGTATTCTGTCATATCATATGTCCGGCCATTTGTACGTGTACTTCTAGAAGGCACAGCTACGCAGGTCTGTTTAATTATGTTTTTGGTTATTTTGGTGGAGGTTTACATAACAATTTCAATTAAATTATTACGTCACTGTCACTCTTGGTTGGCACGACAGTACGTTCGGTGACTAAACGCATTGGTCAGTACATATATATATATATATATATATATATATATATATATATATATATATATATATATATATATATATATATATATATATATATATATATATATATATATATATATATATATATATATTTGTTTTCAATGTGGGACCGGAGTGCATCACCAGCTTACAGTGAAGGATCCAATGAGATACTCCGTCTGATCCCGCAGACGCAGTGTCTCAGTGGAGCTTGACTGATTGTTTTCCAAAGACATATGAAATATAGTGCTTTGTCAAACACACCTTAGGCTTTTGTTGCGTTCCTTTCCTGAAAAACTGTGTTAGGACTATGATAATACAACAACTGCTCAACCATTATGGACCGGGAGTAGACGATGAACCTCTCGTAGTCTACATTCGCTCGATTCTGTTGATACGGTGCATGTTGGACGCGCACGGCCCTGGCTACGGCCCGTCGTCAGGGTGGCCGGGTCGTCGCCGACATGCAAGCAGCGATGCACTGGCGATGACACGACCTCCTCTTTTTAATTACTGTAACCTGGTCGGGGTGGTGTGCAGTCAGACATGCAAAACCATTTTCTTTTCTTACCTGTCATCAGCCTGACCCAAATAAATCCATACACATTTATGATTATCAAATTTCGGAATGTTTATGGTAAATTCCTTAACAGTGAATGAACTCTGTATCGCCAGTGATTTGCTGGAGTATCACGTGCGATTCTACACATGGCTGATTTTAACCCAGTGAAGCGGTGAAACTAAACCAATTGGCAAAGGGAAACTATCGAACCAAAAACAAATCTGAAATTGTATATGGTCTCCAGCGTTCTCGCCCCTACTACTACCTACCACTACCTGTAACATCAAAAGCTTTTGTGTTTGACAAACCACTCTTGTTACCATTACATATATTTCTATTGTGAATCCTTATGTACCACTTGTTGGTCTAAGTGAATAAAATTATGTCTATGTCTATGTCTATGTCCTAATTATGTTGCTCTTAGTAGACGAAAATGGACATCTCGCAGAAAAAATCAGTTGCAGACAACATTTATATGTCAGGTGCGTCGCACTGTGTTGTGTCCTTTAGCAAGACACATTTATCCTTGTTTTAGTACTGGTTCAACCCAGTAAGACCCGTCACGACATATCTGAAAAATTGTTGACTGGGATGTAAAGAATCAAATCAAACAAAATCAGGGGCGTAGCCAGAGGATTTTATCATGTTGAAGACTACCAAAAATATGAAGAATTAAGATATCTGACCTAGCACACTTTACTTATCAGCAATGATCGCGAATAACAAAAGCGCTGATCAGACTGTGCGCAGAACCAGTGCCTTGTTTGTTCTTTGAGATTTCTCGCATCGAGGCCCATGCGATGTTGAAGCCCAGACATCCTGGCTTCTGCCTTGCTGCGCGCCTCTATCTTAAAACAAATACTGGGGCGTGGGGAGAAGGGTTATTTATTTTCAGAAAGCTGGGGAGCACTGGTAATTATTTTCAAGGATTTGGGGAGCAAATTCATAGTCTTGGGGGTTTTGGGGAGCCCTGCAAAAAAGTAAAAAATTTTTTTATAAAATCTCACCTTAAAGGAAAAGCCTTCATTTCATTTGATTTTTAAATCAAAATCTTCGGCTTCTGAGAGGAAGCCCCCAGACCCCCCTTGGAAAATCTAAATGTATTTACATGCTAATCCGGTTTTGGGGAGCCCTGCAAAAAAGTAAAAATATAAATTTATAAAATCTCACCTTAAAGGAAAAGCCTTCATTTCATTTGATTTCTAAATCAAAATCTTCGGCTTCTGAGAGGAAGCCCCCAGACCCCCGTTGGAAAATCTAAATGTATTTACATAATAATCTGCCTTGTATTGGTATTGGTGAAAGGTATGGCGAATAATTTTTACTAATGTGGATTTATTATCCTTAAAATGCTTATTTTTAGGTTGATAATAATGTTTTTTGGAACTCTCAAATTGTGACAGCTTGCACCATTTTATTAATAAAAAAAAACGGGGGAGCATACCCCGGGACCCCCTAGCACGAATCTGAATCCACATCATTACATGACTATCTACGCGCCTGGTATGTATTATTTCATGTAAAAAAAGGAAAAGCGTCCATTGTTTTTACATTTCTTTGGCTTCCGGGGGGAAGGCTATTGCCCCTAGAGCCCCCTTTTAATATGTGATTGTATTCATTTTTGTACTGCGCATCAGGATTAATCTTGGAGAAAAATATGGCACAAAATTTGGGGTGTTGTTGATTTGTTATCCTAAATATTGTTGATATTTAGGTTGATAATAACATACTTTGGAACACTCAGAATGCACCAGATCGCACCATTTTATCATATTTTTCACGGGGGATCATACCCCCGGAACCCCTAGCACAAGTGTTTATTTCATTAAATTAATTATATATCATGTAATATTTGTATTCTTTGGCTAAGCCTTATCTTGACATGTATATAAGTAAATATATTAAGTGAATATTTAGTCATCCGCTCGTAGTTTCATAGTTCCGCTTCATAGTTTTAAGTATGTGAATTTAAACTATGGAAAGAAAACTACATTTTAGGGAGAATTGGCTTATATTTTAAGGGGATTTGGGGAGAAGTTGAATTAATTTTAAGGATTTGGGGAGCAAAGGAAAATACTTTCAGGGAGGTGAGGAATTTGGGGAGATCAATGCATTGTTTTCAGGATCAAGGGAGCACAGACTCCCTGGGGGCTTCAATACTATACTCAACTACAAAAGAAACCCATCGGCCACTTTTAGGGGCAATTATGGTAATCAGAATGAAGAAATGAAAATATATTTATACCAAATTCCTTAACAATCAGTTCTGCATCAATTTATTGAATAATGTAACAGTTTTACTTAAATCCGTTCATGATGTACGCCAGTTTTTTGACAAGGGGTAATTTTTAAAAATGACAAGTTTTCACTGAGAATGAATATCTCGATCTCGTCCAATTCAGTTCACTTGAATTAAATTCGTCAAAAAACGGACATGACTCTCTCCTGTGGCAATAACTGCATCATAACGAGGTCGAATTGAAAGCACGTAACGTCGCACATCATTCTTGGGAATCAGCGCCCGTTCTTAATGGAGAGCAACCTGAAGCTATCAAAGATTCCGAGGTTGCACTGAACCACCCTGGATGCATCGCAAGAGCTCATCCCACAGCTGCTCTATCGGATTGAGATCCGGGCTTACTAAAATATCGCGGTTTGGTTTGTCTTCTACACACATTCGATGGCCTCGTCAGAAAGGGACATACCGGTTATTGGACGAAGTGAACTGATTTAGACGAGAATTCGAGTGAAAACCATTTGTTTGAAACTTGTCATTTTTAGAAATGACCCCTTGTCTATACCTTGACGTACAGCATGAACGGGTTAAAGTAAAACTGTTACATTATTCAATATTTTGATGCATAATTGATTGTTAAAGAATATGGTATAAAATATATTTTTAAATCTTAATTATTTTTCTATAATTGCCCAAAAAAGTTACTGATGGGTTTCTTTTGTAGTTGAGTATATATTTGTTATGTTTTGGTGTGTTTAGCAGACGATAAATTCACGAGGCCCTCTCAAAGTGGTGGGGGTAAATGTCCCCATGGTTCCCTGAAATAAAGGGGCTTTTTCCCCTGCCCCCCCCCCCTCGAAAATTTGCTGTCTTATGTTCCCTGTTCCCAATTATTGTCTATGTTCTTCTGTTTCAATCAAAAGTTGTCCTTACTTTCCCCGTTCACCTGAAATAAATGCCATTTTTCCTGTCCCCCAAACACCTGGGAGAGCCTCATGAATAGTAAATTTCCGATTCAGTTTAAATAAAATCAGAAGTCTGCCATTACTTTATTCTTGATCACAATATTGCTATTTGCAAAGAAACACAAACGCAGTAGATCTAATGTATTGTATGACTCATCCAGGAGTAGCTCAAAACAGGAAAAAGATGAAAGAAAACTGTTGGTAGGTCCTCTATCTTGAACGTGTGGGAAAGCAGTGTCTATCTAACTCCCCTGAAATAAGTCGGATCATATACTTAAACGCAAAAGAAACGCAACTCTTTCTAAAATGGTAGTTATGTCTTTTTCATCAAAGAAAACAAGCCAGCGATAATAAAATCGCTATGTACCGCTATTTGCCTTGTATACAGAACCAAAATCAGACCGATATGGCTTATGGTTGGCGAGCTGCAACGAGAAATGTAAGGCAACCCCCATTTTTAATGTCACAAAGTTAAAAAATTGTGCCTATTTTGCGAAAAAACGTTTTAAACCAATATCGGTTTTTGAAAGCAAAAGGGTAGACAAAATCAAATCAGGTACTTTTATGTTTCTGTCAACGTTCATTTTGTCAAAACGACGTCTTTAACTGTTTTGCGTAATTGGCCATTTTTATCCAAATGAATATTAATAATCGAAATATTTTAATGTCACTATATAGCCCTCAATACATTGCATAGAATACATAGGTATCACAACATGATCGAACGAAATGCGTCTGTAATGACTGTTTTAGAAAAAAGGAGGTTGACGTCAATAAAGAAATGTAGCAATGCAGCGACTGGTAGCGTTGATAATCAATAACTTGCAAACCGTTTTAGTGTTTTCCTTTAGTTAAGACATCTGGCTATCAGATCAATCTGTTTGTTCTCAAATCGAATGAGACATCACCTTTTTAGAGTCCATTTGTTGAAATTTACTGACGTCAATAAAACGTCAGAACAGAAATCGTGATCAAAACCATCTTACGGCAAATCATTACTCAATGCGCAGGAACACAGGATATAATTAAGAAAATTAGACTCATGTGATCCATGTGGAAGAAAAAGTGGATTGAAAACGGTTGCGTTTCTTTTGCGTTTAAGTATATTTATTTTATTATTCTATTCTATTATCAAGTCTTTAAAAGTCTTTTTAACAAGAGCTTACCCCGATTCTATCTTATTTACATTTACTATAATAACAGAAGTTCTTGCGTGAATTATGTTTTGATTATTTTAATGTTGTATGTGCGACCAGCAAAGCCACAGATCAGCCTGCGCATATGCGCGGTCTGATCAGAGCCTTTGCTAGTTGCTTGAAAACTTTACCCTGCGGTAGCCTTTCTTTGCCTCAATCAGTGCAGAGTCAGGGAAACGAGAATTGTCTTTTGTTACTTGACGTTCCTCTGAATCGGCGGAATCCCAACTGTAACCGCCCGACCTCAGCATTCGTCGTCCATACATTTCCAGTACGTCCTCTCTTCTCCTGTTAGCCTGTGTTTGGTGCTTAAAAGAACCGTTTCATCGCGACGGTTCTTTTGAGTACCCACAACATATGCTTTGGTTGAGAAATAAGAATGTTATATGTTACTGTTACACATTCTTAACTGAAGTCATGCTTATGTTCAAAACAATATAAAGACCAACATTAGGAATGCATGATGGGAACTCCATTTGTATTAAATTGATCATAGGAATCAAATGATAGTGTTGCGAACCTACAAGTTTGACTTTCTGCTCCAACATGAAGCAAAAACAAGCACAAATATACTGAACAAAAGTGAAAACGCTACACCTGAATTGTTTGCCATCTGTATACAAAATTATGAAAACCAAGAATGCAAATGAAAGTGTATCTTAATGTTCAAATACTGGGTAATGCATAACAGTAAAAGTTTTACGGATGTTGTCACGAGAAAACACATGAAAGCCATTTAAATGTGGCAGGGGTCCAATTTTTCAGGTTGCCAATTTGAACAGAAATCTCACACAGTTCAGGCCTTCAGAAATCCTCTACCTACGAGATCCAACTGCACGAAATTGTTGTCTAGACATGTGTTAACCAGATATGTGAAGGACTTATCTGAAGTGTGTTTTGATTTTTAGAAAAACAATCTTAAAAAGCAGGTTTTCCATCAAATTGCCAACTTTGAAATTTTAACACTGAAATCGCCATTGGAAAATCAATGTGTTGCTGCATCTTAGTATGAAGACATTACTAGTCGAGAAATGGTAGAAACAATGTGCTGAGAGGTCTATATAATTTGGCAAAAGAAACTTATCGAAAACCGTGATAAATCAAAGATAACCAAGCATTTAATATTGAATTTCCCTATTTGTTTTTGTCAAAGGGAGACAATTTTCAATTTTTTACAAATTTGATAAATTCGAAATCAATTTCTGAGCTTGTTTCAAGTGATTAATCTTTTTTTTTTTTGTTTTTATGCAACAAAATTATGACCAATTTTGATAAGCATAACAATAATAATTTGCGCATGCGCAATAGCAAAATTAAGTGAATAAAGCTTTCAACACTTAAAGGATCATAACTCAGACATCAAACGAGACAAATAGGTTGAGTTTCGACGAATCGTTTGCTGGATGTCTGGGAAACATTATCAAGCTTTAGTAAATACCTTTTGTCCCATACTTTCTCACAAAATATAGATAATTGTAGTGTAACGTTTTCACTTTTGTTCAGTATATATTGCTTAGCCAAATTTTCAAACATTTAGGGGAAGAATCGTGATACTGACAAAATATTTTTTATTTTGATTTGATTCTTTTATTTAATCAAGCAAACTCCAGTCTAAATTCAGCAAATATATGATATCTATATGGACTTACGCTTTTCAGTAAAGCATTGCATAACTATTTTAAATAAAACATGTTTAATAGCGTAGCCAGAACGCTGGAAAAGTTACGCACACCAAATGCAAGTATGCACTGATATATTGAAAAGTGTAAGTCCATATAGGTATCATATATTTGCTGAATTTAGACTGAAGCTTGCTTGATTAAATAAAAGAATCAAACGCTGAGACGCTTTAAAACCAGAACCACTGCCAGTTGAGCCTTCGGGAGTTCCTGGACATAGAAACACAAAAAGCATAAACCCACCCGGCCAGTACTGGTACAGCCAAGGAACATGGCCACAAAAATTAAAAGAATCAAACGCGTCCCTTTTCAAAATGGGAACTTCTCTTAAAGGAATGAATTTGCTCCCTGAGGGAGCGAATTTTCCTTTGTGAGCAGTTCCTTATAGTATGAAAAATCACTATTACCACATTAGGTGACCTCCCTTGAATGTTACTATTTTTATTACGCATGTGCGTAACTGCGTAATGGGAGCTCAGCCAATGATGTTGATTCAGATTATTGCATTTTAAGCAATGTATCTATTGCAACTTCAGGGACAGTACTAGGATTCAACACTGTATCATCCGCGCTTCAGTATTAGCATTTTCCATCAGTATTCTCCTCGCTCATACTAGCAAAATCTTGGTGTGCCCCGCAGACAGGTACACCAACGTCCGCGGATAAGATCAACATTTTTGAGCATAGGCACCTCGTTTAGATGACATTATCTAGTAAATGCTAAGAGCAATTACTATATTATTTTTTGCAAAATTGCTATCGATAACCTGGCTTTTAAGATATCAATGTTAAATCAAATGTTATTTTAGGATTTTCTCAGTTCGATCGACTGAAAGCAATTTCTGCCTTTCAAAATAATTTCCACCGTTTTAAACCATATTTTGTGGTCCAACAGTAGAGTTTGCAAGGTTTGCGATATTCTACGCACATAAATGAGTGTTTGGTTTTATTAATACAATAGATTGGAGTTGGATATAGATAAGAAAAAATATTTTTTTTACCCTTTTACGGAACCAACCCTCCCCTCCACCATAAAAGAAACAACCCCTGAGACAAGACTAGCTGAAAATTATCCGCGGTCAGAAAACAGTATGATACCTGTGGTAACTCCAACAGTTTTAATTCCTTTATATTCAAACTTTGCCTAATGATTATTCATACATTGAAGATGTGCACCTTCTTTTTGATATTTTCTTATTTTTTACGGGTATTGAACTTAGACATTTTTTCCTTCTGTAATGCGTAGGGGGTGTCAGGTTTGTGTTATCTATAACTCAAATAGTTTTCATTCCATTATGTTCAAACTTTGCATAATGATTATTCACACATTGAAGATATGCACCTTCTATTTTGTGCACATTTGATAAATATTTTCACATTTTTACGGGTGTTTAACTTAGACATGTGTTCCATCTAAAATGCGTAGGGGGTGTCTGGTTTGTGTAATCTGTATCTCCAACAGTTTTCATTCCTTTATATTCAAACTTGGCATAATGATTGTTCATACATTGAAGTTGTGCACCTCCTATTTTGTGCACATTTGATGAATATTTTCTTATTTTTTAGGTCTGTTGAACTTGGTTATTTTATCCATCCGAAATGCTAAGGGGGTGTCTGGTTTGTGTAAATTGTGACTCAAGAAGTTTCCATTCCTTCATATTCAAACTTAATATATTATGATTGCCCATACATTGAACATGTGTGCACCCTATATTTTGTGCACATCCATCCAAAATGCTATGGGGGTGTCTGATTTGTGTAATATGTGACTCCAGCAGTTTTCGTTCCTTCATATTCAAACTTAACATGTTATGATTGCTCACACATTGAACATGTGTGCACCCTATATTTTGTGTGCACATCTGATAATATTTTTGGGATTGTTGAACTTAGACATTATTACGTCTACACCAACTTTGGAGTTTTTACATTGTTTATTTGTGTGCTATCTGCAATTCTTATTCTTCAAACAGATTTGATTCCTTTATATTCAAAACTTTGCAGAATGATTGTTCGCACATTTAAGATGTGCATCGGCGACGCAGGTCCAGAGCAGAGTTTGGTCTTGTCTCTATTTCTGAGGGATCCGTTTTTCCAGATTATTTAGAGGTCGCAACAGCTATCGTTGTATCGGTGTGGAGTTGGTAAAACTTCTCCTTGTGCATCGATATAGTGTTGATATATTTTCATACTCTGGTCCTTCGGGAATATTGGGTTCTGACGGAAAACAGAACACCACTTAAGCCGGTGCTAGGGGGCGCGAGAATCGCTGCACTTTCGTTCTCATGAAAAGACTCAATAAAATCAAGCCTGCTGTTTTCTTATAGTGTTGGTTCTCTCTATTTCTGAGGGATCCGTTTTTCCAGATTATTTAGAGGTCGCAACAGCTATCATTGTTTCTGTGTGTAGTTGATAAAACTTCTCCCCGTACATCGATATAGTGTTTATATTTTTCATACTCTGGTCCTTCGTGTATATTGGGTTCAGACGGAAAGCAGAATAATGCTCAAGCTGGTGCTAGGGAGCGTGAGAATTGTTGCACTTTCCATTAGTTCTCACGAACAGACTCGATAAAATCGAGTCTGCTATTTTCTTATAGAGTTGGTTCTCTCTATTTCTGAGGGATCCATTTTCCAGATTATTTATATAAAGTCTTTTCATATTTAGAAAGGGGCTCTTTCATGGTATGGGAAATTAACATGGGAGTCTGCCCACGCTTGGAATGTGATAATATTATGTTTATTTATTGTCTTGGGTATGACTTTTATATTTATGGTGCATTTGAGTTTTTGTGCAATTCCATTGCTAATTTATGACGTCATGTATGATATCACTACAATACCTTAGGGTATCCAGTTATAATCATTTCTAAAGTAATTGACATATCATGTAACGGGCGCAGAAATGCTGTATTCAATAACTATATCATTGTTAAGTTCGTTGATACTATAAATGGCTTTTTATGTATTAGGATAGCGGGTGGGCAATCATTTTTATGAGATGGTACCCCAAATTTCAACTGTATATTTTGTATTCAGTCGAATTTGGAATTAAAATTTTTACATGTTGCGGTCTTTGTCAAGATACCATTTCGACATATAAACTTTCCATATATGTTAAGAATATGTAGACAAAATTTCATGAAATTCAAAGACCGGTAACATATTTTTCAACTTGATGTAAACACATGGCCCTAATTCATCAAAATATAAAAAATACAATAATCATGTTTCACTGTAAAACATACTTGAATACTTGCTTAGTTTTAATCACCATGCTAGTACGTTTATTGGTAGAAGTTGATATGTTCAGTGTTTTCCCTATTGCTGATTGGAAAAAGAAAAAAAAAACAATATTCTTTGATATTAAGTGCCATGATTCTTATTTAATGAAGTGCTTACACAATAATATTACCCAAAACGATACAATATTGTGACACTGGACTTACCACATCTAGTTTCTAACGTTAAAACTACATCTAACCAATGTTCCACTTAATATGTAATATAATTAAGAATTTTAATTCATACAGAAGAGAAACCTTATGACAAGTCAGTTCATACAGGAGAAGAACCTTATATCTATGGTTTTATAATTGTAAGCCTCATTAATAAACCTGGTTCACAAGAATAAACCCCTGTCAAACCTATTGGTTAAAATTAACCATTTTGGTCACAGAGAACTCTTGGCTTCAAAGGAATTGCTAAATAAATGCTTAAATTTTCTCTGTTTATTCTATTTTGTAAAACTGATGCTGATTTCTATCAAATGGCAGCATTTATTCTTTGGCTGGCTGTATATTCCAGGCATACAGTTTCGTTTTCTGGACCTCACTTATTCATGTAGAACACTGTTCTATGATACCTTTGACATGACTCTGTTACACTTAATCCTGGTCACGGCACCAAAATGTGGTTACTCTAGTTCAGTTGGGATGTATAGAAATATTTGGTCTTCTTGTTTTCACATGTTTATTGATAGGATATTATGTTTCTTAAACAATATCATGCAGGACTTGAGGAAGTGATACACATTGTCTTGGCCCCATAGTGCCATGACATGGGGCCATGACCTTTGGCATTTCAGGCAATTGAATCATTTGAAATTGTCTAAACATGTCTTTCTTTAAGAAAAGTGGAAGTAGATTTAAAAACAACCTCCTTCTGTCGAGTTATTGATTCATTTCAACTAAATGATTAATTTTGCTAAAACTGACCTATACCCATAAGAGGTAGGAAATGACAAAGTTACCGGTTTTGGATTTTCATGAAATTTGGCTCAGATCAGTAGGATATATATGGCATGTTTTTGTGATAATATGATATCTTGACAAAGACTAGAACATATCTATCTTTGGAATTTAATATTGAATGTTTTGTAAATTTTTGAAAAAAAATATTGAAATTTTATAATCACTTCTTCAGAAAACGTAAACCATAATATATCCAAATGGTTTCCTGGTAATAATATAATGCCTGTGGCATTTTGGATTTAATCTAGATGATAAATCATAGAAATAAACAAAACTATAGATTTAGGACATGGAAATTAAGAGACAGGTGTCACCTCAAAGGTGGAGTACGTCAGGGTTGCTTCCTAAGCCTTATTCTTAACTATCTAATTCAATACATACATTTTCGTAGTTTGTATATAAAGAGTCATTATCATGCAAAGTTTAAAGAAAATCCATGCGTGGGCACAGATGCAAGACCTCCTTTACTGAAGTAAGAAAGAGGCTAAGATCAGGAATCGATACAACCAAGCACCACACCTTCCCAAGATACCAATGGGAAAGTAACAACGTCACAATTAGACATCACAAACGAGAGTCAAGAGGTCAGCCCTTTCCAAGCAGGTGAACACAAGACATCGACAAACAGACGTACATGAAAGCATAACAAAACAGAAATAGCACAAATGATCCACAAAAGAAGCACCGCCTTGGAACGGTCAGTAAAAATATTTTACTAGAGGGCTTAAACCGGTTTAATGGTGCACCAACCTCACCCTTAGTTCAGATGTGGATCAAGACACATAGATCAAGTCAGATGTTCACAAGATTATTTCAACAATTGCTTTTCAAGTTTCTCAAACTCTTATGAGATGTGCAAAAAAATCTATACTTAACTACTAAAGAAACCTGACACATACTGTATGTCATTTTTGGTAGTAAATGAATACGATGCACACTTGTCTTTCCATTGCGTTAAGTTGAACAATGGTAGGCTAAGATGCACAGAGATTATTTGAAAAGCTGAACTGATTTCAGACGTCAGCTATCAAAACGTCACATAACCCCTAAAATCAATTTTTCAAGAACAAAGAAATCACGCAAAATTCATCACAAAACCGCTTTAATGTGATTCATTGTTATTTCATTGGCATCTTCTGGGCATTCAAATAAAGCATGCATCCTTTCATTTTTTAACGTCAATTTTACGTTATCAGCGTTTTATGAGCTTTTAAGAAAGACTGCCACTTTATCAACAATTTTCACTTTGTATCATGTTTGGTATGCATTTTGACAATGTTTCAGTCCTTTTAAACTCTGTAGCTGCCACCTACGTCCATTTAGCGACGTCAAGCGTTACAATAACATGCTGATATGTGCATACTGCAAAGCTTGAAATTCATACGCGGTTAAAATGAAGTACTGCCAATCGGCACTATAACAAAGTAGACAGCACCTACTAAACGGTGACATACGTTGACAAAGAAACAATCGTTATTAGCCATAGTTTACGTTGTTTCTTAATTGACGTTAAATTTGGTTTATTCCGCTTTCACCCTTTAACGTGACGCGAAATATAAGTTTTGATTCTTAAAAATGCATTCCTTTACAATGATTGTTTGACTGCAAGTCATTTCAATTCCTAGAAATTGCTTAAACAAAGGAAAAACACACTTTCCGTTTTGACAACGTCGAAAGCACAACTTAAAACCCCCATATCATACGTCACAGCTAGAAATTGCAATTTTTTAAAATGCACTTTTGTCTGTACTGGTATTGGCCTTGCATGCATGAAAAAAGTTTTCAAAAAAAATATCTAGACATACACTCACGAGGCAAAAGTGATAAAAACGGTATTGTTCACGTCGTGACGTCATGTTCTATGTTTGATAAATATATTTTTTCGAAGAAAACTTTCTAATGTCTTGCTTTTAAAATAAGCATATCGGCTTAGCTCTAAAATTTGTTATCTTCTAGTTTGAAGCAACCGAAAAGTGTCAGGTTTCTTAAGTAGTTCAGTATATCTTTTAAATTTCTGTTCTCATAAAATGAACAAATTCTTAATTCTAAACGTTTCTAAATATTTCACAGGTCAAACGTTTAGAATTTAAGAATCTGTTCATTTTATAAGAAATCATGCTATTTCTTGAGCTGCCAGGTAGCAGTCAAAAAGTGACGTCTACCTATCCTGGGCTAAATTTAGTTCAATCTATCTTAGCAGTCTGGCTGCACTGACAAATCCTGATGTCTGCCTGTCCTGGGCTAAATTTAGCTCATCACTGGTTGACATCAAGGTCCGTCACAACCAAAGAAAGCCTGTTTCAGCCAATCAGAGGAGGTCTTTTATAGGAGTCATATAACAGCTCAAATGGCTAAACAACCATTTCATAGATACGAGGACTGTTCAAATATGAATGCAAGTAGCTTCATAACTTTCTTCACGTATATGCTACGACAAAATGTCATACCTTTCTGGAAAGAACTATTTGTCGTCTTTAAAATGGCACCAAACATAAAGATCCTAGGGGGTTCAAATTTACAAAGGAGGTTTTGATTTGAAAATTGTACATGATTATTTGATAGTTTATTCTGATTTCGCTTGAAATTCCTCATAAAAATGGAATAACTTTGTCTCAAATGGGGTTTCAAGCGAATCACATGAATCCCTTCTGTATCCGCAATTGTAGAAGCTAGCCATGCATTATAAACAAGGAAATAAGTTTATATAAAGATGATTATATCATTTCTTTTGTCTTTATGGGACTGTTATATGGGACCCATATGGGACCCATCTTGGCAACCCGCATATGGGCTTACCCATATGGGACCCATGAGGATCCCGGTTGCACTCCCCATATGGGTAGCCCATATGGGACCCATACAGGCATGTTTGCTGGGTAGTAACAATGCATCTGTAAGACAATAAAAGCAAAGGAGCCAGCTTTCTTTTCCTCTTCAAGATGATTATGCATAACAAAACAAAGGAAAACACAGTGGGTGGGGGGGGGGGGCTTAAATGCATTTTACTAGCATTTTACTAGCTAAATCTTCGTCCTAGATTCTGCTGTCGTTAAAACACAAACTTGTTCAGCTCGGATGGAGGCTTCCTAACAAAAGCAAGTATCACCACAGAGAAGCAATCAAATCAAATTAACACATTATGATGATTCAAAGAAAACGGCTCATGACACACAGATAGTCAGAGCTAAAGAAAACCTCAAGTTGAGCTACGGTGGACCCAGCCAACGACACGCATCAGACACCAACAAACGGATGAAAGCTTTACGTCAGGGCAGTCATTTAGTCTGAGGCCTGACCCACCGTCGTGCAATTAAAGAGAAAACCATAGGTCTATTCTTAACTTCTAACAAAGAAAACAAACACAGTTTGCATGTTGGCGCGCTGTACTGTGAGCAAATGAGCAGCGTGACATGGAAGGACGTTGTAGACCTTGATGAGATCTATTTAAGAAATGCTTGTAAAAGCCCAGTGCCAGTAACACAGTTTACTTAACCCTTAGATCTTCTCATTGCCGAAGTATCTGTCGTCCAGCCCACATGACACCAAACTTTTCTTTTTTGTTTGGCGAAAACTTGCTGTGATTGCAGTATACCCCATAGCAATGACGACGTGCAAATCAACACGGCAAGATCTCTTGCTCGAATCTATACAAAATTTTGTATGTTGCTCACGTCTGTGAAGACGCCTTAGAAACTGATTTTTACACGACACTTCGTTTGCTATTGCATTACCTGTTTATTCTCAGTCCGTGCGTGACTGAGTAATAATATACTACACAACCTTTGTAAATGCTAGTACCGACTAGACAAATATTCTGCTCTATTCGATGAAACGAGCAGAATGTTAACTATCATCCGTGATTGGGTTCACAACCAGGCATGCAGACTGTCGCATGATATCCATGCTGTATCCAACTCTTTTAACGTTTAATAATCTTTTTAAATTGATCACTAAAATTAGGCTTTCCAACAATTATTTTAAATTTATAAACTAAATCGCCATAAAATATAGGTTCTGATATGCCTTGTTCACTGGGTGGGAGCGAAAGTGCATGTGATCCTTTGTGGTGATCTGTATAGTGGACAAATTCTTGTGTTTTCTATGACCTTGATGACGGTGTGTGTTTTGTTATCTGTGTAATAAGGTTTTGGACATAGACAACTTGGTAATCGTGTTTTATTTATTCTTGTTTTCCTTATTGAAAAGCTTTGGGCACGAAAAGATGTCGTTTTCTATGGTATAAATTGTTTATATTTTCGTCCGCAAATCACTATTGCTTGCGAGAATTACACATCACCTGTGAACAGAAAATCGACCCATTGAGCGCTTTTATTGAAACAAAATATCGGTGAATGCCTTTTTAAGATAGAGAAATGATCTATGATGACATTCACTTAAGATAAATGTCGTTAGAAATGCGTATGAAACCACACGAGGAGCATGAGTGACCTTTCCTAAAATTTTCAGACTGCATGGCATGGCGCAGAACTAGTGTATAGTTTGTGTTATTACACTTCGATTTGTCTGTATCGTGTGTCGATTTTAATATGCAGTAGTTTATAAGTTTAATTGAAAAATATTTTTCTTTGCAACAAAAAATATGCTGAAGTATGTAAAGCTAAGCTACGTTGACCGTTTACCTCAATGAGAGACGCCTTTAACACTTTTTCAATCAGGGCAGACACAGATCAACAGCTCTTGTCAGAGTTGCCTGATCAGGGTTTACTCTGTTTGATAATAAAAAGGTTACAATATAGTGGATATGACAAGTAATTTACTAGGTCAATGTACAAACGTGTAATTTTATTATTGCCACAACTTTGGGAAAAGTTGAAGGGGCAAATTGAAAAAAAGCTTGTCCGTACGTCAGTCGGTTCAAAATTTAAGATAGGGTTTTGAAATTTTATAGTTGGATTCCTCATCAAAATATAAGTGACCCGTTATCTATTAAGTCTGAATTATCTCCCCTTGTTGGTTTAATGCCCTTTTTAGGGGCCATTATGAAATTTTGTAATTACGATATCTAAAAAACTATTACAGCTAGGAGCTCTAAACTTGGTCAGCTGATAGAAGAAATGAATAGACTACCTGGTGAAAATTAAAAAAATCAGTTATTGCCTTTTGCAAATTTGAACATAGAAAACTTGATATCTCAAATACTCCTACAGCTAGGAGCTTTGAAAAAAACTTGAATAGCTGATAGAGGATAATGAGTAGATAACCTAGTGAAGATTTAAAAAAAAATGTTATTTTATTTTTTCGATTATTGCCCTTTGCATTTTTCGAGTTATTTCCCTTTGCAAAGTTGGACATAAATAAAGATACATATATCTCGAAATAAAGATATCCTGAAACTTTTAAAGCTAGTAGCTTCGTCTATAGACCTGGGGTAATGATTAAAGAGCTGGCCTATGATAGCACTAAAATGATCTCTTAAAGCTGCATAGTCTGTAACTTTGAACATTTTTCGAATAAAAAAATATTTTCTTTTGAAATCATTTGTAAAAGCAGAATTAAGTTAAGTTTTCACAATAAATCTGTTCACTATAGCTTAAAACTGCATGGAAAAGTGAAGTATCTTATAAAAACAGGTGTTTTTTCTCTTGTTGGTAATTATTTGCGTCCCTTCAATAATTATAGACAGGTAAGTTTTAACATCAATGCTGTTGTTTTGATACTGATAATTTGTAAAGATTTACGAAATTGGTAAAATGTATACCTGAATTTTAATTTTTTACTGTGTTCTTGAAAAATAGAAACATTATTTCAAAAATTAAAAGATCAAAAGTTACAGAGTATGCAGCTTTAAGACACACATTTTTTTCTCCCCAAATTCAAGTTATATACGAGGGTAACTCAAAAAGTAAAAGAGAGTTGATACATATCTTTTAATTAAGTTGACGTACGATAGTCAAATTTGGCATATTTGAACTATCTTGCCTCAGAGTATGCAAAAACATGATCATACAAAGTACAGGTTGCTGTTGCTAAGCAAACAAAGAGCGTGATCTTATGCCATGCGTTCATGCTGGAATAAAGCGTAGAAGTGGAAACACATTACAAAAGTGAGCGGCTTTAATTTTTGCATTTGTTGCAAATGAAATGCATACATCCATTCTTGATAAATGCAACAACTTTAATTTAGGCATTTAAAGTTTATTCCACAGAAAACAGTGAGAATAAGGCAATTTTCCCAAATCAAAAATCACCAACAAAAGTAACACCCACCCCCACCGATAATGGTTCATTCCAGAATTGAAACTATCGCATTAGTATCATATTTATCAGTACTTTATTGTGTTTAGTAATTGCTTTTAATATCGAAATGCGTATTTGACAATTTTCTGGTATAAACTGTTGCTATACCATAACAAGATCTGTCAATAATTGTCAAAAACAGAATTTCCATCGAGTTTTGTTGCTAGACAATGAAATATGATATGTATCGAAATATGTTCTGCAAAACATCTTTAAAACATTGCTTACACATTGTTTGATACAAGTGACGAGATAAAGGCCCGTTATTATCTCGTTGTAGATTTGAAATGACTTTAAGGTGGTACCGGACTCACCAGCATATGTCCAAAAAGTTACCATCTTTTGATATGTTAAAAAATAGCTCAAAACTCATCTATTTTGACAAAAATAACAGGACCTTACCGTGCTTTTTAAAAAAATATTTAACTTTAAAAATCGTAAAATATGAGTTTTTCAAAATGTCAATTTCCCATATTTTAAAAAAGTTGAAAGTGAGAAACGCCATATTTTTTCCTGGGAATATGCTACATGCTATTGGCTAATAAAAGAACACAAAAACAGCGAAAATAGTGCACGTAGCTTATTTTTTAAGCTAAAATCTATTTTGTAAAAAAACATTAAGGCCAAAAAATCGTTTAAATCTTGAATAAAAAATGTCACACAATGTAACTACTGAAGCAAAAAACTTATTAATTTGAAGGAAATTTTGCATAGAAACTTATAATTAATTAAAAAGCATATGTCACCGTGCTCGTTTGTCTTTTTTGTGCTATTTTCTTTTTTTACCTCTGAAATAAAAACAGGCATGGAGTGCCATACCTGCTTCATTGTTTAATTTAGGTCCGTGTGCGTAGACAGTGTACTGTTTGAGTTGATGTCCGTGTGCAAAAAAGCCTATTATTTGTCTACTCCTCATTTGGCACGTTCTAGGACCTCTTAAGACCTATATAAGTGTGTACCTGTGCGCGCGCTTGTGTGTGTGCCAAAATGAGGGTGGGCGTATGAGAGAGAGAGAGAGAGAGAGAGAGAGAGAGAGAGAGAGAGAGAGAGAAAAAAGAGAGGGGGGCAATTCACGTGCTGTTAATTCATAGCATTTTTGTTGTTGCTTTTATTATTTTCTTTTTTCTTTACTTTACGTACAGTATGAGTATTGTGGATTCGTTACAAAATTGACGTCATCAGCAGTAACGCGTATAGAAGTGTCGTCAGGATGATGCAAGTCTTTGATCTGGAAAAAAGGTTCTATTTCAAAAACGTTGTTGCAAGTTTTCAAGCGAGAAATTGACCTTATGCAATAATGGTTTTCTGATACACTATCATCTGCTAGACCCCTCAGGAGTAGTCATAACCCTCGCCTTTAAGGTTTGGGTTTCATTACCACCCTGGTGTTCTAGCAGGTGGTAATGCATAGGAAATCACGTTTGATCCCAATATTTAAGTTATTAAACGAGCTGTAAAAAGAGATAAAATGCGAGGCTTGCCAAGACAATTGTCACTTTTTCGTGACAAGCTTGATAAATTGAATAATACAGGAGCACGACTGTTAGGTTCTATTTATTTTTGACCCTAAAACTACTTATAAATTGCGTTTAGAAATTGCGTGGAACCACGCTTTGATGTTGCCATATAATCATTTGAGAAACCATTACGGACGTTATTACATAGCATTACCAAAATTTGTAAACCACTAGTGGTACATGCCGTTATATCACTCCCATGAAAAACACAAACGAACAAACAAATAAGTAAACAAACAAACAAGCAATAGGGCTCAAACCAGGGACTACTTGGTCTCAAGTTGAACATTCTACCAATGCGGCAATGGGTAAAGAAAAGATGATACACGAGTTTAGTTCTTTTCATAAAGGTAAATAGTTAATGCTAAGACAAGCATGCATATGTGAACGACCATATTATATTATTCACAGCTCACATATATATATATATACAAAATAAGTCTCAGTCAAAAACTCCCCACTGGCTAGCTAAAAATAGCACAAAGGCACGTCCCAGCATTTGGCGAGTGCTCTCACAGTGTCCAATATGTTGCTCTTGGGTTTCACCCAAGCTAAAACAAAGGGAGCCCTCCCATCTACGACGTCATATTTACAAAGATAATGGACTTAAGAAGCACAGTGGCTCAGTTCATAGACTGTTAAACTAGGGATCGAAGGATTACTAATTTGTGAATCACTAGAGTCAAAGTGTTGTGTCATGGGGCAAGACACTTTATCAGCTAATAGTACATGCATTGAATACGCATGAATATTAATTTTTCTGACCAGAATTGCCTGACCAGGTATAACTTGGAACGCATTGAGGGGTGAAACTGGACCAGACGGTCAAAATATATTTGGTCATACAAATGTGTTGATTAATGATTTTTTTGTGAGCGCCAATACTTATACGTTTTAAGACAACAAATAAAGATAACTCTTTTTTTAAAAAAAAAAACACTCAGTTATCTTTTGACATGGGTCTTGTATCACCTTAATGGAAGCAAACCATATATGAAATTTGGAAGAAATCCAATTAAATGTGACTAAGTAAGAATGACCATGATGGATGGAAACTGATAGACGGCGGCCATTTTGCCTACCATCTTGATTATCATTTGTCGGTAAAAATCCATATTTGAATTCGAATCAGAGTTGATGGAAGCAATCCATATATGATATTTGAAAAAAAAAACGATTAAAATGACCAAGTTAGAGTGACCACACCAGCGGAAGGACGGACAGATGGACGGACAGACAGATAAACACACAGATGGACGGACAAGCCAAAAACAATAGAGCTCCGCCAACTCATTGGCGTGGACATAAATATATACTTGGTCGTACAGATGTGTTGATAAACAATAAGCACTTTTTTTTTTGTGAATGCCAATACTTGTACATTTTAAGGCAAAAAATAACGATAACTCTTACTTTTTTAAAAACTCTGGGTTATCGTTTCCATGGGTCCCGTACTACCTTAAATTCATAGATGCTTTGTCAGAAATGTCATCAGCACCAAAACATATCTCTGAGAGACTATCTTCGAGTGCATAGCAACATCGCCTTAAATATGCTAATTTAACAACTTCTATTATGCAATGAAGCGAGGAGGTTATTCCACTAGGTCCCAAGTTTCAGTCAAACGTGTAGACCCAGCCAAAAGATATTAACCAGCTCTCAGTTATTTTTGGCTGACCCTCGTGGCTAACGACCCTGTACTTGCAGCACCAAATTGTATGCATGTGCGCTTTTTCATACATGTAGGTAAACGCTGTTTTTTTTTCGTTTATTTTTTCAGAATTTGTCTAAAATGAGCCAGTTCAAATGTGTTTATTGTGACCTGCCATTTAGAACACTGTGTGAAATTGTAGATCATTATATCATTACACATCCGACAGAGAAAGGACCTCAGACGGTCTCCTATTCAATCTGCCCAAATTTTGACAGCCTTTTGCTAGGATAGTGCATATTTGACAACTATATTTTTGTGCTTAAATAAAACCTTGACATTTAGTGTACCTAGCAAAATAAAAATATGTTGGAAATGTTGCACGATTATGCCAAGACATTAGGGTTTAGGGGGTGGGGGTATATTTTGTGACCAAATTTTATTTCACAGAAAGTCAAAGTTTCGCCAGGTATTCACCTAAATACATGGAAATATAATGTTTGGGGCATAAAACGTGCGACGAAAGTGATGCGTTTGCATGAAATTCAGGTTGTGAAGATTTCATAGCTTCTTCTAAATAAGTATGATGTCAATAACTTTTGACAATTACCTGTTGTGTATGAGTCATGTTCACTCAGTTGTATCATGCCTTCATACTGTATAAGTCATAGTCTAGATAAACGCAATTTTTGAGCTTAGAATTATAAATAATTTGGTGTTTAAAAGAACCGTCTCATTGCGACGGTTCTTTTGAGTACCTACAACATATGTTTCGGTTGAGAAATAAGACACTTAATTACTTGGTACTCAATCATAACTAAAGCCCAGGTACATGCCATTGTAAATTGATATTTACCTACAGGTTTGTACAAAATAAATTCCAGATAAGTTTTTATAGTAAGTTGTTTTTGAGCTTTTTGACATCATTCCCCCCGTGACCAATCATGCCGTTTTTATATGATGTGTGAAATGTAAAACTACAACAGTATGCAAAAGGATTAGTTTGGTCACGGGGGGGAGCACTTCAGTAAAACTTTTTCTACTTTCTATATGTTGAATAGCAAAAACAGGGTTTTCAACTCGTATTTTTAAATAGGTACTTGTCCTATGAGAAAAACACTTTTGCCGATAATTCGAGAGTTGAACCTACTATCTTTTTGATGAAAAAACTATCGTTTTCTTTGAAACTTTTTCTGGCCATTTTTATGGGCAATCCTTCATTAAGACTCTTCGAGGTCCATGAGAGTAAAACGTTATAGAAGGCGTGGTAGCTATAATGGGTGGCAGACCACAAATTTCCCTGGAGTGTTTCTCCAAATCGAAAAGAATATTTGCAGATTTATACTTACAGATGAAGCAAGCCAATCAGTGAAAGTTTCTAAACTCACAACAACTTTATCAAGTCCTTTCAGCCCAATAGATAAAAAGGCAAGATTAACATCAACACCTGTAAAAAAGTGCTTATTTACATCTGACCAAAATGAAAAGGATTCTAATGAGTGCTTATTTACATCTGACCAAAATGAAAAGGACTCTAATGAAATTGACAGTGCAGATGCATTTAAGGTTGACAATTGTTATGACGATGATATCACAGTCTATGAAATTGATAACGACATTGGAAATCTGTCTACATGCATACTTAATATGTCAATAGCTGTAATGCCTGCGGAAACTGCAGGTGAAATTGAGGAATTGAATAATCTTGTTCCAAAGGTTTTGGAAAATCTTAAAAGAGAGGGTCAAGTCGAGACTTATATAGCGTTCAACAGACTTGTAGCAGAAAATTCATTTCCTTTGACAAATATTCCTTATCTGTTGTTCCTTGATATTGTCAATTGGTTCTCTAGAGAAACTACTACCCATATGAGATACGCAGATGAAGTCAAGCGTTTTTGAAGAGTAGGACTCAAATTGTTCAAGGGCAAATTTTTGCGTTTCATGAGCGGAATGAAAAATCGCGGCCAGCAAGATATTGATGAGACAGTACAAAATACCTATAAACCATCTGAATCTCTTGTTAATTTTGCTGTCCCTGACAGAAAGATTCTTGATAAACTGGAATCTCCTGTTCAATGTGGTGCGCCAGGTATTTTAATTGACATGATAGATACTGTTTCTAGCTCAGATCCAAATCAAATACAGTCATACAAATTGTGCGTTGATGGAAAAAAGATAAATTCCTGTACACAAGGTCAAAAATTTGGTGATATCAATTTGTGGAGATTCGAAGATCAGCCAACCTTACTTGGAAGAGAAACTCGTTTAAGAACTGATATTGCAAAGATCAATGATCTTTCTGGTGACATCAACTTGCTTGCGATGAAAGGTATAGATTTTTTAAGCAAAGCATACGAAACATCAAAAGAAATAATCTAATCAAAACTTAAATGTAGCACAAGTGTCATCTATGACAGGTTAAAAGATCTTCGAATAACAGAGGTTGGGAAAAGAATCAGTTTGGATAAGCTTTTAAACCAAGTATCATCAGAAAATCAATCATCATCTGACTGGAGGTCATCAAAATTTGCATACGCGATCAGTTCACTGAAGACCAAAATCTATGAAATTGACTCATGTTTAAGTGAATCAGTTAATGTTCTTCATAGTCTAGGATTTGCAGCATCACTCTGCAGTTATTCCAATGAAATCTATTCTGTAGGAAACACAATTAATCTTGAACAGCAAGAGAATTACACGTGCTTGAAAGGCATAACCAATGTGCAGTCACTTGGAGACAATCTCTTCAATGATCAACTTGCAATTGTAAATCAGAGAAGTACAGCATGGCATTGGATAAGAAAACAAGCTGCTATAACGGGGAGCACCTATTACACAGCTATTGGCTTCGATGGTCTCAAGAAGCAACAAGCTCACTATAATAAGATATTTTGTGGTGCTCAACTTGAAGAACATGACACTGAAACTTTAAAAAGAATGCAGTATGGTTCAGAGCAAGAAATCAATGCAGTTGCAACATAAGTCGCAAAAGTCTTGCCTGTATATTTCCCTCAAACGCACTTTTATGAAGAAGGGTGCTATGTTTTGCCAAATGCAAACGACATGAGAAAGTTTGTTGTCAGTCCAGATGGTAGTATAAGAAAAACAATCACAGTTAACAATATCACAAGTTCTGTTCCTGTTATTGGTGTTGAAATAAAGTGTCCATATCCGGGAAAAGTATATTCCACACCAGTTCATTATAGATTGCCCGAGTACTACATACCACAGATACTTAGTGAAATGGTCGCTTAAATTGTCAGTTCACTATTATTTGTCAGTTATTCAAGCCAAAGTTCTGTTGTAATGATCGCACAGTTTGACAATGAGTTATGGGCTGACATCTGGTCTGTGGTCAAAGATCTTTACCCTGTTGACAATGCCAAATACCCTAAGTGTCTTCATCCTTAAATCAAAGAACTTAAAAGAGCACTGAATATATACTCATCTGAGAAAGTTACAAAACTATGTGAGGTTCCTCCAACAAAGGCTATACAGTGTATACACCAATCTACACCGAACCAACCAGGACATCAGCAGCATGACGGTTGCCTTAGACTGACTGATTTCAGTGCCTGAACTACAAAATAAGGTGAGAAAAGCAGAAAATGTCAACAACCAGAGCTTCAGAGGTCCTTGTTTCTTGATTGCAAATCTGGATCGTGTGCATATGCCAGAAATGCACCATGCATCGCCAGTAGGGTACGCATTTAAAGGATATAGTATGCGAGCAGACGTGATGCGAAACATGATTGAATGTGTGCTACAAGAGTGCTATGTACGGGGTCTCTACATACCAGTCATTTCCTTTGATGAACAGTGGTTTTCATTGGCGATTTGTGATTCACATGGAAAGCCATTAACAATGTTGCAGCTTCAGAAAGATGTTTATACAGAGGCAAAACATAAATCAAAGAATGATATCGTCAAAAACAGTTTGAATGCAAATAAATTGAACGCATCAGAGTTTCACAATGTGATAAAGTAAGTTGACATTTCATCACCCATAGATGACAATGGGAAGATAAGTTGTCCCATAGACGTTGGTAAATTCATAAAAAGAGATGCGTACAAGCCATCGCAACATATAGTGAGATTATTCAGAGCAGAGGTACAGAAAGTAAAAGGCAAGAAGAAACCAACATAAACAGAAGCAGATCAGAATGCTGAATCAGATGATACTATTATTGATACTGTTAGTTCAAATGTTATACTTGGCTGTCTTCCAGATGAAGTACTAGCCTCCCTTGATAAAAGTGTTGTCAACGAGATCAAGCGCTAGAGCCTACAAACCCCAGCGTATTGCAGAAGCAAATTACAGTCAGTACCAATCTGGCAGCTTCTAAAATCAGTTAATAAACACAACTGAGTGTAGTTTACCAACAGTCAGAACCCGTACCTTACATGGGTCTACCGTCAGATACGCTAGTGGTGTTCATCACTCATAGTATGGCAAATTCTGAACAGACTGCTCATTGGTGAAACACAACTGACCTTTGCTACAAGAAATAAACGTGTTATTTCCATAACACACACTCTTACACCTATAATCGTCGCAAAACAAAAGCGAAATTGAGTGCGTAATTGTGACATTTACTGGTCATATTCACTTATTTTTTAGCACTCATTCGGTGTGTCTTTATTTGCAACTGAAGATTATTTGCAACTGAAGAAGAGAAGCTTTCTTCTCGAAAACGCGTTCTTGCTGACCTGGCTATTATCTGCTGGGGATAGAGACATACACGAGTAAGTTTCTATTATAGAAACAACATAGTAAACATGCTCGTGAAGAGCTGTTCAGTACAAATGTGTGTTGTACACGACACGCTTATACACATGTACAATAGAGGTATTCTAACACCGAAATAAGCAATAGTTAAAGCTATTAAAAACAAAGCTACTTCTCTAGAAACCTCATCACAACAAAGTAATTGGAACTAAAAACGTTCTGTTTAGACAAACCGGGACTATTTCACTAACTGGGCGTGTGGATAATCCTTGGCAAAATGAGCTCTCTTCTTCGAGAGGCCTACACACCCCCCTCTTATAACTATATGTTTTAGGCACCCAGATTATGCCCATAGTAGGAACTCGTTAACAGAGACCCCGGAAACGGTGTGGCCAAGAGTTGGGAGTACTCATTTTGCTGACTAAAACAATCATATTGGATCACTCATTGAAAGCGATTGTAAAGTTAAAAAGGAGAGCCATGATTCTCCACAAAGAACTCAGCATCAAACGTGCATAGTACATATTGAACACTATGACAAAATAACGTGTCTATTTAGCCCAATAATTTGTTGACCAAGAAACTTATGTTAAAAATACATCAGCGGACTACAGGGTCGATGACATTTGTCAAAATTTGCGTTTCCTGTCATATCTTTATCTTGCTTTCAAATGAACTTAGCTTGGATGCGAACTATTTGACCATGAAGCTCCTAAACACGTCAGCGGACGTCTGGGTCGACAACCCATTGTGATTGACGTAGACTGGTCATATTCGTTTATTACAGAAGCAGTCTAGTCTGGAATCACACTATTTGACAACACATCAGCTTCTAGAATACTTCAGCAAACGACAAAGTTGTCAAAATTCGTCAAAATTTGCATTTCCTGTCAAATTGTCTTTTGTTTACAAAATCAACCTGACTCAGATACGCAATTTTTGACCATGAAGCTCCTAAAATACGTCAGTGCACGTCAGGGTCAACTGCCTATCAATACTGACGTTTCCTGGTCATATTCGCCCACTTACAGAAGCAGTCTAATCTGGAGCAACACCTTTTGACCACACAGCTTCTTAAATACGTCAGCGGACGACATGGTCGATACCATTCGCTAAAATATGCGTTTTGTGTCATATTCTTGTTGATTGACAAAAGCTACCTACTTTGGATACGCAATACTTGATACTGAAACTCATAAAATACGTCAGCGGACGTCAGAGTCGCTGACCCATTATACTGATGTTTCCTGGTCATATTCGTTCACTTACAGAAGCAGTCTAGTTTGGACCAAACCACTTGACCATGCAGGTTCTAAAATACGTCAGCAGACGACAGAATTGACAAAAGTCGCCATGCTATGTGTTTCCTCTGCATAGTCCCGTACATACAGGAGCAATCTAATCTGGGTCCTCGCTATTTGACCATGAAACTTCTTGAATTCATCAGTAAATGAATGGGTAGACAACTTTTGTTGTGATTGAGTTTTCTGATCATATTCACTTATTTATTAGGATCAAACATCGCATGTAATACATGCTATTTATCTGGAGAAAACAAGACGAACTTATTAGGAGAATTATGGGTTGTACGGTATAATCATTTGATGCGTGACTAACTGCTGAGTACCCCACGTGGTAGTTTGGTCTGTCAAAACCTGGGTAATTAATAGAAATCAGAGAAGGCGCCAACATGGTTAATTAACAAATATAACACAGGAGGCAAAGATCGTTAGTGGCCAGCTAGAGTTTTGACTTTAGCTTGATCACACGCTTATTCTTACTGAAAGAATATTTCGATTTTTTAGACTTTCTTTTGAAAGTTCTTATATGAAACAGATCACTTACATAAAGCTCTCTGGGTACCAACCCCAGCATTTACTGAGCATAGCTCACTGGGTACCAACCCCAGCATATACTGAGCATACGCACTGGGTACCAACCCCAGCGTATTGCAGAAGCAAATTACAGTCAGTACCAACCTGGCAGCTTCTAAAATCAGTTAATAAACACAAATAAGTGTAGTTTACCAACAGTCAGAACCCGTACCTTACACGGGTCTACCATCAGATGCGCTAGTGGTTTTCATCACTCATAGTATGGCAAATTCTGAACAGACTGCTCATTGGTGAAACACAGCTGATCTTTGCTACAAGAAATAAACGTGTTATTTCCATAACACACACACTTACACCTATAAACGGCGCAAAACAAAAGCAAAATTGAGTGCGTAATTGTGACATTTACTGGTCATATTCACTTTTAAGCACTAATTCGGTGTGTCTTCATTTGCAACTGAAGAAGAGAAGCTTTCTTCTCGAAAACGCGTTCTTGCGAACCTGGCTATTGTCTGCTGGGGATAGAGACAAACACGAGTAAGTTTCTATTATAGAAACAGCATAGTAAACACGCTCGTGAAGAGCTGTTTAGTACAAATGTGTGTCGTACACGACATGCTAATACACATGTACAATAGAAGTATTCTAACACCGAAATAAGCAATAGTTAAAGCTATTAAAAACAAAAGCTACTTCTCTAGAAACCTCATCACAACAAAGTAATGAGAACTAAAAACGTTGGGTTTAGACAACCCGGGACTATTTCACTTACTGGGCGTGTGGATAATCCTAGGCAAAATGAGCTCTCTTCTTCGAGAGGCCTACACATCCCCCTCTTATTAGGCAAGAAGAAACCAACGGAAACTGAAGCAGATCAGAATGCTGAATCAGATGATACTGTTATTAATACTGTTAGTTCAAATGTTAAACTTGGCTGTCTTCCAGATGAAGTATTAGCCTTCTTTGATAAAAGTGTTGTCAACGAGATCAAAAACATTGAGTCATCGATATCGAACAAGGCTGTCAGGCATAACAAAGACTGTGTTAATGTTGGTGGATTGGCAGAGCTTTTTAATGCAGCAGAAATTAATGAGGCAAAACGTGATGAAACTCCAAGTACAAGTGTCCAAGAGGAAAGAGGTAATTCTATAGAAAATGACAATTGCATAGATTGAGCAAAGTACGTATTAAGTGATGATGACTATAACTCTATGCTCAGAGGAATAAGTGAAAGTGAACCAGACAAAGACTGGAAAGATATTTCCTTAGCTGACTTTAAATCAAAGTTTCATGTAGTTGATACGCTTGCTGACAGTCTTTCAGCAAGAAGGAAATTCAAATATGTTTAAGGTGTATCTCAGCAAAGTTGAAAGAAAGGTAGATTTATCATGAGTTGTCTTGGCCAAAGTATAAGATTATAATATACCAATGCAAACAGGCATTGGTATATTTGAGAACCCAACACAACAGCGAGGTAAAATGTCTGTGAAAAGTCTTAAGTAAACTATGTAAGCCTGTTATTGCACCCATTCCAAAATCTCTTCTAAATGCGATTTATGCTGAGCATATATTTCCTGATAAACTTGCAGAATGGAAACAGGAGAATCCATTCATGGACTATTGCAATATTGAAGGAATAGAACAACCAATTATCTGGTATTCCATGCCAGAGTATATTCCTTCACGCTACATGTATCAGTTTACCATTCTGGATCCACACCATCTATTCACAAATTCCCGTACAAAGTGTTGCAGCTGTGGAATTCCAGAAAGAGGACTACAGAAAGAAGCATGGGTTAGAGCTGCTAAAGGCGGCAAAGCAGGATTAAATATTGCCCTTGTCGAGGACTTGGTAGACCGCCAAAGTGATGCTATTGCACATGCTACATTTTCACAAAAGGTTGAAGAAAACATAAAAGAAAATGGTAGTTACAATGAAGTAAATTTTTGTCGATTATTGAGAGAATGGTACTCTGCTGATGATGACCCTGGCATATCTGGCACTTACAGGTGTGAGTTAAGATTAAATCTCAGAAAATGGCTGCTGAGTCATGTTCAGTTTAATCAGTTCCCTCCCTCTTGCTCGCATATAAGAGTTATCCCGCTGGTCATGTTTGAAGGTTTAATGACTAGCATTGAGCAAACGATACAGCTTTATGCTATGTTAAGAAGGGATCTTACAACGTTCAAGCTCTAGGTAGTCTAGAAGCTGAGAATATTTTCGGTGAATTTTAAGACCTCGATCCAAAGGGCAGTGGTGTAATTAGACCTGACGATATTCCTTCAGAGCTGAGCACAGCATGTGAACTGCTATACACAAGAATGGACAAGCAAAGAAGTTTCATGCATCCTAGTAAGGCTAAAGTATACCCACTCAATAAGTTAATGGATTGTAGTGAAACAGTCGATGGAAAGGTGTTTGTAAATCCTTCCATTGTGGACACCATTGACCCTCGTAATCACATGTTTGATGTCCCTGAAAGAGCTAATCGCAGAGAGCAAGCGCCTGCATTAAACCGCATGACGCACCTGCAAAAGGAGCTCGTCCTGTAAGGGAGCGTCACTACTGTGATCAGTCAAAGATACTCCCAAACAAGCTGATGATTATGACATATAATGAAAGTAGCTGAAATTCATTTACAATGACTCGTTAGATTAATATTCAAGTCAGTTGGCTGATGTATCTGCACAAGCTTACACATATAAATATTTTCCAAACATACAGGAAAAGGATTGATTATTCTAGATTTGAACAGTACACCTCAGTCGACAATTTGTCAAATTCGAGATATCAATAGATTGAAGATAATTATGCTTCGACAGGTAGTGGGAATGTTCCTTTCTGCATATAATTGAGACGAGGTATGTGATTTCAAACTTTGTGGCATTTTGACAAGTGTAGATTCAGCACGCCTGTGCAGGCCCTTTTAAGCTTAGAAACTCAAAATAATGTTTGGTCATTAGCTTAATATTCATATAATGTTCAAACGACTAGCAAAGCCTCTGATCTGACTGTGCGCATGCGCAGGCTGATCTGAGTCTTTGCTGGTCCTACTACCACATTGTTGGAAATCTCATGTCGTGGCTTATATTAATTTGTCAAGAATTTATGTGAAGCATCAGTTTTATTTTAGTGTTGAAGGACATAATTACCCACCTCATCATGACTTATTTTGTCATAAAAAGAGCATAGAACAAAAGTCACATTTTAGAAATTGTTCTAATATGAACATTCTCTAAAGTTAAACTTCTATTAATAGTGTAGGGGCCAAACTGAGATATATGGGCTATTCTGCGAGTTTGTTGCACCCCCAGGAAGAAAAAGTTGGTTACTATTTTCAGTCAGGGACATGTCTGGGGGCCATAGAAACCCATGTTTTACTAATTTTACTGTGGTCAATTTTCTGTAAGCGGCCTGTCATCACCGTTACCCCACAAACAATGAAAATGGCAGTACACAAAATACAAGACTAATAATATATTTTATAATAGTATCATTGAATTTATTTGAGATTTAAATGATTTATCGAGTCAAAAAAAATAATTGCAGACATCTTCGAGATGTTTTATCGCTCATCAGCGTTACGTATGCTACATTTTATACGAAATTGCAGATAATGACTTTATAGATTGCATATAAGAATGAGCCAACCTTACTTGGAAGAGAAACTCGTTTAAGAACTGATATTGCAAAGATCAATGATCTTTCTGGTGACATCAACTTGCTTGAGATGAAAGGTATAGATTTTTTAAGCGAATCATCTGAACCATCAAAAGAAATAATCTACTCAAAACTTAAATGTAGCATGAGTGTCATCCATGACAGGTTAAAAGATCTTCGAATAACAGAGGTTGGGAAAACAATTGGTTTGGATAAGCTTTTAAACCAAGTATCATCAGAAAATCAATCATCATCTGACTGGAGGTCATCAAAATTTGCATACGCGATCAGTTCACTAAAGACCAAAATGTATGAAATTGACTCATGTTTAAGTGAATCAGTTAATGTTCTTGATAGTCTAGGATTTGCAGCATCACTCTGCAGTTATTCCAATGAAATCTATTCTGTAGGAAACACAATTAATCTTGGACAGCAAGAGAATTACATGTGCTTGAAATGCATAACCAATTAAACAATGTGCAGTCACTTGGAGACAGTCTCTTCAATGATCAACTTGCAATTGTAAATCAGAGAAGTACAGCATGGCATTGGATAAGAAAACAAGCTGCTATAACGGGGAGCACCTATTACACAGCTATTGGCTTCGATGGTCTCAAGAAGCAACAAGCTCACTATAATAAGATATTTTGTGGTGCTCAACCTGAAGAACATGATACTGAAACTTTAAAAAGAATGCAGTATGGTTCAGAGCAAGAAATCAATGCAGTTGCAACATAAGTCGCAAGAGCCTTGCCAAACGCACTTTTATGAAGAAGGGTGCTATGTTTTCCCAAATGCAAACGACATGAGAAAGTTTGTTGTCAGTCTAGATGGTAGTATTAGAAAAACAATCACAGTTAACAATATCACAAGTTCTATTCCTGTTATGGGTGTTGAAATCAAGTGTCCATATCCGGGAAAAGTATATTCCTCACCAGTTCATTATAGATTGCCCGAGTACTACATACCACAGCTACTCAGTAAAATGGTCCCTTAAATTGTCAGTTCACTATTATTTGTCAGTTATTCAAGCCAAAGTAAGTAAGGGTGCAAAGATCAGGAATCGATACAATTAAGTACCACACCTGACCCAGGATACCAATGGGAAAGTGACAAACTCACAGTGGACGCCACAAACGAGAGGCAAGAGGTCAGCCCTTTCCCAGCAGGTGACCACAAAGCACATATAAACAGACACGCACAAAACATAGCAAACACAAGACAGAACAAAAACATAAAAGATCCACAAAAGAAGTACCGCCTTGGAACGGTCAGTAAAATATATTACTGGAGGGCTTAAACCTGTTTAACAGCGCCAACCTCACCCTTAATTCAGATGTGGATCAAGACACATAGATATTTGGTTTGCATGAAAGACCCCCAACTTATCAATGCATCATCTCCTAAAACATATAAATCAAGATATAACAAGGAGATAAAGCAAGGATAAGGACTCAACAGTAAATTAAACTGAATACCGGAGCAAAAGAAATCCAACAGGTAAACCCCGGTGGGCCCGACAAACAGCCAAAGCATCAGGCCCCTACCATCTCATCAATAGATAAGTCTTTAAGTGGGAACCATCATAGAGTCTGAAGTCCGACCCACCGGCGTGCAATTAAAGAGGAAAGCAAAGTTGCCAACCGTGATTGGGTTGACTACCAAGCGTGCAGTCTGTTGCAATACATTAATGTTATAGCCAATCTTTTTATAACGGGAAATTATTTTAACTTACAAAAGTTCTGTTGTAATGATCGCACAGTTTGACAATGAGTTATGGGCTGACATCGTGTCTGTGGTCAAGGATCTTTACCCTATTGACAATGCCAAATACCCTAAGTGTCTTCATCCTTAAATCAAAATACTTAAAAGAGCACTGAATATATACCCATCTGAGAAAGTAACAAACTATGTGAGGTTCCTTCAACAAAGGCTGTACAATGTATACACCAATCTACATCGAACCAACCAGGACATCAGCAGCATGACGGTTGCCTTAGACTGACTGATTTCAGTGCCTGAACTACAAAATAAGGTGAGAAAGTCAGAAGAAAATGTCAACAACCAGAGCTTCAGAGGTCCTTCTTTTCTTGATTGCAATTCTGGATCGTGTGCATATGCCAGAAATGCACCATGCATCGCCAGTAGGGTACGCATTTAAAGGATATAGTATGCGAGCAGACGTGATGTGAAACATGGTTGAATGTGTGCTACAAGAGTGCTATGTACGGGGTCTCTACATACCAGTCATTTCCTTTGATGAACAGTGTTTTTCATTGGCGATTCGTGATTCACATGGAAATCCATTAACAATGTTGCAGCTTCAGAAAGATGTTTATACAGAGGCAAAACATAAATCAAAGACTGATATCGTCAAAAACAGTTTGATTTGTTTGTTTGTTTGATTTGATGTTTTACGTCCCATCAACAATCTTTCAGTTAAACAGGGACGGGTCTTCCTGGGTTGAACCAGTACTAAGCTAGGATAAATGTGTCTTGCTCAAGGACCACAACACATTGACGCCGGTGAGGCTCGAACCCGCGGCCTTTCGGTCTCGAGTCAAGCACTCTACCACTGAGCCACTGCGCTCCCCGAAAACAGTTTGAATGCAAATAAATTGAACGCATCAGAGTTTCACAATGTGATAGAGAAAGTTGACATTTCATAACCCATAGATGACAATGGGAAGATAAGTTGTCCCATAGACGTTGGTAAATTGATAAAAAGAGATGCGTACAAGCCATCGCAACATATAGTGAGATTAATCAGAGCAGAGGTACAGAAAGTAAAAGGCAAGAAGAAACCAACGTAAACAGAAGCAGATCAGAATGCTGAATCAGATGATACTGTTATTGATACTGTTAGTTCAAATGTTATACTTGGCTGTCTTCCAGATGAAGTACTAGCCTCCCTTGGTAAAAGTATTGTCAACGAGATCAAGCGCATTGAGCCTACCAACCCCAGCGTATTACAGAAGCAAATTACAGTCAGTACCAATCTGGCAACTTCTAAAATCAGTTAATAAACTCAACTAAGTGTAGTTTACCAACAGTCAGAACCCGTACCTTACACGGGTCTACCATCAGATACGCTAGTGGTTTTCATCACTCATAGTTTGACAAATTCTGAACAGACTGCTCATTGGTGAAACACAGCTGATCTTTGCTACAAGAAATAAACGTGTTATTTCCATAACACACACACTTACACCTATAAACGGTGCAAAACAAAAACGAAATTGAGTGCGTAATTGTGACATTTACTGGTCATATTCACTTATTTTTTAGCACTCATTCGGTGTGTCTTTATTTGCAACTGAAGAAAAAAAGCTTTCTTCTCGAAAACGCATTCTTGCGGACCTGGCTATTGTCTGCTGGGGATAGAGACAAACACGAGTAAGTTTCTATTATAGAAACAACATAGTAAACACGCTCGTGAAGAGCTGTTAAGTACAAATGTGTGTCGTACACGACATGCTAATACGCATGTACAAAAGAGGTATTCTAACACCGAAATAAGCAATACTTAAAGCTATTAATAACCAAAGCTACTTCTCTAGAAACCTCATCACAACAAAGTAATGAGAACTAAAAACGTTGGGTTTAGACAAACCGGGACTATTTCACTAACTGGGCGTGTGGATAATCCTAGGCAAAATGAGCTCTCTTCTTCGAGAGGCCTACACACCCCCCTCTTATAACTATATGTTTTAGGCACCCAGATTATGTCCATAGTAGGAACTCGTTAACAGTGGCCCTGGAAACGGTGTGGCCAAGAGTTGGGAGTACTCATTTTGCTGACCAAAACAATCATATTGGATCACTCATTGAAAGAGATTGTAAAGTTAACAAGAAAAAGTATAACATGTTATTACATGTTATATAAAGGCGTTGCTACATGTTATTTAAATTTATTAGTTATTTCTTCGTGCTGTTTTGATACAAACTCGAAATTCACTGAAATGTCCCTCATGATATACCTCTACCAAATTGCTCAACTGATTACAAATGGCCATTATACATTCAAACAACTCTCTGAATCTGTGGCTCAAATAATGTAACAGAAAAAGCTCCTCAAAACTACCAAATCGAACACACCAATATGGACTTTCGAAAGGTACTAAAGCAAAATAAATATTTAAACAACACCTTATTCTGAACCACTGACCCATATCAAAGTTAATTTAACACAAACTTTCCCCAAAATGTCTTTTTTTTCAATTTTGTACAAGCTCCATGGAATATTATTGCCACATCCAATGAATCTTATGAATGCTATTATCTTTACTTCACGCAAAAAAAAGGGTTTATATAAAAATAAAAAAAGACAGGCTTTTCCTAACCCTAGGGACTCTCGGTCCGGAGCTTTGTCCGTTGGTCCTAGTGTGGTTAATCACTGAAGTGTTTGTGATGTTTTCTTGCGAATAGCAGTAAGTTGTGTATGCTTTACTGAAAATAATTACCACCAACGCTTAAAATAGAAATATTTTTAAAACCTACTCCACTGAATCTCCTACCCAATTAATTACAAAGAAATGTGCCTCATAATACCATCTACCAAAATTGCACCAACAGTTATGTGCAGCTAACATTGCACCACTGCTATTCAAGAGCTACATAAATATTTGGGGAACCAAGATAGAAAAAATGCTAACCCTTGCACCCGACAGGTATACAGCTGGATTTCGTATGGCTGCAAAGATAATTCTATGGTGTATCTGAAACCACTGTATAGCAGACTCGATCGACTTGCATAACGCCAGAGCAGTCAACTTTCTACGGAAGCCCAGCAAGATCATGTCAAAATATTATTTTTCAAAATGTTATATATTTTTATCAAAAAAGTTCAGGACTGAAAAAATATTGAGTTTATATAATAATACAACATCGCGGTAGACCTCAGAAGCATTGGTGGTCATCGAAGAATACTGCTTTTAATTTTTAAAGCATGTAGATTAGGGCACTCCCATTTTGAAATTAAATTTATAGATTTCTTTTCTTCTAATCTCACTAAAACTGCATTTATTGCCCAAAAATGTATTTAATAATTATTTACTTATCGCTTGACAGCATATCTCGTAAAAAAGTGTGTGCTTACTTATTCACTTTTGTCCTCCTGAAGTGGTTTGATTTGCATATTTTTTTACATTAAATAAATAAATTTTAAATTGAATGTGTTTAAACACTGCATACAGTTAGACAGACGTTTGGGACATAATTTAAGACAATTTATTTTATTTTCTATGACAAACTAGAAAAGGTAGCTAAAAAGTAAAAATATGAAAACACGATAATTTGATACTTAGTAATTTAGTCCATGCCAATTGGTGCGTAGATAAATACCAGGACAACTTAAGAGCAGTTTAACACATACATGAAATTTATCAAGATTTAAAGTATGTTTGTCTTCCATATTTACAGCAGCTTTGAAACGGAGGGTCATTGTAGGGACCAAGGGAATTTTATCTACGGAAAAGAATAATTCCATTAACAGTGGTAAAATAAATATGAAAAAACTCGTATAACTATTATCGTATCACCATGAAAAACCTGTCTGTCCCCGTCTGAGATGCAGAAATATAACCGCATAGTATTTGTAAAGACAACAATGTCCATAAGAAGATTATTTTGGTGCACAAATGACTGCCCATACTTTTAAATGCATTTGATAGTGTATTATTGTGTTATCGAACAGTCGAACGGCTGCTCATACCCATCCTCCAGATAAGAGTGCGTATTGTTATTTCTCAACCAAAACATATGTTGTTGGTACTTAAATGGACCTATTAAATGAGGCGGTTCTTTTGAAGACCAAAAGCACACTATTTCACTTATTGATAAGGAAAACATCAAAATTTCTATGCTATGAAAGATTGCTTAACATGACCGATGAGGCATACAAAAATGCATTTTTCCGCGAAATGCAATTCTGGTCGCATTGCTATACAGTGGTTTCATATCAAGCACTATTTAGACTATCTGTATACAAATTCCAGCCGTATACCTTTCGGGTGCAAAAAATGTGTGTTTTTGCACGATACACGACTTTGGTTCCCCGACTATAAAGTTCAAATATATAATTATAAAATGGAAGTTGCGCCTGATTTGCTAGTGCCTGTTCACAGTGGTGGCATATTTTTTAGAAGTAACCACTTGTCCAAATTCAAAACAATTTCACAAAAATGTTCCTCATGATGTCCTCTATTAAATCGCACTTAATTGTTTCGGTCTGCTGAAAGCAATGCCCACCAGCGCTTTACAGAAATATCTTTTAACGACATTCCCTGAACGACATACGAGGGTTGTCCCAGTAATTCGTGGACTTTTGTTATAAAATGAGACTGTGCATCAGGAATTTTATGAAATTTGTATGATATGTTTATATACATCCAAGACACATTTTCTACAAATATGGATTGAATCACAGTTTAGATAACAAAGCTATGAATCTTTACTTGAGGGTATCTCAGCGTATGCGGAGCACGTCGCAAATTATTTTGCTGTATTTTCAAAGAGGGGTGGTCAAATGCTTTGACTCTACTCACTTTATATAAGCTTAAATTATAACAAATATTGTCATCTATTTATTAAGTAAGTCTACCTAGTTCTAGTAATGAATATATAGTTAGTTTAGATATGTTAAGCACACAAACAAGCGAGATCTTTAAGATTTAATATGAGACAACATATTTACCATTAAAACAACTTACAGAAAAATAGCATGTGCTCTGTTAAATTGACAAAAAGAAGCTTGTCTTTGTGATATTACTAAAATATTTTTACACGAAATCCATTTTACGATACTAGTGACTGTTCTACCAATCATTTAACATTAAAGGAACGTAGTTTTATGTCAAAAAATATTGAAAGTCTAATTTTTGCGTCGTACCGTTCTCATAACGTTAACTTTTTCTGAAAAATATAAATGTAGTAGGTATGTAAAATCTTTTATAAAATCTATGCAAATGGCCACAAACGTTTCACATTTTCAAAACTTTACCATGCATAGTTACTAGTTAATGTGGCAATGCGTTGTTTGAAATACAACAGCGAAATTTGATAAAATGTACACTACCTTTTGGACTAGATGAGTTTTATTGAAAATATTTTGACGTGCGCGGCTCACGCAGACATACCGTCAAGTAAAGGTTCATAAATTTTGTATCTAAACTTCGATTCCACCCATATTGATACAAGATATTCCCCATATGTATATAAACACATCCTTAAAATACCATAGAGTTACTTGTACACAGTCTTGTGTTATAACAAAAGTCCACGATTTACTGGGACAACCCTCGTACACAAATGATTTCACATAAATGTTTCTTATAATGTCTTCTACCAAAATTGCAGCCATCAGTACCAAAATAGATGAGCGACACCGCTTTCCACAACGTTCTTGTTCAGTTAATGTTTCAGCTGCACATAAAATGCAACTCTGTGAAATGATTTGATAATAACAATTAAGCCCTTTCTCAAAATTCACGAAAAATAACGACTTTCATCAGATGATGCACTATACCTCGAAGCAATATATACTCGCTTTTTTATGGTGTTTTTTTTTCACATTGATTTTCAGCGATAGCTTTTGTCGTATTTTCCCCCTGAAGTTCAAAGGGAGTGGCCTATGCTAATTTTATCTCCGATCTTTAATTGGTAGTTAAAACTAAAAACTATATACTTCCAGGTTGGGTAGTCACGTGGTTTTTGCTTGGATACACTGTACGGATGTTCGAATACACTGTACGGACATTCTGATCGAATGTAAGTAGATTTCTCTATGTTTACTAATCTACACCCAGAAAGTTATACACCATTTTCCAGCCCGCATTTTTCCCGATCAAAACGCTACCAGGATATCCTCTTAAGCTTCTTACTTTGAGTACACACTCTGTCACAAAGAAAATAATTGTTGTCCGTACAGCTTATTTCTTTATTTCAGGCCCGACCTTAGCGGCTTAAAAAATTGTGACAGAGTCTGTACCCAAAGTAAGAAGCTTTAAGGGGATATCCTGGCATCGTTAGATCGGAAAAAATGTGGGCTGGAAAATGGTGTATAACTTTCTGGGTGAAGATGAAAAAATAAGGAGAAATCTCTACTTACTTTTGCTTAAAAACATCGTTATAGAAAGAAGTCGGCCATTTTTTCCGTATAGTGTATCCTAACAGAAACCACGTGATTACCCACCCTGATTTCGGAACCGTTGGATAAATTAACGATAAAGTTTTCTCTTCAACTTTCATCGCAATCAGAATTTGCTAACTTGGTAAGGATAAAAAACTATGAGAGTGAGAGAAAAAACCATGAAAATGAATATAGTGCATGAACTGGTGAGAGTAGACGTTATTTCTTTCGTGAATGGGGAGAAAGGTATTAATTTTAACTTGAAGAAAAACATTGAAAAGCTTTACAGGATTTATGAAAGTCCCAGATCTGGTCCTAAACTTGTGATTCCTTGTGAGCAGTCCAATCACGGTATTACTAACTATTTCTTTCATGATATAATGTTTTTGTGTGCACTTGGACATATGCAGTGGACGTCATAAGTAAATGCAATCTTCAGGACATAATAAATAGCAGAATAAGGTGTACTTGATTTATAATGAACTCATGTATGAATTACAATAAAATAGATAGAAACTATCCCCATTTTCCGAGATGCATATTAATAGTAGGGGAAGACTGCTAAAAAATGACTTACATGGGAAAAATGAAAAAAAAAATGGCGATGCCTTGTGGGTTCGAACCTGCGACCATAAAATGCAAAAGTACATCTGCGAATAACAGCTACCGCCGCTACCGATTGCGCCATATCAATACACTAGATAATAATTATTTGTTATAGATAATTAAGCATCTTTCTATTTATAGATCTAACCACGGTTACTAAATTTACCCAATATCACCCATGTTCTATCAATCTGTCCGGTTACTGCATCACTATTTTCATAAGTTATTTCTGTTATTTGATTACAATTTAACTTCGAAACTTTGGTATATGGGAGATATATGATGAATTGACACTGAATGGTCAGTGCCCCATATTATTCACGTAAATCTCTTGCTTCGATTTAGCTGGTTTCCAGCATGCATTGCATCTATATGGTAATAGGTACCAGCTAGGTCCCAGTTTTGAGAGTCGGAGATACCAGACACCTCACTTTGGCATTGATCGAAGGTGCCATTATTTGAAGGGGTTATAGGTTTCCATACGATATTTAACAATTGCATTAATTCATCTAGAGATTTGCCAAAAAGCAATATACTGCAGTAATCAACAAAGTAAAGAAACACGGTGTCTTAAATTAACCCTAGCAAGCAAACCTTTTTCAAATACCCTCGGTAAACAACACAAACCAACGTACAACACCCACTTAGAATATACCAATTGAATTTTGAATACAAATATAGGCATTATGAATAGCAATACCTAGAAGTATACACTTGAATATATATACTTATTGAATAATCAACGCCTAGAAAAGGAGAGCCATGATTCTCCACAAAGAACTCAGCATTAGTACATATTGAGCACTATGACAAAATAACGGGTCTATTTAGGCTAAGCCCAATAACTTGTTGACCACGAAACATATGTTAAAAATACATCAGCGGACTACAGGGTCGACGACATTTGTCAAAATTTGCGTTTCCTGTCTTTCTTTATCTTGCTTTCAGATGAACTTAGCTTGGATACGCACTATTTGACCATGACGCTCCTAAACACGTCAGGGTCGACAACCCATTGTGATTAACGTAGACTGGTCATATTCGTTTATTACAGAAGCAGTCTAGTCTGGATTCACACTATTTGACAGCACATCAGCTTCTAGAATACTTCAGCAAACGACAAAGTTGTCAAAATTTGCGTTTCCTGTCAAATTGTCTTTTGTTTACAAAATCAACCTAACTCAGATACGCAATTTTCGACCATGAAGCTCCTAAAATACGTCAGCAGACGTCAGGGTCAACTGCCTATCAATACTAATAGACTTCGAGCTAAAAAAGGTCCTGCTCCCCTCCCCCCCTAGGGAATTTGCAGACATATCCTATCTTGAAGAAAATTTCAAGCCGCATCTTTTAAGAGATGTTTGCACTCTGTGCTCCGGGGCGTTAGTCTCTGACAGCCTGTTACATATGTTACTGTAACAAACTAAGGAAAAATCAAAATGAAAGTTTGAGCTACAGAAAGAAGACATTAAACCATCTAATTATTCAAATTGTTTATGTAGTTTGCACGCTGGATGCCTAATCTACATAAAAGCAGCATTTTAAAAAAAATTACAGCCTTCAATGGTGTTATATGCGTTACATAGATTAAATTTCCCTTTGAAAGTTGAAATCGTGACTAACATCATTCATTTTACAGACGATTTGTACATTTTTACAAGTGTTTTTATTCTTAGTTTACTAAAATACTCATTTGACTAATAGAAAAAACAAAGTTTGCTTTTCTATCTCAAATACATTGTTTTATATGAGCTATTAAACAACCCTACCCCCAATTTTAAGTATCCAATTTTGGTATCTATTATTGAAGAAAAATATATTAGAACTGCAAACTGAGTACAATCCTGTTCCTCTCCACCCCTTTGGGAATTGTGCAGACATATCCTACCTTAAAGAACAATTCAAGCTGCATCAAATAACCGATGTTTGCACTCTTTTAACTAGGGGGTTAGCCTGTAATGGTATGATACGTATGTTACCATATCAATTTAAGAATAAATGAATTGAAAGTCTAAGAAACAGGAAGAAGACATAAAACTATCTATTTATTTGAATTATTCATGTAGTTTGCATGCTGCATACCTTTGATACATAAGAAAAGATTTTTTAACAAATATACAGCTTCCTAGGGTGTTATATGTGTTACATGAATTAAGATTACTTTTTAAAATTGGTAATTGTGACAAACATCACTAATAAGCATTTCGTGTGATCCTCCCCTTTTGCCATCAAAAGACTTAATTTTCTTTGTATGTGTGGCCAGTGCCAGCGTCAAACAACTTGACTCAGCCAAACTTTAATCCTTAGCATTCTTCAAAAGCAGAAACAGCATGTCAGTGTAATGGGATCAAACACCTGATTAAATATGGGTTTAATGCCTTTTCACATATATGCATACAATTGAGTATGACTCTGGTATATATCTCTTCCTGTGAAATGGCAAGAGCAATCTAACTGCAGCTGCCTCTGCATACGTGCTAGTCAAATGATAACTTTGGTCTGATTTTGCAAAATCTATGTCTCTACCGTGTACCTCTAAGAATACTTTAAGATTTCTAACATTGGTCAAACAGAAATTTGATAGGCTGCTTTTTTGCATCATTTGCCATGGAACCTATCCAGTCTTTTGGTGCTTAAGTCCTCAGGTCTTAGATCAATAGTATTTTGCTGCGCCCAAAGAACTTTATAAGTTTTCTTTAGTTACAATGTTGACTCTTGATGGTTTTGGCAGACTGTCTGAAACAATTTCTGTTACACCTTGAAAGTTATCTGGTATAAGAGAAAGAATATGAAGTTGGACATTGCCATCAATTATGTTTGCAGTTGGCTATTTTTTGATGTTGGTTGGTTGGTTTTGTTGATTTACGTCCCAAGTCAGCAGCTATGGTCATTCAGACGGTCAGTTCACCTAACCACACTTTTTCCTGGGCAGGCTTGAACAAGCGGTTAACCAGTAATTCGTGCACATACTTTCGCTTGTAACTGACAACAACCCTTCTTGAATGAATCAGCGGAAGGGAGGAGAATGATCATAGAAATCATTTCATGATCAATCTCCACGAAAGTATGGGACCGGACCGGGATCGAACTCGCGACCCCTGGATCTACAGTCAGACACGCATGTTTTTTTGATGTCAGTACATTGAAGCATGTCTTAAAATAATGTAAAACCTATGATTTCTCAGTTTTTGCACCCATATCATTAGCTGTTGCATTCAAAAGAAGGAAAGTGGACTGTAGGTAGAATTGGATAACCTGTAGTTCTATATTATGCTCTATGGAAGATTTATACAGAGTAAACAAGTTGATAAGGTGCCTCATTTCATGATCCATTGAAAACACTGAAATTGAAAACACTTGCCTCTGACTGTGTAATAAAAAAGAATGTCACGACAATGCCCTTGCTCATTTATTATGACGAGTTATATATGTTACATCCTTTAATAAGCGCTCTTATCTTAGAAACTTAGTGAATCATTTAACTGAAAGGGTCTAACTTGCGCTCTGTTCATCCTGCATTTCATTGCTTTACCTGCTGTGATACATCTAGTTTGTTTATCTGAAGGGAACGAGTTACCTCGGTTTCAGCACTTCAGAAGTACTAAGACTTCAAATAAGTTTTTGAATGCTTGTTGAAAGATAATAAGTGCAGAGACATCATTAAATGAAAATATGTGGGTTGCATGTATGGAAAGGCTACATTTATAAAAGTTAACCTGCTAAGATATGATTCTTTATCACAGAAATACCAAGGTACATCAGTCCAGGTACTCATTGCTCTTAATGGCACAGTTTTCCTCCTTGTAAAGCTTTAGTCTTTCTCCTACTTACAGGTATCACTTGAAACACATACTCAAAGAGCCAACTATTAGGAATTCATATCAGTTTACGAATGTTCCAAGCCATAAATGGCAAAATTGGAAAGTTGATAATGGCTCATCAATTTTGAGTGGACCGGTGGTAAAATTGTATAACAGTAAATGATTGAAATCTACTAGTTGCAAGGAGGCGTGTGATAATAATGATTACCACAGAAGCAGACAACAACAAACGTTTAACATGAGTGTTAAATCGATGAGAAATAGTTTGGACCATTTCATTTATTGTATTTTCTTGTAAAAATGTAAAACTATCTTTTCTATTTGTGGGTCTATATTTAGCATTATATGCACAGTATTAGGAAATGTGTCCAAAAGGTCATTGATAACATCTGTAACAACAGTCCATGGGCTTGATAATCTGAAATGAATATAATTTCTAGTGTTTTGGCACCAAAGACTTGTATACTCCTCAAAATAATTGAAGGACCAATACTATCAATTATAACAGTGATGCATTTTGTCTAGAACGTATTTCGAAAATCAATTTTACGATCTAGCCTAAATTTTTCGGACATCTTTGACGCCTTATTGCCAAGTGAAACAGCAAAAAGAAAGTGGTAGAAAATGTTACTTACAAGGATTTTTTGTCATTTTAAAACTTGACCTAAATGTATTGGAATGTCATTTTTTGTGTGTAATCCATGGACCACATAACTGCATGAAATGAATAAATATTGCTTTCAGATGCGGAAATCTCTGTTTTCGCATAATTTATGGTGTTTTGATCCTGCCGTTACCACCCACCTCTTCCTGTGAGGAAAAAATGCCCCATTTGGCTGTGGCGTAATGGCCAGACTATAGATTCAGACGACTGGTTTTGGCGTTTGTCTGTGATAATCTTTAAAAAAAATCATCGGGACATCTTCCTAACACTCAACGGCATAGAATGACGATTGAAAATCTGATTCTTGGTGGCCAAGTACACACATTGTTTTCAGAAAACAAAACAATGTCAAAACTCCATTGTCAGAGATGAAAATGCTTGCTTCCCAGTATATTAAAACTGTTTGAAGATTATTTTTGCATGTAAGCTAAATTATTTAAAAGCAAGTTTAATTTGGTGTCGCTTTCATTCTACTCGAATGGCCACAGAAGAATTTCTTTACCCCACCCACTGCCTTTTGAAAGTGTGTTTTTGAGGGTATGTGCATTCGAGACACAATTATGGCAGAATTAGGCATGGGAATCATTAATAATGATTCTTGATTTATGTGAATAAAGAATAGAAAGATTTGGGCCAAGTTTTACAGAATTTAAATGTTTGAGCTAATTATACTCAAGTTCTAAAATCTTGGTTCTTTAATTATTTTGAGGAGTATAAGTACACATTAAGTGTCCTGATCTTAAACTTAATGACATCTTGCAGATATATGAGCAAGACAGACTAAGAAAATGAAAAATATCCACACGCTGTAATCGCTTTCATGTGTTTTACTTAAATGGTAATAACAAAATTTGCTTCTCTGTAAAACTGGGAATAGGGCTGTGTATTAGCTCCTATAAGACAATATATTTCAGATAGAAAAGCAAACTTGGTTTTTCCTATTCATAAATTGGCTATATGTTTGTAAAATCTAATAAAACAGTTTGAAACCAAGTCATAGTAGTTGTTTAACTAAATGGCGATAGCCACAATTATAGCTTTTAAATTATAATTAGGTTCATGTAACGCACATAACACCACAGTTAGCCGTATTAATGTTAAACAGCTTCCATATGTAGTAAAGACATCCAGTATAAAGACTATGAGAATGTCAATTTATCAGATAATTTTAATGTCTTCTTTTGGTAGCTCAAACATTCAAATTTCTTATTCTCAAATTGATATAGTAACATATGTAACAACCTGTTACAGGCTAACGTCCCGACTTACAGAGTGCAAACATTTCTTATTAAATGCACCTTGAATGGTTACATAAGATGTAATTTGTCTGCCAAATTCAAAAGAGGATTAGGATGGAGTAGGCCCTTACTCAGCTTGATGTCAAAATACTGTTTGATGATTTTACTTATCACGCTAACATATGTAACGCTCTCTGATCTTTAAAACTTGATGACAACTAGCAGATCTACAAGTCTTTATCATACGAGCCAGTTTAAAATCCCTAAACAATGTGAGATATCCAACAGCTGCGAGTTTTTTCACAATTTTAGCTCAAACTTTCAAACTACATTTCCTTTATTTGATATAGTAACGCATGTAACACGCTGTTTCAGACAAACGCCCCAACATAGAGAGTGCAAACATCCCTTATTCAATGCAGCTTGAGTTGTACTATAAGAAGGAATATGTCTGCAAAATTCCCTCGAGGAGATTAAAACATTTTTAGGCATGTCTTACGTAAAGACAATGAGCTTGCCCATTTATTACACCAGGTAACATATGTTACAGCCTCTGATATTAAAAAATTTGCAATAAACTTGCAGAGTTATGAGTCTTTTCATATAAGCAAATAAATCCCAAACAATGAAACACATTCATCAACTGCAAATATTCTATTTTTACTTTAGTTTTAATACCAAACATTTCACCTTAAAACTGGGTAGGGGTAGGGTTGTTTAATTGCTTATTCCAGAAAAAATATTTAAGCTAGGGAAACAAACTTTAATTTTTCTGTTAGCCAATTGCATAAGCTAGTGAGACATGGTTAAAACATTTTGCAAAACACACAGAGAGATTGTGAATGTAAATGATGTTAGCCTCACTTGCAAATTTTAATGGGTTATCTGATTTATGTAACGCATATGACACCTTAGGAAGCCGCAATTTTGTTCAAATGGCCGTCATATGTAGTTAAGATATCCAGTATGCAGACTATATGAATGATTTTTAAAAATATTTATTTTAATGTCTTTAATTAGTAGCCCAAACTTTCAATTTACTTTTTCTTAGTTTGATTAAGTAACGTATGTTACAGGCTCTTACAGACTAACGCCCCGGAGCACAGAGTGCAAACATCTCTTAAACTCGGCTTTCAATTCTCTATAAGATAGGATATGTCTGAAAAATTCCCTAGGGGGGGGGGGGGAGCAAACCCATTCTCAGCCATCCGTCTATGACGTTTCCTGGTCATATTCACCCACTTACAGAAGCAGTCTAATCTGGAGCATCACCTTTAGACCACACAGCTTCTAAAATACGTCAGCGGACGACATGGTCGATAACATTCGTTAAAATGTGCGTTTTCTGTCATATTCTTGTTGATTGACAAAAGCTACCTACTTTGGAAACGCAATACTTGATCCTGAAACTCATAAAATACGTCAGCGGACGTCAGAGTTGCTGACCCATTATACTGATGTTTCCTGGTCATATTCGTTCACTTACAGAAGCAGTCTAGTTTGGACCAAACCACTTGACCATGCAGGTTCTAAAATACGTCAGCAGACGACAGAATTGACAAAAGTCGCCATGCTTTGTGTTTCCTCTGCATAGTCCCGTACATACAGGAGCAATCTAATCTGGGTCCTCGCTATTTGACCATGAAACTTCTTGAATTCATCAGTAAATGAATGGGTAGACAACTTTTGTTGTGATTGAGTTTTCTGATCATATTCACTTATTTTAGCTAGGCGGCTAAGAGCCAAATTTTGGCCTGATTGTGCTATTCCGGATACAAGCATGAAATTTGGCACAGTTGTAGACCATGACTGACTAAGCAGAAAAGGATATAGAACCACATTGGGAAATGCCTATTGCGCATGCGCAAAGCATTTTCTGATTTTAGGCTGTTATCACAGATCTTCCATACAGTTTGACTTTAAAGAAGGGGTCATGTTGGCTGTAGAATGATAAAATGTGACATATCTGATGTTAATTGATTGTAGTTTAGTCCTCTTTGTTCTTTTAATACTGCGCATGCGCATAAAATTTGAATATTGTACAAAGATGGCATTCTGTTTCTTTTTTTTGTAAACTGCGCAAAAACTGGTGCCCCTATCAAAGGACAAAAGCATGTCTTCAATATAGGGACCTACAGACCTGTTTAGATGCGCATGCGCAGTTGGTTTCTTTAAACCATGTGTTGTTTAGACGATATACTAAGCCCCATTTAATAACAAGTATATGCTTTCACAAAAAAGCTCTGTCTTCGCTTAGCATATATAAAGTTGTTAATAGACTAAAAAGTCAAATTTTAAGCAAAGGGGATAGAAGGCTTGTGGAAGACAGACAGACATGCAATCAGATTTCGGTGATAGAGCTCAAAGCCCTTGGAACACTGGATAAACTCGCTCACCACCTAGAATACCAGGGTGGTCCAGAGTCACCACCACATATTTTCTTTGTGTTGACCAATTTGGATTATGTTAACTTGGGGACATCTCTGTCTGAAAAAGTTATTGTTTTTATCTTATATAGGTCACTGGCAAAGGGCAATGTGTCTTGAGACAGACAGACAGACAGACTCACAGAAAGACAGACAAACAGGCAGAATGATATAATTTGCCATGCTCAAGCTCATAGATCTCATATCACTGTCTCTCAATGGACTGTCTCCGAACTGTCAGTGAACTTAAAAATGTATGTTTCCAGTGTCTCACTTCCCGTAAACAAACCATAGCAAGTATCAGTTAGTCTACATCAGTCTATTTTATGTGGGTATGATATTATTTCAAGTTTTGTTTTTCGTTGTTTGGGGGGGGGGGCTTGGGGGAAGTGCCTGATATGCCTCATCAGTTTTGATTGTAAAGATACTGACTGGCTTCTAGACATTTGTTCCTCCTGTTAAATATTTCACACTTGGAGTCAGTGTTGTATTTTGGATGGAGCCTCCATTGTTCAGATGCTCAAAGTTGTAGGGATAAGCAGTGAGCAGTATACGAACATTGTTTATATAACGATATGTAAAATCCACCTTTTATACAGTTGATGAATTAAATTTAGTGTTCGTCACATGTAGGACAGACAGTTTAAAGGCATCAACAGGGGGAAAATGGGGAAATGACATCCTTCGTTGGGTCGGTCCATCAAATAACTGCCATACCGAAAAACTGGCAAGATTTTTTGTGAGTAAATGACAATAAACTGTTTCATTATCTTTCAAACTGCTGTGTTTCTAATCTTGGACATAGATATGCCAACAAAGAAACAGTTACCACCGATGAAGATCAGGGCCCAAAATTACAAAGCTTCCTTAAAAATTAATTATGACTTATGTTAAGTATTGATTTTTTAACATGTTACATCAAGTGTAAACAAAATAGCAGGATCAATGCAGTACTTATGGTCAAAGATATCATGGTGATCTACAGAAATAATGGAACTATTTTTATTTTAATAAGTTCGAACCCTTATTTTTTACCTCCTAACTTAAGTCTTCCTTAACTTTAAGGAGACATTGTAATTTTGGGCCAAGGTATTGCACGATAAGAATGTGACAATACTCTAGAAAGATTACCCTATACTTATACGGGAGGAGAAGCTCGGTCTTAGTGTGTCCAGCTCGTGACACCTTGTTTGCATGAGGAGGCAGATACAGAATGTTTGCTCATGCTACCGAAGCAGCTAAAAGGCTTAACAAGAAAATAAGTAGTCGCACTGTTGGTATTGGTGTAGTAGTTTTTGTCATACCTGACACAACAGCTGGGAGTGGATGAATTGCTGGGTTGGCAAAAATCGCTGGTATGACATCAAATTGTCTTGTTTTGAGGGCGATGAAACATCCTCTCCTTGGTCGTGGAAAACGGTGGCTAAGCTTTTCATCTGTAACTGGGTAGTTTGTAAAAATGAACCGTCTCCTTGAAAAAGCCACCTACAGATTACCTTTTTACGGTTGAACGATTCATCACAGTACTGTATGGTAGAACAAGCAAGCACCTATACGAACTTAGACATCGCTAGAACACATTTGTTTACCAAAAAATGTTTGTTCGATGAATTGACAGCCCTTACGAAGGTTGCTTTGTACCAGCACATTTTAAAGGCAGCATATGAAGCTCATAAGTGTGGGCCAGCGTTAGAACAGGGGAAATGATTACAGAGTCCAGCAAACTGTGATGGATAGAACTAGACACTGAAATGTACAGTCCACTGTGGACCACCATACCAAAAGCAGCGATATGATGAGACTTCTCTTGACCCTGTGAGATATGGCTGTCTTCAAGGTTACAGAAGAAGACAATGCAGCTCTCCAGTGTGCGACCCTTTATGCCTGTTGTGGTAACTTTGAACACTAAATTTCTGTAAATTGATGATTGTTTTTAAAATAGGTAATGTTAAAGGACTGGAACTCTTTTGAGAAGGCTGTGGCATATCAGTATACATACAGATTATCGCACATATTGCCAGCTCTCTTGGTTAAATGTCACTTTGAAAATGTATACGTTTGTATATAAGATCAACGTGATCTTGTCATCTTAGCCTAGGTGCCATTTAACCAAAAATAAACGCATAACAGTGCACTGACATAGATCCAAAAGACAGTCAATTATTCTTCAGTAAACTCCACAACACGAGTTACAGTCAAGGTTACATTAATGTATGTAGTCATTCAACAACATGATATGCAAGCCATGCATGTCCCCAGCATAAGGAGAGAAATTCGTTCATGTGAAATGATGCGCTTGAGAACCAATGTACTCGAACAGCATGGTCATCGTAGGTTCGCTGCTGTCGACGAGGCACAAAGTATACTCTTTAAGTGTACCTGACTGTTAAAAAAGGTAGTAGTCTTGTCAAGATTTTACTTCTGAAAATAATCTATGCTTATTATTGTCACCTATATATCCAGATCTGTACCTGTTTAACAAAGATTTATGTGAGTCGATATTAGTCGATACAGCACCTGAGCTATGCCAAAAAAGGATGGAAGGAATTTTTGTTTATGTTCTGAAATAAATGCTTACTTTAGTTAGTTTAGATAAAATGCAAAATGTTATTTGTTTAATGCGCAAAAGTTCAAAATCTTAGGACAGAGCATTTTGAAAGTTATTATGTACATACAGTACTACATATATTGGCTGTTCTGGCTCAGTGACCGGGTCATAGATTGCATACAAACTGATTATATTTAGACCCTCGACTACTGGTACACTGACCTTGACTACTCAAATTTCGCGTATAGCTACAAATGGTTGCAACTTCACAAAAAATAAACAGAAATATGCAAAATTGTCTATTAATTCACTTATTTGTATTTTGATTACGTGATGCCTAACTAATGACTTAAATAGCACACTTATTAGTATGTGAACACATTTCGGACACCTAAATAATCCTACTCGCTATCCAGAAATTGGCTACTTAGCAAGTTTTAGAATTTAAAGGCTCCATTTGAGCAAGAATGGACAACACTACCTAAGTGATAATTGCAAATGAAAACATCATCGTGAAAATTAATAGCTGTACTGTACAGATCTAGCTCATAGAATGGATCACAGTAAACCAAAATAGTATAGTGTGTGCTCTCATGGACTGCAACCGACCGGCACTGACTGCACTGTTCTAGTACAGTGGTTCTCCATTCTCGCGAGACCTGACGATACCTCATCTAGATCTCTCGCATTTCGCCCTTTGCATCATGGGTAACTAGCGATATTTGGCTAGTCCCGTTCAATTCTCGCACTGCTGTAGTGACAGAATTTATTGTTAAAAATAGCAAAAACAATTTTTTTTTCACAGTTTATCATTTCTCTTTTAGCTAATATTTTCTGGATGTAAAGCCTCGAGTCATGCAAGCAGTGATCGCATAATATATTTTTAACAAAAATGGCGGCCCAATCCCAGTGCGCACCGAGCGAAAGGCGACAGGTTAGTTCGTGCTAGCGGACTTCCTGTGCGACAATGAGTGGTTCTCTAGCGTGAATACATCCGCAGCAAAAATTATTGGATAAATGATTGTGCAGAAACTCATTTATTTCCCAGTCAAAAGATATAAGTATTCCATTTATTCAATGGTTTCTACCATTTTGACATCATTGAACGAGATATCTGGAAGTATTAGCTAGTTTGCGCATGCGTAATTATGGAAAGTATTTTAAATTTATTTGTTTATGTCTTTTAGGACATCTAGAGATATAATGGGTCGATTTTTTACATTGTTGAACACAAATAATGGCCAGTGTAGTCAAGTAAGACCAAGTTTTCTATAGCGGAAGTGAATTTTGCTTTGCGCATGCGCAACGAAAATTGGTTGAAGTGGTTCTATATCTAAAAATCATCAGCTCACCAACCTTAACAAGTGTGGAAAGTTTCATGCTTGTATCCGGAATAGCACAATCTTGGCTCTTCGCCGCTTAGCTATTTTAACGAACCATTTCGATAGTTCACCATCACGATTGATTAAACTCGGCTGAACTATTTCATTTAAGAGTTTAAAAATGTATTTACAACAACTTCATGAGGCATGACATTAGATACGTCCCCGGTTTCAGCTTTTATACTAAAACCAACTGCTAATTGGTCAACTTACATTTTTACGCTAGTTCAGAAAGTGAAACATAGGGTATACAAAATTCATGTTTTTTAAGTGAAGCAATACTTTACCAGGACTCTGCAAGTTATTTCATTTAAAAATGACGTGTACTTCTTGCACGGACGAAGCTAGAGAAAGGTGCCCTCATTTCAAAAAGTCACACTTTTTCTACGATATAAACCATAACACAAATTAACGGGGTTTTTTTTGTTTGTTTGAAGATGTTAATGGCTAGCGTGATATAAGAATAAACAATTCAATCTGACTCGTCGTTTTTGCTACTCAGCAAAATAAGACAAACACTCTTAGCATGTAAGTCATTGAAAGTTAGCTTTAAGCTTGCAATTTAAAAAGAGACTTTGCACTGCTCTGTACTCTTTAATATCAGCGACACGGCATTGAAATTTTCAACGATTATAAATTATCACCAGACGTCACCGTCTGTTATGAAAATTGAAAAAAAAAACATTATGCTACCAAAGCTTTTTTTAAATCTCACATTGAAACCGAAAGTGTACAGTAGTCATAAAACAAAAATCGCCAAAAATGGACTAATCAAGTTCTACTGTGTTTGGCCTACAGTGTTAAAAAAATTAAGTGCATTTAACAATTTTACCAGGAAATACTGGCGAATTTCAAAATTGTCGAAAAATTTTGAAAAATGCAACATTTTAAAAATGCGTAAAAAATCAACCATAAGCAAAATTTCAAATGTTTGGTGTTTTTCAAGTCGGACAGACCAGTTTGTAACCACCTAAACGTCAATTTTATAAAAACTACTCTCAAAAACATTTTTTTCTTTAAAAAAGTCGATTTTTGCATCTTTAACCCAAAAAATTTCGAAATAAACAAAAATTGTTCAAAACACTGCGAAACGTTTGCCCATGAAAATGCACATATATAGGCAAAAAATCATTTGAATTTTATTAGCGTTTGGTCAGAAATAATGAGTTTGAAAAGTGACAAATTAGAACTTGGTTTTAGTATAGTCTGTCTGCCGTTAAAGCTCACGTGATACACAGGTTCACCAGGTGATCTAAGGAAGCACAGTGGCTCAGTGGTAGAGTGATTGACTCGAAACTGAGGGGCCACAGGTTAGAGCCTCACCGGCATCACTGCGTTGTGTCCTTGAGCAAGACACATTAATCCTTGCTTAGTACTGGTTCAACCCAGGAAGACCCGTCCCTGTTTAACTGAAAGATTGCTGATGGGACGTAAAGAATCAAAACAAACAAAACCAGGTGAGGCTATAGCATACTCATGGTCCAGTATCTGTCGTATGTCTGTCCACATAACCAAGATGGCCACTTACCTATAAGGTTAACTCTCCATTTTTGGGGACGGATGCTGGCATCCGGACTCAATTTTAACACTTACAGTTTTTCAGTCACGTCAATTTTCCACCCTTGCCAGGCCATACATTAAATATATGCTATACTCCTTGCAAATTTTCAGACATATAAGTTGCATGGTTTCAATATTAACAATTTAATTAGATGCATGATAAACAGTCGTATAGATCCTGATTAGTTTGTTCCTGAGAAGCCAACTGATCCGGATCTACAATGTTTTCCAGAACGGGGTATATCTGGATTCCGCAGGATAAAGGCTTAATACGAACCAAACAACATTCTGGAAAATATTACGCGTAAAAATTAGTTCTTTTTTTTTTTTTTATTGTTTGTTATGCTTTGCAGTTTAGAAACTTCAGTTTTGGTATCGAAGCAATGATTTATTGCCAATTGATAATTCAAATACAAATATATTTAAAAAAAATACCTTGCGCAGTCATATAATAATGATAGGCATATCGTAAAAGACATAGTGGACTTGCCATTGTAGTCTGCTTTCATTGACAACAAACAAGTCGGCATGTTTTTTTTATGCGGCTATGTATGTAAATAATATAACATTTATATGAGTCAAGAATTATCTCAGTTGATCCCAGAAGGTCGCTTGGATATTGCTGATTAATAATCTTACTTGCATGAGTTCATTTGAAGTTTTACTTTATGCCTATCCCGCCAAAACGATCACGTGATATATACATTTGCGAAAGGACGCTATCTGTTAGACTGGTCTCCCTTTAATAGTATTGCGTCTATTTATAGCGTACACTCTGGCACAATATCCATCCGCGGTATTAAATAAAAGGGCATTTGCTACCGGGCCCTTCATGAGCCACTATCCGCCTGCCGACGAACCCTCAAACGAACCACAATCCGCGGATGACGGTTTCATTGACGGATTCAAGGGGGAGGGGCGAGCGCCCCGCCCCCCCCCTAAAATCGCCAAATCAAAGTTTTTAATATGATTTTAGCAGCAGCTATTTTTTTTGTTGCTGATTGTTTTCAATTTTAAATAGTCTGGGTTTTTTCTTGCATCTAAATTCAAAGATGCCACATCGGCGGCGCCTTGCTAAACTGTAGCCTACCATATCTTTCGTTTCCGTTTTGAGAATGACGTCCACTGGAGTCCTCGGATCAGAGCAGTCTGATCTGGGCCCGCAATGTTTGCAACAAGGACGTTTAATGGTCTATAGGTCAATTTTGACCTCAGATCAAAGATCAGACTATTCGAATTTACAGCACGTGAAAGGGGAAACAGGTATAATCCGTCCAGATAAGAGAAGTTGGGCGGTTCTTAGCTAAGTTCAACCCCTGGACAAATACACTTGGAAATCGGTTAGTCAGGTTGCTTTGTTTGCGTATTCACCCATCTGTGAAACTCTCCACACCAAAAGTATATACCTGTAGTCTTATAGTTGCCATGTCGGGAAAAATAAGCGTTTCGAATTATTGCAGATAAATCTGATCAGTCCAGGTACTTTGTTTGAAATGTGTACGTAGATGTATCTTAAACTATACAAGCAACACATCAATCTTCGACAATGAAATCTACAATCACACAAGTTTTATTGTTTTATAAAAAAAAAAGCTGTGTACCCTCTCCCTGTGGCCCAGATATTGAAACCTTACCATGATGAATTTTAATTTGTGTTGTGAGCGTGTGTGTAGGGAAGGGGCTATTTTTATGTTGTTGTTTTTTGTAATGTTTTTTTTCGAATTCAGAGCTAAACACCAAATCATTATATTGCCAAACAAACAGAATTTGGAAGAATATTTTCATCGCCACCATGTGTATAACGCAAATATTTTCCAAGTAGCATGCTAAAGATAAACCTGTGTACCAGTAGACGCACACAACTGCAGCACAGTTTATAGATGAGTGTCTCTTTTGTTATTTTGAGATGATTTTGTTTGTTTGTGCTGATGTTTTGCGTCGCTGCCAACATTTTTGCGGTCATGCAGACGTTTACCTGTCCACATAGGTTGAACGAATACTTAGCAGAGAATAAAGTGTCTTGTTTAGGACAGTACAAAGTGCTTCCAGTGAACATTCTCAAAATAGCAATCCTTTTATCACAGGTCCAACACACTAGCACTGAGCAGCTGTGGATTTCGATGATTCGAGTTGATACTTTACATCCCAGTCAAGAAATTTTCAGTCATGCCGGGATGTTTCCTGGGTTGAACCAGTACTAAATAGAGCATAACATGTCTTGCACAAGGACAAACCAGAGAAACTCAAACCAACGACCCCTTTATCTCAAGTCGAGTACTCTACCACTGGTTGGCTCTACAGGAATTATACAGCTATTCGGTCACTGTATCGCCACGTGGTATGCGATGTCCCGGTCTCGTGTATAGCTAAGGGAGATAAGAACCAGTTGTGGGTGTCGCTAGACAGTGACCCAAAAGCTGATTAATAACTACTGTTTTTGAAGGCGTCATTCATGTCAGCCTGTTTGTTGGGCTAGTTCAATTATATTTGAAATCACGCCTGATTCGCCCGTGCTTTAAGCTAGTTGGGTCATCTCGAAACTGCCCGTTTAGGAGCAAGTGCATAAGAGAAAATGATCGCGTGTCAGCTTCTGAACCTTCAATTGACCATGCTCATAGTAGATTCTGAACATGCATAGTCATTCTGACTCTACATATGGCAGGATATGCTATAAACAACCGTTCAATAACTTAATATACACCCCTTGTGATTATTGTTTTGAGACGAACTCTTTCTGTCACGCCTCTACGAAATTTACCTGTAAATAAAATACTTAGAAAATTTGGCTGAATTCAATTTATTGCAAAATCTTCACCTATGTACACAAAAATCTGTTTGTGCCACAAACTTCGACCTCGTGGAGAAATTGGCGCTAATTTTTCTCCACAATTTTCATCACGAACGCAGTTTGCTAAGTTTGCTAAAACTGATTATTGGGATAAAAAATATGGCCAAAAATCAATGTGAAAAACATACAAATCGAGTTTAGGAGGCGCTGGCCAGTGAGCAATAGTATATACAAATGCGTGTGTGAACAAGACTTAGGTTTTTTTGTTTTGATTTACTTGCGAACGTTTACCAGGCATACTAACCTTTATTGTACTTTCAAAGATAGATGAGAATCGTTGTAAACAAACAGTGGCGAGTTTACCTTGATTTTGGGCGTGCAGGTAGTCTCAGTTTACAGTTATATTGGACCTACCACAGATTACTGCATATGCGCGCGGCAGTTAATAGTCATGCTTTACCTATTTATAAGAAAAATAGAATTGCCTCATTACTATGCATCTTTGAAACAATAATATAACTAACCGCTGGTCGCCTTTGTCGTCTGCGGTTCAGTTGTTTCGCACGATTAAAGCGTACCTGTGCTGTTTTACCCAATTTACTGTAGATCAGTCTAAATTGACAGTGAATGGCAGTGTTCCTTCTGACACGCCCAACGTCCGTTACATGGTCGCACTATAGAAACCGTTATAAAGCGGTTTGATAGGTGTTTACATAATACATAATACATTATATAGGTAACTTTCAACCTTTTAGCCAACGATCTCTTTAGCTCAGTAGATAACAGCACTATATCAATTTTTGTTTTATAAGGTGAAAGAAATTAATGTAAGTTCGAGTCTCAGTCAGGCATTTTTTTTTACTTTTAATGCGCGCGCGTGCGTGCGTGCGTGCGTGCGTGTGTGTGTGTTTTAGCTTTTTATATTATATTTTTTTATCATGGTATGTATTTTATTTCGTAATTTATTCACTTTCAGATACATTTAATTTCACATGCCCTCCGTCTCGCTGGCAGTGTCAGTATCGGAGCTGTAGTCGGTTTCCCACCACTGGCTCATGTTCTTCCTCTATCGCGATCTTCTTTAACCAGTATACACGCTCTACTGACAAAACATGCTCAACGTACTTCAAAGTCGTCCAGTCGGACCCTTTTTCGTTCCAGACCGTTCAGGTTTCTCCTCTTTACTCTGGTCTCGCTTCATCAGCCGCTCAATGGTACTCATGCCTTGGTGTGTTTGTTTTATTTGATTCTTTACGTCCACTCAACAATCTTTCAGTTATGCGGGACGGTTCTTCCTGGGTTGAACCAGTACTAAGCTAGGAACTCATGCCTTGGTTGAAGTCCTTTCCTTTGCCTGGTTGAGTGATATTGTCAGCCCATTTTCCTTCCTGCTTTGCGTCAAATGAAATAGATTCGTTTGCAAATGAATTGAGCATGCGCCAAATAGAAAAAAGCCTTCGCGTAAAGCATGAGAAATTCAAGTTTTCTCGAACAACAAAAAGGTATGCTAAAATGATAAAAAAAAATCTTTGGGACTCGAACTCAGGCATTATAACTCTGAAACTTTCCACGGAATATTTGCAATTTAAGACGTAGACCGCTCGACTAAACCTGTAGATGTTGTATTGGTCATGTCTTTACATATTTATTTGAAATTTTGTTACTTCGCTAGCATGAGCAGTAAGTGTTTGGTGAGAAAACAACCGTTACAATCTCATTTACCTTTCTCGTGCTCCTAAGTAGACTCGTCTGACCTTTGATCCGTCTGAGGTCAAAATTGGCCTATAGCAGAGTACAGTATATAGGGATTATGAATCTAAAAATCGGCTTATATGCCCTCTGCGCCCAGCAGATGTTAATGGATAGAAACACATGTGTGATCCCTGTAATAAAGCCTATAACAAAGGATATATGCATGTCAAAATGTGGTAGAAACGTTTTGAAAACACGGAGATATGATTCTGTGCTATCTCTTCTTTTTCTTTTCTTTAATCTTATTAAAACCGTCGCTAAATTCATGCGGACTGAGTCAGTAAAATGTCCAGCGCATGCGGTATTCGCCAAGTCGAGAGCCAGGCACGTGCATATTATGTCACTCAATTTACTTACAAGTCAGAAAAGCCCACTGATTTAAACTATTCGATAAGCCGGGTCTCCTATGTTCACTCGTCTCGGACTACCGATGAATCACAACACTATTTCGTTCTTCCTTCAGAACACCAAAACGCTTTCGCTCGCTCTGCCGACTTCGAATTCCAGTTTATAAAATGTACTCATGAATTGAAACCGCTAGATATCTCGTACGATCAGATTTTTTGCAAAGATCTACACAAAACTTTGAATACGTAGACGAGTTCCCAGAGTAAAAAAACAAATTGACGAAAATCAAATAGAAACACACACACACACACACACACACACACACACACACACACACACACACACACACACACACACACACACACACACACACACACACACACACACACACACACACACCTCTCTCTCTCTACTTGTCCATCCGCCGATGCAATGTTTACTTTGACGTGCCTGCACCAGTCTCTCTCTCTCTCTCTCTCTCCTTACATTTGCAAACATGGTTTGGATCCAGATCAGACCCGAATGGTATTCAGGATAGAATGTTTCGTCAATTTAAAAATGTGTGCATGCGATAGAAAGTACGCAAAGCGTTAATACTGTTGAATGTCCGACTTTGCCGTACAAAAGCCGATTTGGATTTGGGGTCCTCATCGGAAGCTGATTGACTGACCCAAACATTGTGTTTCGATATTCTAAGAAAACAAGCCAAAACAAAAGATTCGTGTGCAAACACCGTGCAGTCTCCTCTCTCTCTCTATCTCACACTCTCTCTCTCTCTCTCTCGCACACTCTCTCTCTCTCTCTCTCACTCGCACACTCTCTCTCACTCGCACTCTCTCAGTCGCACACTCTCTCTCTCAGTCGCACACACTCTTTCTCACTCGCACACACTTTCTCTCTCACTCGCACACACACTCTCTCTCTCACTCTCTCTCTCACACTCTTTCTCACTCGCACACACTCTCTCACTCGCACACACTCTCTCACTCGCACACACACTCTCTCTCTCTTTCACTAGCACAAACTCTCACTCACACACTATCTTTTTCTCTAACACTCTCTCTCACTCTCTCTCTCTCTCTCTCACTCGCACTCTCTCTGTCTCTCTCTCTCACTCGCACACTCTCACTCGCACACTCTCTCTCTCTCTCACTCGCAAACTCTCTCTCTCTCATTCGCACACTCTCTCTCTCTCTCACTCGCACACTCTCTCTCTCTCTCACTCGCACACTCTCTCTCTCTCTCTCACTCGCACACTCTCTCTCTCTCTCTCGCACACTCTCTCTCTCACTCGCACACTCTTTCTCTCTCACTCGCACACACTCTCTCACTCGCACACTCTCTCTCACTCGAAAACTATCTCTCTCTCTCACTCGCACACTCTCTCTCTCACTCGCACACACTCTCTCTCTCTCTCACTCGCACACACTCTCTCTCTCTCACTCGCACACACACTCTCTCACTCGCACACTCTCTCACTCGCACACTCTCTCTCACTCGAAAACTATATCTCTCTCTCTCACTCGCACACTCTCTCTCTCTCACTCGCACACGCTCTCTCTCTCTCTCTCACTCGCACACACTCTCTCTCTCTCTCTCACTCGCACACACTCTCTCGCTCTCTCACACTCTCTCTCTCTCTCACTCGCACACACACTCTCTCACTCGCACACTCTCTCACTCGCACACTCTCTCTCACTCGAAAACTATATCTCTCTCTCTCACTCGCACACTCTCTCTCTCTCACTCGCACACACTCTCTCTCTCTCTCTCACTTGCACACACTCTCTCTCTCTCTCTCACTCGCACACACTCTCTCGCTCTCTCACTCGCACACACTCTCTCTCTCTCTCACTCGCACACACTCTCTCTCTCTCTCACTCGCACACACTCTCTCTCTCTCTCTCTCACTCGCACACACTCTCTCGCTCTCTCACTCGCACACACTCTCTCTCTCTCTCACTCTCTCTCTCTCTCACTCGCAAACTCTCTCTCTCTCTCTCTCTCTCACTCGCACACTCTCTCTCTCTCTCTCTCACTCACACACACTCTCTCACTCTCACACTCGCACACACTCTCTCTCTCTCTCTCACTCGCACACACTCTCTCTCTCTCTCTCACTCGCACACACTCTCTCGCTCTCTCACTCGCACACACTCTCTCTCTCTCTCACTCGCACACTCTCTCTCTCTCTCTCTCTCACTCGCACACTCTCTCTCTCTCTCACTCGCACACTCTCTCTCTCTCTCTCTCACTCGCACACTCTCTCTCTCACTCGCACACTCTCTCTCTCTCTCTCACTTGCACACTCTCTCTCTCACTCGCACACTCTCTCTCTCTCTCTCACTCGCACACTCTCTCTCTCTCTCACTCGCACACACCTCTCTCTCTCTCTCACACTCGCACAATCTCTCTCTCTCACTCGCACACTCTCTCTCACTCGCACACTCTCTCTCTCTCTCACTCGCACACTCTCTCTCCCTCACTCACTCGCACACTCTCTCTCTCCCTCACTCACTCTCTCTCTCCCTCACTCACTCGCACACTCTCTCTCTCACTCGCACACTCTCTCTCTCACTCGCACACTCTCTCTCTCTCACTCGCACACTCTCTCTCTCACTCGCACTCTCCCTCTCCCTCACTCACTCGCACACTCTCTCTCTCACTCACTCGCACACTCTCTCTCTCACTCACTCGCACACTCTCTCTCTCACTCACTCGCTCGCACACTCTCTCTCTCACTCACTCGCTCACACACTCTCTCTCTCACTCACTCGCACACTCTCTCTCACTCGCACACTCTCTCTCTCTCACTCGCACACTCTCTCTCTCTCTCACTCGCACATTCTCTCTCTCACTCTCTCTCTCACTCGCACACACTCTCTCTCACTCGCACAAACTCTCTCTCTCTCTCATTCGCACACACTCTCTCTCTCACTTGCACACACTCTCTCTCTCCCTCTCTCTCTCTCACACACTCTCTCTCTCTCTCACTCGCACACACTCTCTCTCTCTCACTCGCACACACTCTCTCTCTCTCACTCGCACACACTCTCTCTCTCATTCACTCGCACACTCTCCAACTCGCACTCTCTCACTCGCACACACTCTCACACTCTCTCTCACTCGCACACACTCTCACACTCTCTCTCACTCGCACACTCTCTCTCTTTCTCTCACTCGCACACTCTCTCTCTCACTCACTCACACACTCTCTCTCTCACTCACTCTCTCTCACTCACTCGCACACTCTCTCTCTCTCTCGCACACACTCTCACACTCTCTCTCACTCGCACACTCTCTCTCTTTCTCTCACTCGCACTCTCTCTCACTTGCACACTCTCTCTCTCACTCGCAAACTCTCTCTCACTCACTCGCACACTCTCTCTTTCACTCACTCTCTCTCACTCGCACACTCTCTCTCTCTCACTCACTCGCACACTCTCTCACACTCTCACTCACTCGCACACTCTCTCACACTCTCACTCACTCGCACACTCTCTCACTCACTCGCACACTCTCTCACTCACTCGCACACTCTCTTTCTCCCTCACTCACTCGCACACTCTCTCTCTCCCTCACTCACTCGCACACTCTCTCTCTCCCTCACTCATTCGCACACACTCTCTCTCTCTCCCTCACTCATTTGCACACTCTCTCTCTTCCTCACTCACTCGCACACTCTCTCACTCACTCGCATACTCTTTCTCTCTCTCTCATTCACTCGCACACTCTTTCTCTCTCTCACTGGCATTCTTTCTCTCTCTCACTCGCAATCTTTCTCTCTCACTCGCACACACTCTCTCACTCGCACACACTCTCTCTCTCTCTCACTCGCACACTCTCTCTCTCTCACTCGCACTCTCTCTCTCTCACTCGCACACTCTCTCTCTCTCGCACACACTCTCTCTCTCACACACACTCTCTCTCTCTTATTCGCACACACTCTCTCTCTCTCACTCGCGAACACTCTCTCTCTCACTCGCGAACACTCTCTCTCTCACTCGCACACTCTCACTCGCACACACTCTCTCTCTCTCTCTCGCTCTCGCACACACTCTCTCTCACTCGCACACACTCTCTCTCTCACACTCTCTCTCTCACTCGCACACTCTTTCTCTCACTCGCACACTCTCTCTCTCGCACACACTCTCTCACTCTCTCCCACACACTCTCTCACTCTCACTCGCACACTCTCTCTCACTCACACACACACTCTCTCTCTCTCATTCGCACACACTCTCTCTCTCTCTCACTCGCACACTCTCTCTCTCACTCGCACACTCTTTCTCTCTCACTCGCACACACTCTCTCTCTCTCTCGCACATACTCTCTCACTCGCACACTCTCTCTCTCTCGCACACACTCTCTCTCTCTCGCACACACTCTCTCTCACTCGCCAACACTCTCTCTCTCACTCGCACACACTCTCTCACTCGCACTCACTCTCTCTCTCTCTCTCTCTCTCTCGCACACACTCTCTCTCTCTCGCACACACTCTCTCTCACTCGCCAACACTCTCTCTCACTCGCACACACTCTCTCACTCGCACACACTCTCTCTCTCTCGCGCACACACTCTCTCTCTCTCTCGCACACACTCTCTCACTCGCACACTCTCTCTCTCTCTCTCGCACACACTCTCTCTCTCTCGCACACACTCTCTCTCACTCGCACACACTCGCTCTCTCACTCGCACACACTCTCTCACACACTCTCTCACTCGCACACACTCTCTCTCTCACTCGCACACACACTCTCTCTCTCTCACTCGCACACACACTCTCTCTCTCTCTCTCTCACTCGCACACACACTCTCTCTCTCTCACTCGCACACACACTCTCTCTCTCACTCGCACACACACTCTCTCTCTCTCTCACTCGCACACACACTCTCTCTCTCTCTCACTCATACACACACTCTCTCTCTCTCTCACTCATACACACACTCTCTCTCTCTCTCTCACTCGCACACACACTTTTCTCTCTCACTCGCATGCACACACACTCTCTCTCTCACTCGCACACACACTCTCTCTCACTCGCACACACACTCTCTCTCACTCGCACACACACCCTCTCTCTCACTCGCACGCACACCCTCTCTCTCACTCGCACGCACACACACTCTCTCTCACTCGCATGCACACACACTCTCTCACTCGCACGCACACACACACTCTTGTCTCTCACTCGCACGCACACACACTCTCTCTCTCACTCGCACACACACACACACTCTCTCTCACTCGTACACACACTCTTTCTCCCGCTCCCTCCCTCCCCCACTTCCCCTCCCGCTCCCTCCCTACTTCCCCTCCCGCTCCCTCCCTACTTCCCCTCCCTCTCCCTCCCTCCCCCACTTCCTCTCCCGCTCCCTCCCTCCCCCACTTCCCCTCCCGCTCCCTCCCTCCCCCACTTCCCCTCCCGCTCCCTCCCTCCCGCTCCCTCCCTCCCCCACTTCCCCTCCCGCTCCCACTTCCCCTTCCTCCCCCACTTACCCTCCCGCTCCCTCCCTCCACCACTTACCCTCCCTTCCCCACTTACCCTCCCGCTCCCTCCCTCCCCCTCTTACCCTCCCGCTCCCTCCCTCCCCCTTACCCTCCCGCTCCCTCCCTCCCCACTTACCCTCCCGCTCCCTCCCTCCCCACTTACCCTCCCGCTCCCTCCCTCCCCACTTACCCTCCCGCTCCCTCCCTCCCCACTTACCCTCCCGCTCCCTCCCTCCCCACTTACCCTCCCGCTCCCTCCCTCCCCACTTACCCTCTCGCTCCCTCCCCACTTACCCTCCCGCTCCCTCCCCCACTTACCCTCCCGCTCCCTCCCCCACTTACCCTCCCGCTCCCTCCCCCACTTACCCTCCCGCTCCCTCCCCCACTTACCCTCCCGCTCCCTCCCCCACTTACCCTCCCGCTCCCTCCCGACTTACCCTCCCGCCTTACCCTCCCGACTTACCCTCCCGCTCCCTCCCTACTTACCCTCCCGCTCCCTCCCTATTTACCCTCCCGCTCCCTCCCCCACTTCCCCTCCCTCCCCACTTACCCTCCCGCTCCCTCCCTACTTACCCTCCCGCTCCCTCCCTACTTACCCTCCCGCTCCCTCCCTCCCCACTTACCCTCCCGCTCCCTCCCTCCCCACTTACCCTCCCGCTCCCTCCCCACTTACCCTCCCGCTCCCTCCCTCCCCACTTACCCTCCCGCTCCCTCCCTCCCCACTTACCCTCCCGCTCCCTCCCTCCCCACTTACCCTCCCGCTCCCTCCCTCCCCACTTACCCTCCCGCTCCCTCCCTCCCCACTTACCCTCCCGCTCCCTCCCTCCCCACTTACCCTCCCGCTCCCTCCCTCCCCACTTACCCTCCCGCTCCCTCCCTCCCCACTTACCCTCCCGCTCCCTCCCTCCCCACTTACCCTCCCGCTCCCTCCCTCCCCACTTACCCTCCCGCTCCCTCCCTCCCCACTTACCCTCCCGCTCCCTCCCTCCCCACTTACCCTCCCGCTCCCTCCCTCCCCACTTACCCTCCCGCTCCCTCCCTCCCCACTTACCCTCCCGCTCCCTCCCTCCCCAATTACCCTCCCGCTCCCTCCCCCACTTACCCTCCCGCTCCCTCCCCCACTTACCCTCCCGCCTTACCCTCCCGACTTACCCTCCCGCTCCCTCCCTACTTACCCTCCCGCTCCCTCCCTACTTACCCTCCCGCTCCCTCCCCCACTTCCCCTCCCTCCCCCACTTACCCTCCCGCTCCCTCCCTACTTACCCTCCCGCTCCCTCCCCACTTACCCTCCCGCTCCCTCCCCACTTACCCTCCCTTCCCCACTTCCCAACCCGCTCCCTCCCTTCCCAACCCGCTCCCTCCCTTCCCAACCCGCTCCCTCCCTTCCCAACCCACTTACCCTCCCTTCCCAACCCCACTTACCCTCCCTCCCCCACTTACCCTCCGCTCCCTCCCTCCCCCACTTACCCTCCGCTCCCTCCCTCCCCCACTTACCCTCCCGCTCCCTCCCTCCCCCACTTACACTCCCGCTCCCTCCCTCCCCCACTTACCCTCCCGCTCCCTCCCTCCCCCACTTACCCTCCCGCTCCCTCCCTCCCCCACTTACCCTCCCGCTCCCCCACTTACCCTCCCGCTCCCCCACTTACCCTCCCGCTCCCTCCCGCTCCCCCACTTACCCTCCCGCTCCCTCCCGCTCCCCCACTTACCCTCCCGCTCCCTCCCGCTCCCCCACTTACCCTCCCGCTCCCTCCCTCCCCCACTTACCCTCTCCTCCCTCCCCCACTTACCCTCCGCTCCCTCCCTCCCCCACTTACCCTCCCGCTCCCTCCCTCCCCCACTTACCCTCCCGCTCCCTCCCTCCCCCACTTACCCTCCCGCTCCCTCCCGCTCCCCCACTTACCCTCCCGCTCCCTCACTTACCCTCCCGCTCCCTCCCGCTCCCCCACTTACCCTCCCGCTCCCTCCCGCTCCCCCACTTACCCTCCCGCTCCCTCCCGCTCCCCCACTTACCCTCCCGCTCCCCACTTACCCTCCCGCTCCCTCCCGCTCCCCACTTACCCTCCCGCTCCCTCCCGCTCCCCCACTTACCCTCCCGTTCCCTCCCGCTCCCCCACTTACCCTCCCGCTCCCTCCCGCTCCCCCACTTACCCTCCCGCTCCCTCCCGCTCCCCCACTTACCCTCCCGCTCCCCCGCTCCCTCCCGCTCCCCCACTTACCCTCCCGCTCCCCCACTTACCCTCCCGCTCCCTCCCGCTCCCCCACTTACCCTCCCGCTCCCTCCCGCTCCCCCACTTACCCTCCCGCTCCCCCACTTACCCTCCCGCCCCCCCACTTACCCTCCCGCTCCCTCCCGCTCCCCCACTTACCCTCCCGCCCCCTCCCGCTCCCCCACTTACCCTCCCGCCCCCTCCCTCCCCCACTTACCCTCCCGCTCCCTCCCTCCCCCACTTACCCTCCCGCTCCCTCCCTCCCCCACTTACCCTCCCGCTCCCTCCCTCCCCCACTTACCCTCCCGCTCCCTCCCTCCCCCACTTACCCTCCCGCTCCCTCCCTCCCCCACTTACCCTCCCGCTCCCTCCCTCCCCCACTTACCCTCCCGCTCCCTCCCTCCCCCACTTACCCTCCCGCTCCCTCCCTCCCCCACTTACCCTCCCGCTCCCTCCCTCCCCCACTTACCCTCCCGCTCCCTCCCTCCCCCACTTACCCTCCCGCTCCCTCCCTCCCCCACTTACCCTCCCGCTCCCTCCCTCCCCCACTTACCCTCCCGCTCCCTCCCTCCCCCACTTACCCTCCCGCTCCCTCCCTCCCCCACTTACCCTCCCGCTCCCTCCCTCCCCCACTTACCCTCCCGCTCCCTCCCTCCCCCACTTACCCTCCCGCTCCCTCCCTCCCCCACTTACCCTCCCGCTCCCTCCCTCCCCCACTTACCCTCCCGCTCCCTCCCTCCCCCACTTACCCTCCCGCTCCCTCCCTCCCCCACTTACCCTCCCGCTCCCTCCCTTCCCCACTTACCCTCCCGCTCCCTCCCTTCCCCACTTACCCTCCCGCTCCCTCCCTTCCCCACTTACCCTCCCGCTCCCTCCCTTCCCCACTTACCCTCCCGCTCCCTCCCTTCCCCACTTACCCTCCCTTCCCCACTTACCCTCCCTAGGAGAAGAAATTGGAAATGAGAGAGAAGGTAGAGAGGGAATAAATGAAAGAGACTGGAGTAAATGGAGGGGATAGAATGGAGGGGGTAGAAAAGGGAGAGGAGAGCGAAGGGGTGAGAGGAGATACTAAGAGAGAAGTGGGAGAAATGAGATCGAATGGAGAAGAGTAAGAGGAGAAGGGGGGGGAGAAAGAGGAGAAAGAGTAGAGAGGAGACAGGGAATGAAGAAGAGTAGGAAGAGAGAGAGGGGGAAGGGGAGAGAATGGAGAAGAGATAGAGCAGGGAGATGAGTCAGAGAAAGAAGAAAATGGAGAAGGGAGAAGATTGAGAGGAAAGATAGAAAATGACAGAGATAGGGATGAAAAGGAATGGAGAAGAGAAGGAGAGAAAGGAGAGACTTGAGAGGAGAGACAGAAGTGAGAGTAGCAGAGGAAGAGAAAATGTAGAGGAGAAGAGGCACAGATATTGATACAGAGATGAAGGATCTGAAGAGAGAATTGTGAAAGGATATACTAGCAAGAGAGAGAGAGAATGAATAGGAGAAATAAGGGATGGGAGAAATGGAGAGCTGAGAGAATTGAAAGGAGAGACAGAGAGAGAGAATGGAGGGAGAAGAGAGAATGGAGGGAGAAATAGGGAGGAGAGAGCAGAGAAAGGAGGAGAGAGCAGAAAAAGGAGGAGAGAAATGACAGAGGGGATAAAAGAAGGGGGAGGAATGGGAGAAGGAACAGGAGAAAGACAGAATAGAGAGGAAAAAGAGGGAATGAGAGGAGAGAAAATGGAGAGAAGTTAGGAAGGTTAGAAAGGAGAGAGAATGAAATTGAGAGACACAGGAGTGGAGAGAGAAAGAATGAGTGGATAGAGAGTGGAGAGGAGAGGGAATGGAAGAAGGAGGTGAGAGAAGGAAGAAAAGAGAAGGGATTGGAGTGAAAGAGAGGAGAAAATGAAGATGAGAGACACAGAAGGGAGTGGAGAGAGAAAAATGAGTGGATAGAGAGTGGAGAGGAGAGGGAAGGGGAGAAGAGAAAGGTAAAGGTGAGAGAAGGGAGAAAAGAGAAGGGAGAGGAGTGAGCCAGAGGGGAGAAAATGTAGAGGAGACAGAAGGGAGAGAAGAGACAGAATGGAAAACAGAAAGTTGAAAAGAGAAAGAATGGGGAGGAGAGAGAAGTGAGAAGAAAAGGTGAGAGAAGAAAGAGCAGAGTGAAGGAAGACTAGACGGTGGGAGTTGAGTGAGAGAAAGAATAAGAGGGGAAAGAAGTGAGAGGTGAGGGAAGGGTGAAAAGAGAGGAGAGAGATGACAGGGAGAATGTATAAAAGAAACACAAGGGAGAGGATAGATAAAATGGAGAAAAAAGAGGAGGTAGATGACAGAGAGAATGTAGAAGAGAAACAGAAGGGAGAGGAGAGATCAAATGAAGAAAAGAGAGAAGGTAGATAACAGAGAGAATGTAGAAGAGAAACAGAAGGGAGAGGAGAGATAAAATGGAGAAGAGAGACAATGGAGAGGAGAGAGAATGTAGAAGAGAGACCGAAGGGAGAGGAGAGATTAAATGGAGAAAGACAGAAGGGAGAGGAGGGATCAAATGGAGAAGAGAGAAGGGAGAGGAGAGATAAAATGAAGGAGAGAGCGAATGGAGAGAAGAGTGAATGTATAAGAGAGACAGAAGGGAGAGGAGAGATAAAATGGAGAAGCGAGAGAGAATGGAGAGGAGATAAAATGAAGAGAGAGAATGGAGAGGAGAGAGAATGTAGAAGTTGGACAGAAGGGAGAGGGGAGATAAAATGGAGAAGAGAGAGAGAGAAGGGAGATGAGAGATAAAATGGAGAGGGGAGGGAATGGAGAGGTAAGAGAATGTAGAAGAGACAGAAGGGAGAGTGGAGATAAAATGGAGAAGAGAGATAGAAGGGAGAGGATGGATAATGGAGTAGAGAGAATGGAGAGGAGAGATTTAATTAAGAAGAGAGAGAAAAGGGAGATGAGAGAGAATGTAGAAGACAGAATGGAGAGGAGAGATAAAATGGAGAAGAGAGATAGAAGGGAGAGGAGAGATAAATTGAGAAAAGAGAGAATCGAGATGAGAGAGAATGTAGAAGATAGGCAGAAGGGAGAGGGGAGATAAAATGGAGAAGAGAGAGAGAAGGGAGAGGAGGGATAAAATGGAGAAGAGAGATAGAAGGGAGAGGAGCGTTAAAATTGAGAAAAGAGAGAATGGAGGAGAGAGAATGTAGAAGAGAGACAGAAGGGAGAGGAGATATCAAATTAAGAAGAGAGAAAAGAGGGAGATGAGGGAGAATTAGAAGAGAGAGAATGGAGAGGAGAGAGAATGTAATAGGGAGAGAATGTAGAGGAGAGAGAACGTAGAAGAGAGAGAATGGAGAGGAGAGAGAAAGTAGAAAAGAGAGAATGGAGAGGAGAGAATGTAGAAGAGAGACAGAAGGGAGAGTGGAGATAAACTGGAGAAGAGAGATAGAAGGGAGAGGGGAGATAAAATGGAGAAGGGAGAGGAGAGGTAAAATGGAGAAAAGAGAGAATGGAGAGGAGAGAGAATGTAGAAGAGAGGCAGAAGGGAGAGGAGAGATAAAATGGAGAAGAGAGAGAAAGGAGAGGTAAGAGAATGTAGAAGAGACAGAAGGGAGAGTGGAGATAAAATGGAGAAGAGAGATAGAAGGGAGAGGATGGAGAGGAGAGACCTAATTAAGAGAGAGAAAAGGGAGATGAGAGAGAATGTAGAAGACCGAATGGAGAGGAGAGATAAAATGGAGAAGAAAGATAGAAGGGAGAGGAGAGATAAATTGAGAAAAGAGAGAATGGAGATGAGAGAGAATGTAGAAGATAGGCAGAAGAGAGAGGGGAGATAAAATGGAGAAGAGAGACAAAAGGGAGAGGAGGGATAAAATGGAGAAGAGAGATAGAAGGGAGAGGAGCGTTTAAATGAAGAAAAGAGAGAAAATGAAGGAGAGAGAATGTAGAAGAGAGACAGAAGGGAGAGGGGAGATAAAATGGAGAAGAGAGATAGAAGGGAGATGAGAGAGAATGTAGAAGAGATAGAATGGAGAGGAGAGAGAATGTAGAAGAGAGACAGAAGGGAGAGGAGAGATCAAATTAAGAAGAGTGAAAAAAAGGTAGATGAGGGAGAATTAGAATAGAGAGAATGAAGAGGAGAGAGAATGTAGAAGAGAGAGAATGGAGAGGAGAAATAATGGAGAGGAGAGAATGTAGAAGAGAGACAGAAGGGAGAGTGGAGATAAAATGGAGAAGAGAGATAGAAGGGGGAGGGGAGATAAAATGGAGAAGAGAGAGAGAAGGGAGAGGAGAGATAAAATGGAGAAAAGAGAGAATGGATAGGAGAGAGAATGTAGAAGAGAGGCAGAAGGGAGAAGGGAGATCAAATGGAGAATAGAGAGAAAGAAGGGGAGGGATAAAATGGAGAAGAGATAGAAGGGAGAGGAGCGTTAAAATGGAGAAAAGAGAGAAAATGAAGGAGAGAGAATGTAGAAGAGAGACAGAAGGGAGAGGGGAGATAAAATTGAGAAGAGAGATAGAAGGGAGAGGAGGGATAAAATGGAGAAAAGAGGGAATGGAGAGGAGAGAGTTAGTAGAAGAGAGACAGAAGGGAGAGGAGAGATCAAATTGAGAAGAGAGAGAAAAGGGAGATGAGAGAGAATGTAGAAGAGAGAGAACGGAGAGGAGAGAGAATGTAGAAGAGAGACAGAAGGGAGAGGGGGGATAAAATTAAGAGAGATAAAAGGGAGATGAAAAAGAATGTAGAAGAGAGAGAATGGAGAGGAGAGAGAATGAAGAAGAGAGAGAATGGAGAGGAGAGAGAATGTAGAAGAGAGAGAATGGAGAGGAGAGAGAATGTAGAAGAGAGACAGAATGGAGATGGGAGATAAAATGGAGAAGAGAGATAGAAGGGAGAGGAGAGATAAAATGGAGAAAAGAGAGAATGGAGAGGAGAGAGAATGTAGAAGAGAGGCAGAAGGGAGAGGGGAGATAAAATTGAGAAGAGAGAGAGAAGGGAGAGGAGGGATAAAATGGAGAAGAGAGATAGAAGGGAGAGGAGCGTTAAAATGGAGAAAATAGAGAAAATGAAGGAGAGAGAATGTAGAAGAGAGACAGTAGGGAGAGGGGAGATAAAATGGAGAAGAGAGATAGAAGGGAGAGGAGGGATAAAATGGAGAAAAGAGAATGGAGAGGAGAGAGAATGTAGAAGAGAGACAGAAGGGAGAGGAGAGATCAAATTGAGAAGAGAGAGAAAAGGGAGATGAGAGAGAATGTAGAAGAGAGAGAACGGAGAGGAGAGAGAATGTAGAAGAGAGACAGAAGGGAGAGGGGGGATAAAATTAAGAGAGAGAAAAGGGAGATGAAAAAGAATGTAGAAGAGAGAGAATGGAGAGGAGAGAGAATGTAGAAGAGAGAGAATTGAGAGGAGAGAGAATGTAGAAGAGAGAGAATGGAGAGGAGAGAGAATGTAGAAGAGAGACAGAATGGAGAGTGGAGATAAATGGAGAAGTGAGATAGAAGGGAGAGGAGAGATAAAATGGAGAAAAGAGAGAAAATGAAGGAGAGAGAATGTAGAAGAGAGACAGAAGGGAGAGGGGAGATAAAATGGAGAAGAGAGATAGAAGGGAGAGGAGGGATAAAATGGAGAAAAGAGAGAATGGAGAGGAGAGAGAATGTAGAAGAGAGGCAGAAGGGAGAGGGGAGATAAAATGGAGAAGAGAGAGAGAAGGGAGAGGAGGGATAAAATGGAGAAAAGAGACAGAAGGGAGATGAGGGATAAAATTGAGAAAAGAGAGAATGGAGAGGAGAAAGAATGTAGAAGAGAGGCAGAAGGGAGAGGGGAGATAAAATGGAGAAGAGAGAGAGAGAGAGAAGGGAGAGGAGATAAAATGGAGAAAAGAGAGGAGGGAGATAAGAGAATATAGAAGAGAGACAAAAGGGAGAGGAGAGATGAAATTGAGAAGAGAGAGAGAAGGGAGAGGAGAGATAAATGGAGAAAAGAGAGGAGGGAGATGAGAGAGAATGTAGAAGACAGACAGAAGAGGGGAGGAGAGATAAAGTGGAGAAGAGAGAGAATGGAGAGGACAGAGAATGTAGAAGAGAGAAAATGTAGGAGAGAGAGAAGGGAGAGGAGAGATAAAATGGAGAAAAGAGAGAGAATGGAGGAGAGAGAATGTAGAAGAGAGACAAAATGGAGTGGAGAGATAAAATTGAGAAGAGAAAGAGAAGGGAGATGAGAGAGAATGTAGAAGAGAGAATGGAGAGGAGAGAGAATGTAGAAGAGAGACAAAAGGGAGAGGAAAGATAAAATGGAGAAAAGAGAGAAAATGAAGGAGAGAGAATATAGAAGAGAGACAGAAGGGAGAGGGGAGATTAAATGGAGAAGAGAAAGAGAAGGGAGAGGAGAGATAAAATGTAGAAGAGAGAGAAGGGAGAAGAGAGATAGAAGGGAGAAGAGAGATAGAAGGGAGAGGAGAGAGAATGTAGAAGAGACAGAGAAAAGGGAGAGGAGAGATAAAATGGAGAAGAGAGAGAATGGAGAGGACAGAAAATATAGAAGAGAGACAGAAGGGAGAGGAGAGATAAAATGGAGAAAATCGAGGAGGGAGAGGACATAGAATGTAGAAGAGAGACAGAAGGTAGAGGAGAGATCAAATGGAGAAGAGAGAGAGAGAAGGGAGAGGAGAGATAAAATGGAGAAGAGAGAGAAGGGAGAGGAGAGATAAAATGGAGAAGAGAGAGAGAAGGGAGAGGAGAGATAAAATGGAGAAGAATGAGAAAGGAGAGGAGAGATAAAATGGAGAAGAGAGAGAGAAGGGAGAGGAGAAATAAAATGGAGAAGAGAGAGAATGGAGAGGAGAGAGAATATAGAAGAGAGGCAGAAGGGAGGGGGAGATAAAATGGAGAAGAGAGAATATGGAGAGGACAGAGAATGTAGAGAGTGACAGAGGGGAGAGGGTAGATAAAATGAAGAAAAGAGAGGAGGGAGAGGACAGAGAATGAAGGAAGAGAGACAGAAGGGAGGAGAGATATAATGGAGAAGAGAGAGAATGGAGAGGAGAGATAAAATGGAGAAGAGAGAGAGAAGGGAGAGGAGAGATAAAATGGAGAAGAGAGAGAATGGAGAGGAGAGAGAATGTAGAAGAGTGACAGAAGGGAGAGGAGAGATAAAAAAGAGAAAAGAGAGGAGGGAGAGGACAGAGAATGTAGAAGACAGACAGAAGGAAGAGGAGAGATCAATTGGAGAAGAGAGAGAAGGGAGAGGAGAGATAAAATGGAAAAGAGAGAGGGAAGGGAGAGGAGAGATAAAATGGAGAAGAGAGAGAATGGAGAGGAGAGAGAATGTAGAAAGGAGGCAGAAGGGAGGGGGAGATAAAATGGAGAAGAGAGAATATGGAGAGGACAGAGAATGTAGAGAGTGACAGAGGGGAGAGGGTAGATAAAATGAAGAAAAGAAAGGAGGGAGAGGACAGAGAATGTAGAAGAGAGACAGAAGGGAGAGGAGAGAGAATGAAGAAGAGAGAGTAGGAAGAGGAGAGATAAAATGGAAAAGAGAGAGAGAAGGGAGAGGAGAGATAAAATGTAGAAGAGAGAGAATAGAGAGGAGAGAGAATGGAGAAGAGAGATAGAAGGGAGAGAAGAGAGAATGTAGAAGAGAGAGGATGGAGAGGCAAGATATAATGGAGAAGAGAGAGAAGGGAGATGAGCGATAAAATGGAGCAGAGAGAGAATTGAGAGGCGAGAAAATGGAGAAAAAGGATAGAAGGGAGAGGAGAAAGAATGTAGAAGAGAGAGAGAAGGGAGAGGAGAGATATTATGGAGAAGAGAGATAGAAGGGAGAGGAGAGATAAAATGGATAAGAGAGAGAATGTAGAGGAGAGAGAATGTAGAAGAGAGGCAGAAGGGGGAGGATAGATTTAGTGGAGAAAAGAGAGAGATTAAAGTGGTGACTGAATGTAGAGAGTGACAGAAGGGAGAGGAGAGATAAAATGGAGAAGAGAGAGAATGGTGAGGACAGAGAATGTAGGGAATGACAGAAGGGAGAGGAGAGATAAAATGGAGAAAAGAGAGAATGGAGAGGACAGAGAATGTAGAGAATGACAGAAGGGAGAGGAGATATAAAATGGAGAAAAGAGAGGAGGGAGGACAGAGAATGCAAAAGTGAGACAGAAGGAAGAGGAGAGATAAAATGGAGAAGAGAGAGAAGGGAGAGGAGAGATAGAATGGAGAAGAGAGAGAGAAGGGAGAGGAGAGATTAAATGGAGAAAAGAGAGAAAAGGGAGAGGGGAGATAAGATGGAGAAGAGAGAATGGAGAGGAGAGAGAATGTAGAAGATAGACAGAAGGGAGAGGGGAGATAAAATGGAGAAGAGAGAGAGAAGGGAGAAGAGAGAATGTAGAAGAGAGACCGAAGAGAGGGGAGATAAAATTGAGAAGAGAGAGAGACGGGAGAGGAAAGAGAATGTAAAAGAGAGACGGAAGGGAAAGGGGAGATAAAATGGAGAAGAGAGAGAGAAGGGATAGGGGAGATAAAATGGAGAAGGGAGAGGAGATAAAATGGAGAAGAGCGAGAATGGAGAGAGAAAGAATGTAAAAGAGAGATAGAAGGGAGATTTGTTTGATTTAATTCTTTACGTCCACTCAACAATCTTTCAGTTATGCGGGACGGTTCTTCCTGGGTTTAACCAGTACTAAGCTAGGATAAATGTGTCTTGCTCAAGGACCACAACGCAGTGACGCCGGTGAGGCTCGAACCCGCTACCCTTCGGTCTCGAGTCAAGCACTCTACCACTGAGCCACTGCGCTCCCAGATAGAAGGGAGAGGGGAGATAAAATGGAAAAGAGAGAGAGAGAGAAGGGAGAGTAGAGATGAAATGGAGGAGAGAGAGAATGGAGATAGAATGTAGAAGGGAGACAGAAGGGAGAGGGGAGATAAAATGGAGAAGAGAGAATGAAGAGGAGAGATAGAATGGAGAAGAGAGAAAATGGAGAGAGATCAAATTGAGAAAAGAGAGTAGGTAGATGACTAAGAGAATGTAGAAGAGAGACAGAAGGGAGAGAAGAGATCAAATGGAGAAAGACAGAAGGGAGAGGAGAGATAAAATTGAGAAGAGAGAGAATCGAGAGAAGAGATAATGTAGAAGAGAGAGAGAAGGGAGAGGAGAGTTAAAATGGAGAAGAGAGAAAATGGAGGGGAGAGATTGTAGAAGAGAGACAGAAAGGATAGGGGAGATTAAATGGAGAAGAGAGAGAGAGAGAAGGGAGAGGACAGATAAAATGGAGAAGAGAGAGAATGGAGGGGAGAGATTGTAGAAGAGAGACAGAAGGGAGAGGGGAGATAAAATGGAGAAGAGAGAGAGAGAAGGGAGAGGACAGATAAAATGGAGAAGAGAAAGAATGAAGATGAGAGAATGTAGAAGAGAGAAAGAAGGGAGAGGGGAGATAAAATGGAGAAGAGAGAGAATGGAGAGGAGAGAGAATGTAGAAAGGAGGCAGAAGGGAGGGGGGAGATAAAATGGAGAAGAGAGAGAGAAAAGAGAGAAGAGATAAAATGGAGAAGAGAGAGAATGGAGAGGAGAGAGAATGTAGAAAGGAGGCAGAAGGGAGGGGGAGATAAAATGGAGAAGAGAGAGAGAGAAAAGAGAGGAGAGATAAAATGGAGAAAAGAGAGGTGGGAGATGAGAGAGAATGTAGAAGAGAGACAGAAGGGGGAGGAGAGATAAAATGGAGAAGAGAGAGAATGGAGAGGAGAGAGAATGTAGAAGAGAGAGAGAATGTAGAAGAGAGAAAGAATGGAGAGGAGAGATAAAATTGAGAAGAGAGAGAGAAGGGAGATGAGAGATTGTAGAAGAGAGAGAATAGAGAGGAGAGATAATGTAGAAGAGAGACAGAAGGGAGAGGAGCGTTAAAATGGAGAAAAGAGAGAATATGGAGGAGAGAGAATGTAGAGAGACAGAAGGGAGAAAGAAGATAAAATTGAGAAGAGAGATAGAAGAGAGAGGAGAGAGAATGTAGAAGAGAGAGAGAGAAGGGAGAGGAGAGATATTATGGAGAAGAGAGAGAAGGGAGAGGGGATAAAGAAGAGGAGGAAGATGAGAGTTAAAATGGAGAAGAGATAGAGAAGGGGGAGAGATAAAATGGAGAAGAGATTGGGAATGGATAGAAGAGATAAAATGGAGAAGAGAGAAGGAAGGGAGAGGAGAGATAAAATGAAGAGAGAATGGAGAGGAGAAAGAAGGTAGAAGAGAGACAGAAGGGAGAGGGGAGATAAAATAGAGAAGAGAGAGAGAAGGGAGAGGGGAGATAAAATGAAGAAGAGAGAGAATGGAGAGGAGAATGTAAAAGAGAGATAGAAGGGAGAGGGGAGATAAAATGGAGAAGAGAGACAGAAGGGAGAGGGGAGATAAAATGGAGAAGAAAGAGAATGGAGAGGAGAGATAAAATGGAGAAGAGAGACAGAAGGGAGAGTGGAGATTAAATGGAGAAGAGAGAGAGAAGGGAGAGGGGAGATAAAATGGAGAAGAGAGAATGGAGAGGAGAGAGAATGTAGAAGATAGACAGAAGGGAGAGGGGAGATAAAATGGAGAAGAGAGAGAGAAGGGAGGAGAGATAATATGGAGAAGAGAGAGAATGGAGAGGAGAGAGAATGTAGAAGAGAGACAGAAGGGAGAGTGGAGATAAAATGGAGAAGAGATAGAGAAGGGAGAGGAGAGAGAATGTAGAAGAGAGAATGGAGAGGGGAGATAAAATGGAGAAGAGAGAATTGAGAGGAGAGAGAATGTAGAAGAGAGAGAATGGAGAGGGGAGAGAATGTAGAAGAGAGAGAATGGAGAGGGGAGATAAAATGGAGAAGAGAGAATGGAGAGGAGAGATAATGTAGAAGAGAGACAGATGGGAGAGGAGAGATAAAATGGAGAAGAGAGGGAATGGAGAGGTGAGCGAAAGAGACAGAAAAAAGACAGACGGACAAACACCCAAAGATGAAGAGATTAATATGGAAGGGGTCCAGGGAAACATTCAAATTCTAGCTGTCAATTTATTTTCTTAACTTATACATCCTAGTTACAATAAATAATTTGCCGAGGATATGAAACAAACAGTCTCCCTGATCGAACTGCTCCTCCAGGTGCAGGTGGATCTGTGACAATGTTGTTTACACATGCTGGTTCTGTATGAGGCATATTTCCAGTTCTTTCTTTTAAAGATATGAGCTGTGACATGTGATTTCCAACAATGTTGCATTTTGTCAAGTGAAGATTCACACGAGCCTGTGCAGCCTCCTTTTAAGCTTAGAGACTCCAGATGATGTTCGGTCAGTAGCTTAACACTCATATACTATTCAAGCGACTAGCAAATGCTCTGATCAGACTGCACATAGGCGCAGGCTGATCTGAGACTTTGCTGGTCGCTCATACCACATTGTTGGAAATCTCATGTCACGGCTCATACATACTTAGAGTACTGTCTTTCTCCCAGAGACAATTCTTTTCTCCCAGAGACAATTGTTTCAAGTTAGCACAACATATGTTTTTAGTAAACAGAAGCTTAACCCTTATTCAGCTATTCACATTATCGTTATCTGCTCTCTCTTCTGTGTCTATACTTTAGTTGCCTATATTGCAAACGATATATCCAGATCAGACTACTCTTGGAGATCAGACTACTCTTTGATATCAGACTGTTCTTGGAGCAGTCTGCTTTGTGTTATAAATGTTTGCTTTTCACGTTAAGCTAGGTTTGAAATGCATTTGTATATAGGCAGTAGACATAAAAAGCAGATGACATTTTCTTGACAATAATATTAGCAGGATATTTAAAGGCTTATTAAATGTCTTGAATACCAATTACTTTCAACTCAATCTTATGATAACTCAATGTGAACGTATGTCCCCTGGACTTCCAATTAACGAGAGTCAATTGTATATGGGTCAGCATATGAGATGTGATTCTCATAGGAGTGTAAAGTCACTTGTTAAATATAAATATTCTCTCACAGCTAGCTATCTAGTGGGGCTAGAGGCATATATTTTGGACTGAGCTTTCGTCTAAGTCTTTCATTTGTGTGTGTGTCAGTGGCAAAGGCTCCAGGAATTATGTGTGGTTTCTCAGGCTTGTCTGAGTCTTCACTGCTCGTATACGAGATATATATCAAAATCTCATAAGCTAGATAAAGTACTGTAAATTCAGAAATTTTGATGGTTTTATTTTCACGAAACTTCGCACATGCATAGTTTCATGAAAATATCCTCGCGAAATGTCAAAATCAGTCTGGCGCTAACTGATTTATGTAATTCATGCCCTAGTCGCGAATTTGAAGCATGGCAAATGTCTTTTAAAGCAATTCGCGAAAATAAAGTTCTCGCAAAAAGTTCTGAGATTTACAGTACAGTATATAAAAGTGAAGAGGCTTACTTTAGCTAATAGGATGTTTAAGTTAACTTAATTTGACTCTTTGCATGCTGGGTAATATTTCATACTTTAACTTCTGTTGGTCCTAATCCAGGTCCAAACTCAAAACCGTAAAAACATTATTCACACTGTGGGTGGGGGTGTCCTCAAGTAAATCTTTAGGTCCTATACCTTCTTTCAGGGGAACAGACAAAGCCCACTGGTACAAAAGCTCACTAAGACACAAGCCAACTGGACATATGCCCACTGGACAAAAGCCCACTGCCAAATTTGGCCAGGTGGAAAAAAGCCCACTTCTTTTAGAAAAATAGGAGTAAGTCTATTATAAACTGTTAACCCTGATCAGACTGCTCCTTCAGGGTTAGTCACACCTGCAATGTGTTTTCACTGACATTATTATTTCTTGTGTGTGTTGCGACAAACCACTTAATTTGGGTGTTAAAGCAATTTACATATGCAGAAAATTATTTTTCAGTTTGGGTCAAACAATCTATTATAAATGGGAAACATATGTCTAATTAATCCTAGTGACCTTTGATCTAACAGTAATAACAAGCATGCGCTTTTGTGAGAGGTGCCAAGCAAAAAGAGATGGTTGAAATTTCAGATTTGAGAAGAGGGATTCTTCTTTGCATCTGTCAGTTTGTTGATCAGTTCATCCATATCCCTGTCAAATGTATATAAGTCGGCTTTTGTCCTAGTTTGAAAACATGTATTAAGGAATGAAAATTACAGATTACATAAACCAGATACCAATTAAATATTTTACGGGAGAAAATTCAAACCCCTAAAAATGGAAAAAAATGAAATGTGTACAAAATAGGAGGTGCACATCTTCAATGTTAGAACAATCATTATGCAAAGATTGAATATAAAAGAATGAAAACTTTTGGAGCTACCGATTACACAAACCAGATGACCCCTACGCATTTCAGATGGAAAAAATGTCTAAGTTCAACACCCGTCAAAAATGAAAAAAAATATTCATCAAATGTGCACAAAATGGGGGTGCACATCTTCAATGTGTAAACAATCATTTTGCAAAGTTTGAAAATAAAGAAATGAAAACTGTTGGAGTTACAGATTACACAAACCAGACACAATCTAAGCATTTTTGGACGGAAAAATGTCTAAGTTCAACACCCATAACATTGAGAAAATATTCATGAAATGTGCACAAAATAAAAGGTGCACATCTTCAATGTGTGAACACTCATTATGCAAAACTTTAGTATAAAAGAATGAATACTGTTGGGAGTTACAGATTACAAAAACCAGACATCCCCTTCACATTTTGAATGGAAAAATGTCCAAGTTAAACACCCCTAAAAATTGATTAAATATTCATGAAATGTGCTCATAATAGAAGGTATACATCTTCAATATATGAACACCCATTATGCAATGTTTGAATAAAAAGAAATGAAAACTTTTAGAGTTAAAAATTACACAAACTAGGCACCCCAAAAGTGTTTTGGACGGACAGATGGACAGACAGATGAGGGACAGATGGATAGACGGAGTGGACCCATTTTTAGACCTGCTTTCGCTTTAGAGGCAGGTTATAAAGATGACTTATATACAAAAATTCTTAGTCTGTGACCTTGACCTTAAGGTCACACCCCAAGGATGGGATTGTGATGATTTAAACACTTAAGACCTAGTTATCTGCCACCAGGAATAATATTATACAAAAACCATCAAAGAGTCTTTATTATTTGTCTCTAACACAAGTTTATTGTAAAATCTTTGACCATGTAGGACTGAAGTACAATTAAACAAAATGACAAACAGAAATGTGAAGACTATATACCCCCAACATACTCCATTGCCAGGGTATTATCAGAGAACAGATTTGCATATGGAATCCTTGCATTCTATTCAGCCTCCTTGCCATTCACTGACACTCATGGTTGCTCAAATGAGCTTTTGGATATTGTCTGCTTTTTACATCTGCGGTATATATTCGAATTCACTTTTCAGACATCATTCATGTTTCAGCTTTTACTTCCATATGCTTTTAGCAGTTTACAAAGGCCAAATTTAAATCAGTCTCCACATTCGTGACAAGATCATACATAACATCAGACATTAAACAAACTTGGCAAGTTTATGAAAAATTTAAAGGGAAGTTGACCACTAAACACAATATGTATGTTGCTCAATGTGAAATCCATTAATTTCTTTTAAAAATTTGGGACTCTCGTTAATTCTAAATCCACAGTAGCAGGTTAGTCACATTGTGATTTTAGCCGTTTGAATTTTTAAAAAAGTTGGTAAGAATTTATTAACCCATATTTTTTATATAAGCCTAGCGTCCTTTTTGTGGGAAATCGGCAAACAGTTCAAAACCAAATCAGACGCCGCAAAAGGCAGCGTCTGATTAGGATTCTCATATGTTTGCTTACAGAAGTTTCTTTTTAGAATTTGAATAAAAATGCCACCAAACAACCCTTAAAAATGGAAATGGACTTGTCCAATTGATAAGGATCGGCCAATACATTCGGCATAAATAGGTTAACTCAAAACTACTGTCTTGTATTTCACTTAAAAGAACCATCTTAGGGAGAGAGAACTCGTTGAACTCTTTTACTTACTGGGTAATTTTTCATGTGTTTTTGTCGTCTGCTGATATTTTTCAAAATCTACTTTTTTAAAAAATTCTTTCAGGGATACTATCGCAGTGTCAAACAGTTTGGATTCTGATCAGGCTCAACATCATGTCGGGCCTGATCTGGGTCCAAACTGTTTGCAAAAGTTATCAGCAGATGACATCTCACTGGCCCCTACTGAGTAGGCAATGCTTTAACCCTTTACCTCATGAAGATGCCTTTTAACACTTTTGCAAACAGAGCAGACCCAGATCAGGCAGCTCTTGCAGGAGCTGCCAAATCAGGGTTCACTCTGTTTGCTATATAGAAATATGATATATCTGACCCTACACTAGTGGACCTGACAAGTATTTTTTTGTTAATGGTATCAACAACATGAAAGTTTATTTATACATGTAGAATTATTCACAGTGGGTGGAGCCTAGCATGAATTTCATAAAGGAAAGGGTTAAAGTAATAATTGTACCTTTCAATGGGAAAGTATGCAGAATTATCTCTTCTGATCAGAATTATACAAGATACAAGGCATGCCAAATTCACTTTCACTGAAGCACGTCATCTGAGTTATATTGTATACTTAGGTTGACCATTATGACCTTATCAATATGCATGAGGATGCAAAAAAACAACAAAAATATATTTGTCCTCTACCTCTTAAGATATACAGCCTCGACGTGAGAAAACCTGCTTCAGTGTTTGCGAATAACAAAGGCGCTGATCAGACTGTGCATCCACACAGCCTGATCAGTACCAATGTTATTCATTTATTGGAAAGTATCATATCTAAACATGCTACAAGCAATCTTTCAATTTTCTAGCTAGTCTCTGTAGCTGAGGAGAGGTTTCAGTCTGACACTTTGACGGAAACCCCGGAAGACAGTTTTGTTGTGTCGAGGCCAATATATCAATTCTCAATGAACATCAATTAACTCTTTGCTACTGGGTAATATTTCATGCCTCTGTGGTCGTCTGCTGACTATTTTTTCAAAATTGACTTTCAAAGACTATCAGAGTGTCAAACAGTTTGGATCAAGATCAGGACCAACATTCTGAAGACAAAAGTTGGCGCTTGCAAGGAAAACTTAAGTCCCTTTATTTAACCCTTATCTTGCATGAAAATATTGTCTGCTGATTATATCTGTTGCATATATTTAAATGCAACCACTCCAAATCACTTTTACCATGGATGCAAACACTATGAACCCTGATCAGACTGCTCCTTGAGGAGCAGTCTGATCTTGGTCCATATTGTTTACAATATGAGCCAGTGCATGAGATTTCCAACAATGTGGTATGTGCGACCAGCAAAGCCTCAGATCAGCCTGCGCATATGCGCAGTCTGATCAGGGCCTTTGCTAGTCGCTTGAGAATTCTATGATTGTTAAGCTACTGACTGAACACCTTTTGGAGTTTCTAAGCTTAAAAGGAGGCTGCACAGGCTCATACGAGTCTACACTTGTCAAAATGCCACATTGTTGGTAATCACATGCCACGGCTCATATGTATGTTATAAAAGAACTTAAGCAGACGAGATGGCAAATGACAAATGCCATAAATGGTGGGAAAGGGTAAGCATTTTTGGACTTGCTGTTTAAACCACTAACTGGCTTTCTATTCAGAGGAACATTTTTTTTCAATGTCCAAAATAGCCTATTCACGCCTACCAAATGCTCGAATGCTCAACATCTGGTTGAATTTTAAAAACAATTCCTCCAGGAAGAGAATCAAAAATAGGGGAATGTCATGCAACAGACTATGCATTCCTACGTTTGTGGTATAAATTTTAGGTCAGAAAGTTCTCTCGTTTTGTCAGATTTACATTTCGCGTAAAATAGGAGTACCAGAATTCGACAGGAACGTGTTTATCGCGGGGAAAAGTAAATATGAGAATACTTAGCTTGTATTTATACCACAAACACAGGAATCCATAGGCTGTTGCATGACATTCCCCGATTTTTTATTTTCTTCAAAGAGCAGTTATTTTTAATATTCACTAAATGTTGAGCATTCGAATGTTTGGTAGGCATGTTATTATGATCAGTCTAGTATCTTTTTTTATATTGATCATAAGATTTGCACATCTACAATTCTGCAGTAGAAATCCAGGTGCATTTACCAAAACTTTCAAAAATGAGCTGAAAACATAAGAACAAGAGAAGGGCTTTTAGAGAATGAATTTAAAGTAGAAATGTCAGAGAATCTGACGTAGCCCCGCTTCAGCGCTTTAATGATGTAAAAAGGCCAAGTGTGCATAAAATCCTAATCAACATCAATCAAGGGTCAAAACTCTGTTTCAAATTTGCGAAAAACATACATAGTATTACATAATAATCTCAACATTTATCTTGACACAAAAATTGGTCTAATTCCATCCATTTGTTAACAAGATATTGAGTGGAAACAAAGTCCTTACATCAATCAAGAGCTATCACTTTGTTACAAAGTTGCCAAAAATGACTGTTAACAATCCCAAACTAGATCCTGTCAATATCAATGCATAAACAAAATTTGTTCAAATTCTGTTCATTTGTACGCGGAAAAGAATTACAGACATCCATCAAGGGCCATGACTCTGTTACAAATAAGCAAAAAATGACAGGTAAGAATCTCAACCTAGTAAAATTTGGTGAAATTCTATCCATTTGATCTCAAGATATTGAGCCATAACTGATACAAATGTGAGAAAAATGATGCATATCTGAAACAATCCCAACCTAGATCTTGTCAATATCAAAGCATATATACTGAACTAAAATGAAAATGCTACACCTGAATTTTGTGCCATTTATATACAAAATGATGCAAGCCAGTAAAGCAAATGAAAGTGTATCTGAATATTCAAAGACTGGGCCGTGTCACTGAAATCTTTTTGAATTACAGATTAAACACAAATTACACAATCTAAGCACTGCAAAGGTGGTGTAGACGTAATACTGTTTAAGTTAAACACTTCCAAAAATATTATCAAGTGTGCACAAAATATAGGGTTCACATGAACAATCAAAACGTTCAAAGTTTGAATATGAAGGAATGAAAACTGCTTGAGTTTCAGCTTACACAAATCATACACCCCATAAGCATTGCCAATGCTTTGTTTGTTTTGTTTGATTTGATTCTTTACATCCCATCAACAATCTTTCAGTTAAACAGGGATGGGTCTTCCTGGGTTGAACCAGTACTAAGCTAGGATTAATGTGTCTTGCTCAAGGACAACAACGCAGTGACGCCCGTGAGCCTTGAACCTGCGGCCCCTCTGTCTCGAGTCAAGCACTCTACCACTGAGCCACTGCGCTGCCATCATTTTGAATGGATAAAATGTACAAGTCCAACAGCCATAATAAATAAGAAAATATTTTATAAATGTGCACTAAATAAGAGGTGCACATCTTCAATGTGTAAACAATCAAAATATTCAAAGTTTGAATATTATGGAATAAAAATTATTGGAGGTACAGATTACACAAACCAGACACCCTCAAAGCATTTTACAGAAAACAATTCTAAGTTCAAGACCCCAAAAAGGAAAAAAATATTCATGAAAGTGTACAATGTAAGAGGAGCACATCTTCAATGTGTGAATAATCATTATGCAAAGTATGAAAATAAAAGAATGAAAACTTTTGGAGATACAGATAACGCAAACCAGACACCCCCTACGCATTTCAGATGGAAAAATGTCTTAAGCTCAACATTTGTCAAAAATGAAATAGATATTTATCAAATGTGCACAAAATGGAAGGTGCACATCTTCAATGTGTGAACAATCATTATGCATAGTTTGAAAATAAAGAAATGAAAACTGTTGGAATTACAGACTACACAAACTGCAGACACAACCAAAGCATTTTTGGACCGATAAATGTCTAAGTTCAACATCCCTAAAAATTGAGAAAATAATCATGAAATGTGCACAAAATAAAAGGTGCACATCTTCAATATGTAAACAATCATTCTGCAAAGTTTAAATAAAAAGGAATGAAAACTTTTGGAGTTACAGATTACACAAACTAGGCACCCCAAAAGTGTTGCGGATGGACAGACGGAAGGAAGGACTGATGAACAGAGTTGACCTATTACTAGACCTGCTTTGGCTTAAGTGACGCAGGTAATAATATCAAAGGGTAAAAGAGCTATTGAGCACACAAACATGTTAATTTTGAAAAAATATCAGCTGACGACAACAATGCATGACAAATTACCCAGCATGCAATGATTTAAGGGAAGTATTCAGAAATGAGCCGCACCAAGTGATTTCCGACAATGTGGCGAGTGTAGACTCAGATGAGCCTGTGCAGTCTCCTTATAAGCCTAGTAGCTCTACTGATGTTCAGTCAGTAGCTTAACACTCATAGAATATTCAAGCAACTAGTAAAGGCTCTGATCAGACTGCGCATATGCACAGTCTGATCAGAGCCTTTGCTGGTCGCACATAGCCCATTGTTGGAAATCTCATGTCACGGCTCAAATCCATCCTAGATCATCCTATTTTTGATCTGTTCATTTGACAATGGCTTCAAATGGCTTTGCGCAAACATACATGTATGTAGGTATTTATGCAAGAATATGTCTTAAAACTTAGCATCAGTATATTGAAACATGTTATTTATAATGAAAGCACTTTTCTATTTTTTTTATTGTATAAACAATACATATTAAATACATGTACACACTAAGTGTTTAGAATATAAACATGTAAAACGACAGATAAAACTAGTGTTCATAACATACACACCAATATACAGAATACAATCAGAGTGGATACATCAACTGTTGTGCCAACCAAGAGTGACAGTGATGTCATATTTTGTTTACAATTGTCAAGTAAAACATTAACTTGGACACTCCACTTGAGCTAATGTGCATCGATGGATCACTTGTGTATTAATCCTGTCCTGTGGATAGGACTAATACACAAGTGATCTATTGATTCTAAGTCCCTGATAACTTTCTAAACAAAACATGATGTCACTGTCACTATTGGCTGGCAGGACAGTATAAATTTAGTCCAAATCTTCACACTTTGCATGCTGGGTAACATTCCATACTTTTGTTGTCGTCTGCTAATTAACTTTTTTCAAAAAATGATCAGAGTGTCAAACAGTTTGGATCAGGATCAGGAACGACATTTTATCAGTCGCCCCTAATATTAATTGAATTGTTTCAACATAACCTAATAAACGTTACCTATCTCATGGCATGTTACCTTTATCAGGTCATGATGACGTTGCACTTCTTGAATGACGTCGCTAATGACGCTGAATCAACACAAAAATCAAAAATTACGTCATAATCGCTAGTTTGAAGAGTGTTCACCAATGGGTAAACTGATAAATAGAATACCAGGTTTGCGTCTTTTGATATCAAGTTTACCAGGCTCGGCTTTGAGAATGCATGTTGAATCGCTCGGCAAGCCTCGCGGTGTCAACATGCGTACTCAAAGCCTTGCCTGGTAAACTTGATATCAAAAGACACTCACCTAGTATTCTCAATATGTCTGTCATCTGGATCCAAACAGTTTGCAAAGATTATCAGTAGACAGAAAAATTTGTCACTGGCAGGCAAAGAGTTAACATACTTTAGTCAAAGTTTATTTAAGAAATGAACTCGATTTTTGGAACGGGCTTCTCTTAATTTGCAAGAGACCCCGAAGTATTCATGATTCAATGAACCTTCCAAAAATTGAATTTATTGCTTATATTTACATTTTAGTAAAAATAACTAATATATAGAATTTTTTTATAATTTAGGAGAAAAACAATTTTGTATTTAATATTTAATCCTATTAACGGTTTTGTTGGAGTGCAAAACGGAAAAGCGGAACAGCCAGTGTGAACATGGACAGTCAATAGAGCAAACAAGAAGCTTGTTTTGCACATGCAACTCAGGGGTGGCTCCCTGACAATTACAACACCAGTGTCACATCTGGCGAATGAATTTGATGTTTGAAGCAAATTGCACGGGCAAGTGAGCTTGGCAGCTGTCAATCAAATTTTGTGTAGTTCATGAGGCTATGAGCTTATGCTAAATTCTAAAGATTCATTAAAGGCTTGCTTTGAAAATGTAAATATTATGGATTCACGCTGGATGCAGAGAGTGTATGTCTGCATTATTATTTCTCATTTCCTTTCAAAAGATATATTACTTAAAGTACCATCTTTTCCATCATCAATGAGACTATTCTTAACACAGGTTTAGAATTTTTTTTTTTTCAGTGTAAAATTGTAAGTATTTTCTTACCCATACTTTTTAGCATATGTTTTGGGTGCTCAAAAGAACCGTCTCATTGAGACGGTTCTTTTGAGTACCCACAACATATGTTTTGGTTGAGAAATAAGATTTTTTTTTCTGTTACTCACCCTTAACTAAGGGCCTGCTTTAACTCCCTGCCTTCTGGGAAATTGAGCATGCTCTTTTTTTGCTGTCTGCTGATTTTTTTCAAAATCAATTTATTTGAAAAAATGTTTCAGGAATACCATCAGAGTGTCTAACAGTTTAGATCCAGATCATACCCCACATTTTGTCGGGCCTGATCTAGGTCCAAGCTATTTGCAAAGGTTATCAGCAGACGACACTAGTAGATCAACAGAAATACTATAGTTATAGGACCAGTTAAGCAAAATGATTTTGCGTAAAATTTCATTATTGTCTAATTTTCAAACATGCTTTGGGTATTCAAAAGAAACATCTCATTGAGACAGTTCTTTTAGGTAACCACAACATATGTTTAGGTTGAGAAATAAGAACAATAATTTTCAATTGTGCCGTCTAAATTCTTATAGAGAGGCCAGATAGTACAATAAGTGCAAAATGTCATTTGATAGGATTAAATGAAAAAGAAAACTGGCCAAGGTTATAAAACTTGTTCATGCTAAACTCTACTGTGCATGCAAGGTATCATGCTCATAAATGTTAAAATGTCAAAAATTACTGGCATTTTAACATTTACTAGCATGATACATACAGCATCTGAGAGTTTGAAAGGAAGAAAAGTCCTGATTTTGTCAGCATTTAAGTTTTTATGAGCCAGTTGAAATTTGATGCTCAGTTGAGCATGAAATTAAGTTTATTACCTAGGGGCCAGGTTTGGTTCAATATACATTTCAACACCAAACCTTTTTACTCAAACTAACAATAACTCAATTTGAAATATCTGGTCCCATGACTTTTAAAATAATGAAAGTTGACCGCATTATATATATATTGATTCTAATGAACAGATCAGCACATGAATATTGGTACTATTCGCATATGCACAAAAGCCTATTTATCATGCGATGTCACATCTGGGAGTGATAAAATGCCATGCAATAAAATCGATAAACCACTAGTGGTTTACAGATTTAGTAACGTTACCGAATTTGTCCATTTTTGAATAACGTTGCATTAAAGTGGCAATTCACCCCAAAATGCTTCTTTTTAAGTAATTTTGATTTTATCATGGTCATGTCACATGTGATAAATAGAATCTAACATTTGTGCTCCTGTATTATTAAATTTATTAAACTCGTTGAAAAAAAAAGATAAAATGCTCAGCAAGCCTTGCATTTTATTTCTTTTCCCAATTTTGTTTATCAATTCAATAAAACATGAGCACTCATGTAAGATCCTCTATGTACTCAGCAGGGTAAGAAGTCTAAATTCGGACCTGAGCCTTCATCTGCATCTATACTATGTGTATATGAGCAGTGAAGATTCTGGTGTCAGGGTTGTCTGAGCCTTTCTGCTCACTGATGTCATAAATACCAGAATCTTGTGTCTGCTCATTTATATTCAGGACTGGTCACAGGTTTAGATGAACAAATTTTTTGAGCATAAAATTGTAAATATCTTCTTACCCATCAGTTTTAACAATATGTTTTGGGTGCTCAAAAGAACCATCTCACTGAGCGATTCTTTTGAGTACCCACAACAAGTTATTCAGATACAAATGGGCCAGCACACAAGATTTCGGAACTTATTGCATCCACAAGTAGCCAATGCTCTGTAATAAGCCTGGGCATATGGTCAGTATCACCAGATCCTTCACTTCTCACATACACACAGTATAGAGGAAGAAAAAGATCCAAGCCAATGATAATACAGTCAAACCTGTCTAAAGCGGCCACTTAAAAATAGACAAAACCAAGGTCTTAATGGAAAATGGTAGTTTAATGGAGGTCGAAAGTATTGCAGAATGCTCCCAATGGAGCATTCTGCACTACTTTTGACCTGCATTAAGCGATAATCGGTATTGAAAATCAATTTTGGTATTCTTTTTGAGTGGCGGCTTAAGACAGGTTTTACTGTACCTCTAACCTCTCTGGGTAAGTCAGCATGGGCGTCTCACTATTTCCTTGCTTGTGCCAACTTTTGTAGTCTGGTGATAACCTTTGCAAACAGTTTGGACCCAGATCAGGACCGACAGAACACTGGTCCTGATCTAGATCCAAACTGTTCGACACTCTGATAGTGTTCCTGAAAGAATTTTTTGAAAAAGTTCATTTTGAAAAAAGTCAGCAGACGACAACAGAAGCATGAACAATTACCCAGGATGCAAAAAATTAAAGGAGGCTTTGCACATGTGCAATAAGTACCAAAGTCTCGTGTGCTGGCCAAATTGTACTCCCTATGCACAGAATCCAATGTCTGATATTACTCTTTGCCTCTTGGGAAAATTTTTCATGCTTTTTTGTTGTTTGCTGATTTTTTTCAAAATCAACTTTTTTGAAGAATTCTTTCAGAAATACCATCAGAGTGTCAAACAATTTGGTTCCAGATCAGGCCCGACATTTGTCAGTCCTGATCTGGGTTCAAACTGTTTGCAAAGGCATGAGCAGACAACACAGTTAAGCGGGTTCTTTGATATATCAGAGTATGAAAAAGGGAAAGCTTTTACAAATATCAAATTTCATGTTTATTTATTCACTCAAGAAGCTAATCAACTCTACTTATTGGTGCCGTCTGCTGATAACTCAAAATCAGCAAATCAGCAGAAGAAAAAAAAAGCATGCAAAATTACTCAGTCGGCAAACAATAAAAAACCTGAGAAGCAAATACATTATACATAGCAAACTACATGTGAAGTGGCTTCAACAACTTTGGGACCATAAAAATATTTTTGATATAGGGTTTGTTTAATACTCAAGACACTATTTAACAACGTGAGACACATATACATACATGTATATAGCAGACAACAGCTGAACTTTGATGGCTCAAAACACCCTTGTGACCATAAACGTTTGATTGAAAATTTAGGGGTAGTTTGATCCGGTGTGAGTTAATTGTAACACTGTATCAGGCAGCATAATGGGTCTTAAAATTCATTAAAGAAAGGTATGCAGTGTGTCATCATAAGAATTGCATGAAATTCAAATGATTACTCACTACATACCCTTTGAAAACAAGACAACCCTGATAAACCATCTTCAATATAATTATGTCTGGAGCTATGAAAACAATTTTTTGGGGACTAAAGTTGGGGACTAAAGAGGGAGGTAGAATTAACTCATTGCCTACTGAGTGTCATCTGCTGATAAGCTTTGCAAACAGTTTGATTCGAGATCAGGCCCAACAAAATGTCGGGCCTGATCTGGATCAAAACTGTTTGACACTCTGATGGTATTCATGAAAGAATTTTTCGAAAAAGTTGCTTTTGAAAAAAATAGCAGACATCAAAAAAGCTTGAAAAATTACAGAGTATGCTAAGAGTTAACCATAATAAATGAGTCATTGGTGTTTGAGCCATTTAGGGGATAACTGTTTTCAAAATTTTCATTTGGGGAGGTATATCGTCGGATATACGGGTGGAAATTTAGTTTTACGGGGACGTGAAAGCCGAGACATAAAGCGTGATTTCCGACCATATATCCAACGATATACCTACCCAAATGAAAATTTTGAATATGTTTATCCCCATTCTAATGCATTTCTGCAATTTTTGTCTCAAATTGGAGTGTTGCAAGCCATAAAAAGCCGCACAATGTCCGACGATACGCGACTTAATTAATGACGTCAAACTATTTCTGTCAGTATATCGCAGGATATACTGTCTCAAAATATTGAAGTTATCCAATGAGACTTCGAGTTACAAAAGCAAGTGCATTAGCGTGAAGTTTTACTGTAATCATACGATAATGAATGGGCTTTGAGGCAAGAAAATCTTACTAACTTAGATGCATGCCAACAACAAAGGGACAGACTAGCCTGTCTGTCCCGGCAGTCTGATCAGTACCTTGTTTCTTGGTTGAGAACAATGCCACTGATCAGGCTGATTCACACATAGCATTCTCAGGTTTTCACATGATGTAGCTCAATTATTACATAATTGACATGCATCACACCCGGTAGAAGATTATCTAAAATTAACAATTCAACAGAATTGCCATAGCAATATATCTGATTGCCAAAACACATTGATCATGTTAAATCTGAGCTTGACGTTGACCAACTTCACAGGTCCAAAATCAAAATTTTTGAGGGTGAAATTGTGAATGTTTACTTATCCATCAGTGTGAACATATTTTGGGTGCTCAAAAGAACCACCTCATTGAGACAGTTCTTTTGTGTATCCACAATATATGTTTTAGTTGAGAAAGAAAATTATTTCTTTATTAATCTTATCTAGAAACCTGCCGTTTTGCAGTCTAAACATGGTTTTGAGAAATGGAGTAAATCTATCATAAGTGGGTGGGTAGAATAGGAAAATCTATCCCTAGGATCACTCTTTGACATCACAAGGCTTGCCGAGTGATGACAGTGATCCTGAGGGATGGATTTTTCTATCCTACCCACACATGAATAATGGATTCTTTTTCTTGCTCACCACTGTTTTTTTATAAATAAGCCTCTAGAAGTTCCTGAATACACTAAGATGCAACATGGGTAAGATAAGATTTTCTATCCCATGATAAAATATCAGATATCTTTATTTGGTGTGCAAGAAAAAGGTTTTTGGTATAAAACAGTTCATTTGAGATTGCCACCTGCCTGGTGTTATGTGTAGGATATAACTATGCAATGTAATTTATGGTATATGTTCTAAAATTTCAAACACAAGTTGCCTGCAAAACAAGCCTAGACAAACAGTGTAGACCCATATCAGAGCTTCTGAAGAAGCAGTCTGATCTGGGTCTACCCAGTTTGCTATCCTGATAGTATTTTTGTGAATTCCAGCCCTGAAAACCAACATTTTATTTGAGAGTTAGTTGCCTGCCAAACAATCTTAGACAATAGACAAACAGTGCAGACCCAGATCTGAAGAAGTTGTATGATCAGGGTCTTCCCCGTTTGCTATCATGACTGTATTTTTGTGAATTCTAGCCATGAAAACCAAGACAAGTGCGAACTCAAATCAGACTGCTTCTTAAAAAGCAGTCTGACCAGGGTCTTCACTGTTTGCTACATGTATTTTAACAGCATTTTTTGCAAATTTCAGCCCTGATACCAACATTTCATTGAAGAACTAGTTGTCTGTCAAACAAGCCTAGACAAACAGTGTAGACCCAGATCAGACTGCTTCTGAAGAAGCAGTCTGACCAGGGTCTTCTCCGTGTGCTGTTCTGACGGCATTTTTGTGATGCCCTGAAAACCAGCATTTTATTTGAGAATAGAAAGAGCATTGTGTTCAAAGTTTTAGAAAATCTACCATAGTTCATGACATAATGTGTTCTCTCTAGTACAGAGATATGCTAACTTCATACCTTTCGTAGACTTGCGGAGGTGATAGCAATAATCTGGTAGTGTAGACGTTGGGATAATGGTTCATACATCTGAAACTAGAGCAAGTGTCTGGCTAGAAGGTGTGAACATTCCCTGTCAGTGTCGTTTGTCATCTGAAACAATAATACAAGGCAAAATCAATGAACAGTAAGTATAGGTTCAACATAGTTGAATCTCGTAAATTCAAAATCCTAGGGACTAGAGATTTTATTTCTAAGTATCGAAAATTTGAATTATAGGGAGGTAGACATAAGAATATATAACACCCCAAAAACTATCAGGTTGTTTAAAAATTCCTATCAAACATGTTTTGTGTGCGTAAAAGAAACGTCTCAGGGAGACATTTCTTTTATACACACAAAACATTGTTTTTATAAATAGTATTTATAATAGATTATAAAGAAGTTCTTGAATGAATCCATTGTGTCCGAAATTTATTTCAAATTTAGTGAATATTCCAAAAAATCTGAGTTCATATTTTCGAGGTTTTACAGTACTGGTTTCAGTGGTAAACTCTTTTTTTAATTTTTCCTTTAATATTCTTTGTATATGACCTCATGAATGATGTGGAGACTGTATTTTGCTATGTTTTGCTGCTCACATACTGTAAATTCGGAAAATTTCATAAAAGTTATTTTATTGAAACTTCAAGGATGCAGAGTTTTTCGAAAATGGAAAAAAAAACTTTATCCTTTACTGATGTAGGTAAATCATGCCAAAGTTCAGCGTGGCAAATATGGTTTTTAACGTAAAATAAAGTTCTCACAAAATTTTTCGAATTTACAGTGTTGAAATCTCGACTCTGGTATGGTGGTATACAGTTCACAAAAGCCCATAGAACTTCTTCTGAATCCCTTTTGTATAAAATTAGTAACTTTTTATTTAAGTGCTTGTAATTTTGCCGTTATGTATTTATACAAAGAAATAAAGTTTTAACCAAATCTCGACTGAAATATGAGTGATGCACAGAACACTACATACTGTATACTGCGGTTTTCTGAGCATCACTCCTATTCATTTTGTTTTTTGGTTTGATTCTTTACATCTCGGTCAACAGTTTTGGCCATGTGGAAACAGTCTGTTCACCTAACCACAGGGGAAAAAGTGTCTTGACTCAAGGACACAATACAGAGCCTCTGGTGACGCTCACGGTAGATTATAAGAATCTATCATGAGTGTGAGGGTAGGATAGAAAAATCGGTCCCGAGAATCGCCGTTTGGCACCATGAGGCTTGCCGAGTGATGACAATGGTGATCCCGAGGGATGGACTTTTTTATCCTACCCTTACACGAATAATGAATTCTTTTTCTTGCTCACCACTGTTTTTATTTATTTATTTATTTTAAAATAAGCTTACAGAAGTCCCTGAGTACGCTAAGATGCAATTTCACAGGATGACGTTACTCGACATCCTGGGTAAGATAACTTGGGTTTGGTAAGATTTTCTATCCCAGTGTAAAATCTCAGATATCCTTATAATATCCGGTGTGCAAGAAAAACTTATCTGACCAACTGTTAAATCAATTTTTTGTTTGATTCTTTATGTCCCAGTCAACAATCTTTCAATATTGTCGCAACATTGTTTTTTTCGGTTTGAATCTTTGTCCCAGGTCAACAGCTATGGTCAAGTCTTTTCGGGTCAGTTCACCTAACCATGTTTTTTTCCTGCGCAAGCTTGACTAAGCAGGTTAACCAGTACTTCCTGCACAAACTTTCGCTTGTAACTGACAACAACCCTTCTTGAATCAGCAGGAGGGAAGATAATGACTGTAGAAATTATTTCATGATCAATCTCCACAAAAGTATGGAACCGGGCCGGGATCCAACTCAGGACCCTTGATTCTGCAGTCAGACAGGTATATACAGCCAGATACATTACCCCCTGTGCTACCCTGCCCAGTATGTCGTAACAGGTATTCCTGGGTTGGACCAGTACAAAGCAGTAGATAAAATGTTTGCTCAAGGACTCAGTACATTAACTTTGCCAGCCGACAAGCTTGAACCAGCATTCCTTTGATACCAAGTCTAACACTCTAGCAACTGAGCCACTGCGCTGTAAACCTGCTACCCAACAAGATACATATGATGCATGCTTGTGTGTGAATGGATAACTCTTTTCTCTTAGTGTTGTCTGCTGATAATCTTTGCAAACAATTTGGACCCAGATCAGGCCTGACAAAATGATGGGCCTGATCTGGATCCAAACTGTTTGCCACTCTGATAGTATTCCTTAAAGAAATTTTCGAAAAGTGATTTAAATGCAAAAGAATCCATATTGATGTGCCTTTGTTTTGTTTGATTTGATTCTTTACATCCCAGTCAACAATTTTTCAGTAATGTCGGGACAATTCTTCCTGGGTTGAACCAGTATTCAGCAAGGATAAATGTGTCTTGCTCAAGAACACAATTCAGTAATGCAGGGTAGGCTCCAATCTGCAACCACTTGGTCTCGAGACAAGGCTTGAAGCACTCTACCACTGAGCCATCGCGCTCCTACTATCACTTTGGATCAATGGTCATACTGAATCATCTCAACCTATATTATCCATACTTAAAAAAGCTTCAAGTTCCAAGGCGGTACTTCTTTTGTGAATCTTTTATGTTTTTGTTCTGTCTTGTGTTTGCTATGTCTTTGTGCGCGTCTGTTTATATGTGCTTTGTGGTCACCTGCTGGGAAAGGGCTGACCTCTTGGCTCTCGTTTGTGGTGTCTACTGTGAGTCTGTCACTTTCCCATTGGTATCCTGGGTCAGGTATGGTACTTGATTGTATCGATTCCTGATCTTTGCACCCTTACTTACTTTCAATATACATCACTAACAGAATTTCTGAACAGTGAAATATTTAGGTCTCACAGATCTTCACTTCAGTGTATATTATCAAGGTTGGGATAATAGCAATGGAGCACAGAATATATAATACCCATCAAGCATTTGCTTAATTTAAGATGAAAGGCAAAGAAAACTACCTTTAAATCTTGCTCTGTTTTATCTGTGTATCAGCTCGCAACCACAGGGACCGATCATGTTACAATAGCTTCTCGTCCAGCGCGATCTCACTGTCCAGCTCTTCTTCATCTACAAAACAAAAGTCGTCTGCTTTTCTTGTCTGCTTAAATATTTAAGAAGCCTCTATGGCAAACAGTGTGGACCAAGATCAGACTGCTCCTTTACAGTGTGGACCCAGATCAGACTGCTCCTATAGGAGCAGTCTGTTCTAGGTCCACGCTGTTTGCTTCTATACTAATTTGTCAGTAATGCTAGGCAATTATTTGCAGCAGACGACTTCAGCAATCGACATTTTCAGATACATTTTTTTCTTAGCGCTTTAAGGGTTAACTCTTTGCTTTTGTATGTATGTTTGTTTGATTTGATTCTGTTTGTCCCATCAACAATCTTTCATTTATGTAGGGACGGGTCTTCCTGGGTTGAACCAGTACTAAGCTAGGATTAATGTGTCTTGCTCAAGGACACAACGTAGTGCCGCAGGTGATATCATAGCAGTTGCAAACAGTTTAAATCCAGATCAGACCCGACAAAGTTTTTACCTTGAAATCGAAGCTTTCTAGGTCAAGTGGGTCCAGTGATGGAAAAAATGGCAAAGTTTTAAATATGACTGGCATTTTTTTATGGAGTTCAACCAAACCTTAATCCGGTGAACTGCTTGTCAGCCCAAATAAAAATGAAAATCACCAAAGGACTGTTGATAAAGATATGAGGCACCCCATGCAAAAATCTGTCTTCGGTATATCCGACCAGGTAAGATTCAAACCAGCCTCCTCAGCAACAGAAACAAGCTACAGCATTGAAATTTTTGACTTAGCAAGATTGGGGATCCTGCTGTCTAGGCAGTGAACAACAAAGATGCTAAACAGACTGCGCAGATGCGTGAAGCTCTTGGAAAAAAGTTATTTCAAAAATTCCCTACATTATAAGGAAAACCTGGCTCCACATGTGTGCCAAGATATTTCAAATTGACCCATTAGGTTTTGACAAGACGATTTTCAAAGTTTGCCCTATAACAGACCCCACCCACTGACAGTTTTTTTTTCAACCAATCAAAATTAATTTGAACCTTGGATGAAGGTCACAGGATCATTTGTGCCAAATCTTTTTTCAAATATTCCAGTAGTGTTAGACGAGAGTTAAAAAAGAAATCCTAATGCAAATGTATTTACCTAGGAAAAACAGGCGCCATGTTTTTCAATGGATCAAAATAATATCTACAAGCTTGGGATTATATATGCGAATTTATATTCAAACCCTGCCATTTTTTAAAGTGTTTGCTATGGCAACTAGAATTCTCATGGAATGAAAACATTTGAACAACTCTGAAAGGGGGCCACCCAAAGATCCTTCCTTTGGAGTTTGATGACGGAAATCCTTTGATCACAATGTTTTGCAATAAAATAATTATTATCCAGATGACAGTAAGCAATTTTTATTACTCACCCATACTCTTCTTTGACAATTTCTCACATGATCAGCCTGTTCACATGATCCGACCAACATTCTGTGATACCACATCATTAGGGCTGAAATAAGATAAGTACCAAAATCTCATGTATAAGCTCATTTGAGGCGCAACATGTGATTTCCAACAATGTAGCAGTTTGACAAGTGTAGACTCAGACGAGTCTGTGCAGCCTCCAGTTAAACCTAGAAACTCCATGTAATGTTCAGTCAGTAGCTAAACACTCGAAGAATATTCTAGCGACTAGCACAGGCTCTGATCAGACTGCGCGTAAGCCAGGCTGGTCTGAGCCTTTGCTGGTCGCACATACCACATTGTTGGAAATCTCATGTCGCGGCTCAAAAAAATTTAGCGTAAAATTGTATATATTTTCTTACCCATCAGTTTTAACATGTTTTGGGTGCTCAAAAGAACCATCTCATTGAGAGGGTTTTTTTGAGTACCCACAACATGTATTGCTTTTTTGTTAAAGGCCTGTATGTACCATCTAACACCATGTTCACAAACTCAAAGAGCTGTTAGGCAGTTATAATCAGCTGTCCATACAATTATAATAATATTACCATGGGGGCATATGACTATCTCAGGATACCGAGTGTAATGAATACTTGAGTTTTATTACTTGACTTCGCTTACTGTAAAGGTGACGCCTCATTAATGCATTATTAGGACTCGTCAACCTAAGGCATAGGTAAAAGCTGAAAAGGAGGTGTGGTTTTATTCAAAAGTAACTGTATCATCTTGTGCCACAACCTCAGTCATTATTTAGTCCTTGAAACGCCAGCAAAAAAACTGCATCTGAAAATGTCTATTTAATATAAGCAGGGAGGCAAACATTGTGGACCCAGATCTGGATTCACACTGTTTATCTATGAGGCTTCAAATAGTTTAGTGGACGACAAAAAACATACATTTTGTGATTATGCTCTTTAAGGGTTAATAAATGTGCGTTCAGTGTGTATAAGGTTAGGATTTTCATAAAATGCATGCACGTTTTTTGGACACCCTGTGAGAATTTTTTCCCTAATTATCCCCACGCTTTTTTAAAAAAGTGAAGGGGATATTGTAATTGCCTCTGTTCGTCCATCTGTCCGTCCGTCTGTCCGTCCATCTGTCTGTCCGTTATGCTATCTCCTCCTAAACCGTTGGACGAAATTCAACCAAATTTGATGTATGAGTTACTGACATGAATATGGTGTGCCACGTAAAACTTTATTTTGGCCCCGCCCCCTGGGGCCCTGGGGAGGGGCCAAAAGGTCAAATATTTAATTTCAATTACAAAGTCAATTTCAAAGATTTTTATACCAAACTTTGTGTGTGTTCTCACAAATGAAGGATACAAAACATATCAGACGGGATTTTCATTCTGTCCCCTGGGTCATGCCCCATGGGTGGAACTTTGGGGCACTGGGGGTGCCCAGGGGGTCAAAAAAAATTTTTTTCAAACATGGTCATGTGGTATATCAAATCGACGGGGATGACGAGCAGAACAGAATGCAAGTAAAATTTTCATCCTAGGGTCAAACTGGTAACCTTGGGGTGAGGTCAAAGGTCAAATATCATTAAATTTCGGTTACCATGTCAATTTCAAAGATTTTTATACCAAATTTTGTGTGTGTTCTCACAAATGAAAGATGCAAAACATATCAGACAGGATTTTTATTCTGTCGCCTGGGTCATGCCAGAGGGGTGGGGCTTTGGGGCACTGGGGGTACCCAGGGGTCAAACATTTTTTTTTTCAAACATGGTCATGTAGCATATCAAATCAACAGGGATGACGAGCAGAACTAAATGCAAGTAACATTTTCATCCTAGGGTCAAACTGGTGACCTTGGGGTGAGGTCAAAAGGTCAAATATCATTAACATGTGAATTTCAAAGATTTTTATACCAAACTTTGTGTGTGTTCTCACAAATAAAAGATAGAAAACATATTGAACAGAATTTTCATTCTGTTGCCAAGGTCATGCCCCGGGGTGGGACTGCGGGGTGCTGGGGGAGTCAAAAACTTTAGCGTGAGGATTTGCGATGGCGCCCCATCGACTGCGCGCTCTAGTTTAAAATGAAAGTGCCCTTGTGCGGCTCAAAAAGCTTAATAACTCTTTACCAAATTATAAATAAAACCAGATTTCCCTTCCTTAGCAGATGAAATAGTGGAACCACACCCAGATATGAATATTTAAGTTGCCACCTTTACAGTAAGCGAAAAGTCAAGTAATACCTACCAAATGTCTAGAATAAGGATTATTGCTAGGGTATAATATTGTTACACAATTTATAATTATTTGCTAGCCTAAAACAAACAACAGTTGTATACATGTATTGTAAATTTGTATATATGGTTGCATTGGCAAACATGGTTACCATGGCTACCATTGGTAGCCACATGCCAATGACACTCATCAGGGGTGTGGAAATAGTAAAAAATTTTACTTTTCCAGGGACAAGTAAATGGCCATAATGTACTTGTCCAAAGAAAATTTCACTTGTCCGATAGTAGTCAGATTAGCTTATACCTTTCTGTGCTTAAACAATTTTCACTTTCGAAAACAGTTGAAACCATGCAGATATCAACTCTCTTGTTAACAGTATAGATCTAGATCAGCTGGCTTCTGAAGAAGCCAGCTGATCAGGATCCACACTGTTTTCAATGCAACATGTGAACTCATAATAATTAATCAAAATATGAAAAACCAAATTTTATAAACTTTATAACAAATTTTGCACTTGTCAAAGGACAAGTTAATTGAAATTTTCAACTTGTACTGAGTTAAATGAGACAAGGTCAGACAAGTCGGGCATGGTAATTTCACAGCCCTGCACATGATCAGGGTCTGGACTGTTTGCTGAGATATAACATTATCCATGAGTAGCTCCTCAAACTATATGACAGGCTATCCAAAGCGGAATGCATAAAAAAGAGCAAAATATGAAATCTGTGCTCAAATTTTATATGTCGGTAAATTGCTGCAATTGTTACAGTACATGTATAATGGAACTATCACGTGTAGTTCAACCCTTATCTTCACAGGCTATTTTTAGATCATGACATTTTCTAATTTTAGACAATATTGAAAAAGAGCAAATGCTCCATTTTCCATAATATTTTCAAATACATGATATTTCAAAGGCACCAAAAGGCGTTATTATGGAGTAAAGGGTTAAGCAGTTTTAAAAGTATATTTTGGCTGAAAATGATCAAAATGCGAAATCTGTGCAATCTTGCATGGATTTCGCATTTTGTACATTTCCTAAAATCATAATAGCAAAATACAACAATCACATGCATAAATTAAAAGAAGTTTATTTTTAAAACATGTTGACAGCTCATTCTTGTTTTTTGTTTATATTGTTTCTATAAGTCCAAGCCAAAAATATTTCAGTCATGTGGAGACTTTTCCTGGGTTAAACCATTGACCATTAAAGCAGAGGATAAAGTGTCCTGCTCAAGAACACAATACAGTGCGCCTCGTGAAGCTCGAAAGATTGACCCCTCGATCTCGAGTCTAGCACTCCACCATCTAGCCACTGCTCTTCTCAATTCATTCTTAAAAGTATTTTATAATGTTTGTGTTTAACTCTTTTCTTCATGAATATTCATGCAATATAAAGCTCCACCCACCATGAATAAATATATAAACTTTCAAGTTTGCATATAGAACAAAGAAATTACTTGTCAGGTCCACTAGTGTAGGATCATATCTAATCATATTTCCATTAGCAAACAGAGTACACTCTGATCAGGCAGCTCTTACAGGAGCTTTCTGATCTGGGTCTGCTATGTTTCCAACAGGGTTAAAAGGCATCTCTATGAGGTGAAGGGTAAAAGTCCAACCAGCAGCAAAGGTCATATGGGGATCTTGAAAGTAGCGATTAGGTGCATCTGGATTTGACCACAGCACAATTGCATAGAAAAGTAAATCTACCCATATATCAGATACCAGCCACAGGTTTAGATAAAGAAAAATTTTCAGTGTACAATTGTAAATATTTTCTTACCCATAATTTTTAGCATATGTTTTGGGTGCTCAAAAGAACCGTCTCAATGAGACGGTTCTTTTGAGTACCCACAACATATGTTTTGGTTGAGAAATAAGAAAAAAAAAATTCTGTTACACACTCTTAGCCAAAGTCCTGCCAGCTATCCATAACCCTTAACCAGCTATTTTAAACATTTGTTCTGCTGAACCCAGAATATATCCTCTTGAGAAAACAGTGTAGATCCAGATCAGATGGCTTCTGACAAAGCCATCTGATCAGGATCTGCACCGTTTTCCAAACAGCCTCAGAATCGATCCTATTAATTTTGTTTGTTTATTTGATTCTTTATGTCCCAGTCAACAATTTTTCAATTATGTTGGGACTGGTCTTCCTGGGTCGAACCCGTACTGAGCAGGGATTAATCTGTCTTGCTCAAGGACTCAGTGCAGCGCAGTGACGCAAGTGAGGCTCATCCTATTAGTTGAAATCACTCAATTGAACTGACGGGAAAACAGAAGTGAAAGTGCTGTGCTACCATTATTTTTCAGCAGGACAAGGGTTAAGAAAAACACTACCATTCATAAAGTAAGCAAATGCTGTAACTCACCGAAAATCTTCTTTGACAAATTTCTAACACAACCAGTCTGTTCACTTCTGACCTGGCAACACAACGGGATACCCCTGATGATAATTGGGACTGGAATGGGAAAACAACAACAGTTATGTATTGTAAATGGCCTGGCACACACATTTTTTAAAAAAAAAATTGTTTCTGAGAAAAAATAATTTTATGCATTTTGTTTGAAAGGCAAATACATAGAATTAATTTTTTTCCAAAAAACCTTAAAAAAAACTAGGTTTAATGGGTAAATTTAGGTAGGGTCGGGTTACCCTAAACACAGGTACATTTTTATTTGACCTAAATATGGCACTTTCAGAGCTGTTTTCAAGTCAGTTTAGTTTCATGATTTCAATGAACTCAGTCATTTTTCTAAGGCTGCATGGAAAACTGTAGATAGGCTCATCAGAAGCCAGCTGATTTGGATCTACAGTTTTCTAAAGAAGATAGGTATATAAACTTAGAGAACTCCATCTCAGTGAAAGATTTTTTTAAAGATTCCATGTGATTAAATACACCTGGATTCCGGCTGGACCTTTTCATACAGGCTTTCCCTACCTAAAATTTTCAGCCCTGTTACCCTAAACACACTTATTTTTTATTTGGCCCTATTCATCCAGCAGATCAAGGGTTAAAATTCATTAACATATATACAGTTGTCCCATGTATGCCTAGCATTCTTTTTGTGGGACATGGGCAAACAGTGCAGACCCAGATCAGACGCCGCATTGATTGCTCTAGTCTATTATTCTATTCTAGAGTATTCTATTAAAATTTTAATAAAAATGAAGAATACCAACCCCAACAACCCTTAAAATGGAAATGGATTGGTCCAATTGAAAATAGTTAGAAATTCCATTCAAAATCTGCTGCACTCAAAATTTCTAGTTTCACTCCAGAGGAGAGCTCATCAGATTAGAAAAATTAAATTCATTTTACATAATGTCGGGTCTAAAATTAAATATTGAAAAAACTAGAGCAATATGGATTGGATCCATGAATAAATCTAACCGTATTTTATGTAATGATTTTAAACTAGATTGGAATCAGGGACCCTTTAAAATATTAGGTGTAACTTTCACTGCTGAGGTCTTTGACATATGGGACAAAAATACTACTGGCATAGAGCAAAAAGTGGAAAATATTATTAAGACATGGTCTAAAAGAAAATTAACATTACCAGGAAAGATAACTATAATAAAATCATTGGCGCTATCAAAGTTTGTGCATCTGTTCATGGGACTTCCAAATCCACCAGGCATTTTGGTGAAAAGACTAAATAAATTATTCCACACTTTTTTATGGAATTCTGGTCCAGACAGAATAAAAAGAAAATATATTATAAAAGACATAGAAAAAGGAGGGTTGAGAATGGTTCATATTGATAATTTTATAACAGCTTTAAAAGTCACTTGGCTGAGAAAGATGATTACACATCCTGATTGTTCATGGAGTTCCCTTTCAAACATAAATATAAATAGAATCTTCTCTATGGGAGAAAATTATGCAGAAACTAAAGCCAAGGAACTAAGAAACCCGTTTTGGAAAGATATACTTGTTAGTTGGAAAAAATTCTGTAATTCGGTTCCCATTGAAAAAGTAGAGCATATACTGTTCAGTCCAATATGGTTTAATTCTAATATAACCCAAGGACAAAATCTTTTCATAAAAGAATGGCACAGAAAAGGCATAAGAAATATTATAGATTTGCTTGATTTAAATGGACAATTTTATCATTTTGAGGACCTGAAACATAATTATAATATACAAGGTACCTTTTTAGACTATTATCAGTTTTGAGACGAATACCTGCCATTTGGAAAACAAAGATTAATCAGAACCTTCAAGTATGTCAAATGTTAAAACATAATGTTGCCCAAAATTATTACATTCAAATTTTATGCTCTGATAAAAAAGGTTGTAGAAAACTCTATGATATCCTTATTGGAAACAATATCCCAACTACACCTCCTCCAAAATGGATGAACACCATCGGTATAACACCAGAAGAATGGAACTTCTTTAATGGTATTGTAAGAAATACACAGGAGGTAAAACTAAAGGATTTCCAGTTTAAAATCAATAATCATATCTTAGTAACAAAATCATTTCTTTATAAAATTAATAAAACAGATAATGACAGATGTAAACAGATAATGACAGATGTTCCTTATGTGACCAAGATTCTGAAACAATTAGTCATTTGTTTTACCATTGTGATAAGGCTAAAGAATTCTGGTCAGCTCTTAAAAACTGGTTACAAGTAAATGGAAATATAAATCTTGACTTGACAATTAAAACAGTTTTATTTTTTAAAAACAAAGAAAATAAACTACTTAATCACTTACTTATACTAGCCAGGTATTTCATTTATAAAACAAAATTCATAACCAATAATATTACATTAGAAACCTTTCTCAGCTATCTAAGAAGAAAATATCAAACTGAAAAGTATATATCAAGACTTCATAATAAGCATGAAAAATTCCAATGCAAGTGGTCAAAACTAAGCCATATATTAGATGTATAGATGCACAAACCTGAAATAGGAAGCCGAATTTAAAAAAAATTGAAAAAAATAATTAAAAAAAATATATATATATTACCTTAAAATAATAGACATGATAAAAAACACCCACTTTAATAATTAACACAAACATATAAGTGTATTTGCTTAGAAGACAGATGCCCACAATTTAAGTATTTTCTATATTTTGCTTGTTTAATTTTGCCTGTTTTACGGACTGGGAAGGCTTGAACATAAAGCAGTAAGAATAATGATAAAAAATCTCCATCTATAGATACAGTTCTGAATCTAGCTATACAATACTGCCTTCCTTTATACATGTTATATGTTTATATATAATGAAAACTAGTGTACGATGAGAAAAGGGAGAGAAAGTAGCAAGCATGATTGCATTTCATTATTTTGTGAAATTGTAAATTTGTAATAATATGTTCTGTATTTGTAATATATAAAATAAAGATGGAGAAACTGAAAAAAAAAAAAAAAAAAAAAAAAAAAAAAAAAAAAAAAAAAAAAAAAAAAAACATAATTTATTATATACAGTTGTCCCATGTATGCCTAGCATTCTTTTTGTGGGACATGGGCAAACAGTGCAGACCCAGATCAGACGCCGCATTGATTGCTCTAGTCTATTATTCTATTCTAGAGTATTCTATTAAAATTTTAATAAAAATGAAGAATACCAACCCCAACAGCCCTTAAAATGGAAATGGATTGGTCCAATTGAAAATAGTTAGAAATTCCATTCAAAATCTGCTGCACTCAAAATTTCTAGTTTCACTCCAGAGGAGAGCTCATCAGATTATTCTGATCTCATATAACTTGAATTGTTGACAATTAACCCATTAAACTGTATGGAAATTTCCATTCTTAACAAATGGACCAGTCCATTTCTGGGTTTTAAGGGTTGTTGGGTGGTGCTGTCATTTTTATTCAAATTTTAATAGAACATGCTAGCACTGATGTCCTATAAGGCTATATAGCCAATGGTTAAATTCAGTAATTTATTCTTTGATAATAAATATCTGATCGGCAAAAATGGTGGTAAAAGAAAAAAAAATCCTAGTCCAAACTCTGTTTTATGATTATAAACAGAGTTTAGGCAAGGATATTTTCTTTTCCCGCCATTTTAGCCAATCACATATTTTTGGTACCATTTTCTTGAACTTAGAGCCAGATTTTAGGCCATTTTTTGCCAAAAAAGAGCCAAATGTTAGGCCATTTTTCGCCAAAAAGTCTAATGAAAAGGGTTAACCAACAACAGCTAAAATTTGCAGATTTAGATATATGGGTAATACTAGTATGTGTGTTTATCATTGTATTTTGTGCACAAATAATGTCAGCAGTAACTTACAGGGCTTATCCTGGCTCAGAATTTGTTGTAGCCAACACTTTAGCCAAATGAAAAAGTTGGAGCCAAATAAAATTGACTTTAGCCAAGGTTTTAGTCATAAAGTAGTATCAAGAACTTGTTCTGTATTTAACTCTTTTCCCTCTAGGGGTGACTTATGCCATCTGCTGATAACCTTTGCAAACAGTTTGGACCCAGATCAGGCCCAACAAAATGTCGGCCTGATCTGGATCCATACTGTTTGAAACCCTGATGGTATTAAAAAAATCCACCATTCAAAGAGTTAAATATATACAGGTTATTATATGGCTGAGGTGTGCCTCCAGGTCATTTAGGCACTGGGGTAGCAGGGCCTATATGGCTATCCAGTGCCAATATGACCTAGAGGCACACCTCAACCATATCATAACCTTTTAATTACATTGGTATAAATTCGTTCCTATAATCTCTTTTGCCTTTTTTAACCAGTAGCGCCAGTGAACCGAAAAACTAGCGAGATGAAAATTGCAGCAACAAAGAGCGTGACATAGAAAATGACGTCATAAGATAAACATTGTTAACATTGTCATTGATGACGAGACATTTCAACAGACTTTTGTCAATAAAAAAAATCAAAGACAGCCTTAAGATTAGCATTCATGCATATCTAGATACCTGGTAATACGGGTATATCTTTCTTCTTTCACTCTATTTCATGGAAAGTCAACTTTTCCGAAGTGTTTTATTTAAAGAGCTCATCGATCCGATCAGCTTGACACAATATCATCCTCAGGGCTAGTTTAATATTTGTTTTACCTAAACTGGCAAAAATGCCTAGCTGTACCGTACTCTAATGTCCATTCTTTATACTTCTGGCATTTCGCTATTTTAGGGTCCCAATCGCGCGGAAAATACAGCAGAAAACAGGGTGAAATAACAATTCTAAGATCTACTCAGCTATGTTGAAGCGTCAGTTGAATCGAAAAAGTGCATGCTATCTATATGTCATCACTATGAAGTAGAGCCAACAATCCATATTGATGTCTCAATATAGATTTTTGGAATCGTCATGTGACTTTGAGTTTGGGTAAATTAGCGTGGTATACATATAATTAGGGAATTTGTTATAGTGCACAATTATGTCATTTTTGGTAAATTTAAAAAAAACAAATTAGCTATTAAGCATACTTTTGCCATCAAAAAAATTGAAGGAGAAATAAGATCAAATGGTAGAAGATTGTAGCTTGTGTGTGTGGTGACTGAATGAAAATTCCAATCTTTAAAAAAAAAAATTTTTTTTTGAAGATTGGGATTTTTTTCCAAAATTGGGAAAAAAGTCACCTAAATTTCATTGGGGATGGGGCCGAATTTCGGTCCTGAGGGCACCGAAAAATCCCTGAATATGTCTAAATTTTGGTCATGCTGAGCCTTCATCTACATCCATACTTTGTTAATGTGAACAACAAAGAATCTGGAGCCTTAACTATATGCCTTTGATGATCGACGATGCAATAACTATCACAATCTCACGTTGACTGTACCAATTCTTAATTTGCTGATACTCTGCATTTAGTTTACAACCTTATCTGACTAGAAACCAGCATGATAAATAGAGAATACGATATAGCCCCGTAACTACTGCTAGGGTATAGTGTAAATTTCTAAAGCTGGTCAATATTGTATCCTTATTCTGTGTGTATAAGTTTATTAACTCTTTTCTTGCCAGCACCAGGGACTCTCAGGGACTCTCCATACAAAGAAACACTGGGTTAATTTTGCTGATAATAAGAATTATCTGGTAGGTACAGTACCATACTTGTAGACATTGTAAGGAGATGATGAACTTGTTTAAAATTGAATTTTTTGGAATAGAACTAATAATTAATTATTTATGGAGTTTATGCCGGGCCGCGTAGCGCAGTCGGTAACGTGTCTGTCTACAGATGCGTGTCTGACTGCATATCCAGGGGTCGCGAGTTCGATCCTGGTCCGGTCCCATACTTTCGTGGAGATTGATCATGAAATGATTTCTACGGTCATTCTCCTCCCTTCTGCTGATTCATTCAAGAAGGGTTGTTGTCAGTTACAAGCGAAAGTATGTGCACGAATTACTGGTTAACCGCTTCTTCAAGCCTGCCCAGGAAAAAGTGTGGTTAGGTGAACTGACCGTCCCGCAATGACCATAGCTGTTGACTTGGGACGTAAAGCAACAAAACCAACAATTTATGGAGTTTACAAACACCCAGTACATAAAGTAGCCTTTCAGCTACAAAACCATTAAAATTTCAAAGAGATGCATTGTGCATTTCTCCAGTTAATCACATTGATAGTTGGTATGAACGCCAGAGCTGCTAAAATGTACACATATAGGTACATATTACAATATAATAGATATACATATCAAGTTACAATGATGCTAAATGTTTAGACTATGTGAATCAGCATATGGTGGTAAAGAAGAGATAGTAATCCAAAAGTGTTTTTAAGTAAAATTTGACATTAATGATAAATTGCAAATTAACACTGTGAGCAACTTTTGAGTGAGTAAAGTGGCATATCTAGATTAATTGCTGGTTCCCAGTCTACAGGTGGTCAGTAATGTAGATACAGGTAAGTTGGGGTAACCACTTATAGGAACTGGTTACCTGCTTTTCCATTACTGATCACTTGTAAACCAGGAACCCGTAATTATTGAAGGTATGGTCAATACACACTGGCCTACAACAGTTTTTGAACATATGGTAAAGATTCTAAACCCTTTTTATAGAAAGACCCTGCTAGCACTAGCAGCGACTTTTGTCATCTGCTGATAACCTTTCGTAAACAGCTAAGACCCAGATCAGGACCTACATTCCATTTTTTTAGCGCTCAAATTTTCTAAATTTTAGCTCTTTCCTTGTTAGCGGCGACTCTTTGCCAGCTGCTGTCAGCCTTTGCAAATAGTTTGGACCAAGATCAGGATTGAAACAGTGTCTGTCCTGATCTAAATCCAAATAGTTTGACACTCTGATAGTGTTCCTGAAAGAACTTTTGGGAAAAAGATAATTTTGAAAAGTCATCAGATGACATCAAAAGCATGAAAATTACCCAGTATGCAAAGTAAGAAAGACGGCAAAGACTTAATTTGAATGTAACTCACCAGAGATTTTGCTCTTTTCAACTACTCATAGACTTCTTCTGTTGGCCTTTTCATTCACAATGGTCAATCTTACCAGCAAGGCAGCAACGGCATGCATCTTTCTGCATCCTAGGGTTTGTAGCTGAAATAGATAAGTAAACTTCATCAACATTCAACAATGTAATGAGCCACACAATAAGGAACATGCAAAAAACAAAAGTGCAGTCTGCAGATCAGCCCATGCACAGCCCAGACTGATCAGCATTTTTATTTTGCTTGTTTGCATGTTGATGCTTAAGTAGGTTCCAGTCAATATTTTTTCAGGTATGTAAGCAGGCTGTGCTCCACCTGCGAAAAGGGACTTATGATTAGATATCATATAGGGTCGTCTTATTACCCCAGGACACATAAAGACACCCCGAGATACCTTTATTTGATCAATTTTACTATATCTAAATCAAGATACGAGTTATTTTCATTGAAAATCTCATAAAACCGAATGTTAACCTCACTAGCTTAGGAAAATGGGAAGCCGATTGGCAAATGAAATTCAATGTGACCAAATGTCACTCTATGAGAGTGACTCGGCATCAGCATCACAAACAGATTCTCTCTGATTATTCACAACCAAGCTTTGGAAGAAGTTCAGTCAGCAAAAACCTTGGCATAACCATCCCTGATAATATGTATTGGCCATCACATTTCAGAAATTTCCTCCAAAGCAACAAAGACACTCGGTTTCCTTCGCAGGAATTTGGCTTTTGCCCCTACTCCAAAGACAGGTTATCACGGGGCTCCATTTGAAATAGTACATGATAAAATCTATGCCATATCTGTGCGTCAGAAACAAAGTGATAGTTCAGGAAGGTTGAGTAGTCTTTTGTCAAAGGAGGGACAACTCAGCGAACTAGACAAAGTATATATGCAACTGCAGTAACGGCACTTTTTCGCGATAGGGCCTACTGTGGAAGACAACCACCAAGTTTGATCAATCTTCTCTGTCCGCACGAAACCATAAACCATAAACCGCATAAGCCTTTACCTACCTAGGTACGAACCTCAGTTGTGCACAGCAGTGTACAAACAACGAAGGCTCTCGCGAGACTGCAGCTAAGTGCAGGCTCGTCTGAGCCTAAGCTGCTCGTATATGCAATAAGTAGCAATGTGAGTATGCTGCTTCGGGCGACTGTCTAAGCCGACTAACAGGTTCAAATCAATAAAGCCTATTTGGAGGGGGCATGTATGATTAACTGATTAATCCTTGGCGACTTTAGTCGCTTTCAGATAACCTTTGCAAACAGTTTGGACCCAGATCAGGACCGAGAATGTCGGTTCTGATCTGGATCTAAACCGTTTTACACTTTGATTGTGTTCCTGAAAGATACTTGTTGAAAGTTAATGTTGAAAAGTCAACGGACGACAACAAAAGCATGAAAAATAACCCAGCAAGCAAAGTTTCTTTCTTTCTCTTTCTTTAAATTCTGCAACACCCCCTCGCGAGGATTACGTGCAGGTTGATTTTTTGTTTTGTTTGATTCTTTACGTCCCATCAACAATCTTTCAGTTATATACTGATATAGGGACGGGTCTTCCTGGGTTGAACCAGTACTTAACTAGGATAAATGTGTCTTGCTCAAGGACCACAACACAGTGACGCCGGTGAGGCTCGAACCCGCGGCCCTTCGGTCCCGAGTCAAGCACTCTACCACTGAGCCACTGCGCTCCCCAGCAAGCAAAGAGAATTTGTTATCCGCGCGCACTTCTCTACAGCCGCACTGAATACTAGTGACAAACCTGCTTCATGCTTCTGCCTGGTCATGTTCTGTCACAACTTGTGAACCATAGGACCTAAATGTATGATCATTAGATAAAATAAAAGACTTACATTTTCCTTAAACATCACATATTCCATATCACAAAAATGGCTGCCAAGATTCGCGCACAACTTTAAAAACATCTCACGAAATGCATGTGTGGCGGGTAAAATGAGCAAAAGATCAACAGCCAATCGGACATCGAATGCCAGACCAGCTGACCAAAGATTTGCTCAAGCAGAAATGAGCAAATGGTCTCAACAGTGAGACCAAAACTCAGGTCCCATGAAAACAGCCCTCGCCATAGATTATCGTGGCATTTCCCAGTCAGCATCCCATCTCCAGCAACTATCGGCCTGCCAGCGAAACGCCATTGAATGGCTTTCTGCTGGCGGCCCGATTAGTGGTCCGATTTTACTTCGCCAAATACGTTGTGAAACAGCTGCGTGAAACCCTATTTTTGCGACCTGGTATTCCAGGTAAGGTTTGAACCCCAGTGGTTAGTTTACTCTGATATTTCCATATAGGCTACACTTATACTTAGGCTCGAACCATTTTTGAGGACTCAAAATTTTTGAATGTAATTTTTATGGTCGAGGGGGGTGGGGGGTGGGGGGGGTTAGGATCAGATTTTTTTTCGGGGGGGGGGGGGTGGGAGGTATGAAGATTTTGTCTATATTAGGGGGGTCACAAAATTGGACAAGTTTTTTGGGGTCATTTCTATGCAATTTTTTGGTGCTTTCTTAAGTTGAATGTACAGAAAAAAGAACTTGATGGGGATAGTTGGGGGGTTGCTCAAATTTCAGTTTTACTTATCTATTTATTTTTAAATAGAAATGCGGCAAGTTTGATAAGATAAGATAAGATAAGAAATTTTATTTTAAGACGGCATGACAGTAAAACAGAGAAACATAAGCTCTAATAATAAGCTTTTGACCGTCTTTAATATGTTAATTCTTACACCATGCACGGATGGGAGTATGGACATCCCCCACCCCTGAAGAATTACAAAGCTATAAGTTTCCTTAGAATACTGGTCCGAACCCACTTCAAAATCACAAGGCTACCCAGCCAACATCTATGCTCAAGTATTGAGGGAGGCAATTGATGATGATGATGATGATGATGATGATGATGATGATGATGATGATGATGATGATGATGATGATGATGATGATGATGATGATGATGATGATGATGATGATGATCGTTTCGCTGGCAGGCTGTATACTGCGTTTTCATAAGAATACTCAGTCGAGAAGCACTGGATCTCCTCTCCCTCTCTCCTCTGTAAAATAAATTCATAAAGCGCCACCTATAATTTGCAGCAGACGACAATTCAATTTTTGCCGGTTGTTTTTTTCAAAAAATAAGGCATGATATTTCATGAGAGTCGTCTGCTGGCAGACGTTTCCCGTGCAATATCATACCTTATTTTTTCGAAGATTAAGAAAGACTCTGTCACAAAATGTGTCGTCTGCTGCAGTCGTGATTGGCGCTTTTAGGGTTAAAATGGCTAAAAAAAAACGTTGCCAGAGCTGACCCCCTGAACAAATTTTCTGATGCACGTGTTTAAGTACAACAAAAAGTCGTCCACATGTACTCCGTTCGCGGCTAATCGAATTAAGTCATGTGCGGATCCAGAGGGGGGCAGGGGGTCCGGACCCCCCCCCCTGGAAAATTACAAAAAAATAGGGTTCCTTAGCGAAACTGGTCCGGATTGCCTTAAAATCACAAAGCTACAAAGCCAGCATTCAATGTTGGGCCATCATCGGTCCGCCAGCGAAACGCCAGTTAAATGGCGTTTCGCTGGTGGGCCTTTGATGGCCCGCTAATGGTGGTATTTGGATGCTTCCTCTCCTCATCAAACTAAAAAAAACGTTGTCAAAGTTGGACCCCCTCTGACAAAACTTTCTGGATCCGCGCATGTTAGTTGTTCCCGACACTGTTCTAAGGTGGTAGCCTAAAAGTAAACATACATGTACATGCTTTCATTGGTAACTGTCAATTGCCCAACGGAGAGAATAATCCCTATAATTTAAGCATGTGGCTGAACCGGGCTTCGAAGTCCGATTCGAAGGCTCTAGCCTACGCCCGCAAAAAGCAAGTGAGTATGATCAGGAAATATCACGATCAGACACTGAAGACCAACCCACGGCACCGTGAGGAAGAGCCACAGAACATTTACATTAGCAAGACATCTGCGAGACAATAAAAGCAAAGCAACCAGCTTTCTTTCCAAGATGATTGCCAGGGCTACAGATAAGAGGGGGTAAAGGGTATTTCAGCATTGATTTTTTTTAATTCAACATTGAAAATTAAATTGAAGGGTGAAAATACCCTTTGCAGTTTGAGGTTTCAGTGCTGGTATTCAATTTATGTGGTGAAATCTTTCATTCTTAGTAGAAAAAAACTAATTAATATACACCAATTGTATAAATCTTGGAAGTTTTCTTAAAATGTAATATGTATTTAATACAAGCTTTCTTTAAAATGTGTTAAGCAAATATTGGGTCTTTTTACAAGGCTTTGCATTTTCTGCAAGTTTTGATATTTTAAATATGTAGTAAAATACTCATTAAATTAAAAAGTAGGGGGTGAAATACACATTGGTCCAAATCCTTATCTAGACCACTGGATTGCAAAACAAAGTAGTGCATAGCAAAATAAAGGGCAAAGACATAACCCCCACAAGCAATGGGAAGTACATTATTAAAACAATAGATCAGCAACAACAGAACCGCCGCCTTAGAACGGACAGCAGCCTAAGCCACATGTCAAGCCAAGATGGAGGACAATAATAAGTGAAAAAATGTCTCAAACCTTTTTTTCCTTAAATTGTTTGCTATGAAGTCGAAGTCTAGTTGAAGACACTAAGCTTCTAACAATAGTATAAACATAAAATAAGAATGCAGACAAAATGACCGCCAAAATGGCAGTTTATTACAAAAATATAAGAAAATTTTCCCTGAGACCGGCAAACTCCAGGGATTTGCATGCAAAATGCTGATTTTACTGATTCTTGAGTTACAGACATCATCCTTGTAACATCCTAGTGATGCAGCTGATGCATCACTCAGAATTTGATATATTTAAGATGGCGTACAGGCTGGTAGCTGACACAGTGTACAAACCCGTAGGAGCCGAACCTTACCTGTAGGTATGTCTGGTGGATTTGTATCAAACCAGATTTCTTGCCTGATGGAGAAGCACTTTACAAACACGTGTATCTGAATAAATGAACCCAGCATGCATGTCTGATAGAGTTGCACTGTACAAGTAGGTATATCTGAGAGTGGCACCAGATCAGCAGACATGTCTGATGTAATGGCACCCTGTAAGAGTAGCACCAGACTTGTAGCCACCCCTCTTCCCTCTGCACTCAACTAGTCAAAATGTCGATTGAAGTGCAAAACGGACCAGCAGGCATGGCCTATAGTGAGGTACCACGGTAACAGGCATGGCATATAGTGAGGCACCACTCCAGAAGACATGACCTACGGTGAGGCACCACACCAGAAGGCTTGGCCTATAGTGAAGCACCAAACCAACAGGCATGGCTGATAGTGAGGTACCAAACCAAAAGGCATGACCTATAATGAAGCATCACGCCAGCAGGCACGGCTCATAGTGAGACACCATACCAGCAGGCACGGCTGATAGTGAGACACCATACCAGCAGGCACGGCTGATAGTGAGACACCAGACCTGCAGGCACGGCTGATAGGGAGACACCATACCAGCAGGCACGGCTGATAGTGAGACACCATACTAGCAGGTATAGCACATAGAGAAGCACAACGCCAGCAGACATGCAATATTGAGTGACAAAAGGTTAGCAGGTATGCTGTTTGAGTAGCCACAATCCAGCAAGCATCCATCTTGCAGCAGCACTTCAACCAGTAGGCATGTCTGAACAGCAGCGGTGTTGTAGACGGTAACACTAGGCCAGCAGGCATATATGTTGCAGCAGCAGCGATATAGCAAGTCTCTACATGGCATGTATGTTGTATTGACAATGTAGCAGTCTTGGCTGATAAAGTTTCATATTTTTATTTGGCATGTCTTATAGACGGGCATTGGTCAAGTAGCTTTTATCTTTGATTTCCAATGGACCAGGAGGCATGTTTGATTGAATAGTACCAAGTCCGCAGGCATATCTGTTGAAGTTTCACTGAACACCACGTAATGCCACCAGCACACCATATCCGACATCCTTAACATCACGCGTGTTTAATAATGTGGTACTGAACCAGCACACATGCCGTTTAACGATACTCTGGGCCCGGGGGGGGGGGGGGGTACTCTGATATTTTCATACATACGTAGGCTCGGTCCATTTTTTGGGGTTCAAAATTTTGAATTTCGATATTTCATGGGGTTTTCAGAAAAAAATATATTTTTTGGGGTATGAAAATTTTGTGGATATTTTTTTGGGGTCATCACAAAATTGGACTATATTTAGAGGTAATTTCTATGCATTTTAAGGTCTTTTCTTAAGGTCAAGGTACAGAATGGGGATATTTTTTGGGGTTGCTAAAATTTCAAATAAGTTTTTTGGGGTGCTTAAAATTCCTGATATTTTTTGGGGGTGAAGGGCAGATGCTGGGTCCGAGCCTACGTATGCAGAAAAAATTAAGTACCCCCCCCCCCCACCCCCTGGGACTCTGGGTAGGCAGTCACGCATGCTAGTTACATCGCACCAGCAATAATGTATGTTATAATTGCACCCAATTAACAGGAATGCTGGGTACTGTTGCACTGGATCAGCGAGCATGCCCGTTGAAGTTACATCCGACTTAGTTTAGTTTAGTTTTAGTTTAAACGTATTTATTGTCAATAAAAAGCAAGGGGTCGGGCCACAAGTTTTTCCAAGCTCATTTCTTTAAGAACAAAGTGAAATGAGCCGCGACATGTACAGGTGATTTCCAACAATGTGGTATTTTGAGAGGTGTGGACTCAGGCGAGCCTGTACAGCCTTCTATTAAGCTTAGAAACTTCAAATGATATTCGGTCTGTGGCTCAGCGGTCGTGGAGTATTCAAGCGACTAGCAAAGGCTCTGATCAGACTGCGCCTATGCATCCAACCAGTTTTTATGTACTGTCGATTGAATTCGACCATGGACATTGAGTCTGAGCGACGTTGTCAAGTCGCTTGTCAATAAAAATGATTCAGTCATGTGCTAGATGTAGATTGGTTTGTTCTCTCCCCGCCTACTGTGTAAAGTTATTAACCGCGACGCTTCGAACTGTCTAGGAAAGCAAAGCCTGTGTGTAATATATGCATTACGTCATGCAGTGCTCTATTTTTGGGATTAATGGTGTCAATTATCGCACATACAAGCCTTTATCATTCTTATCCAACTGTCTCAGTGACATATTCTCTTAATTGTCCGCAAATAGATTTGTGTTTTAACTTTGCCTGCCTTGCATACAATTTTAACAGATCAGTTTGCCCCAAAAGTGACACAAAAAGATTGCCGCCAATAAGCCTTGCAAACAGTTTGAACCCAGATCAGACCCAACCAAACATCTGTAGCTGTCTGGTGATGTTCCTAAAATAGTAATATATTGACAAAATATGCAAACTTATCAAACATGCAAAGAGTCACTAGATTCTATAAGTAAGTATGCAACATATTATGTCAGTGTCAAAAAATCTTTTTATCTGGAGTTTGAAAAAGATACCGCTTTGATCTTAACCCTTAAAACGCCGATCATGACAAATTGCACTGTACACTTGTGTGATGTATTGCTTGAATTTCATGGAGAAAATAGACCTTGATATTTCATATGAATCATCTACCAGCAGACACTTCACATGAAATGTCGTTCCTTATTTGGGACAGCAACAAACTTTAAAAGTGCTGTCTGTTTTTTGTGGACATGCGAATCTAATAGGGTCAGCTTTAATTATTGCGTAAGAAATGTGTGATTTATACTGCAAGCACAGTGAAAGAACGTGGTCTTAATTTCTACACAGAGGACACAGGATAAGGTTATATGCTGTGGAATATACGTGGAGATTAAAACCACCCAACACGGAGCCTGATATTTGTGATCTATGACATGCCAAAAGTAGCTACTTTCGGGGCACTGACACATTACGTTTACAGTGACCTTTCCCTTTACAGAGAGGTAGGCGTTGCTTTCTTCTTGCCGTTGAATATTTGAATCCAATCAGGATTAACCATGTGGGATCCATGACACTTGGTCGAAAACCATTTTGTCGAAACGACGTTTGGTCGAATGCGACATTTGGTCGATACGACGTTTCGCCGACTACGACGTTTGGTCGACTACGACAATTGGTCGAAAATTCGTCGAATTACGTCGAAATTTAGTCGAAATTTGGTCGAAAATTGATTTGTACAGAAAAAATAAAAATTGTTTACATTTACGGTTCTCACATCTCCAATATATTTTCACGCCTGTATCAGTATTAGTATCTCTGTCTTTCGTGTACTGAAAGCCCTTTTATGCCACTTTTGGGGCACGCCTATTGCTGGTGAAAACTGATGCTTTAGACCACTGCCCAATATAGAGTTTTTAATAAATACCTTTATACACTAATTAGCTATATAAATCGAGCGTGCCTTTATAAGTTGTACGTCAGATAAACAAAGTGATTTCTTATGATTTTCTCTTTTTAATAATCAATAACATTTAGTAGATGCGACGTTTCGTTGAGTACGACGTTTGGTCGAAAAACAATGACTTGACAATTTCGACCGAATGTCGTACCTGACTATTTTTTTCGACCAAATGTCGTACTTGGCGAAATGTCGCATTGACCAAATGTCGTATGCGACCAACTGTCGTATCGGCGAAATGGTTTTCGACGAATTGTCGTGCACCCGACCATGTGACTTTGTGATGAGCTGCTGACGATCATTGTGATCGTGCTCGTGAATCGGTTTGTCCATGGTCGTGTTCTAACGGCAGTATGTTCTACTTTCTCCCGACCAGCAGCCCAGGCATCATTGCCACAGGGTCAGCAGACATATTTACCATTACACATGTGTGATTATGTGGCACTGGACCAGCATACATGTCTGAAATCAAGCAGTTATGTCTGTAATAGCTTCACAAAACTAGCAGGCATGTTGCAGTATCCATGTTTTAAACGTTGCTTTAACCCAACATGTCTGTTGCAGTTGCACCCGACCACTGGGATGTCGGTTACAGTTAAACTCGACCAGCATTCATTTTTGTTAGAGTTGCATCTACCAGCAGATATGTTTGATTCAGTTGCAACTGACTAACAAGCACATCTGTGGTTGCGTGGCTGAACCAACAGGTATATATGTTACACTTGCCTCAGACCCGCAGATATGTCCCTATGCTCGTACCCAACTAACGGGCTGGTAAGCACAATGGCACCAGACCATCATGCATGTATTTTACAGTTGCACCTGACTAGCAGCCGTGTCTTTATAAGGCGCATACTATCAGCATGCATGTCTGTTACAGTTTCATCTTATCAGCATCCATGTACACGTATTTTACATTTGCACCCGACCATCATCCATGTTTGTAACAAGTGCACCGGGCCATTTCCCATGTCTTCAACAGTTGCATCTAACCAGCAGTCATATCATTCTGTAAACTTGTGCATACAAGCATGCCTGTCTGATACACTTGCACGGACCAGCATATATATTTGTTATAGCAATATCATACCATCTGTGCTGTTTGACGCACTTGCAACAGACCATACTCAAAGCTATGCCCTCCAAGTCTATGACTGCCAATACTGTATTGACCTCAGCCTTAGGACCCAGGCAATAGTAGCAGGTGGTCCTTGACGCACCGGGCACTAGTTTTAACTATACCCCTGACACCCATAAATCAGCAGTCTGTTCCCATAAATATCTCATAGCGACTCTACAGTGTCTTGCTGTGGATTATTCTTGCCAATATTTTTACGTACACACTGTTCAATGAATTGGCCATTGTTTACAGTCACTATACCATAAAGATACCAGACTTTTAGTGTACAGTGCAAGGGTACTATTGCCCATGGATATTATTTTGTTCGGAAAGTGGTATTCTGTTAGAGTATGCTTACTTCGCCAGTAAATGTGTAAAATAAGTAGACCAAACAAAGATCGGCCAAATTATTATCTATACCCATGGGCGTAGACTATCGAAGGTAGACGTACTTTATCAATGGCCATAGTCACAATATTGGTTCAGTTTTATTGAAAATCAAAGTGATATACAGAAGGACAATTGATATTATTCAATTAATACCATGATATTAAATACCATGATTTATCAAACAAATAAATCGGTAATTTGTTTTTGCCTAGAAAGAATTATTTCCTCTAGGGAAATAAATCTCATTAGCCGGAACTCCACAAGTGACCCGAGGCATGAGATGAAACGCATACCATAATTGATTTTCGTTTTATAATCAATCATAGCGCTTCTCTGCACTTATGACGGCACACACATCAACAAATGACGTCATTTACACATACGATGACGTTGCATATCGTTTCCGTCTTCCAACACTGAAACTGGATGATCGATGTACAAAAACTAAAAATTCTAGAAAATCACAATAAATTTAGTACCAAAATGTTCGTTACGCTCTAACTAAGAAAATGACTACCCACGCTTTATGTTTTCGTTCATGCTAGTTTTACCACATCGCATACCGTGGCATTTCTTAATTTGAGCAAGCAGTTCAAGCAGAAAACATGTAATATACAGTTATTGAATCATTCTATTTAAAATATGAGATTTATTAACCTCAGGAGGTGAAAAATCATATAAAGAAACTCGTGCTTGCGCACTCGTTTCTTATCGGATTTTTCACCTCCCTCGGTTTATAAATCCCATATTTTAAATAGAATGATTATTAAACTCTATGTACTAGATCCCCCTATTTCAAATAAAATGCATTGTGGAGGTAGGGTGATGAGGGAATAATCCTTATGTTAAATAAGTGTTGTGTGTGCAGACACACCTTATTGGACCTGATAAGACCATAAACAGTCTGATCTGGGGCTACATTATTTGCTATATTGACTTTTAGTATACATATAGAAGCTAATCATTGAGTAAATTACACTTCCCATTATTGTCTGGCTGACACTGTCCAGAATGATGGCTTATTCAAATTGTTTAATTTTAAATGACCAAAAGCTTTATATGTGTGTAGACAATCTTATAGCTATTGTCCTAGATGTAACGAATTAACTTTTTTGAATAATCACCCTCCTCCTCCCCCTCGACATCATCATCATCATCATCATCATCATCATCATCATCATCATCATCATCATCATCATCATCATCATCATCATCATCATCATCATCATCATCATCATCGAGGTGGCTCAGTGATAGAGAGCTTGACTCGAGATCAAGAAGTTGCAGAGAGACACTTCCTTGTATCGTTGAGTAAGACACTTTATCCTCTGCTTAGAAGTACTGGTTTAACCAAGATAGAACCATCCTGATATGACTAAAACAAGTTGACTGGAACATCTGCTTATTTTTGACATAGCTGATATTCCGAACAATATGGACTCAGATCAGACTGCTCACAAGATCAGACTGCTCCCTGTGAGCAGTCTGGTCAGGGCAAGCTCATAGTGTTTACCTCCATGATAAGATCTAGTCTGCAGTGCACTCGAATATATGCTTTTTCCTAGAGCCACTATAGCCACATCGTTGTTCCAGGATCGTCGCGCATGGTGATCTATTTTGTCGTCGAGTAGGATGAGGAGGGAATCATAGGGTACCATCAGGTGCAGGGCTGTGGAAATACCATGCCCGACTTGTCCGACCTGGTCCCATTTTATTCAGGACAAGTTGGAAATTTCAATTTACTTGTCCTTGGACAAGTGCAAAATTTGTTATAAAGTTTATAAAATTTTGTTTTTCATATTTTGATTAATTATTATGAGTTCACATGTTGCATTGAAAACAGTGTGGATCCTGATCAGCTGGCTTCTTCAGAAGCCAGCTGATCTAGATCTACACTGTTAACAAGAGAGTTGATATCTGCATGGTTTCATCTGTTTTCGAAAGTGAAAATTATTTAAGCACAGAAAGGTATAAGCTAATCTGTACTATCGGATAAATAAAATTTTCTTTGGACAAGTACATTATGGCCATTTACTTGTCCCTGGACAAGAGGAAATTTTACGATTTCCACACCCCTGATCAGGTGTAACCCACACTGTAAATTCCAGGGAACACGTTACGCATTTTGAATGTGTTGCATACCAAAACACCGGCATTTTCAAACAAAACATTGGTGATTTTTAGATGTTTTAGGCTAATGTTTTAGTTTGCGTGTTTTGCACTAAAACACCCACAGTTCTGCGCAAAACACCCAGCTGAAACTAGGTATTTTACACCTTATATTCTTCCATTCTATGGACGTGAAGCATAATTGAATTGTGTTCAAGTTGGCGGGATTTATATTCATTTCTTGAGAGGAAAGTTAAATGATCATAACGAATGTGGTTGATGGGCTTTGGTGCCCTGGTCAGTCTTGTAGCTCAGCGTCCGGGTTTGGGCTTGCGAATCGTTGTGATTCGAATCGTTGTGATTCGCATATTAAAATGCTCCAGGACGGGGTTTGATGAGGACTTTTACGAAGCGACAATTTGGAGACTATATATATATATATATATAGTTTTTTTTTCTAAGTTTTCAAAACGGTGCCTGTTTTCATGGTGTTGCGCATGAAAACACGTTACGTCACAATGAAGTCACGTGGTCGGAGCTATTTTTATATTTTAGTTTGATTTTCCCCCGAGAATTTTAGACTGTAACATTTCAACAGAGAGAAAATCAATTTATTTCTAAAATATCTAATAAAGTTTGTAAAAAAATATAATTTTTTTTAAAAAAAACCCGTTAATCATTTCAATCCAGACGCTTGATTTATATATTTCGAATACAATGTCAAGCGTCTCAACTGTGAGCGCGGTCTTTCATAGGCCGCCATTTTTGCCAGCTTCAGGAGCCTTCACGAAGAGTTTGCATGTATGTATTTTGTTTCAAACGTGTTTTGCTGCATATAAGCATACACGTATTAGCGCCAAGGCACAGCTTTTCCTACACCTTCGAAAATGTTTTCTTAAAGGACGAACTGTTCAGTGTAAATAGGTTGCATTATTTTTATTATTTTTCATTTTTAAAATGAAACATAGGAGCCGGGGCACAGCATTTACGAGCACCAAGCATACATTGATCAGTCTTTTCTGGTTGCAGGAAGCCCAGGAACCTTGTCTATCCATTGAGTCCCCAGCAAAGACTGTTCAGAGGCTGATCCATGTCTTTACTGGGTATACGGGAAAGTGTAGGAAAAGCTGTGCCTTGGCGCTTTACGTGTGTGCTTATGCAGCAAAACACGTTTTGAAAACAAAATACATACATGTTATGAAATAAAACAACTTAATGTGAAAACGTGTTTTTGTGTTTTCAAAGTGTAACAGGGTCCAAAACGCGTGTTAGCGTTTTCAAACAAAACACGTTACACACGTGTTTTATCAAAACACAGGTGTTTAAGATTAAAACACCAGTGTTTTGTCAAAACACTAACACGTGTTTTCAAAGTGTAACAAGAAGGTGTTTTCTAACGTGTTTGGATTCAAAACACCCACTTTTACAGTGCAGACGTTGAATAGTGTCAATGTTATTGCTGGGAGAATGGCCCGCTGAAATGGCCGAGTGGAGGCATTTGTGTTTTAGTAGTGTGAGCGTTTGGTGGCTCGCTTGTGGAGCTAATCAGGGGAGGGGGGTAGCTGGCTGGCCCAAACCACGACTCATACGCATGGACCGGAACATATGTTTTGTGTAAGTGCCTGTATGTGTTTGATTTGCCTCCTAACGACCTTTAGACATTGTTTACGGACACCAATCACATTTCTGAGACCGGACCCCAATTGCATCGTTGTCTTCAATAACACCAGCAACAAGCTAGACCCAAGTCTGCTATGCTTAATTTAAATAACGACACCTTTCTCGAACCTGAGCCTGCTTCCTGGGTTAAATCCGGAACTAAGTAGCGTCTGTTTCCTGTGATGTACCAGTAGCCTAATAATTAACTTACGTAGCCTGATCCCGGGTTGAACCAGTACTAAGTAGCCGCGTTCCCGGGATATACAGTACCAGTTTCGTGGGATGTTCATGTATCAGTACTAAGATTGATCAATTCTCTATCAAGACTACGAATTTACCCATGCAACGTCTGCCTCAAACCCGTTTCATATAATTGTGCTAAAACGACCGATTTCTCCGTATAGAGCTACCGTCCGATTTTGCTTGCAATACACCGACTGAAATCTCCCGTATGCCACGTGCCACCAAGCAACCAAATAAAATGATAAATACAGTACAAAAACTGTTGGTAGGTGGGTAACTGGAAGGCGACGATCAAGGTATAACTCACCGTTAAATTCAAGGTATTCAATGAATAAATTACAGAAACAACTTACCCGCCATATGTCGTGCGACAGTAAACAACTGTTTTCCCAGTATTCGGCCGTTTTGCTACCGAATTATCATTTACTATGAATGGTTAGATTATTTAGTCTAGTCCATGTAAGATAATGGACATTCCAGAGATTTATCCAATTCCACCCGGTACCGGACGGATGTTTAAAAATGTTATAACGGAGAAAAGGGAGATTTTTTTGCAAATATATACTAGGCCTTTATTAAAAGTAATGAGGGAAGGGTCTTGTTACTGGCTCGATCGAACACGATCATTCCGTCAATCTCAAAGAGTAAACAGGGGACTTATCATCATAAATTCACATAAATGTCATATTTCTATATTTAGATTAAAGACAAGATTTTTTTTCGAATCGAAATTAAACAGAAAAGGAAACACGGATTCGTTTTCTTCAAGGGGCAATACTCAATTTTAAAAGTATAGGTTTTTAAAAAAGCTTGGTCTATAAACATGTCGAAACGAGCCTGTGCATCCTTGTACACGTGGTAGGGATGTATGTGAATGCTAAAACCAAGATTTAGACATTCAGTACCGCATTATGCTACTGATTATAATGCTACTGATTATTATCGATATATTAAAACAGTACAGATTGTGTGCATTTCGAGACTATACGCGCGAAAGTTTTAATATATTTTTAGCATTCAAACTACAATCTTTGCCATAGATTTTGTGCTTCGAGGGTCAGATACAAAAACATTACATGTGGAATATGAGCCAGCACATGAGACTTGAACTGGTACCAATCGCATTGTCGAGCTGCGAAGGCTCGAGAGAGTCTATGCACATACATGAGCCTTTCTTGCTCGCCTACACAAAATAACAATCCAGGCAGAGACCAAAATCACGACGGAGAATCACATACGTTTAGAGGGTTAACAAGAAAACCTATAACATGAAATATCACCATGTTATACTGGAGCGGTTTTAGTGGCTTATGAATGGGTCATGAATGTTTTACACAGTTTACGAAAGGGCATTAGAAAGCCGGCACCAAACTCGCGACCAGGGACCAGTACTCACCAAACCTTGTACAAGCATCAAAATACTATTTAACATGCAAATTCAAGACAAAATTTGACAACATGTTCATTATGGGTACTTCTTTAAATGTATAGAAAGTTTTTTTAGAACTTTAATTTTTAACGGCTAGCAATACCAGACCCTGTTGGCGTTTCATCTTTTTGACAAAATTGCATAACTCTACGTACGTAAGACTATGATGCGATTTCATTTGGTGATACAATAAAATACAATCCATAGAAGCTGAACCCACATGCAACAGAACTAATTTCCAGCTAACAAAATTGAGCGTTTTGGTACATAGTACTATGCGTAATTCTCCTGCACCGTTCTCGAATTGTGATGGACTTTCCCGAATGGGAACACGGTCTGTTGTATATATCAAGAAGTCAAAGTTTCTATTTTTTTTAAAATTTAAATTGTATTTTCTTTCTTTGATAATTGTTTGTCTTAGCAAACAGTGAAGATCCAAAGGAAATGCCGCATTTTGCTGCATTTTATCTGGGTCTTCATTGTTTGCCAAAGCGTCCGTTTGTTAGAGGTTTCCAGTAAGCAAAGTAAGAAAGGCGACAAAGATCAGGAATCGATACAATTAAGTACCACAATTGACCCAGGATGTCACATGGGAAAGTGACAACACACAATTAAACACGGCCACAAACAAGATCCAAGAGGCCAGCCCTTTCCCAGCAGGTGACTACAAGGCAGCGATGAACAGACGCGCGAAAGCATGAAAAACACAAGAAAAAAATAACACAAATGACCCACAAATCAGTACCGCCTTGGAACGGTCAGTAAAAATATTTTACCAGAGGGCTTAAACCGGTTTCACGGCGCCAACCTCACCCTTAGTTCAGATGTGGATCAAGACACATAGATGTTTGGTTTGCATTAAAGGTCCCTAACTTATCCATGCATCACCTCCTAGAACATATAAATCAAGATATAAAAAGGAGATAAAGCAAAGATAAGGACTCAACAATACATAAAACTGAATACCGGAGCAAAAGAAATAAAAAAAGTTACCCCCTCCCCGGGCAGCCAAAGACTTAATTTAGGGTAATGTTCGGCATATGGGGTTTTGTTACCTATCGCATATGCGCAAAAGCCATATTTGAACGCCCTGGCTGGTGATTCCAGCGGGAATAGAGTTCTAAAATTTGATCTTAGTCTTTTTCTACATCCACGCTATGTGAATGCTCTGGAGAATATTTTCGTTTACACAACATGCTTGCTCGCTTGGGCATTCGCTGCTCGTCGATTCGATAAGATACCAGAGTCGCATGTGCTGGCTCATTCATTGCTAGTCACCCGTAAAGTAAATCAGTGGCTGTCGTGACATTATGATTAAAGAGACTAGGTCTGCAACTATGAACATTTTTCGAAAATTTTTATTTTCTTTTTAAATCATTTGTAAAAGTAGAATTAAGTTATGTTTTCACAATAAATCTGTTCACTATAGCTGAAACTGCACGAAAAAGTGAATTATCTTATAAAAACAAGTGTGTTTTTAATTATTTGCGTCCCTCCAATAATTATAGACAGCTAATTTTAACATAAATACCGTTGTTTTGATACTGATAATTTGTTAAGATTTACGAAATTGGTAAAATGTATACCTGATTTTTAGTTTTTTTTACTGTGTTCTTGAAAAATAGAAACACTAGTTCTAAAATTAAAAGATCAAAAGTTACAGACTATGCAGCTTTAAGTGAATTATATTAGAGAAAATGATTTTGTTTTCATATACATTTAGCAAAACTACTAATTGTTCACCTTACATTTTTACGCTAGTTTTGAAAGTAAGATTTGGTTATGCAAAATCAATGCCTCTATGAATCAACCAAGGCTTTGCCGAGACTCTGCAGGTCATTTCATTTAAAAATAACTGGTACTTCTTGCACAGACGATGCTAGAGTAAATGTACCCTCATTTCAAAAAGTCATATTATTTCTACAATATTAAATATTCCACAGAGACGCTATCAATTTGTATTTTCGTTTGTTTGAATATGTTTCTGACTGCCGTGATTAAAGTCGAACACGTTTCAAATGATTTGCTTCAATCAGACTCCTCTTTTCTGTTACGTAATAGCATGAAGGCAAACACTACCAGCAGCTAAATCATAGAAATTCTGCTCTATGCATGCAAACATAGGAAGTTCGCAATGTTCTGTACGCCTTATTATCTGCCACAGGGCATTAAAATTTTCAGCGATTATTCTTTACTACTAGACGTCACTGCTATACAGATTAGAAATTGAAACAAATAGTGCAATTTACTGTCAAATTGACTTTCTAAGTCTTACATTCAAACCGGAAATGCGAAGCAGCAGTGAATCTATTTAAGTCAAAATTTCAATTGTTTTGGTGTTTTTTTTAAGTCTGCTAGACCAGTTTATTACCAACTGCACTTTAATGTGATAAAAAATTTCAATCAAAGCGATTGTTCTTCCAAAAAGCATATTTTTGCATTTTTTAGCAAACAACGTGGATTGAAAGACAAGTTTTCTGAAATACCGCTAAACTGTTGCCCATTTAATGCACATATTTAGGCACAAATTCATTTTAATGTTATCAGCGCTCGGTCAGAAATAATGAGTATAAAAAGTTTGTTAAGTGTAAACTCAGCGTCAATGAAAAGTTACCAGTAAGTCCCATACACAAGGACAATATTTAGTTCATTCTGAACGAAGAACTGTGGATACTTCAGCACTAAATTTTATGGCATCGAGTCCCATGCTTCACCACTATGGAAAACGGTATCCATCACATTCGAATGCATTATACACATTCCTTGACGGGCCCAAGTAGTTTCCATTGCACTGTATAGGAAAATGCCAAGTTTTGGTGCTATCTAAGTCTGATGTTTTTTTTTTGTGTTAAATGAGATACTTCAAACCATTTTGGTGGCGTTTTCAACGAAAACATTTAGGGCATGTATAATGGTATATTGTCTTCTGAAAATTATGATTTCAAATTCTTAAAAACTGCGAAAAAACGGTATTGGTAAGTCATGCTAATGTGGCATCAGCAAAGATACGATATAGAATTCACCTTTCTGAAAACCACGAGTACTTTAACTCTTTGTTTACTAGTGTCGTCTGCTGATAACCATTGCAAACAGTTTGGATCCAGAACAGTCCCGACGAAATGTCGGGCCTGATCTGGATCTGAACTGTTTTGACACTGTGAAGGTATTCCTGAAATAATTTTCGAAAAAGGTGGTTTTGAAAAATAAATAGCAGACGACAAAACGCATTAAAATACCCAGCATGCAAATAGTTAAATCCACCTTCTGTACCCCGGTCCGAAAGAGCTTGCGACTGGGGTGTGACCTCTTGGCGACTGATTATGATTGCCACCTCTGCAACCATTGCAACTGTTTTTTCCTCACTAGTATGGTCACTGACAAGTTGCCCACCAGTCTCTGACCAATCGCAGCACGTCCTGCGATCATTTAGCATTTAGTCAGCAACCAGTCGGAGAGCCGTCTGAACTGCCTTGGCCATTTCCTTGGAAATCAGTGGAATACTCTGGTGACCGCCATGGTTTACCACTTTTTGGCCCCTGAAAGTTTCATTGGAAAAATATCAAAATACAAGGTCCTTTTTTCTAAGCCACGTCAACAAAAGCAGTGAGATGTTGTTTCAAAAAGTGCAGCAAATATATACCAGTCTAATAAATATGATATTTCCCGTAATTTTATTATTGACCAATCACGAAACACTTTACAACTTAAATATTGTGCTGAGCTTCCACCCACCTTTTGAGCCAATCACTGCCCTTTTAACAATTACATGTCTGTGACCTGCAACTCTGCAAGCACATCTGGCGACAGCCCTGTGCGTGAACGCAAGAAACAGCGAAAAGTCTCGAACCATTCCAGCTGGATATAAATGTGGTTACTTTCCAGATTGTTGCTGCAGATACCTGCGCTTATTGAAATACGATCACTCATTGGCTACGTCTATCATTGTCCAATCAGTGCAGCTGTCTTGATAGAGCATCAGAAGAATACAGATTACACCCAAAAATGAGGGGTTGCGACTTACAAAATCTATCTTTTGCTACATCAAGGTGACGGATTTGTTAGCTAGAAAACCTAGTTATATTTCAATCAAGCTTTCCAACAGCTTCGTTTCATTTGAAATAATTACAGGCTCGTTAAAATAACATAAAAAGATCCTGCCTAAATAGGTATTGTTTGGTAAATCATAATAAAATCTCGCCCCCCCCTTTACATATAACGTTTTTGTGTTTAAGCTGCAAATGCATTTCTCCAGAAGAGTATAGCTAAACACCTAAAGGAAACTCCTTCCACGAAAAAATGCTCCATCCATGAAAGAAAGATTTTGTAATATGGTTTTATGCATCCAACAATATCCTACCATTGCCGGAATCCTGACAGGTCAGTGTTTCTGCAATTGTACCAACTGTCAATTGTACCATGGCCCTTCCAAGAACATATATGTCAGTATTGTGGCATTTTGTTTGTAGTTTATTCTGTAATTAGAATTAATAGAATGATTAGAATGAGTATGGTACGAGTATCTCCTCCTTCCTGGGACAGAAGGCTTAATATTAGCGCCTGTACGTGCACCCTGTGGAAAGCATCTTATTTAGTATGTTTCTTAACAGCTTCTTAATTGCAATGGGGAATTAGGATGTACCTTATCACTATGGAAATAAGATTCTGCTAGGTCACCTGAAGCAAACAAGAATCCGTTATAGTGATCTACAAAGTCTACCACTTGAGCCTCGCATTCATTATATGGACCAAGATTAACACTTTCTGTGGGCAACAGACCTGACACTATGATTGAAAGGTTTTTGGCAGTAAATTCATTTAGTAAAGCAGAATAATTTTCACTTAAATTGTCCAAATCAATACCCTGGTCTGCATCATTGCCGGTTACGTAAATTATAGCAGTCTCACGCTTATCTAAGTTAAATTGTTTAAGTATGTTTTGTAAAGTTGTAACCATCTCACTAGATAAAGACCCCACAGAAGTGGGGTTTTCAGTTCATTTACTCCTATATTTTTAATATAGAGCTACCCGCCAACATAGTGGATTGACATATGGTATTTTTGGTTGAGGAAAACATGCTAAGACAACTGTTTCATGTTCCTGCATGTCAGGATTCTGACCTTCAGGAACATGTAGCCAGTTGTCTCTGGTAGGGTGTTTATTATTTGCATTTATTATCTTGGTATAGTCTGTCAAAATTGACCTTAGACTGATAAATTTTCGCCAAAATCTTCGTGCTATTCGTGCGTTTTCGTGGAGTACTCCGACGTTGATCACGCTTTTACAGAGAATATGAAGATACTGTCTATTCGTTAATGGAAATGGTCTGATAGCCTAGTGGTTAGTTGACTATGTACGAATCAAGCATACCTGGATCGAAACTTGGAAGGAACCTTTTTTTATAATTGTCGAATTGCTTTTTTTTTAAAGTTAATATTGTTCGTATATTTTACGTCATCTTGTAATGAGCTTTACATCCTTCATTTGTATTTAGCCGCTTTTGTATTCAATATTACCTAAGTTCCCCACTCTTTCCTTGTCAGCTGATAACATTTGCAAATAGTTTGGACCAAGTTCAGTACCAACAGAACGTCGGTTCTGATCTGGATACAGACCATTTGACACTCTGATAGTGTTCCTGTAAGACTTTTTGAGAAAGTTAATTTTGATTAAAAGTCAACAGATGATAACAAAAGTCCCAAAAAATATTCAGCGTGCAAAGAGTTAATCACATGTAGGCTTATTGAAATTATTCACGGTCCTGTATTTGTTACATAATCGCATGCCAAATTCAAATTGATGTACCCAGTTGTGCACAAAATCAAGAATAAAGACAAAGAAAGTAGCAAATCGAAAAAAAAAGATGGAAAAAAATGCTACTGGACTTGAACCCACATCTTTTGAGTGCTCAAACACTCAACTATCCTCTAGGCTATTGTTGAATTGTAATTAATTTCATTCAGATTAGTAATTGTACAACAATCTAAAGTTCACTTTTTACGAAGATTCACGGACTGAGTAAAAGGTCATTGAATATTCATATGTATCCGGTCAATTTTGACAAAATATGTTCAGTTTTCCTAGTGTTTGGTTGTTTGGTTGTTTCTGAATAGTTCAAAGACTTTGCTTATCGTTTGAGTTTACATGTACAGTCACTGGTTTATCAAAAGTCTTATTTTTCTCAATTATTTTCTCATTCGGCTGTACATGGCTGTAGTTTAGGGAGTCACAGTGTACTTTCACTTATCTATAATTGGTGTTGTTTTATTCGATATCTGACAGGTCCTTTGGTCAAAATTTGTTTTCAAACTGTCTGATAAATCAATCATAGGATCTAGGGGCTCAAATTCTTCTATCATTGCAGTCTATTTGTCCGATAATGCAGTCATCTGGCATTGATATTTTCAATTCATCAATTAATCTGTTCTGACAGTTTATTGATCGCTGTGGTTATTGATTTTGGAGATATTTTCAACTCCTCTACGTCAGTTTTGATCTCAGAAATGTTATCTTACAGACCTTGTGGTACTTCACGACAAGATAGGCACATCCATACGCCAACTGGCTATTTTTTGTCTAAGGCAACACAATGATCATGGTACCAAAGCATGCAGACTGAAAATCTAGTAATTGGATGAAATTTTCTTGGCTTAGGCTTCACAGTAAAAGTATCACAGCACTTTTGGCTAATGTTGGCTTTAGTTTGTTTTTGATCTGCTATTTGTTTAATAGCCACTGCGCATTTAAAAATAGTAATACCGTCATTCGATATACACATACTTTCATCAGTAAATGACTAACAACACTCAATTTCTTCATCTTTGTCATTTTGGTGTTCAACATTTGTATCTTTCTGCGTGATCAAGCATTCACTGTCAGCTGCTGATTGGAAGCTGGCTGAACACAACGTCGCATCTAGTTCATTCAATACAGAATCTGACAATGTATTGGAACCTTTCTTAGTAGCACTTGAAGATTCTCTAGCTTTATGGCTAAGTTTTTCTCTGACTCTGTAGTTTTAATGCGCACTCTCTCTTAGTTGAGCTTTGTCAAAGGATGGCAGCATTTCTATCATCTCATTGACAATCAGCTTTTTATAATCAGTTTTCTTAAAGTTTCTTTGTTCTGTGTATGATAAGTGTTCCACTACCCTAAGGTTTTCCAGTTTAATTGACTATTCCATGGGCCGATCCTGAAAAATCACAAAAAGTTTAGGGTTTTTAGCAATGGTACACTGGATCCCCTGAAAAATCACAAAGCTACCAAGCCAGAATTCAATGTTGGGTCATCATCGGCACGCCAGCGAAACGCCATTTAAATTGCGTTTGATGATGGTCTGCTTTTAGTGGTATTTGAACAATCTCTCCTTTCATCAACTAAAATTAAAAAAATAACAAGAAAAAATTTTAAAAAAGGAAATACGACGAAGTGAAAGAAGATATGAGTAACATGAGAATTTAAAAAAGAGAGAAAAACAAACAAACATTAATTTGTTGGCTTTTAAAGATCATTCACGCTTTGTTTTCAGTCAGTTAATTTCATTAAAACTTTGGCTTATTGTCCGTGTAGACTATCAAATGATTGCGACCATTTTAGAAAATCATGTGGCTTGTGGCAATCATGTGGTCTAACTAACCCCAATTGATTCAAAAGAACTGACAGTTACATGTATATTCGGAAGATTGTTATTTACTGAAATCGAATAGATTTGTATTGTAAAGTCCAGCCGTTGTTGGACACCTAACCAGGTTCTGAGACGTTCTCATGTCAAAACGCACCGCACTGGTCCAATACAAAGCTTTGAAAGCAGGTGACAGTGATTTGGGCAGCCCTCAAGCGGCAAGGTCATTCTTACAGCCTGTCTCTCTGTTTGCATGTGTGAAACGTGCGTGAGTGCATCTAAAAGTGTGCGTGCGTGGCTGTGGCTGCCTGCCTTTCTGTCACCGAGGGGTGGGAGGCGTACTCTATATATTTTTTATAAACTTATCAGAGTACCCCCTTCCTGGGGTCTGTCAGTCAGTATTGTTTGTATTTCAGCCCTGACATCCCCTGTCCTGGCCTACCACAAACCTACTTTCTTCTTTGCTTAAAATATGACTTTGTTTGTACAACAATGTTTACAGTTAGATCAAGCTTTTTGTGAAAAATTATACTTAGGTGATTTTAATGGCAAGGGAGGTAGTCCTTAATAGAACTTCATTATCTGCCAGAGATGCTAATAGGGTGCAGGAATCCAGCGGAAATTTAAGCCAGAACGCAAAAATATCATTTCCCTGCGTGCCAAATGCCACATTTGTTTAGAGTGTTATACGTTCCCTACGTTAAAAATTAATAGTATTGTGCTACCTTAATAGCGAGATGGAATATCTATAAATATCCCTACGGAAGATCTTTCGCACCATAAGATTAGTTTTGAAAAAAAACGACGCAGATATTTCTTGACATTTCTCGGGATTCTTTCAGCGTCAACGTGAAAATCATATTTAAATTAATGAAAAACTGCAAAAATAAACATTTCTTACAAATAAATCTTTTTAATAGATCAATTTCTATTTCATGACATGTACTTTCTTCCATACAGAGAGAGATCAAGTCAGTTTTTTAGGTCACCAAGAAATTATAAGACTTCGTCTAAAAAGTTGTCAAAGTTGGACCCCCTCTGAAAAAGTTTCTGGATCCTCGCATGTATTCTACTTTTATTTTTGAGTTTGATGCCATAGAATAACTCTCTTCCGTTTATCTTAACAGTATTCACAGAACAGAATTAGCTCCCTTGTCTCGTTAATATAAACCAGCGTGACCTGTCTCAGAAACTTGCACTCAGTTCATTAGATGTGTTAGTATGGTCTTATATGATATTTTTCTTTTGTTATATTAGAACGTACTGTTGATTCAAAGATAGATGAGAATCGTTGTAAACAATAAACAAATGTATGAACTAATATAGGTAATGGGTGATTTCAGGTACATTTAAAAATAGTATAGCCCTATTATTATGCATCTTTGAAACATCAGTATATGTTGTTTAAAATTATGGTACTAACATTGATGGCTCAATATTTTGACAGAATATACTAATAACCCAAGTACACAGAATTTCAGTTCATAAGATTAATTAATACACTGTTTATTGCCATTTTTATTGTTTATCAAAATTGACCCGAGACATATGAATATTCAATGACCTTTCACTTAGTCTTCGTGAATCTTCGTAAGAAGTGCGCTTTAGATTGTTGTACAATTCCTAACCTAAATGAAATTAATCACAATTCCACGATAGCTTAGTGGATACTCCAGTGTCATTAGCACTCAAAGGTGTGGGTTCGAGTCCAGTAAGATATAAGTACTTTTTCATTTTCTTTTTCGATTTGCTATTTGTTTGTCTTTATTCTTGATTCTGTGCACAACTGGGTATGTTTATTTGAATTTGGCATGCGTTTATGTGTAACAAAAACAGCGCCGTAAATAAATTCAATAAGCATACATGTGATTAACTCTTTGCACGCTGTAAATTTTTTGAGACTTTTGTTATCATCTGCTGACTTAAAATCAAAATTAACTTTTTCAGAAATTCTTACAGGAACACTATCAGAGTGTGAAATGGTCTGTATCCAGATCAAAACCGACGCTCTGTTGGTACTGAAGTGGGTCCAAACTATTTGCAAATGTTATCAGCTGACAAGAAAAGAGTGGGGAACTTAGAGAATAAAGAATACAAAAGCGGCTAAATGCAAATAAAAGATGTAAATCTCATCACAAGATGAGGTAAAATATAAGAACAATGTTAACTTAAAAAAGAAAGCAATTTGAAAATTGTATAAAAAAGGTTCTTGCCAAGTTTCGATCCAGGTTTGCTTGATCTGTAAGTAGTTAACAAACCACTAGGCTATCAGACCATTTCCAATAACGAATTGACATTATCTTCATATTCTCTGTAAAAACGTGACCAAGGTCGGAGTACTCCACGAAAACGCACGAATATCACGAATATTTTGGCGAAAATTAATCAGTCTAAGGTCAATTTTGGCAGACTATAACACTGTCGATAAAACTGTTTGTTTATACCAGCTGGTTCCCGTAACTCTGCATTGGCCCCTGTGCAAGGAATGGGTGTATGTTCATGTTGCATAGTTTGACGAGAGGTTTTTAAAGGTGATGATTTGTGGGAAAATTACTGTTGAATGAGTGTAATACATGTATACTCAGCAAGAAACTTGTTATACGTTAGAGAAGCAATCGGGAAAGCTTGGCAAAATTCGAGAATCGAATCAAGACTCAGGTGTAGGTTAGGCGCATTACGCATATTACTACTTCAACTTCAATGATTTACTCTTCCACGCCCAATGGTAGGCATCTATGGATGAGAATGAAAACCGTGCCACCAAAGTAGAGTGTGTAGTAGAACAAGCACGGTTGATAAAATGGTAAAACACCAAACATGTTTATGCACTGTACAGTTCATAGCCTAAAATTTAGGCCTGGTAGGCAGGTAGAGACTGGACTGCCATCTTTAATGCGTCCAGGCTAGGGGCATTCACAACACTGGTCGGCAGCGCATTCCACACTGGGATAGTTCTTGGAAAGAACGAGCGTTGGTAGACGTTCACTCTGCAGTGGGGTTGGATGAACTTCCAGACGTTACTCTGCCTGGTGGAACGTAAGAGTGCTGGAGATTGCAAGTATAATATTGGCACCGCAACTAAGCTGTGTACAACCCTGTATAGGAGAATGGTGTCTGCTCGTTGTCGCCGGGACTGCAATGAAGGCCATTGTAGAGAAGAGATGATGGAGGAAACACTGTCAGGTTGATGAGGATTAGTAGTCAAGTTTGGAAGATAATCGTCGGTGTGAAACTTTATCAAATGCTTTAGAAAAGTCTAAAATAGCCATATTAACTTGCTTTCCAGAGTTTATGTTTTTAGAGAGGTCATCTGTAGTCAGAAGCAGTTGTGTTTCACAAGAGCGTTTTTGTCTAAATCCATGTTGGTTCTAATTTAAAATATTATGCGAGTCCAGATGTCTCATGATGTTAGATACTACAATGAGTTCAAGCATTTTGGAAACTACAGATGTCAAGGATACTGGTCGATAGTTGGCGGGCTTTGAATGGTTTCCTATTTTGAATATAGGTAAAACATTAGCAGTTTTCCAATCAGCTGGGACGACTCCAGTATTTAAAGAAAGTTGGAAAATACATTGAAGAATAGTTGCTATGGTTCACAATTTCTTTTTAGAATGATCATGTGGATCTTATCAGGGCCGGATGCTTTCTTCTCATTTAGTCGGTTAATGCTGTTCATCACGCCTCTATGAGATATAGTAATGTTGTCCATCGGAGAAAATGGGGAACTGCCCTTATCCGGTATATTTGAGAGATTTTCCGTAGTGAAGACTGAATTAAATTTGCTGTTTAATAGGTCGGCTTTAGCCTATGCAGTATCTGCTATAATTCCATCTTGTTTCAGGGAACTAATTTCAGAAGAGTCCTGTTTTCTGCTTTTAATACATTTCCAGAAACTTTTTGAGTTCTGATCCTTGTCGGGATCGAGCATATCATTTAAGTATGTGTGGTAAGCTTTACGAAGCTTTTACTTAATGCCTTGATGTCACGGTATGCGTTACTCAAAGTTGAAGACACAGATGTCCGGAGCCGCGTATGCATTCTGTTGCGTTTCTTTATTAACTTTCGGATTTCTGATGACATCCAACTAAGTACTATGTACGAAAAAGTTCCATTTTGTTAGCCGTAACTGGCGTAAGGAAGCATGTGGATTCAGCCCTATTAAAATCCATTTTTCTGATTACCCGAAAAGTTTAATCAGCAGAATAAATGAAGCTTACGTATTTTTCAATAAAATATCGCTATAGCGATAATTTATTGATAAAATATCGCTATAGCAATAATATATTGAAAAAAAACCCCATAAACTTCATTTGTTTGTTCAACTGTCTTCAACTGTTTGTTTTGCTGCAATCACACTTGTTATTGTGTTTGCATGGTTTCTGTGATGCCAACGTCACGTTATGTAACATCAGAGTCACGTTATCAAAGTAGATCCTCGATGAACATCTGAAGTCTGATTACACGGAAGTCCACGGAATTGGCCGAGGCAGTTCCGATTGGTTAGAGCAGTTGACAGTCTGGTTTCTTTAATCCCCTAGGGTGACAGCGGAAGTCCAGTAAACTGCCGAACGGATAGCAAGTGGAGACTGGTGTATTACCCTCAATCTGCACGCACATCGGCCAATTCCGTGGAATCAACCTCTGCCGTACGTAGAGGGTCTACTTTTCATAGGCCTTGATAACGTGACGTTGACGTCACAGAAACCATGCCAGCACAGTAACAAGTTTGATTGCAGCGAAAAAAAAAACGGTAGCAACATTCCACAATAAACGTCGTAAAAAAAGAAGATGCTATAGCGATATTTTATGGAAAAAAAACTTCATTTATCCTGCTGTCGATTTAAACAGGGCTGAACCCATATGCTACAAAACTAATTTTCACAGCGCCATTTTCAGGGAACAAAATGGAGCTTTTTGGTACATAGTGCTACGCATAATGCTCCTTACATACACCCGAGCCATGATTCGATTCTTGAATTGTGGCAGACTTTCTCGAATGGTACTACGGCTGGTACAAGAGTCTCCAAATATAGAAAGTGGGCACACTCGTACACCCGTACACCAAATAATCAGTGATTATCGATTCAAATCCTCACATGACAGAGCATAAATAATCAAGCCCTGAGGATAAAAAAACATATTCATGCTTAACTGAAATTTATTATCCTCATAAATATTAAAATGCCAACAATTGTCGACCTTTTAACATTTATTAGCAAGATAAATGCAAATTCTGAGCTTTTAAAAACAAGGGAAAATCTTTAATTTTCAGTATTTAACTTCTCCACTAACATTGATATAGTAGTGATATTTTTTCGTATTCTGGTCCTTCAAAAATGTTGGGTACTGGAGGAAAGCAGAATACCGCTTAAACCGGTGCTAGGGAGCATGAGAATTATTGCACTCTTCATTAGTTCTCATGAACAGACTCAATATAACCGAGGCTGAGCATGAAAAAGAGTTATAACCTCGGGGCCAGATTTGCATGAATTAAATGAGATAACTTCGCCACTAGAGCGTTAGTCATCTAACCCTTTCATTTAGGATCAATGGAAATTCCCACTAAGCTGCATACAATTAAGTCTCAGACAGGACATTAGTTAAGTGTGCGTAACAGAAAAATAATTTTCTTATTTCTCAACCAAAACATACGTGTGTACTCAAAAAACCCGTCTCATTTAGATCGTCCTTTCTAGAACCCAAAACATATGTTAAAACTGACGGTTTAGAAGATATTTACAATTTACGCTCAAAAATTGTGTTTATCTCTACCTATGAGTCAGGATGGCATATTGTATATTTTAAGGGGACACAGGTTATATATTTCAAGAAAATATTGTAGGGTCGATTTTGTCATAGCAAACAGTTCAGACCATGATGAAATGCCACATTTTTCGGCATTTTATCTGGGCCTTCACTATTTGTAAAGTACCCGTTTAGGTGTTTGCAGTATTCAAAGAGTGAAAACTGTGTAATTTCTGTATCAATTTTGTGCTTATTTAAATTTTGCATTTTAGGAAAATAGCTGACCCATTTAGATTAAGTATACTATTTTAATCAGACACAACGAAGAAGGGTAAGTAGGATAAACTGACGTCACAAGTTATGTTTAATAACATAAAACTAGTCGTACATAGTGCAAAAATACCATATGTTTAAAGGTATCCATAAATAGACCTGAGAACAGATAAACATATATAATTTAAGTCAGGTAGAGAGATTTAGGTACTTATCAACTACTCGAGTTAAATTTTTAAAGGATTCAAACCCTGGAACAATAAATCCTGCCTAATTTAGAATAATGTGGGTATTTGTTCACTGGACGCAATACATGCTGAATGAAGCTACGGATGTTATGTGCTTGAACTTAGGGCTGACTTTCTGTTAGTCAGCCCTCAAATCATGCATGAATTCTTAGATTCTGTAGAAAGTCAGCAGTAAAGTCCTGCAACAAATAGCCAGTTTGCATACAAAGTATACATATTATCAGGACTTTAGTTAAAGCTGCATAGTCTGTAACTTTTGATCTTCTAATTTTAAAAATAATGTTTTTATTTTTCAAGAACACAGTAAAAATACTCAAATTCAGGTAAACATTTTACCATTTTCGTAAATCTTAACAAGTTATCACTATCAAAACAACTGCATTTATGTTAAAATTCAACGGTCTAGAAATATTGGAGGGACGCAAATAATTACCAACAAGAGAAAAACACACCTATTTGATAAGAAAATTCACTTTTCCATGCAGTTATCATCTGTATTGAACATTTTTATTGTGAAAACATAGCTTAATTCTACTTTTACAAATGATTTAAAAAGAAAATAAAAATTTTCGAAAAATGTTCATAGTTACAGAGTATGCAGCTTTAAGAGTGCATAACGAAACTTCAATTTTCTCATTTCTCAACCCAAATATATGTTGTGGGTGTTGTGCTCAAAAGAACCGTCTCATTGAGACGGTTCTTTTGAGCACCCAAAACATATGTTAAAGTTGATTGGTAAGAAAATATTTACAATTTTACGCTGATTTTTTTTAAACCTGTGATTATGTAATGGCTCAAACAAAAGGATAGACCCATATCTTTACTAGATAACTTGATAAACCGTGTTTGCGGATAACAGATACAGCAATTAGTACCATTATTCATGTAGTGGTTCGATCGACAAAAATAGCTTTTTTCAGTAAAGCTAAATTTAGATTCATGATGACAAGCACCATAATGTACAAAATCTCTTCCTGACATTCAAAAGGAATTAAACTAGAACTTTACTATGAATGTTTCGCAGTGTCAGTGACCCTTATCCTCAATTAATCCGAGATCTCAGCCGAAGAAAACTTCCAATAACAATGGATTCCTTTGAATAAGTGGCCATTCCAGATTCATTTTGCTCGACTTTTTATCAAATTCTATTCCAAAATCCCTGAGGTAAACGAGGAAGTTGATCACATCCGGTAGCCATTTGTTGAAATTCGGATGCCTTTTGGAAGCTACGTACTGAAAGCAGTCGAACATCTTTGAATGTATTTGCTCGACCATTGCTCGATGTTTAAGAAAGCACCTATCTGGAAAAAAGATAAAAATGTCATTAACGGTTTGCCTACGAGGTAATTTTGAATGTTTTTGTCTTCTTCTGATTGTGTCAAACAGGTTGGATCCAGATCAGGCCCGACGTTTAGTTGGGCCTGATCTGGTTCCAAACTGTTTGCAATTGTTATCAGTAGACTAGACAACACCAATAGTAGGCAAAGAGTCAAATATCAAATTACCTAATCACATTTTAATATAATTTTTTTTCAATTAACTCCTACGTTATCGTGTACTCTTATACAGTAAAACTTGCATAAGCGCCACTTAAATGAAGTTGGTTTCCAAGACTAATTATCGCTTAATGCAGGTCAAAAGTATTGCAGAATGATCCAAGAGAGCATTCTGCAATACTTTCGATCTTCATTAAGCTACCATTTGTCTTTAAAACCTTTGTTTTGTCTGTTTTTGAGTGGCCGCTCAAGACAGGCTCTACTGTAAACAAAAATAACAGGTATGCTTGGGATGAATATTTGCCTACGGTCTAGTCAGTAGTACATGTCTTTCAAATTAAATAAGTCTTTCTAATTAAGCCCCTTCATCAACTCAATTTTATAGAATAGATTCTCCTAAACACCATATTTATTAGTAGACCTATTTTATATGAGTAAAATGTATTTTAAAGGTACTGTAGCCGTCTATAATGATAGTTCTCTCACCATAACTTTAAATATATCAACTGACGTTTCAAGGGATACAACTGGGCAAAAAGCACACCCTGTGATAATATAATTTTCCAGCAAACGGATAACGTCGAAATGACGTTAATGTCGATGTGACGTTAATAGCGTAGCATTGGCGTGGATATGACGTTTTTTAACGTTTTATGTCTACTTGGTACTAACCTGGGAAAGTGAGTGAAACGCCTCTTAAAGCGGCTGTTTCTTCTCGTGTCAGGTTCAGCTTCTGACCATAGTCAGTAAGTCTAAACGCCATGTCAACTAGCTTTTGGCCCCACACCTGCTCGAGCTCCTCCGCATGGAAGTACCACTCGCATGCACCCACTCGTAAATCTGAGTTCAAGCAACGTATATGCCCCACATACCAAATATCGAACCTTGAACCTGTATAGATAAATAAAAGAAAGAATAAATTTATGGCAACCTTAGAGAAGTGGCATGAAATTATGCTATTGTTATCATAAATTAAAGGAATGTAGCTGAAGGAAACTGAAAAACACCGATTGATATCTTTAAAGGATTCCGGGACATCTCGGCCCCTGACAAACTCGGCCACTGACAAACTCGGCCCCTAACAAACTCGGCCCCTAGCAAACTCGGCCCCCAATAGAAACAATGTGCCATTTGTTTCAGGAGGCTGGATTGTTTCAATGCACACGTGCTTAAACTCACGTTCTCATTGTGCGTGCTTATTTCTGTAAAAAAATGAGCGATAGAAGAGGTGAGTAGACGACAAGGGTCGTGACTGGCGGGTTAAGGGTTAATATATATTTTTTTTTGCAAATGGCGAAGGCTCTAGGTGCCCAGTTGCGCCTGAGTCTTCGCTGGTCTCATATTGGGTGATTGTGAGTCCCAAAGCTGAATGAGCTACTTTGAGTCAGGGCACTAAATAAAATCGTACAGTTTTACAAGATCTGGAATATACTAACTCATATATGTTCATTGTTTATATCATTTTAATGATTATACGTAGATTTTTGGGCCAAGTTGGTTAGGGGCCGAGTTGGTTAGGGGCCGAGTTTGTCAGGGGCCGAGTTGGTTAGGGGCCGAGTTGGTTAGGGGCCGAGATGTTCAGTTACCCTTTAAAGTAATACTTTGAAAGTAGATTTGCCATAAATAGTAAAGATTCAACTAGTTTAAGCCCTTCAGTAAAAATAGTTTTGCTGACTGTTCCAAGGCGGTGCTTCTTTTGTGGATCATTTAGTGTGTTTATGTTTCCTGTTTGTCATGATTTCTTGCCTGTTCATTGCGGCTGGGAAAGGGCTAACCTCTTGGATTTCTTGTATGTGACGTTTTCTTGTGTTTTTATTACTTTTCCATGTGGTGTCCTTAGTCAGGTGCATCAATTCCTGATCTTTGCCTTCTTACTTACTTTTATTTAATAACTACTCTCAGCTGTTCATGTATTTACTATAAATTAAGATATTTTCCGCGAGGGTTTTATTTTCACGAAGCTTCGCTAATGCGAAATTTCGTGAAAATAAAGTCCTCGAGAAATTGCATAATCACTCTGTCGTTTACTGATGCAGGCAAGTCATATTCAGTTCGCGAATTTTTAAGTGGCAAATATGTCTTTCAACTCTATTCGCGAAAATAACATTCTTGCGAAAATTTTGGAATTTACAGTATTGGTAAAGTGCATGTCACAAATCTGAGAAAATGCAAAGCGGTCCATATAACAGAATTATTGCAATGCACAATTTTAAACATGCTTTAAACATTTTTGTTGTAAAATCGTTTTTCGCGGTTGGAAAGCTATCAATATTAGTGTCCAGCTATTCTCGTACAGGTTTTAATTGCGATTTCAGGTAATTCCAATGCGCACCATTCCTGCGTCGAGAAACAGGAAAAGTTGTCTGGGTCCCGTCTTTCCGACCATTTACGATTTCGGATCAATACAGTTTTCAGTTGCTCTTATGTCAGATGGATATTTCCACTTTTTCTTCACAGACGAAATAACTAAATGTGTCCAAAATATCTATTGAGTCTTCGTCAGAATTTATCGCCCCAGTGCCAAATACAGATAAATAGAACAGGCGACATCAACAATGTAAAAAATCGAAATTTTACCCTGTATGCTAATAAGATTATGGCCGACTGTCCAATATGTATCGTTATTCCGAGCCGAGCACGACTTGACATCGTGGTCTATTGGTTAGCGTGTCAGACTTTGGAACCAGAGGACCAGGGTCGATTGCCGGGTGGGCACTTATTACATTTTTTTTTCTTTTGCCTTTTTCGCTTTGAAATGCAAAATTACTTCATACAAATAATATGGAATTAAATAAATGACAAAAAATACACTTTTTAATGTTTTATATTGAAATATGCTCGAAATTTGTGGTGGTGGGGTTAAATTTGGCCCTCCTGAAGGATAATTAATCTGGTGACCCCCGATTTATTTTTCTTTTTTTTTTAAATGTCAAATGATAGTCCACGGACAAAAAACAAAACAAAAAATTAAATGTCAGATTTTTCAATATGTAATTAACTCTAAAAATCGAAATCCTTTTTGGGAGGAATTACAAAAATGTATCATGCAGTATCTTGACACGGCTTAGGACAACAAATATTTTTTTTACGTTTTCTAGAAAGCTTGAGGTCATGAGCAATAGTTGAAATTAAAATAAAGAAGTTAGATGGCGATTACAAATATTTAGCTTAATATTAAGGACTTGGGTTCTTTTTTCAAAAAAATATGTAAAATGCTGAAAAATTCAATGTGAGATTATAAAAAAGTGACATATCTTTTTGATTTCATAAATTGACAGTCTACACATGCAAAGAATTAAAAAGATTTTAATGTGGGAAATATTACCTACAATTGCCCTTAACAGGTCATTCCAGAATAAAACAAATGCAACAGCTCTTCTGCAAGAAGCGATACTTTCAAATACAACTGTAGTATAAAGTATCATATAATTCTAATCTATCCCAGGTCAACCTCGACCAAACATTGTATTTGGGAGTAACAGAACTTGACTTGAGTAATTGGCAATTAAAAGTTACTGTAATTGGAACTAACATTTCAACAGGCATGACTGGTCATCAACGTCTAAATGTTCAAATCCTGGCACCGCCTTAGCAAACATGACAAGACCTTGTATATTTCTTTCAACGTCTTCTACAAGCGTTTTCATAACTTGCTCTTTCACATTATCAGATGTTACTGGTTCATCTGCAGTCTTATCTTGGTTATGCAATGATAATCCACAGGAATTTGATTGAGGTAGTTGGTTCTTTGTAGCACCGTTTCGTAGTCTGTCAAATTTTTGCTGTTTATAACGTTTCTGGAATAGATAAAAATAGCATATTATGGAAATACGTTCGATCATTAACATTCTGATGGCTTATCCTATATATATTGATACAATGAGTAATGAATGAATTGTCCATATTATATGTTAATGGGTCACCGATCAAAATTTGTATCAAATAATGTCCATATCTCCCAGAAAAAGTTTTTTATCATAGCAAACAGCACAGACCCTGATTTATGCCTTTCCAGGGGGCGGGGTTCCCGATCCCAATTCCCCCACCCCGCCTCTGGATGCCTAAGCTTAAGTAGGAAATTATCTTAAGATCATAAAACTGCATTCTGATTTGAGCCACGCATTATGAAAAAAATGTGGCGGTGTGTCATTGAGATACTCAGACCAGCCTAGCCATCAACTTGGTCTAATCAGAGTCTTTACCATCCGCATGAAATAAGTTTAGGGCCTGAGTTGTCAACTGAGAAAACAGCAAAGACTATGAGTATACTGATCATATCATACTCATTTTGTTTGTTTTGGCATGTTACAGCTCAATTTTCCTCCATGGTCACGTCACATTTGTTTAGATATCCATTTGAAGTATCCAAAGACACTTTTCATATGAACATCTGGGCCCAAACTTTCAATGCGTCTCCTTAGAGGTAAGTACAACCTAAATTATATATTGATTTTAGGATGCGAAATATAAAGTTTCAAACTTCTTTAAATCAGGTATTCTGTAGACCATATCACATATTATACTATACTGACACACACTTCCAACGCAAAATGTTCCAGCAATGTAACCTTAATTAATATACGAGGTCTTGTCGTAATCATTGTACCGTTCAGGGGTTATCGCAGACTTTCACCCAATCAGGTTATGATAAAAAGCGAGTGTTTGAATGATGAAGTTCTACTTTAATTTTCAAAAATATGTGTTTGATTTTTTGATAAAATTGCATGACAATGCTTGAACCAATATATATGTAATATTCAAGGTTCAGTTTGATTTTGCGTTAGAAGTGTTGTTAAGTGTATATGTACTGCAACAAGCCTGCGAAACTATTAAACATTTAAATTTATAATGGTCGAAACTAAGGTAGTACGTAACTTTAAGAAGATATTGTAATTTTGGGCCGAGTCTTTCTGTGGGAAGAGATGGAGGGTAAAAAACGGTAGCAGTAGACACGTACCATTAAAACAACGTCGTATCCACGTTGATGTGATGTTATGACTTCACATCGACATAGATACAACGTCGTTTTGGTTGTGTATTTAAACCTGTCTCAGGTTTTGACTATTTTGGCTATATATTAGGTGAATATTTTGTTCATTTGTGCTGATGTGTATGCCTGATGAACTCAATTTAATTTAACAGTAACCATTGGTTAATACAGATTGGTTTCAACACAACTTTGATAGGTAGCAGGAGAGTTTGTCAAGCCAAAAGGCATCTTGCGATATTCATAAAATCCTAAAGGACCTACTAGAAATGCTTTAATCTCCTTATGACTTTCTTCCATTCCAAACTGGTGGTAACCACTTTTCATATGCTTTTGCTCCATGCAAACTATTGAAAACATTTTACAAATCATTATCAAATATATAGATTAAACATGTCGTGCATTTACAGTTGCAGGGACATAGGGAAGTTGTTTGAACACGAGGCTGCTGGGCCTACTGTTCAAGCATATCTAGAGGTACATGACAAGTATAATTGCAATGAAACAAGCATGTGTGATTGCTATTCTTGCATATTTTACCTGATTCTAACAAATATCACACTAAAACACTGCTAAACATTAAAACATCCCTTTCCTGAATCTAGTTTTCTACATACAAAATTGTGTCAACGATAAACGTTCGAATAGCATAACCTCGCCACTATGTCATTGAGACGCATAGCATTTTTACAAACAATATCATCGGCAAAATAATCAGTCAAGGCCACAATGTTTTCCTGTGTAATGTAAAGCAAACAATGCAGGGATCATTTTAGGTTATGCTTAGTAAAACGCAATGTTTAAACAGCATACTAACCTCATGATTTGAAACATGGGTTTTTTGTAAAGTGGTTTTAAACAGCTATGTGCAAGAGTTAGTGGTGTGCATTTGCTATTATACTGCATCTAAGTGAGTTAAACAATTTATGTGTTTTAACAATAAAACATAGGATGAACATTAATTTTGGTTGACCGGCTGCTATGACACTGTAAACATATGTGTAAGTTAACAGCAAAAGAGGAGACCATTGAGCAACCATCCGCTTTGAAGTCATCTTAAAACAACTCAATGCTAATGTTTCTCCAGTGATACAGTAAAAAATGTATGGCGTCATGAAGAATAAACTAATGGACAAATTTGGAAAATATTTTGCAGATTTTGATTTTTGTGGAACACAACATACAGTGATTTTTTTTTATTTTTTTTTTTTGATAGAATCTGTCTCCATAACAAACAGTAAAACTAGCAAGGTAAACCGACAGTCTGTATTCAATTTTTAGATACTTCATCATTCTCTAAACAATCTGGATAGGATCATTATTTTTAACAGTGTCATTCTCAAAAATACACAGACAGAACCTCAAAAAATCGTTTTTCAACGTAACAAATCATATTTAGAGTCGGCAGATAAAATATAAAAAATATAAAGTAAGTTTTCTTCTTCTTTCGAATAAATTACAGAAGGAGTGTTGTAAATCAACTAATAAAAAATCAATGGCTTTATAAACTTACATAAACATCCATCTGTCTCTTGAGAATCATATCAGCGTCGTAATAATCATCCAAGAATTCAAACAAATGAGCTTGTGCCATCACTAAAGTGTCTAACATATCCTGTAGTTCTTCATTAATCACTGGTTCACATTTTATGTTACATGCATGAACATTTCCCTGGGGCAGTTTAGGTAATAACGAATCTTCCTGAATTTGGGTTATTCCCCTTCCTAGCTGCTGTAAACTTTTTACCTCCATTATGTTTTTTGAACGGAGCTCGTGTGTATATCTTCCAGTTTTAATTGCTGAAAAAACATAAAACACGTCCAAGCGTAAAAACCCAACCTAAATGCGATAGTACCATACGAAGAATTCAATCAGTCTACAAATATTTTCAATAAAAAACTACCTAATTTACAGTAGTACCCTACAGGCACTTAGATCAATTAGTCTACAAACATTTTCAATATCATTACAATATTACACATGCGGGCATGCACTCAATTCGTAGTCTAGACGCTAGATTTTTTTATATGGACAGAGAAGACTATGGTCAGACTAGGTGGGTGTCCAAGCTGATACGAGGCCCCGCTGTTAACTAATTATTATTTGGTACCAAAGTAGAAATCCATCTTTCATGGTTAAATTTAAAATTCACGTGGATAAAAAGAAAATCATGAACTACTTTTCTCAAAAATTGCAAGTTTTAATACAATAAGAATGCAATGTTCAAATACTGACATCAATTATATATTATAGACTTGCTATGAGTGAATTTTCAATTGTTTAGCTAGTCTATTAAGCTCAGCAGGCTTGTTTGAATCTCACGTTGTCTTTCCCGCGTCGGGCCCATATAATACTGCAGCAGAAAACCACAGGGACCCTTTAACAATCTTCAAGTGGACTGATTATTCCATATTGTTGCAACACTCGCTGGAAAGGTTCATCAATGAAAAGGTTTCATATTTTGTACGTTTCATGTGGATGTGTTTCGTTACATGTTCATTTTTATACTATATTAAATATATTTAAGCAAAGTAGGCTCTGACAAGATTGTGTGGATGAGTAGGATCATCAGGAACTTCACTGTTTGTACATGAGCTAAGAATTAAAATCTCATAAGATTTCATGTTTTAAACATTGGAGTATCTTTCATGTTTGCTCATGTTTTACTGAATTTATCAAGCGTGTTAGGGGAAAGTTATAACATGCGAGGCTTGTCGAGCTTTTAATAACTTTTTCGCAACGAATATAATAAAGTCAATAATACAGGAACATAAATTTTAGATTCTATTTATCATATGACTCTAAATTACTTTGAAATCACATTATAGGTGTGAAAACGTTAAGAAATCGACAATTCATAAGCAATGATGCATGACACTATATTACTCTCAGACGCCGGACGTAATATGATAAGACTACCTTAAAACTTACCATTTTTAGACATGCCCACATCTAGACATCGCTTCAACCTGCAGTGTGAGCATACAGTGCGTCTACCTGACTGTACTTGACAACTGCCATTACTAACACATACATATGGCTCCTTGCGGCACAAACTCCTCCGGAAGAACCCCTGAAGAATAAGAAGCTAGGGCATGAGGTCTTAAATTTTTGTATGCTTAAATCACTTGAGCAAGTAATTTGTTACCTTCATACATGTATCAAAATACAAACATATAAGGAAATTATTGGTATTTTAAAAGTTATGACCAGAACAAATATCCTGATCACGTTAGATGTGCATGCTTAGTATTTATAACAAGAGACCAGAATTTATAAATATGTGTAGTGTAACACCTTAAAGCATATTTTTGCGAAGTTTCGAAAACAGAAAAAAAACAGTAAAGGAAAAATAGTGGGATATAGCATCGATGCTATACAGCAGTCTGCATACATGGTTATAAGCTCAGTCACAGTTAATAGTTATGGTTGTTTTCTGTAATTGCACAATAGTGAGCTCGGCATGAGACTCAATGCTGACCCTGATATTAATCATTCACCAGTGGCTCAGTGCCTTATGCTTGTCTTTGGCTGGGACCTCCCTGGATCAAATAGAAGTTTTCTTTAGCTCTATTTAGCTGACTGTGAGTTAAGATCCTTTTTCTTGGTTTCATCCCAGTACGTTTATCAGATTTTATAGTTTCACTTTGATGCTACGTTGCATCAAGCAAATTCGGCGTTTTATCAACAGCAGAATTTAGGACTAACATTTAGCTAATAAATATATACTGAACACCCAGCCCCTTGTGGCTACTATGCACTCTAAGGCGATGCTTCTGATGATTTATTGTGTTACTTCATAACTTGTTGTCCTGATATTGCGATATACTACTTTGTTTTATTCATAGTATTGCAAACATCTCAATGACAGAGTTAGTTGCTCATACTTTAATTGCTTTCTTGTATTTAAATGTGTTACTAGTTTAACACCTTTACAATTGTAAATTATGCCTATAAAATACTTCAAAGTGTCCTATCCCTAGTGGCCTCAGCTGCTGTTCGTTCTAAGGTTGTTTGTGTGTGTGTGTGTGTGTGTGTGTGTGTGTGTGTGTGTGTGTGTGTGTGTGTGTGTGTGTGTGTGTGTGTGTGTGTGTGTGTGTGTGTGTGTGTGTGTGTGTGTGTGTGTGTGTGTGTTGGTACTTGCTTTCTAATGTATTGTTTAGATTCCCTCTTTAAATTGGCATCAATCCGCTGGGAGAGAGAAAGCTAGTTGCTTTACTCTATGTTCTTGCTATTGTGTGACTATTAGTGTCCTGTTTCTTTTCTTTGAGGAACAATGGGTTGGTCTCAATCAGAACTGCTACGACCAATTTAGTGAAATTCTATGGAATCAGACCACGGATGTACATTTAGGATCTGCTTTGATAACGCGGATGATAACATGACGCTTACGTTATATAACATGACGCTGACGTCGCAGAAACCATGTTAACACAGTAACAATTTTTATTGCAGCAAAACAAATGGTTATAAATGAAGTTAATGATTTTTCAATAAATATCGCTATAGCGATATCTTATTGAAAAATACATAAATTTCATTTATTCTGCTGATTAAACTTTTCAGACAATCAGACAAATGGATTTTACTAGGGCTGAACTCACATAAAACTAAGTTACTTTACACCTTTTCTGGCCAACACAATGGAGCTTTTTCGTACAAAGTACTGTGCATAATGAGCCTTTTGTACACCCGAGACTTGATTCGATTCTCGAATTGATTCTCGAATTTTGACCGACTTTCTCGAATGGGGTTGGTCCATGGTCTTAGACATTTCCTAGACAAACCATATTTCCTTCTTGTGTAGAAGAAGGGCTTTCAAATAAGGGTACTATTATTAGTAAGATACCCTCCTACTCAGGAGGTAATACTGTACCAACACGCTATCGTCTAACTTCCTAAATCCTTTGCTTATCGTGCCAAGTATTTTACAATATGGATTGATAATGCGGAAAAAAATATAAGTATGTAAATTATCATACGATATGATACTGAAGCAGACACGCACTTGCACCGATATCATATCAGTTCATTTATATTAATATGCTGATATGGCAATGAGTACAATTATATTGGTCAGTCATGACCCCAGCTATGCAATGTCATGCGCGGATCCAGAAATTTTCGTCACATGGGTCCAACAGAGTATGACACTTCAACTGCTTATAAGAACTAAAATGCTGAAAAATAAATACTTTACCTGCTTTCAAATTCTCAAATGTTGTATTTATCGTGGTAAAACAAGTTAAAATGTCAACAATTGTTGGCATTTCAGCCTCTTTAAGCATGATTAATGTCATACTCAGTTGAGTTGAGCATAAACAATTTTTATAACATTTTAATTAATGGTCAACTTATATAAGTGAAAGGGTCCAATTGCTTCTTAAGGGAATCTGTTCAGGGCAGTATCCCTAAGGAAACCTATAGCCACTTATGAATTTCCAGGGGCATGGACCCACAGTCCCCTCTTTTCTGGAACTGCACATAAATGCACATCTGTCTAGGTAAGGACATATTAATTATCAAGATCTGAGTCGAGTTATGACTTAAAATAGATGTGGTTCGTATACAAGTATGTATTCAGATGACGTATACGATACAATATCACTTATCACAAGGCTAAAAAGTGGATCAAGGGAAGAGATCAAGTACTTCTTAAACAAACATTACCCATAAAAAGCGTTTACCCTAGCAATGAACTATCCTACATAACAAAAGGGGCCAGTGAATTAGATTTCCAACAATGTGGTATGTGCGACCAGCAAAGCCTCAGATCAGCCTGCGCATATGCGCAGTCTGATCAGAGCCTTTGCTAGTCGCTTGAATATTCTATGATTGTTAAGCTGCTGTCTGAACACAATTTGGAGTTTGTTTCTAAGCTTAAAAGGAGGCTGCAGAGGCTCGTCCGAGTCTACAAATGTCAAAATGCAACATTGTTGGAAATCTCATGCACTAATTTAATGATAATACAGCTTGAAAAAACAAAAACTACCACACCTAAGAGACTGGACCAATCATGATGAATTAGAGAGACACCTTAGGGACATGTCACATGGATTGGGGAAATTGGTTTGGGTTACTAAAGTACCTTAAAATACTGATATGAGGAAATCAATTGTTAAATTGGTTTGTATTTTGATATTTATGGAGGTTTCAAATTTCATGACTAAGCCAATTGAACACGAACAATGTTTTTTATACCACCCTTACCAACTTTAGCATGAACTATCTCGTAATGTGCAAGGTCTACACTGATGTAGGTGGTATAAAATAGCTATACCATGCTTGTCCACCTGTACGGAAGATAATCCACTCGCTAAAGCTCGTGGATTACCTCCACGTGCAGGCGGACAACACATGGTATAACTATTACATATCCCCTGGTCAGAGATAAAGTTGATTCAAGTGTAACAGTGTAATGTAACCACTTTATTGTTCAGAACTAGGTATGAATTGATACTAGTTTGGGGAAATGATAATGAAGATGGGTTGTATTGTAAAAGGGAATTTAAATGAAATGCCAATTAAGCGAACAGTTGGTGTTTTTTTCTAAATACAACAATCAATTAATATGTACAGTTCTACAAATCTGGGCGAAAGAAAAGCGCCTCATATTGTTATCATAAGTCAACATAAACGAAAAAAAACAACTGTGTAAATCATAATTTCATTAAAAACCACATGGCCATGAAACAGTACATTTTCTTCAATTGTGATATATGGCAGAAGATAGTAAATAAAATGATTTGTTTAGAGGATATATACATGAGTTTATAAGCTGGATAATAACTACTATCTGCGAAGCTGAACAGTATAGAAGTATAGAAGGGCTAAAGTATAGAAGTGGAAATAATGTAGAGCTAATATATGCAATAAATTGGTACCTTGCACGCCTCACATGTATTTACACCATAATGAAAGCCTGATGCCTTTTCTCCACATACTCTACAAGGGGGCAGCAGTGGTGTTGGTGGTGAATTCCTTGGTGCATTCTCGTTTGTCACAAGGGCTTCTCGTATTCTGAAGTATAATTAATAACATCGAGGATATCGCATGAGTGTTCTTGTATCATTTAATGTATTAAATGAGTTGGGAGATTAGAGATACATTGCTAGGCTTGCCGTGCATTTTTTCATTTTTGCAAACAATTTAATACATTCAATAATACCGGAGCACGAACGTTAGATTCATTTATCATATGATGCTTAACTTACTGTTTAACGCACGCGTTTATAGCGTACAAAGCTCAAGATGTTTCTATTTATACGCGATTTTGCTGTCATTTCATAACGATATCAAAAGATGTTAACCAGTAGTGGTTTGATGATTTATTACATGGTGTTATACCACTCCCAGGCGGGACGGGACATCTAATGATAAACTGTTGAATATACTTTGAATGGACAATAAATGAAACAACGAAAACGAATAAAACAAAGTTTATTTGTTTTGAGCTAATCCACAAGTAGCCCGAGTTTTCTCTGAGGTTTTAGTGGCTTTTCTTTATTTTTATATTTGCCTCTACCGTCAGAGCAACTTAGCTATCGAAAATCCAGAATTCTCCCAGCCAGTCGTGGCTGGGCACTTTCAATGAAAAATATGGTAATTGAATGAAAGATCGGTGACATAAAAAGTTAAAATAGGGTCGAGTTATGATTTATCTCTAAAATAAAATGACATTTTTTATTTAAATCTTACAAAGATGGAAATTATCCACACCTTTAGTAGCTTACCCTTTGTACACATGTAGTTGGTGATTAAGCTATATTCATTACCCATCATTTCTCATTAATCACTTAAAAAGCAAACCTACTTTTATTTTTCAGTTGTATGTTCATTAGTTTTATCATTTTAAGCAGTTATCTAATGAATACATCATTCATCTGTCAATATTTTTGGTAAAAATACCCAATTTTGATAGGTGAAGAAAATTCTGGATTTTCGTAATAGACATTTTTCAGGTACATCTTACATTACGATTTGTCCGTCAACGGAGACTTACTTTGGACTTTATTTAAGGGGGGGGGGCGATGTCAGCAGTAACTGGAACCTATCTTTTTCGTCTGCTACTAAATATTATATTTTTTGTCCTGAGATATTTTTGTACCTTAACAAACAGTGCATACCATGATGAAATGCCGCATGATGGCATTTCACCAGTTTACAAGTGTAAAAACATGTACCAAAAAATATATTTCACAATTGAAATGCAGTCGAATATCTTTTTTAAAGCTATTTCTTGGTCCATGCATGTATACATTCACTGGTTGTAACTTGCGAGTAGGTAAATTCGATGTTTCTGCATCCAATATGATTATCTTTTGCGTCAATATTTCACCAAGCTCAGGTTTATGGACAGTGGAAATGCATAAGTCGTTCGCAACTTGTGTAAGCCAATATAGCTTGACCACAGTAATTGAAAATCCTTCGAATGTAAAGGAGATATGGAGGGACATGGGATTCAAGCATAAACGTCCATATCTTGTTAGGATGATTCATGTATCGAACTACTAGGGACTTTGGGTTTCCCCTTGACCCTTAAGAGGACTTGAATATATGCACTAGTCATTTCTAACAAGAGAACAGCGGGGACTTTGACTTGGCAGTTTTCTCCACCGTCTGTCATGTTTTACTTTATACTGCCATATTTGCCTTTGTATATCAATTGCCCCACATTTATCCACACTGAGGGGACAACGCAAAAAGTGAAAACAATGGTTCCTTTGCCTGCCTGTATCCCTGTCATGTCAGAGGATAGGATGCGTGGATAAACCGACTGGTACATTATACTAATTGGGAGAGAGCTCACTTGCAGTAGAAAGCTGATGCTTGAGATATAAGGATCAGGCGCGTTCCAAAGGCCTTTATAGAGTTCGCACTCTGGATAGTCCCCCTTTATGAAGCCAGGGGTTTGGCCCTTTTGCGAAAAATGGTTTTAGAGAATTTCACAGGGCTAAAATGGGCTTTGAAGACACGCAGCATAAACACAATAAACTAGATTTTTCTTCCAAAAATCAAATTGAAGGGCTAAAACCCTATACTTGCATCGTCAAGTTGTAGGCTCATGCGTATTTTTGTACACTTAAGTTTGCCCCTGAGTATGCAAAAAGCTTCCGCCAGACATTCAGACAAAAATCTAGTTTCCTATGTTTCAGAATCTAAGAAACCATGACACATACTGGTAAATTTCGGATGTTAAGTTAAATCAGTGGCAGATCCAGATGGGGTTCAGGGGGTTCCCTCAACCCCCCCCCCCCCTAGTTTTTTAAATATCCTGTGAAAATGAAATAATTTGCTCTCAGTGAGGCCTAATTATTTCATTTCCATGGGATATTTAAGAAAAATGAGACAAAATCACAAAAAACGAACCCAGCACCTTTATTCATATGAATCCCCTTTCAAGAAATCCTAGATCAGACCCTGTAAATACACCAAAAGTCAATATAGTCTAACTAAGTCGATTCTAGTAATTCAAGTGTCATTATACTTGTAACTATTTTTCCGCTAATGGTGACTGTTGTCATCTATTGATCAGCCTCATTTTGGAACAAGATAAGGCCTGACAAAATATTGGGCTTGATCCAAATCCAAACTGTTTGGTACTGTCATGGTATTCCCCAAGGATTTTTTAAATTCATTGATTTAAATAAAAGGAAAGATAAAAGAAACAGCAGGCAATGAAAAAGCATGAAAAATTACCCAGCATGCATATAGATCATTGTTGTGTCGATTTGGGTGAACTTTATATGATATTGACTGTTCATGGTAGTGATCATAAAAAATCAAAATGCATCAAATATCATAAATGAATACAGGAGGGACAGGCAGATGGGCTAACTCACGTAAGTGATTAAGCTGCATCCTATCATATCAAGCTCCTTATCTTCAACATACTGAAGGAGTTAAACCAATCTATTATAATTATTGTTAATCATTATTTCCCACCTTCGAAAATGCCTAAACTGTTTAATTCAATACATGCTTAGTTGACCACCCTTAGAAATTCAGAAGGGGTAAAATACGAAAAGACAATAAGTATAATAGCTTTTTACCTCATGTTATTGATTTGCTGAAGTGGGTTTGGGTGGCACCACAGATTTTATGACAAGCTTGTCTAAGCGGTTTAACAGTAGTTCATGCACATACCTACACTAGAAACTGAAAACAACCTTTCTTGAACCAGCAGATCTCAGTTACGATCAATTAAAATTTCCTAGGAGTAGAGCTGTAACGAGGCCTTGATTTAATGTAGCTCAATGCAAGGGTAGAGGTTGTGCCTTCTGGCAAACTATTTGCTACCATGTTGCTGCATATACCATATTGTGAAAAGTTGATTTTTGGTCAATGACCCACCCGTAAGTCCACCCAAAGGGTTGGACCCAGGCCTACAAACTAAAATTTCACTTGATATGTTTCAATATCTATTGCACCTTTGCCTGCATAGTATATAAAAATATTAAAAATTAGTTACAATCTGACTTAAGTATTGTGAAATTATTTCATGATCAAATTCCCCAAAAGTATGGGGCCAGGTCAGGAGCGAGCTCATAGCCCCTGGAATATAGATATGCAGTCAGACTCAATAGATTTAATATAATTTTGGTTTCTAGTGCAGAGGTGGAGGTTGAAATTTAACTCTCTAACAGAGTCAAACCGTTGCATGAGTTGCAGTCTGTTCTGGATTCATTATGTTTACTTCCATCATAAAAGTAGTCCAGAGTCCATTTTAATATAATCAGCAGACATAAAAAGCATGCACCATTTTCACAACTACAATACATCAGCACTTTAAAAGAAAATATTAGTTTGCTGAAGATGACTTTATTAAAGCACTCTGTATGATTTCCTAACAAGAAATTAACCGAGTCACAAGTTACAACTAATGAAGTTGTTAAACGTTTCTGAACTACACTGCTGAGATCGCCCCTCTTAAATAACGTAAGTCTAAGGTGTGCTGCATCTTACAAATCCTAAGGTCCGCGGTAACTGAAAAATGTCTAATAGGAGTTACTCTGATGTTAGTGGCAAATATCAAAATATAGAAAAGCCACTTTAACATCAGAGAAGGCTCGGATTAATCCACAAGATAATCCTGGACTTGTATTCTTTATCATGTTTGTATTAAATTGGATTTGGTAAGTTTAATGACGCACCAGCCCTTGTGGGTAATAAGCACCAAACGCTTGTAGAATAAACGGGATTGACTTTTGTCGAAAAGCCTAGCATCCTTTTTTGTGGAACATAGGCAGACAGTGCAGACCCAGTTCAGACGCTGAAGAACGTCGCCTCTTATCAGGCTCTCCACTGTTTACTTTAAGAACGTTCTTTTAAAAAGTAAGTGAGTATGATCAGGAAATACCACAATCACAAACTGCAATCCAACCCATGGCACCGTGAGGAAAAGCTACAGGATATTTGCAGTAACAAAACATCCAAAAGACAATAAGAGTAAAGCATCCAGCTCTCTCTTTATCTCGTCAAGATGATTGTAAAACTAGAAAGGACATAATGTAATGCATACCAAAAAAAGACCAACACAGAACCCTCACAAACAATGGGAGGTACATAGAACACTTAATCAACAACGACAGATCCACCTAAAGTCTGAAGAAAAATACAACCAAACATCCCTTTAAACGGAATTGAACTGGTCCAATTGATAGGTCAGGAATTCCATTGGGCTGAAATGGGTTTAGTGATAATTGTGAAATACTTACTTTGAAGAGGTTCCACTTGCACTTCTAGGAGAGGATACATTGGATATTGGGTGAATCTCATTCCTGTACTCCTGACCTGTGGCATTCTGAGACAATTTTATCGTGCTATTACACTCATTGCTACTATTGGAAATGAATTTACACCTCTTTGAAAACCCGCGCATATCTGAGGTAGTTGCAACATTACAGCCTCGCTTTAGATTACCCTGGACCTCACTTTGGATATTGTTAAAATCGAAACCTCGTTTTAGATTACCCTGGACCTCACTTTGGATATTGTTAATATCACAACCTCGTTTTAGATTACCCTGAACCTCACTTTTGGTAGTGTCACTCTCTGGAATAAATCGTACGTCTGTTGCATAAGCGTGAGCGGTATGATTCAAGTAGTTTGAACTATCTGATCGATTTTGAATTGATAAGCCATTTGGGCGTTTTGGCAATAAGGTTAAGTTATCCATGCACATTGCATCTGCGAATTGTTTAGTTGCGTCTGAGACTAAGCCTTTAGTTAACATTTGCTTTAGTTTGGGAAACGCTTCTTTATTATAAACACTGCAAGGGGTTTTACCATTCAATGACAGGCCATCGTTCAGTGTGATTAACTCCTTGAAGTTTGAGTTTGGTATAGATTCACTATAATGATTCTGTTCCTGATCAACCCTAGCAACTTCAACAAATTTTGAAAAAGAAGCATTGTCTAACTTTCCTAATGAACGTTGATTTTCCTGAGTGATTGACTCAATGATTTCATTTTGAAGTGCTAGCCTACTCGTTTTTCTGTTTAAAAGAAAATTATTAGAATTAACCAGTAGATCTCCTCCAATGTGATGTTCTAACCCAGCACATACGGTACTATTAATTGCTGTTCTGCCATCAGTTAACACAGTGCCAATATTGCAAGCATCAAATTCCGAGCCCTCATTTACATTGTTATGCACGTCTAAAGATTCTTTTAATGCAGTGCTAAGCTGGTCAGAATGGCTGATACTTTCTTCTCTATCACAATTACTAATCTCTAAGGAAAAAGTAGTAACAATGTCGTGTTTATCTTCCCTAGCTATTTCCTTTGAATGAACTATTTCTAAAGCATTTACGTTCAAGTGTAGATTATTTTTTGCTTTGTCTACTTCATATTCTTCGTCGTGGTTTATTTCCGTCGATACCAGAGCACTGTTAGGACCAGATGTCCTCATTTCCACGTCCATCAAATCATTGTCCAGATCCGTTGACGAAGAGTTTGATATCAAACTGTCAGAACTCAAAGCATTTCTGACCATAGATAACTCCCTGGCGAGGTCTGCTTTATGCTGAGCAATACGCTGTGCCTTTGACGTTCCAGATACCGCAACCATTCTGTTCTCTCTTGGAGTGGTAACACCTGGACTGCGTCTTGATGCCATCATAACAGTAGCTTATCTTTCTGAAAACAAAACATTTTTGTTGAAAGGAATGAATCATAATAACAGAAAATACGTCAGCTCATATTCACACTCTGGCTGTTGTCAGTACTGTAAAATACTTCAAGCTGCAAAGTCTGTAATGTTTTATCTTTTATTTTTAGAAATAATGTTTCTAATTTCCACGAACACAGTAATATAACTAATTTTCGGGTATATATTTCACCAGATTTGTAAACCTTAACAAATAATCATTAACAAAATAACAGCATTTATGTGATTAATTAACTGTCTATATTTTTGGAGAGATGCTAATAATTGACAACACGAAAAAAAAAAAACGCCTGTTTTATTAAATGGTTTACTTTTCCATGCAGTTTTCAGCTGTAGTGAACAGATTTATTGTGAAAACATAACTTAATTATATTTTATTTATATGACCAACATATTGCTGTAGTTTAATTTTGGTGATTTCTTGCCTTAATGACCTTTTTTATATTTTCATGGGGGCTATACCTGGGGAGCATATTCTTTCCTTTAAGAGTAGCCCCTTTCCTTTAAGACATACTTTACTCGACATGGAACAGACGCTTATGTTTTAAAGTCACTTTATTTATACAGATAAAGGATACAGATATACAGTGTCCATTTATTTTTTATTATGTTACTGATTTCAATACTGTACTTCGCAGACTCTTACTTTGACGATTTTTGTTTGTACCGCGAATAGCGCCAAATTAAAATACTGGGCGAATATAAGTGTTCTGCAGTAACTTTACTTTTCTGTGTAAACGTTTTGTCAGGCATGATCTGGGTCCAGACTGTTAGCGAAAGTTATCAGCAACCGACAATGGTAGTAAAAGTGTAGAAAGCGTATCATTTCAATAGGCACTTAGTAATTATGTTAATTAGCATGCGCAGCTAGCCAATGGGGCCAATTATTTAGTGTGTGACAAAACAAGCAAAAATAAACATATTCACCCAGCGAATATTCAGATCGGCCTGTGCGAAGATTTTGCGCCAGTAAAAATGCATTTAACCCCCTCCCCCCTCGGTAGCTTAGGCTGTTGTCTTTTCTAAGGCGGTGGTTCTGTTGTTGATTTATTGTCTTATGTATCTCCCATTGTTTGTAGGGGTTCTGTGTTGGTCTTTGTTTTAGTATGCAATGCTTTAGGTAATTTCTAGTTTTGCAATCATCTTGACGAGGAAGAGATGGTGGTTCGTTGCTTTTCTTTTATTGTCTCTTGGATGTCTTGTTATTGTTAATAGTCTGTGACCGTTCCTCAACGTGTCATGGGTTGGTCTGCAGTGTAAATGTGAATGTGGTATTTCCTGATCATACTTACTTACATTTTGGATACTTTATCAAAGTCCATTAACTAACAAGCGATTGCTTTGTCGAGACATATTTCATTTAAAACTGTCTGTACATGATCACATCTGAAATTACCAGACGAGGATAACTGGAGAACAGAGAATGACAAATGTTATTTTTATCAAAGTTATAGATTGACCAGTTATGGATGAAGACGTGCGACATATGATATGTGATTAAGTTGGCCAAAAATTTAAATTTCTATGAACAGCACACTGATTGGTTGTGAAGCACAGGGAGGGGCGGAGTAAGCTATAAATACTATCAAGTGGTTGGCTGGTTATTTGTAAACATGTTTCATTTATTGCTGTATGTACAAGATTTAACAATTAAAGGTGACAAGTTATGGGTGAAGAAGTGCTACATACAAGTTATGCAAAGGTTTGTCCGCATATATGTGGAGATAATTCATGAGCTTTAGCAGCTTGATTATCTCTTGTACATGTGAACAAACCATGGTGTAACTATTTTATACCACCTTTATCAATCTGAACTTTGCAAATTAGAGGATGATAATTCGTGCTAAAGTTGGTTATGGTGGTATGAATGTAGTAAGTGCTTGGTTGGTCTAAACATATTTCATTGATAAAGGTCGCTACATGAAAGGCCCAGACGAGGGTTAACATTTGACCAGAATGAAAGCTAACAACTTATATATGCTAGCAAGTAGTTGGTTGAATTAAGCAGAATTCATTCTTTTATTTCATCCTGTTACTGTCTTCTTTTTGTGTAAAGCTTGTTAAACAATAATGGAACTTTTTGTGTAAAGCTTGTTAAACAATAATGGAATCTTTACAGTTGTTTTTTTGTGATGACCACTAGTCCATTTAAGTACCTTTATTCGTTTATTTGGGCTTCATGGATTTAAGGTTATAACTCATCGACGCACTCTAGACAATGATATACAATACGACCCAATTTTCCCCCGATTTTACACATATTTGCATAGTATGCAGAATAATTTGTTGGACTTACTTAGTTCTCTTCTCCTTAGATATATCGTGTTATCATTTGAGATGCAACGTCGACTATTGCATTTAACTAATAAATAAAGAATACAAAAACTTTCACTTTTCTTTGGATAAAATCGTTCAACGCTAGTCATGACAATAGAGATATGTAAATATTGACCAAGATAAAGGCGATAAACTAAGATTATGATGTAAAGACACATGACATAGCAAATATAGTCCCAACACCTAGGCTTCCCTGTTTTATGCTGACTGTCACGTAGGCCATCTCACCTGACCACAAACAAATATGTGTCTTATCACATGAAAATAACTTTTCGTAGCTTGTAACAAGGTCATAATCCAGCCAATTACCTTGACTTCAGCGACGGGCTAGACCCTGTGCATACTTTAAACTTCTAAATTAAGAAAAAACTGATCAGTTGAAAATTCTCATCCCTGCGGAATTGTAATATTCGTTGTAACATTTAATGAGCAAGTCATTTGTAACAATCCCCCTACACCCACCTACAGGGAAAGTCGAATAAAAGCAGGGATAAAGCCTTAGAGGCCAAATAAAAGAAAATAAATGTGTTTTGGGTAATGACTCTGAAAATTTTAGGTAGGGTAGAAACACATATTTTTTTATTTTTTTTTTGTATTCTGGAAAAATATGTATTTTTATGCATTCTGAAAGGCATATTGCCTTTCAAAATGCATAAAATTATTTATTTTTTTAGAAAACCTGAAAAAATTCTAGGTTTCACCAGTAAAGTTAGGTAGGGTTGGGTTACCCTCAACACAGGTATTTTTTTTTTGCCAGAGCAGGGCAACGACCTCTTGAGTTGCCCCTCAATGCAGCATAAGCGCTGGACTAGTGCTATTGTAACAATACACCATAATCGAAAGAGCTGGACGTTGACCATTGAATGGACCCGCAGTACAGAGCTTTTAACAGGGCCGTGAATTTCGACCGCGTATGAAGAGGTTTTGTCCACGCCATTTCCTGTATGTGATAATTTAGTATTTACAAATGACTAGGGCATAATTTCAAACCATGACTCCTTAAGATAAATACTCACACCAATAATTGAAGAATATTAAATGTCTTTTACTTTAACACATTTGAGAACATAACACATTTGAGAACATAATTTACAAAAAAAAGTATTGTTGTTTTTAATAGAACTTCCAATCTGGAATTCAGCAAAATCAAATTTACGGGTCAATGATTATAATACAGTACAATGCTACATATAACAGCCCCCTTTACCGAAAGTTCACAAGCAATAAAATGTGCTCGTATATGTATTGTGGCCATTGCTTATTTTCTAATTCTTACCATAGAAACCTTTTTCACGCCCATTTTTCAGTCATTGCACCTGATAATGCGAAAATTTCTTCCACAAATATGTGCAGATATGGCATACCCGATCCAATATGGCAAGAAACTGGCAGTAAAATATTGACAACGACTAAATACTTTTGACTGAGAGCCAGCAATGATTTTGAAGTCAATCGTTATTGAAGACAAGCGATAAAAATGGGTTTTAATCATTTTTAATTGTTTGTGACTTTCCAGTATAGAGGGTTTAACCATTAAGAACTATACTATAGTATATATACTGACTTTTAACTATTGAAGCATGGTTTAAATTAAACATCAAATTTGATTGCAGATATCTGGAACTATGAACTGCATGTATATTTAGTTTATTTTTATTGTATTGAAGGTTAAAGATGAGATTGAATCTAAATATCCTTCAATTGTTTTTTCTAAGTATATTATCGTTAATCTCATCTTTATTGTATAAATCTGCGTGGACGAAACAATATTAGTAAACGATGCTATACAGTAAAACCTGTGGAAAACGGGCGCTCTCAAAAATACCGAAACTTGGTTTTCAAGACCAATTGTCGCTTAATGCACGTCAAAAGTGGAGCATTGTGCAATACTTTTGATCTTCATTAAGCTACCATTTGTCATTAAGATCTTTGTTCTGTCTATTTTTGAGTGGCCGTTTTACACAGCTTTTACTGTATGTATAGAAAATATAAATGTAAATAGTTTAACAAAACATTGATTTTCGCCTTTCTTGCTTGGATATGGTAAAACAAGAAGCTAGAAAATGTCACGATCACAATTCACAGACAATGCAAGAAACCAGACAATGTCACAATCATATGTCACAGAAAACAAGAAACCAGGAAATGTTACAATCACAAGTCACAGAAAAACAAGAAACCAGGAAATGTTACAATCACAAGTCACAGAAAAACAAGAAACCAGGAAATGTTACAATCACATGTCACAGAAAAACAAGAAACCAGGTAATGTTACTATCACAAGTCACAGAAAATGCCATCTTGGCAGATGGGCAAAAACACACCAGTACACAGAAAAAAAACTAACTGAATGCAGAAGAGTTTTCAAATCAGTATTATATTTTACAATCAATCTAGCTACGGTAGAATTTTGAAAACGCTTTACGAAAATTATGATATTGATAGCCCTGATTAGTAAGCGTTCATTTGTGCTGTTGAAGTCGAAACTTTTGAACATATTCTGGGCAAATGAGTTAGTTGTGAAACATACACCCCATAAGATTGATGGTGGTCAAGGACATCTCAATCCGAAAAAAAGGGAATTAAAAATAATTATTAGGAAATAAAAATAACCTACTGACCATAAAATTTAAATTTGATGTCCATATAGCCAACTTGAAGTCAAAATGTAAACTGTTCTTTACATGTATCAAACTGAAATTACTGGGATATATCTGACTTTAAATACCAAGACAGGTTTTCACATGACGTGGCTCAGTTATGTACTCTTATCTAAGCACATGCTGTCCTGAGGTCAGATTCGAGCCATCTCATACGAAGTGAACCTTCTCAGGTAGACGATAGGAATGTTCATACGAAGCTATGTTTCTGCACAGTCTGGCGACAGCCTATGGTGTTCAGGGGCGTACTTACATGTACGCAAATACGCATGTGAATACAACTTGGCTCTGCTTTAGGTATTTAGTGTATGAGAGCTCACATTCGCTCTTTGGAATGCTTTAAAACCATTTTCCGCCGCAGGGCTTAACCCGTGGCCCAATATAGGGGGAGTATCCACAGACGCCATCAAGATTACGTACTCTATAAAATGACTCTGTTTGCACATACATAGAATGAACAACGATGAAAGACATAAATAATATGTCCTCCTAATCACGCTTAGGGATGTCTGTTACAACGCAAGGTGGTTCAGGACGACAGTGCGTTACAGGTCCCGGACGAAATATTCCTAAATATAGGTTCGTGTTATTGAATGTGTATCGTTTTTGGGAGACTTAAGACACAATAAACCGCAAGCATCTTATTTTGTCTTTGTATATTTGTCCGTGACACATATCTGAACTTATTCAATCCTGTAGAGCATGGCTACTATATCCAGTTAACGCGTATATAATACATTATTATTCTTGAAACTGTATTTTACTACTACACATGTCCTCATATCTTTATTTAGTACTTTCACTTTTGTTATCTTTGAACATTTTATGACTTGATGTTATTAGACATTGCATTGTCCATCACATAGACCAAGAAAGATTTTTTTTTATGAACCAGCTTTCTTTAGACGAACGCGTTTTTAAAATCAAAACGAATGTACTGCAGTCATTTTTCCATGTTACAGATGTGTAACGACTGCAAATATTTTGTTACAGGTTATTGTCGACAGCGTAGCAGGTGGAGACGACAGTGATGGATTTATTTAATATATATTACACTGAAGAATCTTCTGTTTTGACTGAGGGTAAAATGTCATTTACCCTGTATGCCAATAGGAATATGGCGGATACTCAGATTATGTACTGTTATTTCGAGCGGTACACGACTTGACATCGTGACCTTGTGCTTAGCGTGTCAGACTTTGGAACCAGAGGACCAGGGTCGATTCCAGGGTGGGCACTTATAACAAATTGTTTTGTTTGTTTTTCTTTTGCTTTTTTTCTCTTGTAATGCAAAATTACTTCATACAAGAAATATGGAATTATATATTAAAATGACAAAAATTACACTCCTTAACGTTTTAGATTGAATTATCCTCGAAATAGTGGGGATGGGGATAACTTTAGCCCTCATGCAAGATAATTAGTCTGGTGACCCCCAATTTTTTTTTCTAAAATGTCAAATGATAGTCCATGAATAAGATTTTAATGTCAGATTTTTTATATATAATTTACTCTAAAAATCGAAATCCTTTTGTGAGGGAATAACCAAAATATATCATGCAGTACTTTGACATGGCTTGGGAAAACAAATACATTTTTACATTTTCCAGAAAGCTTGAGGTCATGAGCAATAATTAAAATTAAAATTAAGAAGCTGGATGGCGATTACAAATATTCTAGCTTAATATTAAGGACTTGGATTTGTTTCAGAAAATTTGTAAAATGCTGAAAACTTCCATGTGAGATTATGAAAAATTGAGTCTGGTGACATATCCTTTGTATTACATAAATTGACAGTCCATACATAAAACAAACTGTATGCGAACATTTAAAAAGATTTTAATGAGGGAAGTATTACCCGCTGTTTCCCTCAGTAAGCTCCAGGTTCGACAAAGTGTATACATGGTCGAATAAAATAACATTTTAAGCACTAAAGTTGAAGGCTCCGAAGTGAGCTAATAGTATGCAAATGACTCCAGCCTCCATCTGTCTGTCTGTTCGTCAATATTTTCAAACATCTTCTTTGAAACCACACTGTCAAACAAATTTCATTGGAGACTCCTTAGGATGGAGGGACGAAAGTTATTCAATTGATCTTAAAATGCATTTAAGCCCCCACCCCAGTTGCTTAGGCTTCTGTCAGTTCTGAGGTGGTGATTCTCTTGTTGTTGATCTATTACTTAATGTACTTCTCATTATGGGGGTTCTGTGTTTGTCTTTGTTTTTGGTATGCATTACTTTGCGCCCTTCCTAGTTTGCAATCATCTTGAAGAGGCAGAGAGAGCTGGTAGCTTTACTTTTATTGTCTTATGGATATCTTGTTACTGTAAATGTTCAGTGGCTTTTCCTCATGATATAGTGGGTTGGTCTGGAGTTTATAATTGTTGCATTTCCTGATCATACTCACTAACTTCTTGGTCTTGTGACCAAGATGCCGCCTTGCTCAAATAAGGTAAAAACCCTTTAGATATTCTCTGGAACCAGAAGACTAAAATGCCACCAATCCCATATATTGTTTTAACCTTTAAAATCTTCTGATTACCTGTGGCTTGGTATGCACATTCGATGGGAGATCGCACAATGCTTAACTACTTCTTCATGCGTTAAATAGGCTTCAGAGCAGTATTTACATCTAGTCAAGTGTTTATGAAAGAAAGAAAAATGTCATCTCACACCTGTTACAGAAAAACTGACGTCGTCTATTGCCTGTTACACAGTCGTCTCTAACCAGTAACATTAAAAAAAAGAAATTTTGGGGTTTTTCAGTTTTCTTTTAAGAAGGACATGTTAAAATTGACAGAAAAATCATGTGAGATCTATTGTCGGACCATTTATGCTTATTTCATGATGAGGACGCAAGTGATTAATCGCAAATTACACATTTCTGAAGTTTCTTTTCCAGTCCAGAGTTTTACAATTTAACTACAAATATCTATGGTGTTTGTACTTCTGATGTCGAACTTACAAACACTAATATGACAGGAATTATTTAAAATAGCCAAACACACTATATTATCATTTTCTGCGACGTCTATGTGTGTTGCCTCTTTCCACTGTCGTCCAAAACCCTAAATCTGTCATCTAAAACCCGTTACCTGTCGTCCAGCACAGGTAGGCAGTCGTCATGGGCCCGTAACGAATTGTCGTCCAGAACCACCTTGCGTTGTAACTGACATCCCTAAGCGTGCTAATGGCTCGTTTAATCTCCAGACCTTGACCTCATTTACTTCTTGCATGCTTGATAATTTTCCGTGCTTTTGTTGTCGTCTGCTGATTTTTTTAAAATCAACTTTTGAAGACATATATTTTTAGGGAACACTATCAGAGTGTCAAACGGTTTGGATCCAGATCAGGACCGACGTTCTGTCGGTCCTGATCTGGGTCCAATCTGTTTGCAAAGGTTATCAGCAGACGACAAATGTCGCCGCTAGCAAGGAAAGCGTTTAAAAGTAAAGCTATAGAAATATTGACCTTGTTCTGCTAAAGGAAAAACATGGCCTGAGAATCCATGTTAGGCCAAATAAAATAATAAGTGTGTTTCGGGTAACCGGTCTGAAAATTTTAGGTAGGGTATGCACACATATTTTTTTAAAATATTTTTTCCGAAAATTTTTTTATGCATTTTGAAATGCGAAATGCCTTTCAAAATGCATAAAATTATATATATTGTCCAGAAAATCTGCTTTTTCAAAAAAAATCTATTAGGAATAACATCAGAGTGTCTAATAGTTTGGATCCAATCCAGGCCCACCGTCTTGTCGGGCCTGATCTTGGTCTTAACTGTTTGCAAATGTTATCAGCAGACGACACTAGAAGACAATTATTTATCCCCTGACCTTGGCTTCTACTATAAGATGATGCATCAATAAGTAAAAGATCTTTCATGCAAACCAAACATCTTTGTGTCTTGATCCGCACATGAATAAAGGTGATCTTGGTACAGTTAAACCGAGGCGAGTTCAATAATGCGAGCGCTCTCGGGCGCTCGTTGTACTGTTGTCAGGCTTTACACATTTCGAATAAAGATAGGTACCAATCAACGAGCGCTCGGCGAGCACTCGCATTGTTGAACTCGCCTCAGGTTTAAGCCCTTCAGTGATTTTTTACTGGCCGTCCCAAGGCGGTGCTTCTTTTGTGGACCCTTTTTGCTATTTATGTTTCACGTTTGCCTTTATTATGATGTCTTGTCTGTTTCTTGCAGCATTGCAGTCACCTGCTTTGAAAAGACTCTTGTGTGTGATGTTTCCTTGTGTTTTTGTCACGTTTCCATATGGTGTCTTCGGTCAGGTGTGGTACTTGGTTGTATCGATTCCTGATATTTACCTTCTTCTTTACTTTCCTCAGACTATTGACCATGATTTGAGTGGGGAACAGCTGAGTCGACAAGAAGCCGTATGGTTCACAATACAGCCTGAGAATCCAGGGTATCATTTAAAGGCCTTAATATTTACTCAATAATAATGGTTCCATTTGTATGACTGTCCCTAGGGGCTACACCAGGCAGATCAAAGGCCGGTCATAATGAGGTGATTATGAACTCATTGCAGGAGTGATAAAGAGGTCCCTTGAAGGGTTTAGGTATTTTCCAATAATCTCAAGGTGAAAGCAATTTGATTTCATACAGATTAAAGTCCCCTCTTGGAACCTCTTAAGTTCAGTGAGAATACTGAAATTGATTTTATCTGTCCATAATCAGTTTATCGCTTATGACCTTTTATATACTAAAATATAGGTCTTTAAGGATATACAATGTGGATGAATTGTTTCTTACAGAATAGCAAATAAATTTGTAATTAAGAAATGGGTAGATAAATAAAACATTGGGATCATAGGTGGACACTTTTTATACCTGGGGGCTTTTTATAATGGAAAACTGATATATCTACTGATAAGGCGTGCATTTTCCCTAATTGATATGACAAAACACTGACTTTTCAAAATGCCTTAGTGCTGTTTTTCTTTCAATGGCGTGGTCCGGTAGTAAAACAAATATACTAAGCATCAAAATACGTTGCAAAGCAATTCATAATTTACAAAGTCGTAAAAACTTGCTTTTTCTGCTTCAACCAATCATATTTCTTTAAACTGGGCATCCTTTCGACCAAACTATGAGTGAATGCATTGCTGTTTTTCAAACAGTAAAAGTGCTGAAATATAAGGGACATAAGTACTCTTTTTATGCGCATGCGTATGAAATATACTAACACACGTGCCATTTGTCATTTGAAATTCGTGTCTTTCAGTTTGATTTTAGAGACTTCTCCACCCCCCCTCCCCCCCCCCCCCAACACACACACCTTACCCCCAAGATGCCCTTTGCGTATGTTGCATATGCATGGTGCGACAGGGAATCTTTGGTTTAGGTAGAAAAGCATCTAAAAACCATATGAAAGACAAAAATTTCAACTTTCCAGAAGAAAAAACGCCACGTTTTTAAGCATATTCCGTTCGCATGTGCAGCAAGAAGACATTTAGTCTTCGTGATTTAATAATGAGGCAAAATTGTTCTATCTATCTGTCTGTCTGCCTGGCTGGCTCACCGCCTGTCATGTCCTGCTTGCATGTCGGTCTGTATACTGTCTGTATGTCTGTCACAAACCTACGATCTCCTTTGCTTAAAATATGACTTGCGCACATGTATGAAATATACTAAAACACGTTTGGTCACTTTCTACTCGTATTCTTGATCTTTGTTGCCTTTCTTACTTTGTTCAGAATAATAATGCGTAGACGAAAAAGCTGTTGGAGAATGCTTATAATTTTATTTTGGCGAAACACTCTCATGATTTCAGTAAGGGAGAAAGTACTTGTCATGAAATTAATATTGATCTAATTAAAGCCATTTATTGGTATGAAATGTGTTTTTTTAACCTTTTCAGTAGTTTTAAATACGATTTTCACGTTGACGCTGAAAAATGGTAGTTGGATCGCGAGATATGTCAAGAAATATTTGCGTCGATTTTTAAAAAGTTACAGCACGAAAATTATTCTGTAGAGAAGATTAGCCGACGTATTTAACTACATTAATTAAGGTAGCAACTTACCATTCATTATGTTTCCGTCTTCTTTTACACAAGGTACAACAAACCGCGAAAAACGTGACGTTTGCAACACTTGTGGCGCAGGGTCATCATGGTCATGTTTTCTGTAGGTTTCGCAGGATTCCCGTACTCCCGCACCAAAGGAGCATCACTGCCAGATAATGAAGACCCCCCTGTTCATAGAGCCCCTAGCCAAAGCTTTACTTAGAACTCCGGCAACCCTGAAGACCACCCCCCCCCCCCCCGCGCCACACACACACACACACACACACACACACACACACACACACACACACATAAATAATGTGTTTTTTTTTCTCTCTTTTTTGTTGTTGTTGTTTTTTGGTTTGTTCTTATTTCTCACGTTACTCATAATTATTAAACATGTCTTCTTTCACTTAAACGTATACCTTTTTTCAGAATTGTCTTGTATATACGTATGTAAGGAGTTGTCCGGCTTATTTAAACACTGTTCGACCGAAGCAGGACACTGACCTTAAATACTTCAGGAGAATGACCCAAATATGGATTACCTGTTCATAGTTTACGAAATAGATGACTTAAATGCTACCGTGCACGACCAACTCTTTCAACGATGAAATGTTTTACACAGCCGAAATGCTCGGGGTCCATTGTTTGTTTTTACTAAAAATCTGCAAATGCGCTTTAACTTTTCTCTAACATTCCTACGTGTTATTGTTGTGGTTACTCTCCGGATAATAAATTAAATTTGAGCCAGTGCATGAGATTTCCAACAATGTGGTATGTGCGACCAGCAAAACCTCAGATCAACCTGCGCATACGCGCAGTCTGATCAGAGGCTTTGCTAGTCGCTTGAATATTCTATGATTGTTAAGCTACTGACTGAACACCATTTTGAGTTTCTAAGCTTAAAAGGAGGCTGCATAGGCTCGTCTGAGTCAACACTTGTCAAAATGTCAAATTGTTGGAAATCTAATGCAGCGGCTCAAATTTATTATTACTATCGAGCAGCACATAGCTTTGAACTGAAAGCAGTTGAAAGGTTACACCATTAGACGGATGGCTGAGAATGGGTTTGCTCCCCCCCCCCCTAGGGAATTTTGCAGACATATCCTATCTTGTAGAGAATTGAAAGCCGAGTATTTTAAGAGATGTTTGCACTCTGTGCTCTGGGGCGTTAGTCTGTAAGAGTCTGTAACATACGTTACTTAATCAAACTAAGAAAAAGTAAATTGAAAGTTTGGGCTACAAATTAAAGACATTAAAATATTTTTTAAAAAAATCATTCATATAGTCTGCATACTGGATATCTTAACTACGTATGCCAGCCATTTGAAAAAAATTGCGGCTTCCTAAGGTGTCATATGCGTTACATAAATCAGATAACCCTTTAAAATTTGCAAGTGTGGTTTACATCATTTACATTCACAATCTCTCTGTGTGTTTTGTAAAATGTTTTTAACCATGTCTGACTAGCTTCTGCAATTGGCTAACAGAAAAATTAAAGTTTGCTTCCCTAGCTTAAATATTTTTTCTGAAATAAGCAATTAAACAACCCTACCCCTACCCAGTTTTAAGGTGAAATGTTTGGTATTAAAACTAAAGTAAAAATAGTTAAAAAATATTTGCAGTTGATGAATGTGTTTCATTGTTTAGGATTTATTTGCTTATATGAAAAGACTCATAAATCTGCAAGTTTGTTGCAAAATTTTTAATATCAGAGGCTGTAACATATGTTACCTGATGTAATAAATGGGCAAGCTCATTGTCTTTACGTAAGATATGCCTAAAAATGTTTTAATCTCCTTGAGGGAATTTTGCAGACATATTCCTTCTTATAGTACAAGTCAAGCTGCATCGAATAAGGGATGTTTGCACTCTCTATGTTGGGGCGTTAGTGTGAAACAGCGTGTTACATGCGTTACTATATCAAATAAAGGAAATGTAGTTTGAAAGTTTGAGCTAAAATTGTGAAAAAACTCGCAGCTGTTGGGTATCTTACATTGTTTAGGGATTTTAAACTGGCTCCTATGATAAAGGCTTATAGATCTGCTAGTTTTCATCAAGTTTAAAGCTCAGAGAGCGTTACATATGTTAGCGTGATAAGTAAAATCATCAAACAGTATTTTGACATCAAGCTGAGTAAGGGCCTGCTCCATCCTAATCCCCTTTGGAATTCTGCAGACAAATTACATCTTATGTAATTAGTCAAGGTGCATTTAATAAGAAATGTTTGCACTCTGTAAGTCGGGGCGTTAGCCTGTAACAGCTTGTTACATATGTTACTATATCAATTTGAGAATAAGAAATTTGAATGTTTGAGCCACCAAAAGAAGACATTAAAATTATCTTATAAATTGACACTCTTATAGTCTTTATACTGGATGTCTTTACTACATATGGAAGCTGTTTAACATTAATACGGCTAACTGTGGTGTTATGTGCGTTACATGAACCTAATTATAATTTAAAAGCTATAATTGTGGCTATCGTCATGTAGTTAAACAACTACTATGACTTGGTTTCAAACTGTTTTATTAGACTTTACAAACATATACTCAATCGATGAATAGGAAAAACCAAGTTTGCTTTTCTATCTTAAATATATTGTCTTATAGGAGCTTATACACAGCCCTACTCCCAGTTTTACAGAGAAGCAAATTTTGTTATTACAGTTTAAGTAAAACACATGAAAGCGATTACAGCGTGTGGATATTTTTCATTTTCTTAGTCTGTCTTGCTCATATATCTACAAGATGCCATTAAGTTAAAGATCAGGACACTTAATGTGTACTTATAAGTCTTTGGTGCCAAAACACTAGGTATTATATTCATTTCTGATTATCAAGCCCATGGACTGGTGTGACAGATGTTATCAATGACCTTTTGGACACATTTCTTAATACTGTGCATATAATGCTAAATATACAGCCACAAATAGAAAAGATAGTTTTAAATTTTTACAAGAAAATACAATAAATGAAATGGTCCAAACTATTTCTCATTGATTTAACACTCATGTTAAACGTTTGTCGTTGTCTGCTTCTGTGGTAATCATTATTACCAGGTATCAAACGCCTCCTTGCAACTAGTAGAATCATCACACAATATTTCAATCATTTACTGTTATTCAGGGGTGTAGAAATAATAACATTTTCTACTTGTCCAGGGACAAGTAAATGGCCATAATGTACTTGTCCAAAGAAAATTTTACTTGTCCGATAGTACAGATTAGCCTATACCTTTCTGTGCTTAAACAAATTACACTTTCGAAAACAAGTATGAAACCATGCAGATATCAACTCTCTTGTAAACAGTGTAGATCCAGATCAGCTGGCTTCTTCAGAAGCCAGCTGATCAGGATCCTCATTGTTTTCAATGCAACATGTGAACTCATAATACTTTATCAAAATATGAAATACAATTTATTAACTTTATACAAATTTTGCACTTGTCCAAGGACAAGTAAAGTGAAATTTTCAACTTGTTCTAAATGAAATGGGACCAGGTAGGACAAGTCGGGCATGGTATTTCCACAGCCCTGTGTTATTCAATTTTACCACCAGTCCACTCAAAATTGATGAGCCATTATCAACTTTCCAATTTTGCTATTTATGGCTTGGAACATTCGGAAACTGATATGAATTCCTAATAGTTTGCCTCTTTGAGTATGTGTTTCAAGTGATACTCTGCAAGTAGGAGAAAGACTAAAGCTTTGCAAGGAGGAAAACTATGCCCTTAAGAGCAATGAGAACCTGGACTGATGTACCTTGATATTTCTGTGATAAAGAAGCATATCTTAGCTGGTTAACTTTTATAAATGTAGCCTTTTCATACATGCAACCCACATATTTTCATCTAATAATGTCTCTGCTCTTATTATCTTTCCCCATGTATTCAAAAACTTATTTGAAGTCTTCGAACTTCTGAAGTGCTGAAACCGAGGTAACTCTTTCCCTTCAGATAAACAAACTAGATGTATCACAGCAGGTAATGCAATGAAACGCAGGATGAAAAGAGCGCAAATTAGACCCTTTCAATTCAATGATTCACTAAGTTTCTAAGATAAGAGCGCTTATTAAAGGATGTAACATATATAACTCGTCATAATAAATGAGCAAGGGCATTGTTGTGACATCCTTTTTGATTACACAGTCAGAGGCAAGTGTTTTCAATTTCAGTGTTTTCAATGGATCATGAAATGAGGCACCTGATCAACTTGTTTACTCTGTATAAATCTTCCATAGAGCATAATATAGAACTACTGGTTATCCCATTCTACCTATAGTCCACTTTCCTTCTTTTGAATGCAACAGCTAATGATATGGCTGCAAAAACTGAGAAATCTTAGGTTTTACGTTATTTTAAGACATGCTTCAATGTACTGACATAAAAAAAAACAACTGCAAACATAATTGATGGCAATGTCCAGCTTCATATTCTTTCTCTTATACCAGATAACTTTCAAGGTGTAACAGAAATTGTTTCAGACGGTCTGCCAAAACCATCAAGAGTCAGGGCGCAGCAAAATACTATTGATCTAAGACCTGAGGACTTAAGCACCAAAAGACTGGATAGGTTCCATGGCAAATGATGCAAAAAGGGGCCTATCAAATTTCTGTTTGACCAATGTCAGAAATCTTAAAGTATTCCTAGAGGTACACGGTAGAGACATAGATTTTGCAAAATCAGAGCAAAGTTATCATTTGACTAGCACGGATGCAGAGGCAGCTGCAGTTTGATTGCTCTTGCCACTTCACAGGAAGAGATATATACCAGAGTCATACTCCATTGTATGCATATATGTGAAATGGCATTAAACCCATATTTAATCAGGTGTTTGATCCCATAACACTGACATGCTGTTTCTGCTTTTGAAGAATGCTAAGGATTCAAATTTGGCTGAGTCAAGTTGTTTGACGCTGGCACTGGCCACACATACAAAGAAAATTAAGTCTTTTGATGGCTAAAGAGGAGGATCACACGAAATGCTTATAAGTGATGTTTGTCACAATTACCAATTTTAAAAAGTAATCTTAATTAATGTAACACATATAACACCATAGGAAGCTGTATATTTGTTAAAAATCTTTTCTTATGTATCAAAGGTATTCAGCATGCAAACTACATGAATAATTCAAATAAATAGATATTTTATTATGTCTTCTTTCTGTTTCTCAGACTTTCAATTCATTTATTCTTAAATTGATATGGTAACATACATATCATACCATTACAGGATAACCCCCTAGTTAATAGAGTGCAAACATCTCTTATTTGATGCAGCTTGAATTGTTCTTTAAGGTAGGATATGTCTGCACAATTCCCAAAGGGGTGGAGAGGAACAGGGTTGTACTCAGTTTGCAGTCCTAATACAATGCCATGATTCTACTGGCTGTGATGAAATGGGTGATTATTTTGCAATAGAAGCAGACACAATGATAGACATTGTGAGGGTGACTTGAATAAAGATTGTTTTTGAATAATTTTATTTAATAGGAATATTTATTAAATTGTGTCATTTAAATGAGAACTATTATTTTCTATCTATATGTCTATATATTTTAATATTATGGGCATTAGGTAATATGTGATTACAAAGGTTATATATAACATAGGTAACACATTTCCAAGGGCTTATTATCATCAATGACTGTAATTACTAAGACTAAGGCACCAGAGGATGGAGATTAATAGGAAAACATGTGAAAAATGGTATTTTTCTGAAATATCATCTCTTACTTCCAAGAAAATTTCCTAGCTCATTCATTATGCCATGTAACATACGTTACATACTTGAATAAGTGCTCTGATCCTGATGTCAAACTTGCAAATGTATGATTCTTTATTGCATTTGCAAGACAGTGCCAAAAATGTAAGATATCCACGAGCGTCAAATATTTTCATATATTTTTCTTCAATAATAGATACCAAAATTGGATACTTAAAATTGGGGGTAGGGTTGTTTAATAGCTCATATAAAACAATGTATTTGAGATAGAAAAGCAAACTTTGTTTTTTCTATTAGTCAAATGAGTACTTTAGTAAACTAAGATTAAAAACAATTGTAAAAATGCACAAATCGTCTGTAAAATTAATGATGTTAGTCACGATTTCAACTTTCAAAGGGAAATTTAATCTATGTAACGCATATAACACCATTGAAGGCTGTTATTTTGTTTAAAATGCTACCTTTATGTAGCTTAGGCATCCAGCTTGCAAACTACATAAGAAATTTGAATAATTAGATGGTTTAATGTCTTCTTTCTGTGCCTCAAACTTTCATTTTGATTTTTTCCTTAGTTTGTTACAGTAACATATGTAACAGGCTTTCAGAGACTAACACCCCGGAGCACAGAGTGCAAACATCTCTTAAAAGATGCGGCTTGAAATTCTCTTCAAGATAGGATATGTCTGCAAAATTCCCTAGGGGGGGGGGGGGGGGGGGGGGGGAGCAGGACCTTTTTTAGCTCGAAGTCTACATTATCTGTGGCAGTTGGTTACACCAAGACTAGTACACGTGGCAGTTTAGCTGCCGCCAAATTTTATGTTCCGGTTCACCCATTTCTTACAGTATATGAAATGAATAGAACCCTTCTGACTGTATGTGATTGTATGTTTTCTCTCAACAAATAGTGCAGACCCTGATAAAATGCCACATTTTGCAACATTTTACCTTGGTCTTCACTGCTTGTCTAAATTTGATTATTATAGCAAAACCTAAGTATATACATTTTATCTGATGTGCTCAATTATTATTACCTGCGTGTGCTTTATACCTGTTTAAGATTGACTTTTTAGTGAAATAAACTATATGACCTCATGTTATGGATTAACAACTTTTTACCTTATCCGCAAATTCTGTTCTTCCCACCCCGAGTTTACTTAAAATCAAAAAGTGGGAGAGACAGGAATACACCCTTATGTCTACCATTTTAATACTTAGAAATAAAATTTCTGGTCCTCAGCACTTCAAATTTACGAAATTCGACTGCATTATCAATTGCATTAACGAGGGTAAAAAGGAAGGCAACTATCAGGAATAGATACAATCAAGTACCACACTTGACCCTGGACAATAATAAAACACAAGAAAATACAATATACAAGAGAGCCAAACGATCAGTCCTTACACAGCATTAAAAATAAATAGCAAAAAGGGTCCACAAATGAAGCATCGCCTTGGAATGGTCAGTAAAAATACAGAAAGGCTTACATGTAAACATATTTAACGGTAATAGCCTTCTGATGTGGATCAAGTCACATAGATGTTTGGTTTGCATGAAAGATCTCTAACTTATCGATGCAAAATCAGTTGTGATAATCAACCAGGCTCGCCCACTCGCCTGAGAAAGACAGACAGACTATGCTATTTTGGAAGAAAAGTATGAGAAAGCCCCGTTTTTTCCGTCACTGCTGTTACGTGAGTTTTTTCTCCAATGAAGCGTGGCAATCAGAATTTTGCCCACGCTTCAAGACATATGCGGCTAATTTCCACGCGCAGATTTCCTGCGTCGGGAAACAAGGAAAGTTGTCTGGGTCCTGTCTTTCGACCATTTACAATTTCGGATCAATACAGTTTTCAGAAACTCTTATGTCAGATGGATATTTCCACATTTTCTTGACAAAATAAAGTAATCTTAAACGTGTCAGAAATATATGTTGACCCTTTATCAGAACTGATTGTCTTAGTACAAAATACAGATAAATAGATCAGGCGAAACCACAATGTACACAATATCCCTTTTTTACCTTGTTTGCAAAAAACGAATATGGCCGATACTCGGATTATCTGTCCAATATGTACGGTTATTTCGAGCCGCGCACGACCTGACCCCGAAGCCTAGTGGTTAGCGTGTCAGACTTTGGAACCAGAGGACCAGGGTCGATTCCTGGGTGGGCACCTATTATACCTTGCTTTATTTTTCTTCTCTTTTAGAGCTATAATGTTGAGTTATTTCATGCAAGTAATATGTGATCTATAAATGACAAAAATTCACTTCATTGCGTTTTATATTGAATTATCCTCATAGTCTGTGGGGGTGGGGTTAAATATGGCCCTCCTGAAAGATAATTAGTACGGCGACCCCCGATTTTTTTTATTTTTTTCTAAAAGATAAAATGATAGTCCATGACATAAAAACAAACATTTAAGATGTCCAATGTCAGATTTAATATAAATTTATTCTAAAAATCGTTCTCCTATTTTGGCGATATATCATGCAGTATCTTGTTATGGCTTGGGAAAACATATAATTTTTCACGTTTTCTAAAAAGCTTGAGATCATGAGCAATAATTTGAATTAAAATAAAGAAGCTGGATGATGATTACAACTATTTTAGCTGAACATTAAAGACTTGGGTATGTCCAAAAAATTGGCCAAATGCTGAAAACTTACATATGATATATGAAAAAATGAGCATGGTGACATATCCTTTTTATTTCTTAAATTGACAGTCCATACATGAAATAAATGTATTCAAAGAATTGAAAAGATTTCAATGTGGGAGTTATTTAGTAGCAAATGTCCTTAAATCACATCCTCAAAACTTTGGTGGAACCCTAACTGTTAACAATTTGTGTAAGTTCACAACAAAATATGAGCCGAATGTGGCATTTTGACAAGTGTAGACTAAGACGAGCCTGTGCATCCTAAGTTTAAGCTTAGAAATTCCAAATGCAGTTTGGCCAGTAGCTTAACAGTAATAGAATATTCAAGCGACTGATCAGACTGCGCATATGCGCAGGCTGGTCTGAACCCTTGCTGGTCACACATACCTCATTGTTGGAAATCTCAGGTTGCGGCTCAATTATTTGGCAACTAAGTATGGCCAACATTTCTCAAGTGAGTCAAATAGGTTTGAAATTCTTGTTTAAATATCGTTTGAAGAACAATTAAGAAACTAGCAAGAGTATAAAAAGCATTAACCCGTTCAAGGCCAGAAACCCCTTAACGAGTACTTTGACAAACAAAGAAGACCCAGATGAAATGCCGCTTTAAGCGGCATTTCATCAGGATCTACACTGTTAGCTAAGACTAAATCCATCTTTAATGAAAGCAATACAATATATTTTGAAAATTATAACCGTGATCCTTCAAAATAAATATTGGACTATCCGGAGCTTTATGAAAAAATTCGTTGGCCTAAAAAAGTTAAGTAGCAATGATATGATGGAATGTGGGATTTTTGTTTGGCGTCGAAAAGAAAAGAGACCATTAAATTATTTTACTTTTCTTAAAACGATTTTCTAGTATTGTTGTACCATCAAATATTCCTTTTAAAACAAAACAACCTCATGAACCTATTTGAGAGATAAAAATAACAAAACAGAAAGGCTCCATTTATTTCAAAGAAAAGTATTTAAGGGAACTGGGGATCAATCACTAGATAGGGGTATGAGCAAAATGTTTTAAGGGAATAGGCGGCCAAGTCTCTGGGAGGTTGGGATATAATCTCTTTATATTAAGGTAGCCTTTGTCCCTCCTGTGAGGTCTCTAAAATGAAATTAAAATATTCCTTTTTGTGGCTGTACCTTGGCAGTAAGCAGTACTGGGCCCGGTGGGTTTATGTTTTGTTGTTTTTTATGTCCGGAAGCACACGGAGGCTCATCCGGCAGTGGTTCTGGTTAAAACTAGGGGTGACTATTGAGGCCCAAATGACTATTGTGATACTATTGACATTGCAGGAAGTACCATTGCGATACTATTACTATTGTGGACTACCATTGCGATACTATTGTGATACTATTGTCTGAAACATTTATGCTTGTTTGAAGGAGAACATTAAGAAAATTAAGAATACGGTAGGAGTTTTCTGCACATACAATTTTTGTACGGAAACAAGAGAAAAAAATTCAGAATATTGTCAAAGTCAATCTATTTTGCTGAAAAGCATGGGGGCAACACTATATACATCCTATTGCCATTGGACTTCTTTTTGTGTCTATAAACCAAACAAATTTTAAGTGAAAATCCCTATGTCTAAAATCTATTGAAACTATTGCGATAGTGAAAAGGCTCTCGCCGATACTATTGGACTTTCCTTTCGATGTTGTAACATTGCCTAGGTTACTATTGCGATATATCGATAGTTCGATTTATTGTTACTTTCCTGGTAGACGGGTCAACGGCTTAAAGTAAGTAAGGGTGCAAAGATCAGGAATCGATAAATCAAGTACCACACAAGACCAAGGATACCAATGGGAAAGTGACAGACTAACAGTTGGACACCACAAACGAGAGCCGAGAGGTCAGCCCTTTCCCAGCAGGTGATCACAAGGCACATACATGTATAAACAGACGCTCACAAAGGCATAGCAAACACAAGACAGAAAAAAAACATAAAAGATCCACAAAAGAAGTACTGCCTTGGAACGGTCAGTACATATTTTACTGGAGGGCTTAAACCGGTTTCACGGCGCCAACCTAACCCTTAATTCAGGTGTGGATCAAGACACATAGATATTTGGTTTGCATAAAGTCTCATCCGACAGACTCACGGACGAAGCACGGCGAGTTAATTATCCTCTCAACCACGCTCCTTTGATTAATCCGAAACACTAGGTCATAGTGACACAAGACATTATAATATAAAGTTTATAAACTACAAAGAATTGAAAATAATGACCAATCAATTATTCATGTATCTTGTAGTTATACGTTTAAATAGCCTTAACTCTTTTTCCAATTTTCGAGTTATACTTTTTTACATTTTCTGCATCCCAAATGTATGCATTTAAAACCTGCAGAATAGTGGAGACCTTTGAAAATTTGGAAAAGATTTAAAGACACAATTATCATTTGCCGTCGTAACAACGTCGCGTTATACATTGTAATAGCAAGACACAAGAAACGCGATTACAAAATATTTTAACATCATAATATGATGATATATAGGGTCCTAGGGATATCGCAAGCTCGCGTCCTCGATATCCCTTCGCCGATATCAGTGTTATAATCCTATTATAACATGTCTATAGCTATAAATAGTTTGTGTTGTTTTCGATAGATGTAGATTTTAGGTTTCGTAAAATATCTAAAAAGCGTTGAAACCTCATGCATCGACAACATGCGAAGGCATCCGAGTTCCGATATCGAGTTAGAATACTCGACTTTTACCATCCAGTTTTAATCATTAATGAGCCAGAGCATGAGATTTCCAACAATGTGGCATTTTGACATGTGTAGACTCAGATGAGCCTCTGCAGCCTCCTTCTAAGCTTAGACACTCCAAATGGTGTTCAGTCAGTAGCTTAACAATCATAGAATACTCAAGTGACTAGCAAAGGCTCTGATCAGACTGCGCGTATGCGCAGGCTGATCTTCGGCTTTGCTAGTCGCACATACCACATTGTTGGAAATCTCATATACCGGCTCATTAATTTTTATATATATAGCTATATAATAAAACCTACTACTCACTCTCCTGTATTACTTTACTTTTACTTTTATAAACCCGTTGCGAAAATATGACTTTTTTACTGAATAAATTTCAATAAATCATGAGCACTCATGTTTTATACCTCACTTACCAACTTCAGCACGAAATATCTCGTGATGTGCAAGGTCTTAACTGATTTAGGTGGTATAAAATAGTTATACCATGTTTGTCCTCCTGTACGTAAGATAAAGCTCGTGGATTATCTCCACGTACAGGTGGACAAACCATGGTATAACTATTACATATCCTCTATTTATTAAAAGCTCAGAGAGATGCACGCAGTATTTAACAATCATGTATCATGTTTTTGATATTTTATATTTACACGAATAAATAAACATAAATATTCTGTAATAAAAAAATTACCTGAAAATTATTTATTTTTGATTGTTAAAAAAATCCATCATTTTTCCCCTTTCACCATTATTTCTTCCTTCCTGTAGCTTTCCATACCAAATCTAGTTGTAACTTTATCGTACTTAGCTGCCAGTTAAAAGCTTACAAGGTCATAGAAATAGTACAGGTATTAAGGTGGGCTCCAGCCCAACAAATGTAGAGTGCACAGTCAACGAATCAAATGGAGTTGACATGCAGGCTTATAGTGTACTTTTATGTTTATATGAACAGGAAACCTTTTAGTTGTATCACATCTTCGATCTTTCGATTTTTTGGTACTTCAAGTACCAAAAAATCGAAAGATCGAAGATTTTTCTTTTTTCCATCTGTGACCCAGCTTATATCAGGTACAATAACAAACGCGGTGCAAAAAAGTGGCTACTGGTTTCTATCGCCGACTGATACGATTGAAAGGACAGGTAACCAGTATCGATGGTGTCGCATAATTATAAGTATTCAAACCGAGTCACAATCAAGTACGACAAACACGGTATGTGATATTTAAAAATCGGCAAAACACAGATCAGACTGTTAGTATAATTTTTGGTGTTGGTGTACACTTACAGTTAATTTGTAAAGCTTTGAATTACAATCACAGGGGCGTGACGTGTATGCGTTCGTGCAGCCCATACTAACATACGAGTAAGTTGATTATTCTGTATTCCGTTCACTGAAAGAGTACAGTGTCACCGTTTCTGCCTATAGGTTTAAAACTAGGTAGAGGTCATTTCAGGTGCGGTCGACGTTATCCAGTATGCGTTCTTGATAAGGGAAACCTATGTTGGTCTATCTTATAAGATACATGTATTGGTTTTACTGTTTATGCGTGTATCTGTGTATTGCATGGTACGTGTCAGTTCCCATTAAATCCCTGTTTTTGTACGTAAATATTGACTTCACAATCTATGTATAAGCCACTTATAATAGGCGTTCTATATGCTAGTAGTGCAAGTAGGTCGAAAATTGATCGCACACCTTTTCAAAGCCAAGGTATTTATTTGCTTGCGGTAAGGTGAGAAACTAAAATGGTGGTATTTCAAAGTGTCAATTATTTATGGCTCACAATTATATTAATAGATTTGCCTTAAACGCGCATTCTGTTTTGTTTTATTGAAATGTATACAACAAAAAACCTCAGTGTAAATACTTCCAATTTTGGAGATTCTCTGCGATATACATATAGCATGCATTTGAACCAATTCAAGCCACATGATCTTGCCTACCCTTATCAGTAGGACGAGTTCATTTTAAACTTTTCATAGTTTTCCGATTTTTAATAGAACATTCAGTAAGCAAACAGCGAAGATCCTGTTCAGACACCGCATTTATACGGCTTATATGGGCTATGAATAGAATATGTGAAGATATATGGTATAGTGCTGCTTCTATTTGCACATAGTTTGGTATAAAACCTTTTGAAATTGACTTTGTAATTGAAATTAAATGACATTTGACCTTTTGACCTCTTCCCAGAGCCCCTGGGGTATGGCCCAATTGACAATGATCTTGCACGCCCTCTGGGTAAAGGAAAGCTAATTACAGTTAAAATCTGACCTACCGCGGCCGTTTAGGGTGAGATAGTGTGATGGACGGATAGACTAAATTTTTGACCCCTCAGCACCCCCCAAGTCCCACCACTGGGGCATGACCCAAGCAACAGAATGAAATTCCGTTAGATATTTTTTTATATCTTTTATTTGTAAGAAACACACACAGTTCGGTACAAAAATCTTTGAAGTTGACCTTGTAGTCACCTGCTGAGAACGGCAGACCTCTTGGCTTTAATTGTGTTTTCTTCACTTTTCCATGTGGAATCCTGGGTCAGGTGTGGTACTTGATTGTGTCGAATCCTGATCTTTGCCGCCTTTCTTACTTTGTAATTGAAATTTAATGATACTTGATCTTATGACCCCTCCGGAGAGCCCCAGGGGGTGGGCCAAAACAACCATTCTTTTGCAATCCCTCTGGGTATCGGGAAGCTATATACCAAAGTTGGTTAAAATTCTACCAGCCGTCTAGGAGGAGATAGCGTGACGGACTGACGAAAAATGGACAGACAGACGGACAGAGGCGATTGCAATATCCCCATCGCTTTTTTTAAAAATCGTGAGAATAAATGATACATTGTTAAATAATACATTTAACGACACATCCATATCACTTATGTTAGTATATGTACATGGATTTTTTTTATTGCTAATCGATTCATATTGCAATACATCTATCATCGATATAAATCATTATACATAGCTGAATTGTACATTGCTGAATAATAAATTTGACGATACATCCCCCTATCACCAACTTTAGTCTTTATCAATGACTTAATGATACATTATACAATTGATGCATTCTTTTTAGGTTAACATCAGGATTTGTCAACCTGAGAAGAGCGATGTTAACCGAGGTAAAGACAAGATGAAAATCATTTTCGAGGGATGACTATTCCTGATGTTTACCTCAAAAGAATGCGCCAATTGTTTTGTTATATGACACTGCATGTCTCTCTTTATATAAAGTCTATTCATATTTATAAATTTACCCAATTCAGATGTTTCTTGTGCACTGGGACTCAGGAGCTAGTCGAAAGATGTTACCAAACAATAATAGAGCTCTTAAATGTATGGTTGCCTCGTTAAGAACTGTCCTCGATAGGTTATAAACCGTTTGGTCAGCTGTTGTTACTGGTATAGAGAGAAGTAGCTTCAAATACTTGTTGTAAAACTTATCAAGGGAATCTAAATGTTTTTCTTTTAAGAGCACCACTTTCATTACATTGACCATGATAGGAAGAAGGTATGTTTATAACAGATGTATTGTTGTCTCAGGATCCTTTCCATTGTTACCATGGCAACCAGATGGCATAAGACTATATAGAGTTCTCTGGCTTTGTTATATGCTCATTTACAGCTGATGACTCTGTGTTGGCGGTTTTAGCACACCATCATGCATGCTTTCCGTCACTACTGGCATCGGTTCACCGTTGAGATTTCATACATAGTCATCATCGTCACTAATTGGGTCAATTATTACTACAACACCTTTCACAAGCTGGAAGTCAAAACTTTTTTTGGGACCATACTCAGCTGATGTATTTATCAGTGCCTGTAATAGGGCAGGCTAAAAGTTACCATTAGCGACATCAGCCGCACAGGCTCGCGCAGCACATCTAACTTCTCTAAGCATGGCTCCCTGGTAAATATCATCTAGTCTGTCGAGGAGCGGGTTTTTATAGACTTTGTAAAGATATGTGCTCACAATTCCTCCCTGCTGCACACCCTTCCTTATGTCGAAAACATTCAACAGCTGTCCTTCCCTCTTGATAACAGTTCTTGCGTTAGAATGGAGACTGCTAATAATATTCCAGAGAGAACTATCCGTTCCTGTGTGGTATATTTTAGCAACAAGCTGGTATGACTGACAACATCAAACACAGACTTCACATCAAAGAAGGCAATATATGTAGGCACCTGTACATCCTTATTATTTCTGATGTATTCTTCGAGAATGAGTGAGCAGTTCATCAGAGAGGAAACTTCTGTAAAATCTTGCTGCAACGGATTCTGCCTTCTATAATCAAAGGCTCTATACCTTCTCTTATGACTGATTCCAAAATCTTAGATATGATTGGGGTTATATTTATACCACGATAGTGTTTGGCATCTAGATTTGAGCCATTCCTCTTGAATACTGGCGTCAGGACTCCAAGTGTCATGCAATCTGGGGCACAGCCCATTATGAACATTGTGTTAAATAAATTAACCGATACAGATGCTATGAGTTCAGCACAATTTATGAATTGCTTTGCCTGTTTGTCAAAAATATCTCCGGACGTCCCTGTATTTAGCGATTTTATTGCTTTCACCACTTCTTCACCAGTAACCAGGGTAAAGTCATATAGCTCTTACATATGTTTACAATTTCGTTGAACTAAAGTTTCACCAATCTCTTATATTCACTGTCATACAAAGGACTGTCCATTGGAGTCACAAGCTGCCTGAAGTGCTGATGCCATCCAGATAGAATTTTGCCCTCCGTTCTAAATGTCTTATCTCCTACATGCACTTAACAAGTTTTCCCCTTTGCCTATTTATGAGTTTATGAAACAATTTTGAGTTATGAGTTCTTGATCCAAGGATTTCCTGTTTGATCTGCACTTGTTTATTATTATATTCAATCCATATAGCCTGACCAAGAGCTATAGTTGTGAGATTTTTTTTAAGGACCATCTGTTCAGTACCATCTTTTGGCCTCCCTGCTTGCTTCCACTCATAAAAGGCACTTTTCTTCTCCTCAACTGCTTTCTGTATGTCTGGAGTCCAAACTCTTTACCGAGATGTCCTTTTTCTGTGCTTTTCCTCATCAGAGCTGCCTTCATTGCAGCTTCATTCAAGATATTGTTTACATTCCTGACAGTCGTATCCAAACCATATAGATTATCAACATCAGTGTTTTTATGTCAGAAAAGGACTCTTCAATAGCAGCTGTATAAACTTAAGTATCAAGTTTTGCACACTGGTCTCTTGGATTCACTAGTTCATTTATGTTAACACTAGTAGTTACCTTATTCAATGAAAAGTCTATACAACTGTAAACTGGTAAATGGTCAGAGACATTAGTCTTAAGATCTTCCAACACATGTAATTTCTTAACACTTTCACCAAATGTCTTTGGATAAAAAAAACACAGTCCAGGGTTGAATCTGTTGCTCCAGTTTGGGCAATATTTATCTTATGAATTTGTGTGGTTAATAGGTCATTTTTAAATAAAAAATCTTTCATATTCTGCTTCCTTCTGGATTGAGCTTCTGAGTATATGTCCTCATTCCAATCACCATCGATAGATATTATGTGTTGACATGTACTTTTGAATTATTTCATTCAATGGATCTTAACATTCATTAAAACCTTCCAGATTATCACTGAGTCTTGGACAGGGCATATACACTGATGTTAATAATAACCGACTATTTTACTTTCACTTCAACACAATGTATCCTGTTACCTCCAACATGACAGGTGTGTATGTAATTGTCGATCTGCTTCTTCAAGAGAATACCTACTCCCCCATAACCTCTTGGCATCTGTATTGGTTATATAGGAGCATCCATGTCAACAGCTTTACCAATTCCATTCACTAATTTCATTCTTTTTATGCAATTTACAGTTAAAAAGCCAATTTCTTAAATAAGAATAATATCTACATATTATGCCAATTCCTCAATGGTAAGATCTGCAGTATTTATATTTTTGCAGTTAAAAGAAACCAGTTTGAGATCTCTTGCTATCTAATTATCTGTGTTGGCGGAATCTGGCACAAAAAGGAGGTGTAGGATTAATCACTACTGCTTTTGGTACACCATGCGTTATATGTAGCACTGGAAAGTATGACACAGCACTAAATATACTCAGAAGAAAAAGTTTAGTCAGTATTTATGTTTTCTCATAAAATCAACAATACTGCATATATCATTGTCAAATTTTTTACATGAGTTGTATTATCGTAACTTTACATTTACCTGTTCATTGCGTAACAAATAATGCCTCTATTAGACTGTATCAACCAAATTTCAAAATGCACGATGTGCACGTGCTGCGGTAAACTGGCAGGGTTATTTTCTCATATACTGTTAGATATTGAAAGAGAGTTGTTCCTATTGCAATAATCCGGAGAAAATTCAGTGCTAGCAAGCTTAATTCGCCGGTCAGGCTATCTACAAATTACAGAAATACCGCGTTTTGGCATCTTGAAACAGGTACACGTGTTGCTGATGTAACACGCAGTTTTGGATGCAGTGAACAAACAATTTATCGTCTGCAAACACGTTTTCAACGGCCTGGCGGTAAAAATGACAGGCCTCCGTTGGGGAGACCACGGATAACGACGCCATTTGAAGTTCGGGTCATAGTGACGTCAACATGACGTAATCGCTTCATGGCCGCTTGGAAACTTCTTAAATTCCTTAGTCATGCAACAGATACGAGAATTTCCGTCTGTACTACCAGAAATCGTCTGAGGGGCGCTAGACTGATTTTTAGTTATGAAATTTGAATTTTGATAATGACCACTTTGTGTATTTTTGATGAAGAAAATGGGTATATTTTAGGAATGTTTTGTTGAAAATGTTCACATTTGTAAGACATTACATGAATTTTATTTTTAGTAAGGTTTTTGTCAATATTAAGACTGTCTTACAAAATTATTGCACACAGTGTCTGTACTGACTAAACTTTTTCTTCTGAGTATACATTTGGAGGAGTTTGCTGTCCAAACATGTAATTAAGGGGTTGAAGTTGACTGATACCCTGACTTTTTGTGTCAATGTGACCTTGCGCAAGGTTAAATCCCAGATTACGAATCAGATGGATTACGACTCATTTGCTCTGGTCCATGGTTTCCATTATGTCCTGTATATACACCCCTGTCTGTGTGTTGTGTGTTGCATATTACAGTTTCAGTTCATCGGGTGTGAAATATTATCAGTTTCTACAGAGTTTTGACTAATGACTTCATAATGATCTCTTTTATTAGGCACAACATGAGATATTTTAGGGCCTGGAACTTGTACACCATATATATTGAATTGTCACGCTCCTAGATTATATGCACCATTGTTACTTGTAGGTTTCATTTCGTTACACTGACTTTCTAACATGGTTATTTGTTCCAAATTTCTATTCAATATGAAACTTGTGACTTGGTCACGCGCCTCTGCTACTAGCTTATCTGTACTGTCATTGTCTAAGGACTGAAAAGTTTCACCAGCCAGTCTCGAATATGATTGATTATTAGAATTCTGCTTCATATATTCATGTCTGCATTTTGCCCTTATGAATTTAAATAAATATTTGAGCCTAATTAATACTTGCGCCAGTGTTAGTTACCACACCATCGTGCTGCAGTATACTAACTCTTCTCTGTAATGTTCTAACAGTATGCTGCAATACGTTATTACGCGCCTCCACCTTATTTATATAATCCTCTAACCTTCTCTTTTCCATATTTTGTTCTAAAAGTCTAGATTCTCTCAATTTTAAATCATCTTCCCATTTTTAAGCTTTTTTCTAGTTGTCTCAACTTTCGTTGGTTCATAGGAATACAATCACAAGGTGCTCCTTTTGTGGCATCTTTATTATGCCTGTTTGAGTTACTGTCCTTATTCCTGTTTGAGTTACTTCCCTTAATTATTTTCATACACTGTGAGATCATAGTTTTCGGTCATATCCCATCAATATTTTTTTATTTACTTGTTCATCCAAAACAATTGCATTTTCAAATTAATGTCATTTTCTTTGTTCAATTGATTGTCAGTTCCACAACAGCTAATACATTGATCAATTCCATCACATGGTATAGCACACCCTGCATGGCAGAAATCATTACATTTTGAACAAACAGTCTAAGTATCATGTATCCTGTCATCACAGACACAACACATAGTCCCCATCTCTTCCTCTAATATACCTGCAGCCTCTGTTGAAACATTACTGGTAGGATTCTCATGTACCAGCGATGGAATGGTAAGTGCTTAGAAAGTATTCATTGAGCGTTCAGATTTTAATTTTGTTGAATTCACAGGTTGCTTTACTATTGTATATTCTGTCTGACAACGTTTACAGCTATAAATAAAACCAGGACCCTTTTCTAAGCGTTTAGCGTCATCTTCACTTTTATCGCATCGAAAATGTATCCAATGATTTCCAGCATGTCTCAGTTGATAATCACATTCCTTGGGATGATATTTTTGACTATCACCCGCGCAGGGAATGTAATATTTATATAATATTTTCCATGAAGAGACTTAGTATACATTTGAAAATGCAAAATACTACATAAAATTTTTTGATAACAGTTGCTAAAACTTGTGAGAAAGTCCTTAGATGTCTTAGATTAAGAGTTGAACATGTCTTTAACAACAAAAGTGAAAATAGCAAAATTTTCATTCTTAAAAGAAAAGTCATATAACAAAACAGTTATTGACCTCAATTTCGGTAGACATGAGGATTTATCTACCCTTAAAAGTGATATTCACCTCGGCCTAGCGGCCTCGGTGAATTATCACTTTTTAAGTAGATAAATCCTTATGTCTACCTCATTGAAGTCAATAATTGTATATTGTTAACCTGAGAAAGCTATGTTCAACGAGGTGAAGCGATTGCTGACATCAGTTTCTTTCACATTCCATAGAGCTGAAACTTCTCCCCATATATTGATATAGTGTTGATATTTTTTCATATTCTGGTCTTTCAGGAATATTTGGTTCTGAGGGAGGTCGGAGTGCCGCTTGGGTTGGGGGGGGGGACTGGAAAATTTCGCACTTTCCATTAATTCTCATTAATAGGCTCAATGAAAGTAAGTAAGGGTGCGACCGATTCTGTTGTTTTCTTATATTGAAGGTTCTCTCTATTTCTGAAGGATCTTTTTTTCCAGATTATTTGGCAAGCATAAAATGATATCTAAAATTAGCTATGGACAGGTAGATAGGACTTTTGTCGAAGCTGCCTTGTAGTTAAATAGTTTTTGGAATTATTTATTGGCATCAGATTTTTCACATACCAAACAGCAGTTAAATATAGCAAGCACGATCAAAAATGCGCTTTTTACAAATCGGTTGCGGACAGTTTCAGCCAGTGAGAGAACTTTGCTCGCAGTCATGTAGCACCGATGTATTTCTGATGCAAGTATAAGTAATATTTCGCATCAGGGCCAAAACTTACAACCATTCCCTAGATATAGGCATTTCTTAGTTGGTCAAGAACTGTCAAATTTGTATCTAATCACAGTTAGTGAATTGTGTTGTGTGCCCTGTTAATCGTTTTATCTTCGATCATATGTTCTGTACCGAATCTGGCATGAGTAAAATATTTAAAATAGCATGGTTGATACCAATACTTAACTAAGAAACTCTTAACCCATATATGACTAGCGTAGTTTTTGTTGGACATTGGCAAACAGTGCAGTACCAGACCAGACCCCGCAGAACGCGGCGTCTGATCAGGTTCTCCTCTGTTTGCTTACAGAATGTCCAATAAAAATGTTATCAAAAATGAAAAGTACCATCTAACAACCCTTAAAACGGAAATGGACTGGTCCAATTGATAACAGCTGGAAATTCCATAAGGCATAATTTGGTTAATTTTTAAAGAACGATTGTAAATTTTGGGCCAGATAAGGATATCTGAGACAAATTCTTTTCATGCATACGAGATAGGAATTTCTGAATTTGTTAACCTATGCCAACTTAGTTTATCTTGTTCACCTTAATGACCCTAACTACATGTTTTATAGGTCAATGGTCCCTGTTTGAGATAACTAAATAGACCCCAATCGGAACGACCTCGGCTAATTCCTCAAAATTCTGTGGAATCAGACCTCGGATGTACTTCGAGGATCTACTTTGATAACGCGGGTGATAACGTGACGCTGATGTTATATAACATGACGCTGACGTCACAGAAGCCATGTTAATTTCAGAAGTATTTTCGCCCAAAATGTACAAATTTCTGGTAGAAAAATATATATTTACAATTTTCGCTTGTGAGCTTTCAAGTTCAAAATTGAAAATTGTAAATAATACCAGAAATACATATATTTGGGTCAAAATACTTCTAAATATCGTAGTCAGACAATTTTAGTTTATGTTCATGCAAATGGGGTTCTCTAAAGTTCACCCAGCGTGTCACAATATTGCAAACGGTATCAAACCAGGAAGTAACTCTAAATAGACTGATAAGCATGCTGCGGATCGTTCAAAAGCTGTATGTCAGGGCGTAAAGTGGTCTATGTGAGATATATAAATTGTTCATATTACAATGTGGCCAAAGGTATCCGTCTCCTTGATAAAACATACAGGAAACATTTCATGCAAGTAAGAGCTTTTGAAAGATATGGCCCCTTAATCCATATAGCGCCAGCAAAGAGAGCATCTACTCATGCCTTCTGCTGCAAATATTTGCTGACATTATTGACTTATCAATGTGTAGAGGCTAACAGTGTGGATACAGATCAGGAGCCACTTGATTGGGTCCACACGGTTTGCCTTAACTTACATTAGTCATATATGCAGCAGGCAACGTAAACAGGTGACATTTTCACGTAAACTTTTTCCAGTGCTTAAAGGGGTAACTCTTCAGCAGGAAGTTGGCTGAAATAGATCTGTCAGTCTTTGTAAATTAATGATAAGGTGGAACAATTAAATGAGTATAAATTTTAAAATTTAGTAAGGGTGCAAAGACCAGGAATCGATACAAAATACATGTTTCTGGTTGGCCATGATACAATAATATTATATTTAGAAAATGGTTTGTACTCATGACATAACCCCTTTCGGGGGGCTCCACCCCGCATGTGTTTTATATCAATTACTTGTGCCAGCCATTTTCGACATATAACTTATACTCATACTATTTTTGCAAGCCCAATATCCAATTCCTGTCAGCGTACATATGTCCACAATTTCTTTTCTTTTTTTTGTTCTAGAGTTTTTGCTACCTTATAACAGACGGACTGATTGAAATACTGAGTATAGTGTAACAGAAATGTTTTCTGATGACATCAAGAAACTGGCTCTAAATTTACAGACAACAAGAGCTAAAGAAAACACCAAGTTGAGTGGACCCAGGAAAAACCAAACAAACTACAAGCATCAGCTGGTATCAACCAGCCAACGGTAGATTAAGGTCAGGAGCGTTATGCAGTTCGAGTCCTGACCCACAGTTGTGCATTTTAAAGAGGAAATCTTAGCCGCACAATATCCATCTTATACATTGGTCCAGATAAGGAAATTTTATGAGCGTAAAATTGTAATTATTTTCTTACCCATCAATTTAAGCGTGTGTTTTGGGTGCTCAAAAGAACCGTCTCATCGAGACGGTTCTTTTGAGTACCCACAACATATGTTTTGGGTGAGGAATAAAGAAACTATTTTTCAATTACGCAGTCTTATCTGGAGCCCTGTTATAGCCCACTCTTTTATCAAGTTTGGTCATCTTTTAGTAAATGATCAGAAAAAAGAAGAATTTTAAATGAGTTTTTGAATTTATAAACCAAATCACTGTAAAATACTAGCTCTGATATGCGTTATGCAGAAGAATTTTCATACCAATATTCTACCATTCAACTCCTAGTGTATGTGATAGAATATAGAAATTGATTTACAAAACTTATGATGGTATTTACCTTGTTTTAGTTATAGCTTAGCAGTAAACAAAATATTGTTACTCTTTCTTTAAACATATCTTATTCAATAGATACAAACAATGTACAGAAAACATTCGTTTCAAACATACAAAGGATAATCAGAACGAAATGGCAAATACTTAAAGAGTTCTTTTCCTGCAATTTAAATTCTTGAAGTCACTAAAATTAGACACACCATCGTAAAACGAATAAACTACAATATATATACATCATTAGAAGAATGTAGAAGGCGATATGCTTCTCTGTCAAAAAATAAAAAATAACTGTTTAACAATTAAAATCATCTGATTTATCATAAATTTTAGATTGTTTAAGAAATAGATCAGCTCCAGCAGTGAATTGTTGAGTAATAATTCACTGTTTGGAGGTCAGTTGTAAAGAAGATCAAATCACGAGCGTGCAGCGCGAGTGATTTATCGTCGTACAACTGACCGACAAACAGTGGATTATTACTCAACAATTCACGCACTGGAGCTGATCTATTTCGATTCTAACACACAGAAAACGACGAAAACACATTCGAAGTCTTCAGCTTCTTCCAACTTTCCGCCATTGCACTGAAGAACTCCCGCCAATTCTTAGACTACGTCGCATACCTTTTCATGTAATTGTAACGTCTTTCAAGCGTAAAAACGACGTTACACCGTCTAACGTCATGAGTGACGTCATTTTCTAGTGACGTCAGCTATCACACACTTTAGCAGTGAATTATTGTGCGATATATCACAGTTTGTTACCGTTTGCTCTATAGGCGAGGTGTGTTAGAATATTTGTTAATGGCGATTTGAGTTTTATGAAGTTGAACAGGACAACATTTACTCAACAAAAAATAAGGAAATTGTGTTTGAGGGGCTACGACAAAACATCTAAACCATTTGAAGAAATTTGAATTTCACAGTATTATAATGTATCCATTTGTTTTAGATGGATGCTTTATCTGGGGTTGTAGCACCTACAGCGGCTTAAACAATCAATGTCAAAGTTGACTAGTCTTCACAATTTTTCAATATTTGGATCAAACGTGGGTTTTCATGCACTAACACTCGCTCTGTCCCTCAGGAGATGTTAAACAATGAGGGCGACAGATCTGGTGGTTATATAGGGAAACTTTATCAGCCAATCCTACATGGATGAGGTGTTGAGGCCGGTTGTCCTGCCTTTCCTGTGCCAGAACCAATGTACGTACTACGCCTAAGATGACAATGCCATAACACATCTCGCCAGAATCAGCAAAATTCCTTCCATTAGAACAATGTTGGGCGCATTGACTGGCCAGTGCGCTTATCAGACATGTCTACAATTTGAAGATGTGAAGGTCAATTTTTGACAGAGGGTTCGTTGCATAATACTGGTACCAAGAAACCCTCAGGCTCTCAATGTCGCGTTACAGGAGTAATCGAGGTTGACCACTAGGTACCAACTCAGCAAAAATTATTCGGAGTATGCAAAGCCAGTGCAAGTCGAACTCTATGGCTGACAGGGGACACACACATTGCTGGAGGCATTCTCATCTTCCAAACGTGACATTTTAGGTTATATGTGACAGTCAAAGGAATTGCCTTTCAAGTTTTGAAAACTTTAAGCTTATTCTTGAGTTTTCCGTCAAAAGAGGGAATACTCTGTAGACACTTTTTTGCGAAAAAATGACTTTGACCTCTAGGCTACTTGACACAGTGCCACAACAAGGGTATTATAGCAAGCAAAGTAAAAGTAGCATATTTTAAAACTGATGAAATGTATCTAAGCAAGTAAATTTGAATTGAATTATTATTTCCCTTGGTGTTCTTTTATTCCATGGTTTTCGGAGATTTCCTTTAACTTTTTTGTTGAGTATATGTAACAGTCTGTGACAGGCGTAGGCCAGCGGATCTAGATTGCAAACAGCAATAAAAAAGCAAGTGATTATGGTCCGGAAATACCACAATCACACTCTGCTGACTAACCAATGGCACCGTGAGCACTGACTGTTACTAGACATCAGGAAGACAGTTGATCTGCGGCATGAGATTTCCAACAATTTGACATTTTGACAAGTGTAGACTCGGACGAGCCTGTGCAGCCTCCTTTTAAGCTTACAAACTCAAATGGTGTTTAGTCAGTAGCTTAACAACCATAGAATACTCAAGTGACTAGCAAAGGCTCCGATCAGACTGCGCGTGTGCGCAGGCTGATCTGAGGCTTTGCTGGTCGCACATACCACATTGTCGGAAATCTCATGCACTGGCTCAGTTAAAGTAACACAACCAGCTCTCTCTTCCCCATGAAGATGATTGCAAAACTAGGAAACAAAGAATTGAATAACAAAACAAGGACCAAACACATAACCTCCACAAACAATAAAAGAACAATAGCCAATAATCAACAACACTAGAACCACCGCCTTAGAACGGACATCGGCATAACCCCTGTGTGGTGGCTTAAATGCATTTTACTGGTCCAAATCTTCGCCCTAGATTTTGTTGTTGTTGAAACTCAAATATTGTTTAGCTCGCATGGAGTCTTCCTGACTTTAGCAATATAGCATCACAGAGATTTAATCTATTAATTAAATCAACACCCTATGGTGGTACAAAGACAAGGGCTCATGACTCACATACATGTATAGTCCAAGCTTAAGAAAACCTCAAATTGAGTCGCGGTGGACCCAGCCAGAGACAGACATCAGGCACAAACGACCGACTAAAGCTTTACTTCAGGGCTATCATTGAGTCTGAGGCCTGACTCACCCCATGCAATTAAAGAGGAAACCATAGCCAAAGACTGTAATTGGGTTTACAACCAGACATGCGGACTGTCGCATGATATCAATGTTATATTCATTTTTTTTGTAACGTTTGGTTATTGTTTTGAATATATCACTAAAGTTAGGTTTTCAAATAAATATTTTGAATTTATAAACTTAATCAACATAAAATACTGGCTCTGATATGCCCTGTTGCAAAAGAGTTTTTAAGGACATATGCTACTAAATACTTCCCATGTTGAAATATTTTCAATACTTTGCATACAGTTTGTTTTATGCATGGGCTATCTATTCATGAAACAAAAAGGATATGTCACCGAGCTTATTTTTTCAGAATCTCATATTGAAGTATTCAGCATTTGACCAATTTTCTAAAAATATAAAATAATAACACTTGTCCTAAATATCGAGCTAAAACGGCTTTAATCTTCAGCCAGCTTCTTTCTTTTAACTTAAGTTGTGGCCCAAGACCTCAAACCTTTAAGAAAATTGGCAAGTTTATTTATTATCCCATGCTGTGACAAGATACTGCATGATATATTTTGGCAATTCGTCGAAAATTGGAGTTTTTTTTTAGAATAAATCATGTGTTAAAAAATCTGATGTTGAAAATCTTAAAAAAACATTTTTTAATTCATGGACCATTATAATACCTTTCAGAAAAAAGAATAAAAATCTGGGGTCACCAAACTAACTCTCTTTCAAGAGGGCCAGATTTAACCCGACCCCCATAGGTTTCATGTGTAATCTTATATAAAAAGTTCAGGAATTACCATTTCGGTCGTTTTGATGATGCCATTTTACTAGTATATGAAGTAATTTAGCATTAAAATGTTAAAAAGAAAGAAAAAATACACTGAAAATATGTGCACACACGGGGATCGATCCTGGTCCTCTTAGCTTCGTAGTCAAACACGCAGGTCAGGTCGTGCGCCGCTCTAAATAACCGTACATATAGTAGAGACTCGGCCACTATCGTATTCGTAACCAGGGTAATTCTATACGTCGTTTGATTTCGACTGATGTACATTTATCTGTCTTTAGTGCTGAGGCGATCAGTTCGGATAAGATGTCAATAGATATTTCGGACACATTTAAATTACTTCCTTTTGTCAAGAAAATGTCGGAACACTGATATGACATAAGAATATCGGAAAGCTGTGTTGATCCGAATCCGTTAATGGTCGAAAGACAGGACCCAGACAACTTTACCCGTTTCCAGACGCGGGAAATGTGCACATTGGAAATAGCCGCATATGTCTATCTATCTATCTATCTATCTATCTATCTTCATATTCTGCCATACGCCCTCGCGGACATTTTAGGCAGTTGCGCGCTGTCGAGCAATGTTAGTAGAAAAAGAAAAAGAATAAAAGCATGATAGTTAAGGGGAATAAAAGATGATAGGTTAAAAACAGTGAAGATGAGATTAAAATCAGGTTAAAAACAACAGTGTCAGGATCTAGGGTTTTGAGTGTTGCAGTTTGCTCACAGCGACCTTGAAGGCTTCAAGGTCTTGCAAACTAACAACAGACTCTGGCAGGGCATTCCACTGGACTATAGGCAGTGTAATGAATGAATACTTATAATAGTTCCTGTTTGTATGGATCTGACAAAATGTCATTGAGTGACAGTAACGGGACACTCTATGTGTAGGCTGGACGTAATCTGGGAGGGGTACTGCCACAATTCCATGGATCATCTTGTAGAAGAGACAAAGGCGGGCATCCGCCCGTCTTTGCTCAAGGGTTCTCCAACTGAGTTGGTCAAGCATAGATGTAACACTTGACCTGTAATCGTAATTACTGGTCGTCCAGCGTGCGGCCCTTCTTTGAATTTTTTCAAGCTGAAGTGTTTTTTCCTTAGTGTAAGGATCCCTTACAGGGGCCACATACTCCAGCTGAGGTCGCACAAGCGTGTTATAGGCGGTTTCTCTCACTTTTTGGTTTTTTGATTTAATATTTCTCCGAATGTATCCCAAAGTTCTATTTGCATTTCCAGTAATTCGGTCAATGTGGGAGTTCCAAGATAGGCCACTGGAGATGTCAACCCCCAAATACTTAGCGCTTGTGACAACTTCCAGGATCTGACCATGTAAAGTATACACTGTGTTGATTGCTTTCCTGGCCGTTGTCACCCGCACCACCTGGCACATAGAGGGGTTGAATTCCATGTCCCACTGGGACTCCCACAATGATAGTTTATCCAGGTCGTTTTGTAGCATTGTGCCGTCATCCAAGCCTCAAATTGTTAGGTTCACTGCCGTGTCATCGGCAAAGAGTCGTACTTGCGATGACAACTTTTCTGGGAGGTCGTTTATGAAAACAAGAAATAGGATAGGTCCCAAGACTGAGCCCTGAGGTACCCCAGAGCTCACTGGAACCGATCCCGACTCCTCACCTTCAATAACGACCGTCTGCGACCTGTTACCTAGGAAGGCCTAGATCCAGGATAGTGCATTTCCTCTGATCCCATACTGATGGAGCTTCCAGATGAGCTTTGAGTGGTTAACTTTGTCAAAGGCCTTCGAGAAGTCCAGCAGTATCAGATCAGTTTGTTTGCCTACACCTGTATTTCTTGCAAGGTCCTCGAACAACATGGTAAGCTGAGTATCACATGACCTTTTTTCTCTGAAGCCGTGTTGAAGATCATACAACAGGTCATGCTTGTCAAAATGCTTTACCAGATGTAATGCCATTATATGTTCAAGGACTTTGCAGAGAATACAGGTGAGGGAGATCGGTCTGTAATTTGCAGCCGATGTTTTATCACCTTTTTTGAAGATGGGGCTGACTTGGGCTCGACACCACTCTGCGGGGAGTTTGCCTGTTTGGATGGAGCGTTCAAAGATGACCTGAATAATTGGTGCAATTTCTTCACATAATTCCTTTAATAAAATGGGTTTGAGTCTGTCCGGGCCAGCTGCTTTTCCAGGTTTCAGATTTTTTAATAGTTTTAGTATGCCAGCCACAGAGATGCTGAAGTCTTCCATGACAGGAGTAGACTTCTGCATCTCTGGGGGTAGTAACTCAGAGGGTATCTTACCACTGTCAGCCGCATCATGAAGTTTCATTTTGCATAAACGTGAGAGAGATCGTGGTTCTTTAGTGGTGAAGACTGATTGGAAGTGTAGATTGTGTATGTCGGCCTTTTCAGCTGTATTTGTAACCAGTTTATGACCGTAATTGAGAGCTGTGCTGCCAAGCTGATCTTGCTTTGAGCACTTAAGAAATGAGAAAAGTTTTTTGGTGTCACAAACTGAGTTTTCATCATTTAAACCAAGAAGACCTTCAAGATAAGTTTCATAAGAAAGTTTTATTTTGCTTTTAATTGAGTTTCTGTGTGCCACGAATTTGTTTCTAATTTGCTGGTCTCCAGTTTCCTTAAATTGTTTGTATAGGCGATTTCTTTTTCTAATTTGACGTCTAATTGCTTGAGTAACCCAAGGTAATGATTTCTTTCAGGAAATAGTTTTAACCGGGATACACTGAGATGAGAAAGTATCCAGTGTGGATGTGAAATCATTCCAGAGTTCTTCTACAGACCTACCCAGGTGGCTGTTCATAAACTTTTGTTGATAGTCTTACATAAGTGATTTAAATTTGGGCCAGTCTGCTTTGCGAAATAGAGGAACTTTACGCGGTTTGAGTTTTTGAGTTGTCGGTGAAAGTGTGCAGTTTGCCATAACCATGTCATGGTCACCTATACCTGGTTGGCAGCTTATTTGTTGGATAAGTGTAGGGTTTGTTGTAAGAAATAAATCTAGAGTATTTCCCTGTCTAGTGGGTTGAGTAACCATTTGTGTAAGGCTAAAATCATTTATGAAGTCCAGGAATGTATCATATATCTGTTTAAATGCACAGTCAGGCTTTAGGGTCGGAATGCTATCTGGCCAAGTGAGTTTTGGCAGATTGAAATCTCCAAGAATCCAGATATTGCCTTTAGCCTTTTTATTAACCTCTTCAATTGACCTTCGTAGTTCTAACAAGTCTTCCTGGTTGCCTTCCTTGGGGTTATAAAATGCACATATAAATAGTGGGTGCACACCTGCAACCTCAAGCTTTAACCACAGGATTACTATGTCTTTAAACCAATATTGGTCAATAGCGGAAGCAAAACAAAAATAACTTGTAAAGTCCTAAATGAAGATGTGATATTGACAAACGTTTAAGCATTGTAACACTTTGTATTCTGATAAATGTTTTTACCCATACACATTGATATAACTAAGTATGGGATTGCCCATTGTGCACTTTAAGGGGTCAGAGATAGAATTGTATTAATCATTATGTTTTTCTTTCTCTGAATGTAATTCTTATCTAAGCAAACTGTGCAGACTCTGATGAAATGCAGCATTGTGCTCTTTAAGATAGGATATGTCTGGTTAAACCCCCTTCCCTTTGGTATTACCACTTTCTAGCCCGCAGACCAATAATGAGCCGTGACATGTAATTTCGAACAATGTGGTATTTTTACAAGTGTAGACTCAGATGGGGCCTGTGCAGTATCATTTTAAGCTCAGAAACTCCAAATGATGTTCGGTCAGTAGCTTAATAGTCAAAGAATATTCAAGCGACAAGTAAAGGCTCTGATCAGGCTGCGCGTATGCGCAGGCTGATCTGAGGCTTTGCTGGTTGCACATATCACATTGTTAGAAATCTCATGTCGGGGCTCAATTTAACATGTAAGTCGATTTTTGTTTTATTATGATAAGATAGGGCACGTCGAAACTTTTGAATGCTCATGGCGTAATTTCTGATACAGAAGTCACCATTTTCTACTCGTCTACCTCAATACTAACTCGACCTGTTGACTTTTTAGTTCAGACTTCATATGTTTTTTCTTCTTTTTAAATCAAATACATTGAAGGGTAAGTAGTTTACACCAAGCAAAGGGTCAGCAGAAATAGGGCTTTAGGTATATAAGTACTTAAATGCGCTATATGTACATCTGTGTAAAAAGGTACATGCGCTTCGAGTGTGTAAGTACGTTCATGTAAACCCAAATTAGGTTATATGGAATAAGATAAAAAGAGGTAATATGAAGGACTACTACTACCTAGCCTAGATCTTGATAAGGGCATGATCAAGCATTTTACTCTTTAAAGGGCTACACCCAAGAAGATTACACAATATTTCAAAATGTTGAAAAGCAAACAAACATTTGTGTACCTGTAAGTAGAGAGCCAGAGAAAGCTAACCTGGCCTCGAGGTTATAAAACTTGAGTTAATTCTCAAACTCAAATTAAAGCGCAATGACTGGCTGCTTGCGGACACGCAAGCAGCCTATCATTGCGCTTTATTTTGAGTTTGGTTAAAATATTATTTATTTCAAATCAGTTTATACAATACAATGCAATTTTAAATCATACAAACATTGGGATTAAAACGGAAGCAAGAGCTTATCAAGTACTTCTCCTTTACAATATTTTGACAAAAGTGTAGAAGGCAATGACTTCAATTTTGCATAATACAAATTCGTGGTCTAAAACGATATTTTTGAGAATACAAAATGATTTGAAGAAAATTAGACAATTGAGGCTAAGCCATAATTAAGAGAGAGAGAGGGAGAGAGAGAGATAGAGGGGAGGGAGGGAGAGAAAGAGATGTGTAGGGAATAGTCTGAATTGTTCAGGTTGGATGAGAGCTGTTTGGGATATTGGCAATGGTTACACTTACCAGTATCACTTAAGTATCTTAGATACAGACAATTTATATTGCTTTTTGTGTTTTAACCATAAATCAATATATTTTGATGCTCAGAATCGCTTACTTTTCTGAGTGTATTTATGCACAACTTCAAATATGATTGAGTTGATGTTAGTTAACAGTCTTCTTTCATTAGCACGCAGAAGTACATCCAGAGTCATGTTACAGTACTGTGCTATTGATTGACGAAGTTCTACCCTAAGATGGTTGTATAGTTGATAAATATAAAAGAAATGGTGGGCATTCTCAACTTCTCCTGAAATGCAAGTACATAGTGGAGAGTCAATAATATTTTTAGGAATAAGTCATACAATCTCTACGAATTCTTGTGTGCCATATTTGGTACTTCCTTATTCCAGAGTAGTAATGTTTTGGTGTAACAGGCAAGTTTTGGTTTAATTTAAGTTTGAAAGCATCAGGATTTAGGCTGTTCCAATCTCGAATTGATGAGAGTAGAAAAGAATTATAAAACAAAGTAGTGCGAGAAGCAACAGTCTGAGTATCCTTGGAATTGCCTAGGTAATAACGTGACGTATTCTGGACAAGAAGAGGCACAAGAGATGAGAGATAAAGTGGGGTAAGATCTTAAACATTTTGTAGAAGAGCACCAGTTTATGCTTGTTTCTTCTTGCATCTAGCGTCTCCCAACCAGTTTCGATATAAAGGTTGGCAACTGATACTAATTTTCTGATATTTCTAATAAAATACTGTTGGATTTCTTTTGCTCCGGTATTCATTTTTATTTACTGTTGAGTCATAATCTTTGCCTTATCTCCTTGCTATATCTTGATTTATATCTTTTGTGAGATGATGCATTGATAAGTTAGGGGTCTTTCATGCAAACCAAATATCTATGTGTATTGATCCACATCTGAATTAAGGGTGAGGTTGGCGCGCTGTAAAACCGGTTTAAGCCCTCCAGTGGAATATTTTAATGACCGTTCCAAGGCGGTACTTCTTTTGTGGATCTTTTATGGGGTTTTTTCTGTCTTACCTTTGCTATGCCTTTGTGCGCGTCTGTTTATATGTGTCTTGTGGTCACGTGCTGGGAAAGGGCTGACCTCTTGGCTCTCGTTTGTGGTGTCTAACTGTGAGTTTGTCACTATCCCATTGGTATCCTGGGTCAGGTGTGGTACTTGATTGTATCGATTCCTGATCTTTGTACCCTTACTTACTTTGTTGTTCCTGATGATATTCTTGCAGATTCTAATTGTATGAGTTCAAGTTCGCTTTTTTTTGCTGCATACATTTATCCCAAATGACATCTGCATATTCTAGGAGTGGTCTTATAAAAGATTTGTACATTGTTTCTAAAGATTTTCTGTCAAGGTCATACTTTAGCCGAGGCATAATGTTTATTCTTGTCTATGTCTTTTCCTTAATATAATCTATATGTTTTTTGCCAAGAGCAGTCATTAGATAGAATAACACCTAAGTGTTTATGAGATTCGACTTCTTTGATCTGTCGATCTCGCATAAATACAGGAGGATGAACAGTGTTCGTTTTTCGTGAGATTAAAAGAGATTCAGTTTTAAGGGATTTAATTTTACAAGCAACTTTAGTGCCCACTCTGCTATCTTTTCAATGTCTGCATTTAGGAGTTCTGCTGCGACGATTGGATCCTCTACAATGATATATAGACTTGTATCATCTGCAAAAAGACGTGTATAGATGATCCAATGTCTCGTACAATATCGTTTATAAAAAGAAGGAAGAGAAGTGGACCAAGTATAGAGCCTTGAGATACCCCAGCTGTGATAACATTCCAGGCATACTGAACAGCAGACATAACGACCCTTTGTTTTCTGCCAGTTAGGTAATTCACGCCTACCAAACGGTCGGATGCTCAACCGCTGGTTGAGCGAGAAAAACAATTCGAGTGTCTTCCTGTTGAGATTTCGAGGAGCTAAAAAGGTAAAGAAATGTTGCATGTTCTGTATATGATAATTAATATTTCTTGTCTTAGGAAGAGAATGGAAAATCGGGGAATGTCATGCAACCTCTTACGGGTCCCTACGTTTATTGTGTAAATAGGAGGTCAGATAGTTTTCTCCTTTTGTCTGATTTACTTTATGCGTGAGGAAGGTGTACCAGAAGCAGATAAAAACGTGTAGAAATTCGTGTTGTTTTGGGCTGTGTATTCAGTTTGATGATGGGCTCGAAGGTGATATATTCAGACCTGATCAAGACTGAGATCGGCAACTGGAATTCAGATGGTTATTTTCATCGAGCTTGTGCAATATGCGAAAAATCTTGGTGGACAGTCCCGGAAAAATCTGGTTGAGCATCAGATAATAAAAAATGATAAGAAAATTTAATAGCATTATTTGTCGTTTTTTCGCACCTAATAGTCAAGATAACCAATTATGTCTGTTACGTGGGCCCATACCGACATACTATTCCCAAACTTGGCGCTACAAATCCTTAATTCTTGAAAAAAAAAAGCCGAATAGCAAACTATATGTAATAAAATATTTTCGCACGAATATAAAATCATATGAATGATTATATGCGACCGAAATGCACCTTCAAGCCCATCATTAAACTGAATACACAGCCCAAAACAACACGAATTTCTACACGTTTATATCTGCTTCTGGTAAACCTTCCTCACGCAAAAAGTAAATCTGACAAAAGGAGAAAACTCTCTGACCTCCTATTTACACCATAAACGTAGGGACCCGTAAGAGGTTGCATGACATTCCCCGATTTTCCATTCTCTTCCTAAGACAAGAAATATTAATTATCATATACAGAACATGCAACATTTCTTTACCTTTTTAGCTCCTCGAAATCTCAACAGGAAGACACTCGTATAGTTTTTCTCGCTCAACCAGCGGTTGAGCATCCGACCGTTTGGTAGGCGTGAATTAGTAAGCCATGATAAGAGATTGCCAGATATACCAGCTGATTTCAACTTATGAATTAGACTAGCATAAAAACACAGTCAAATGCTTTACTTATATCACAGAAAATCGCTCTAGCTTCTTAACCTGCATCTAAAGCTTGACAGAAAGTGTTATATAGATAAGGTAGTTGATTAACAGTAGAGTCTCCCCTTCTAAATCCAGACTGAAAAGAAGCAAGAATGTTATTTTCCAAGAAGTGATCATATACATACTTAAAAATAAGTCGACGTTCAAAAGCCTTAGTCAGATTGCTTAAGAGTGATATAGGTTTATAATTTGAGATTTCAGATGGATCACCACCTTTATGCACTAAGCTGACAAAAGCCTGCTTACAATGTAAAAGAGTCTGGGACTATACCTGTATGAAGAGATTGGTTAAAGAAACAACATAGAGCTGGAGATATATTCCGACTAAGTTATTTTGATACAGAATTACTTATCCCATCCGGCCCAACAGCCTTACCAACTCGAAGGCTTTTCAAGACAGATTCAACTTCCTCTGAAGTAAGAAAGATATTACTTAGGGACTGTCAACAGGGTAAATATGAATATCAGGTATCTCAGCATTTCTTTCATCGAGCAAAGTTTGGTCTTAAAAGAAATCATTTAATATATTTGCCTTATCACACTCTTCTGCATAAGTTTGACCATTTGTTTCAAGAGGGAGATAGAAGGTTTTGAGTTGGGAGCTATAAAGTATTTGAGCAATTTCCATCACTGTTTAGGTGATACTGAATCTGATTTTAATTTGGTAGCCATGCTCTCATTAAACGATTGCTTTGATTCTAGCATTAGTTATGTTACTCTGTTGCGCAAATTTCTAAATTTGGTCCAGTGTATTGGAAGATTGGTTTGTTTTGCTCTTTTATAAGCTATTTTGCGCTTTCTAATGTGCCTCTTGATTAAAGTTGTTATCCAGGGCGGATCTGACGGTCTAATAGTAATGACTTTGTTAGGTATACACATTTCAGTAATAGACTGTAGATGTTCTGTTAAGTTTTCGCAGTATGTGCTAATATCATTGTTTGGAAGTGGTTCCAGTTGGTAGATGATGCTTTTTGCCTTAACATTTCATAGTTACCATCATCATATTTCAATATGCGACGTTTAAAAGATAAACATTTGGGATTGCAAAAGTTAAAAATTCCAAAAAACAGAACAATGGTAGCGTATATCTTGGTGCAAGAAAGGGTCACCAACTCTACTAAGTATCAGATGTTCATTGTTATTAACAAGTAGTAAGTCAATGAGAGAAGTTTCTGTAAAATGTGTGGGTTATTCTATAGATTGGACCAGAGAGAGTTGTTCACAAAGAGAAGTAATTTTACGAGCTGATTGGAAATTTTGCATATTCAGATTGAAATCACCTGTTATAATAATATCATTTACATCAGAATCAACTGCCAGGTTAATCGAATCTTCTATTGCAGAAAAAATAACAGTTTTTTGGGGCGTGCTGGTAGTCTCAAGTTTACAGTTAAAATGGTTATACATGTACCACAGAATACTGCATATGCGCGTTGAATCTTGACTCGTTAATAAGAAATATATACGCTATATGCTTTCGAAACAACTCTGAATGTCCATTCGCTTTAGTTGAACACGAGTTTTGTCTCTTTGATATGTCGAGAGGTGTATTTTTATTTTTATCGTTATTGAATTGCTGTAGATTTTTTCGGGAGAATCAGCGTAAAAGTCTTTTTCGGTGTAAAAATCGACGACCGGAGCATGGTTTACCTACATCAGTAAACGGCAGAGAGATTTCGCATTTTCGCGAAGGTTTTATTTTTGCGGTTTCGCGAAAATAAAACCATGGCGAAAATTTCTGAATTACAGTACCAAGTGACGGATTTGGGAGACTATTTTAACCGTCTAAAGCATCTTGATATTGGTCTGCAAATTCAAGGTGAATGCGCGTGAATCAGCAGATCCTTGGCTGCTCAAATACACAAGACAGTGAAGCGTATAGAGGCTCTGGCCAAGCATCTCTTAGTGCTCCACTGAATGACTACGCGCGCACATTTAGAGATACAAGTCGAATACCATGCGCGAACCTAGAAAGTTTTTTTTCAGAGAGGGCTCCAACTCTGACGTTTTTTTTTTGTTGTTGTTTTGTTTTTAGTTGATGAGAGGAGAGGATCCAAATTCCACTAAAACAGGGCCATCATCGTCCCGCCAGCGAACCGCCATTAAATGGCGTTTCGCTGGCGTGCTGATGATGGCCCATCATTGAATGCTTACTTGGTAGCTGTCAATTTTCAGGGTATCCGGACAAGCATTGCTAAGAAACCTATAGCTTTGTGATTTTACAGTGTGTGCGGGGGGCGTCTGGACCCCATCCGGATCCGCGCATGATTACAAGGGGATGACACTATCCATCTAATTATTTAACTCCCATTATTATACCAAACCATTCGTACAATACATACGTGGAACTCGACAAAATTTCAGTGAGCATGGTCAGGAAATACCACAATAACACTCTGCATACATGTACCAACCCACGGTACTGTGAGGAAGAGCCATAGAATATTTACAGTCACTAGACATCAGGAAGACAGTTAATATAAAGCAACCCGCTCTCTATTCCTCGTCAATATGATTGCAAAACTAGAAAGGACACTAAGAAGTGCATAATAAAACATAAAACACTGAAACCCCCACAAATAATGAGAGGAACATTAAACAATGAATCAACACCGACAGAACCACCACCTTAGAACGCCTAAGCCACCGGGATTGAGTAAGGGAGGCTTAAATGTATTTTATTGGCGTTAAATCTTCGCCCTAAATTATGTTGTTGTTGTTGTTGTTGTTGTTGTTGTTGTTGTTGTTGTTGTTAAAACACAAACATGGAGTCTAAAACTGATATGGCTGTATTGTGCGAAAACATATCCACGCATATACCACTTCCCTTGTTTCTTTTCGAACTGAAACCAATACCTATTACTACCTAACGTACTATATAAAGAGTTATTAAGCATTTTTGACTGTTTGGCAACTTTTCCGTCTCTGCCGGTTCGATCCTGTTTCGAGGAACTGTTCCCCGGGAAAACATTTTTAACTGTTTCCCAGTCACGTGATAGGCTGATCAGCTGTACACTGATTACGTCAAACGTATTACTTAGCAGCGTCACGCTGTAGGAAAGTTTTGTTTGATTTGATTTTTACGTCCCAGTCCACACTTTTTCAGTTATGTAGGAATCGAACCAGTACTAAGCAAGGATTATTGTGACAACGCAGTGACGCCTTTGGGGCTCAAAACCACAACACATAAGCATTTTACCACTTCTACGCTGTATAAGATGAGTATTTGATGCAAAACGGAAAACTCGCCTAATCTGTTCAAATTTGGTTACAAAGTGTTCCGCTCATTCTAACTAAGAAAACGAGTAACAACACCCTATGTTTCTGAACACAAACAACGAAGTTATTGGAAGTTAAAGGGGCGCTCCCGCCACAACATACCGTACGCGCATCAGCATCGCGCTTATTATTACCCTTTGTTAGTTTTGAGTTGGGTAATAAAACAACTATTTCATACCTTTCTGTGCAACAGTCAAAACTATCACCCCCTCGGTGCTGTGAATGACCCGCTGCACTGTTGCCCTCGGCCTCCAGCCTCGGGCAACAGTGCATCGGGTCGTCCACAGCACCTCGTGGGTGATAGTTTTAACTGTTGCACAGAAAGGTATGAACTATTTGTATACTGACGTCAACAAAAGACGCCTCATCAATTCAGGAAATATGGCCTGTTTATGAACTACTCTAACACCTTTATATTAAAAAAAACATATGTTGTAGGTGCGTAAAAGAAAAATCTCTCTGGGACGTTTCTTTTCGCATTTAAGAGGAGGAAAATAACTGATAATAATATACTAAAGGACTTTAAAAACGCATCACCTAGATTAAATCTTTTATTTCACAAACCCTGAGAATGTTGGCGAAATAATTTTTATTGCATATCAAAGTCTGACCATCTTGTAATGTGTCCTAGAAAACTCATGGTTGTAAATTTACTTTCAGGTATTGAAAAAGTATCCGTTTTAAGAAAGGGTGGTCGCTTTTGAAGGACACAAATTCAGCTGCAAGTTAACACGCGCGTTTGTTTTGATTCCTGACTCAACAGATTTGCGTCCTTTGCTTTTTTCATGATTGCACATTCATTATTGAACGATTAGAAATAAATTGACAGTTTGGTATGCTCAAAATTACACCCCTTTAAAAATACCGACACAACCCACCCACCCTGATAACTATAGTCTAGTAATAAAATTCAACGTCTTGGGCCTTTCAAAGTTTCGACTTTTTACGTCCGGTTTTATTGGAAGAGGCTAAGGGCATACACGAATGACAGATTATGCATAAATTACGCTTGTATCACGTGTCTTTTGTATTGTGCGGGTGACGTTAACGTAATTTTTAAGACGTTCTCGATCACATGACAGAAGATCTCCTGCCATGATTTACATCAAAACGTCTTCCCCATATGACTGCCAGTGTATGTAGTCAATATCAGTAATGAAAGCGTGCATAAAGGTAACTTATGGAAATATTTCTAAAAAGGAGCTATAAATTGATGTTCAAATTTGACGTTTATTTTCGAACTATTGAAGTTATCAATTACTTTTAATTAGAAAAAGTCTATAAACTCTTTTGGTAATATGGTATCATACATGCCACAGTTTAAACATTAAAACAATCAAAAAACTTCATTTAATTGTGCTGAAAGGTGTTGGATGCTGTATGTACCCATGTGACGTCATCAGCAGCGTCGCGTGATAGTGCATTCAAATAAAAGACTGATTATACCAATTCTGGGTTGCACATTAAAACCTGCAAGTAACTATTCAATCGCATGTACGGTTTGCAAGAAAAGTGCAAACGTATGGTGATGCGTTTTCAAATCCTCTAGTATAATTTTTGGTTATTCATTTTATGTTTACCACCCAATAATTCGAACTACTGATACTTTGAAATCAACCATTTAGTCACGAGGACTTTAACTGTATGAGATTCGACTGTATAAAAATTCGACGTTGTCATGCTGAGTAACAATACTTTTAGGGACCAAAATATATAAGGCTTTACTAAACAACAATGGCACAGGAGAGTTGCACTACATGCCCCTCATGTGTATTACTTAACGAACTGTCTGATTGATGTTCTGTGTACATGTAGTATCTGAAATGAGCCGTGAAATGAGATTTTTTAGGCTTTGACTGAAAATGACCACGCGGACCAGCGCCTCTACATCAAAACTGCGTGGAAGAGAAAATTAATATCCCCGCAATTGTTCCTATTTGCAAAAAATGACATTTCAACATTTTGACCTATTTTAAAATGATGTTTATGTTGTTTTTCGCAGTCTTAAGGGGACACTGTCTCCCATTGGCATCTTTATCATTAATGTGTTTCCAATGTTCTGTCTGAATTATCTCATCGGTTCCATTAATACAAGAATAGGCAGTGAATGCGCTTGAGGATAAACACACTATTTTAGCAGTCTTTAGACTAAAGAAATCTAAAATGTACCACTTTATATGCTTATAGAAATTCCCCATATAATAGATAAGAACAAAGAACAATTTAAATGAAAATGGTTTGCCTATCCTGAATATCTTATTGTATAACTTGTTTTAACATAATAATTTCTGCTGGTCTCAAAGGGCTTTCCTGACTAGACATTATATAAAGACGTATAGCCACATGAAATGTACAAATTTGAAATAAATAGAGGATCTTACATGAGTGCTCATGTTTTATTGAATTTATTAAACGAGTTGAGGAAAAGAGATAAAATGCGAGGCTTGCCGAGCACTTTATCTCTTTTTCGCAACGAGTATAATAAATTCAATAATACAAGAGCACGAATGCTAGATTCTGTTTATCATATGACAAATACTTTTAAATCTCATTTCTGGCGTAAAAACGTAATAATGTTGTCATTATGTGCGCAACGTTGTCATGAACATCATAACGTTTGCCGTAAATCTATAAACCACTAGTGGTTTACCGATTTTATTGCATCGTGTTATTTTACTCCCAGACGCAACGTCATATGATAAATACATTTTCTGTGATTGTAAAGACAAACTAGAACTATCGATGGACCATAGCTCATATCCACACATACATGTCCAGTATATGCCAATTGTATGACATTTCTGTGTCGCAGGACTGGTCATTTTTGTGTCCTTACCTTACCTTGCCTTACCCTACCTACCTACCTACCTACCTACCTACCTACCTCGTGTTAATGTTAACCATTCATCAATTCACTTTCTGTCATTCTCCATATATATATGTATGTATTGTTATTTTATGTCACAATAACGATGAGCTGTACATGCTTATGTTGTGAATAAACTACTTACTGTGTCCGTCCGCAACACTTTTGGGGTGCCTGGTACGTGTAATCTGCAACTCCCAAAAAAATCATTCCTTTATATTCAAACCTATAATGATTGTTCACACATTCACGATGGACACTTATTATTTTGTGCACATTTCAATGATGTTTTCTAATTTTTGGGGTGTTGAAATTCTTGCCAAAATGCTTAAATAGTGTCTGGTTTGTGCAATCTGTAACTCGAACAGTTTTCATTCATTTATATTCATACTTTATATTACTTTTTGCATAATGATTGTTCACAAATTGAAGATATGCAACTTCTTTTGATAATATTTTATTATATCATCGGGGGTGTTGAACTAAAAAAATTATTACGTCTACACCACCTTTGGGTGCTTACATTGAGTAATATGTGTGTAATCTGTGTAATCGGTTACTCCAGCAGGTTTCATTCTTTATATTCAAACTTTGCATAATGAGTGTTCACAACATTGAAGATGTGCACCTTCTATTATATGCACATTTGATAATATGTTATCATACTTTCGGGAATGTTGAAATTAGACATTATTACGTCTACACATGGTCCGCCTTTCACAATCAAATTATGTACGCCTCGTCCAGAAATTTGTAAGCAAGGTCATTGAGGATCAGAAAATAAGCCACTACAAGGGACATTAACTCATTAGCTCATTCGTAGGAAATTGAGAGATTAAGACAAGCAATAAAACCAAAGAAGAGATAGTAGAAGGGTTTCCCCCATAGAGTTACTACACCGTCACGCGCATGTGAGCCAATCCTAAAAGGGGAAACAGATTTGGCAGATTCTTGAGCATAATCAGGATCAGTCAGTAACTCCTGGCCTGTGATTTTGCCAATGGCGAACTTCCATATTCTTTCCAAGTCAAAGAGTCAGGGCCAGGGCAAGGGCCTCTCGACTTTAACGTAGTTGTTTTCTTCCAGCTATATAAGTAGCTGTTTTCAACACTCAAGTTGCAGGATCAATTCTACATCTGCTTTACAAGAAACATTCATTTTGGAACTGATGCCCCCGAAACATGGATTGGCCTTTTTTTATAACTATCGTGAGAGAAAATCTCGCGAATCGTCCCGAATCGTCGCCGATTTCTGTTAATTTGTGCTGCATTCGGCGTATTCTAAACTAATTCGTGATCGATTCTTTAACTTATTGCAGTATTTCCAAATATGTTATTGCACATCGTAGTGGATTCGTCACAGTATTTTGTGCTTGACTGCATTACATCCCTTGGTATAGATACTGACGCATATAAAAGTTAATAGTATTTTTTTTTTGGGGGGGGGGGGATTTATGAAAAAAATATTGTTTAGAGCGACATAATTCTTGTGGTCTATTATAATTCAACTTTATTTGATACACCGAAGACAACCTTAAAGTGTACCAGTGTCTTGACAATGCTAAAATGTATAAGTATGCATTTGATCAAAATATATGGCGCGGTTCAAGAGTTATGAGCATTTTCACTTTAAGACCTAGTCCGGCCAAAATGATGCTCGACAAAGCCTCGTCATCATTTCGCATACCAGTGACTGGTCAATATTATAACAAATAAGTATGCAACATTTGATCCAATGTATCATGCTGTTCAAGAGTTATGAGCATTTTCACTAGCTGACCACAATCAGCTGAAATGATCGTCCACCAAAAAGGTTGTTAACACATAGTTAAGACACATTTTGCCTTGATAACCCAAAGTCTGCATATGCGATAAGCTCTTTTCCGCCAACTGGTTATCAGTCTGCCGTGATGATAACCGGAAGTCATGTATTTTGAACGGAGAGAGGTTATCATGCCTGGCACGTAACGTTGATCATTTTATGACGTCAGATGTAAACAAGTGGCGCGACGTAACGCAAAAATTACGCCATTCCTCTGTTTTACTTACATTTTTTTAACGCCAAACGCGTTGAAATAGTGAAATGGAATTATATGATAAACAGATTATAACATGGGGTTTTCGTTATCAGCCCTCGAGCTAAAGCTCTCGGGCTGATAATGGGGTCTCGGGTTGATACTTCGGGCGATAACCAAAACGCCATGAGATAATTAGAGATTATCTCATGGCGTTTTGGTTATCGCCCGAAGTATCAACCCGAGACCCCATTATCAGCCCGAGAGCTTTAGCTCGAGGGCTGATAATGGTCGAGGGTTGATACTGAGTTCGATAACCAAAACCCCATGTTATAATCTGTTTATCACATATCCATTTTACTATTTCAATACGTTTGACGTAAAAAAAATAAGTACAACAGAGGAATGGCGTTACGTCACGCAACTTGTTTACATCTGACGTCATCAAATGATCAACGTTACGTGCCGGGCATGATAACCTCTCTCCGTTCAAAATACATGACTTCCGGTTATCATCACGGCAGGCTGATAACCAGTTGGCGGGAAAGAGCTTATCACATATGCAGACTTTGGGTTATCACGGCAAAATGTGTCTTAAATATGTGATAATCTCTAATTACACATGCCAGTGGTTTGATATTGTTGACATGCATTTGTATGCAAAATGTGATTGAAATATACCAAGCGATTCAAGAGTTATGAGCATTTTCAATAATTGCTAATGGATGGACGTACGGACGGACTCCCATAGTGATTATAGTGCAATAAAAACCGATCAAAATACAGATCTTATTCTCTGATGGCTGTGGTAGATGACTATCTTTCCATGTATTGTTGTTATGCATGAAGGACACTTAAAAAACAGCAATGATTGCTGTACAGGCCTCTAGATTACGATATTAGAAATTAATTTTCTAATTTATCAACCAAAACATATGCTGCTGGTACTCAAAGAACCGTCTCTTTGAGCACTCACAGCAAATGATAGAACTGATAGATAGGAAACTATTCTAATTTGAGCCGTGACATGAGATTTCCAACAATGTGGTATGTGCGACCAGCAAAGCCTCAGAACAGCCTGCGCATACGCGCAGTCTGATCAGAGCCTTTGCTAGTCACTTATATACTCTTTGAGTGTTAAGCTACTGATTGAACATCATTTGAAGCTTCTAAGCTTAAAAGGAGGTTGCACAGGCTCGTCTGAATCTAGACTTGTCAAAATGCTACATTGTAGGAAATCACATTTCGCGGCTCTTTTTTTACGCACAATGATTTTGTTTACCTCAAGCGTTGCTGGAATATAAGACAATGGCTACGATAACATCTACAGTCAGTTATAACCAATATATTCATAGTTCCCCAAACATAGAACATAATCAAAAGTGCAGACCCAGATAAAATGATGCAGAATACGGCATCTCCTCAGAGTGTGTTCGTTTTACCTTCTTAAAAATAATTTCAGTAAGGAGTCTCACCAGGAATCCCTATTTTTTGATCAATCTGACATAATGAATAGAGGATCTCTTGTACGAGTGTTTATGTATTGTTGAATGTATTAAGGAAGTCGGGGAAAAGAGATAAAATGCGAGGCTTGTCGAGCATTTATCACTTTTTCGCAACGAGTTTAATACGTTCGATAATACAGAAGCACAAACGTTAGATTCTATTTATCACACGACATTTAAAATACTTTGAAATCACATTTTGGCGTATAAACCTTAAGGTTTTATGATTCCATAAACAGACCAAAATTTGAAGTCTGACAGAGAGATGGTTGCTTTGCTTGGTTTGTCTTCCTGATGTCTCGTGGTGGTTGTGTGGCTCTTCCTCGCGGTACCATGGGTTTGTATGCGGTTTGTGATTGTGGTATTTCCGGATCATATTCACTTACTATTTTTGTCATTATATACGCAGCGTTTGTATAAAATCACCAGGGCAGCGTTTCACTAACAATCTTAGCGCTAAGAAAATCTTAGGCTTAAGAACTTCTTAAGGATTGTCGTATCTTTTTCTTAAAGTGCGTTTCACTAACATTTTCTTAAGCGCGGTGCATTTCATAGCATTTTCTTAGCTAAGAATTCTTAAGCTACTCTTCCGTCGGAGGTAAGAAAATCCATAGCAACGAGCGCGCGGGCGTAAGCGCGGACGTAATTGAAAGCATCAAAACAGATCAGAGAAAATTGGGCGACAACTATAAAAAAAGGTCTCAAATACTTTAAAAAGAGGGTGGTGCGCTTATCATTCTCGTATTTACATAGAAAAAATAATTCATGAAAGTTACTTCTTACATTTGAAATTATTCTTATCACTCTGATTAATAAAAATAAGTGTGACTGATCTAGTAAACACTTGTAAAAATTCAGCTCTTGAAAAATCTTGTAGGCAAAATAAGCCTACGGGACGGTATCGATTCGCCACTTTTAAAACTTCTGACAGGGAGCGCAGTGTGCTTGACTCGGTAAAGAATCAAATCAAACGAATAAACAAACAAACAACACTTTTGACCAAGACTGTTGGTCGTTGAAAAATGCACAGCATATCTAGCTGTTAACCTGTGCTACATTTTATGACTTTCACGGGCCATGCGATGACTGGACATGACTGAGGGTCTGGATGGGGGGTCTGGTATTCACTATTCGTTAAAAATTTAGCCCATTATTCGTCTCATTAAAATTTGGGGTTATTCATTAAAACAAACCAATTATTCATCAACAGTAAAAAGGTGGCAAAGAAATCTGACTATTCACTATTCATTATATTTTTCTTCAATTCATTAAAAAATAGGATTATTCATTATTTTTAGGCCCTCAATATTCACTATTCATTATTTTTTGGCGCATTATTCACTATTTATTATAAAAAGGGCCATTATTCACTAATCATTATACCCCATCCAGACCCTCATGACTGTTACAGGTTATGCGTAGGCATGAGTTCGGAAGACTATCACGGATCATGCAATTACTGCTACGGGTCATGCGGTGAATGGGCATGAGTTCCGAAGAGTTATTTGTCTTGCAATGCATTCGTCATTCCATAAATTGACATACGTTCTGATGCGATGATTCGGCACGACTCACTGTTCATGTGTTGACTGTGTATGTGTTTTGCAGACTTTCGTGTGCCAGGCAATAACTGTCACGGGTCAAACGATGAATTTTCATGACTACTGTCACGGGTCATGCGATTACTGGATACGAGTTGGGAAGATGCGAATACTGGGCATGGCTGTCAAGGTCATGGAATGTCACGGTTCGATGATTGGAGATGACTGTTACGGGTCATGGCTTGGCTGTCTGAGTTTTGATGACTATCACGGGTTATGCGATGACTAAGCATGAGGTCTGAAGGCTGTCATGGGTCATGCGATCACCGGGTATCACTGTAACAGTTGATACGCTGAATGTGCATGTTTGTTTTTTTAGACTGTCACGGGTCAAGCAATGGGTTCGAGCCTCACCGGCATCACTGAAGCCCTGGAAGGGTTTTTAGGGATACAGGGACATTGGCAAAAAAATTAAAGGGATATGGGATATTTTTGTAAATACTTAAAGGGATACAGGATACTTTGATCAGTTTTAGGGATATGGGGTACAATGCTTTCTGAATTTGGGGATATTTGCCATATTTATTTTAAGGATATGAAATATTTTTCAAAATAATTAAAGGGATGTGGGATACTGAGACCCCCTCCCCCTTCCAGTGCCTCACCACTGCGTTGTGTTCTTGAGAAAGACACATTTATCCTTGCTTAGTACTGGTTAAACACAGGGAGACCTGTCCCGCCATAACTGAAAAATTAATGATTGGGACGTAAAAAATCAAACCAAAAAATCGGGAGGTGATGTCGTTTGAAGAAATTTCTTATCTAAAGCTCTGGTGGTCCTTTTGTTCAGCAGAACAAAACCATTTGTGCAGTTTTGGACTAGGGCATTATGAGGAATATTTCTGTAAAACTATTTTGAATTAGGACCAGTGATTTAAGAGATGTCATTTAAAGATATATTATCTAGAGCTATGGCATCCATTTTGTTCTGTGTTACGAAAGCATTTGTGTATCTCTGGTAGAGAGCATCATCAGGAATAATTCTGTGAAATTATTTTGAATTTGGACCAGTGGTTCAGGAGAAGTCGTTTAAAGATATTTCCTATCTTGAGTACTGGCGGTCCCTTTGTTTGGCGGAGCAGAACCATTAAAAATTTTGTGCAATTTCGATAGAAAGCATCATGAGGAACAACTCTGTGAAATTATTTTGAATTTGAACCAGTGGTTCAAGAGATGTCATTTGAAGATAGTTCTTATCTAGAGTTCTGGTGGCTTTTTTCTTCAGCAGAGCGAACCATTTGTGCAATTTTGGTGGAGGGTATCACGCGGAACAATTCTGTGAAACTATTTTGAATTTTGACGAGTGGTTCAGATGTCGTTTAAAAGATTTCTTATCTAGAGCTCTAGCGGCCCAAATGGCCATTTATGCAATTTTGGTAGATGGCATTATGGGGAACATTCCTGTGAAATCATTCTAATTTGTACCAGTGGTTCAGGAAAGAAAAAAGTTAAGGACGACGGACGAAACCGATCACAATAGCTCACCTTGAGCCATTTAATGTCATTATTACAAGGCTTTATGTGATTGGCGACACAGGCAGCCAGATGATGCTAAATGATGCTAGGGTACTCCATTCAGTGATATGTTACTCGATATATCACATGACTTAACCATTGGGGTGTGTTAGAATTGTTTGCTTCACTTTCAACATGTGTTGATCTATCTAGTCTGTACCGATTAGAGCAATGATGCTTCTATATTACGAATCGCAAGGCAATCTGGGTTGAAACTGGCCCCGAGGTTATAAAAAAATATGCTCAACTTAGCTCGCACGAAATTGTTGGCATTTTAACATTTATTAGCATGATATAAATACAACATCTGAGGGACTTAAGGCAAGAAACTTTTTTATATGTCAGTATTGTAGCTTTTTAATGAGCAGATGAAATTGCGTGCTCAGTTGAGTTGAGAATGAAAAAACTTTTATAAGCACCGGGCCTGCATGCAAAAAGACACATCTGAAAGAGTGGTCCTACTCTTTGATCCAGAGAGAAATGAATTCAAGAATAGTTTCACCAAAAAGAAGTTTACTGATATAGCCAAATTTTTGCTGATTACTGAGTGTTGAGCCTAAATTTTACTGATTACCGATATTTGTACCTAATATTTACTGATTACTGATTTTGTGGCCTAACTTTTACTGATTACCAACTTTTGGGCCTATATTTTACTGATTATTTTTTTTCTGATGTACCCCATTGAGACCCTCATGACTGCAAATTTGATCTTGTGAGCTGCACCGTATAGTCATATTAATATCAAAAAGTTGCCCCTTATGAACGTTTACTTCAACTGACCGTCTGATTTCCAAAAACAATATTTCATAGGGTCAAACTTGACCAGAGGTACATGTAAACTAGGTCAATGTAAACTTAATCCCTGCAGTACTCTTCGGGAACTATGTTGACTGAAGAATGGCGTGCGGACAATGACGACAGACATTAGAGGATCACAAAAGCTCATACTGAGCCCATGGCACAGGTGAGTTAAAATAAAGGGATGCTGATTGTTAAAGACTACCATTTACTGTGATTTGACTACCATTCACTTGGTATTGCTGGTGTAAAGTGGAGGGGATTAAAGTTATAGATCCCTGTGGTACTCTTGGGGAACTATGTTTACATAATGACAACGGACATCAAAGGATCACAAAAGCCCATATTGACCATTCACATGCCATTGCTTGTCTAGAGAGGTTAAAATGTTAACTCCCTGTGTGCAGGTGAGCTCAAAATACAGCATTTTACAAATGAAATGATTTACCATGGCAAAAGCGTCTAGATGTAGGGTCGTTTTTCCAACATCCTTTGGTTTCTTAGCAATAGTCGATCATGCATAGTCTGAAAAGTTTGTTGTACTGCACAAGTTTATATACAGTTAAACAGGTTTATAAACAAAAACGTTGAGCGTAAAAATTGTAAATATGTTCTTACACATCAGTTTTATCATATGTTTTGGGTACTCAAAACAATTGTCTCATTGAGACGTGTCTCATTGAGACGGTTCTTCTGATCATCCACAACATATGTTTTGGTTAAGAAATATGAAAGTTATTATTTTGTTAAGCACTCTTAACTAAAGGCCTGTCGTTAAATCAAAGTCCCTAGGGCCAAACTTTTCGTTGTTTTATTTGAAGTTTGAATAAATATAGCTGATCTATTAAAGGATAACCAGTGCATAGGCTAAACATGATTACTTTCACTTTTATATATCCAAAGATATGCTGTATGTCTAATGGAGACATACAAGAACCATGTCAATGCGATGTGCTGTATGAAGAACATTTGCACACAAACAGGAGCAGTCTCACTGAGTCTGCCCTAAGTACATTTAAGTCAGCATATCTTTAGATAGCAAATACGGAAGATACATTGTAATAGTGAACAAAATCTGTTAAATGCAGCTGTATATATTACATATTGGACTTTAAAAGGTAATTTAATGTTTAAGGATTCGAGTTAATGAGAGAGTACACTGTAGTGGTCATGTATAAACTGAAAAAAAAAACACACACAACTATTAATTAAACACTGCTTTTTTTATTGAGCTTCGTCTAGTAAAACCCATGCTACACTCTAACACTTCATGGAATGTTAACTTCTTTGAAAGCTTTTTATCCAATTGTGTCTTATTCAAAAGTTTCACTTTCTCAAATGGTGCTACTTCGAATCCTACACAAAACTTGGGCCTCTGAGACTTGTAGTTGTAGTAACTCCACCTTGTCTGTTTCTGTATAGTAAACATCTCTGATTAATATCTGAAAGAAAAAAAATGAACTTCTAAGTTTCAAAGTGATAGACAGCGTTTAACATAAAAATGATATCAAACACACTTACCAATTTAAGACTAGCACATTGAGAAACGGTGCAGATCCAATCACACATTACTAAGACAATGTAACATTCTACAATAATATCCAATGGTGTGAATAAAGCTGACGGAAAAAGGAAAAGACTTATTTATACGTGCCACTATCAAAGATCAAATTTATTCTCAACGATAATTTAAGAGTTGATCATTATATGTGAGGGGGAGATGGAGGGGATGGGTAGAAGAGGAGGAGATAGGAGGAGGAGGAGGTGAGAAGATAGGAGGAGGAGAGTGTTTAGGAGGAGGAGATGGAGGGAATTGGTAGTAAAGGAGGAGATAGGAGGAGGAGAGTGTTTAGGAGGAGGAGATGGAGGGGATTGGAAGTAGAGGAGATGGGAGGAGGAGGAGGGGGAGTAGGTGAGAAGATAGGAGGAGAGTGTTTAGGAGGAGGAGATGGAGGGGATGGGTAGTAAAGGAGGAGATAGGAGGAGGAGGAGGAGATTTTTTAGGAGGAGGAGATGGGGGGGATTGGTAGTAGAGGAGATGGGAGGAGGAGGAGGAGGAGGTGAGAAGATAGGAGGAGGAGAGTGTTTAGGAGGAGGAGATGGAGGGGATGGCTAGTAGAGGAGGAAATGGGAGGAGGAGAGTGTTTAGGAGGAGGAGATGGAGGAGATGGGAGGAGGAGGTGGAGATAGGATGAGGAGGGTATTTAGGAGGAGGAGGTGGCGGGGATGGGTAGTAGAGGAGGAGATAGGAGGAGGAGGTGAAAAGATAGGAGGAGGAGAGTGTTAAGGAGGAGGAGATGGATAGTAGAGGAGGAGATAGGAGGAGGAGGTGAGAAAATACGAGGAGGAGAGTGTTTAGGAGGAGGAGATGGGTAGTAGAGGAGGAGATAGGAGGAGGAGGTGAGAAAATACGAGGAGGAGAGTGTTTAGGAGGAGGAGGTGGGTAGTAGAGGAGGAGATAGGAGGAGGAGGTGAGAAGATAGGAGGAGGAGAGTGTTTAGGATGAGTAGATGGGTAGTAGAGGAGGAGATAGGAGGAGGAGAGTGTTTATGGGGAGGAGATGGGTAGTAGAGGAGGAGATGGGAGGAGGAGGAGGAGGAGGTGAGAAGATAGGAGGATGAGAGTGTTTAGGAGGAGGAGATGGGTAGTAGATGAGGAGATAGGAGGAGAAGATGCAGGAGATGGGTAGTTGAGGATGAGATAGGAGGAGGAGGAGGTGAGAAGATAGGAGGAGGAGAGTGTTTAGGAGGAGGGGATGGGTAGTAGAGGAGGAAATAGGAAGAGAAGATGGAGGAGATGGGTAGTTGAGGAGGAGATAGGAGGAGGAGGTGAGAAGATAGGAGGAGGGGATGGGTAGTACAGGAGATAGGATGAGAAAATAGAGGAGATGGGTTGTTGAGGAGGAGATAGGAGGTAGAGGAGGTGAGAAGATAGGAGGAGAATAGTGTTTAGGGGGAGGGGATGGGTAGTAGAGGAAGAGATGGGAGGGGGAGGAGGAGGTGAGAAAATACGAGGAGGAGAGTGTTTAGGAGGAGGAGATGGGTAGTAGAGGAGGAGATAGGAGGAGGAGGTGAGAAGATAGGAGGAGGAAAGTGTTTAGGAGGAGGAGATGGGTAGTAGAGGAAGAGATGGGAGGAGGTGAGAAGATTGGAGGAGGAGAGTGTTTAGGAGGAGGAGATGGGTAGTAGAGGAGGAGATGGGAGGGGGAGGAGGAGGTGAGAAAATACGAGGAGGAGAGTGTTTAGGAGGAGGAGATGGGTAGTAGAGGAGGAGATAGGAGGAGGTGAGAAGAAAGGAGGAGAAAGTGTTTAAGAGGAGGGGATGGGTAGTAGAGGAGGAGATAGGAGAAAATAGAGGAGATGGGTTGTTGATGAGGAGATAGGAAGTAGAGGAGGTGAGAAGATAGGAGGAGAAGAGTGTTTAGGAGGAGGGGATGGGAGATAGGAGGAGGAGGTGGGTAGTTGAGGAGGAGATAGTAGGAGGAGGAGGTGAGAAGATAGGAGGAGGAGAGTGTTTAGGAGGAGGGGATGGGTAGTAGAGGAGGAGATAGGAGGAGGAGATGGAGGAGGTGGGTAGTTGAGGAGGAGATAGTAGGAGGAGGAGGTGAGAAGATAGGAGGAGAAGAGTGTTTAGGAGGAGGGGATGGGAGATAGGAGGAGGAGGTGGGTAGTTGAGGAGGAGATAGTAGGAGGAGGAGGTGAGAAGATAGGAGGAGGAGAGTGTTTAGGAGGAGGGGATGGGTAGTAGAGGAGGAGCTAGGAGGAGGAGATGGAGGAGGTGGGTAGTTGAGGAGGAGATAGTAGGAGGAGGAGGTGAGAAGATAGGAGGAGAAGAGTGTTTAGGAGGAGGGGATGGGAGATAGGAGGAGGAGGTGGGTAGTTGAGGAGGAGATAGTAGGAGGAGGAGGTGAGAAGATAGGAGGAGGAGAATGTTTAGGAGGAGGGGATGGGTAGTAGAGGAGGAGATAGGAGGAGGAGATGGAGGAGGTGGGTAGTTGAGGAGGAGATAGGAGGAGGAGGTGAGAAGATAGGAGGAGGAGAGTGTTTAGGAGGTGGGGATGGGAGATAGGAGGAGATGGTTGGTTGAGGAGGAGATAGGAGGAGGAGGTGAGAAGATAGGAGGAGGAGATAGGAGGAGGAGGAGATGGGTAGTAGAGGAGGAGATGGAGGAGATGGGTAGTTGAGGGTAGTTAACCACAACACCCACCATTTTCATCAGTAATGCCTCACTGTCACATGGTTAAATATTGGAAACTGTGATGTATGAAGTCTGAACTGTGAAGTGTGAACTTATATGTGTGAAGTAAGAACTATACACTGTGAAGTATAAAGTGTGACATGTGAAGTATTAAGTCTGAATTAGGAAGTGTTAATTATGAAGTGTGAAGCATCAAGTATGATGTCTGAACAATGAAGTATGCAATGTGAAGTATGAACTATGAAGTGTGAACTGTGAAGTATGAAGACTGAAATTCGAAATATGAACCATGAACCATGAAGTATGAACTGTGAACTTTTAAATGTCACTTACAGTTGTGCAACGAAGTCTGAACTATGAAGCATGCAGTGTGAAGTATGAATTAGGAAGTATTAACTTTGAAGTGTGAAGCATCAAGTATGAAGTGTGAACTATGAAGTAAAAAATGTGAAAAATGAACAATGAAATGTAAACTGTGAAGTATGATATTTGAAATATGAATTGTGGAGTATGAACTGTAAACATTTAAATGTCATTTAACGTTGTCTCCACCACATAACTAAGAATGTGAGGTATGAATTGTGAAGTATCAAGTGCGAAATATGAAGTGTGAATTATGAAGCTTGAAGTCTGAACTATGAAGTGGAAATATGAAATGCAAAGTATGAAGCGTGAAGCCTGGAGTGCAATGTATGAAGCATGAAGTATGAACTGTGAACTTAAAAATGTCTTTTTACGTTGTCTCACTCACATAACTATGAATTGGGAAGTATGAATTGTAAAGTATAAAGTGCAAAGTATGAAGTGAGAATTATGCAGCCTTAAGTCTGAACTATGAAATGTGATGTATGAAGTGTGAAGTGCTAACTGTGAAGTGTGAACTGTGAACTTCAAAGGTTACTTTACATTGTCTCCCACACATGACTATAAATTTGAGTATGAAGTGCCAAGTATGAAGCGTGAAGTCTGAACTTTGAAATGTGAACTATGAAGTCTGAACTATTAAGTGTGAAGTTTGAACTAGAATTAAGTGTGAAAACTGAATTATGAAGTCTGAACTATGAAGTGTGAACTGTTAAGTAAGAAGCGTCGACTTAGAAATGTGATCTATGAACAAAGAATAGTGTACTGTGACGTTTGGAGTATAAAGTCAGAACAATGGAAAACGGGAAAGTGTCATTTAAAAGTTCATACTTCACATTTCATACTTCACATTTTAATCTTCCCAGTTTATGGTTCACACTTCAAAATTCAGACTTTACCCTTCAGAGTTGAAACTTCACAGTTAAGATTTCACATTTCATTCTTTACATTTCCACTTCATACTTCATTGTTCATACTTCACAATTCAAACTGTGCAAAGTATGGTGTGAAATATGCAGCCTTAAATCTGACTTATGAAATGCGAACTACTAAGTGTGCAGTATGAAGTGTGAACTATGAAGTGTGAAGTATGAACGGTAAAGTATGAACTGTGAACTTCGAAAATGTTATTTTTCGCTGTCCCCCATTGCACATAACTATAAAGTGTAAAGTATGACTTTTGGAGTATAAAGTGTTAAGTATGAAGATTGAAGTCTGAACAATGAAGTATGAAGCATGAAATATGAAGTGTAAAGTATGAACTATGAACAGAAGGGTGAAATGTGAACTATGAAGTGTAAAGTTTGAATTCTGAACTGTCTAGTTTGAAGTACAAATGAAGTGAGAAGGAGCTTGAACTGTGAAGTATGATGTATGAAGTATGAACTAAGAGGAGTTTACTGTGAAGCTTTGAGTTTGAAGTCTGAACTATGGAAACATAAAGTGACATTTGAAAGTTCATACTTCATAGCCTATATGTCCCAGTTCATGGTTCACACTTCACAGTTCAAACTTCACAGTTCAGACTTCACATTTCATACCTCATAGTTCCATTTCACACTTTACTGTTCATACTTCTCAATTAACTTCACTCTTCATAGTTCTAACTTCAAATTTCATACATCATGCTTAGTAATTCACACTTCTAATATCACACTTTAAGATCTTCTTTTTTAATGTTTAAACCTTGTCATCGAAATGCCCTTGTTTACTATACAATAATACATTAACCCAATATTGCAAGATTGATGCGCTTTATATTGATTAACAAAAATGTACCATGCAACAACACACACCATTTTTATCAGTAATATGTCACAGTAAGGTGATTAAAGATCTTAAACCTATGTAGTGTTAACTTAGTGTGACTTGAAGTATGAACTGTGAAGAGGGAATTATGAAGTGTGGAGTGTTAAGTAAGGAGTGTGAATATGTACTTAAAAGGGTATCCTTTGGAAGCAAAGAATGCACCAAAGAACTGAAACTAGAGTGTGCATATTATAGAGTCTGAACTATGAAGAGTAAAGTTTGAACTATGAAGTGTGACATATGAACTGTGAAGTGTGAACTTAGAATTGTCACTTTCTGTGGTATTCCATACATTTAATAATGTATGAAGTGTGAAGTATGAACCATGAAGGTGAAGTATGAACTGTTAACTTTGAATTGTCAGATTTTGTGCCAAATATGAACACTGCCAGTCAAAAAATGAAGACAAGTTCATACTATAAGCCTTAAGCCAAAGGACCTCTGACGGTGGTAATGGGAATCACAGTGTATCGCTGCCTATTATTTTGATAAAAATTAAAGTCGATCAAATGCTTCCATCTTCATATATAAGCTCGCTATTGGTCTCTATTTTATGATTTTGCATTTGATTTCCTATTTCCATAAATGTACGGCTTTATTTTGGGGCTAAAATGGGCACTTTTTGTATTATACATATAGGAAATAGAAAAATATTTTTAAAACATCATTCTCCCCCGAGTCCCAACTAATCCTTTTGCACGTAAGTGTGTTCTCATATTATACATAATATATGTGAAAAGCTAGCTGGGACTCGGGGGGGAATGATATCCCACAGCCCAAAATGTGACGTCTGGGCGAGCCCCATCATTAGCATTTGGATTTTTGGTGCGCTCTCTTGAAAATCTTTTTTCCAGTATAATGAAATAATAAGTACACGTAAGCTTCCTTTCATAACCCATTAGTCATGACATATTACAACGTTTTAGCATATTTTTCTTCAGATTATGAAAATTGTCCTTTTACTAAATTCAGTTGGTAGATTATTTTGCACATATACTGTATTTATCCAATACACATAAACTACATGGCCATTGACTAGGTGTACTTTATGCATGGATGAATTGTTACAGTACATTGCTGCATAATATTGCACCAGGTAAATACATTGTCATCAAGGTTGAATATGGACTACAGTTGCACTTCAAAATATTTCTTAACAAATCAGATAGTAAAAACAACAACAAAAATAATCATTAAAATGCTCATGATTTTGGACTTTAAAATACTTTCACTTTGATTTGTAATCGAGGATTGATGATATAATACCCTTACACGTGAAAATAATTGATTTCTAAATGTTTTGGTGAAGTCAAATTTTGCAACCCCTACCCCCTTTGTTAGCGTCTCCTGTTTTGTCGTAGGGATCTGCCTGTCTAATTATAACCTTATATCGTTCCTAATACATCAAGCGTTCTATTCAAAAGAACACCAGCGATATCTTATGCATAGGGAAAATTTGGGAAGCATCTGAAAAATAGGCAGATACCCTATCAAAGTGTCAGAGGTCCTTCTAAGTCTATCTGACCTTAATTGTCCTTTTGAGTCCAATGTCATATTGGTAATCTAGAACCCTTGTTAAAATCTAAATTCAGTAGGCAATCATTGTGCCAAATTTGAACACCCTTGGTCGAAAAATGGAAAAAAGTGTTCGTTTTAGGAGTGGAAGGACATATTTTAAATATATTTTACCTTGACCTTTTACTCCAGAGTCATATTGGTGATCATAAACCTTCATTGTAATCTACACATCATAGGTAATCATTGTGCCACATCACCCTGAATCAAAAAATGAAAGAGTTTGTGTTATGAGCAAGTCTGAATGACAAATGGACCCGATTACAATATATGTCTAACATATTATCTAACTTAAAGTCACTTTTCTCAAAAAGGATGGATATAATTTTTTTAAGTTTGTTGCAGGCCATTCAGAGCAAACTGGGAAGATCTTGATGAGATTTGAAATTTTAAGACATCTAGGTTGAAAAACTGTTTGAAAAAGAGAGCATGTTTTCTATTTTTCATATGAGTTAAATGATACTTTACATCCCAGTCAACAAACGTTTGGTCATGTTGGGATGTTTCATCTGCGTTTAACCAGTACTATATAAGCAAAGCAAAATATTTGAGTGCAGAACTGTCTGTTTCTTTAATTATCATTTTAAATGTCTCATTGAGACGGTTCTTTTGAGTACCCACAACATATTTTTTTTAGATATTAAAAAGATAAGTATTTTTCAATCACACACACTTATCTGGAGGTAGAGGCACTCTTTTTACCCTTTTCTTGCTGTTTACGGCCATATCTGTCATCTGCTCGCTTCTGCTATCTATGTTTTTGGCGGCATTTATTGCAAACAATATGGACACGGATCAAACTGCTCCCTTTCGATCGAACTGTCTGATCAGGGCTCATAGTGTTTGTATTATCAGCAGGATAAGGGTTAATTCAGGCACAATTTGATTACAATGCTTATTTTGGAATACAAAAATGAAATAGAAAAGTACAGTCAGTCGAATCTCATAAATTCAAAGTTGTTTTATTTTTAAGTATTGAAAATTCGAATTATAGAGAGTTATACATAAAAATATATAACCCCCAAAAATGATTGTTATCATTTATCAAACATATGTTTTGGGTGCGTAAAAGAAACCTCTCAATGAGACATTTCTTTTATGCACCCAAATACATATTTTTTTAAAGACAGTTATAAAAATATTTCATAAATAGGTCCTATAAGCTCTTATCTGGATCCAGCGTGCCCCAAATTGATTTCGAATAATTAAGCGAGTATTTACAAAAAATTGGCATTAGAATTTTCGAGGTTTTACTGTAATTATGCCCCCAATTACTTTTCCTGCTGCCAAAAAAGCAAATTTATAGTCTATTATCTAGCAAGCAAAATATACAGTTATTAATTGTTATGCTTGCGTTCATTTATTAAGAGATATCATATTTAGAACGCAAATGTTGCCATCTAACTAGGGATTCAAAAATACATATACAGTTTGTCTAAATGTCAGACAGACATGCTGCACCTCACTGTGACCTCATTATCACAGCTTTCCCCCCACAGTAATTTGTAACCCCTCTCCCCCCTACAGGGATGGTCAGATGATAATTGGGATGATGTACATCTTGAATTCCCCCACAGGACCACAGTAGTCAGAAACATGATCTTCTGCAATGATGCAAATATAGTTAATATACCCCTAGGAATTTATCATTGTGCAATGACCCTTGAGCGGTCCCCATACATAGTGCAGAGCTTTTTATGACCATATTTCCAGTAGGGGATTCCCGGGGTCATATGTGGAGGGGGAGGGGGGGGGGGGGGCAGTGGTGTAAATGACTGGTGCATTATTTGATTGACAGAGGTATTAATGTTTGTCTGCAATTCAGGCTTTACAGCCCAGTCAATATATAAATAATGCATTTTAGCTCGAACACATTCTTCTGTCAGATAGAAAAAAATGAAAATGTTTTGTCTGTCTTTGGTGATACTTTATGTCCCAGTCAACATACTTGGAACCAGGGCTCACCCTGCCATCAGCCATTATAGTCATTTGCTATTAAAAATGTAGAGTGGCTACGAATATAATATATTGGCTAAAAAGTAAAAAAAACACACTCTAATCTAGGTGGTTCAAAAATTACATATCTGCGAAAACGTTTTTGGATTTTCCAAATTCTGCACACTTTACCATTGTGCCATATTTAACTCTTCGAATGCTGGATTTTTTCAATACCATCAGGGTGTCAAACATTTAGGGTCGAGATCAGGCCCGACAATTTGTCAGGCCTGACCTGGGTCCAAACTGTTTGCAAAGGTTATTAGCAGATGGCAAAAGTCATCGATTAAATATAGAACAACTGATTGATACTACTTTCTGGCTAAAACCTTGGCTAAAGTCAACTTCTTTTGGCTCCAACCTTTTTCCATTTGGCTAAAGTGTTGGCTACAACAAATTCTGAGCCAGGGTAAGCCCTCAGACAGATAAAATGAAAACATTTTGTCTGTCTGTGGTGATGCTTTACGTCCCAGTCAACAGTTTTACCACCCTATCTGGACGTTTCTCCAGTTGAACCAGCACAATTATGCAGATGATACAATGTCTTCCTCAAGGACACAACACAGTGCCTTGTGTGCAGTACTTCTTGAGGAGCTCAAACCAGCGACCCCTGGACTCGAGCTCAAGTCGAACACTACCATCAATAGGCCACTGCGCTCCTCAGCAGTACATGTAGATCTAACCTTATCCTTACTTAGGCTAATTTCTATGATAGGACTGTTTCAGCTGAGAAGCCATGTACTCACTCTGAAGATCTCTTGACTTGTGTAAACACATCGAGCAATGTAGCCTATCTGTGTAGACTATACAAAGACAGGTGTCAGCAGGCTCCAATTCCTCACTTTCTCTTGTGTCGGCAGACAGGTCGAATGAAATTATTGTTAAGTCCGTGACACACTCCTCTTGATATATAAAACAAACAATAAATGAATAGTTCAAAACGTGTCGATTCAAACCGAAAGTAGGATCGATTTCGTAGAACTCGGACTCTTTACACAGTCTAAATCATTTCCGGCGACAGGTACTCATCTAAAATAAATTCCCTCCGATAATTTTGTCGATAAATAGTACGTTTTGACAGAATTATAAGCGAATTTTGTTCCGTATGCTGGTTGGGATAGATGAAGGCGGCCATATTTACGAAATTTTCTGAAAGATAAGATCGCCTCCCCCCTGTCGTAAAGTTACGACAATATTTAAGAAAATCTTAGCGAAATCCTTAAGAAATTCGTAAGTCGATGGCGTTTGTGAAACGCAAACCGTTCTTAAGAATGAACTTACGAATTTCTTAGCGCTAAGAACGTTAGTGAAACGGGCCCCAGATATGTAACCAACAAGAGGTTATTAAAGAAATAAATTCGATTTTTAGTCTGTTCATGGAAACTTCAATACTTCGGTCTCTTGCAAAATCAACGTGAAGTTCTTATTTTGCAAGAGAACCGAAGTGTTCATGATTCCATGAACAGACCAAAGGGGTACGTGAGTTAAGGGGCTATTTTGGCCCTTTTAGAGCCAGAAACTGAAAATTGATTTTCACCAATTTCTTTTGATTGGTTTATTAGAAGAATAATTGAAGTGTACAATTTCGGCATTTATTTAAATATAACCGTTGCTATGGTAACAAAAATGGCCGACAAAATAGGCTTAAAACAGAGAAATTGCCACTTTGGACCAAATTTAAGTCTTTGGGAGACCGATTTTTTAAGAATTATAAATCAGCACAGTTAAACACCAATAAATCCTTTTAATATGTTGTGAGCCGTGTTAATTCTCATCTTCTGTTAAAATATCTTTTAGGTATTTGTTTGTGGTCTATATTAATTTCTCTGTCAAACCTCCCAATTTTGCTCCAAAATGGTCATTTTCCTATTTTCAGCCTATTTTGGCGGCCATTTTTGTTACCATAGCAACGGTAAAGTCAACATAATTATATGGCGACATTTTATTGAAAAAATGCATAAATTGCATTTATTTTGCTGAAAAATGGATTTTTATAGGGCTGAACCCACATGCTACATAACTACGCCAGTTCCGGCAAACAAAATGAAGCTTTTTCCTACATAGTACTACGCATAATGCGCCTTATGTACACACGAGGCTTGATTCGATTCTCGAATTATGCCGGGCTTTCCCGATTGATCTACTGCTATGGCTGCACTATAATAACAAGTGTAAGTTTACACCAAATTTTGTGACAGCTGAACTAGCACTGGTATTGGTGTAACACTGCAATAGCTCTACAACTAATTTCTGTTGCACTGTATTGATTCAGAGAATAACTACAACAATATCAGGTAGCATGTTTAACATTTATCACTGAAGAGTTGGTGGTATCAAACTCGTAAGGTAGGATAGCACATTTGAGTGTTGGTTTATACCAAAAAGGGTGGAAGCTTAGCTGTCACCTCTTTGGTGTTAACCTGCACACATTTTACAGTGTGTTTCTTATATTGAACGTTAATCTTTTGCCATGCTGTCTGTGAAAAGCAAATGTTGACAATACTGTACATTTGTGCAAGGTTGTGTGACCCTTTGCTGGTCCGTTTTGCGATTGTGCCAAAATCTGGCTCCGAAGTTACAAAACTTTGTTCATGCTCAACTTAGCTGGGCAAGAAATTTATTCTGCTTATTAATGTTAAAATGTCACTGTTGCATTTTAACGTCTATAAACAGGATACATACAACATCTGAGAGTTTTAATACAGGAAGCATCATTATTTTCATGAGCAATGCAAGTTTCAAGCGCAGTTGAGTTGAACATGAAAAAGGTTTTTAATAACTTCGGCTCAGAATATGTAAGCTTTCAATGCCAAAACTAAACTTAGATCAAAATAAGCTGTTTTTGAATTTTTAACGTATTTATGAAAGTTATTATTCTACACTTTTTAGCCACAGTTTTTTCAACAAATAAAAACGAGAAAATACGGCAAAGCAGCAATTTAGTTTCTGTTCAAATTGTATCACTTCAAAGAACAATATCCAGTATTTCCAAAACTGTGAACTGATAACCGTTGCCATGCAATTGCCAGCGTACAGAAGACAAAAAAGGGTATACAGTAAAACCTGTGTAAACGGCCACTCTCAAAAAGACCAAAAATTGGTTTTCATTACTGAATATCACTTCATGCAGGTCAAAAGTATTGCAGAATGCTCCAAGCGGAGCATTCTGCAATACTTTCAACCTTCATTAAGCTATCATTTGTTAATCATTAAGACCTTTTATTTGTTTTGTCTAATTTTGAGTTGCCGTTTTACACAAGTTTTACTTTAATGTTAAAGTATTTGTCACTCTATGGGATGGCGGTCAGGGCGGTTTGTCATTTAATATATCATCACTTTTGTTTGATACAGCTTTCAAATGACTTCTGTAGTTTCAGGGTTTTTTTAGTAGTAGACGACAACCCACTTTAGTTAAGTGCTGAAAGATGACAAGTTTTTTTTCAATTAAAAAAAAAAGCTTATATTTGTTTAACACATGCATCATTCCTACAACCGCGCAACTACTTATTTAGCATTTCATGTCAATGAAACCTCAAAATATAAGTTGTAAATAACATACATATTGCACTTTATTTTGTCATCCAGGAAAGTACAAAACTACATCAAAATGTGTTCATTTTACCATGCTACTTTTACTAAAACAAGAAAATTAATTGAGAATTTATGAACAAAAAAAGTTTAATCTTGTACAATCTCTAATGTATTGAGCATATGCTGTCGGTATTTGTTGGAATTGCCTTTATAGTTTACTCCGCCCCTTCCTGTGCTTCACAACTAATCAGTTTGCACAGAAATTTAAGTTTTTTTGCCAACTTAATCACATATTTTGTCAATATGTGTAATATCTACTAAGTAAATCATTAAGTAAATCCGTGAGGTGGTCGATGCGACCATTTTCAAAGGAGAAGACTTAAAGTACGTCATAGATCATAAATTACAATTATAAAGAAACTAAGTGGTTCACTGGCTGCGTTCGTTCCCACTTAATTCCTTTATACATGTATTTGTGGTCAACTTAATAACATATTTTGCTAATATGTGCAATAACTATTAAGTAAATTCATTCAGAAATCCGTTAAGTGGTCAATGCGGCCATTTCCAAATGAAAGGACAGGAGAAAACTACAATTAGGTCATAGATCATATATTACAATTGTAAAGAAATAAAGTGGGTCACTCGCTGCGCTCATGCCCACTTAATTCCTTTATAATTGATATATATGATCTATAACCAATACTTATAATTGTAATATATGATCTATAACCTATACTTATAATTGTAATATATGATCTATAACCTATACTTATAAGTGTAATATATGATCTATAACCTATACTTATAATTGTAAAATATGATCTATAACCTATACTTATAAGTGTAATATATGATCTATAACCTATACTTATAATTGTAAAATATGATCTATAACCTATACTTATAATTGTAAAATATGATCTATAACCTAAACTTATAATTGTAATATATAATCTATAACCTATGTCTTATAATTGTAATATATGATATATAACATATACTTATTAGGGAAATCCAACGTATACCAACAACATATGATGCTGATAGAATAAAGAAACCCATTTTAAAATCGACGCTTATCAAGTATCATGTAAATTGCATTTGCCTCTTTACAACATGTCAAGCTGTCAATCAATGTTAAAATACTTGTCACTCTATAGCAAATTGCCTATATTTACATGACAGATATATCATCAATTATCATTTCAAGACATCTTGTAAAATGTACAATGCATACAAAAAGATACGTAAACTGTACATTATATTGACAACTAGAGCTTTAACAGAGGTAAGCTTTTCATACTTGCAAGATACTTAGATGAAAATGTCACTTAGCAGTAGGCTGATTTCCTTGGTTTTTCAGGCACTGTAACCTTATGTTTTCAGTCGGCATTCAAGGGTACCCATGAAAGAAAAAGCCACAAACACAATATGTAATGAGAATTTATCTAGTCCATTGATTTACAGACTTTCTATGCTCTCACACATTGTGAACGATTTTTTATCGTTTTTCTATAATTGTTCCTCTGATATCATAATGAAGTTTGCGAGTCACACTGTTTGATTCTTCGCAAAAAACATTGTAAAGAAGATAACCAAAGAATGGCCAATCATACATACTGGCAAAAGTATCATAATGAAGTTTGCGAGTCACACTTTACGATTCTTCGCCAAAAGCATTGTAAAGAAGATAACCAAAGAATGGTCAATCTGACATACTGGCAAAAATATCATAATGAAGTTTGCGAGTCACACTTTTTGATTTTTCGCCAAAAGCACTATGAAGAAGATAACCAAAGAATGGTCAATATGGCATATTGACAAAAGCATCATAATGAAGTTTGCGAGTCACACTGTTTGATTCTTCGCCAAAAGCATTGTAAAGAAGATAACCAAAGAAAGGTCAATCTGACATACTGGCAAAAGTATCATAAGGAAGTTTGCGAGTCACACTTTATGTTTCTTTGCCAAAAGTATTGTAAAGAAGATAACCAAAGAATGGTCAATCCGACATACTGACAAAAGTATCATAATGAAGTTTGCGAGCCACACTGTTTGATTCTTCGCCAAAGGCATTGTAAAGAAGATAACCAAGGAATGGCCCATCATACATACTGGCAAAAGTATCATAATGAAATTTGCGAGTCACACTTTACGATTCTTCGCCAAAAGCATTGTAAAGAAGATAACCAAAGAATTGTTAATCTGACATACTGACAAAAGTATCATAATGAAGTTTGCCCAGTCACACTGTTTGATTCTTCGCCAAAAGCATTGTAAAGAAGATAACCAAAGAATGGTCAATCTGACATACTGGCTAAAGTATCACAATGAAGCTTGCGAGTCACACTTTTTGATTCTTCGCCAAAAGCACTGTGAAGAAGATAACCAAAGAATGGTCAATATGGCATATTGACAAAAGTATCATAATGAAGTTTGCGAGTCACACTTTACGATTCTTCGCAAAAAGCATTGTAAAGAAGATAACCAAAGAATGGTCAATCCGACATACTGACAAAAGTATCATAATGAAGTTTGCGAGCCACACTGTTCCATTCTTCGCCAAAGGCATTGTAAAGAAGATAACCAAAGAATGGTCAATATTGACAAAAGTATCATAATTAAAGCTGCATAGTCTGTAACTTTTGATCTTTTAATTTTTGAAATAATGTTTCTATTTTTCAAGAACACAGTAAAAAAACTAAAATTCAGGTATACATTTTACCAATTTCGTAAATCTTTACAAATTATCAGTATCAAAACACCAGCATTTATGTTAAAATTGACTGTCTATAATTTTTGGAGGGACGCAAATAATTACCAACAAGAGAAAATACACCCGTTTTTATAAGATAATTCTCTTTTCCATGCAGTTTTCAGCTATAGTGACCAGATTTATTGTGAAAACTTAACTTAATTCTGCTCTTACAAATGATTTAAAAGAAAAGAAATTCTTTCGAAAAATGTTCATAGTTGCAGACTTAGTCTCTTTAAGTTTGCGAGTCACACTGTTTGATTCTTCGCCAAAAGCATTGTAAAGAAGATAACCAAAGAATGTTTAATCTGGCATACTGTCAAAAGTGTCATTGTTGTCAAGTGTGCCAGGCTGACCATTATTTGGCCATGTGCGGATCCAGACGAGGGGACAGGGGGTTCGGACACCCCCATCCCCTGAAAAATCACAACAATATAGGGTTTCTTAGCGATATTGATCCAATTTTCCTGAAAAAGTTCAATTGTGCAAAGCCAGCATTCAATGTTGGGCCATCACCGGCTCGCCAGAGACACGCTGGCGGGCCCATAATTGCCCACTTAAAGTGGTATTTGGATCCTCTCTCCCTTCATCAAGTAAAAAAACGCTGCCAAAGTTGGACCCCCTCTGACGAAACTTTATGGATCCGCGCATGTTTGGCTATCTTCTTTTCAGGGCCCAACCCTGAAAAAGTTTTCTCATAGACCTCCATTATATACTCAGAAAAACAATTGAAGGATATTTAGATTCAGTCCCATCTCTAACATTCAATACACTAAAAACTTTACTAATTATGCATGGATTTTATAGTTCCAGACATCTGCAATCAAAATGGGTGCTTTATTTTAGTCACGCTTCGATGGTTTAAGTACAGTAAAAATCCAAATGGTTCAACCCTCTATACTGAAAAGTCACAAACGTTCAAACAGGGTTAAAACACATTTTTATCGTTTGTATCCAATAATGACTGGCTCCAAAATGATTGCTGGTTCTCCCTCCAAAAACTGGCACCTAATTTTGAAGCTGTTGTCAGTGCTTTAATGCAAATTTGTTGTCGAATTCGCCGGGGTGTGCCATATCAGTGTATTTTTGTTGAAGAAGTTGTCCCATTCTTAGGGACAATGACTGATAAATTGGTGTTAACTTTTGTCTGTGGTCAGAATTAGAACATAAGCAATGACCTGGTAAAGGTTGCAGCAAAAATTGAGAGCGCTAAATTTTTTGCTTGTGAACTTTGGGTAGAGAGAGTCGGTACATTTGGAGTGGTACTGTATCGTAACCAATGACCCGTGAATTTCAATTTGCATTTTGGTGAATTGTATAGTGATAAATCTATCAATGTCCGAAAATAATTTGTTTGAAAATTATATTCCCAAATGCTATAAAGTCAAATGAATTTTAATATCCTTCAATTGTTTTTCTGAGTATAGCTTGTAAGTAAGCGCTGGTCCTCACAACTCTTAATAAAGCACAATAAGGCTGCCATAGAATTACTGATTGAACCTACAATGTTGTTTAATCAATAAACAAGAATCAGATAGCCATGTTCTACCACATTTTGGCCCCTGAAATTGGGCGCCCTACAAGGGTGGAAAATTTCTTTGAAAAAAAAATATCAAAATGCAAGGTCCTGTTTTTAAGCCACACCAGATTTACAATCAACAAAAGCAGTGAGATTTTGTTTCAAAAAGTGCAGCAACTATATACCCGTCTAATAAATATGATATCTTTCCCCTATGTTTATTATTGACCAATCACGAAACACTTTATAACTTAAATATTGTGCTGAGCTTCCCTCGGCCTTTTGAGTCAATCACTGCCCATTTTACCATTACTGGTCTGTAACCTTAAATGCTTCCTGTGAACTTGAAGAATCAAACGTTATGATATGCAAACTTAAAAGGATTTCAGAGGGAAAAGAATGTCTCATCGTTCCTAATGAGTGAGGACATAGGAAGTCTGTGAGTCAAGCTCATTGTGCCCCCAACTTTGGAAAAGTTGAAGGGGCAAATTTAACCCCAACTTTGGTAAGGTTGAAGGGACATATTGCTTTCGCCTTGTCCGTGCGTCCATCTGTCCGTCCGTGTGTCCGTTCAAAATTTATTAAGATACAGTTTCGAAATTTCATATATGGATTCCTCATCAAAAAATAATTGACACGTATTTTCTAATGTCTGGATTATCTCCCTTTGTGAAGTTATAACCCTTTTAAATGGCCATTGTGTTAGTTTGAACTATAACAGCTATGAGCTTCAAACTTAGTCAGGTAATAGAGGATAATGAGTAGATAATCTAGTGAAAAATTAAAACAAGTTATTTTATTATTGGAGTTATCACCCTTTGCAAAGTTTTGGCCATAATTATATTTTGTAATCAAGATATCTCAAAAACTATAACAGCTATGAGCTTCAAACTTGGTCAGGTAATAGAGGATAATAAGTAGATAATCTGGCATTTTTTTTTTTTTTTTTTTAAATTATTTTTTTAGGTATTGCCCTTTGCAAATTCTTTGGCATTGAAAACTTGTAATCAAGATATCTCAAAAACTTATCACAGCAAGTAGCTTCAAACTTGGTCAGCTGATATAAGATAATAAGTAGATAACCTGGTGAAAATTTAAAAAAAAAAGTTATTATATCTTTTTCGAGTTCTTGTCCTTTGCAAATTTTGGCATTCAAAACGTGTTGTCAGGATATCTCAAAAACTATTATAGCAAGTAGCTTCAAACTTGGTCAGCTGATAGAAGATAATGAGTAGATAAGCTGGTGAATATTAAGAAAAAACTTGTTATATTTTTTTCGAGTTATTGCCCTTACAAATTTGGGCATTGAAAACTTGTCATCAAGATATCTCGAAAATTATTAGAGCTAGCAGCTTCAAACATGGTCAGTGACCTTCTTGACTAGCAAAGGGTTGGGGTATAGTGTTTCATGAACATCATTTCTACCTACATAAATTCATTGTACTTGTGACTTTTTCTTTTTATGGGTACCCTTGCACGCTGACAGAAAACATAATGTTAGAGAACCTGAAAACCATGAAATTCAATTTACTGATAAGTTACAGTCCAGTACGTTTGAAATGCTTATCACTGAAGTGGCTCTAGTTATCAAATATTATGTATAGTTTGCGTTGCGTTATGTACACGCTGCACATGCGCAGCTACAGTACAGTATTAAAGGCGAGTAAAGGCTCATCGACATCTACACTGTTTGAGTGAGCAACGAAGGCACTAGAGTGCCTGTGTGTATTTGCAGCCTCAACTGTCGCCTGTTAGACTACTAAAACTCATATATCTGTCTTTTTTACCAATGAATCATGTTTTCTCCAATCTTGTATAAAGTTACCCGTTTCTCCTTATACCTCGTACATGTAGTCCGTGATCAAGCAAATATCAGACAGCACATGAATATTTGGTACTTATCATAGATGGGCATAAGTCTCCTTCAATCGATCTTCTGGCGTATCCATAGGGGTTAGAGGTCTAACATTTGGTCTTGGTCTTCATTGGCGAAGCCCCCATTACGCAGTTACACATGTGCATAATAAAAATAGTTACATTCAAGGGAGGTCACCTAATGTGGTAGAAGTGATTTTTCCATACCATAAGGAACTGCTCTTAAAGGAAAGAATTCGCTCCCTCTGGGAGCAAATTATTTTCTTTAAGAGAATTTCCCATTTTGAAAAGGGACGCAATTAAAGAAATTCACTGCTTGAACCAGTAGTCTCCCTTTGATGTGCGTAACTTTTTCAGAGTTCTGGTTACGCCATTGGTTTTCATCTACATTCATACTTTGTGAAAAACAAAGACACTGGTGAGTCTGCATTTGAGCAGACTCGTCTGAGTTATAGTCTCTGTGTTGTTTTACGCTCACGCCCACGTATTTGTACTGCAAATTCACGTTTCGTGCGCATTTTCAATGCGTTGTATGCATGTACGACTTAAAGTGCGTTGAAAACGCGAATCAACTCGTATCAACGCAAGGCAAGATCATGAATATTCATATGAGATGGTAAGCGTTAGTGCATTGACCAATCAAATTGCCTATTTAGAAAAATCGATATTGAAATGTGTTGACTCTGTTCTAATCTAAAGTTTGAAATTCGCTATATCACCGTGCGTAAAACAATATTATTTCTTACCTCAATGTTTTAGTTTGCTATTAAATCCGTTTACACGTCTTTTATCCTTCCTCTAATGAATGACTATGCAGCAATGCATTACATTGCGGATCTGCGTTGCTACGCAGTGATAAACGTTGATTCGCGTTGATAAATCAGCTGGATCGAATGGTGGACAGGTAAATGCGTTTCACCGCAGTTCAACGCATTATCGATGACTAGCGGGAATTGGCTATCTGGAATTCGCGTTGAAAATACAGTGCGTATTACCTGCGTTTTCAATGCGTTTTCAGCGCGAATTCGACAAGTACAAAAACGTGGGCGGTAGGGTATCTGTTTGTGTTTTTGTGTGTGTGTTTTTTTTTTCATTCATTAAATCCAATCATAATCGCAATCAATAGACCTATATGCCAGACGATTGCAAGCCACAAACAGAGGCGATCAAAAGCGTTTGCCGCGATAATCCAGCTGACGTCACTTTCCGAACACATTCCCGTAAGGTTAATAGTCCCATCCACCGTTCTGGAATCGTCCAATAGCGGGTTGCCATTGTGCTGATCATACTTTGAAAGCCGGCCTTTCTTGTTTTCACTTTGACAACAAATTTTGCACATCACCCGTACCAGCCAGGGCACGCGTTCGGTGTCCTCTTTGTTGTATAGTAAAAGGGAGATCACTGTAGTCAATATTGTCAGTGCGCTTCCAAGAAGCTGAAGACCAACGTATACTCCTAGGATAGAAACTTCATCAGAAGATTCCGGCATCGAACTGGTTATGATAGTCAAAAATACAGCAAGAGTTAGAAAGATTGAAATACAAAGAGTTATCTTCTCGCCACAGGCTGCGGGTAATAAGAAGCACGTGACATTTAATAACGAAATACACACTATTGGTGCGATTATGTTTAGAACTTGGAACAGCCACTTTCGCCGCAATGTAAAAGTATATTTAATATGCGGCCAGAAATCTTCACCGTAGGGCATCAGGTAATATTCTGTACGATGAGACTCCAGGTCCCATTCAGCGTTTTCGCTATAGCGGCCAAGGTCAAGTTCTTTAGAGGTATTTAAGTTCAAAACTGAGACTGGGTTAGTCCAAGAGAGAAAGTCTAGCACGCAAGTCTGCACGTCAAACGGAAATTTACGTATTTTGATTTTACATCCAACCGTGTACATCTTATACGGCCAAATTATAACATTCCCGTTACTGTTAATGACAGCTCTCCCATCTTCCTGCCCCAGATCTGTAAGACTGTCATATATATCCAACAAAGCCAAATCCGGTAACCATATATTCTTATTAGGAACGTTTATAGCCTTAACTCCGCTGTAATTCCCTGGCAGCCATGTTAGAAAATCATCCCGCCATTTTACTTCCATGAATGCCCGGATGGTGAAAGTCTGGCGTTTTTCGTCGATTTTATCAACTGACATTATAAACAAGTCCATGTGAATGTCAACAGCCGCGGATAAATTTCTCCGCGGTCTTACGTCAGGTTTGTAGCCCCTTTCAAACAGCCTTGAAAGTAGTTCCGTCTCTGACAAAGTTCTATTGGCGTAGACCAAGACCAGCGAGCCTGACAGCAGGAACCAGAGTGTCAAGGGCATAATGTTATTGTAATTTTATGGTCGTTTTCTTTCTTCTAATTTTTCTTCAATTCCTGATTAATCAACAATTTTATTGTCGATCACAGCTTCGTACTTTTCATGAGTAGTTTCATTAACTCTTTGTGCGCTGGAGCATGGATGTTTTGTCGTCCGCTGAGCTATATAGTTTTTAAATTACTTTTTTTAAACATTATTAGAGCGACATTTGTCGGCTTTGAGTTGGTATCCAAACTGATTTCAGAGGTTATTAGCAAACGACAAAAGTTGCAACTAGCAGGCAAAGAGTTAAATGTTTTTAACCCTTTACTCCATGAAAACACCTTTTGACGCCTTTGAAATTACACTATATATTTAAGAATATTATGGAAAATCAAGCATTTGCTCTTTTTGGATCAAATGCTCCATTCTCCATAACATTTTTCAAAAGTATTCAAAACTGTACTTAAAATGTTCTTGAAGTTTTTTTCAATGTTGTCTAAAAATAGAAAATGATGTCCTGATCTAACTATAGCCTATGGAGTAAAGGGTTAATGCAACTAGAATGACCCAAAGTGTTTGGCTTTTATAATGCCATAAAGGTACACGTTCACCGCGAAGGAACTTAAAAACTGACTATATTTGCCGCAAAAAAAATCAGAATTTCCAGAGCCAATATACAATTAGCTGCTTTTTATAAAAACAACGTAATTCCTTATTAATTTGATAACGCACGCGATTCATTATAAGAGCAATCGCTATAATAAATATGCACAATATAACAAGTGATGATGTAAATGTTTTAAGCATGTTTAATAACATGTATGTCTATGCTACTTATATATATATTGCTATTAAGTTACTTTTTTCTTTGCTGAAAGAGCTTTAGCTGGTTGTTCTCAATTAAATACACGTAAGTTAAACCTACAGAACAGCGAAAATGCCCCTTCTATATCACAAATGAAGACAGAAAAAACTGTATAATTGCTCAATCATACGTTTGATGCCTTAGAAAACTCAAAAGTCAAACTGTACATACATAAGAATGAAATACGCATATAAAACTACGCATCTACTCAGACTTGTGAGTGGCGTCGTTTGTCTCTAGTCAAGCTGCAATGCCCCTTTTCTCGCGTTAGGTCCAATATTGAATCTGATCAAACAACTTAAAAGCACAAAGCACAGTTCCACGCAACAGAAATCCTTACATACTCCGAGTTTTGATTTTCACCGAGTCCATTAGCGCGGTAATGCGATATCATAGAACAATTAACATTTAATGCTTTCATCTGATCTGCTCGATGGTACTGCATCAATTCCGCAATATATGCTTTAACAGTATAACATTATCTTGCCAATACATTGATCTTTTCTGTCGTAGCGAAAATGGTAGCAGCAACCAATCATTCACGAGAGCGAATCGTTAATACTGTGGTAGGCGTCTATTTTAGTCATTTTATTAATTATTAAAATCTAAGCGTTTTTTAGCATTGACATTTGCGATTAGTTTTAATCCGTATAGCAACGCCAAACCTCAAGAGAGCACTTGTCTGTATATATATTCGAAACGCATCATAAACGATCCATGTACGAATTGAGTAGTGCTCAGCCAGAACTGGTTTCTGGACAAGTGTGATCTGTCAGAACAGTAATTACTATGTTTAGAAAATGATGTGCACCAATTTACAAAGGCGTAAATGGCATTAAGCAATCTTACATGTACATGTAAAGTAAAACCTGTGTAAAACGACCACTTCAAATAGACTAAACAAACACCTTAAATAACAATTAGCAGCTTAATGAAGGTCGAAAGTATTGCAGAATGCTCCCCTTTGAGCATTCTGGAATACGTTTGACCTGCGTTAAGCGATGATTGGTATTGAAAACCAATTTTCCGTCCTTTTGAGAGCGGCCGTTTTACACAGTTTTTTACTGTATGAAAGTGTTTAATACCACTCTTCACAACCTAATATCTGGTAATATACACTGATGTAGATTGCTAAAATAGTTATATATCATGATAAGCCTCGTGCTAAAGCTCGTGGATTGTCTCCACCTACATAAACAGGCCGGCAAACCATGATACATATACAACTATATATTATGAAACTAATAAAATCGTCCGCTGTAATTTGAATCAGGTAGTACAAATAATTAATAATAATTCAAATTTTAACTCTATACTATAGAAATTAACAAAAATGATACTAACTACCTGGCACTCTTTTGTCTATGATAATTTTGAAAACGATTTTGCGTGAAACGATCCATATTTCTCTATTTCGATATATGCACTCCTTGTTTTTGCAGACAAAATTATTATACACTCAGATACAATTATGCAACAATTATTGTTGTGTCTCTCCCCCGTCTCTCTAAATATATAACAGACTATATGTAACAACTATAACAACGACGGGCACACTGCGAAATTATGCACAAAGGCATCTCGTTGACGGTTGTCTTATACATGTACCGTCAGAATGCATTTTCTAGAACGACTTTGGCGCTGGTATACACTGTACCCTTAATTGGATAAGATTGATACGTATTTCGTACACTCCATTCTATCCAAACCATTTTTTCCCCTCTCCTCAAAGTAAGTCAAAAAATTTCTCAACCACATGCTTGCTATGTACGTCTTTTTACTTGTTTACTCTAATATGCCACCTGCGTGTGGCCTGAGCTTATCTGCAAAATAAAAGTTTTGATCTGTTCTGTTCTGATAAAAATCTAAAAGAAGCGCCTGTATTATGAGTTTGATGAGTATTTACCTATTACTTGATTACCCGATTTTCATAGCCAATTAGTTAGATCAGCTATGATTAGCGTTGTAATCAATTGTTCATATCGGTCGATGCTGCCGAATTATACATGCCAATTATCATATAATAACGTACCGTAAAAAGATGCTGTTATCATTATTTAAGAACTAAAAGTTGAAATACTTAAAGTGCAGTTTAACTTTGGGGGATAAATATTGCATAAACTGAAACATGTTTAAAAATCTAAAATTCAGACGATACATAACTCTCCAGAAAAGGGGCATTTTTTATATTCGTAGATTCAGGTTGTATCTCTACATATATGGAATTTACGGTACCATAAGTATACACCTTGGAAAAGGTCCAGCGTTTGTCTATCAATTGATATTACATTTAAATCATTAGGGTTTAGTCCAATCGGTATATATAGCTTTGAATAGAGCATAGTAGAGTACACTGGCCAAATTTTGTGCCAGTTTAAGCGCACAGTCAGCATGGAATTAGACGTTGTTAAATCCGTTCGCTATGGTAAAATAAGTATTTGCAAGTTGAATTTACTTAGGTTTCAAATAAATATTCCATATCCAATACTTGTTGCGCATATGCTATAAAGGCCATATACTATTCAAGCACTAAAGTTCCTCTATCTGCAGCCGACGTTTCAGATGCCATGTATGGAAATAAGCCAATTGTAATACAATCGCTTCTAACGTTCTGTCAGAGACAAAGTCCAACATTGTCAGATTTCTACTACATTTCCAGTGTCCGGTATATAGGTGTGTCTTTGCCTCTTGGAAGTCATTGAATCAATACATTTTGAAATGTTTTAGGTTACATTTCTCAACCAAAGTAAGTAAGAGTGCAAAGATCAGAAATCGATACAATCAACTACCACACCTGACCCAGGATACCAATGGGAAAGTGACAAACTCACAGTTAAACACCACTAACGGGGGTCAAGGGGTCAGCCCTTTCCCAGCAAGTGACTAAAAGGTACAAATGAACAGGTGCGCACAAAGGCATATCAAACACAAGACAGAAAATTATAAAAAAAAAAAAAAAAAAAAAAATCCACATTAGAAGTACCGCCTTGAAACGGTCAGTAAAATATTTTACTGGAGAGCTTAAACCAGTTTTATGGCGCCAACACCGCCCATAATTCTGATGTGGACCAGGACACATTAGGGAAAGTGACAAAACTCAACAAACGCGACAACAAAGAGGTAAGCCCTTTCCCAGCAGGTAACCACAAGGCTACACGGAACAGACACGACAGCACAACACACACCAACGTAAAACATAACTAACAAAAACGATCTACAAAAGAAGCACCGCCTTGGAACGTTCAGTAAAGTTACTTTTACTGGAGGGCTTAAACCGGTTTCACCGCGCCAACCTCACCCTTAATTTTTGAAATAGATGAAATCACTAAATTATCTTTTAAGATACCCTGTGAATCAACAAACTCCATACCTTTGTTAATGAATGGAATTTTTTGATAAAATGTTGGTTATGGTTGACCTCAGAATCGATATAAGGGCTGACGGGAAATGCCTAACATAACACCTTGTAAGAAGTGCGTTTTGTATAATTTGTTTGCTCTATATTATATTATTAGCCTCTAACTCTAAATTACGTAAAACTGAGATAGGCACAGAACTTAAAAATGAAAATAAGCCATGCCAACCACGATTATTTAAAGCTATAGAAATTTCCTTTAGAGAACTATTTATGCGGGATTTTTTTTCAGTACAAATTTTGCGCTTATGTTGCCATTTTTACGTTTACCATAGGATCTACCTTTACGTTTTTTACATTCCAAAACAGAAAAAACATCAAAATCTGGCATTTTAGAAATATTTCCTTCATGGCACATATTATCATTAAAACCTACAGGAAAATGTGATTGCAAAAAAAATCATTTCAGTCCAGTTTCATGTCTCTTTATACTTTTTAATCAAGTTGATGAATTTGGATCATATATAGTTTTTTCAACCAAAACATGTGTTGTTGGTACTCAAATGGGTACCTAAAATACATATTTTAACCAGTGAATAAGAACATAATTGCAGTTTTACGTTTAAAAGTTTACTTAAATAGACTTTAAATTTGAATAAAAAGCTGTCCTTACTTTAAAGGCTTTCTATTTAAGTAAATATAGCTAAATTTAATAAAATATTTCATTTGAAGTTTACATTAATCGTATTTGGTCTAGATCAATTTTATTTCTTGATATACTTATTTCCAATTTGTCTATACATTTCACATTCCAAGAGAAATGAAATTCATCTTCAACTATATTACATATACGACATTTTCTTTGATCTAATGTAGTTCTATTTGGTCTTGCCCAACTTCAATTTCTACACGGTGCGAAGACAGACTAAGTTGTATTATAGCTATGCAAAATTTTTATCACAATTTGAAAATAAAGTGTAAAAATAGCTCTACTTAGCTCATCTAATCTACTATTCCAGTTCTGTATAAAATTTTCATTCAACCTTTGCTTAATGCAGCTAAAACATATTTTTATTAGTACCCCCTGGTTAAACTATACTTCATAGAATCCACAATTTGTCAATTTCTATGCATATCTAATATATACTTAATTTGTTTATTTTCTAATATCTTAAACCAGTAATTTTAAAATATTCATGTTAAAAAGCCATTTTTCACTGAAACTCTTCCAAATTTACCATATACAGAATTATTTTGTGTAGGTTTATTTACTCCTAACGGCTCCTTGAAAAAATTAAATGGATTGTTTCCTGTCTTACTGGATTTGATACCCCCCAAACATGTGCCCTTTAACATAGTATAGGCCTTATTAACTAGAATATGTTTTGGTGACAGGTCAGTAAATTGATATAAGTACTGATTTAACTTAAATATTCACTTTAAAGCTTGACCTGATAAGTTTTAATGGGTTTCATTAAAATAACCCCTAGTAGTAAAAGTTATAATCAAATGTACAAATTTTCTAACTCTTTCAATTTTATTTTCCTTGAACATAAAATCCAGATTTCTCGGTAGATTGCCCCATTATTTTTGTTTTATCAGTATTAGCTACTAGTTTCCATTTATCGCAATAATCAGATTAAATATTTAGCCCTTTTTGCAACCTTTCACTGGTTTCTGAAAAAATCACAATATCATTTGCATACATCAAAAGATAACATTTCAGCATACTGATATCAAAACCATATAGACCTTTTTGTAACAAATTTTTTCAAGATCATTCAAATACATCCTAAAAAGAAATGGGGAAAGTCACTCCCTTAGTCTAACACCAATACAAGGAGAATTCATCACTCAAAATAGTTTCATACTTCACTCTTGATTTAATATTCCTATACATTGACTGAATACTATCTAATTGTTTACCCCTAATGTCACTTTGAATTAATTTGAACCATAAAATATCACTCACAACCCTAAAAAGTCAATAACAGCAGCATATAATTTATTGTATCATTAATATAACGTGTGATTAAACTATGCATAACATATATGTTGTCTACTGTGCCCATTCCTTTTCTAAATCCTGATTGTGCTGATTGTATATATTTGCTGGCTGTCCCAGTTTTCGTAGTATTAATGTATCGACTTTTCAAAGTTTAAATCTAGTTATGAAATATATTTAATTTTTGAATAAATATATTTTGACATACATATCTTTGCTATATTTGATAATCATTACTGACTATTGATGTGTTAACAGGTTAAATCAAGGTTGATTCTTGGCTGGGTCACTTTCCAAACAAGCACCAGCTTTCGTAGTAACCATCGCAAATCTAGGTTTATATAATCAGTTGTCGATTTTTTTTTTGTTATTAAAATGCCACCTAATTATAGTTTTATTCTAATCTAATGGGTTGTCAGTCAATTTTTACGGAAGAAATCTTTTAATTTGTTCATGTGACGATACATTTAAGCTGCCTGTTGTTATCGTTAGCTTTCTGACATTCTAAAAATGGCGGCTGCCACGTTCACAGATAATTACGGCATAATGACGTCATTGATGACGTCACATCGCTGAATATTTATTACACTACTAAAAAACTAATTGTTTCGGTAACTGGTGAAATTTCATTGTCAATTTATAGGAGTTGATGAATGGTGGCTTTTCTTTCTGACATACCACGATTTCTGGAGCTACCACGAATACTGGTACAGCTGCCATACTTAATATTGTTCAGCCCATTCATTCAACCGTGTATTAAGAATACTAGTTAAAAGTTTACCCACTACGCTCAATAAAGTTATACTGCTATATTTTTCAACATTTCCAACATTTCCATTGTATACAAAGGAACAATAAAACCATCACACCAAGAGTCGGGAAATAAACCTGTATCAAAACCTATAATGAAAATAGTATGAATAATACAATACTTAAAAATGCATTTAAAACAGATCTGGACCACTTCTATTGCCATTTATTTCAAATAGTAAGTTAGTTATTAATAATTTATTTAAAGGTTTGTATACTTTTCTGTGTAATTGATGCCACAGATTTCAACAGGTAAGTTGCGAGAGTGGTCAATATTCAAGGGAGATAATCGGTCAGATAAAACCAATAACAGCTGATATTGTCCCATATGTAAGAAATGAATTCAATTTTCGGAAAGTTCATGGAATCATGAATACTTCGGGTATCGTGCAAAGTAAGTTAAGCCCGAAGGGCTTCACGTAAACTTTGCAAGAGACCCGAAGTATTCATGATTCCATGAACATTCCAAAAATTGAATTTATTACTTATATGTACATTTTATATTATCAGTCAACTATCAATTTTCAATTTTCACCGAACTTGGCTGGTTTTCAAGATATTTTGAATTAAATCAGACATAACGTAGGGTTTGGAATAGCCCAAACGCCAAATTTCTGCGCTTAACGTCATGGCTATACGTGTTCAACGTCACACAAATGTCAGTAAACAAGCAACGTTATTGGATGGATTTGACGTTAGCCCGCTCAAATGACGCGTATGCGGATGTGGCTGAAATCGATTTGTTCATGAAGGTATGAACCACATCTCAAATGCAAAGGTTCATTTAAAGATTCGCAGTGGAAATGTAAATATGAGCAATTGCACTGCTATTCGAATTTTATTGCATACTTGTTTCGACCTTTACAATGTAACTCTTCAAACATAATACCCAATTCACCTTTCAAAATAATACATGTACCCTTGATTACAATATAAAATGTCTTCATCTGGTTGTAAATATCTGCTATCAGGATTGTTTTTGGCCTTAAAATAATCAGCAACCCTTTGAGAATAAATAGTTTTGACTGTGCAAATACACAGATAGGCTTCATAGTTTGTGCATTTTCCGACGCTTAACACCTTACAAACGTTGAGATATCACTACATGTTTATGATTAAAATCAACCAGGACACCAACTCTGATATAAATCGATGCACAAAGTTACACCACTCTCATTAAGAAATTCTAAAATACTCTTAGCACCTCAAAATTAGGTTAACAGGTCAAGTGGCCGATATTTTGATAACTTTGTACTACTTCATTGAATAAATATACCAATAGCAATACCTTAGCCTCAAAGTTTTTGTAGACATCTTGTTAAAAGATTTCCATCCATGATTTTATTAATCTGGAGCCATAAATCTGTAATAATTGTCAACTTTTAAAGAGTCATTTTATATAGACTGCAGCAACGTTGTACACGTGATAAAGGTGCACAACTACGGGTAATGTATGACTACAAATGCTGAAACAAGTGCAATTTGCGCAACTTTCAAAGAGAGAAGTTTCATCCGTTGTATGGGGTATGACGTTATCCTCATATATTTCGAAGGTGTGTGTGTGTGTGTGTGTGTGTGTGTGTGTGTGTGTGTGTGTGTGTGTGTGTGTGTGTGTGTGTGTGTGTGTGTGTGTGTGTGTGTGTGTGTGTGTCTGTGCAGTAGGGAGGTAACTAAGGCCATCGTCAAGATTTTTTTCTAAATCTGCATCCCCCGTTGGGACTATTTTGTGTCTAAAATATACTGGTGTGTGTTTACTTTATAAACAGAAATAAAGCAAGAAACATGTACATAGAAGAAAGAAAGAAAATGATAAAAAAAAAAATGCTGACGGGAACCAATTTTACATGTAAAGGTATACAAAAGTCCATTTTCCCACGAAGTTATTTTTCTGATGTGCATGTATATAATAACCTCTGACATGTGATTGTTATAGGTTAAGACGCGATCTAAACAAGTCGATTCCACAATGTCTGGGATAAAGAATATTATATCACTTTGTTATGAAAAATGCAACCGCTAAAACAAGGAAAAGTCAGCTTCGACGCGAGAAAACCAGACTTTGTTGCCACAACAACCGCACAGACCAACCTGAACATCGCGTAGTCTGATCAGCGCTTTGTATTCGCAGTCTGGAGAGTATAGTACAGTGAAACCTGTCTTAAGCGACCTCTCAAAAATAGACAAAAGAAAGGTCTTAAAGCCATGTGGTTGCTTAATGCAGATCGAAAGTATTGCAGCATTCTGCAATACTTTTGACCTGCATAAAGCAATAGCTGGTCTTGAAAACCCATTTTTGATCTTTTTAAGAGTGGCCGCTTCAGGCAGGTTTTACTGTAGTCCATTTCACCACCGAGGCATCCCCAGAAAAGTCGAAATATTTATTTGGATTATGTCTCCACTGTGTTCAAGAATACAAGTGTCCCTGCTACAGGTTGAGAGTATCCTTGCTAAGTACTGGTTAAACTCAGAGAAGACCCGTCCCAACATAACTGAAAAATTGTTGACTGGGACATAAAGAATCAAATCAAACTAACAAGCAGATTGAGAGAAATATTATAATTCTGCACAGACAACTGGAATCTATTTTAGTCTGATGGTTTCTTGACGATACCTGTACAGAACGTGTGCAGAAAAGCACTATATATATCTCTAAATCAAATTTGGGCAAGGGGTGTACATGCGTTGGCATCATCTAAAGTAAGTAAGGGTGCAAAGATCAGGAGTCGATACAATCAAGTACCACACCCAACCCAGGATACCAATGGGAAAGTTACAAACTCACAGTTAGACACCACGAACGAGGGCCAAGAGGCCAGCCCTTTCCCAGCAGGTGACCACAAAGCACAAATAAACAGACGCGCACAAAGACATAGCAAACATAAGACAGAACAAAAACATAAAAGATCCACAAAAGAAGTACCGCCTTGGAACAGTCAGTAAAATATTTTACTGAAGGGCTTAAACCGGTTTAACGGCGCGCCAACCTCACCCTTAATTCAGATGTGGATCAAGACACATATATATTTGGTTTGCCTGAAAGACCCCTAACTTATCAATGCATCATCTCCTAAAACATATAAATCAAGATATAACAAGGAGATAAAGCAAAGATAAGGACTCAACAGTAAATAAAAGTGAATACCGGAGCAAAAGAAATCCAACAGGTAAACCCCGTGGGGCCCGACAAACAGCCAAAGCATCAGGCCCCTACCATCTCATCAATAGATAAGTCTTTAAGTCGGAACCATCATAAACCTCTTTTAAGGAATTAAGCATCCATTTACTAAAAAGAGGTCCTGAATCATGTAAGAGTACTTTTTCCATTGTATTATCTGCCACCATTACCTAGAGTATTTTATTGCGGACAGTCAAGAACTTTCTTAAAGGGACAAATATTTGAGCAATAATACTGGTACCACTCATTATGACTCTCTCCAGGGGTCATTCTGGTCAGATAAAAAGAACAGTCATAATGAGGTGATTATGACTTCCTTACTGGGGCAATAAAGTGGTCCCATAAAGGGATTAGGTATTTTATGATAACATATTGATCTTTACCTTAGTGAATGAAATTGTGTTGTATACAGGTAAGTCCCCTCTTGAGGCCCCATCAATTTTATGAGATACTGAAACTGTCCCTTATCAGTTAATCCTTTAATGATCTCTATTGGACAGTGATCTATGTCTTTACGCGTCCTCGTAATTATACATAGGGCCAGATAAGAATTTTTTCGGCGTAAAATTGCGATTATTAACTTATCCATCAGTTTGAAAATGTGTATTGGGTGCTCACAACATATGTTTTGGTTGAGAAATAAATAAAAAAATAATTTTCAGTTACGCACTCTTATCTTCGGGCCTGATTATAGCATGTGGTATTCGGTCATCATGTGAAATTGCATCTTAGCGTATTCAGGGACTTCTGGAAGCTTATTTTCGAATAAAAAAACATTAGTGAGAACGAAAAAGAATCCATTATTCGTGTGAGGGTTGGATCGTAAAATCCGTCCCTCGGGATCACCGTTTGACATCACTCGGCAAGCGTCGTGATGCCAAACGGCGATCCTCAGGACAGATTTTTATATCCTACCCTTACACTCATGATAGATTAAGAGTATCCTTCATATGTATTGTTGTGGCTCAAGGAAATCCCACCCTCGGACCTGAATAATTTCGTCAGAAACTCGGCACAGTATTGTTGTGGGACAAGGAAATCCCATCCGAGGACCAGAATAATTCGTCAGACTGAAACGAGGCTCTGCCGAGTTTCTGACGAAATTATTCAGGTCCGAGGGTGGGATTTCATTGTCCCACAACAATACATCATGATGGATACTTTTTCTCGCCCACTTTGTGGCTTTTTAAGGTTTTATGTGAATTCTGTCAGTTCCGCATTTTTTTTTTTTAGATTTTTTGCATTTGTTCCAATCTATATATATTTGGGCAGTAAACAAATTTTCCAGATGCAGAAATGGGTGTAAACATAGTTTAGCACCTAAAAACGGAAGCGAAAGAGCACTTCAAACGTCGGTTTTGTTTTTATGGGGTTTGAAACTAACGCTGGTACCAGTATATGTGACGCGCCATGACATTTTGTGCCCAAATGCGGTAAAACGTGACGTCGGGAAAACGCGCTGCAAAAGTGACGTAATTTACGCAACTGCACTTTGTTGCGCAATTTGTACGTCGCTAAGCGTCATTTGTTAACATCGTTTAAAGCCCAAGAGGCGCAAAATTATTTTACCATTTCTTCGCAAAGAAATTTTTAATTATGGATTGGAAGATTAAATATGCGACTTTTTAAATAATTACGTATCTGCTAACGTTGCAGTTTGGGGAGTTAGTTGACTTTAAAAAAAAGTCTCTCCGACACTTTCTGTGTTGGCCGTAGGCCTAGTGCATTTTTATTCTTTTTCTACTAAGCCATATTAAAGACCAGAAATACAAACGAGTATGATTCGGAAATACCACAACTGCAGACCAAGACCAGGCCTGATATTATAATACATTTTACAAAACAACGAGATCAATTCCATTTCGAACGCACATTGTATGCGCAAAAATGTATGTCCGTTTCAGTATCTTTTGTCCCCAACGTGTCGTACAGCCGTGACATGAACTGTTCTGTTGCCTGTTGAGACGACACACTACAAATGGAAAATTCCATTCTACTTATGGGTGATGTGGCATACGAAGCTCGTTTCAGTGTATGCAATGGGCGTAATACTTTGAGGTACAATCACAGGAATTATTCTCCATCTTGTAATGTCGCCGTTTAAATCAATGTATTTCCAGATTTTTTGGCAAAAATTATTGTCCAAAAACAAGAGAAGCTGCAACCATGAAAAAAGTACCGAATGAACGCAAATTGATTTACGCAATATACAATTTTATTGTAGCTTCTTGGTGTCTGTTGTTTTCTTACGCTAGTCATTTAGACACAACTTCAAATTTAAATGGCATATTTGGTGACGTTAACTTAGCGCCAATAGGAATAGTGATATTTTAAAATGTTTGTTCACTTTAAACGGGACTTACTATAATTATTTCAATATTCTATTGTATATTGCTATTTTATATTTGACTTCCATCCCCGTAACTTTGTAAAAAGTGCACCCATTAACATTGCCATGGTAATTTTCACAAAAATTCTGGAAATTCACTGTTTAAACTGCGACGGCACGAAGTAGCGAATATGTATGAAGACAAAAATGTCAATATTCGGGCTGCTAGTCTGATGCGCTAACTGCTCCGCGTGTGCTAATAGGGCTACAAGTCTGATGCGCTGACTGTTCCGTGTATGCTACATGTAACAATTGTATTGTATCAGCGTGGCAAACGCTAGTCGGCTTAATATGTGATGAACGTACTGATAAACAAGGAGATTCCAACAGTGAGGTCATTATATGTTTTGTACTAAATTATGAAATTTATAACGGATTTGGTATTTGCCTTACGTCACTGGCAAAAACTGTCTGTGGAAGTAAATGCTGTAAGATGAAGTCACGAGATTTTGCCATGAGCGCATTTTTACACGAACCTTAGAAATTCTCTCTTATTACTTGTAACTCCGTATATTCAGACTCGACGTTCGGGCTATCTGTTTTTGTTCCACGCGTGTCATGTTTACCGTGGGGTAGAGCCACTTAAAAACTATGTCAGCTTATCATTTATCGCATTTGCCAACAGCAAAGACTCAGGTGAGCCTGTTCTAAAAAGCAGCCAGAGCCTGGTCTATAATCTACAAAGTATGGAAGTACATGTAGATCAAGGCTCAAACCTAGCACTACACTTCTAGCCCAACTAGGTAGCTATACATCCACAAAACGATTTGAGGCGTGACTTGTTACGGTAAATGTATTGAATGAATCGAGGGTCATTACTTAAAGGTAGTTCTGATCTAGACTGTTATTGATATTCTTCAATTATAATTCCGAAAGTTTAGAGTTGGATCCATTTCGATCTGATCTGAATTTAATTTATTGTAACTTCGGTGTTTACTTTGGGGTAGGCTGATGTAGTTAATTATGGTTATAGCTGATACACATACATGTATAAATATGCAACCAAAACTATTCGGGTAGGTATATGTATTCCCCGCCAGTAGGTCTAAATGTACTGCCGATTCATAGTCTACACTGTTCACAACTTCTGCGACTGTAATTTGAAAACTTTAACATGTGAATCCTATCAAATATAAGTGAACAGCATTTGAATAATGTCGGAGATTGACGTCAAGTATAGGTTAAAGATTGTTGAAACGCTTTCTGTATATTTCACGAAAAATGTAAGTTGTGGGTACTCATCACGTGTCTGATCACAAAATGTTTGGGTCGTTTCATTAATCTGGTAGGGGTAAAGCTGTTATTCAAACTAGAAAGAGCTGCTTCCAATGAGTACCCACTGCAAAATTTTTCTTTAAAAAATAAGAAATAGCGCTTTTTGGTATCCATTGGTCTTGACCTGGTTCCAAGCAGTTGGTATTGCAAAGATATATTAGCAAGACTTAGTGACAACCGAAGAATATGAAGATAGGGAAGTGATGGGGACTGGCACATCCATATGAATCTCTTTGGTCCGATGTATCTAGCGAAAGGAGAACATAATTTCGTCACGTTTTGATATCGAACGCCAACAAAACATTTTTGCTTGATATATTTTGTGGGAGGTCATCCACACTTTTATCTGCTTTTTTAAGCTACGCATTACATTGTACATGTATATAGAATTTGATAACACCGATTATACTAGATGTCTTGCCGTTTCAATCCTGGCTGCCTTCAAAATTCAAAAGTCTGTTTCGCTGGAAGGTATACAAAATCGGCGAAAAGATTGATCAGCATTTGCTCAAATGAAGACCGAGACAGAGTAAATCTTGGTTTTAAGGGAACATTGAAGTGAAGCAATGCATCTGTATTGGTATGAGAGATCTAACACACATTTTTGAACAGAAGAGACACGGCTAAACTACTAATTAATCGGTGCCCGACTTTAACGAATTGAATATCTTTAACGAATTGAATATCGCGTTATGGGTTTGGGATCAACTCTTGACTTGGTGACTACCGCATGCGACACTGACCTTAGTATTTCTTAGTGAAACTACTACTACTGGCACCACTGCTGCTGATGCAACTTTCCATCCTCTTTCTACAAATAAATCTGCGATGGTTATAATGAAAAAGAAAAAAAGAAAAGAGAGAAATAAGTAGATAGATTAAACCACGGTGCGCGGAAACATATCTGATCGCCATTTTTAAACATTTTTCAACTTTCTGATTTGTATAAATACCCATTTTCATCATGATAAAGACCACATTCTAACATTTCACACTGTAGCAATATTATCTGAATTTTAATTTCAAAATTTTCGAACCCTGGAAAAATGCTTAATCTTTAGTGTTCGAACTTTTAAGAAATTTTTGATGTATGACGAAATACATTTATATTTTTAAAGAAATAATGTTGACAATTTATCCGCTCGCGTTATGATACGAAAATGTTCTAATCGAGAACTTCTGAAGTGAAATAAACTTTCCCAAAATAATCAAACATCCTGAAACAAACTCGCCAAGTTGTCTATCAGAAAATTAACGTTGACGTCGCAAACACTTTATATACTATTCCATGACGTAGGGACCTATGAACTATTGCCTATTTCTCAGAAACCGCTTAAGATATCGAACTGAAAGTTCACATGTATACTCCAGAGACATTTAGGTATCAGAAAATATCGATATCTCAATTTCGACCAGGTACCTCATTTGGACCCAAAATCTCATGGCTGGTCACATATGTTGACAAAGACGTCGTGGCGCCAAACTGTGTCAATAACGTGCGTCACATTGTTGCTGCATTTTAATGTACTCAGAAATGATTTTGACGTCATTCAACAATGCGAAAATGGCGGACACATTCAATATTGCCGTTTTGATATTTCTACATTTTATTTAGGCGTAATTGCTCTAAAAACAGCCTTAGTTGTTATAATTTGAAGTCACGTGGATGGGATAAGCAGGTCATGTGGATTGGGTGAGCAGGTCGCGTGGATGGGATAAGGAAATTCCGCACGGCGTTTTGACTTTGGAACAGCTTGTCTTGGGCGATATGTGGGCGAGAATCATATATGCTTCCAGTCAGCAGGATAAAAAAATAAGGAGGAGTGTAGGACATACATACTCAGCTTGATAAGGATTAAGAACCTTCTCGTCAAAAACTACTGGCCCAATTTGAAACTAATTAAACAGAAGTTGTGCCTGTGTGACCATCTACAAGACTGTTTATATAAATTTGAGCTGTTGGAAACATGGGTTGAGCTATATGTATTGGCATCGGCGATGGCATCGGCGATAGCCGTATAGGCGCAGTATTGGCCTAGATCCGGTCATCAGACACGGTATTTCATTGGACAAGCAATACGTAATATTCAAATGAGTATTTGTTATTTGCATAAATTATTCGACTATTTTACCTCTACTCCTCTGAGTATTTGTTATTTGCATAAATTATTCGACTATTTTACCTCTACTCCTCTTCGGAGCATTTTTACTTCCACTTTTTCTGATAAAAACAACAGAAAATATTATGTACAATTTGCGAGTTGCCGAGAACCGTTTAACTCGGTGAGGATGTCACACGCATAGAATGACTGACAGGTAATATTGATGGTATGTTGGCCACTATGGGTTTCTATGTAAGTATGCAGTGGGAAACCAGAGGCACTTCAATTTATGTTCATTGCTGAACCGATTCAAGTTCTCACAATAATTACCATGAATAAAATACCTGTGAAATCAGGATATGTATGTATTTTTGTCGTACTCTCGTGAAATGTACAAAATATGAAACCTATGCAAAAAGCATAGGTTTCTTATTTTGTAAACTTCATGCGGTTGAAATCCTTCAATATCGTCAATTTACAAACGATAAACAGTCTACTGATATCGTTCCCCTGGGGTTTATTGTAGCCCAGGATAAAGTCTCCTATGCCCGTATCTGGTGATCGAAAATATATTATGACACTAGATTTTTCAGAGCAGTCTGACATTAATAGTGTATTAGACAAATTGGCCAACAAACATTGAAGCTATTGTGTAAATTATTTATTTTATCGACTGAACTCCATCCATTTTTCACCTACAAATCTCTGTTATTAGTACCTATTATTCTTTTTCTGCCCCAACAAGTAAAATAGGACTTGTCAAAGCAAACACCACAGGTTCCTTTTGGATTGGAAAGATTAAGCAGAATTGAAAAAAGTTGTACTTTGTTCACCTTTTGCTACCAAGGGTTGCGATATCTCTTCGAATCCTTCGCTTGTGTAGCTTGTGTAGCTGTACTTTGTTTGGATGAGCCTGGTTATGGACGATGATAAAAAGTGCAACTTCTTGCACATCGGATAAGAATATCAGAGAATTTCCACAGGGATAGAAATAATTTTTGCACACCAGATTAAAACGATCTATCGTACATGTACACGTAGGTGTGAAAGCCGGATATAATATTCTGCCGGAGGATCAACGTTAGGTATAACGACTCCTGCAAATGACGACAAACGGCGATCTCGATCTGATTAGTTCTTTTTTGTATTCACCTTCAACTTCATATTTCTTTACTTTAAAATGCTCCCAGAAAATTCCTGAATACACTGTGATTTTACATCGCATGATAACGTAACTTTGAAATCACAGTGATGCCACTTGCTGACTGGATGTGTGGTTTCCAATACAACCAATGTGCAAACAGAATGGTGTCGGGGTGAGATAATAAGGGTGAGATCAATAAAATCCCGCATCGGTGTTCAGTGGTGACAGGAAAGTCCCAACCCGAGGAACCGCCGTTCCAGTGGGAAACGACGCTTGTCTCACATGAGAAGCGAATTGGGACAGATTTTGCCGACAGCGAGCTTACAACGGGACAATTATCTCTTGTAGGCATTGGTATGTGCGTAACTAATTTCTAAATCTTGGTAAAATTTCAGATAACCGTATCTGGTGTGAACGAAAGCGATATCGCACCAAGACGTCAAATGTAGTCTGTTCTTCGGTTGTATTGCAGGCAACGCACACGGCCATTAACCCTTAAAGCGCCAATCACAACTGCAAGAGACGACAAATTTTGTGACATTTTTCCTTATTTTCAAAAAAATAGGTACGATATTTAATGAGGCGATTATTATGAAATGTCATGCCTTATTTGTTAATTTTTAAAAAGCAGTAAAAATTGAAATTGTCGTCTGCTAATTATAGGTGGCGCTTTAAGGGTTAAGTAATATGATAGCAACCACGCAGCTACCAAGTTTAGTAATATTATAAGAATCCATCATTAGTGTAAGGTAGGGATAGAACAATTCGTTCCGAGGATTACCGTTTGGTATCACGAGGCTTGCCTAGTAATGCCAAACGGTGATCACGAGGGACGGATTTTTCTATCCCACCCTCATACAAATAATGGATTCTTTTTCTTGCTCCCACTAAATACGGCCGACGTGCGGCTGCTCGTTTTTTTATCTTTCCCACGGGCTGGTACAGGTGTGTGAGATAAATAGAATCCATCATTGGTTTTCAGTGGGGACAGAAAAATCCCAACCCGAGGGCCTAGCATTCCAGTGGCAAGCCTCGTTTCCCATTGAACGGTGGACCCGAGGGTTGGGATTATTCTGGAACCACTAAACACCAATGATGTATTTTTTTCTCATGTACCAATTCTAAAACGACCGTACGGTACAACAGTATAATATATGTTTGTGACGTCACTGAGGTCGATGGCTACAGTCAATGACGCGCGCTGTACCAATCAACTTAAAACAGCGATTAAACAGCACATTAAACAATCAACAAATGGTTATTTCATTAAAATGGATTTACAAGAACTAGCTTATCAGCCACAGTAACTCGAGTAAGTAGTTTTGTTGAAGAAAATGTGTGTGTTTTATTTGTTTTTTTACATCGTCAAGGCTCATCCGTCCCAGTGCATTCAGTCATTTTGAATATGTCAACCGCAATGCACTCAGCATGTTCAAAGCATTGAATAAAGGTTTTAAGTAAAAATGCGCAGTTTTACTTTTAAACGACATTGAAGGCCGACTTAAATCGCTGAAAGTTTAACATTGAATTTTTCCTGACTGTCAACAATTCAACTTTCGTTGTTGAAGGAATTCAGTCTTGCGCCAAAATGTCACGTGTGAGTTATCTCACATTAGCTACCGACTGCCTGTGGCTTGTCTCGTTTTAGTTACGCTTATTTCACATGGGTAGCGATGTGGGACAGATTTTTCCTATAGCGAGCTAACATAGGGATCATTCTATCGTGTATGCGTTGGTATGTGAGAAAAATAAAATACATCATTGGTGTTCAGTAGGGACAGGAATATCCCAGCCCAAGGGTCCAGCATTCCAGTGGGAAACGAAGCTTGCGGAGTTTCCCACTGAATGGTGGAGCCGAGGATTGGGATTTTTCTGGAACCACTGAACAGTAGTAATCGATTCTTTTTCTCATATAGCAATTTACGTTTAGCGAGGTGCTGTGTAATATTTGTTAGTGACGTCACTGAGATTGATGTTTACAGTCAATGACGCGCGCTGTACAAATCAACTTGAAACAGCGAATAAAACACAGCACATCAAACAATGATCACATAGTTACGAGGGCTGTTCAAATATGAATGCAAGTAGCTTCATAACTTTCTTCACATATGTGCTACGACAGAATGTCATACCTTTCTGTAAAGAACTATTTGTCGCCTTTAAAATGGCACAACACATAAAGAAACACTCACTATATTTCTCTAGTTACAGATGCTTATATAATTCCTGTATACTGAAGTTTTTCTGAAGCAAATTGCATGCACGTTTTGGTACATGTGCGGATAAAGTGTCATATCTTTGTAAGTTTTAGACAAAATGGCACCAACTTTTAGATGCAAATTAAATCAACAATCCATAAGATGCTTGCAGGATAAAGTTTGTATAATCCTGTTTCAATCTTGTATTATACAGGCACGTTTGTGACGTCATTAATTTTATGATAAACGTCATTTTGAGTTATCTACTGCTGATGTAATAATGTAAATCGCTGTGTCGTTTTCTTTGCGTTTTGCTGAAAACAGGCTAAATCTGCCATAAGGGAGTTTTCAAAACGCGCGGTCCTCTATTTACAGAGTAATCACATTTTATATCATTTTCAAGCATTTTTCTGCCTCTTAATGACTTGTTTACATTAATTCAAAAATAAGTTCAATCTGTCTAGTCCTCAAAGTAAGTAAGGGTGCAAAGACCAGGAATCGATACAATCAAGTACCACCCAGGATACCAATGGAAAGTGACAAACTCACAGTTGGACACCACAGACGAGAGCCAAGAGGCCAGCCCTTTCCCAGCAGGAGACCACAAGGCACATATAAACAGACGCACATAAGGCATAGCAAACGCAAGGCAGAAAAACATTAAAGATCCACAAATTAAGACCAGGTGAGTAATTTTATTGTAAATAATGCCTAAAGTGGTCAAACTTAAAGTTTACGTTCAAATTAAGAATAAAGCCGCAATGTTATGACAAAAAAATAAGTATAAATTCTATAACCCCCTCGCTTAAGGCATTTCTGACTTAATAGAAATGCTCTTCAACGTTTAAAATTTACCAACTATCCGTCAATAATTTGTAGCAACAACTCAGTATGAGCGACCAAGTTGTCTTTGAGTTAAAACTAGTTTAAATGTTGCTCCGTGCATTTTGTTAGAGATAACATTAACTGAAAACTGAAAGGTGGTACATGTATTTTGTTTACCATTTATTTGCAACATAAGGAGACTTAAATAGTGAAAACTATTCGTTGTAATTTGACTAAAGCATGTCGGATTTTCACAACTTTCACAGAATCATTATATAAATATATGGGGATACTTCCCTAAAAATATCAAAAAATTTTAACTGTTTTATCGAAGAACTGTACGCTCGACTATAGCACTGGTATATGTTCGAAACATTGAGATTGTTAGTATGCTGACGTGACCCTCATTCAAAGGGCTATAGCTCGATAAGTATACTGTATTTTTTATGTCTGGTGCCAGTTTAAAGGTGACATATAGACCTTTATAGAAACGTTTACCATTTTGTTGTAGTATATATGTGAAGAAAGTTATGAAGCTACTTGCATTCATATTTGAACAGATCTCGTATTTCATCAAAATGGATTTAAAAGAACTGGTTTATTAGCAACAGTTTGAGTAAGTGAGTTTGTGATTAAAATATGGTTCTTCTTTTTACATCTTAAAGAATCCCGGTCTGGTGCATTTCGTCGATCATTGCCCAACAGGTCAAAATATGTCAATGCATTGCACTCAGCTTGTACAAAGCATTGAATAAATGTTTTAAGTAAAAATGCACAGTTTTACTTTATACCATGTTGAAGGGAGACTTCAATCGCTGAAATTTCAATATTGAAAATTTCCCTGACTGTCTCAACAATTCAACTTTCGTTTCCTAAGGAATACAGTCATTCGCAACAAATGTCACGTGTCGGTTATCTCGTATCAGCAACTGGTCGCGTGTAGCTTATATCGTATTAGTTACGCCATCTCACATGAGTTACGATGTGGGACAGATTACATAGGGTCACTCGATCTTGTTTGCGTTGGTATGTAAAGAATTATCTCACATGGGTAAAATACTGCAGAATCACCGATCTGGTGTTTGAGAAAAAAGTTTGAGGTTGATAATGTATATTTGGGCAGTAATAGCATTAGCCTATCATACACATTTGTACAAGATTGACCAGGGCTTTTAACAAATCCATTCTTTAATTACTCATATACCATGGGCTTAAATAAATATTAGTTCTAAAATATAAATGAAGTCATATTCCTCTTTATTCTAACGATTTTGTTCTAATGTTGGATTTCTGTTTAAATATTAACTTCCTATATGCTCTGTTTGCCATGCAAATTATGTTAGGATATCGTTTCGTAAAATCGAAAAAATTAATAAGTTTTATCATATGACGTCGCGTCTGAGAGTGAAATAACACCATGCAATAAAATCGATAAACCACTAGTGGTTTATAGATTTACGGGAAACGTTATGGCGTCCATAACAACGTTGCGTACATAATGACAAAATTATAACGTTTTACGCCAGAAATGAGATTTTAAAGTATTTGTCATATGATAAATAGTATCTAACATTCGTGCTCTTGTATTATTGAATTTATTAAACTCGTTGCGAAAAAGAGATAAAATGCTCGGCAAGCCTCGCATTTTATCTCTTTTCCCCAACTCGTTTAATAAATTCAATAAAACATGAGCACTCATGTAAGATCCTCTATTTAAAAAATGAGCCATTACACAAGATTATGAAACTGATGGCATTGGTAGACAGTCACTGGAGCTTTGTCCGCTCGCATACACAAATGAGCCAGTGCACGTGATTTCCAACAATTTGACATTTTGACAAGTGTAGACTCAGATGAGCCTGTGCAGCCTCCTTTTAAGCTTAGAAACTCCAAATGACGCTAGGTCAGTAGCTTAACAATCATAGAATACTCAAGCGACAAGCAAAGGCTCTGATCAGACTGCGCGTATGCGCAGGCTGGTCTGAGGCTTTGCTGGTCGCACATACCAAATTGTTGGAAATCTCATGCACTGGCTCAAATGGTAGGCGTAGGTTAAGATTTGTACAATACATTAGGCATTGTTATGCATGCATGTTTACATCAGCCTTTGGGTCGATTAATTGTAATGCAATCAATTATAGTTACAATTACATCGTATTGTGATTGACTACTGATTACAATTACAGTTCCATGAATGTAATTGCTTATAATAGCATTGAAATATATCCATGATAACTCTATGATTAGTCATGGAATAAAAGTTCCACTCTTATAGAAAGCAAAACAACTTTGTCTTCATTGGAACTTGTGATTTTCCAGGGGTGGGGGGTCCGGACACCCTATTTTCCCTCTCGATTCGCACATGAACATATACAACCATGGATTGCCTTATGATACCAATAGTAAAAATGCATTAAATAAAGAAAATATCCTGGGATAGATAATTAGCAAACAAGGAAACGTTCACAAAAGTATCTCTTTTATGCTACTTGAGTATGTTGATATGGTTACTAAACAAAACTTACATCACTAAAACATCACTTGACACGAAGCTCTAGTTTATAATTATTTAAATAGACATTTGAAAGGGAGTTAATGTTAATTCAAGCACAGAAATTGCCCCGTCCACTCTATAATGAGGGTGGTAAGGCGGTGCACTATCTACTGCAGCTTTCAGAGAGATGGCTTTGTCATACTTGGCCTGTTGGCAGGATGAAAATTGCTTCACTTGAGACAAAGCTGGTTGAGGTCAGGCCTTTTAGTCTGTCCCCTTCCATTTTCTCACTCTCTCTCTTCCTTCCTCTCTCCCTCTTTCTCTCTCTCTCTCCCACGAAGAGTCTGGACATGACTAAAATATAGCCGATTTGGACTTTAAGAGTTAATTCAATTAAATTTACTCTATAAATTTATTTAAACACAAATATTTCTTCTTACACTCTGACGTCTATAAAATGAAAGAAGAATTATTTGGAACAAGAAATATTTTCACAACATAGATTTATATAAACAGAATAATTTTCTTGCACTCTATAAATTTATTTAAACATAAATACTTTTTCTTCCGCTACATAAATATATAATAACACAAATAAGTTTCCTTCCACTCTATGAATATAAATAACCACAAATATTTTTTCTTCCACTCTGTAAAATTATATTAACACAAATAATTTTTCTTCTACTCTATAAAATATTCATGAAACCACAAATAATTTGTCTTCAATTCTATGAATTTATATAACCACAAATACTTTTTCTTTCACTCTATAAATGTGTTTACAAACAAATATTTTTTCTTCCACTCTGCAAAATATAAACACACATACTTTTTCTTCCATTCTATAAATTTATTTAAACGCAAATAATTTTTTCTTTCACTCTGTAAAATATACATACACATAATTTTTCTTCCTCTATAAATTTATATGAACACAATATTTTTTTTTTCTTTAACTCTATAAATTTATTCTAACACAGATAAGTTTTCTTCCACTCTGTAAATTAATATAAACACAAATACTTTTTTCCACTCTATAACTTTTTTTAAAACACACTTTTTTCCACACTAAAACTTTTTTTACTCACAAATACTTTTTCTTCGACTCTATACATTTATTTAAACAAAAATATTTCTTCTTTCATTCTTCTGAATTCTATTAAGTGTAAGGAGAACTATTTAGAGGAATAAACATTTTTACTCGGTGAATATGTTTAATACTTTGTTACCTATGGAATCTTCCCATTGGTTTTATACAATGCATTAGGGATGGCCCATTGTATATATTGAGGGGTCACAAGTTATAATTTTCAAAAAAAAGTGAAGATCGATTTTGTATTAGCAAAAGGAGCAGACTATGATGAAATGCCACATGATGAGGCATTTCCTCTGGGTCTGCACTGTTTGCTTAAGTACCTGTTTATGGGTTTCAGGTCCTCAAAGGGGAAAGTAAAATCCCTCCAGTAAAATCATTTTACTGACCGTTCCAAGGCGGTGCTTCTTTTGTGGATCATTTATATTATTTCTGTCTTGTTTTTGTTATGTTTTCGTGTGGGTCTGTATATTGATGCCTTGTGGTCACTTGCTTGGAAATGGTTGACCTCTTGGCTCTCGTTTGTTATGTCTAATTGTGAAGTTGTCACTTTCCCTTTGGTATTCAGGGCCAGGTGTGGTGCTTGATTGTATCGATTCCTGATCTTTGTCCTTTTTCCTATTTAAACACAAATATTTTTTCCCCTCTATAAGTTGAAAAAATCATAAATTGAAAGTTAGAATAATTCGTTTTTATATAGCCAAAGTTATGTGTAAATATTTATTTTTGTATGTATTATTTTGGAAATATATTGCTTAAACAGTAGCAATTCACTATTAGTCCCGAATATGTTTTTGTTGCGCCGAGCATGATGTGCATGTACAGATAAGATGATAGAAAAGGCCCCTGTAACATATCTGTATCTGTGCAGAAATAAATTAATACATTTAATGCACTCAAAAGCGAATATTAATTTCATTGATGGCGTTTGAGGCTTTTATGATCACAGTTATCATATATTTATCATTATGTGTACAATGGGAATACATGTATATCGTTTATCACAAAATAAGACATAGATTTGCTGTTGGACGCGAATAAAGCATCACGTAGGTTTAGATAAGCACAATTTTAACGTAAAATTTTAAATACTTGCTAATCCATCAGTTTGAACATATTTTTTATGTTTTGGGTGCTCAAAAGAACTGTCTCATTGAGGCGGTTCTTTTAAGTACCCACGGCATATGGTTTGGTTAAGAAAATTAATTTTTGGTACGCACTCGTAACTATTGAACACACTTGATAGATCACCTAATTGACCTGAGACTATTAAGTGTGTTCAAAGTATGTCCCTGTGTCCACAAATGGATTCGCCCTAAGGGTTCACAGGTTTTACATGTGCTAATATAGGATAAACAAAAACAAATCATCTCATGTGAAACCACTATGCCTAGAGCCTTGGTATTTGGTATGCAGCGTCATCTAGTAGACCCCTACCAAGCTTGTTCATATTAATATATTTGAGGTAAAAATGATTCCGCCATGGGGGTCACAATTATGCATCGAAAACATAAACACATCTTTTCGTCTGAAACCTCTTGGCATGGAGCCTTGATATTTGGTATGTTGCATAATCAAGTAAATATTTTGCCATTTTATTCAAATTGTTACCCTGGTTCCAACTAATGGCCCCTCCCAGAGGTCACATTTTTGAATTGATTTCTATAGATACTCTTTATTTCGTCAAAATAATGGAACCCTTTCCATGTAAAGTCTTAATGAAACTGTTGATCTCTTCATAGCTGGACTTTGGAAGGAGCTATGCTTTCCTATACATTTATAACAGTCATTCTCAGGTGAGCGTCCCCAGGACCCAGGAGCCTCTTGTAATGTTATATATCGTGGCAACCAATACAGATCCTGAACTCATTGCAACATGCTTAATATTCAATGTGGTAAATGTTGGTTTGGAGCATTTCTGCATGAATAACATTTGCATCAGTACCTTTAGTCTTAACTGATTGTGATGCAAATAACAGAAACTATGTAATTATGTCGAACATGACACCGTTTCTAATATAAATGAGTTACATTGTATGCACCTAACATACACGAGCGATGTCTTCTTTTTTGTTCGTAAGTTGGTGTGTGGGGGAGGGGGAGAAAAAGAGAGAACGAGACAACTAGCAGAATAATCTCGGGCGAATATTCTGCGAGTAAATTATATCTAAACCCCATCCCAGTGGCCTTGGCTGCTGACGGATTTAAGGCCGCGTTTCTGTTGGTGTTAATTACAACCCTTAAAATGGAAACTGACTGGTCCAATTGATGAGTGGGAAATTCCATTCGGCTAAAATGGTTTAATTTCCTTCCCTCCACTTTTATGCAAGGAAGTGATTGAGTGCGTTTTCAAGTTTTGCTGAGTAAAAAAATGTTGATTAGCTTAATTTGCTATAAGCATTTTAAAACTAGTGTTTGTATGATTTGAGCCGTGACATGAGATTTTTAACAGTGTGGTGTGTGCGACCAGCAAAGCCCAGATCAGCCTGCGCATACGCGCAGTCTGCAAACATAAGTGAAAACGATTTGATGTACAAAAACATTCCGGATTTTCGCAACTTTCACAGAATTATTTTATAAGAACATGGGGATACTTCCTTAAAATATTCTAGAAATCTCACCTGTTTATTAAAGAATTATACGCTCGTCTATATCACTGTTATATGTTCGAAGCATTGAGTTTGTTAGTATACTAGAGTAACCCTCATTCAAAGGGCTATATCTCGATAAAAGTAAACTGTATTTTTCTTAAGGTCCAGTACCAGTTTAAATACAATACAATACAAATAACTTTATTGGATTCAAATTTAAAGGTGATAAATGCATTGTAGTCCTTTATAGAAACTAATGCCATTTTGTCGTAGCATATATGTGCCGAAAGTTATGAAGCTACTTGCATTCACATTTGAACATCCCTCGTATGCCAGTTGCATAACTTTAAAGGAGTATTCGCCTTAAACTATATATAGTCGTGTTACATGTACCTAAAAATCATGTCATTTCTTTCTTACAAAATATGACTAAATATATTTGGCTTTAAAAGATAGACATTGATTCAATAAGTGCACGATAAATTACGAGATACTTTACTTTGAACTGTTATTTTGTAAGTTTTCGTGTTGGAAAATCATATGGAAATTCCATCGAAATGGCTTCTGAATTCTACAACTTGTACATCTAGGCCAGCACGTTAGGTTTTGTTACCTATAACGTATGCATTAACGCCTCCTTTAAACACCCATACTGACGTCCTGCGGGGGTGAGGGGTACTCTGATATTTTCAAACATACGTAGACTCGGTCCATTCTTGGGGGTTCACAATTTTGAATTTCATTTTTTTTTGTGGGGGGGGGGGGGTCGGAAAAAAATGATATTTTTGGGGGTATGAAATTTTTGTGTATATTTTTGGGGGTCATCACACAAGTGGACTAGTTTTAGGGTTCTTTGGGTTGCAAAAAATTCATTTTTTTGAGGGGGGGGGGAGGAGGTTGTTTGATATTCCTGATATTTTACTGGGGTAAACAGCAGATGCTAGGTCCAAGCCTTCGTATGAAGAAAAATGAGAGTATCTTCCCCCCACCTGGGACTTACGTATCCATCGGCAAAAAGGGCTTTATTTTGGCCTAAGTCTTCATAAAAACATATACATGCTTGTTTGTTTGTTTTTTGTTTGTTTGTTTTTTGCGAGCTGTGAATGCTCTGGCGAGCCTGCGCAATGACAAAGGCTCGCCTGAGCCGTCGATGCTTGACAATGTGGTCAGTATCAAACTCTCATGTGCTTTTCTTCTACATGTAAAACCTGTGTAAAACTGCCACTCAAAAATAGACAAAACAAAGATCTAAATGACAAAGGTTGAAAGTATTGCAGAATGTTTTTGACCTACATTAAGTAATAATTGGTCTTGAAAAACAATTTTCGGTCTTTTTTAAAGTTACCGTTTTACACAGGTTTTACTGTACATGTAGCATATTTCCAGACAGATCACAGATTTAATCCAATTAGAACACATACGAACAGGCAAAGTTGCCAGCATATTGTAAGCCACAAAAACAGACGGTCAAAAGCACGCGAGACGGTCTCCCATGTAATATATGTATTGGTTTCTGAATGGGTGCGTGCAGCTGCAAACTCCACGTCATCCGTTATGTCACGGATATTGAAAGTGTTTCCATTACTGAACCTTAAAGGTCTTTTGTTTATCGAATTATCACGCTGTGTTTTATTCTCAGGAATGTCTTTCTTTTTGAAGTGGAAGGATCCTATTTTGCACAGCAGTCGCATTAACTTTGACACGCGCACTGACTTGTCTCTGTTGTATAGACATAGAGAAGCAACCGTCGCAAGAATGGACAAGGCACTCCCAAGGAGTTGCAGTCCAACATAAACTGCTAAAATTGACACGTCATCAGAAGACTCTGGCATGGAACTTGCTATGATTGTTAGAAACACTGCCAAGGTCAGAAATATTGAAATGCACAAAGTTATTTTCTCGCCAGTCGCAGCCGGAAGTAGGAAACACGTGACGTTTAGAGACGAAATAACGACAATAGGTATTATTATGTTTATCAGATGAAATAGCCACTTTCGTCTTAGATGGAAAACAAACTCAATGTGTTTCCATGACTCTTTGCCAAACGTTTGCAAATAAGGTGAAACCTGGTGATCTTTCAGTTCCCAAACAGCGCTCTCACTATATCGATCAAGGTTTAGTCTTTCCGAAGTTTTAATATCCAATGAAGAGATCGGATGTGTCCAAGAAAGAAAATCTAATGAGCAATTTTGAATGTCGAAAGGAAAATGTCGTATTTTTATTTTGCAACCCACAGTGTACATTTTATATGGCCAGATTGTAACGTTACCATACTGATCCACCACTGCTCTTCCATCTTCTTGACCTAAATCGGTAGGACTGTCATAAACGTCTAACAGCGCCAGATCAGGTAGCCACAGTTTCGTATTTGGAACATTTATCGTTGTTACTCCTCCATACTTAGCTGAATCCCAAATAAGAAAATCATCTCGCCAGGTCACTTCCATAAATGCGCGAATGGTCAACGTTTGTCGTATTTCATCAATTTTGTCAATGGACATTACGAACAGGGCTAATTTCACATCCACACTCTCGGAGATATTCCTCCGCGGTCTTGCATCCGAACTATATCCTTCAAACAGCTTATTATGAAGGTCGGATTCTGATAATGTAGCATTGACGTTAAACATTGCAGCGCACGATAATATAATCCACACTACCCGCCTCGCTTCCATGGTTATGTTTACTGTAAATTCGGAAATTTTCGAGAGAACTTTTTTTCGCAAATAGCGTTAAAAGACATTTTACCCAGTTAAACATTCGCGACTTGGGTATGATTTACCTACATCCGCAAACGACTGATTGATTTCAACATTTCGCGAAGATTTTAAATTCACGAAACTTCGCATATGCGAAGTATCGCGAAAATAAAACGCTCGCGAAAATTTCCGAATTTACAGTAGCACTATTTTTTTATTTTTTTCAAATGGTCGTTTGAGTGGAACTTTCCAGCAACTTATGTATGTTTCACGTTTCAAGAATCCATCGTAACTATTTTCCTCTTTACCAAGGATATGCCTATATACGTCTTGATGACAAAGTTGGAATTATTAAAAAGAATTCATTGTTCTTGTTTAAGATGCTATCGGGCGAATCACTCAGACACCCAATACTAGCTCTTTAGAATATAGTTCTATAATGAACCAGAACCGCGTCACGAGAAACCTATGAACAGAGTAGAGACTTAACGACCCTACCAGCTACAGGGACTAGCTGGGTGCAGTGTTAGCGCTGAAAATGGTTGCGACCTGCGGGACCGCACTGCGTCGTCATCAAAACTGAAAAACGGACTGTTTAGAGACATGAAAGTAAGCATGAACTGTAGCAAATATGAATGTCTCTATCTAGACAGCGAACAACAATGACTCTGATCAGACTGCGCAAATGCACAGTCTGATCAGCGCCTCGTTCGTGTGCATACAGCTATAATGTATTTTCTTTCTGCATCAAGACACATTTATAATCTATTCGAATCTCGAACGTTTAAAACATTTACCAATGAACATTCTCGCGCTGAAAGTGTTAATATTTACGCAGAAACCTGTTAAACTGAAGACAGAAATCTCATAATTAAATCCATCGAAATTGTGTGAAAGCCTGTTCCGACCGAAATACAATGCCCCGAGAAAGCAACATCTAATAAGCAAAAGTCTGCCAAAGTAAATAGACGTTCATCTATTACGTAACTCGCATGCTTTATTCATTTTCCTATTACAACTATGTTAAAGAATTGTACCAATGCATGCCCCAGTGTGCACTCACAAAGTGCAATAAAAATCAAAATCTAATATAACAATTGAGCCAGTGCATGAGATTTCCAACAATGTGGCATTTTGACATGTGTAGACTAAGACAAGCCTCTGCAGCCTCCTTTTAAGCTTAGAAACTCCAAATGGTATTCAGCCAGTAGCTTAACAATCATAGAATACTCAAGCGACTAGTAAAGGCTCTGATCAGACTGCGCGTCTGCGCAGGCTGATCTGAGACTTTGCTAGTCGCACATACCACATTGTTGGAAATTTCATGCAATGGCTCAATTATGTTCCCATCTTCCTGCACCAATTTGTTTAAAGATTTAACATTATATAAATACCGTACTGTGAACGTAATGTCTATTGACAGGGGCAGATCTAGAAACTCCGTCATGGGGTAGGGTCAATGTCCTGACAACATTTTGCCCCCTTTTTTATTTAGTCATCAACGTATTTCAAAGAGGGTCTTACGGACCACCCTTGAGAAGGAATTGGACCCCATGGACCCAATAGCTTCTCGAGGGAGATCCGTACCAGTGTTTCTAAGGAAGCATATAGCCACATGTGATTATCCAGGTTGGGGGGGTACAGACCTCTGCCCCCACCCCCTCTAGCTCCACACATAATTCAGCCTAGTAATAGCCGTATGTATAGACGTAATTTAACATCGATGCTTTATTACAATTGTTTTCATGTGAGTTCTCGAAAATCATGATATAACCCATAAACTTTTCTCTTTTCATCACAAATACATTTGTTAGGGTGTTCATTTGAAGTGTTTGTCGACGCTTCCAATAGGCAGCGAAACCAACGTGTCTTGGAGAATCCAGAAATGTTTACATGTATGGTTTCAACACGTTAGGTTCTGTCTTGATTACAGTCGAATCTCGATGCCCTAAGAATTAGAGATTTATCGAAGTATCGAAATTTTGATTGTAGGGAGGTAAACATAAGAATATATAACGCCCAAAAATGAGTATTTTCAGTTTTTACACTTTCAAACGTATGTTTTGTGTGCGTGAAAAGAAACGTCTCAGGGAGACGTTTCTTTTAAGCTCCCAAAACATTAGACTGTTATTTAAGTAGTTCATAAATAGGCCCTATACTCTGAATCCATTAAAGCAGAATTTATTTCGAATAAGCCAGTATTTAGAAAAATCGGAGTTCGATTTTTCGAGGCTTTACTGTTTCTTTACTTATTACAGGTTTATCCCATAACAGTGTGCTACAACGTATCAGGTGCGAGGTAACGTTTGTATAGTAAAAATTGCGGTAATGACAGGCGTACGAACTACAATCGACGTCGACTTCTATCTAGTCAACGTACATAGTGTAAATAAATTTTCATTTTTAAAGGAGGGCTTGCCTAGTCTAAAAACATTATGTGCACTTTGTAATTTGGGAAAACCTCCAAATTTGGTCATTTTTTACACTGCACTATAACCACGTCATAGATGAACATCAGCAATAGTTATTGAGTCGGTCGGTAAGATACTCGGCAAAAGAAAAACACAAACAGTTATCTAAAGCGGCACCTAGCGCCATACACTGAAGTCCTTTAAAAACGCAAAAAATGAAATTAATAAAATTTACTTATTCTTAATGTATCAATTTTTCGAACTTTTGCAACAATGAACATCAACATGTAGCAAAACATGTTTTAAATTTCATGCCAAAATAACAATTAATGTTAGGACAACAGTCTATCGAATAGCAATACCCTTAGATTCTACAGTTGCAATTTCAAATTTGTCTAGAAATCAGACGTGATCTAAAGTAATTGTATTAAAATATTTTTTTATTAAAAATCTGGATTCCTATTTACCCTCGAAGCCCCATTATTTTTCTGGAACTGACGATAGCCAGCCAGAACGCACATCGTCGATGCAAATATCGTTGATACACTCGACGTTAGTTGCTGTCTTAACGTCGGGTTGTCCTTTTTGGTTAACCAGACCTGCATCTATATTTAACTGTTGCTGTAGCCGAATAACGATCTCTTAGGCGCTGTATAGTTGATAGCCTTTCCAAAAGGCCTAAAACTTTTCAAATATGTTTTGTAGTCATTTCATTTTTTTCCATATAAACATATTCCTACTGGTTGTTAGTCTATAGGCTGGTGCTAAGTTCTGATAATCATACAACTCCACTGAAGACAATAACATTTATAGACTAGCCATGAACATAACCATTTGGAAAGAGAACAAAAATATAATTACAATATTTTACGTGTTATCAGACTGGTAGCTATTCTATATAGTTGACTGATGGCAATTATAATAGCCCACTTCGAATCGAACTTTACTTACTACCATAGTAACTAAAGTTCGAATCGAACATCGATAGTCGCTACTATAGTGACGTCACGAACCTACTAAAGATCAACGGTGGGTCAGAGCACCTTTTACTCTAGTAGCTTGTCTGGTTCCCTCCTCTAGACCTATCTAGCAAGATGGGTTCAAGATCTATCAATAGCCTCAAGATGTTTTTACATGTATTTTACAAAATATATCCTTGATGTATTCTATTTGCGGTCCCTCTTATTCGTAATTGTTAATTAGAGTAGGCTGTGCAGTTTATTTTGTCTACGATGAAGAATTGAGATGGGGCATACAGGGCTATTCACTTTCAAATTGTTTACTTGACAACTAATTAAAAAGTTGCAACTGTAGCCATTTGGGTGTTAACTTGCGTGCGCATCTATTACGTAAGAACTTTAGTTCGATTCGAAGTGGGCCAATATCATTCCAATTATGCCAGATCGTTCATGCTCGGCCAATTGTGACATGATTAATAAAGTTATAAAACTAAAGCTGAAGTGTTTTATACATGCTTACGTACAAGCTACATGTCAAAGAGACCCAGAAGTGTATGCGACATGCCATGATCCCAAAATATATCCTCGCACCAAATTTAGGATTCCTACCTCAAATTATATACAGATATGCTCTGAGCTCGACCGTGCTACAACTGAAACCAGAGGTCAAGGTCACAGTGACCTGGAAACAGTTGGTGACTCGCCAGGGCCCAAGATGTATCTACATACCAAATATGGAATGCTACCATAAATGAAATAGGCGATCTGCTGTGGGTGCATTTTTCAAGAACTGACTCCTGAGATCAAGGTCACAATTGATGAAAACAGTGAGCGACATTTCATGACCACAACATTTATCCACAAATTGAATTATAATATGAGACATGCTCTTACAGGGTTCGCACAGACCTGGAAAAATTTGACCTTGGTCCTGGAAAACTCCTGGAATTTGAAAAAAGTGCCTTCTGTCCTGGAATTTTGTAAAATCATCCTTGAAAATATGAATTAGTCTTTGAAAAATATAAAAAAATACAACTAGTCCTTTCAGACTAATGGGATGCTCAAAAAAAACTGTGTGAAAATCGCAAAAAAAACTGAGTGAAAATCGCTAGATACACGTCGAAGAGCGAGGTGCAACTCGTATTCTATTCTATTCAATTTGTGCGGTAGTCCCGGTTTTCATCACCGGTGTCAGAATCAAAGAAATCGAGTGCGCCTTTTCATTTCGATGCTTCTGACTGAAAAAGTGCATTTTTCACGTTATGTTATACACAATTGGGAAGAAATTGAAACTTGAAAAATGAAAAAATCCTGGAAAAGTTCTGGAATTCTGTTTTCCCATTTCCGTGCGAACCCTGTCTTAACACTATGTTTAGCTTGCTGTTGGTAAATTGTCTTGTCGTTGAACTGTTTTGTTCCCATACACACGACCGTTATGCTAACAGTATGTTATATAAATAGACAATCAGGTAGAGGGTATCACTATTCCGACACAAATGCTTGCGGCGAGAGCACCGCAAGCAAAAAGGTGAATATTATCTGGCGCAATCAGTTGAAATTGTATTATGGTCTAGATTTTTTTCTTTAATCTTGCGATTCGAATATATAAATAAACAATGACCTAGATTTCTCAGTTGAGTAGGCGGAGCTTACATATCCATTCAGTTATATTGAGTCTAAATCTAGGCTATGCTCTAACTGGATGAGGTTTTTGTTAGCACAGTGTCAGATATCATATATGACCAAAATTCTGCCTGTTATCAGAGGTTTTCAAGTGAACAAAGTTAACCCTTTAAACGCTATCAAACTGCATCTAAAATTCCACGTGCTTAATTCTCTTGATGCATTATATTTGCTAACATCATTGACTAACACTGCAATTGTAGAGGCAAACAGTGTTGATCCAGAGTACAGACCAACAGCAGTCTATTCTGTGTCTTCACTGTGTGACCCAGAGGCTTTTAAAACATTCCATCAGACATAAAATGATAAGCGCTTTAAGGAATAAATAAACTTAGGAAAAGTTTCTGTGTTTTTGGGTCAAACAATAAAACCTTTAGCAGCCAATCTCTTTTAATGTAGACTGCTTTTGTTGCTAACTGAAATGTTTTAAAAGTCAAAAGTCCAACTTTGTCAAAGAGTTAAGAAGCAGATAAGACTGATAGGAGAAGCCCCTAGTCAGTTTATAAAAATTACAAGTAAAATTCTTCAGCGCAATCAGTTGAAATTAACCCTTAATTAATTTAGATAAAAGTGTGCAATGAAAAAGAAAGTTACTTATTTCTTAACCAAAACATATATGGTGGGTACTCAATAGAACCGGCTCATTAATTTGGGGCACCCAAAGCATATGTTAAAACTGCTAGTTAAGAAAATATTTGCAATTTACACTCAAAAAATCTGTTTATCTAAACCTGTGATGATATAAACAAAATTTGCTTCTCTACAAGAAGAGATTCATTCAGTTTGTATATTACTTTGATTAACACCACTCGTATAGGTTCATCATGTCCATTATGTGAAATTTGATAAGTTTTGAATCTATAAAGTTAACGTCTTTCAATGTGAAAACCTGTTTTGCAAGAAATGATAATCACCTCGATGATTCACATTATAGGGACCTCGTCGTGAGAAAACCTGTTTTCGGGGTTTCCGACAAAGCGAGTTTCAAACCAGTCTCCTCAGCTACAGAGACTGGTTGGAAAATTGAAATTTCACCTGCAGCAAGTTAACATATGATAATTTTCATAAAGCAAATAACAAAGGCGCTGATCAGACTGCGCGGATGCGCAGGCTGGTCTGCGCCTGTGTTGTTCGGCAGCTCCCGAAGACAGGTTTTCTCGCGTCGAGGCCCATAGTCCGGTGGGAATGCAAAACCAATTTCAAACTCTTTCATTCTTACCAATTCTCACCATGCATTAAAGCATTGAGCACCTCTAAATCCACGTATCAGACGACTGACTTTGGCATCTCTCGCAAAATCAGTTTGCTTGGATTATTAATGTTTCTGGTTGGAGGCTGAAGCCAAAATGTTAAAAAGTCAATTGATGTTAAATCGCCGGTTCTAGTTAACTATTAACTGACTGTTATATGTATCATGTACATGTACATGTTAGATTAATTGACTGGAGCCAACATGAAAAGAATACCTTCCAGGTATGAGGAATGCAAAACATCCTAGATCAGCTTAATCCTGAAATATTAAATGTTGCAAGTTTAATATGTATTCGCATATATTATTTGTTTACAGCAATAACAATCAAAGTTTCGCCTTTATCGAAAAATAAGCATATTACAAAAGAAGAAAGGACATACAAAGAAAGAAAAAAAAGCAAAAGCAATGCATGTATATATACCTGTATGCAAAATAAGTTTAGCAATTGCTTTGTATGGGTGAGCCCATCCACATCAGATCTCAAGTTTCATTTGCTGTCATTAAGATACAAGCGCAGAACAGCTGACAAGAATTACCATCTAAAAATACGGAAATACCAAACGCAGCGGCCGTGCTAAAGTGACTAAATTTTAAAACTAGCAGGTAACGTGGGTATTTCTGATAATTGGGGGAAGCCAAAAACATTTTCAAGCGATTATCACTGAAACCCAAAAAAGCATAACAAATGATGCAATTTTCTGAACTTTCTTAGCGAAATAAAGGACCAATTTTTCACAATTTGACGTTTTTGTTAATGTTAACGTTATTGCCTTTAAACGGTGTTTCTGGTCGGTTTTAATTGAACCACATTGACAAGTATAACTGTTTGATGACTTCCAACACATTTAGACAAATAATGTTGAATGAAACATCTTCATGGGTCTACGAGTATAGCACGAGCCGAAAGGTCAAATCTAACGTCACCGTTATCTCGCAAATGCGTCGCACCATTTTCCAGCAACTTAAGGTTTTAATCAACCATAAGATGAGTTACATTGTAAGCCTATGGCATCTTTGTAAACTGAGTCTCTGTTGAATTAAAACACCAATTAACATTAGAAGCTTAATCAAAAGATGACTACGTTTTGACGTCAGTGATGGCAGCTGATTTTTTTAGCATGAAATCTCTATCACATCTGTCACATAACCAATAGGCGTACGATGCATGAGGAAGATGTTGGACCACCAAACGAGAAATCACATGCTTATCATTTTAGCATTACTTACAACGGATGTGATTTTCACTTACTTACTTACTTTCTTACTTACTTACTTACTTACTGACATACTGACCCTCCTGCAATTCTTGCTCTCTCCAAATGCCTATTTAAAGGATGGCGTCTGTAAATTTGTGGTTTCATTTGCCTAAGATCCTGTTCTCGTCATTGCAATTGAAATTGTTCGATATTGCACAAAGATGAGCACATAAAGATGCGAAACATAAGAAATTGCTAAACTTTTTGTGCATAGTACAGCTAAGAGATAAAATAATTTTTTGGAATGTTCATGGAATCATGAATACTTCAGGTCTCATGCAACGTAAGAGAGACCTAACGTATTCATGATTCCACGAACAGAGCAAAATTGAATTTATTACTTATATTTACAATTTATTATAGACATCAAGTATAAAGAAATCATTTATAATTTAGGAAACTAAACAGTTTAGGGTTTAGTATGTAATGTATGTAATCGTGTCAGCGGTTTGTTGGAGCGTTAATCGAAAAAGCGGAACAGCCCGTGTGAACATGGACAGCCAATGGAGCAAACAAGAGGCCTGTTTTGCACATGTAATTCAGGTGTGGCTCGCTGGTAATCACAACACCGGTGTCACTTCTGACGAATGAATTCGACATTCGAAGCGTATTGCACGGGCAAGTGAGCTTGGCTGTTTAGAGTCCTTGCTCGGTTAGCGTAGAGTGACTAAATAGATTAACAGTTAGAAATATGAAAGAAAACCCTGTATTTGTCCAATCGGGTGAATAAAACACCATCACCTGACCACCTACGTAACTCTACGCTTATCGAGCAATACCTATATCAATCATTTTTATGTTTTTATGTAGGCGGAATCCACAATAATATACATGTATATTTTCTCAGGAAGTGGCTCTGATAATATTCTTGTTAATGCACATTGCTTAATCACAGGTAGGAAACTTCATAAACAGAGCATGGAGTTTGAAAAATCGCCTAAAAACTATAAATATTTCTTTTATCGTGTTAAATAGCGAAAAAGGAGAATGTAGTGCTCCGCTCTGGTCTTTTAACTTCTTATCCCAGCTGAGAATAGCTGCAATTTACGGTTCATCTGTATCGTTTATGTCGTGAGGTAAACAACCATTATGACAAAGCAGCTCGCATCAACTTAGATGATAAGTTAAAATACTAGATCGGAGCACTACATTCTCCTGTTTTCGCTAAACACCAAATGGAAAACGAACGGGTCTGGGGCAATTTTTATCAGCCACCATATACAGAACGGAAAGACTCTTATAAGATTTTCTTTTCAGAGCCGATGTTCTGTTTATGAAGTTTTCTAACCGTGTTATTGTGACAAAAAGATACCAATCGGTAACTTTGGTATAACTATAGACCCATTGCCAGCCTGACATACAGGATTTCATTAGCCTACTTTTGTGGTTATCGGGATGAATAGATTCTCCACTTGGAAAAGTGCTCTTATTTCATACTGCCAAAATTATGATTTGAGTTTATTAATCTTAGCGCCCCATTGTTATTTCTTTTTCTTTATTATTTGTATCTTATAGGGTACACAGCCAGTATCACGCTTAAACGAAACACGTTGATTAAATTTCCCGACCATTTTAAAAATCGCCCTCACAAAACGCCAGCGAAGCTGTTGTTAAAACTGTACACTGTGGATATATCATTTCTCAAAATAGGGCGAAAAACTATGCTAAAAAGATAAGGGGGTGGTAAACAAGTTAATAGTTTGCACCAATAGCCCATGCATGCAGTTCTTTAAAGCCTTTGTCATTCATAATTCTTCGTCTCAGTGTTGTACTATTCTTTATAGCACTGCAGAAGTTTTGCGAAAATCGAGTAGGAAAGTTCGGGAATCCATATGAGCCAGTGCATGAGATTTCCAACAATGTGGTATGTGCGACCAGCAAAGCCTCAGATCAGCCTGCGCATACGCGCAGTCTGATCAGATCCTTTGCAAGTCGCTTGAGCATTCTATGATTTATAAGCTAACGACTGAACACCATTTGGAGTTTCTAAGCTTAAAAGGAGGCTGCAGACACTTGTCCGAGTCTACACATGTCAAAATGCCACATTGTTGGAAATCTCATGCACTGGCTCATATTGTTTTTATCTTATAAAGCGCTTTCCCAGCAGGCACAAGACGTCCAAATAGCGTCGTACTAATGTCGATGTGACGTCATGACATCGCACCGGCGTTGATGCAAAGTTGTTTTAAGTTCGTATGTCTGCTGGGTTGTCAAGGCATTGAAACATCACAAACAAGCTAAAAGGCATTGTGTTAAGTGTCTAGTATGTTAATACTTTGGGCGATTCTACCAGTATAATTAAGACTGTCAGATGAATTGCGTACACAAGGTACCCCTGCATTGATAACAATGAAGACTGAAAAACGACCAAGAAAGTAACAAAACTAATCTTAGGATTATATAACCAGAGTACCATAAGGTTCTGGAGCGCTCACTGAAACCAAATTTCGACTGCTAAGTTACCAGAACAAGGTTATCGGTATTAAAAACTTCGTAAAGCATTATCTAAATCCTACCACAGGCAATCAGAGATGATTGATCAAAACAATATTTGTTAAAAAATCTTCTGCAGCAGGGCATATCAGAGCCAGTATTGAATGGTGAGTGAATTTATAAAAACATAAGAATTGTTGGAAAGCCTAATTTTAGTTTGCACCAATGGCCCATGCATGCAAAAAAATTCAAAAAAAATACTCGAACGTTAGAAAGAAAAAGTAGATAAAAGTATCACGCAACAGTCTGCGTGCCTGGTTGTAAACCCAATCACGGTTATTAGCTATGGTTTCCTCTTTAATTCAGGCATCAGACTCAATGATGGCATTGGCGTAAAGCTAAAAATCGGATGGTTGGTGCCTGATGATTATCTGTAGCTTGCCCCACCAATGCTCAACTTGAGGTTTTCTTTAGCACTGACTATTAGTGAGTCGTTGGTCTTTTTACTGTTTCAACATAGTATATTAAAATTAGATTGTTTCTCTGTGATGATGTCTTGCATAAATTATGAAGCCTCCAAGCGAGCTAAACAATGTTTGTGTTTTAACACCAGTGAAATCTAGGGGGGAGATGTATTTAGGCCCGCAGTGGCTTAGGCTGGTGTCCGTTCTGGTAATGTTGTCCTGTTGTTGTTGATTCATTGTGTATTGTTGCACCCATTGTATGCGGGGATTCTATGTTTGGTCTTTATTTTGTTATGTAGTACATAGTGCCCTTTCTAGTTTTGCAATCTTGCGACGGGAGAGAGAGCTGGTTGTAATACTTTAATTGTCTTCCCGGTGTCTTGTGACTGTTAGTGTTTTGTGACTCTTCCTCGCGGCACCATGTGTTGTTGTGCATTGTGTGATTTTGGTAGTTTCTGTCCATTCTCACATTTTAAAAAGAGAACAAACTATTTACATGTATGTTAAACCTGTTTTGTATGATAATAAACATTCTCACTCTAAACAATTGTTGAATTGCCGAACAGGAATATGGAGTTCTACATATACGCCAAGAATTTTCCATAAAAGTCTAAAAAGGGGACCAAATTTCAAAACGTGTAAATTAAGCAAGATTTTCATCTCTTTGGACAGAGATAATTCTAGTTTTCGTACCTTCCTCAATATTTACATTTTCTCACACCACTGATATACTTAGTGAGCTTAAAATATAGTTTCTCATTGTATTGTCTGCAATTGTTTTACAATAAAATCAATATGTGTTGTTTAAAAAAGCCAGCCTCCAATCATATGTGAAATAAGTAACACAGTAACACTTTAATGTAACAAAATTCACAGTATGACACTTTAATAATTCGAAACAAAAAAAAATACAAGGAATTCCATTAAAAATACATTTTTATTTTGGAAAGTATTCTACATAAATTTATCATAGCCTGGAACTCTGCATTTAAATTTTATAATTCATGATTTTGAAATGTTGCGGCTTCCCTCCAATAACTATTCTCGGTGCCAGTGGCTGTATTTCTTCATCGCTATTTTCTAGCGGCGAAGCACATTTCTTTAATTTGAGCTTCTTATATTCAATATTTTAATCGGAAATGAAGTAAAATCTGCCTGCAACGATTTCCTAAATATATTAATTATTCAATCAAAATTGAAATTTCCGATGGTTTGCTAAATTATTAATGTGTTTATACAATACGTCTGAGTATTTCATGCATAAATATTGTTTTATTCTAATGAATCATTTGTCTTCTAGGTCTAATTTGTTTCATGCACATTTTGCGTGTCTGGTGCCTAAGCGCTGATCAGAGTATTCGCTGTGCACTGAGTGGGTATATGTAACTAATAACACGCGCTTTCTTTATGCGGACAACGTAGTCTCTGATCAGGCTTAGCTGATGTCTAGGCTAATCAGTGTCTTCTCTTTACACACAGCCACAGCGTTGATCTTCTCATGTCACGCCTCATTTTAAATCTAAAGACACATTCTCATCAAAGACCAGGCAGGTTCATTTTTTATTTTCAAAAGAGAATATATTTTGTTATCAGAGAGATGGTACATCTATTTATGGTCCAACATATCGACATCGGCCCGGAATTACAATGCCTTTTTACAGTTAAGGAAGACTTAAGTTGAGTATTGATTTTTCAGGGTGCGAAAATTAACGTTTCAAACTGATTAAAATGAAACAAAAAAAAAATTTCGGTAGATCACAACGATATCTTTGACCACAAGTACTGGGTCGATCGGGTCAATTTATTTAACATTTATTGTAGCATGTTGAAATATCAATACTTAACTTAAGTCTAGCTTAACTTTAAGGAGGCATTGTAACTCCGGGCCATATATAGGCCCGGAATTACAATGCCTCATTAAAGTTAAGGAAGACTTAAGTTGAGTATTGATTTTTCAGGATGCGAAAAAAAACGTTTCAAACTGATTAAAATAAAAGAAAAAACATTTTCGGTAGATCGCAACGATACGTTTGGTTTAAACAATATTTTATTCATAAAGATTTACATACGATACGTTTGACCACAATTATTATAGCATGTTGAAATATCAATACTTAACTAAGTCTTGCTTAACTTTAAGAGGCATTGTAATTCTGGACCCTGTTCCTCATTGTAAAGTGTAAACTTAAAACAGATAGGTGTTAACTATAAAACGATTCAAAGTTGAACTTGTATCGCTATCTAGAAAAACTACTGTAGTATTGCACCTCAAATGGAACACAATTTTTCGTTTTTAAAATTTCACATGAAGGTTGTTTCACCCTGAAAACTTGCATGAACATAGATATAGCAAAACTCTAACTAGATTTAAATTTTGGCGGAGAATGATATCAATCTTGCTGCTCTGATATATTGAAAAAATGAATAACTTAGTTTTGTTGGAAGGCAAATACCCGTTTAGTGCCAGTTTTTGTACTGTCAGTGCAATACACCTGGGATAGATATCGTAGTATTTGCTCAGCTATAAAATGTGCATAAGAGACTACAGCAGACGATTATTTTGTAGCATCAAATAGTGCGGTTTACGATGCAATCCAAAAAGCTTATATAGTTCTACGGATAATGGGTTATTTATGCGTTTCATGCCTACCAAGTACTATCATTTTGCCTGCTTCCGTCTGTCTACCTATCTGTATGTTTTGTTCATGTGTCTGTATGTGCGAGCGTACAACTAGAAACGCACAGGCTTGAAAATACGAATAAGATCACATATGTACGGTCACTTACATGTACTTCATTTCATTTTATATTTAACTTTTACTGCTTCTTCATATGATGGAAACATATGTTTGTTTTAGGAGTGGTGAGATCAATAAGCAGACACATTCATGGAATAGATAGGCAAATGGGCGCTTCCATTTTACAGGGCATTTTGGGCAGTAGACATCTATAGATGTAACCTTTTGTTTTGGTCACCGTCTTTGTGACATGGTTAGATAACTGAAATATTGTTGACTGATAAACAGCAACGCAAGACAATATGCAGCTACATTTAAAGCCCACTGATGCATTATTGTAAATTGTCTTATATTAGTATATACATGGCTTTATGTTCAACTAATAGTCATTGATCCATATCGCTCAAGGTACAAGATGGGAATGTTATTTGGCATAAAACATTGTAGAAGAAACCATTAAAAGAAGGCATGGGTCTCATCAAATTAGCATCACAGGATTGAAAACACATATCTGAGGAGGGATAACAGACTGCATAGTATAGCGAGTGTAGGTAAGATTTAAAGACTGAGAATATATTGCCTATGAAAAGCCCATTGACTTCATATGACCTTCACAATTAACTGACCATAAAATAAAACCTCCGTCCGTATTGTACTATTTGAGATCTGTTCCCCTAGTTACCAGTATAAACAAACCGAGAAGTGAAACCGATCTATTCTTCTCAGAAATTAATAGATCCTGCAAATACCACGAGAATTATATAATCACTTCGTTCAAGATTCAGATATTGATGTAAAACGCATAATGTTTCAAGGAATAGATTATTTTAGCTGTTAGAACTCCCAGTTACGTGATTTTGCAAGCTTTATAGGTACATAACTCCCCTTGAGCCATCCAACTATTTGAAATGTACACATACATTATAGAAAGAAGAAATTAGCAAAAACATACTTAAACACTGTGAGAAGCGATATAATCACATTGGAGACTTAACCCTTTTCCACCAACCACGACAAAGAAGCGGTAAACTCATATTGAAGACTTAACCCTTTTCCAATAATCACGACAAAGAAGCGATATAGTCACATTGAAGTCTTAAATAAACAATAAAGTCGCATTGAAGAATTAGCTCTTTTCCACCAATCACGGCAAAGAAACGATATAGTCACATTACAGTCTTAGCCCTTTCCACCAATCATGACAAAGAAGCGATATAGTAAGATTGAAGACCTAACCCTTTTCCACCAATCACGACAAAAAAACGATATAGTCACATTGAAGTCTTAGTCATTTTCCACCAATCATGACAAAAAAAAACTATACAATGACATTGATGACTTAGTCACTTTCGCACCAATCACGCGAAGAAACGATATAGTAATATTGAAGACTTAACCATTTTCCACCAATCACGACAAAGAAACGATATAGTCACATTGAAGAATTAACCCTTTTCCACCGATAACGACAAAGAAGCTATATAGACACATTGAAGACATAACCTTTGCCACCAATCACGACAAAGAAATGATATAGTCAGATTGAAGACTTAGCCCTTTTCCACCAATCACGACAAAGAAACGATACAGTAACATTGAAAACTTAACCCTTTCCACCAATCACGACAAAAAAACGATATAGTCACATTGAAGATTAAGCCATTTTCCACTAATTACGACAGAGAGGCGATATAGTCACATTGAATACTTATCCCTTTTCTACCAATCACGAAAAAGAAATGATATAGTCACATTGAATACTTAAACCTTTTCCACCAATCACGACAAAGAAATGACATAGTCACATTGAGACTAGCTCTTTTCCACCAATCACGACAAAGAAACGATATAGTCACATTGAAGACTTAGCCCTTTTCCACCAATCACGACAGAGAAGCGATATAGTTAGATTGAAGACTTAGCTCTTTTCCACCAATCATGACAAAGAAGCGATATAGTCACATTGAAGACTTTACCCTTTTACACCAATCACGACGTTATAGTCATTTTGAAGACTTAACCCTCTACACCAATCACGACAGAGATCGTAGGCCTGCTCTCTAATCTTATCTAATTATGTACTATAGCAAGCAGTCTGATCTTAAGGAGCAGTCAGATCAAGTCTCAAAGTGTTGGCTTTCATTATCAAAAGTAGTCTGAAATGCATTGAATATATGCAGCAGACGTAAAAAAGCAGACGACGTTTGCAGGAATAATAATAACTGACAGAATAAAAGCTAACTCTAAGGCACTTGAGATTTTTTCATGCTTTTTTGTCGTCTGCTGATATTTTTTCAAAATCAACTTTTTAGGAATACCTTCTGAGTGTCAAACAGATAGGATTCAAATCAGGCCCGACTGTTTGCCAAAGTTATCAGCAGACGACACTTGGAGATAAAGGTTTAAATGTGCATGTTCAGCTAAAATTTGTAATAAAAAGCAACCATATCATCTCATTCTATACCTTGTGCGGGCGAACTCCGAAAACGTTGATGAACCCACGCTCCTCTGCAGCAGTATTCTGTTCTCATGTATGGCAGGTTCCATTTTATCTGCACTCGTATGATCCTGCCATTTTAGCTTTTCGACTGCCAATCACGATTAAATGACGTCTGCTGTGTGTCGTCTGCTGGTCCTTTTAATAGGTCTCTGTAGAATACAGTGTGGATACAGATCAGACTGCTCCAATTGATCCTGGACCACACAGTTTTTCTGTATGTCGCAATTTATCCTTTACGTTAGCATTTACATGCAGCAGACGAGTTTAGCAGGCGAACTTTTTATATGCATTATTTTCGAAGCAGGCAAAGAGTTAGTCTCAAGAATAAGCTTGGTGAAGTAGGTGGCACTGGTGCACCTGCTATAACGCTTATACCAATTGCACAAATGGTTTTGAAATATCTTTCAGCAAATTAAATATTATTTACGGTTGCAAAGATTCTATTAATGAACGGTGAAAAGAGAAAAAGCAAATTATGCATACTTGTGGCATAAAGTTAAGCATAGTTTGATTATGTTGTTAATTCTACTACCAGAATGTCGATTTAAGCAAAATGGTTATTGCGCATCAAAATGTGCCGTTATCTACTATCCACATTCAAAATTCAGCAGTATTGAATTCTACCAAAGTCTGGAGACGTTACAGCAACCCGAGCATTGTATCTACTAAGGCATCCCTGTATAACCAAAATTTTTTTTTTTTTTTTTTTTTTTTTTTTTTTTTTTCAAAATCCAGAATCGGTTTTGTTGGCTGTCTATCAAGGCTTTAAGGTAACTATACTGGCCATTGGCGTAGCTCCGATTATGCAGTTACATACGTGCGTAATAGAATATTAACATTCAAGGGAGGTCGCCTAATGTGGTAAAAGTCATTTTCCATACCACAAGGAACTGCTATTAAAGGAAAGAATTCACTCCCTCTGGGAGCAAATTCTTTCCTTTTATAGAAGTTCCCATTTCAAAAAAGGACGCAATTGAATAGAACCACGGCTTCATCCAATAGTCTCCCTTTGCGTATCTTTTTAGGCGCTCTAGCTACACCACTGCTTGCATAGTTTTAAGGCCCTGACAATTTTGAATGGGTTCCAAATCCATGCCCCTCGGACCAAGGCTGTAATGAAAATAATGAATAGGACATCCGTTGCATACATGTAGCTCCAAGATAGTGTCCACAAATGCCACATTGTTTCTTCTCACATATCTAGGCAATTGTTTGCAATAAAGTCAGAAAGAAAAATTATTGACTGAATATAATTTCAATATCCCATTTTATGACTTTGTACATTTTAGTTTTCAAAATCTTCCTTAAATTTTGCTGTCATTTCTTGGATGGAGCATTGGTCTTTGATGTCTGAAACGGGGTCCGAAACAATTTAGTCCATTTGAATTCGTATTCTGTGGACAACATCGAAGTTTGAAATTTTTCAAGCTGGGAACCCCCAGAAAACACATTCGTTTGAGTATATAAATGCTTTTCAGAATACCACAATTTCAATTTCCGATCAAAATAAGGATGGTGGACGTGTACTTGATTGTATCGATTCCTGATATTTGCCCTCTTTCTTACTTTGCATGGAAACATTTAATGTAAGCATACCAAAGCCAAATATTTTTGGTAAATGGAAGTATTATGTAAATAGCATATAACTAAAAAAACAATTGAAGAATATTTGGGCTCAATTTCAATTTATCTCTTAACAATCAATACAATAAAACCTAAACTAAATATACTTTCCAGTCCATAGTTCCAGATGTCTGCAATCAAAATGTATATTTAATAAAATCCATACTTTAATGGCTAAAAATATAGGGTTTACCCGCTACACTGAAAAGTCACAAATATTCAAAATCGATTCAAACCATTTTATCTTTTGTTTTCCATAATGATTGGCTCTTAAACCATTGCTGGCCATCATTAGGCGTGGCACCTAATTTTGTAGTCGCTGTCAATGTTTTAATGCCATTATGTTGACATATTGGATCTGGTATGCCATATCAGCACAGTTTTGTTGAACAGATTGCCGCGGTATTATGTCTATGACTGATAAATGGGTGTTTAAGCCCTCCGGTAAAATATTTTTACTGGCCATTCCATAGCGGTACTTATTTTGTGGATCGTTTGTGTTTTTTATGTATCGTGTTTGTTATGCCGCGTCTGTTCGTTGCTGCCTTGTGGTCGCCTGGGAGAGGGCTGGCCTCTTGGCTCTTGTTTGTGATGTTTATTGTGATTTTGTTACTTTCCTATTTGGTATCCTACATGTATCCTACCAATACATGCAGCAAGGAAAAAGTTAAATTCTACATCCGTTTATGAAAGTCTTGGAAAGACAAACGATAAAATCAATGGACAGGGAAAACAGTTTAATATAAACAAACTGATATAATAAACTTGAAAGCATGACAGCAATATTACAAAACTACGAATTTTGCTACAATCGTAGATATACTAAACATGAAACGTATGCAAATTTCATGTACTTCGTTACTGTATAATTCAATTATACAGTAAAAAGGATATGCCATTTGCACATGAATCGAGTAACAAGGGCGCTGATTAGACTGTGCATATCGAATAATGCAATTTAATTCGATTTGAATTAAATCCATTTATTTTTGAGGACTCACATTTCAATTCTTTTGATTGATAAACTTTAAAGAAGCGTTAACTTGTGTCAGGTATTTATTAATAGCCTAGCTGCAAAGATATGTACATGCACATGTTTATCTGACTTTTTTTTTTATTTCGGCTACGTATAGAACAGCATGGTGTACAAAGGAATTTTGTTTGTTTTCTGCTGTTTTTGCGTTATTTTTCATGTGTGTTTTATTACGTGATAACCATGATATCCAATACTTTGTCATAACGGACTCTATCAGCTGCTTTAGAAGAATGTCACAGTGTGACATAACTCACATTTGAGAACATGAAAGAGTGTTAAGGTCGGATGCCCTCCTCAAAAAAAAGTTGAATGTATAATTTGAAAATAGGCAACCATGAAAGACTGTTGAGCCTAGAAGCTCTCTTCAGCAAATGTTGAATATGGTCGGTAGACCATTATAAATCACGGTAGAACATTATGGTGCTGTGGATCATGTTTGTACACACATTTATATTTTGAAAATGGACAAACATGAAAAGACTATTGAGGCTGGAAGTCCTGTTCAACAAATGTTGAATATGGCTGGTAGCCCTCCATAAATCATGAAAGAACATGATGGGTTGTGGATCAAGTGTGCACATGAATGTATAATTTCAAAATGGGGCGAATGCATAAATTGATCTTCAATTTTTGAATATTGCAATCATGTTGTATGCTATGTTTAGCACGTGGCCGTCTCAATCAAAATTTTAATATGGTTGGAACATCTCCATATTATCAAATCCAAATAAATAAATCATGCAAGTGAAATAGACACAAAAAACTAGAATATTATTGAGTGATATTGCTATAATAACTTGATGATTATTGTTATTGTTGATGTTGAACACTGAGAAATCTGTGAACGTTATGAAAGGTTAAATATTGTGTTGATGTTGATAGAATGTCTTTTAAATAGAAATGACAACATTAGCAATTGTTTTACAATGTCCGTCATGGCCAAATAAAGCCAATACTAAAGTACATGTAGTTTATTTTAATTATAGTACTTTTTACAAACATGGGCTAGCAAAAAAATTGAGACATGAGGTATTTGTTTTCAATAACATATATCAAATTACATAAGGTCATTCTTGCCAGTAAATCTGAACATCATTGCGCATATTTTCTTCAGAAATAAATATGTATACATGTAAATGATTCAGTGAGAACTGATATAGATTTACATGGTTTACAAATGTCTGATTATTTATTTATTTGTGTTCACTTTAACTTAAAATCCCAATACGCAAATATCGCAGATACTGACCAAAAACCGGGTATTGAATAGCGAAAATGGTTCATGTATTTTGTCAGTGACCTATGTAAGACTTTGTGTAATTTTGATAACATATATAAAAAAAATGCAAAGTCAACAAATCAGAAACATTAATCCTGCGAGACATGTATGTTAATTGCTTTACCAGTGCGGACGTCAAGCGCCGCTGGACACATGAGATTACCTAGGTACACTGTATACACAGCAGGACACCTGTATGCCTACTTAGACCAGGTACCTGTATCATATCAAAGATATAGCGATGCAGGGGAAATAACGAGAAAGTCAAAAAAGGGGGGTTTGACAGCTAACTTTTCCGATTACGTCCCATTGCTGATTGAAAGATAAAGTTTGAGTTGCGATTCTTACTACTGTACAAAACATTATTTGAGCCAGTGCATGAGATTTCCAACAATGTGTACACGTATTAGATTTCTTCAGCTAGATGATTTTTCTGACCGAAGAAAGCATACGAGATTAAATATGCCATAAATAGCACTTCGTAGTGTGTTCTGCAGTCACTTGGCGTACATGTAAAATGGCGAAGCCAGAACTCTGAAAAAATTACGCACATCAAAGGGAGACTACTGGGATAAGCAGTGATTCTCTTCAATTGCGCCCATTTTCAAAATGGGAACTTCTCTTAAAGGAAAGAATTTGCTCCCAGAGGGAGCGAATTCTTTTCGTTTAAGAGCAGTTCCTAATGATATGGAAAATCACTTTTACCACATTAGGTGACCTTCCTTGATTGTTACTATTTTCATTACGCACGTGCGTAACTGCGTAATGGGGGGGGCTACACCAATGATGTACGAACTTTTGTGGAACCCCTGCTGAAACTGGCTTCTGAAACGAGTAATTTTCATCAATAAAAACCTTTTGACTTCTGTCGTTTAGCTGATCTTCGAAATACATCGATAGATTTCCATTTGTGTCAGAGATTTCCAGTTCTAGATGAAAGCCTGACTGATGTATAAGCGAAAAAATACTTATGATAATAGATGTGTTTGAAATTATTCTTTCAAAAGTTTTTTCCGACATAACTTTTAGTGAAATCAGTCTGTATTTAGATACATGTGATTTGTCTCCTGTCTGTGACTAATACCGTCTGTGCCTGATACCTTGTTTAGCTTAACTCTTTGCACTTGCAATCTGGGTATTCTTTTTTATAAGTGTATTTTTTTTTCAAAAAGTTCTTGCGTGAACACTATCAGATTGCCAAACGGTATGTATCCAGATCAGGACCGACGATCTGGATCCAAACTGTTTGCAAAGGTAACAAGCAGATTACAAAAGGATTTGAAACATCCAAAATCCTAGATAGATTTAAAATTGTATCTGATTATGAAGAATATTTTCTTCTAGCAAATACTGGAATAGTCATCGGTATTTGGACTGAGGTAGAACAGATAATTATTGAATGATTTTGCCTACTGCATAAGAATTAGATGTATACATGTATGATATGGGCTCGTCGCGAGAAAACCTGTCTTCGAAGTTTCCGACCAATTAGGACTCAAATCAGTTCTGCTCAGCTACAGAGATTAGTTAGATGACTGAAACTCTACATGTACCTTGTTAAAATGGTATACTTTCCTTAGAGCGAATAACAAAGACGCTGATCAGACTGCACGGATGCACAGGCTGATCTGTGCCTTTGTTTTTCGCATACGACAAAGTCAGGGTTTCTCACGTTGAGGCCCAATTATGATACAGTAGAATACATGGAGGTTATATTCACACTGGTAAATGTCTACGTCGATTTGGTGGTATTTACGCGTATTGCCGGTACTTCATAGACCGGAAGTGGTAGATATTGGTGTTAATACTATATAGAAAAACATGCCATATGCCTAAAGGACTATAGAATTAGATTATTTTTAAGTATTCAATATGTGCATGGCGATTTATGTAAGCATTTAGGAATAGATTCGAGTACCGATCATCCAGATCGGTACTCGAATATATTCCTAAATGCATACATAAATCGCCATGTGCATGCCTAATACTTAAAAATGGTCTAATTCTGTAGTCCTTTAGGCATATGGCATGTTTTTTTCTATATATGATTTAACAACAATACCTACCACTTCCGGTCTATTAAGTACCGGCAATACGCGTAAATACCACCAAATCGACGTATACATTTACCAGTGTGATATTGGACCTTTGTATGGAAATACTGCCTGAACTGGAAAACTGTAAATTGCATTTTTTCTAGCATCACATATTTCTGTTGAGATCTGGGTCCAAACTGTTTGCAGAGCAAAACTCAATATTACATTAACAAAGGTTATGAATCGGAGAGTAGGAAGTTAAACCTTTTTCACATAAGGTGTCATTATTTTCACTGTAATGTGCATTCCACTTATAATCTATGTATTCTGAGAAACAAAACTTTGGAAATTTAAATTACCATACATTTCTTTCTTACTCCAAAGTGTTAACGCACACAATGTGGGGACGTAGAGTCTTACTTTTTTTATAATAATTTTCAGATACTTTTTTCTGGATGCCCAGGCTGGTCTAAGTATTCGCTCGTCGCAGACTCATTTTGTTAGTTTTGTCATATCATGAGTAATAATTGACTGTTCTGCACTGTTATCCATCTCTTTACCTACTAGTATCGTCTGCTGATATCATTTGCAAGCAGATTAGACCCAGATCAGGCCCGACAAAACATCGCGGAAGATCTGGATCCAGTCGGTTTAATACTCAGATGCTGTTTCTGAACTTATGAAGGTCGATTTTGACAAAAAAAAAATCAGCAGACGACAAAAACATGAAATATTTTCAATTAAAGGCAGATTATCTTCATAGGGGACGGGGAATCCGGACCCCCCCCCCACACACACACACCCCATCCATGAAAAATCACACATATATAGCGTTTCTTAGCAATACTGGTCCGGATCCCCTGAAAATCACAAAGCTATCAACCCAGCATTCAATGTTGGACCATCATCGGAACGCAAGTGAAACGCCATGTTAATGGCGTTTTGCTGGCGGGCCGACGATGGCTCGCTTATAGTAGTATTTGGATCATCTCTCCCCTCAGCAACTTAGCCAAATAAAACGTTGTAACAGTTGGACCCCCTTTGACTTTCTGGATCCGCGCATGATCTTTAGACACTTTTGTGTCCTGAAATCTCAAAATTGGCTGTATCAATACAAACTCGTAGACAAATATATCCAGATTACATTGTACCAGTGGTGCCAATTATCCATATAAAAGCGTTCATGTAAGTCGTGGTACCGTAGGGAAGAGTCACATGCGCGGATCCATAGAGTTTTGTCAGATTGGATCCAACTCAACTTTGACGGGTTTTTTTGTTTTGTTTTTTTTATTTGTTTGTTGTTGTTTTTGTTTTTTTTTTTGTTTTTTTTTGTTTTTTTTTGGGGGGGGGCATATGTTGTTGTTAAGCTGGAGAGAGAACCAGAATACCACTAAAGCTAGCCATCATCGACCCACCAGCGAAACACCATTTATATGGCGTCTCGCTGACGGGCCGATCATGGCCCAACTTTAGCGCTGGCTTGGTAGCTTGGTGATTTTCCAGGGGATCCGGAACGTTATTACTAAGAAACCCTATAGCTTTGAGAATTTCCAGGGGGTCCGGACCCCTACTCTGGATCCGCGCATGAGCCTCATCATAGTTTCAAGGAAAAATGATAGACCTGTCGCTAATTTGCTAAAAAAAAACCTTGTCAACATGTTTGTTTACCTGAGGTTTAGACCGATTTTAAAGGGGACAGCAACATTGAAAGCAATGAATCTGAAATGCAGACCCTTATTAAATATGCAATCTCTCACAAACAGGATCAAGATAGAATGCAAAAATAAGAAAATTACAGATGTTTGTTTAGCAGAGAATTGAAAGCTATGGAGGGCAGCCATTTTAAGCTTTGTCAGACATCACACAGCCCAATTTAAACACGAAAATACAAAATAACTAGTTTTCTGCTATTCATTGTAACTTTGTTTGCATTTGTATTGTTAATTTTAACTTTGTGTTCGCGTTTTTATTGATTATTCTGTTAAAAATGGTTGATTTTTAACATGTTAAAAGAATATCTGAACAGCTCTGAAAGTTGGACTTTTGGGGATTTTAATATTTGATAAAAAATTCAAAATAGCGGCCTCTATTGGCTTATTAGAACTCAGAATGTTTTATTGTGCTTTAACGTTCTTATTTTACACCCGCTTTTGATCATTTGCATTGAAATGTACGGAAGCCCTGGAGGGACATTTTTACTTATTACTTATTACTTATCACTTATTACTTACTACTTATCACTTATCACTTATTACTTACTACTTACTACTTACTACTTATCACTTATTACTTACTATTTATTACTTATCATATCATATATAAACCCCTATAACTGCGGGAAACTCCATTGTACATTCCCTGTTATAGTAGTAGTAGTAGTAGTAGTAGTAGTAGTAGTAGTAGTAGTAGTAGTAGTAGTAGTAGTAGTGGGTGTTGCTGTTTTTGCTGTAGTAGTAGTAATGGTAGTAGTTGTAGTAGTAGTAGTAATAGTAGTAGTAGTAGTAATAGTAGTAGTAGTAGTAGTGGTGGTGGTGGTAGTATTAGTGGTGGTGTTAGCAGTAGTAGTAGTAGCAGAAGAAGAAAAAGCGGTGCTTGTAGTAGTAGAATTTTTTTTTGTTGAAGTAGTAATTGTAAAAGTAAAATAGCTATAATAAAAGCCGTAGCTGTAGTTGTAGTAGTTGTAGTGGTAATAGTAGTAGTAGAAGAACTAGTAGTAGAAGAAGCGGTGGTTTTAGGAGCAGAAAATAGTTGCCGTTGACGTAATAATTGTTATAATAGAATTGCTAGTAAAAGAAGTAGCTGTAGTAGTAGCAGTAGTAGCAGTAGTAGTAGTAGTAGTAGTAGGTGTAGTAGCAGTAGTAGTAATAGTAGTAGTAGTAGTAGTAGTAGTAGTAATAGTATTTTGTTTGTTTGTTTGTTTGATTTGATTCTTAATGTCCCATCAACAATCTTTCAGTTTAACAGAGACGGGTCTTCCTAGGATGAACCAGTACTAAGCTAGGATAAATGTGTCTTGCTCAAGGACCACAGCGCAGTGACGCAAGTGAGGCTCGAACCTGCGGCCCCTCGGTCTCGAGTCAAGCACTCTACCACTGAGCCACTGCGCTCCCTTGTTATAGAAGTAATATCAGTGGTGGTAATGATTGTAGTAGCAGTAGTAGTAGCAGAAGTAGTAGTATTAATGTAGTAGTATAGTAGTAGTAGTAGTAGTAGTAGTAGTAGCAGTAGTAGTGGTGGTACTACTTCTACTACTGCAACTACTACTACTACTACCACTACTACTACAAACTACTACTACTACTACTACTACTACCAAATAAGAAGTAAGTCATAACAAATAAGTAGTAAGTAATAACAAATAAGTAATAAGTAATAACAAATAAGTAGTAAGTTATAACAAATAAGTAGTAAGTAATAACAAATAAGTAGTAAGTTATAACAAATAAGTAGTAAGTTATAACAAATAAGTAGAAAGTAGCAACAAATAAGTAGTAAGTAATAACAAATAAGTAATAAGTAATAACAAATAAGTAGTAATAGTAAAATAGCTATAGTAAAAGGCGTAGCCCTTATACAACTACAACTATTACTACAATTTACTACTACTACTACTACTACTACTACTACTACTACTACTACTACTACTACAGCAAAAAGACAGCAACACCAACAACACATATACTTTTACTACTACTCCTACTACTACTACTACTAGGGATAGCAGTGGCTCAGTGGTAGAGTGCTTGACTCGAGACCGAAGGGCCGTGGGTTCGGGCCTCACCAGCGTCACTGCGTGGTGGTCCTTGGGCAAGACACATTTATCCTAGCTTAGTACTGGTTCAACCCAGGAAGAACCGTCCCTATATAACTGAAAGATTGTTGATGGGACGTAAAGAATCAAATCAAACAAACAAATCAAACTACTACTACTACAACTACTACTACTACTACAACTACTACTACAACTACAGCAAAAACAGCAACACCAACAACACATACACTTCTACTACTACTACTACTACTACTACTACAATCACTGCCACCACTAATACTACTGTTGTTGCTACTACTACTACTACTACTACTACTACTACTACTACTACTACTCTATTACTTCTGCTACTACTCCTCCTACTACTATTACTACTACTACTACTACTACTATTACTACTACTACTACTACTACTACTCTATTACTTCTGCTACTACTCCTCCTCCTACTACTACTACTACTACTACTACTACTACTACTACTACTCTATTACTTCTGCTACTACTCCTATTACTACTACAGCAAAAACAGCATCTACCAACTACACATATACTACTACTACTACTGCTTCTACTACTACTACTACTACGACTTTTACAGGGAATGTACAGTGGAGTTTCCCGCTGTTATTGGGGTTATATATGATATGATAAGTAATAAGTAGTAAGTGATAAGTAGTAAGTTATAAGTAATAAGTGATAAGTAATAAGTAGTAAGTAATAAGTGATAAGTAATAAGTAAAAATGTCCCTCCAGGGCTTCCGTAGAAATGTGCGTTTCGGTAAAATAGTGCATGTTTATTCTAAATGAATATTGCGCGCCCCCTTGAGAAACTAAGATTATCATTTTATTGTACGAAGATAGTTCCGTAATATTATTACCGGACTATCTTCGTGCAATAAGTTGATGACGTAATTTGTTCTGATAATGACGTCACACACCAAGTCCAATCATGAAGCCTGTAAGTAGGCAGATTTGGCAACATATTGTCACCCATAGACAGACGCGATCAAAGGCACGTGATGCAATTTCCCATGTATTGTCACGTTCTTTGTTACTATGTAAACAACATATTTTACACAAAATACGCATGCATTTTGACATGCGCACTGACTTGTCTCTGTGATAAATGCATAGCGAAGCTACCGTAGCAAGAATGGACAAGGCGCTTCCAAGAAGCTGCATTCCAACATAAACAGCTAAAATTGACACGTCGTCCGACGATTCTGGCATTGAACTAGCAATAATTGTTAGAAAAACTGCCAGAGTTAAAAATATGGAAATACACAGTGTTATTTTTTCACCAGAGGCTGCGGGAACTAGGTAACACGCTATATTAAGCGACGAAATAACGACTATCGGTATGATTATGTTCAATACATGGAACAGCCACTTGCGACGAAGCGTAAAGTTTAATTTAATATGTGCCCAGGATTCACTTCCAAATGTCTTTAGATAATATATGACTTCGTGGTTGTCCAAAGCCCATGCAGCATTTTCACTGTATCTCCCTAGATACAACTTATCTGACGTATTTAGGTCAAGTGCTGACACTGGATTCGTCCAAGAAAGAAAGTCCAAGGTACATGTCTGAACGTCGAATGGAAACTGCCGAATCTTAATTTTACACCCAACTGTGTACATTTTATATGGCCAGATTTTGACCATCCCATCACTATTCACCACAGCTCTTCCGTCCTTTTGCCCTAGATCAGTTAAACTGTCATAGACATCCAACAAAGCCAGATCTGGCAACCACAGTTTCGTATTCGGAACATTTATTCTTTTAACGCCGCCATATTTATTAGGTGTCCACATGAGAAATTCGTCCTTCCACGTGACTTCCATAAATGCCCGTATGGTGAAAGTCTGTCTCTTCTCGTCGATGTGGTCCAGTGACATGATGTACATATCAAGTCTGACCTTAACCGCATCTGATATATTTCTTCTCGGTCTGACGTCAGACCTGTACTTCCGGAATAAACGATTATGAAGGTCACTTTCAGAGAGCAGTTTTTCAGTCAAACACGAGGCACAGAATGATAAACTTATGATTAACACTAACAAATTCATTTTGCAGTTTTAATTTAAGTACTTGTATATTCTTTATGTTAGTTATCACAGTTTCAACTTCTAACTTGTCGTTTATTGGTTGTCAATATCAGGCACTTGAGATGTGTTTCTAAGAAATAAAAGAAAATCCACATTAGCCAAGCCATCAGAAACTCTACTGTAAATTCATAAACTTTCGCGAGGGTTTTATTTTTGCGAAACATCGCATTACATGTAGCATTTCGATGATGTGGGTTTTCGCATTAGCGAAGTTTCGCAAAAAAATGACGATATCACTCTGCAGTTTACTGCATGCTCCAGTCGCGTTTATTTAACGTCGCATATACATGTAGCCTTTATATGTTTATATATCTTTGAAAGCTATTCGCGAAAATAGAAATCTCGCGATTTTGAATTTGCAGTATTAGAACAAAACCACAGATCAACATGTACATCCGTATATGCTGATCGATGGCATTATTCCTCGGTGCATGGACAGATGGTAAACAAGCTATACTTGACTCGTCAAGACCAGATAAAAAAATTGTGTTTAGGGTAACCCATCATACCTAAGTTACTGGTGAAACCTATAATTTTTCAGGTTTTCTGGAAAATAATATAATTTTATGCATTTTGAATTTGCCTTTCAAAATGCATGAAATTATATTTTACAACAATGCAAATTTTCATGGAAATTAACAAATTTTGAAAGCGATAAAATCGTATTTAAAAGGTCAAATGATAAACAGAATCTTACACTCATGATCATTTCATATTAAATTTATTTCACTCGCCAAAGGCTCGTTTAATAAATTTCATATGAAATGATCACTCGTGTAAAATCCTCTATATGTGTGCCTACCGTACCTAAAATTTTCAGACCCGTTACCTGAAACACATGTATTCTATTTGGCCTTATTTGGACCGCATACAAGGTTTTGGTACTTAAATCTCCCCTAAACGCCCATACTAAGCGTCCAGTACGCTACATTATGGTGGTATACCTTGTCATACGTCGAATGCATCCCAAATTATTGGACATATCCTTTTATGAAAGGCTTAGTTCAGGGTCGTCATCGACGCCTGATCTACTGCCATGCAATCAAAGAAGATATTCTAGCTACAATAATACACACGTGATTGGTTTAATACCATGAATACAGGCTGTCTCATTATATCCAAGTTATATCATTTTATTTGATCAGAAAAGGTAAGATTCCCTACGATTCTTTGAATACCAAATATATAAACCAAATTACTTTAAATTATTAGTTCTGATATGCTCTGTTGCATAAGTCCAACATAGCTTATATTTGATTTTAAATGTTTATTCTCATGACACGGCTCATGTGGTAGCCTACTTTATTCGTCAAATTCTACACCTAGCTCATCCCAACAATTCAAATTGTCTGAACATATTAATTTCTTCTAAAACGGATTCAGATTGATTTGCTTGTTGGTTAGAACTATTCTAGACAGAATGTAAGAGTTTTGATTCCATTTAATTGTTCACCTGTAGATCATAGAATCCATTGCATTCATGTTTACACAGTCACACAGAAATCCTCCTAATTTTGATTGATCCTTAAGTGTGTGTTTCTGCATAAGAAATAAACAGTTCAAATCCATTTTCTCTCTATCAAGGAATCAGTTTAGTATGATCTGTGAGCAATTATTTCAGAAAAATGTCTTCTGTCGAAATTCGTTAACGAAAAAATGGACTTTATCCAATATTAGTGATCTCCAAAAGCCCTAATTTTCAGTGATATCAAAGTGCAAAGATTTGTGATTTTTTTTCTTCTTAGAAATATTCCTACGTCCATGTTATGTTAGCTTAAACAGAGAAGCCTTTAGCGAGGATGTACAGAGCAGGACGGCATTTTCTGTTAGCAATATAAGTCGTTTCAAAAGCAAAAGTATTTGGGTACATTGTAAACTCGGTCATGGGTTAGTAAAAGGTGGGTTTACTGCCAAAGTTTCTGGGGAGCACACCTGCTCCTACCATAGAGACTTGCAAGATTTAAAGTGAAATGCACATTAGCATAAATTGGAAAGTATAATGTACAAGATGATCAGGGTTAAATTGACCTTAATAGAAACCACGTGTATTTTTAATTTACGCTTATTACTAACAATGTTTATCTTCCCAATGAACCTGTACCGTTTATCATTACGTCTACTAGTAAGTGATTCGAAAATGGCCCCTTACAATAATCCGGAAAATCGGGACTCGTATGTGTGGCTTCTCAGTCGTTTTAGATTCGGAACAGATTGTATGTGGTATCCAGTGCAACCATTTTGGCCAAACGCTTCGATTGAACAAATATATATTTCTTTGCAGATCAGAGTTTTTTTCTAGTTGTAAGCTTGTTCTTTGTGTTATAATAGGTCCAGGCATCTTATGATTAGCAATGATTAACCCTCCTACAAATTGGAGTAAAATCAGCATGCGTTGTATTAATCCATAAATATCTCATCGTAAACAATGCTATGTTCTATTAACTGCTAGACTTGTAGCTTACTGGCGTTTTGTTAATGTAATGCTTGCGGACTCCTCCGCAGAAAACATCGTGTGGTGCTCATTCGATGTTGCTCGATGCACATTTTATTACTTCTTGGAGGAATATAAAAAGCATTCCGGGTACAACTACTAGTGCTTAGTTTTGTTGAACGAGCATTTTCTCGTGGCTGAGTCTGTTGTATTCATTGGTCTAAATGGTCAAGTTACGCTACTTTTTTGAGTGCAAAATGCGTAAAAAGAGGATTTTACACGAGTGATCATTCCATATGAAATTTATTAAACGAGCCTTCACGAATGTAAGATTCTGTTTATCATGTGACCTTTTATATGCGATTTTATCGCCTTCAAAGTTTGTTTATTTCAATAAACATTTGCATTGTTGCAACGGACGCCGTCATGCCGCCGAAAGTGTTATAGAACGTGTGGTCATAATATTATTTCTTGATATCTGAGATATTACCCTGGGATAGAAAATCTTATCTAACCCATGCTACCCAGGACGTCAAGTAACGTCATCATGTAAAATTGCATTTTAGCGTAGTAATGGACTTCTGGAAGCTTAATTTGAAACAAATGAATAAATAAAAACAGTGGTGAGCAAGAAAAATATCTATCAAAAGTGTGAGAGTAGGATAGCAAAAACCGTCCCTCGGGATCACCGTTTGTCATCACTCGGCAAGCCTCGTGATGCCAAACGGCGATCCTCGGGACGGACTTTTCTATCCTACCTTCACACTCATGATAGACATGACGTTATCCACCGAATAACAATAACGCCATATGATAATTTTATATCTTCATCTATCAATTGTAACCCTTCTGTATACATGGGTAATTTCAGAACAAGCTCAGCGTTAACATGAGTCAAGCAGTAACCGTTTTTGCGGAGCCTAAAAATAATGTCGGATTTCGCCCACCAAGACATTGATGAAAAGATAAACTGAACCTGTAAAATTGTATAACCAACTGATATAAGCGGTTATATCACGGATTTAATTTGTTTAACATCATATGGCATTATGATGATCAGTCATAATTCATCTTCCACTGCGTGAAGAAAAGTGCAAATATATGTAACTAGCGCTTTGCTTAGATGTTAAAAATAATCGGATAAAAAATGTAATACTCTCGAGAACTAATTCATTCAAAACGAGAAACCAGTTTTTTATTCGGTCTGCTTATAATTGCAAAAAATTGTTAAATGTACATAGTTTGCATCTGCACAGTTTGATAGAAAAGGCAAAAGCAAGTGAGTATGATCAGGAAATGCCACAGAGCACAGACATCCACAACACAATAAAAGCAAAGTAATTATCTCTTTCTCTCTCTCTCTCTCTCTCTCTCTCTCTATCTCTCTCTGCGAGATTGTGAACACCAAGAACCACTCCCCAAAACAAGGACCCAACGCTTAAACCCCGCACAGAATGGGAGCCACTGCAAACAATGTATATAGAGAATACTAGGCGAGTGTCTTTTGATATCAAGTTTACCAGGCAAGGCTTTGAGAACGCTCGTGGACATCGCGAGGCTTGCCGAGCGATTTAACATGCGTTCTCAAAGCCGAGCCTGGTAAACTTGATATCAAAAGACGCGAACCTGGTATTCTATTTATCAGTTTACCCATTGTTGAACACTCTTCAAACTAGCGATTTTGATGATTTTTTTTTATTTTTGTGTTGATTCAGCGTCATTGGCGATGTCATTCAAAAAGTGAAACGTCATCATGACCTGATAAGGGTAACATGCCGTGAGATAGACAACGTTTATTAGGTTATGTTGAAATAAATCAATTTATATTAGGGGTGACTGATAAAAACAACAACAGAAGCCGCCGTGGGGAGGGGTGGCTTAGATATATTTGACTAACCAAGTCTTTGCAAGGTAGCGTGTAGCGATTAGGATATTCCTTCATGTATTTCATTGTAAACCCTAAAAAGTCATAAAGGTTTATTTTCAAAAAAGCAATTGAGTATGATCCAGAAATACCACAATCACACACTGCAGACCAACCTACGGCACCGTGAGGAAGAGCGACAGGACACTGAACACTGACTGTCACAAGACATCAGGACAGCTGTCTCTTTCCTATCAAATCGATTGGAAAACAAGAAGGATGCAAAGTACTGAATAACAAAACAAGGACCAAACACAGAACCCAACAAACAATGGGGCCAACAATAAGTAATAAATCAACGATGACATAACCGCTGCCTAATAGCTAGAGAGTACTTGAGTAAAAAAACACACACACACAACTTAACCCCCACCACTCCTATCGCAACAAGGCTAGGACCCAGGTTCGCCATTTTTAAGGTCCTATTTTTGTTATTTCAGTTTGGAAAGGAATTTATTTTTCAAAGATTAGGGAAGTGACGAATGTAAAGGACGTGTAACGGTTTGGCCGTTTTTTGGCCCACGATGGATTTGGCTGAAATTTGAATATATGGTGGTTTGATCTTTGCCCTTTTATATGAGCATGTTTTTGAATTAACGACGGCATATGCAGTCACATGAAATAAAGTTTCTCACTAGTGTGTATAAACAGAGGTTTGTTCATGAATGTGGATATTTTTTAAGATGCAACAAGCAAACTGACCTCAAACATAATACCAAACATGTGTATGTTTATGCTCGTCATGCCTATGTCGTAATTTGAGCTAACACTACCATCATTAATTAAAAATTATGCTAAAACTTGACTAAATACTGTGTTTACGATTACCTTGATGATATGTTGTTTTTAGGTGTAATATATATTGAACATTTAGTGTTTTATTGCCTTTTTTCAGTTAATCAATAGCTCGAACAAGCCTATTCCGGTTTATTCATATCAATATAATCAGTACGACATGTACACAAGCGTGCATGTAACATGTTAAATGCGGCATTACATTACATTTTTTTGCTGGATTAGAATGAAACATGAATATAAATAGTTATAAAGCAACAGAAATGATAATGGAAGCTTTGAACACTTTTTTGCTCACAGCCCCATTATTAAATAGATACATGTGAGTGTTGTATATCTGTCTGTTCATCTGTCAGTTCGTCTGTATGTCACACATTTGTGTCTGTGACGTATCTTCCAAACACCTGATTCGATTATAAGATTAATTCACAAAACTGTGCACCTTTGTGGATGAACATGCAGAATAAATGAATACTTTAAGGCCATGTCAAAGCAGGCGGTCATAGGTTACATGTACATAATGCATATCTGCTCCATATTTTACGCGTGTCCAAGCTCAGATATCCAACAGTCGTGATAGCGCTGTGGTCTATATTACTTACCTATTATCTTACGTGTAACTAAGGATTCACAGTTCACAACCCCTAAGAAACATATGTTTTGTGTCATTGTGCAAGACCCTTCATCTTTATTGAGAAATACATGTTCAACCGAGGAAACGTCATTACTGAAATATGGTTCACTGTAACGTAGAGCAGTGACGTAGAGCATTAAAACACTTAGTCATGTTTCAAGCTTTTGTGGTGCAGACATCTATTTCAAGGGTGACAACTTCCGTCAATGCAGGGATTTCGGAACCGTTTGAACAAAATACATTGTGTTTTGATAAAGGTGAATAAACATCTAAAATAGAGTAATTCGATCCTTGAATATTAAATGTATGTGTTTGTTGGTACCAGTGACTATTTACCATCTGCAGATAAGTGGTTGTTGTATATATACTGCATTATTTTAGCAAACACTTTACGAGAGCGATATTCGTTGAGGAAACAAACAGTTTAGCACAGATATTGTGCACATGTTGGCATGAAAAGCGCATTACACTCATTATGAATAAAATGCTTGTGGCGTTCGCATTCAGGCCTTTGGCTGTTTTTATACATGCTTTCTTGCATAAATAACAATGAATTGAAAAGAACAAAACTAAATCAAAGAATTACATTGGTTTATTTGCGACAAAATCTGCGCCACCTATATACATCATATATGTACATGAGAAGTTACGAACTTCAAAAAATATAGATAGGTGTTAGTTTTGAGGGTCAGTTACAATATATATTGAGAGTGTGCATTTTTATACATCACACCAGCTCCTTTTTGTTCAAATAACCTCACTTTAATAATATTACCATTAAACTGACACAGTTCTATCAAAATTTTGGAATCATATCAAATGATTCCTATATCTGTGCTGTGAAGTAGCTTTTTTCTCTACCTTATGAACCGCTAGATGAATTTCATCGAAACTTGCACAGATACTTATCTGGGACAGCCAAAACGAATTATAAGATTTTGGTGACCTCAACCTTATTTACAAGGTCACCAGGGTCATATATAAAAAAAAGGCTTGTCTGTACTCTATCTTCCTAACCAATGACCAGATTTTACCAAACTGACACAGATAGCTCATTGGGAAGACTTTAATGAATGACTAGAATTCGGTCAAATTGACCTTAATTCCAAGATCACCAGCGTCACATAACTCCTTAAGTGGGTGGGGGACAACTCTATCTAATGTTATATACTTTCCATTCCTAACTACTCTAGTATGGCCATATTTAACAGGGTCTGCCCTGTAAATTGATTATACCAATAATTTATATTTTTCCTCATGCTCCAAAGAATGATCACATAATTTGCCATTTTTGACCATCTTAATTCAAAGCAATGGGCCATGCCAAAACAAAAGTGGCGGTGAGCTGTCTTTTTTAAAAGCAGATTGTACCAAAGAACTGTCTCCAGAAATCTATGTATCAGTTAAAGAAGGGGGCACATCAAACTCTCTCCTTGCACCTTCTCTCTCCGCTGGTCTCTCTCTCTCTATCTCTCTCTCTCTCTCTCTCTCTCAAAGAAGACTCGCATTTTCTGAAATGTTGTTGTATTTGCTTTTCAAACGCAATATATCCGAGGACTGTTTGTAAGAAATAATATTGATACGAGCTTGCTAATATGTACATTGTATTCCAATTTTGTACGGGAATCTTACGTCCCTCCAGTGATTTTAGTACTCTCAGTGCTTTGATAAGTATGAATTGAATAGTACATTTCAGGATAAAAATTGCAGAAAAAGTCTTTTTATAGTATTTGCCACATGCGGAACCGGCTCAGAGTTACCATTTTATGGTGTAATATTATATGCACAATAAAATGAGAAATGGTTTTATCCGGTTCCGCATGTGGACATGTATGTAATTGAGTCACGAAGTGCACGAGGGTGTTTGGTTTTACCATAGACTTAGTGTTAAGTGTGGTTGATAGGGCATGCATTTAACCCCAAAATTTATCATAAAAATACATTTTAATGAAGAAAATAAATCGTGGACATTAAACTAGAGACTCTTAGGTATCATATGGTAATATTTTAGAGGGATTTCTTTACAATCGATTTTTTACTGTAAAAGTGGGCCATTTGTAATACAAAACCGTTACACGTCCTTTGAACTGAACACATGACTTTCATAATGAACGCTAAGTTAACGCGACGACCTTTCGAATGATCATGAAGTGATGAATACCACGTGTACAGTTCAAATGTAACTTTGAAAAGAACACATGGCCTCGGGGGGGGGGGGGTATCTTGGGGGCAATTTTGGTACGGATGTGTGAGCCAGTATTTTAAAACCTATCCAATCATATACTTGGTCTTCGAAAGAAATAACCTATTCATATACTTGATTGAACGAAATTTTTACATACATGTATCCATATAATGTTCTTTGATTCGTTTATACCCTCTTTGCTGTCTGTAAACAAAGTTTACAATTAAATAATAAAATTTTGGTTTCTGAGCTGAATATGTTAGCAAAAATATGAGAGTATTTTTGAAACAGGGATGTCAGAAATCGGGACCTTACATATATCAAAGGTGAAAACTGATAGGCATTGAGCTGGCTATAGACCCCCCCCCCCACCCAGGGGGAATTTTGTACACTATGATTTTCTAAAACTACATTATATAAGACACAAAATAAAAGATGTTAGCTCTCTGAGAGTGGCAGCGTTAACGTGTAACATCACGTTAAATACGTTACCCCTAAATAGCATTAAATGTCCCTGATAATGTCTCAACCATGACATATTCTTACATATTTGCATGCTGACACAGGTTTATGAACTTCTTATAACACAGTTACATATTTTTCATATTAATTTTATAAATATCCTGAGTTATTACCGTTATATATGTTACTTAGTGTTTCCTGCGTTATTTCCGAGTATCAGTATGGTATTTATTGAATGTACGTGTATTACATCAGTCACAGAATATAGTAAATCTATAAGGCTGCTACTTAAATGATTTAAAGTTCTTTATTATGCTCACTTACACTATTTTTCAGGCCGATGTTATGTATGTTACCTTCAAAATAGCATTAAACATTCAAGTCAATGTCTCTAACAAGCACTGTTTATACTTATTTGCATGCTGGCACAGGTTTATGTACTTCTTTTAACAAGGTTTACCTTTTTTAAGTATTCATTTAATAAATGCCCTGAGCTTTAACTGTTATGTATGTTACCAAATGTTACATAAGCTATTCTGAGTATCTGTATAGCAGTTGTTGAAGTCTGTCAGAGAATTTAGAAAATACACAGCTCAGTTCTGGGCAGGGTATATGGATAAAATTCAGATGGTGTTGACACTGATTAGGGCTACAAAGAAAAAAAAATGAATTGCATGTCAGCTCTTTCTGCATGCATTGTTCCCAATGTTCATTGCAAACGATCACAACAACTACGCACAATATGTATCTGTGTAACTGATTACACTCATACATTTATCTGATACACATCGCAGATGCAAAGAACTTCTCGAACAAAATGGGTTTATTGTGACACAACCATTGGTTCTTTACTTAAGAAATGCTTTTGACATAACTATCAGGCAACAATAAAGAAGTATTATAGGCTTCAACAACTAGAACTACGCTTCGTACTACAGAGGGAATGGTGTATTACTCATCACATCAGAGCTCGATATATTGAAAACTCTTCAATGCACTGAAATGAAATACGAGTTCTAGAGGCAGTTTCAGGCTTCACCAATCCTTTTAGTTCTAGTTTTGAAGACAATGAACTGTGCTTTTTGTCTTTCGGTGTTCCTGCTAAGCCTGGCATAGCTAATATCTTATTGAGGCTGATGACATTGGCAGGAAGGCTGTTGCAGACTGCATTGCATCACTTTTAGATAAAAAAAATCTGTCTTTCACAACCCCATAAAATGCTACAAGCTAATAAAGTTTTGAGGTTTGCGAGGTCAAGCAAGAGGATATTGTCCAATTTACAAAACGTAAACAGCCAGATGAGAGCTTAAAGGAGCGTCTTTGGTCAGCATGATCTCCTTTCTATTGGACATATTGTTGACCTTGAGTTGACACTTCGGTTCCTTCTGGGACCTGTACCATGGTCACTGTCAACTCCTGATAGAATTTCCACCAAAACTGACAAGTCCAAACTTCCGCATGCTTGCAATCACACATTGAACCAACATCAGATTGGCCATGTAGTGCTGCACATTACTTTGATGTAAATGTCATAACTACAGAGCATAATAGCTTTTCCTGTCACCTTCAAGGATCTGATGGCACCAGTATTCAACCAGGCACTAAAGGCAGGGCATGTTGGTCTAGGCACTGATACATAAATACATCGATAAGCAGCAGTCTATAAAGTCTTAGATACGTTCTCGCAGAGGATAACCTGGGTGTTTTGTTCAACAATGGTGTATGCAACAAAAGGTGCACCTTCTGAATGTCAACAACATTGGCCAGGATATGGGGGATGAGATCTACAGTAATACACTGTTTAACAGATTGTGACACTACCAATGTGCCGATGTGTTAGTACCTCGGAAAGGTTATTCCTACCAAACTGATAGAGAACCCCTCCCCCCACTAGTTCATCAACATTCTAAGCAGAGTAGGAAAACAAATAAAGAATTGCTCTAGGCACTCATCGATGATATGAAGCCCTAACATGTGCTATTTATGTAATTGTGCATAAGCTACAGTACGACATGTTTCTGAAAAAGGTACCAAAGCCATACACATATACTGACTATTTCAAATGGCATGAACATGAGATTACCTCCACCCTGTTTTTCTGTCCTTAAGATGTACATACAGATATTGAACTGTCATGTCTTTCCCATGAAAACAAGTGAAGCTTTCCAGATTTGGACAAAATGTGTGAAAAATAAATGGGAAGGAAATCGAGTACCTCTGGGTGAAAGAAAACTTGATTGTGCCCTAACAAAAGAGCCACAGAATTATATTTCACATTTTTTGTGATATGGGGTTACCATGTTCAAAACTCAACAACTCGAACCATTTAAAGATAGAAAAATAATATTTGCAGTTTCCAAAAGGTACATAAACATTCTTTGATAAAAAAAAATGAGTTAGTAAGCACGTTCACATTTAAAAAAAAATATCAAACTTTATTAGTTTCATAAATCATTTCTATAGGAATAATGAAAAAAGTAACATACGTAACACTTTGGGTGCATATTTGTTTTCAAAGGTCCATATCTGTGATGCAAAAATAGCTTACTTGGATGATATAGCCAATTTGTAAATCTTACCTTATGGTTTGCACTTTTCAAAAGTCATGTCTTTTACTAAATTATCAAAGATGTCGATGGGTAATATATATAATTGGCTGTTACAAGGTAATGGTGCCATTACCAGAATGCTAGCATATTGCAAAATCCTTGCAAGATAAATCTGATAGAGGATTAATAGGCTGTATAGGAAAATTCTTTAAACCCTTCGATAATATACGAAGATTTGCTCTATATCTTCTACCTGATGGGTTTTCTTTGATCTTTTTTAGTTGTTACCCACACATTGCACTGCATGTTACAAACTTTTTATGAGTATTATATTAACTATATTTGATGTCTCTATAAAAGAAAAAAGGGTTTATGGTAGTTTACGTTTTGAGCTACTTCCTCAGTAAATGAGCCAGAGTAAAAGGAAGTACATGGACCTGTGCCAGCATTCAAATACGTACAAGCAGGTCGTGTTGGAGACCATAACTTGAACGTTTAATAGTATTCAGAGAGTAACGTATGTAACTTAGGCTGTAAAATAGTATAAGACAACATAATAAGGAACTTTAATTCATTTGAATAGCAGCCTTATAGATTTACTACATTCACTGACGGATGTAATACATGTATAGTCAATAACTGCCATACTGATACTTGGAAATAACATATGAAACACTAAGTAACATATACAACGGCAAAAACTCAAGACATTTGTAAAATAAATGCTAAAATTATGTAACTGTGTTATAAGAAGTTCTTAAACCTATGTCAGACTTCAAAAAAGTGTGAATATGTCATGTTGTTTTTAGGAAATTTTAATGTTATTTTGCAGGTAACGTACGTAAGATGATGTTGCCCGCTAACGCTGCCACTCTCAGAGGGCTAACATATTTCATTTTGTGGCTTATATTGTTGTTGTTTTGTTGCTTTACGTCCCAAGTCAACAGCTATGGTCATTGCGGGACGGTCAGTTCACCTTACTACACTTTTTCCTGGGCAGGCTTGAACAAGCGGTTAACCAGTAATTTGTGCACATACTTTCGCTTGTAAATGACAACAACCCTTCTTGAATGAATCAGCGGAAGGGAGGAGAATGACTGCAGAAATCATTTCATGATCAATCTCCACGAAAGTATGGGATTGGACCGGGATCGAACTCGCGACCCCTGGATCTGCAGTCAGACACGCATCTGTAGCCAGACACGTTACCGACTGCGCTACGCGGCCCGGCATGTGGCTTATATAATGTAGTATCTAGAAATCATAGTGTACGAAATTCCCCCTGGGGGGAGGTGGGGTCTATAGCCAGCGAGGCCTAGAGAATTACATTTTACATTTTTGTGTGATATGGGGGTACCATGTTCTACATCTAATAACTCAAAAAGTATATAAGATAGAAACGTAATGCTTGCAGTTTTGAAAAGGTAAATAAAGATTCTTTAATATAATACCAAATTAATGAACATAAACTGGTTTCAATAAAATTTAAGACAAATTATTCGATCATTTAAAAGGGGGTTCAATGAAAAAAATGTAACATACACTACATCCGGGGTGACTATATTTGTTTTCAAATGTCAATATATGTGGCCCAGTAATAGCTTACTTTGAAAATATAATCAATTTGGAAATCTTACCTTATCTTTTGCACTTTTCTGAAGTTTTAAAAAGAATTTTAATTATCAAATATTTTGTAGGGTAACGTATGTAACAGGCTGTTACAGCTTAACGCTGCCATTGTCAGAGGGCTAACATGTTGCAAAATCTTTGCAAGACATTGGGCTTCAAGAAAAATATGGTCTACAAAATTCCCCCTGGGGGGAGGTAAACCATATCCAGCCAGTGGCCTATGAGTTCAGCCATATACTTTTTCTATAAAAAGGGGAGCTTGTCGCTGAAATCGCGTACTATGTCATATATAGGTAGTACACGTAACCATCCCCATCCGGAGTACAGGGTATTCATAATGAACGCCAAGTTAACGTGACGACATTTCGATGGTTCATGAAATGATTAACTCTATGGTGATATCGGGTAAATTCGGACAGTCGTCTAAACTCGGACAGCGACCTTGTTTCTTTCATTTTTGAATTATTGGAATAAAATTAATAGTCGGGGAACCAAAGTCACAAATCGTGCAAAAACACAATTTTTTGCACCCGCGAGGTATACGGCTGGATTTTTATATACTGATAGTTTAATTAGTGCTTGGTATGAAACCACACCAGAATTGCATTTCGCGGAAAAGTGAATTTTATGTATGCCACATAGGCCAAGTTAAGCAAATTTATATTGAAATTGTGATGTTTATCTTATCCATAAGTTTAAGAGTGTGCTTTTGGTCTTCAAAAAAACCGTCTCGTTGAATATGTCCATATAATTACCCACAACATATGTTTTGGCTGAGAAATAACAAAAATACTTTTACTTTACGCACTCTTATCTGGAGGACAGGTATGAGAAGTCGTTTGACTATCAGATAATACACGTACATTTAAAAGTATGGGCAGCCATATGTGCACCAAAATTGTCTTCCTAGAACCATTTTTTCTTTAAAAGTACTATGCGATTACATTATTGCATTTTAAACGGGGATAGACAGGGTTTTCATGGTGATATGATAAAAATTAAACGAGTTTTCCCATCTTTATTTTACCATTGTTAAAATGGAATCAAAGTTTTCAGTAGAAAAAATCGCGTTTGTCCATACAATGACCCTCTGTGTCAAAACTGTTGCAAATATGGAAGATAAACATCCTTTAAACCCAAATAAAGTTCACTTATTTGTTAAACTGTTCTTAAGTTGTCCATAGTATTTAACTACGAACCAGCTGACGTGGACTAAATTACTACGTATAAAATTATCGTGGTTTCAGAATTTTACGTTTCAGCTACCGTTTCTAGTTTGCCATAGAAAATAAAATAAATTGCCTAAAATTATGCCCCAAACGTCTTACTAAATGTATGCAGTGTTTAAACTCATACAATTTAAAATTTATTTATTTATTTAAACAATATGCAATGCAGACCACGCCAGCGTGAAGACAAGTTAAAAAGTAAGCACGCAATTTTAAACAAGATGTGCTTTCAAGCAATATATAAATGATTATCAAATACATTTCAGGGCAATAAATGCAGTTTTAATGACATTTGAAGCTAATAGATCTGTAAATCTAATTTCGAAATCGGCTTGTCCTAATCTAGATGCTTTAAAATCAGTAAGCAGTATTTCTAGATGACCACCACTGCTTCTGGGGTCTACGCCGATGTTGTTTTATTATATAAACTAAATATTTTTTCAGTTACAAAATAAATTGTTAGAGATATGGTCCATACAGCTGCTCATTAGCCAGACCATTGTTTCTGAGTCTTAACATTAATAAGAACTCCCGTTTGATACAACTTGGGGCCCCAATACATCACTGAGCTCTCTCACCTCCATCGTGATGATGTCAATGCAAATGAAACAGGAGGATGCGATGTGTTTATGGAATAAAACATTCCAGGATCATAATTAAAAGATCGGGGTTCTAAAGAATTAGTGAAAATAGTATGAAAACATTGATGCAGGCAAGTGATCATTATCTTACCACTAATATATGCATTTTCTTACTGCTTTGTAACTAAACAGGCAGCTTTTCGTTTGTCTTTGGAAATCCCCTTTTCAGAATAAGTCGGTGACACAAGTGAAAAAACAGTAGGAATGTTCAATTAGCGAAATAACTTTCTTGGCCAAATTAGATTAGTCCACTAAAGCTTGATGAAGGTCATTCTGTAATACTTTAACCTGCATTAAGCGATACTTGGTCTTGAAAACCAATTTTCGGTCTTTTTGATAATGGCCATTTTACACAGGTTTTACTGTAGCTGATTGGTTATACTAAGACCAGTGGCAGTGCAGCTTCCACCAAATTTGGTGTAAACTTCCACTTATTTTTGCAGTATCGTTGATAGAGTTGGCGGAATAACTGATATTGGACATGTTTAATCAATTTCAGTATCATATCTCACTGAACAAAATGGACCCCCAAGAGGGATTTACCTGTATGCAACAACAAAATAATAACACGATGAATATAAATATTTTATCAGAAAAAATGTATTCATGGTACCTCTCTATTACCCCCTGCAAGGAGTTCATAATCACTCATTATGATTGGCCTTTGATCTGCCTGGCATAGCCCCTGGGCAGTGGTACCACTTTTAGTGTAAAAACTTACGTCTATTTTTTTACATAATATTTTTGGAGAATTACAAAAATCACACAGGTATTTCACGCGGTCGTATATCTTTAAGACATCCTGGCTCGTCCGCTAAGTCTAAATATTACATTTTATTATATACAAAGTAATGAAATACAGGAAAATATTGATTAAATATAATGCACATTTAAAAAGAAGCTGTATTTCACAGTCGTGAAAATATAAAAAGTTGTATTTTCACTGCAGTGAAAATATAAGTTGTATTTCACAGGTGAAATTGGATGTCCTCTGCTTTGTCCATTGACTTTCTTTAGCCCACTTCAGAATTTCAAATGCCTGTAACTTTCTTATTAGTGGACAAAAACACAAAGTGTGGGTATTCATTTTCTTAGTTAGATCGCAAGGAATATTTTGGTAATTAAATTGTCGCGATTTGCTGAATTTTTCACTTTCTCAACTCCTGCTCCTGTGGTTTCAGTTTTGATCGACATGGCACATTATGCAACGTCATCATCAATATGACGTAATGTGCGAACGTGTATGACGTCATATAGTACAAAAAATCTGTAACGTTTAAAATGGTATATAATAAAAAGAAAATTCAAATGTTTTTTTGTTAAATATGTCTTTTATTTCACTCGAGAAGTGGACAATAATTATATTTCATTCGTGGCTTCGCCACTCATGAAATATAAATATTGTCCACTTCACTCGTGAAATAAAAGACATATTTAACAAAAAAATTTGAATATCCTCTATGTATAATTACAATCAAAACACGCATAGACAAGCTTTTAGACTATGATTCTGTAAATGGTAGAAAAGAACTAGACAAGTACACACATAATTATATCACACTAGATCCTTATACGACTGATTACATTAGAGTTATTTTTTTACAAAATCTAAAAAGGACTGACATAAAGAAGAGTTGCATGGTTTATTCATCAAACGAATGCATTGCAAATGTCTCCCTTATGCCATCAAAAACGCACACTTTGCTCTCCCAGTTTGAATGAAACGATCCGATTAATGTGTAAAGCACTATTTCAAATCTTTTCACAGTAAAAAATAGTAAGTGAGTATGATCAGGAAAAACAACAATTACAAACTGCAGACAACCCCATGGCACTGCGAGGAAGAGCCGCTCAACCATCACGAGACACCAGGAAGACAAATTAAGCAAAGCAATAAGGTCTCTCTTCCCCATCAAGATGATTGCAATACTAGAATGGACATAAAGTAACGTACAGCAAAACATAGAACAATTACAGACTCCCACAATGGGAGTAACAATAAACAAAAAGTCAACAACAACAGAACCACCGCCTTAGAACGGACAGCAGCCTAAGCCACCGGGGGACTTAAATGCATTTTACTGGTACCAAATCTTCGCCCTAGATTCTGCTGTTGTTGAAGTACAAGAAATGTTCAGCTCGCATGGAGGCCATCTAACTAATGCAATGTATCAATACGTTTTTACCAGTGCAAAACAAAAGTAATCACTTTCACCAATACCGAAGAAAAGTATCCTTGTGCAAGAATAAGCAACAAAACAGCCTTCATCATTAACTGAGTGATGGCAAGGCATGTGCATTTAATAAACCACTTACCTTAAAAATATGGCATCACCAGTGTGATCAGGGAGCAACATTGCTCTCTCGCATGTATTAGCGGTTTCGCAGCTGCCACTGAGCTAGCAAACACTCACATATATATTTGCATAATTCCAAAATCGCTCGCATCTATTTACATAACACATAACACTTATGGAACACAATGATTACTCTCATCGTTTTATTTACTTTCATCGTTTTATTTACTTTCATCGTTTTATAGAACAAAAACTGACCAGTGCATATACTAGAATTACGTAGCATGCTAATATCAAAATGGAACTTATTCCTAATAGGACCAGCGAAGAAATGCAGGCTTGCATGAGCCTTCACTGGTCGCATCCACACACTCATGATGTAGGTGTAGGGTCATTGATGCCAAAAAGGGCATTTGACAGCACTAGAGACCACTAGATGCTGGACATGCACATTTAAAGACTGACTTTAAATCTATTTTGGTAGGTACACTTTTGTATGAGCTAGCCCAAAAAGGAGCCTGTTTCGTTTTTTGTAGCAAGTGAAGAATGAGTAATAGTTATACCATGGTTTGTCCGCCTGTACGTGGAGATAATCCACGAAGTTTAGCCGTAACAGGTGGCAAAACCATAATATACTGTTCACAAAAAGTAGGGGATATTCGAATATTATAAACCATACCATTTTCCAAACTAATGCCATAAACCTGAAACAGAGAGTATTAATTAGCCAAGTCATCTAGCTGACAATATGAATAAAATTTTCTAGGATTAATCTGGTCACGTGTTCCTGAGACGACCGTATTGAGACCAGGGGTAGCCTTTCGATTTTCACACGTGAATATCACGGTGACGGATAATGCAATGGCTATGTTTTTTTAAAAGAAAATATCCGTTATTCATTATTTTTTTATGTTTATAATTTGTTTTTATCTCTTTTTCCTTGATTCCAGGAATGTGAGGCTAAAATCTGTCACTTTTAAGTGAACTTTGCTTTTTATTACATTTTTGTCACCGCCCTATTTCTTAGAAATAACAATTATGGTACATGAAAAAAATCTTAAAAAATAAAGGTATCCAAAATGCATCTTGAGCATGCATTTTCGAAAGCATGTCAGAAATTTTGATACTTTTTTGTGAAATTTGGGTCTTGACCCCTAGTGTCTTTGGCACGCCCTTTATCACGACCTCCAATCTCTGCCTCCTGCTCCAAAAAGAGCAGAACGTAAAGGGAGGCGAAGGCCCTTCCGGGAAGCAGGCAGTGGGCATAAACAATGGAACACGGTAAGTTGTGTCGACACATTTTCAATCATAAGTAAATTTTCAGCGCAAAACTCGAAAATCTAAGAATGCTATGCTTCGGGCAATTGTTCAAGCTATCCGTAGAGCATGCTGTTTGCACATTTGAACTTAGTTTGTAAGCGTGAGAGCTTTTCTCCCGTTGCACAGTTGTCCAAGAAACGGTGGTTCCCACATGGTTTTGCCTTCTAACCAAACGTATAGTAGCGTTTGGACCCTTATTCATACTACCGAGGCCCCTCCACACCCATGTTGTCCCAAATGCAATTTTTCGAGATATTTCAATGATAATTGAGTGATTTAGAGCCAAATTTCTTTAGGAGCAGGAGGCGAAGGGCAGGAGAAGGAGGCTGGGAGAGGAGGAGCAGGCGGCGATGATATCAAAATTTGCATTTATTTTGCTTATTTTTAATAATATACTTATCCAATCTATATCAAACTTGCATGTATGAATATTTCAAACCATTTAAATAAATCGAAATTACTTCGCTTTAAATGCCACCACCAACGTAATGTGTGGTTCACTTTTTTTTCTCATGCTCACAGATTAGTGATACTTGTGTATTTCTCCCTAGGTTCTTGGGAAAAGGATTATCAAAAATCTCAGACTGGGTCGAACCTCTGTTTTATACCCACCCCCTCTCAAGCTTTGATTAAGAGCAACAATTACTGATGGTGCGAAAGACTTAGACGCAGAAAAAAGAGGAGTTCAAACCAAACCTAACCATCATATAACTGATATAACAACTCGTGTATAAGAGCAGTCTCAAAAGATGTTAACTTAATTATTGCAAATCTGATAATGTCCGTACACGCATTATAAAGGAAACAAAAGCGTTTCGCTTATTCTCCCATTGTGTTGTTTGTTTATCCCAGAACGTCATGAGCTTGCTAGAGGTATATACATGTATAATATAAGAGAGGTATATATAGCAATGTTTGTGATCAGAATAATTCAGTTAACAATAGCGTTTAATCATTCGTATCATACATGCAAGTTTGATATAGATTGGATAAGTATATTATTAAAAATAAGCAAAATGAATGCAAATTTTGATATCATCGCCGCCTGCTCCTCCTCTCCCAGCCTCCTTCTCCTGCCCTTCGCCTCCTGCTCCTAAAGAAATTTGGCTCTAAATCACTCAATTATCATTGAAATATCTCGAAAAATTGCATTTGGGACAACATGGGTGTGGAGGGGCCTCGGTAGTATGAATAAGGGTCCAAACGCTACTATACGTTTGGTTAGAAGGCAAAACCATGGGAGAACCACCGTTTCTTGGACAACTGTGCAACAGGAGAAAAGCTCTCACGCTTACAAACTAAGTTCAAATGTGCAAACAGCATGCTCTACAGATAGCTTTAACAATTGCCCGAAGCATAGCATTCTTAGATTTTCGAGTTTTGCGCTGAAAATTTACTTATAATTGAAAATGTGTCAACACAACTAACCGTGTTCCATTGTTTATGCCCACTGCCTGCTTCCCGGGAGGGCCTTCGCCTCCCTTTACGTTCTGCTCTTTTTGGAGAAGGAGGCAGAGATTGGAGGCCGTGTTAATGCCACATTACTAAATTTTCAGCCCTCAAATTATGTAGGAAAGCTGGCTTACATTGCTATATCCAAAGACAAATTTATTTATGCGACAAATTAGGATTTTAATTTCTAGATTTTTTTATGTCCCAATATCCCCTACTTTTTGTGGACAGTATATAACCATTTTATACCACCTACATCAGTTTATTCCTCACATAACGAGATAGGTCATGCTAAATTTGTTTAGTGTGGTATAAAAGTTCACACCATCCTGCTCTACCGTGCATTCGTGTAAGAGCCTTTGATACTCGCTTTCTAAAACTTGAATGGACACACACGCTAAATACTTCGATTTTCGAGATTCGAACAGTGGTCTATGTAGTTGAGCAGGTTAGCTGCGCCTCGAAAACCCCCCAAAGTACATTTTCTCGCTACGAGGGTCATATATCAAAGCTAATCATGAACCGACATGCAGTTGTGTATCTTTCAGTCTTTGATTGTCTCTTAAAGTTACTATTTCCGGTATGATTGATTGGATAATGCCAGTGATATGAAATCACCTGACGCTGATCTATATAGGTATTAGCTTGGTTATGTCATCACTATTGTAAAGCATATATGGGCTGTTTACTATCTGTGCAGAGAATTCCAGAAATTTATAATACGCTTAGTTAGTGTAAGTGGTAAAATTCCGGTATGATATGGATTTGATCAAAATGACTGATGTCTCAACATTATGCACCTACGCCTGTCACAAATTGCTCACGCTGTCGAAGCTGTTGTCCGTTGTTCTATTTGGGCGATTTTGGGCGTTTTTTTTAATTTATAAGGTCACCTGAGCCATTGGCTCATGGTGAACTATTGTGATCCTGGTGAGCTATTGTGATCCTTGGATGTCCGTCGTCCATCACCGTCGTAAACAATTGCTTCAAAGGACATCTCCTCTTAAACTACTGGCTGGATTTTAAACAAACTTGGCAGAATTGATCCTTATATAACCTCTTTAATAATTGTTCAAATGGTTCCAGTCCGTTGCATATCTAGGTCCCACAGGCAAAAAAAGACTTTTCGAGAGGACAACTTTAAAAATCTTCTTATCTGAAACCACAAGATCTAGGGCCTTTATATTTGGTATGTAGCATCATCTAAGGGATCTCTACCAAGTTGTTCAAATTATGCTTCTCGGGCCAAGTATGGGCCCGCCCCGGGGTCACATGGTTAACATAGGCTTATATGGGGAAACGAGGAAAGAGCCTTGATATTTTAATAGACTTCTACCAAGCTTGTTCAAATTATGCCCCTGGGGCCAAACATGGGCACACTGTATGGGTTACATAGGCTTATATAAAATCAACTCTTTCATAACATGGTAATGTCATGGTCATGTTACATTTCAAATTAAATGGAATGAAGCATACAATAACATGCTAGCAAATATTTTGCCCTTACGCACATCCTTAGTCCCTTGGTTGGGATCACTGGTCATTTGTTTTCTTATGTTGCGTGTCAAATTTACGGAAATAAAGCAGAAAACGCAATGCAAGCCAATATTCTACCCTTTAATACACACACAGTCCCAAGATGGGGTCAAAAGGTAAACACAATTTTGTTGTACATCAAATTAAAGGGAAAAAAGTGTAGAGCGATATGTAAGTTTGACCCTATGCACACCGCTGACCTTTTTGGGTTGGATAAAAATTCAGACATTGAAATTGTTGTGATAAGTATATTTTGATTTAACTTAGTGAATTGATAGTTTTGGTTACAATCTGAGTGATACCAAATTAAGATGGACTTACGTGTTGGAGAAACTTGATTTACATTTTGTGATTGCCATCTTCTCCTTGTGACATGATTTCAGGTGAACGATCCAGGGCCCATGGGCCGTCTAGTATTTTATACTTTGCTTGTTTTCTGTCTAACTAGAATGTCTCATGTCTTATGTCCTCTCTGTCATCTCCTCTCAGAGAGAGAGAGAGAGGTTATTTGTTTGACATCATTTCGTTCTCATAATTGCATGTGTAAAGCGTTAGCTAAATGCTACTGTTATACATGTATCTCCATCTTAGTCACAGCATATATTAAACGGCTATCAAATCTCTGAATTATTATTTAATCATTTAAGTCGGACTTCAGACTCTATGACGATTCAGACTTATAGAATTATCTATTGTTGAGATGGTAGGGGCATGATGCTTTGTCTGTTTGTCGGGCCCACTGGGGTTTACCTGTTGGATTTTTTTTGCTCTGGTATTCAGTTTTATTTACTGTTGAGTCCTTATCTTTGCTTTATCTCCTTGTTATATATTGATTTATATGTTCTAGGAGATGATGCATTTATAAGTTAGGGTTCTTTCATGCAAACCAAATACCTATGTGGCTTGATCCACATCTGCATTAAGGGTGAGGTTGGCGCCGTGAAACCGGTTTAAGCCCTCCAGTAAAATATTTTACTGAACTTTCCAAGGCGGTACTTCTTTTGTGGATCTTTTATGGGGGGTTTTCTGTCTTGTGTATGCTATGCCTTTGTGTGCGTCTGTTTATATGTGTCTTGTGGTCACCTGCTGGGAAAGGGATGGCCTCTTGGCTCTCGTTTGTTTCTAACTGTGAGTTTGTCACTTTCCCATTGGTATCCTGGGTCAGGTGTGGTACTTGATTGTATCGATTCCTGATCTTGGCACCCTTACTTACTTTCATAACTTACGAATTTTCTATGAACCGACCTGTGCATGTTTGCACAACTTTGATATTTCGTACATGTCCTGTGTTTATAACAGTACCTAAGAACTATCAAAAGTATTCAATCCTTTGTTTTTATACTATGCTAAGGTGATGTGATCTAACAGTAAGTCAGTGGCATATTTGAATCACCTCCTAGGCATATTATAACTTGCATTCTATATGATGGTGATGGTTTTAGAAGAGTTTAAACACGTTAGTATTGTAACAAATATCGTAAGAGAGAGAGAGAGAGGGGGTGAGACAGACAGATGGTCTCTTTTATAGTAAACTTAAGGAATAAAGAAACGCAACAAACACTTCGAGTCATTGTAAGCATACAATATGATGCAAGTTTCTAGTGCAAATGATATTTATCGATAGGAGCAATATGTGTCCGTCAAATTACAGCAGGTTCAACGTAATTATCGATCACGTAATCATTTTGGTAAGCGCGTAACCAGCCTGACCCCCGGTAGTAAACTGCTGAAACAGGGTAAATAATAGCAAAGTTTGAATCAGTCATCGGTTTATTGTTCTAAAAAGTCTTGGCATAGATTGCAGATCAAGAAAATGATCAAATGGCGACGTTTCTATAGGATTCTGAAACGGCTTATCGTCATTAACGTCAACTCTGAATACAGCGTGAAACGCGTAAACTTTCTTTTCTGTTTGAGATTTATTCATTACAAGAATTATGAATTGAGATCTTCAGACGTCAAAATAACTCAATTCTGACGTCAAAATTCGATATCCTACGTTTTAATGGTTTCCATGATGTTAATGTGTTTTTCTAATGATAAAATGGTCCAGTGACAAAGTTTAGGCTACAGTTAACAAGTTTGTGTTCACTCTCGGCATGTAATCAGATGTTTTCTCTTGCATTATGCCGTGTTTTGTTAGGCTAACGTCAATATAAACACCTTACCAGCGTATTTCTACGGTATCTGAAAAGTCAGTTTTTCCCCAGGAAGCATGTTCTGATGTCTCTAGGTTTATTTTATCCCATATATTCACCAGCGACCCAAACCCGACGGCTCTAAGTGGCGTTTATTGTTTATTCACTACCATTGTGTATCTTGCCATTCAAGTAGCGTGTTTTGATCCAATATTTGACTGCATTACGAATATGATTGGACGTTTGTTTAAATTGCATATTGTCAAGTCGACGTCAAATAACCAAACATGGAAAGGACAGGGTTTCTTGATCTTTATTCTGACTGTAACGTCACATTTTACGTTTTCATATGTTTTTTATCTTGTAGCGTAAAATGTAGCGTTAAACTGACGTTTTGGTATTTCATCACATGCTATAAATACTCAAAAAGAAATTTTCAAAAGAGATTTTACCAAACCGTCATTTAAACACGCAAAAATTATATTTTTGTCTGTTGCGTTTCTTTATTCCTTAAGTATATTTAGAATCTACCTTTAAAAAGAGAGATTCATTAAATTACTGTTTGGTTCGCGCATCCGGACAAAGGGTCTTTGCTAGTGAGATTGTAAGGATCTGAGTCTATTGAGTGAGTTAAGTACTGTAGAACGGTTATAACTTTCAATATCCCCACACCAACAGGAGGGGCTAGGAACACTGTGTTTTCGATATAAATCTGAATTTAGGGAACAGCATTCCACTCGTACATGTAGTCTTGCTTGTAATATTAGACTGTTCCGTGTTCCATAGCATAATAGAACTAGTGATCTTAATTTTTTTGTTGATTTTATATTCAAACGAAGCTACAGAGGGTTCATTCTTTGTGTCATTTGGTAGGTCGTTCTAGGCGCGTACTGTAGAGGGAAGAATTAATTGGAGAACAGATGAGTGTGCACTCTTTAACTCTGAATATATCCAGCGTTCCCTAAATTTAATATGTTATATGTAACTGTGTCTTGTATTAAGGGAAGTACAATGTCAGAGAGATAACTTGGAGCAATGACATGTAGATATTTGAAGAAAACAAGTTTGTGCTTATTGCGCCAAGATCACTAAAACGTGTTTCAATGCTGCAGAGTTTGTGGCGCGGCTTCTATATGGATAGGTTCTCGTTGTTTCGTAGATTCCGTGGAACAGTTATCCCATACATAGTCGCTGTATTCAAGCAAAGGGCGAACGTATGAAATACACATTTTTTCTAAAAATAATCTGCTGACGCTTTTATGAGTTAGCATGAGATTGAGCCTTGTCCATGTTTTAGTGCAAGTGCTATTTATTCGTTTTGTCCAACAACAGTTTTTAGCAAGAATAAGACCAAATTTAGTGTTTGTGATTTGTCTTCTCATTTAGCGTTGTATCGTGCATAAAGAGGGAGGGGTGAACCATCCGATGTGATTTGCGAGAGAAGGTCATTGACATTATTTTGCTTGCATTAAATGCTTCAAGCAAGGAAATAGACCAATCAGAAATTGTTTTAGATCAGTATTGAGAATCACAGCTGCTTGTTCTGGTAGGTCATCAACAACAAACAAACTAGTGACATCGGCAAAAAGACGAATAGATGATCCTATACGTATAAACCAAAGAAATAGCATAGGACCAACAAGCGAACCTTGAAGAACACCCGCAAGAACTTCCATCCATCATTTACGACTACCTTCTGTCTCTGACCTGATAAATGCTAAGAAGCCACACTATTATCTTTTCTGAACAGCCTATACCAGGACCACGAAGCTTATGTAGCAAACCTTTGTGCCAGACTCTGCCGAAGGCTTTACCTATTATCACAGAAAATAGCTCACAACTCTTTACCATTACCAACCGTTTCACAATTTTGGTGGTAGGGTTAATCCGGGTAAATACGGACGAAGTTTACACACCCATGTTTCATAAGCCATTGTCGTTATTTTCGAGGTTTTACTGTATAAATCAGCTGAGCAGCATAATACATAAGCGTATTTTTGTGTGTGTTTTTACAAAATCTAAAATATAGAATGCCGCTATCGCTATACCATGATGTTTCTCATAGAATAAGCACTTAACAGACCTGTATCGTCTAACACTACTGCACTAAAGATATGTGGGAAAGTAATCATAATTCATAGTCGTCAAGACATAACAAGATCTGTCTGGGGTACTGGGTATTGTGATTTTGCGGTCAACTTTATCCGATTTTGGAAGATTTAAAGGAGTACAACCGCATAAAAAGTATAAAATATGAAACCTAAGCAATGTTTGTTAGGAAGCATTCATACGAGTTTTAGCGGTCGGCCATGGCCGGCCGCTAATATAAACATCATTCAAAACACACATCAAATTCGTGTTTTTACCAAACCTTTATGCCATGCTCATGCTATATTTTATCCGCTTTCGAACAACGGGTGGGATACCAAATATCGTGGGTTGACATACAGCGCAAAGTAATCTGTCCGCGAAATCTGTAGGGCTACCTATAGCGCGAGGCAAGCTTGTTTACGAATTTAATTTTCACAAAGAAGGCGTCAATTTGCCCTGCCGCTTATATAATCCCAATAAGTATTAGCTTTTCAAAAAAGCTGGCGAAAGTTAAACGTCCCAAAGTCAAAGCTTCCTTGATTGGCAAAGAGTGCGAGCGAACTTCACGTAAGTAAACGTACTTATGTGATTGTCATCCACATCTGATCACATAGAATTACTATGAATTCAGGCACTGTCTTATGACGGTCATGACAAACAGGTTTTATGCCCCCAAAGGGAGGCATATAGTAATCAAACTGCCAGTCCTCAGTGTCCTAAGGGTTTGAGTGGGCATAACATATCCGGAGTATATCTCCTATATTATTTTAGGTAGGAATGCCAAAATTCGTGTCTTAATGCATTTAGGGTCATGGAGCGTCACACACCTTTACCACTGCCATCAGATCTAGAAAAATCGTGCCACGAGCATAAATTCTAAGAATCCCAAGTTTGGTTTGTGAACAGTAACAAATCACAGTTCAGATGTTAATAATCAGAGCTTAGAATAAATCTACATGGACAAGCTCTAGAAGTTCAAAATGGAAGCATGCAGTGGGCAAGAATACATACAATGATAGGGCTAAACGACCGCCAGCTTTTTTGAAAAGCTAATACTTGTTGTGCTTTAACAACAGTAGAATCTAGAATTTGGCCAATAAAAAGCATTTAAGCCCCCCATCCCCCAGTCACCTCTGCTGCTGTCTTTTTTAAGGCAGTGGCGGATCCAGAGGGGGTTTGTTTGAGCCCCCTCTCCGTCCCCAGTTTTTAAATAGCATATGAAAATGTAATCATTTGGTCTCAGTAAGACCAAGTTGTTTCAGTTGCATGGGATATTTACGAAAATTGAGATAAAATTACCAAAGCGAACCCCAAACACCTTTAAACAGATGAAAAGTAAGGAAGAAAGCAAAGATCAGGAATCGATAGAACCAAGTATCACACCTGACACAGGACACCGTATTGGAAAGTGACAAAATGACAAGAAAACATCACATACAGAACAAACACCCCTTTCCAGATAACCTGGATCCGCCCCCTGTAAGTGAGTGCTTCTGTTTAGTTGATTTGTAGTTTATTGTAGTCTGCGTTTAGTGTTGCGCTTGGTCCTTGTTTTGAGGTGCAGTACTTAGTGTCCTATCGTGTTTTGCAATCATTTCACTGAGGAAGAGAGAGCTAGTTGCTTTCTTGCTGCCATGTGCTGTACTAGGATGTGTTCTGTGTCTCTTGAACACGGTGTCGTGGGTTGGTCTGCAGTGTGTGATTGTGGCAGTTATTATTTCAAACTTGCATGATGCTTAGATTAAACTGTCACCTATAAGTACGGTGAATTTCATTTCTTTTTAGGCACTTTAACATTTTCTTTCTGTAGACTTGCAAGGGTACCCATGAAAGAAAAAGTCGCAAACACAATATGTTAATTATGTATACGCATCGTCGGCGAGACCATAACCTGGCCGCTTGGCGTTAACTTTTACAGAAAAAAATCAGCCTATTATTTAATATCTGACCAGTGGCTGGTCTAGCGAGGGCTCCATACGCATAGCTCTCATTACGCAGGGACGCAATTGATGGTACTCACTACTTGTTTCAGCAATCTCCCTTTGATGCGCGTAACTATTAAAGTGGTCTGACTACGCCATTGGAGATCGTTGTAGATAAGAAAATAAGTAAAACCTGTGTAAAGCGGCCACTCAAAACTAGACAAAACACAGATCTTAATGACAAATGGTAGCTTAATGAAGGTCGCAAGTATTATATTGCAGAATGGTCCTTTTGACCTGCATTAAGCGTTAATTGGTCTTGAAACCCAATTTTGGACTTTTTGAGAGTAGCCGTTTTACACAGTTTTACTGTAATAACGAGATTCTACCGTAATTTTGACATTGCCTTTTGCAGACATAAACATAAGTTATTTTATATAGCCTCACTTTGAAAGGGACAATTTTAACTTCTACCTAAAGTAACATTTTAACTTAGAGAAGCTATGTCCCTGGCTGATAAATACTTGTAAGCAAATAAGATATATCTGGTTGTGAAATAAATTAGTTAAAAGGAATGCTAATGTTCAAATACGTGTATCAGATACATAATAGTGACTTGAGCGCGTCTTTCGTTGACATTCAGCTAGACATAAATCAGTTGAACTTCAGATTGTATATAGAAATGATACAAAATCGCATCGAAAGCGTAGCTCCATTGCCTAGGTCGTAGCAAGGTGCAGCTGCAACGCCATCAGCGTAGACTAAGCGTAGCAGGATCTTCATTGTCGTAGTGGGATCGTAGCAGCAGCGTAACTGGAAGTATCAAGTTCCCAGATCGTGTGCTTGTCTACACTTCCGTGGCGATTTGTAATAATTTTAGAGAAAATGTGTGATCGCCATGAGCGAAAACAACAAAATATTCAAACGCTGACCGCGTTTCCAGCCAAAAACGTGATAAGCAAAGGACCAAAATTACTGATTAGCGCAATTTATGTTGATGGGCCCTTTAATACATAAGTGCGGTACCGCTATCCAGATGCAATTAAGTATTAGGCATACTTTCAAGAATAAACAGACACCAATTTCAAAATATAAAGTACACAAATCATTTGAGGTATAGCTCTATTTTGGTAATATGTGTAGGAAATGAACAAATTGAATTCACAGGTTCCATAATTTGTAAATTTCTTGCAATTGTACACCTTTGAACATGCTATATTCATTGACAGGTGGGCAAGCTAGGTCTTTAAACTTATCAATGCAGAACGGCCGTACATGTTTGTATAACTGAATATAACTTTCTCTCTTCACGTAGTCCGCCTGAATTGAAAATATTTGGCATGCTGGTTAATAGATAATTCAAATCTACATTTGGCTTTATTAATGAAATTCTCTCCTCTTCCGCAGTCGGAGAAACTCTCACAAATATAACGCCGGGCACAGAAGTGAACCGGAAATGGTGATATTTAGAAATTCCTCCGAAACATTTAAATGTTCTTTAAAAAAAGAGAATCCCATTCATACCACGTAAATGGTGGACAAACGGCTTCATTACTTATGAAGCAGAACTGTTGACAACCGAGGCAAGATGTTGTAAACATTGTGAATCGCTTCGCATACATCTTAGTACAGAATAGTTTTCTCCATAAGACTTTTCTGACCATTCATTCTATGCAGTATGGTTCTGAAATCAGACAGAATTAAAAAAAAATGGCTCGGATAAAACGAATAAGTTTTTATAATCACTAAAAAACGCAAGTTTATATGAAACGAAGTAGCAGATAAGCTATCAGCTCAGTTGGTGTAAACTTACATCTATCTTTCTTCTAAATAGCATACGGCAAACTTGTATTCAATGTCAACTTCTATTAAGTTGCACCCCCCCCCCCCCAAAAAAAAAAGAAAAAGAAAAAAAGAAATAAAGCAAATGAACAGTAGTTATTCTAGTCGAATAAACAGTGCAATATTAAACGAAGACCGAGTAGCAGCTCTGCTACAACCTAGTGTAAATCAAACCAAAAGAATAGGTCCCCGATTTTCGATAGTGATAATAAATATGGGTCAGCACATGAGATTTTCGTTCTTATCACAAAGGCGAGAGGCGAAGGCTCAGTTGATCCTGCGCATCTGTGCAAACTTGTCTGAGCCTTGCGCTGTGCACACAATCACTAAGGAGGAACGAAAATTGAGCTCTCTTGTATTTATCATGTTATGTAGGATTTTCATACATATACGTGTCCATACTAACAAAATGTCAAGTGAGAAGCTAAGGAGACAAAATCTGATATTTATTTAAGAAGACAGACCAGTCTCGAGGGAAGCCCAGACTGATCTTGATCGTTGCTTAGTATTGAGGCTTAGTACCGGCTCGTGCAGTAACTGAAACATTGTTGACGAACGTCGTATTGATTTTTATCCCGTTCCGAGCCCCCATACAAGTTATGATTGGGCTGTTTCCCTTGCGTCTTGTAAAAGGTATCCTATTTTTGATTTTTGTCCCGGGATTTTTGTATGTCATGAGCAGGGCTTTTCTTGGCCTTTCAGATCTTACAACTCGGGTAAGACGGTAATAAGCTCCAAGTACAACTTACAATTTTTTTAAAAAATTGTGATGATGAATGATCACAAGTGGTTGGTTGGTTGCATGTATAAAAGGGGGAATGTTTCTTATAAATAATGACCAAGGCTTTCTTTCGATCTACTTCGCCAACTCAGTCTTCTTCATCAACCCCGGTCTGTTTACGCAATAATACTGGTCATATGACTGCGAAATAAGAGAGGGGGAGCCTGAGTTTTTGTTTTATTTATCTTCAAGCTGAAGCTTCTAGGCATAGTTTCGATTGAGATTTTACAAGCAATTTGGGTAACCTTTGTTCGCTTTTTTATACTGACCACTTTTTGACAATCGTTGAAATTTTGTTTACAAAACAAGTTTTTTTTTCTTCTTTCCAAAAGATTTCGCTTGTTTAGCCGTCGTCAATGTAATCAAAATGGAATATGAGAGGCCTTCAAAGGGAGAAAACTAAAAACAAACTACGAATGGTGTCAATGGTTTAATAGCGAGCGCACATGTTTTGAACAAATTCGGCGCGGAAATTAGCGTCAACTTCGAACGTCATTTTCTCATAACGTCATCGATTACGTTAAGCACCCTTTTTGCGTGACGGCGCTCATATTATATCAGAATATTAAGCTTTAAATATATATTGCGAATTTTGATGTTAAGGGCTAAAATAACATTTCATTCTTTAATCTGTTTTTATAGAACTCCCCTTGGAAATGCCATTTCCATATTATCAGACTTAAGATGCGATAATACATTAGCCTAAGTGTTATGTCACGCGCATGTGTAACCCTCTATGGAAATCACAGATATTTATATCGATATCCAGATACAGTAAACATGGTAAAACCTGTGTAAAACGGCCACTCAAAAATAGACAAAACAAATATCTTTATGACAAATGGTAGTTTAATGAAGGTCGAACGTATTGCAGAACGCTATATGCTCCCTTCTGCAATACTTTTGACCTGCGTTAAGCGATAGTTAGTCTTGAAAATCAATTTTTTAAGAGTGGCCGTTTTACACAGGTTTTACTGTATTCCGGAAAGATGTTTTGAGAGAATTTTATCTTTTTATCTATGATGTCTATAAAATTGTCGGCCATTAAGAGACGTTCGAAAAGTGCTTTGGGTCTATATGTATTGATAGAAAAAATAAGTGTTTTGATGGATTAAGTTAGGGTTTAACGGTCCAGTCAACGCTATTTCAGTCATGACAGGACTCCTCCCATCTAGAAAAAAAGGAATGGGATAGAGTAAAAGGCCTCGACCTTAACCCGAATTAGCGACAAGTGAAGCAAATTAAATCCATCTCTCTGAAAGTTATAGAAGAGAGCAAATATACATTTATGAGTTAAAATCATTATTATTTTAAATTTTTTACATCAGACCCTTCAATATACACAGGGCCAGTCAAAGTTTAATATATCAAACTAGCAGAAAGAAACCATCAGTATAAAAAAGAATTAATAAATTGCAGTAGTTCCAATCTTCTCATCATTATCATTTCGAGCGATCTGATAGGTTAATCTAGAGGCCCTAAAAGGCTGATCTGATTTTTAAAGACATATGCGGCTATTTACAATGCGCACCTTTCCCGCGTCTGCAAACGGGGAAAGTTGTCTGGGTCCTGTCTTTGACCCTTAACGGATTCGGATCAACACAGCTTCCGATATTCTTATGTCATATCGGTGTTCCGACATTTTCTTCACAAAATAGCTAATTAAAGTGTGTTCGAAATATATCATAGATGGATAGCCCATGCATACAACAAACTGTATGCAAAGTATTGAAAGTATTTCAATATGGGAAGTATTTAGTAGCATATGTCCTTAACAGATTGACCTGACAAGCGGTTATTACTTTTCATTCTGGATACCGGTAAGCAGGTACTTTCATCAGGGCCTGCATTGTTTGCTAAAGAAAAAACAATCTTTAGAGACATAAATAATTCAACTTAATCTAGAAAATTCGACCTGTGACCCCTTAAAACACAAAAAGCGTTATCCCATACTTGATATATTTAAAATATTATTAAACGTTATAAAAGAGGGATACAAAAATGGATATCATGCAACAGTCTGCATGCCTGGGTTTTGAACCCAATCATGGTAAATAGCTATGGTGTCCCCTTTACTTACCCGGCGGTGGTAGACTTCGGACTAATGATGGCCCTGACGTACATTTTTGTAAAGCTTTAATCTGTTGGTTGGTAGCTCTTGCTTTTCGTTGGTTGTTACCTCCTGCTTGTCGTTGGCTGGGCCCACCGTAGCTCAACTTGATATTTTCTTTAGCCCTGACTATCTGTGAGTCATGAGCCCTTTTCTTTGTATCATCATGGTGTGTTAATTTGATATGATTGTTTCTCAGTAACGATACATTGCATTAGTTAGGAAGTCCCAATGCGAGCTAAACGCACGTGGTTCTGTTGTTGTTGGTCTATTGTTAAGCATTCTTCCCGTACTTTGTGGGAGTTCTTTGTTTGTCTTTGTTTTGTTATGCATTACTTTGTGTCCATTCTAGTTTTGCAATCATCTTGAACATGTTGAAGAGGAAGAGAATGCTGGTGGCTTTGCCTTTATTGTCTTACAGATGTATTGTGACTATAAATGTTCTGTGGCTCTTCCTAATGGTGCCGTGGGTAGGTACGCAGTGTGTGAATGTGGTATTTCCTAATCATACTAACTTACTTTTTTATTGTATCCATACGCTTTGGAAAAATAATTCAAAATGAAAAGGTTTAAGAATATAAAGAATAAAAACTGATGTTTTGGCTGCCATATTAGATGTCGTGACGTCACCACATCACTTCGACAAATCTGCATCTACCCAATGACCTGCTGTTTCTAGCAAACTTTCAATCCGATACCTCATTGTATTTTGGGAGATGAAGTTGTAGATCAGTTTCATGAGGGTGTCAATGGGGTTTACTGATTAGCGAATTATGGCCCTAAAAATTTTTGAAAAAAATAGCGAACTTTTGGCCCTAAAATTCAACGGTTAGCGATTTTTAGAGTTCATTTAACCGAAAAGGCAAATAAGAGGTGCTAGTGATTAGCGAATTTCGTCCTTAAAATATAATGATTAGCGATTTTGGGCGAAAAAATCCTAATAGCGGAATAAAGCGTTTTAATGGTTAGCGAATTCGATGGAAAAAAATATTCCACTTCGTATTTACAGTAAACCGTTTCTGATTACCGATTTTTGGGGCTAATTCTTATCGATTACTGATTTTTAGGCCTTAATTATACTGATTAGCGATTTTGGAGCGACCATTTTACTGATTAGCGATTTTGGGGTCTCAATTTTACTGAATAGCGTTTTTTGGCCCAAGTTTTACTGATTAGCGATTTCAGAGGTACCCCATTGAGACCCTCTTTCATGTGTGCCGCAATGGTGGCAAACTTTTGTCATGTTCAACTCAATTCATCTTGGAATATATATTACAGTTGTTGGCATTTAACATTTATTAGCGTGGTAAATACAACATCTGAGAGTTTGAAAGCAAGAAAAGTCTTTTTTATTCAGCATTGTAGTTTTTATGAGCAGATAAAAATTCCATGCTCAGTTTAGTTGAGCATGAATAGTTTTACAACTACGGGGGTCATATGTTCCATACAACATTTAAGCTTAAATCCTGCTCTCAGTTCGGGGAAAAAAATAAAGGTCAATTTTCAAGGTCACCATGGCATCTATTTTTGTTGTCGTTTCGTACCCATTTCAATATCTAAACTTTTTAACATGCCTTATTATCCCTAACACAAGCTGAACTTTATAATTCTATGAGCTGTTCGGGAGAAGAGGTTGGAAATACTTTTTCAATATGGCTGCCATTGCAACCATATTGAATGTAGTGACATCATCATTTCAACAAAAATGAATCTATCCGACCAGGCGTCGTGGGAAACATTTTTTAAAAGATAAATATTCAAGATGGCCGCCATGGTAGCCATATGATTGTCGTGATCCCACAATTTGAACAAATTGAACCTCTATAATGCAACAAGGGTCGCACAAAACTTCAGCATGATCCGCCAAGCAGTTCTGTAGAGTCGAAAAGTTGATATGGAAAACGTATAGTAGCTTTGTGGTGTGATTCTTGGTACCCGTTCTAGTTTAACAATAATCGTGCCTATGAAGACAGAGTTGGTTGTTATACATTATAACTTGTGTTGTAGCTGTCTGTGCTCTGTGTCTCTTCCTCGAGGTTCCGTATGTTTGTCTGAGGCCATGGATTGTGACATGTCCTGGTCACTATCACTTACCTTTTTTATGTCGTTACGTCGTCATTTGAACAAATCCACGCTGTGCTGTGTCATTGAGGAATATAAGAATCTATCATGAGTGTGAGGGTAGAATAGAAAAAAATGAGGCTTTGGGAAACCGAATTTTTTTTTCAGATTTAGCCATTAGCACAGCTAAATGAGCCGCGACATGAGATTTCCAACAATGTGGTTTGTGCGACCAGCATAGGCTCAGACCAGCCTGCGCACATGCGCAGTCTGATCAGAGCCTTTGCTTGTCGCTTGAATATTCAAGGACTCTTAGGCTACTGACTTAACATCATTTGGAGTTTCTAAGCGTAACAGGAGGCCGTACAGGCTAGTCTGAGTCTACACTTGTCAAAATGCCACATTGTTGGAAATCACATGTCACGGCTCAAATACCAAAAGCACTATTTCATATGTTCGGTACCCAGATAATTCTCATCATCTGAAAAAATATCTTTTTGGAATTTGCTTGTGCTCTATGTCAATGCTTTACATCTGTAAAAAACGTTTTTGGTATCAGCTTGTGGTCTATGTTAATGTCTCTGTTAAAAGCCTCATTTTTTTCTAAAATGGCCACTTTCCCATTTTCAGCCAATTTTGCCAGCCATTTTGGTTACCACAGCAACGCTTAAATTAAACAAATACCAGCCTTTGACACTTTTGCCGATGTTCTGCTAAAGCAATAAGAAGAACTTGCAAAAAATCATCTTTTTTTTGGCCTTAAAAGGAGGCCAAAAGTTGCCCCTTAATGCACGTAGCTCCTTTGCATAATCGGTGAGAAAGCTATACTTGTTCGAACTCTTGTAAACTGTACGACCATACGGGCAACCATCATTTTCATGTGGGCCGTCATTTTGAATATACATTCAGGCCGACTGAAATTTCACCGTCTCATCAATTTTGACCAGTTCATTTCCGTATTAAGGGTTGTTGGGGGTATTTCTCACTTTTATTTAAATTTTACTAGAACTTTCTGTCGGCAAATAGTGAATACCTAGATTAGAAGCCGCGTTCTGCGGCGTCTGATCTAGATCAGATCTGCACTCTTTGACTACGCCCAACCGGTATTTTGGCTGAATATTAATTAATTCATGCTAAATTTGTCTGATTTTGAAGTAATATTAATGATATTCTCTTCGAGCACCTAAATCCAATAAAATGACCCACCAGGGGTCAGTGCTCCCTTGCTTCCTTAAAATAATGAATTGATCTCCCTAAATCCCTGTTTAGTTCCTCCGCTCCACGAAAGTATTTTAGCTATGCTCCCCAAATCCCTCAAATTAATTCAGCTTACCCCCAAGTCCCAAAAAATATAAGCCCTAAAATGTATTTTTCTTTCTTCATATAATTAAAAACTACGAAGCTATACAAGAGCATATGACCTAATGTTCACTCAATATTTAGCAGAGTACATGTATAGACAGGGATTATAAGCCATGGAAAACACAACATATTATCATTTTCATAAAGTACATGATATATAGCTCAGTATATGAGGCCATCCTTAAAATGCTGTTGCTGTACCTGGTACAGTGGGTATGGAGGAGTTCTCTCTAGATTTTTGATGTTCTTTAAATTAGAGACAGACAATTTGATTTCTGGTGGCGGGAGAGGCTATTTTTTCCCAACAGCTTCAACTTGATTTTATTTTAGACAAAGTGAAAGCATTTTTGGAGGGTAACGATAAAGTCTTTTTTATTTACGATTGCCTTTTAGGCCATATACGCATGTTTAACTTCAGTTTCGCCAAGTAAGCAAATATCTAATCAGCATTCTTCAAAATTTAATAAAATTCAGCTAACTATCTAGAGTGAGAGCTACATACAAGGCGTGTATGTAGCCCTGTAGCGATGTGGATTTACCCTTGTAATAGGGGTTCCGGGGCCTGCTCCTCCGGAAAAAAACTGGAAAAATGGTGCGATCTGGTGCATTTTGAGCGTTCCAAAATATGTTATTATTATCCTTAAAGGATATAACAGCCCCAATTATTCGGCATGTTTTTCTCCAATATCAATCAAGATGTGCATGTTAGTACAAAATAAATATATTTACATCTTAGAAGGGGGTCTGGGCAGCCCCCAAGAAGCAAAAAAAAAAATGGAGGCTTTTCCATTAAGGTGAGATTTTTTAACTTATTTTTTTTTTATTTATTTTCTTATTTATTTATTTTTTTTTTTTTTGGCAGAGCTCCCTTAATCCCCAAAACTATGAGCTTGCTCCCCTAAAATAATTATCGGTGCTCCCCAGCTCCCTGAAAATAAATAGTCATTCTCCCCAGATCCCAAAAACCCCTGGGGGCCCTAAACGTATATGATGTAGCGATCATAAAAAAGCTTCGCCCGTGTGTGCATTTCTCAAAACATAAAATCGTTGAAGATCCAATCTTAATCACTTTTTATAAGAAGAAAAACACTGACGCTGTATGAAAACGTTTGGCATTTAAAATGCATTGATAATGATAAACATTGCGATTTGTTAGATGTTTAGGGCAGTTTTCGTTGCTAGTAGACTTATAGTACCATTGTTGTTGATCCGTTGTTTTGGTGTACTTTCCATTGGTTGTGGGGGTTCTGTTTTTGTATTTATTTTGTTGTGCATTACTTTGTGTCCTTTCTAGTTTTGCAATCATCTTGAAGAGGAAGAGAGAGCTGGTTGCTTTGCTTTGCTTTTATTGTCTTACGGATGTCTTGTTGCTGTAAATGTTCTGTGACTCTTCCTCACGGTGCCGTGGGTTGGTCTGCGTTGTGTGATTGTGGTATTTCCTGGTCGTACTCACTAACTTTTTATACTCTTTTTACAAATAATGTATATGTTGACATAGTGAACGATAAATATCGCCAACAATTAAATCAACACAACCAGGGTCTTTCTACTCTTTAGACTTGTAAGACATTGGCCCACTTCGAATCGAACTAAAGTTCCTACTATAGTTCTAACGTAATAGATGCGCACGCAAGTTTACACCAGAACGGCTACAGTTGGAACTTTTAGTTGGTTGGCAAGTAAACAAAACGAATAGCCATGTATGCTCCACTCAAATTCTTCATCTTAGACATAAAAGGATGTCATAAACTGCACAGCCTTTTCTAATAACCAATAACGAATAAGTGGGACCGAAAAGTATGCTCAGCTAGGTTTATTTTAAAACAAACAACTCATTTTGAAGCTACTGACTGATATTGAACCCATCTTGCTAGATAGGTCTAGAGTATGGAGCCAGCCTATCTACTAGAGTAACGGTGCTCCGACCCGCCGTTGATTTCTAGTAGGTTCGTGATGTCACCCTAGTAGCGACTATCGGTGTTCGAATCAAACTTAAAGTTACTATAGTAGGGACTATAGTTCGATTCGAAGTGCGACATTGTCGTTTTTACTCCCTTATAAAATATTAATTCAAAATTCCGTAAAAATGGTAGGGTAAAGTCAGGTAACTTCGGACAGCGGGTTAATTCGGACATACGTTTGCAAACAGTGAAATTCCAGATGAGACGGCTCATTAAGAGCCGTGAGCCGTATCATCAGGATTTTCACTGTTTGCTTAGTTAATTTAATTTGTATTCCAATAATTCTAAAATAAAGAAACAAGGTCGCTGTCCGAATTTAGCCGATGGTCCGAATTTACCTGACTTTACCCTATTGTACCTACAGGATATATCTGGTTATCAGCAAATTCATACTGTGTTATTGTGTTTCCTAACACTGTGTAGAAAGACCCTGATACAACTGTGGAATTTGGTTCGTTGTTGAAAATATAAAATCAAACGAAAACACTCTCTGCATCATAAGTTATTTTGGCAATTTAGTGATATATACATGTATTTTATATACATGGTACAAAAATGTCCATGCTCCGAGGTTAAAAACCGTTATATGTTCAACTCAACTGAGCATGAAATGAATCATGCTTATATTATCTTATCCGCTAACTGTTGGCATTTTAACATCTATAAGCTGAGCATGAAATGAATCATGCTTATATTATCTTATCCGATAACTATTGGCATTTTAACATCTATAAGCAGGAAAAATACAATATATGTGAGTTTTTGCAAGGTAAATCAAAACATATAGCTTTTTACTTTTTATGATGAGTTTAAAGATACTCAGTTGATCGTGAAAAAAGAATTACAATTTCTGTGTCAAATATCCAGATAATTGTGGGTCTTTCTAAATTAATCACCTTAATATTCAATCAAATTATTATACAGACCCCTTACTGATTTTTTTGTTATTTCTCAACCAAAACATATGTTGTGAGTACTCAAAAGAACCGTCTCGATGAGACGGTTCTTTTGAGCACCCAAAACACAGGTTTAGACTGATGGATAAGCAAATAATGGCAATTATACGCTAAATATTTGCTTTACTAGACCTATGAGTTATATACTAGTCAAAAGTTCTAACCGGCCACGTGTGTTTTTATCGATTTTTTAAAAAGTTTTAAGCACAATATAGATTCCATTGTCATTTCCAAATAGGCCAGCCAATTAGTAAATGATACCAGAAAACGGCTTAGCAAAATTCTTAAAATTGTATCCGGGAGGCTTTTCCGAATACACATACCCTCAGTTTTAAAATTCACACGATTTTGCATTGGATGGTGGGGTAATTTTCAACACTTTGGCCAATAACAACGAGTCTCATGCAGATGGAGTGTTCATTTCAGCACGATCGTGTTCAATATGAGTTTGGCTTTTGAAATGAAAACGTTTTGTGCGTGAAAGTGGGTTATTTCAAAACGTCATGACTTACAAATTGGGCCAAAATGCGAATTTTAAAAATGGGGGTACCACTAATCAAATGGGCATCCTGCATGTACTGTTGAACATGTTGTCAATATCTTTACTGTCTAGGGTACATGACACGTGTGGCTATTTCGAGGTGCAAAAAGTGTAGTCATGTCATTTTACATTTTGAAGAAAATTAATGAAATGCAGGTGGCCGGTTAGAACTTTTGGCTAGTATATATTGTGTGTTATCAAAAAAAAATGTCTCATCGAGACTCCTCTTCAGAGTACTCAAAACATATTTGTCTACACTGCTTATTAAGGAAGTAACCATTTTACAGTCAAAAATTTGGCCCTTAACTAGAGCAAAAGCCCTGCTGGTGAAAACATTGGATCCACTGCATTGAGGCGGAAAACGGAGTGTCTTGTTGAACCGAAAATTTCTCATTTCTTAAATAACACACCCATAAGAAGAATTGGTACCAATACGTCACATTTGCCAAATTTGCAATAAACGTCTATTTGATCAATTTCGATAAAATTTGGGGTCTAAAATTTGAGGTTGATAATTTCTGACGTGTGAAGAATTGGTAAGTCTTTGTCGCACAATGTGAAGAACTGGTGCGACTTTTTCTCGGGTTTGGTGAATTGGTACCAATTCCTCGCATATGTAAAGAATTGTTACCAGTGCATTACACATGTGAAGAATTCGTTGATAATTTCTGACTTGTAAAGAAGTGACAAGTATTTGTTACACGTGTGACTTGTTTTGTGGGATGAAGAATTGGTACCAATTCCTCTTACATGTGTGAATAATTGATACCAATTGCATTTACATGTGAAGGATTGTTACCATTCATCCTACATGTGTTGAACTGGTATTGGTTTCTCTTGTATTGGTTTCTCTTGTATGGGAGGATTTGGTACCATGTTGTCTTACGTATGACAAATTGCATGTAAAGAATTGGTACCGATTTCACACACATGAGAAGATTTGGTAACAAATTTCTCGCACATGAAAATAATTCATACCAATGCTTCAAACATTCGAGAAATTGGTACCAAATTCTCACACTTGTGAAGAATCTCAATTAGTTATCTGAATGTACCAACTATGGTATGCGTGTGAAGAATTTAAATCGAATGCAAAATGAAGCAGCTTTGTGATATGTTGTCGATGTGAGGAATATGCATCATTACTACATGAAATTCGACTACTTGTATATTTCATTCACACGTGAGAAAATTGGTATGAAATCCGTGACGTACTGGTACCAACTCGTCATGCGCTGTAAGGAATTGGTACCAATTCTTCACGGGAGAAATTTACGAAGTGTGAAATTTATAGTTCAACTGTGCCTGAATCATTTTTATGTATGATCTGGAATCACATAATTTGACACCCAGAAATATTTTTTTTGCAAAAAGTTAAATTTAAACAATATCAGCAGACGGCAAAAAAATGTTTTTTTTTCATTTTCATATGATCACACAGAACGCGGTACTTCATCGGCGTCTGTTGTTAACCCCTTTACTCCATAGGCTATTCTTAGAAAGTGACATCATTTTCTATTTTTAGATAACATTGAAAAAAATCAAGAAAAATTTAAAATTTGAAAATATTATGGAAAATGGGGCATTTGCTCCAAAAGAGCAGATGCTCCATTTTCCATAATATTTTCAAATATAAGATATTTCAAAGGCGTCAAAACGCGCTATTATGGAGTGAAGAGTTAAGATTAAAACAATGTTCAGGGACCTCAGCACATCTTGATTTAGAAATTATAACCTGAGAGTCCTTGATATGCAAAATGAACCATTCCGAGCTCATTGTAGCCAACCATACGGAAGAACCAATAAGTTTACAAAGGGTGAACGGTAGCATGTAGTAAGTCATGTTAGAGCTTAAATTACATGTAGTAGGTTATTGCACTGTTTTCGCTCACTCAACATGTGCCTTTTAGACAATTATGTTCATTGAAGTCAATGTCATGATTTTAATCCAACTAGAAATCCAACTAGCAAACTGGTATGCCAGAAAAGCGCTACCCACATACAAAGACGATCAAATGCACTTGATGCTGTCTCCCATGTGACTTCCGGTTGGCAGCAACCGGAAGTAGGATTACAAGTGCCTTCTGGAACTTTCCCCTCTTCTATTAATGCGTTTTGGCCGTTTTGTTTCTGCATACACTGTTCAGGCTTACTCGTTTGGCAGCATATTTTGCACATAAACCTGAGTAACAAAGGCACGCGCGTTGATTTATCTTTGTTATAGAAGCAAAGGGAGATAACTGTAGCTAATATTGTCAAGGCGCTTCCCAGAAGTTGCAAGCCTACATAAACTCCTAAAATAGAAACTTCGTCCGATGATTCTGGCATAGAACTTGTTATAATTGTCAGGAAGACAGCCAGTGTCAGGAAGATCGAAATACAAAGTGTTATCTTTTCACCACAAGCTGCTGGAACCAGGAAACAGGTCACATTTAACAAGGAGATAACCACAATCGGTGTTATTATGTTTAATACATGGAACAGCCATTTCCGGCGTAGCTTGAATACGTACTTGACATGCGCCCAGGCGTCGTCTCCAAACTGCATCAGATAATACTCGCTAGTATAGTTTTCAAGAGACCATTCTGCGCTTTCACTGTAGCGACCAAGGGTAAGTTCATCTGAGGTCCTTAAGTCCAGTGCCGAGATTGGATTTGTCCACGAAACAAAGTCTAATACGCATGTCTGTTCATCAAACGGAAATCGGCTTATTTTTATTTTACATCCAACGGTGTACATTTTGTAAGGCCAGATGACGACACTCCCGTTATAATCGACAACGGCCCGCCCGTCCTTCTGGCCGATGTCGGTAAGACTATCATACACATCCAATAGCGCTAAATCAGGCAACCACAGCTTCATGTTTGGAATGTTTATATTTCTCACGCCACCATATTTCTCCGGCTCCCATGTCAGAAAATCGTCACGCCAGCCCACTTCCATGAAAGCACGAAGTGTGAAAGTTTGTCGCTGTTCATCAACCTTGTCAATCGACATTATAAACATATCCAGTTTGATCTCGACAGGTTCTGACATATTTATCCTTGGACGAACATCCGACTTATACACATCAAAAACTGTTCCGAGAAGGTCGGATTCGGTTAGGGTTTCGTTGCCGCATGTTCCAGATCGCACTAGAGAGCAGCAAAGTATACAGTAAATTAAGCAGCGCATTTTCAGAAATGTCATGTCATTTATATCAATTACATATCATGCATATTTTATTGCTTTGTATGTGTTTTATTGGCTTTATATTAGATTTCTCTAGGATTTCACTCTTCAAATAGTTCGTTATCATCACTGTTTAGAGAAACCAATTACAGTGTACTGGTTCCATCTTAATAATATACATATCCTCTTAAGCTTAGTTTTTTTAAAAAATTCATTGTCAATAGTTAGCTTATTCAGAAAGCAACAATTGTCAGTGAGTTATGTCATCGCATTCAGAAGCAATTACATCTGATTGGCATCCGCACCAACCATATTGTTATATATACATGTATATCCTAAAACGGAACTTTCTAGCGATTGAATAATTATTCACTGCTCCAAAGCATAAGTTGTGGATACGCAAATTATATTTTGCCACAGGAAAAAGAACAAAATGCAAATTCAAATTGAAAAAAAAAATAGTTTAATCTTTTTCTTTCTTTTTTTGATAATTACTCCAGTAACATGCACAAAGGAAACGCCAATAGCTCTGGCAGCTAAAAAACAATATCCTGTTATTCACTGTGTCACTACCAAGTGCCTCATCAATAAAGTCCGTCCTTACTTAATGCGTCCGAACATAAAAGGCTCGTATATTATAAAAAAAATAGCAAACCAAAAATAGTCCTCCCATGACAGAAGGCATCAGGGTGCAATAAAAATAAACCACGCGTTAAATCCTTTATATGTCCCAAAATTTCTAATGAATCCATCAGCCAAATATATTGCATATTATATTATTTTCTGTCACTATAGCGTTTTATTGGCATCGATCTAATACAATGAAATAAAGCGAGAGCAAATGCCATGGAGACCAATCAAAAACGCGATTATATTATTTTTATTTGGCAAGCCTCATAAAAGAATGGAAAGTCCTGGAAATAACAGGAAGCGGCGATCCTTAATCAATTAATGAATTTATGTTATCTTCTTAATTGATTAGCCCCTTGGGTGTGTTGGATACCATATGAACATAGACTTTTTGAATTGCGGTTCCCAGACGTTTTTTAAAACATCTCAGGGCTAATATGCGCAGTCGAATCTGAATGTTCTCCTTTTCGCAGGAAAATGCTATGGAACCTATTAATCGAATGGCTCGCTCTATTTATTATTTTAGGCGAATTTTTGACTTATTAACGAGCATTATTATTACATATATTGGTGTCAAATGCAAAGCGCCAGTTTAAATATCAGCAACAATTGGACTTTGCTAGGCCAAAAGAGGCTTGCCAAACACTCTGAAAGTTCCAACCCGGAAAACTAACATTTGTTACTTTCACACATTATGTACCAGACTCCAGATAAGAGTGGGTCACTAAATAAATATACAGAAGAGACTATTCTTTTTGTTTCCGAATTATACTCAGAAATTACTAACTTTTAGCAAAAGCATCCATGTCAGCCTGATAATTGAAATCAGAATAGGTTTTGGAACTAATATTTTTCATTCGATTCTTTTTGCTTTGATGTCATGATAATGGGTCATTTTTTCCACGAAGTATTGTTCATAATCACCATAATCCCATTATCGATAATTACACTGTATGAACATTTATTCCGCCAATATTCTTTTGTCATGAAAATGTCGCCTGCTATTTACGTCTACTGCCTACATTCAAGTACACTCCGGAATAGGTTTTAGCATGGACGTAAACACTTTGAACCCTGAATGGACTGCTCCTTTTCTAATCTTGGGCCATATTGTTTGTAAGAAAGCTACCTAAGAACGTAAGTAGACGAAAGGCCAGACGACAAACGCCATAACTGGCGGGAAAAAGGTAAACTTGTTCATAATAAACATATGGTTGGACCATTTGGTGCAGATAAGGCATAAAGTGCTGCAGCAACCCTACCATATTGTGACACATACCTGTCCGCACAGGGTAACAAGCAGCAACATAATCAAATTAAAACTCAGGGTATTGGGAGTGTAAAATTGCATGATGCCACTTTCAGTTCCAAGGGCGACATTTATACGCCCCTTACACAGAGGTACCCCTAATACCCAAGTCTAAAGACCTTACTTATAGATGCATAAAATGTATTGCAGAATAAGTATGATAATGGCCAGTTTTATATAAAAATAAACATAATGGATAATATTTATTAAGTAAGTAAGTAAGTAAATTTTATTATAGTGACATGTGTTATAAATATACAATATAAACATCAAATAGTGTGTCTAACAACACCCGGCCGCATTGGGCCTACAAGTCACTTTAAGCATTTTATATTTGTACAAAAAAAAGAAAATAAGATTTTACTATAGAATATCCGTATCATGAGTGATTTTGCATGAGCATTTTACGTTCACTTTCAAATACTTTGAAAATATGCATATAAATATGTAATACTGGCAGTAAATGTATGGTTTCAATTATAGAGTACAGACTTTCGTCGTTGCATAGCATCCACAATAAATTTTGCAACATAAATAAAGTGGTTTTCAACAACATACCTAAGTTTTTCAACATCATTTAACAGCAAAAAGTTTGATTTAGTTTCAGTCGCTTTATTAATTAGAGATTGTCTGAGATCATGGTAACATGCACATTTGAACAAAAAAATGAAGCTCATCTTCAGTTTCATTTGAATTACAAATGTTACATGTTCTCTCATGAACACTTAAGCCTGAATATCTCCCTGTCTCTACTCTGAGGGGCAAAATACCGCACCTGAATTGGGCGAAATGCGATTTCTCCAATTTTGTCATATTAGAAAGTAGATATTTTTCTGTTTTAAATTCGGAATTGAACTCTCTATAGGTTCTTAGTTTTGAAACAGTTTGTATTTCATTTGACCAATCGACCCGATGATTGTCGAAAAGCTGATTCTCAATATGTTTTAAATCAACGGGCGTTTTGTCATAAAAATTAGTCAAAAGATCTACTTTTGTTAGAACAGTTTTCACATCTGAACACCAGCTTTTTCCATCATGCATAGAATAATCATAATTAAAAATCTTCTTAGTCAGCCTATTTTCATCCATATTTACAAGTCTATTCCACAAACGTAAGACATTAGCCCAACGCCTGCTCGTCGAAACTACCCAGCCCATATCTCCAGTTATTGCTAGTATAGGTGTGAATCTATGCACTCCCATATAATACCTAATCGCCCGATTTTGAATCATATCAATTTTATCAAAACTTTTGAACCCCAGACCCCAGAACAGTAATCTAATACAGGTACAACACATGAGTAGTACAGTTGACGATACGTTTTAAATCCCACATCTTTATATGAATGAATTTTCGATATAACAGCACCAAGAGCTCTCCCTCCTGCTTTAGATAAAGGTTCTGCTATTATACTAGAGTCCATGTGTTCATTAAGATGTACTCCAAGATATCTATAAACTGACACATAATCAACAGTGTGGTTTCCAACCTTAAAATCAAAATTACTACATCTTTTCCCTTTGTTTCTAAAATGCATTGCGTTTGTCTTGGAAAAATTGATAATAAGTCGCCACTTCCTACACTATTCATTGACAAAATTTAAAAGATCTTGCATATCATTTTCACTTTCTGCCAAAAGTAAAACGTCATCAGTTTTTAATAAAACGTCCCTTTCATGTAAATGCTACTGGTCTACAGTCACCAAAAAAGGTCAACGAGTGCAAAAGTCACGAAAACATATGACATTGTAAAATATTGATGATACTTTTGATTTGTTTTACGTATTACATGTCTTAACTAACAACTGACCTAACAAGATATTATTTTATTCAAATATCTTGTTTAATCATCGCTGTAAGGTAAAGTTTACTTAAACATTGCACTGAAAAAAAAATAAGAAAAAAACAGAATAATATACTAGAGGACTTTGAAAACGCATCAGCATATTTTTACACTTTTCTTGCAAACCGTATATGCGCTTGAAAATCTACTCGCAGGTTTAAATGTGCAACCCAGAATTGGTATGAATCAGTCATTAATTTGACTGCACTATCACGCGACGCTGCTGATGACGTCACATGGGTACATACAGCATCCAGCACCCTTCTGCACAAATAAGTGAAGCTTTTTTTTTATTATTTTTATGTTTAAACTGTGGCGTATACACGGTGTAGCATCGACTCCAGAACTTGCTACCAGGTGAATCGAATGTCAACACAGACATGGCATATAGTGGGGTGAGTCAAACGTCTTTTTTAGTGGTTTGTAATGAGCGCCTGCCTTCGAAGTGAATAGAATTATCTTTAGAGAAGTCAAACACTTGTCCGTGCTCGCCAAAATGATCAATTCTTTCTGTATGTCACAAAACATCGTGAAACACTGCCTGCTGGTACCGCTAAAAACAGCATGTCCCATCGAAAAATGTTTGTTTCTGCATTGTTTAAAACCGTTTTCCACCTCATTTTCAATGCCAAAATAATAAGCATATTGGAAATCACGTTCGGTATATGTTTTATTTGTAATGATCTTGATTTGACTGATATATTATCAAAAACAGAAAACGCTTTGAGTACGGCAATTTACCAGTCCGAAGTACGGCAACTTGAAAAAAACATCAAATTTACAGTACGGCAATTTGCATTGAAATGTTTGTCCGTGAAAAATCCCCAAACCACCCAAATCACACTTAAACGAACACCAAAACCAGCCTTTCCAGCTTCAAACAACCTCATGTCCCCGAACACGCCACACCAAACACCTCAGCACCAGAAATGGGCCAGCACACGACACTTTGGTACTTATCGCATATTCGCAAAAGTTTTATTTAATATGCTGACGTAAATCTGAGAGCAGCAAAGGCCCTGGCGAGACTGCACGGATGCACAGGCTATATAGTCTGAGCGTTTGGCTGCTCGTATAGTACCCAATCTCATGTACATGTGTAAGGATGTAGATGGGGATTACTGATTAGCGAATTATGACCATAAAATTAAGCGATTAGCGAATATTTGCCCTAAAAGTTAACGAATAGCTATTTTAGGGTTAATTTGACCGAATAGCGGAATGTTCAGTGCTAGTAATTAGCGAATTTCGGCCTAAAATTTAACGATAAGCGATTTTGGGGCGAAAAAATACCAAATATCGAAATGACGCGTTTTCGATGGAAAAAAAATATTCCAAATCGTTTTTATAATAAACCGTTACTGATAACCGATTTGGGGGGGGGGGGGGGCTTTTTTTTACAGATACTGAATTTTGGGTCTTAATTCTTCTGATTACTAATTTTTAGGTGTAAATTTTGCTGATTAGCGATTTTTGGGTCTAAATTTTACTGATTAGCGAATTTTGAGCCCAAATTTTACTGATTAGCGACTGTCGTGCCAACAAAGAGTGACAGTGACGTTATATGTAGTTTACAGTTGCTAAGAATATTTAGTACAATGCTAGTACAATGTTAAACATTAACTTGTACAGTACGCCTCACGTTAGAAGATGCCGTTTTAATCCTATCTTGAAGGTTGCTCGCACTGTCACTCTTAGCTGGCAGGACAGTAAATTCTATTAGGAAAGGCTGGTTTAATGTGGTGGTTTGGTTAATTTCTGCAATCGTGGGTGGATATTTGAACATACAATTTCCACTCCTCATATTACAAATTGTAAAATTAACCTGTACTCTCGATTTCGACTTGAATTGTATTGTAAGTGCATCGAGATTAGACACCCAGTCAGGGTCTGAAATATGAATCGTTCAGCGTAGACTAAGCTTTTTTGTAAAAGTTTAAACTTGTGTTAGTAGTAAGGGAAATAATTAAGTGATAATACGAGCCGAAGCCCACAACCACAAAGCCAATTGAACTCAAACTTAAATCAACCACATAGGCGTATGTAGGACGCTTTGGGGGAGGGGGTGTTAAGCTTCAATACTTGTGGGGGCATGACGTTTTGGCAGAGGGGTCCAACTATAATAGGGGACACTGTTAGCGTGACGACATTGGGCCACCAGCATAACGCCATTGAATTTGCTGGCAAACCGATGATGGCCCAACATTGAATGCTAAGTTGGCAACTTTGTGATTCTTCACTGGACCAGCATTGCAAGGGAATACTATATTTCTGCGATTCTCAGGGGGATCCAGAGACCCCTGTCCCCTCCCCCGGTTACACGCATGAATACCTGAACATTTTCAGTACAATACAAGAGTGTCCGTGGAAGCACCCCCAAACCTCCACAAAACCATAACCGCAAACTAACCAGCACGTATTCCATACAATCTCAAGACCAGGATAACCACAACCTTTCAAGCAGACTTTTGCGCATCATGCGTGGGCCTCTTACAGGGCGATTAATGCAAGCACTAGCCTATAGTTTTCCATTGGAAAAAAAGAAACTGGCAAGGGACCTAAGCATATGGGCCCCTCTGTGAAATAAGCAGACGAAAAAAGTGAAAATCTGGATCTGCGCATGCGCAAATGCGATGAGCACCAAACCCTGGTGCACTTAGACGTACATGTGTGAAAATATCAGAGTCCCCCCCCCCACCCGGCAAGTGTATGTTAGTACCCGAGGCAACGGTTTGTCGAAGTGTTTCATTTATCTGGACAAGTATAGGGTTTGTTATTGAGTTGGTGTGCTGGAGTGTGTGATGGGACAGGGAAAATTGAAGTCCAGATTGGTGGTGGTTTGGTGTTTATATGCTGACCCATAAATAACATTTCCGATTTCATCACAATTAATGTCTTATGACGTCACCTTTCAACGTCACGCTCATTATAGTAAAACCCGGGAACATCTGATTGAATACTTTCACAAATTTGTACTATGTATCCAAAAAAAAACCATACTGTACTGGCCCTCTTGAATCATTACGGACATTGGTTGGTTCCCTACGACAGCTTCTTCGAGTAGAATTCTATCATTTTCAAAATAAGTCGCCATACTGTTCACTAGCAAGACGCCGTCCTGTGATTCTGTGTTGTGTCGCAAATTGCCGTACTCAAGTCGTCGGAAATTTCTCTCGATTATATCCAGCTCCGTTAGTTTTTGAAGAAAACTTTTGCTTCAATATATACACTAGTGATGTCAATACATGTGCATAATAGCGGATTGAATTGGCATCCTCCACTTACAAGATTACAAGGTGAGTTTTGAAGCTGACATGATTTTTCGCGGTACCAGGCAGCTACAATTACAGTAAAAAAAAGTCAACTAAAATCACTTTCATATCATTGTTGGATGTATATTTCAAAGATAAATATGTTCAGATAAAAATATATCCATCTTAACGCATAACGCCGTGATAAAACAGTATAATAACAACTTTTTCTTACCGTCGTCATGCCTGCCATTTGTTTATAATCGATAAAGTTGGTAGCAAGTTCCGGAGTCGATGCTACACGGTGGTATATGATGCCATGTTACCAAAAGATTTTATATACTTTTTCTAATTAAAAGTAATTGATAACTTCAAAATTTCTAAAATAAACGTCAAATTTGAACATCAATTTATAGCTCTTTTTTAGAAACATCTCCATTAGTTACCTTTAGCACGCTTTCATTACTGTTATTGATTACATACACTGACAAGCATGTGGGGAAGACGTTTTGATGTAAATCGTTGCAAGAGATTTGCTGTCATGTATCGAGAACGTCTTAAAAATTTACGTTAATGCCACTTGCTAAATACAAAAGACACGTGATACAAGCGAAATTTATTAATAATCTGTCATTTGTGTATGCCCTTAGCCTTTCCCAATAAAACCGGACGTAAGAAATTGAAACTTTGAAAGGCCCAAGACGTTGAATTTTATTACTATACTATAGTAATCAGATTGGGTGGGGTATGACGGTAATTTTAAAGTGGTGTAATTTTGAGCACACCAAACTGTCAATTTATTTCTAATCTTTCAATGATGAATTTGCAATCGTGAAAGAAGCAAAGGACGCAAATCTGTTGAATAGGAATCAAAACTAACGCGTGTTAAATTGCAGCTGAATTTGTGTCCTTCAAAATCGACCACCCCTGTCTTAAAATGGATATTTTTTCAATATCTTAAAGTAAATTTACAACCATGAAATTTCTAGGACACACTACAAGATTGTCAGACTTAGATATGCAATAATAATTATCTCGCTGACATTCTCAGGGTTTGTTAAATAAAGGATTTAATCTGGGTGATGCGTTTTCAAAGTCTTTTAGTATAATTGTGAATAAGCAATGAATTGTAATCTGGAACTTTAGCAACTTTTGCCATAAAATTTAATCTTGATTTTGTGCAAATGTTTCAAGATATTGGTTGGTTGATTGAGAAAATGGTTGATTCATTGATTGTTGATTGTTTGACTGATCAATTGATTGCTATTATTTTGACATTTTGTATTGGTATACCACAATTCCCAATTTTAAACCAACACTTACATCAAATTAAATGAGAAATCTATAACCCATTAATTGAATTTATCAGTCACCCCTTATATTAATTGAATTATTTCAACATAACCTAATAAACATTTCCTATCTCACGGCATGTTACCTTTATCAGGTCATGATGACGTTGCACTTTTTGAATGACGTCGATAATGACGCTGAATTAACACAAAAACAAAAAAATACGTCATAATCGCTAGTTTGAAGAGTGTTCAACAATGGGTAAACTGATAAATAGAATACCAGGTTCGCGTCTTTTGATATCGAGTTTACCAGGCTCGGCTTTGAGAACGCATGTTGAATCGCTCGGCAAGCCTCGCGATGTCAACATGCGTTCTCAAAGCCTTGCCTGGTAAACTTAATATCAAAAGACACTCACCTTGCATTCTCTATTCACCACATTCACCACCTTAATGATGGTTATCTTGATGAATCAAACAATCGGCTAGAACTCGTTATATAGTAACTATTTTAATATAATATTAGCCATGGCACGTGATTTCCAACAATGTGGCATTTTGACAAGTGTAGACTCAGACGAGCATGTGCAGCCTCCTTTTAAGCTTAGAAACTCCAAATGATGTTCAGTCAGTAGCTTAAACCTCATAGAATATGAAAGCGACTAGCAAAGGCTCTGATCAGACTGTGCGTAAGCGCAGGCTGGTCTGAGCTTTTGTTGGTCGCACACACAACATTGTTGGAAATCTCATGTCACGGCTCATTATAATTGAATTGCCTTAGCAAGGTGGTTTCTTGTGAGACCTGTTACAGCCAAATGCTCTATGACATCTCATGGAAATGTATGCAGGTGCCAGACCACGGCACAAAAATTAGTAAGCATCAGACACAACGTGGAAGGGTTTTTATAATAATGTGAAAAGAAGGACGCATATGTTTGAAGGAACATTTATAGATCCCTTTGACATTGACAACGCATCTGAACGTCTGTTGAACTTTTTTTCTTTTTAAGATGCATCAGTTGCTGTTTGTATATTAATGAAAGACAGATCAATGCTTTCATGTTTCATGCACAAACTAAAAGGTTTACAGGAAGACAAAATTCTTTCAGTACAGTTTAATTCAATTTTAAAACTATGGTTATAAAATAGATACTAGCGTTGCCTATGTGGACACTTAAAATTTGCTGAGCTTTTTAATCAGTTACTCAAATTCACAGTATTTGACAGGTACAGACCAAGCAGCCTCAAACTTTAGACGATGTTTAAACGTCGCGATACAAGTGCACTGCATATAACTGACATCCAAGTAGAAATTTCTATACAAGAAGAATGGACTTATTTTTTCAGCAATGAGAGAAAATGAAAAAAATGTGTAACATACTACACTATATGATATGGAAGGCAGTTGAAATAGTTAATGGGGGAGAAACCATATACCTCAGTGGCGAACTAAAACATAAGGCCTTTGTCAGTACAAAGCACAATACAGAATATCTACCCCTGCAATCAAACCAGGAAGAAGCAGACACTCAAAATATTCTCCATGCAGTGGCTGCATCAATAAATTGTGCCTATAAGTCATTTTAAGCAATCCAGACACTTTCGTTTTGGTTCTCCTGTTGAATCACAGGCCAAATATTTGTGCAAGCTAAGTATTTTTCTCTCCCAAGATTACGGAAGAACAACAGAATATCTTGATTGACTGGCTGTGACACTTGTAAATCTCAAATGTGAGAAAGCACTGAAGAAAGTAACACCAAAAAAGCTACTACCAACCAATAGCATCTTAACACTGCATTCTATGCGTCGTTTTGACCAATTACTTACCTGGAAGCCCTGTGGAACAGCTATTCAGGACCTTCATGCACCTACAGGGTTTTTTATATAATACATTGCATAAAGAAGGACGCCTTACGTGCGAGCTAAACTAATTTTGCGTTTTATAACAGCAGAATCTAAGGCAAAGATTTGGCAAATCAAAATATTTAGAGCTCCTGGTTGCTTCGGCTGGTTGCTGTTCTAAGGCGGTGTTTCTGTTGTTGTTTTTTTCATTGTTTTTATTGCTCCCATTATTTGTTGGGATTTAGTGTTGGGTTCTTGTTTTTTATGCAGTGCTTTGTCTGCTTTCCAGTTGTGCAATCATCCTGCTGAGGAAGAGATAGCTGCTTGCTTTACTCTTGTCGTATTCGTATGGCATGTGTTTGTTGTCGTTCTTTGTCTCTTCCCGTGCTGTGGGCTAGTCTATAGTGTGTGATCGTGGATTTTCTGGTCCTACTCACTAACTATATGAATCCTATGGGGAAGCAAATTGCAGGGTTGCATTAAGGTGAATTATGCCAGCCCACTGCTACCCATGTGCTGTTGAATGATGTTAGTGTGTTAATATTCAAATCGACTTTGTGCTATTGCATGCCCTTGTTTCTGTGATAAACAACCTTGTACAACGGAATGTTTGTCATGTGTTTTCATGGATAATGGATTTGATGAACTTTCATGATCACTGATATATGATTTATCTTCTAAAATGGAAAGTAAAGTACTTGTCTGACACAATGTTGATTATATATCATCAGGGTTTCAAGACACATTAGATAAGGTAGATAGTTAACAAAATATAGCTATATACATGAATTATGTGATTATTTACGCCCAAAAAAGGGCCCAGTTCTTATGTGTGGATTTTTACAAATATGACTGCACAATATTTATGAATTAAACACAGCGCACAAAAAAACATTCTGGCAACACAGTGTACAAAATTGGCATTCTGGCAAGAAATGTCTTGTATGAAAATTTGTGTAGAACAGAAGTCTAAAGCATGTCTAGGCTGCTGAAAGATCGTCTACAACAGCACAGCACACCAGGTGCTCTACCATATGACCAGCTAGAGGCAGTCACCCTTGTTGATGCCAAATTGACACAGAGCCATGCCTCTGTATGCTGCCTTGAACATAACAAGCAGTGGTCAGATTCTACCAGGAAACTCAGTGAGAGCTACTGGATTCGGCCTTTGAACACTCTGTGTCCATTTGACATCAACAAGGGTGACTGACTCTAGCTGGTCATATTGTAGAACACCTGGTGTGCTGTGCTGTTGTAGACGATCTTTCAGGAGCCTAGACATGTTTTAGACTTCTGTTCTACACAAATTTGCATACAAGACATTTCTTACCAGAATGCCAATTTTGTACATTGTGTTGCCAGAATGAAAAGTTTGTGCGCTGTGTTTAGTTAATAAATATTGTGCAGTCATATTTGTAAAAAATCCACGCATAAGAACTGGGCCCTTTTTTGGGCGTAAATAATCACATAATTCATGTATATAGTTATATTTTATTAACTATCCACCTAATCTGATGTGTCTTTAAACTCTGATGAAGCCAAAAGCGCTTAGTATCAAAAACATTTTGCACTGTTTTTTTATTTATATCCTTATATATATATATATATATATATATATATATATATATATATATATATAATATGGGCCAGGATCTGAGAAAAGGGACCTTCAGGCACAAAATTTTGATTTCTGTGTTTTAAAGTGAAAAAAATACATTGATATGTTGATTGGTTGTGCTAAATACAAAAAGATCTATAGAAACCTTATCGTTTAACAGATTTGGTTGAAAGTGTTTCAGTGTACCTAATGACACTAAAACTAGTTTAAGACATAGAGTAAATCCCAAAGTATTGATTAAAATGAAATGTAAAAGAACATGTTGTTAATCTGTGGTGGAAGCGTTGCCTAGCAACCATATTTATGTTATGCAATCACCATGTGTATTGTCTTTCTGTCGGGTTTTTTGTTTTTACAAAATATGAAACTATTTTAGTATAGAATAACAACTAGTTATATCTTTATGTTAACTAATTATGATTATACACGTGATGTAAAAGTTGTCTTGTAGCTTTTGCTAGCACGTGCATGCATGTGTCCATAAAACGACAGATATTCATTGTATACCACATATATGACAAAAAGTGCTATAGTTCCTGGCGTTTGTGAAACTACGATAACACATGCCTTGCTTGATCTTCTTTACAACAGTTGGTATGTGTATAACATTCACCCAATTTCAAAATGTTTGACTATTGCTGCATAGCAACGGTTAAGTCGCATGGCAACGGAGATAAAAGCCACTTATTTACACTACCTGCAAAATCCAATGGCTTTAAAACATCAACAAAGAAACAGATAGGTGGATGATGATAATTAAGATCACTATCATCAAAGTCACGTTTATTTGGTTCTCCGTAGATCCTGTATTGAGGGTATTCATTAGAATTGCTTCATTGAGACTGTTCTAATGGATTTCAAATATTTCTTTTAAATAATTTATATCCAAATTCGCACAAAATAAACACATTTCGGCTCATCCAGTCTTTAATTTAGATATAGTCCACACATATGCTATAGGGATCATTGTGGCTAAGTGGTAGAATCAAACAAAACAAAAACGCTTTGGTTTATAGATTATGTGGGGCTGGGCAAGTGACGTCCTGATAACACGGTTACACAAAGGGCCGTATAACCCGGTATAGATAAATAGAATACATCATTGGTGTTCAGTGGGGACAGAAAAATCCCAACCCGAGGGCCCACCGTTGCAGTGGGAAACGAGGCTTGCCGAGTTTCCCACTGAATGGTGGACTCGAGGGTTGGGATTTTTCTGGAGCCACTGAACACCAATGATCGATTCGTTTTCTCATATACCACGACCGTACGGTACAGTACTGTGTAATATTTGTTGGTGACGTCACTGAGATAGATGTTTACAGTCAATGACGCGCGCTGTACAAATCAACTTGAAACAGCGAATAAACAGCGCATTAAACAATGAACAATTGGTTATTTCATCAAAATGGATTTACAAGAACTAGCTTATCACCCACAGTAACTGGAGTAAGTAATTTTGTTGAGGAAAATGTGTGTGTGTGGTGTGTTTTGCATCGTCAAGGCTCCCTGTCCCGGTGGATTCAGACACTCAATGCCCAACACAACAGGTTAAAAATATGCCAATCGCAATGCACTCAGCATGTTCAAAGCATTGATTAAAGGTTGTAAGTAGAAATGCGCAGTTTTACTTTTAAACCAAGTTGAAGGCCGACTTAAATCGCTGAACATTCAATATAGAATTTTTTCCTGACTGACAACAATTCAACTTTCGTTTTCGAAGGAATACAGTCATGCGCCAAAAATGTTAGCTCACATTAGCAACGGGCCGGGTGTGGCTTATCTCATATTAGTTACGCATATCTCACACGAGTAGCGATGTGGGACAAATTTTTCCGACAGCGAGCTTACATAGGGATCACTAGAACTCGTATGCGTTGGTATGTGAGAAAGGCCTGTCTATCCACGCTCCAACCAGGAGGAACCAGCTCCTCTGGCAGCTCGTCTGGTATTATATTATCTGTCAGCTTTGTCATTTTGAATGTGGTCTCTTCTCCGTGTCTGCTCTTTTTGACTGTCACAATTCCTGGTGTTTCTTCGAAGAATCTAAAGTATTGGTAACTTCTGAAAAGTGAACTCAATTCAGGTAATTTAGAAAGGCACGACAAGATGCGGTACTTGAAACAACTAAACATACCAGAAGACGTTATAAAATAATGTTGGTGACATGCTTGTTGAGCTTGTGGCCGTGAGATCAGTCATCTTTGCTTGTCTTCTACAAGGCTTATTGTGGGTACTGTGGTCAATACAAAATAAAAGCACTTGACCATTACACACAGATAGTAAGTTCCCTGGTCCTCAAATGTAAATACTAGACATATTATAATGCTCTGAAAATTTCCTTTCTCCCGATTTATTCCATGTTTGAAATATACTATTTCTTCCTCTGTTGTCACTGGTCAAATTCATGGTTCTTATAATAGTCAAAAACACAACCAATATATTATAAAGCGAAATTTAAATCTAGCACTCCCTGGAAAAATGTTCAGACACGAGCGCTGCCAGTATGGATAGATGGATAGATTGGTTAAAGAACAGCTTCAGAAGTTTTACACTTTACAAGCAGGTGCATGCGCAGTGTTAATCATAATGACGATATTCTACAACAGCAGTATATATTTAATACCTTATGCCTTTAACTGGGCGGAACATTTGCCTGAGGAAGCCCTTCCACTTCCGCCACCGCCATGCTGGGTACCGTACAACCTTATGGGATTCTGCTGACCTGTTAACAACATCTTCCAGCTGGCCAATTGAGCCGCAGTCTGAGCGCTGATATAGTTATTTGGTGATCCCGAATCCAAAGTCGATACGACAGCGGGCATGTCCAGGTATCTACATCATGTACTCTATAGACTGATTACGCCCAGTCATAGCTCGCCACTTAAAGTATCCCAGAACATACTGGTTTTTTGTTCTGCCCTGCAAATATGGACCAGCGCATTATATTTTGGTGCATACTGGTTTGGTTTGCAACTAAGGCTCAAGCGAACCTGTGCATTTGTGCCGGCTCGCCAGATCCTTCGCTGCTCGTATACAGAAAGTATGTCAGTAGAAAATACAAAAAGTATGGAGGTAGATGAAGGATCATGTCAAAAATATAGCATTGGTGTTTAAATGAGGTTTTTACTCAAATACGATGAGTAGCAGAATCTCATGTGCTGGTGCATTTTTATCCTTGTATGTGTCGATTTTAACAAATAAAATAGCCATCACAAAATACATCTAAATATGCACATTGTCTCTAGAAAACATGTATTCAGAGTTTCCAGTCAGATGTTTAAAAAAACGACGCCCCCCCCCCCCCCCGACTTCTCAGTCTTCGGATCCACTCAGAGTGTAGGCATTTCAGCAGCCTTAGTAGTCATACTATATATAAGCAGCGAACAATAAAGACACTGATCAGACTGCGCGGATATGCAAGCTTATCAGCATCATTATTGTAAGCTGATTTTCACACAAGAGGTTAATATTATATTTACCCGGACAGTTGTCAGCGTGAAATGCACAGGATGGTTCGTCATTCCCATAGTGATCGAGGGTCCAATCTAACATTGATATGACAGCATTAGGTCCATGTGTTAAAGTTCCGTCCCTGCCAATAGTTTCATGCTCATCCATGAGGAAGTTCAACTGCCTTGGAACACAATCTATTCGAACCCCAAATATTTGTATTTTGCATGGCGTAGTGAAATACACTGGGTCCATTTGCCGCCCATGGTGGGGAACAGTAACATTTTGACAGTAATCTAATGTCAAGTGAAAATAGTTTGTACCATCTATGTTTTCATTTATGCGCTCGTTCTATGCACTGATTATACAATTCCCGTTCATTTTGCGCTGCCAATAATGATTTCTCATTGCAGCCGTTGATGTAAGTTTGTCCTCTTTGTCCCTGGCATCCATTATCTTCTTTCGTAGTTTCTTGCAGGTAGCACGCACGTCGTCCTTTGGTGACGCTATCTGTATATGAGGCACACAGTTTCTCCATATCTTGTCCCATATTGTATTTTTATACAACGAGCACGGTCAGCGAGGGAATCTTGGTATTCTTTGTGCACTAACTTTTTTTGTATTGGAACAATGAAGATATACAGGTGGAGTATTATCAGTTCCACTGGGCAATGCAGGTTGAGGAAGGCCATTAATGACCGCATAGTTGACTATGAATTGTACTGCTGCCTTCATATCATCAAACACAAGTCCATGTGGCATCCCCTTTCCATTGTCTCCATGTGCTCTGGGCACTGGTCCATTATCTGTCATATGTTCATAATATTTTTTAAAAATTGGTGCCAGTTGCAAAGAAAACGACAAAACAAATAATTGCAAACAGGCTGTCCCAAGAACATACACTTTCTTCTGTTTCCCTTTTTACCTTTGATTGTTTTGTCTTTATCAAAGTTCATCAATGTGCCCATTATATACATTTCTTTGTCACTTTTGTCCATTTCTCTAAAATTTTGAATAAGATATAGCATATCATTTTCACAAAACTTGAAGAGCAATTCATTATGCACTTGCAGCCATTTTTCTTGATATCTCTTACTTTATTCAAGTCATCATAATCAGTTTCTGTTTGATTCACTTGATTGTCTGTAGGTTCTTCACTCACAGAAGCACTTTCCGTTTTCTCCCTAAAATCATCATCACTTTCCCCTGAATCAAGCTCTTCTGCATCAGACACAATATCCTCATCCCCTTGGCCATGTTCTCTGATAAACTGTCAAACGCCTTCGTTTAAATCGATTACCGCTGGCTCGTCCTCAGTGTCTGAGATGTCGATGGCACAGGAGAGACTACTGTCCTGAGACCCAAACGGTGTATGCAGTGGGGTTCGCCCGAAGTGGTCCGAGAAAAAGCTCTCCAAATCCTGAAAATGGACAAGAAACTTAAATTGAACACTTGCTAGACCAGCGATACAATAAATAAATAAATAAATAAATAAATAATTAATTAATTAAATATCGACGGACTTGTATCCTACATGTATTAACAAAATAAGCTGCCAGCTCAAAGGATTTTGGTAATTATGGTCACTTATCGCTCAGACGACCAGCGAAGGTTCCAGACAATTCTGCTGAGATCCTTTACTGCTCGCACTCACAAAGTAATGATGTAGATGAAGTCTCTGACATTATTTAGCCCTAGCGGCACACTCATGTTTAAACGGATTTATTTTGCAAATGCGATAATTACCAAATACTCATGGCCAGTTCCTTATATCAAACGGTTGTGGTCACATTTATTTCGCTAATGCTTCTTTAAAAATGTAGAAAACACCACCTAAAATCTAAGAGTTCGTGTAGTAAAAAGATATATAGTCGTTTAGTTAACTCGAACCCTCCCCCCTGGCAAAAAGGTCAAAAAAAGATCCGAAGACAAGCGAGCTAACCAACTGCGCCTTAGCGGACTACTAGACTAGTACAAATAAGGATGAAACTAACGACTATCAGCCAAACTCACTGTGTATAATAGTGTACTAGTGTACACCGTGACACTAACTGTACCGAAGCGGAAAATGAAACTAAGCATAAAAAGCGACAGCTACGTGCCACAACCTTTATAGTATAGTGACTAGCAAACATGACTCGTAGGCTTGTGGTAAGTGGCTCGAGCTTAATGACGGACAATACTTAGACTACTTTATATCCATACTGATAGGGATTTAAACGAACAGCTATTATTAAAGGATAGTGTTCTCTATCTACTTTTAGTTCGAGCGACTGCGTGATTGACCAACTGTTAATGACAGGTCAATCCTATCGATGTTAGTTCGATGACCATTCGACTAAAAGTGGATGAATATGCACCCTAAGTTTACCACCCCAATGAGAGCTAGAGACTAAATTTCGTACATGTAGGTACTGTTGGGTAATGTCAAGCGTATTGCAGAACAGAATAAACTCTGAATATCTACCTTCTTTCTGGAGGAAAATCTGCTGTTCCAAAACCATTAGACCAACTCATGATGTAACAGGGGGTGCAACGTTTGTGTTTTGTGAGTCAACTGTTTTCCTTTTATAAGAATAAAATTAAATTTGTTTGGATATTTCTTAGTGGACGATTTGTAGACATTTTGGTCTTTGTTACACAGGTTAAAAGTATACAAATGTATCAATGTATGTCTGAACTATTAGACGCCCAGAAAACGGCATATTGAAGTTTTCAGAGCATCACACATATTTCAGTCGAGATTCCAAGATACTAGTACTGTAACATAGCAATCTCCACATCGTGCATTAGGTCAAATATATGACAACATCTACCCATTCAAATTTAATATGAACAAAAAAGCAAAAGGTTGACCACTTAATCACAATATGCTGTACCCCTTGATAAGCAACATGTTTCAGTCTATCGGAGCCTTTAAGCGAAGCTACCAATAGACAGACAAGTATCCAGGTTCATTGAGTGGATTCTCTTTGTAATGGAAAACATCGACTTCCTCAACAACTCGGCTAAATCGAAATTGGATAGAGAGGCAAAGCTTCTGGGTTAATTCAAAGATAAGAAAACCCAAGAAGACCCTGTCCTTTCTGATAAAATTATTACAGCTCTACATGTACCAATAAGACGGCGATCACGAACGCTCTGATTGCCCAAACCAACGGCTTTGGTCGTAAAATCATGATCGTAGAACGCATTTTTGCGATCGAAAAAGTCGGTTTGGGCAATGGGAAATGCAGTTTTATTTAAGCAAAACAAAAAATCATTCATGGATCACCAGTTAACTGGTGTGTTTACCAAAAGTAGATTGTTGACAGAAGGAGTGACAAGCCAGCACACAACTCGACTGTCACGGTTACTTTTCTCCTAGGGTGGCGGCAGAGAGTTTCAATAACTCGGAAAAAGTTTCATATATGAAATACCATACTTCATGATTGCATAGCAATATAATTATTCAGAAGTTAGATATATTAGCGGAATTTTATACAATAAACGATGGCCAATAATTGCATATATTGAGGGGCAACAAATTATATATTTTGGAAAAAAAAAATGTATTCTTTCACTGACGATCGTTTTTGTCTTAGCAAACAAGGTAGAGGCTGATCAAATGCCTTATCTGGGTCTGCACTGTTTACCAAACTACTGCTCCAAAAGCCAATAGGAGATAAAGGGTTAATAATGTCTGCGAATAATCTGGTCGTTTCTACACTCAAATCAATTAAGTGAGTGAAGAGCTATTCCTACAAAATTAAACGTGAGAGCAAGGTGTGTCCGAAATGTCATATGTGTTTGGTCAAAATAAGTATAACCAGAAAATAATACAATCATAGGCCACAGGCCCACCCGCCACCGTGAGGTTAACATAGACCACTGACAGCTACGCGACAACAGAGTGCATTTTAATGAAATGTTAGGGAAATCTTCCTAGAGGTAGGTGACCTCACGCCGGAATGTGTGTGTGTGTGTGAATTCCCGTCAACAGCTTAGGTAAAATGGAACCAGTGCCATGGCTTAAAGTCGCATCTGACAAACTGAAGAAGCCGGAAAATCGTAGTTAAAAGGAAGGCAAAGATTCAACTTCTATAACCGATAATTCGATAACTCTCAGCGATTGCTAAGGTCAGTCTAAGTCTGGGTTCTCAATCCCAACCCCTTCCCCTACCAACAAACACACGCACGCAGGTGTCTGTTTGCATCTCCATACCCAACATATCAACGAAAATCATTTACAACCACATCACTCCGCCTGGCACGTATGTTTTTGTTAGTGCACTGGGTTTCCTTCGTTTAAACTTGACTTTTCCGATTGAGACCAGGGCCCAGAATAACAATGTCTCCTTCAAGTTAAGGAAGAATTAAGTTAAGCATTGATTTTTCAGGATGCTAAAATTACGTTTCAAACTTATTAAAATCAAAATAGTTTCATTTTTTTTATGTATATCACAACGATATCTTTGACCACAAATACTGCATCGATCCTGACAATTTATTAAGCATTTAATGTAACATGTTGAAATATCAATACTTAACTTAAGTCTTCCTTAACGTTAAGGAGACATTGTAATTCTGGGCCCAGGGCTGTTGTATACAATTGCAAGGCACTATTTGGGCCCAGGTTTCGGGTGTGCAGAGACTGTTTTGACTCCCTGTCGGACGGACACAGTTATGAAAGGTGTGAAGGTGCGGGGAAGACGGCTCTGAGATGGAAATGTGAGCTCTTGTACAACCAGAATCGTGTTCGTGTAGTGGGATCTCAGCTGTTCAGAGCTGCAGGAAATACAGAAACAGGATTCTCTAACCTTTATAACAGACTGGCAATCAGTTATAATAGGGCTGCATGTCACGGCTAGTGGGGGTCCCGCCCATATCGGTGTCGCCGTCCGAGTGCTTATTTGGACGGTTTCAGCTTGATTTGGGGTTTTGGCTAAGATTTTATTGCGGATACGTTTGTGGGTTGAAGCTCAAATATACTACACCCCCTGGGTTTATGCCGAGTCAGGTGGTTTTATATATTTCCCTAGGGACTTCTCGTAACTTGAATAGTTTTAACTGCAGATCGCCGATATAAACAAGAGAAGTATCTGAAGGGCCACTTGTTCGAGAGTCACAGGGGCCAATGTGTTTTGTCCTTTAAGAAGACACTTTATATGCTCTGCTTAGAACTGGTTCCACCCAGGAATTCATGAAACGTCCCGATATGACTGAAAGATTGTTGACTGATGCGTAAACGTTCAGCGCAGACAAAAATACATTTCGACATTATTTGAACACAGTCAGTTAGCCCAATAATGCCTAACACCCATAAAAAGGAATTTAACAAACAGTGCAGATCCAACGTAGACACAAGGCAGATGGTGAATGAAGAAATGTCTGATAAGGGTCTACACTGTTTGCTAATATGATACAACAATTTCTGTAGAAGGATAAATATCATTGCCGATACATACTCCCTAAAATTACAGATCAATCCGTCAGTTTAAACGGATTTAAGACTCCAGTACTGTTAAATGGATTAACAGATCTACACTGTTCCAGGTTGCCGCATAAGTGGTTAATCAATATTGAGCGCCCACTCTTTCGCAAGAAACTGATAGCTGCTCTAATTGAGACAGCGGACGGGAAAGGATGACCGTAAAAACTATTTTTAGAACGAATTTCCGTATCAAAACGGGGTCTCTGGATTCACAGTCAATCACATTGAAGATTGCACCAGCGGTCCCAACAGTGTGTTTTGAAAAACAGCTCTTTTCGACATTCCCAAGTGTTTCTAAAACTATCAAATGGTATGATGTGATATCATATAAAACATTATTTTTGGACTACATCGGCACATTCTACAGTCCCAGTGATAAAAAGGCCACTTGAGGGTTAGACTGCGAATCGAAGGGATGCCAGTTCGAGACTCACCGCCGGCGCAGTCACTATTGTGTCCTTCAGCAAGACACGTTATCCACTGCTTACTACTGGTTCAACCTATGAAAACAGGAAATTGTCCCGTCATTACTGAACATTTGTTGACGTGGACGTAAAGCTCCAAAAACAAACGAAAAAAAGTTAACTTGAAAAAAAATTATGTTAGGTAGGAATCGAACCATCGACAACACGTATCTGAGTCAGTTGTTCTAACCACTAGGCCACAAAGTCTGTTGTAAATTTTGTAACTTACTTCGATTTAGTATTTTGAACGTGTTTGTAACTTTAGATGAGTACAACTATCCATAATAGTGAATATACGTCATTGTATGCGCATTGTAATTTTCTAAGCGAGGCGGATCTAGTTTCCATTAATATTTGTTTCAATCAAAATTACAAATAGTTATAAAAATATTTAAGAAATACACTGACTAATGATACTGAGGTTTGGGACATTATTTTTACGTGAGGAGAAGCTGGAGATGTAGCAAATTTGTTGTGTTTTAAAATGCTGTTAAGTATAAGTTGAATCCGCCACCATTCCTTAGTCGTAAACTTTTGTCTTAGTCGTTAGTCAATCCTTATTTGTACTAGTCCACTGAAAATCAATACAAGTTAATTTTCTAATTAAACATATTTAAGTTGCCAGTCTGTAGTTTTATTGCGTTTAAAATTTCCCGGATGTTTTTAGCAAATTCTTCAATTTATAAATGCAATTTAAATACCATGCATCTTTGTAACTTATTCTTTCGCTTTTTTATGCAACAACAGAAGCTACAGAAATATGAGCTGTGCCATTCGCTTTATGCGTGATCAGAAAGCTGTTTAATGTCAAAAATAAGATAAAAAGATATCTTAGAGGGTCTAAATAACAAACATACTTTATCATTAAGGTATCTTTAACATTTATAAAACAAAACAGAATCTGCAAACCTTGTTTTCAGATTTTCCGGGAATCTTGCTCAGCGGCTAAAGCGCTGTCCAACTTTTGGGTATCAATGACAATCACCAGAATTGAGTTGAATTTTCAGTGCGAAAAAATCAACTAATAATATGTCACATCAATTTACCTGGCTGTCTTCCGTCATTTCTGTCATCAAAAAAAGTTTCTTTAAACGGATTGTATTCACGTTTTGTCTTTGTTTTCATGTGAAGGACACAGAAAACGATGACGTAACTTTAGGCTGCGAATACTCGACGTCATCATCGAATGCCTTAATGAACCTTTTCTCAGATCGGCGCTCATATATATAAATGTTTTATAATCTATACCAGCATAACTCATAACTGTCCCAAGCCATCTGATTATAGTATCTCTAGAAACACTATTGTGAGGTTTCACCAAACTAAGGAATAACATGTTTTGTTTATCCCCTGAGCATTCATTCCGCTTTAAGTATACTTTCAGAGAATATATTACACATACTCGTCTATCGACTGGATAAGTTTTTAAAGTTGCAAAAGGAGTTCTCTTCCCTGGTCTTGTCTGTTTTAACAGATCACTATAATGGAATGTATATGTCCTATCATTTTGCATATTTGAAATACTCAATAAGTGAATACTTTGGGTTTTACTAGCCAATGTAAGTGCAAGTAATACTGCTAATGTTTGAGTTAGCATCTGTAATGGTAATTTTGTAATTGGAGAGAGTGTTCTTAAATATAACAACACTTTATTAACAGTTTAACAATACTGAGATTGTCATGTTTTAGATTTAAAATTCCTCTCACTAATCTTATAACCATTGGATAAGCACCGCTAGCAAAGCCATCTTTGATCAATCTAATAGCGGACAAAGCACATCTTGCCCTATTTACAGAGCTGTATCCACATCTATTTTCAAACTGCCATTTTTATAAAATCTAAAACAAAATTCACATCGGCACAAACTGAATTAATCAGGGGGGGGGGATCACAGAATGAAAGCCATTATGTATTGTTAGCGAGTTTCTCTACGCCAAGATGCGAGTATGATATTGGTATTTTTACTAGAAAAGTTTCTGATTTGATACGATCGCCTGATAGCCGACATGTTATCAGGTGACGTTTGTTCATGAGTGTATGAACTTTCCTTGAATTCTGTCAATCAAAACATATGGGACAATATCAGCTGTTATCGGTTTTAGCTGCCCGATTATCTCCCTTGAATATTGACCACTCCCGCAACTTACCTGTTGAAATCTGTGGCATCAATTACACAGAAAAGTATACAAACCTTTAAATAAATTATTAATAACTAAATTATCATTAAGTTGCCATTGTTTTATAAGTTATCACAAGAAAATTTAATGTTTTATCTTTACAATGATATAAACAAATATGAAATAACTTAATATTTAGTTTTGTCAAATTGTTCATCTTTTTAACTGGTAAAATCCCATTCATTTCTATGTAAAATAAATGAAAATGCTTAGGGTGAGCATTTTATAACCCCAAAACAATCATATTCTGATATTTTCTCGATGTTTTATAAGTTATAAATGGTATCTCTATCATCCAACAATATCAGCCATATAAGTTTCATAAAAATAAATTAAATTTTAGTTCTGTCATTTTTAGGTTGAAAATTGAGTATTAGCGCCTTCTTGCCTAAGTGTTTAAAAGGGCAGAGAAAATGCCTAAGTCCTAATTGGATTGCGGGTCTATAATGCTCCCGCACTAAGAGAATGTCAAGAATCTAACGCCATTTTTAAAAGAAAGGGAAAGCCTAGCTGATTGGGAGACATGATTATGAGAAAAAAAATCATAATTTTTGCAACACGTAAGAAGTAAAATACCACTGACTATGACAAATCGTCGAAATAAAAAAAACTTTTTATTACAAGTTGCTTCAATTTTTTTTTATTATTTTAACTCGGACCCAAAGTAACATTACTGGGTCCGAGATTTTAAGTATAACAATTATTATTATTATTATTATTATTATTATTATTATTAACGCCTATCTATTGCAAAAGAAATTAATTTGAAGACTTCATCTGGTAGAATATTCGTACTTCTCACACCGGCATTCAAAAACGATAAATAAATACTATCGGCGAACATAGATCAGAATAGTTAGAAACAGGGTTTTTGATTGTTATTTGTCGCCAGACTGGTTACAAATGGCAATCGAAAACACCGATTCTAGCGATTTTTGATCCGTGTTCGTCGATTGTTAAAAGCGTTTTCGATTGTCGCCTATCCAGTGTGATTCTGGTGACAAAGGATTTTGAGACGCTCATAACGGGATATATATGCGATAATCCTAGGTGTCAGATAATCCCTGGGGCTAAATGTCATATCTTGATCGTAATGAAATACTGATTTTACGGTTTTTACTGAATAAACTGCATTGCGTCGAAGACTTGCTTGCCATTCTACTAAAAACTTATGCAGAAATAAATGCGACACGGTTGTGCATCAGACACCCAGGCTGATATCAGTCTTCGTGCACTGTACACCTATCTTAGTAGTTTGTCATGGGCTTCTCGTCAGAGTCTGTACTGTTCAGTATAATAACCTCTTTCAGTCATACTACCAAAACTGTCACTTCATGGGCAGATGCTCAGACTGCGCAAATAGTTTCGTTTGAAATTCTATTCAGTTCAGACTTTGCAAGTATCGTAAAAGACATGCATATATTATGCCAAAGAGTCCTATAAATGAAGCATTAGCAACAGTGTAGATCCTGATACTTCATAACAAGACATCTCTCCGGCATGTATTGTTTGCAATATTTAACATTTAAATAAATTGTAAACTTATGATATAATTTTTTGTGAGGCCATTTAATTCTTCGGGCGAATTTTCAACCTGAGCGAACGGCAAAGGTCCTGGTGAGATTGTACATCGCGGGTCTGACCTGAACCATTGCTGTTTGCGGTTAAATATTCCCAGAATGCACAGATTAAAAAATGAGCCGCGACATGTGATTTCAACCAATGTAGCATTTTGACAAGTGTAGACTCAGACGAGCCTGTGCAGCCTCCTTTGAAGCTTAGAAACTCCAAATGGTGTTCAGTCAGTAGCTTAACACTCATAGAATATTCCAGCAACTAGCAAAGGCTCTGATCAGACTGCGCGTATGCGCAGGCTGATCTGAGGCTTTGCTTGCCGCACATACCACATTGTTGGAAACCTCATGTGGCGGCACCGGCCTGAGAACCAAAACTGACAAAAAACAATTTATAAAAAGTAAAGCTATTTCAACAGCAAACATCAATTATGGGGCTGATCAGACTGCGCAGATAAACTATTATGCGCATTTGTTGTTCGCATATGGTTAACTAAAAATTCATATAGTAGCAACTCGGACCCAGTAATATGTTATTTTGGGTCCGAGGTGGCAATGAAGACAAGAAACTGCTATGAGCATGTAATATCTGCATAATCTGACCTGCTCCAAACTCTTCTGGCACACGTTTTATGATATGGTCATCTTCACGTTGACACAGCGGTAACTCAGTGGGAGTTCAGTCATGATAAGGATCTGGCCTAAAGCACTGTTCTCATGAATTTTGGTGCATTTTTTCTGTCTGCATTATATTTCTGTATTATATTTTTTAACTTTGAAGCGAAGACGCTGATCAGACCTTTTTGTCAAACTGAATGTTCTTTACCTCGGACCAGTGACGTATTCTGCTCGGACCCAGTCCGCGTCTTTACAGATGTCAGCTGATTTTATTTTGGGAAAAAAATGTACCATTTGGATCCAGATAAGAACCGAGCATGTACTCGAAGCAATGTCTCAGTGAGACGGTTCTTTTGGGCGCCAAAAGCGAATGTTAAAATGATGGATAAGAAAATATTCAAAATATTAAGCTGTTTTTTTTTCCTTATTATCTAGACCTTGAAATAAAATGGAGATATTAGGTATATTGGCTCCAGTCTAGACCTTTGATTCTATACTGAGAGATGACTCAGATCAGGCTTTGCATCCACATTACTGATACGGGTAAACGTGAAAAAATGTTACATTTTGGAATACATTATAAAAATATTCTGTTCCTTCTCTTATCATAGAGATATACCTTATTGTTCTGTTTTGGTCTGGTCTGATATAAAAAGAACATTCAGATTAAAGAACGTTCTGGCTGCATGATCACTCCAAACGATAATCCTTAAATTATAATTGCTGTCGTTGACATAGGTGTCATTTTCTTAACCTTGTTTTTATAACGCCCGCCTTAGGCACATTGGGGTAAATAAGTACGCGTCAATTATTAATTAAAAAATAAGCTTTAAGTCAAGAGGAGACTGAATAAAAAATGACCAGACCAACAAGCATATTCGGCCAAAGAAGTGGTCCCGCTAAAACCTTTTTCAGACTAAAAAGTGGTCATGGCCAACCGACCGTACCGCCGCCCTTGTTTTGTGAAGCTTTGTTATTGCTAGATCACTGCGGTTGTGCGGGCTGGTCTGCGCCTTTGTTGTTTGCAAACCCCCAAGACAGTTGTTCTCACGGCGTGGCCCATGAGTTTTATGAACATTAAGAAATGCAGTACTCAAGTGCTGTTTTAAGACTAAATTCAGAACATTCGAATAGTGGGCAAACAAGTATTACATTTTAAGATGAAAAACCTTTTCTTAATTTCAATTAGTGGAGCATGCATACTCCAATTTGAAACAAATTTTATGAGCATATTTTATGTTAAATAAATGAAAAATCCATCCAACAATTCTGGTAAAATATTCATATGGTATAATTGGGTACACTCTTAGGCCTAATCCGTTAGCACCAATACTGAACAGCAATATCATCAATGCGAGACGAATACCATCGATACATGAACCCAGATACAATCGATTTCGCGATTAAGTAACCACGGTGTAAGGGGGACAATTGACTTATCGATTATTTAGGTGATCAAGAAACATAACTGACCCGTTAAGTCAGGCCATAGTTCTATTTGACTTTAACAGTTCCAAATACCAGATTTGTTTCGACCAGAGAGATACTATAATGATGCATTCTGTTGTGTCACTCACAGTTTTCTGTAAACATCTCATAATGATGATGAAAGGAGGGAAAGCATAAATATATATAGTAGCCCAGCTCCTTGTAAAAGCATCAACCCAAAGCGCATCTGGGTCACGTTTCCATGATACATACTTATCAATTTGATAGTTCAAACGACTAGCAAACATGTCAATATTTGCAAGTTGCCATATTTGTATTTAAAATTGTCTGAAAATACTTTTATCAAGCATCCATTCTATGTTCTCATTAAATTGTCTACTACTTTCATCTGCCTCATTTTCAGATCCTGGTACATGTGTGGCTGATAACCACAGGTCTCTTTCAATATACCAAAACCAAATCTGTTTCGCCAAACTATTGCATTTTTTCAGATTTTACTCCACCCGTGGCATTCAGATAAGCAACCGAACATGAGTTATCACATCTCACTTGAATATACTTACTTCTATGTTCTTTACAGACTGATTTTAATGCCAACTACACAGCAATTATTTCTTAAACATTAATAAGAGTTTCAGACTCAGAATTTGACCATCTGCCTCTATCTTTTTCGCACTAATATACCGCACCCAGCCAATAAGAGATGCTACTTTTCTTATAGTCTCATAATTTTCTTTTGGCTTAAACTTGGCATACTTGGACGATCAAAACACTTTTGAAGTGTCACTGTCATGTAATGGTAGCTACGCCTATGGCATAGTATCGACTAATCCTTTGCACATACATATTCGTTAATTATATGAAGGCTAAGACAGATAAAACTAGACGTCTAACCCAAGTTAAAGCTGCTGTGCATGCATATTCAAAGATTAAATTTCTACATATGCATTAATTGCCATCATCTCATATTCATGACAAAAAGCAAGTGAGTATGACCAGGAAATGCCACATTCACTGAATGCAGACCAACCCACGACGTTGTAAGGAAGTGACACACAATACAGACAGCCACAACACAATTCCTTCTATCTATAAAGGGCAATAAGACCTAACCCACAAAACAATGACTAAACACAAAAATTTCAAACACAATTGGAGTAATAATAAACAATATGTAAACAACAACAGAATCGCCACCTTAGAACGGACAGCAGCCGAGGCTATCAAGAGGCTTAAGTGATAAATATATAAGCTATGTGTTCTAAATATATGACCCAGCTCGTGGTTTTTCGGTACTTATAGTCGAATATCGTAGATTTTATTTCGAAGTATCGAAAGTACGAATTATAGAGATTATAAATTTCCGAAACTAGTAGTGGACAAAAAGTTTAAACTTTGTGCACTCCTTGTGCACAAGGGTGTTACCTTTAGTCTTAGCACAACTGTAGACATAAATATATTACCGCTCTAAAATTATTATTATCCGTGTTTTCTCTATCAAAAATATGTTTTGTGCGGTGCGTAAAAGAAACGACTCAGGGAGGCGTTTCTTTTATGCACACGAAACATGCTTTTGTAGATAGTATAGAAAATAATCATAAAAAGACCCTGTTATCTGAATCCATTGTGCCCCAAAATTATTTCGAATAAGCAAGTGTTTCGGAAAACCGGAGTTTTTGCTGTATATCATAAGTGAGTTTGATCAGGAAAGACCTCAATCACACATTGGAGACCAACCCGCGGCACCGTGAGGAAGAGCCACAAAACTCTTACAGTTACAAGACATCAGGAAGATAGTTAATGTAAAGCAACCTGCTCTCTCTTCCCCATCAAGATGGTTGCAAAACTAAACGGACACAAAGTTCTGAATAACAAAACAGGATTAAACACAGAACCCCCACAAACAATTGGAGCAACAATAAATCAACAACAACAGAACCACCACCTTAGAATGAACAGCAGCCTAAGTCACTAGGGGTTTAAATGCATTTTACTGGTTTCAAATCTTCGCCCCAGAGTCTTTTGTTGTTAAAACATATATGTTAACTCATGAGGGGTGGGATTCTGGTATTCTCTAATCATTTACAAAAGCCCATTGCTCACTCTCATTAAAACATTTGATTATTCATTAAAAGGAAATCCATTGTTCATTAACAGTTTTTATATATTATAAAATTACATCTTATTATTGCATTTTATATTCACCAAGTATGTTCCCTAACCTCGTCTTCCATCTAAGACCACTAGGGTAAAGTCGGGTAAATCCGGACGGTTGGCTAAATTCGGACAGCGACCTTGTTTGTTTCATATTTTGATTATTGGATAAATAAATTAACTAAGCAAACAGTGAAAATCCTGATGAGACGTCATCTGGATTTCTCCTGTTTGCAAATGTATGTCCGAATTTACCTGATGTCCGAAGTTACCCGACTTTACCTTAGGGTTACATTGTAGTTATTTTCTCCTTGCTTTCCAACATTTCATTTTAGTCATATTTAGTTTATTCGGTATTCTTTTATAACTTATTATTAAGTAGTCTTTATATTTTTGCTATTTTTTAAAAAAACAGAGATTTATTCTTAATTTTAGGGGGGGGGGGCTTGTGTTTTCTGTGTTGTGTTTTGCTGTGCCTTTGTGCGCGTCTGTTTATATGTGCCTTGTGGTCACCTGCTGGGAAAGGGCTGACCTCTTGGCTCTCGTTTGTGGTGTCTAACTGTGAGTTTGTCACTTTCCCATTGGTATCCTGGGTCAGCTGTGATACTTGATTGTATCGATTCCTGATCTTTGCACCCTTTCTTACTTTGTGAATTGGGTACTCAACACGCTGGCGATCAGTAAAGGTTTATCAGACGCGTATGTATAGTCTTGTCAGATTCTTCGCCGCTTGCTTGTAGAAAGTTTGGTAACCCTTTCGTTATTGTTTCCAAATATCTCATCATTTTTGTGCTCTTTATTCTCTAATTATCAAAGGCATCAAACATGTTTTTCTATGCATTAACATCTGCTTGACCCCGAGGGAGATGTTGAAATTCGAGACTGGAAGGCGAGGGTTTTAACGAACCCCCGGTATGTAGCAGATGTTAGTGTTTCAGGAAATTATGTATGATCGTTACTATTGCATAAAGTCATTTTGTCACTTGAAAACTTTGGAAAAATACTTCGCAAATATCATTTTTTATTACTATAATGGCACGCAAAAGCATGGAGGATTCGTAGGTTTTGAAAACGCTTGTTCCAGCCTGTCACCCTAACGTCACCAAATTTCTTTCATTTCTATGCACGTTACTTTTGATGACGTCAATTTTTGTGACGGCCTAGAATGCGTATATGTAAAGTACAAAAGCCGTGCATCAACAGCACGTGAATTGCCTGTTTAATACATGGATTTGGTTGGTTAAAACATGGCTGTTAATAGCGTGCGACACGGCATTTTATACAATAATATAAACAAGGCCATTATTCTCTATATATCATTAAAACCACCCCAGACTTTCATGTATAAAGAGAATACTACTAGGTGAGTGTCTTTTGATATCAAGTTTACCAGGCAAGGTTTTGAGAACGCTTGTTGACATTGCGAGGCTTGTCGAGTGATTCAACATGCGTTCTCAAAGCTGAGCCTGGTAAACTTGATATCAAAAGACACGAACCTGGTATTCTATTTATCAGTTTACCTGTATGGGCCCAGACCTGTAATTGTTTTCCATAGACCTCCATTATAGCTTTTAAGTAGGCTGTGGTCCTCACAACTCTTCAATCAATATATGGCTGCCATAGAGTTACAGATTGGACCTAGTTCAATAAATAAACAAGACTGAGACACCCCGGTGACCGCCATGTTTTACCACTTTTTGGCCCCTGAAGGTGGGCACCCTACTTGAGAGGAAAATTCTACTGAAAAAAAATACCAGAATGCAAGGTCCTTTTTTCTAAGCCACACCACTGTACTTAATCAACAAAAGCAATGAGATGTTGTTTCAAAAAGTACACCAAAGATGTACCCGTCTAATATATACAATATATTTCCTAGTTTTATTATTGACCAATCATGAAACACCTTACAACTTAAAAATATTGTGCTGAGCTTCCACCCACCTTTTCAGCCAATCACTGCCCTTTTTACAATTACAGGTCTGTGACCTAAAGCCATAACCAATTTCAGATAAAGAACCAAGAAAATAGTTTAATTCAAACCAATAAACATTTTAAAGCACATTTATATTGTTTGTTTGCATCATTTACCCCAAAGTTATTCTAGGGAACCCTTTAAACAACCCTACCCCCCTACACACATTACTGGTAAAATCCTTGTACAGCAAAATACTGAAAAGCAAAAGTGAACATTTTCATTTTCTCATATATCATTTATTATCTATCAGAAATGCTTTAAATTTCACTCATATAAGCTTATAACACCACTTTACAATAATATACCAAAACCCCAGAGTGACTCTACCACCTTGCCGTGGTCTCTGGGGCACACTTCACATTTGGGGACGATATTGACTGTAATACTTGTCCCCATCCGGGAGTGCAAAGAGTAGAGTCCCATCTGTTCACCGTGGGTGGCTTTCTCGGTAACTCGAAGGGGATGGCCTGGAAGACTGAGAGCATGCAGAATATGGGCCTATAAAATTCTGTATGACTCAACACGTCTCTTTGGCCTCTTTGACGGGGTAGACCCGAGGGGAAACACGGCCCGGTGTTTCTAATCGGTCTTGTCATGCTAAGCCCCAGGAAGCTGAAAATGTAAAAAAAAAAATACTTCTCATATCTTCGTTCTATAGTATCGTTCTGATGCCAACCACGTGTCCATTATCTTATATATTCTTTCTTTTATAAAATATTCCTGGAAGGCAGTGGCTTAACGGGTCAATTGCGCAGATTTTATTTGTGCAAGTATAACTTCTATGTAACCCTAGCACTGGAGGTCGGAAAACCACTCCATTAAAGTGCTCCCTTGTTGGACTCCACGGTGGGTGGGGAGCATGGAGGCTGAATCTTAAAACCAAACACACATGGCTACAAAATCTAGAAAACGCCACGCACCGATTACAGATACAGATTCTGATGAATCATTAACAGCTTCTCAATCTCAATCTAAGTCTTCTGTACCAAAGAAACCTTATGTACCTAGATTTCTAATCATTCATTCAGAAGTAGAGGGAAAGGATATTTCTCTTCTTTCTCCTTTTCTGATAGAAAAAGCAATCATGAGTATAGCAGGTGAGCCTAAGAGCATCAAAAACTTACGATCTGGTGATTTACTAATACAGTGTACAAAACAACCCCATGAAACAAATCTTCTGAAAATGAAAACATTTTGTGGATTGAAATGTACTGTAACGCCCCATAAATCCTTGAACACATCAAAGGGTATTGTTCGCTGCCCTGCCTTAAGCAAGCAGAGCTGCGAACATATTCTTGAGTTCATAGGTGAACAAGGTGTTACAGATGTACGTAGAATTAATGTTCACCGTGATGGAGCACTCAAACCAACCAACACTTTTGTTTTTACTTTCGACTCACCAGTTCTACCAGCAAATGTCAAAATAGGCTTTATTCAGGCAAAAGTTGACGTGTATATCCCAAATCCACTTAGATGTTATAAATGTCAAGTGTTTGGCCACCACGAAAATAAGTGTGGCAGACAAGCGATATGCGTCAACTGCAGTATGCCTGAACATTGCGCATCTGGCCAGTGTCAAAGACCTGCCAAGTGTGCCAACTGCTCAGGTGATCATTCTGCTAACTCAAAAGATTGCCCACAATGGGAGAAAGAGAGAAAAATCCTTAAAATAAAATGTGAAAATAACTTGTCATTTCCAGAAGCTCGTAAGCAATTCGAACAATTTTACCAAGCTAGGACATATGCAAGTGCTGTGAAACCAGGCACTTGCAACAAATCTACAGAAACTCATAACAACAGCACACAGAGGGACGACAGTTTTACAGAATATTTAAAAAAAACAAACACAAGAAAAACAACAAGAACCCTCTAAAGGAAAACCCCAAGAAAAGGGTAATCCATCTCGTCCAGGGCAAACCCTTAAGCCAGCAACCCTGGAGATGATTAGGAAAGATGAAGAGAAGAAGAAAAAAAGAAGAGAAAGACAAACTCAAAAAACAACAAAAAGATGAAAGACGACAACAATATATCAAAGAAAAAGCACAGAAAGATAAAGAAGAAGCTGAAAAAGCAATACTAGCTCAGAAGAATCCATTTTCTGTGTTTAAAAAGGATGATGAGGAAGATGACATGGACGATGATTCTGTGGTTTTCACAGACTCTTCCGCCAGTGATCACCTCCCTAAAGGCACACTTTCACGATTACCAACAACTTAAACAATGGAAGGTGTCAATCTAACCATTATTTTAGTATCTCTTTTCATATTATTTTCAAGTATGGATTTTAAACATAAAATTATTCAATGGAATTGTCGAGGTTTGAAACCTAATTTTAATGAAGTATCTCTATTGATTTCCGAATATAATCCATCTGTATTTTGTTTTCAAGAGACATTTCTTAAACCAGATGATAACATCTCATTAAAAGGTTTTAATATATATAACTATGTTCATACTGATTGTCTGAGGCCCTCTGGTGGTGCCTCGGTGTTTGTAAAATCATCTTTCCCACAAAGAAAGATTGATTTACAAACAGAACTACAAGCAACTGCAGTATCTGTCACTCTTGACAAAGAAATAACCATATGTTCTGTATATATTCCCCCATCATTTTCTCTTAATTCTCAACACCTGGACAGTTTACTACAACAACTTCCTTCTCCTTATATCATATTAGGTGACTTCAGTGGTCACAATATCCTCTGGGGTGGTAAAAACAATGATTCCAGAGGTGAGCTTATCGAAAATTTCTTAACAAAAAATGATATATGTATTATGAATGATAAATCATACACTTATCTTTCTACAAGTGCAAAGTCCTTTTCCTCTATTGATCTTTCCTTCTGTCACCCATCACTCTTTCTTGATTACAATTGGTCTGTGAGTAAAGACCAACATAATAGTGATCACTTCCCTATCATCATTGAACAGAACACTTTTTCCACTGAGGACCACAATCCAAAGTGGAAATTAAATAGAGCCAACTGGGATCTATTTAATACTCTATGCACTGGTAAATTAATACCAGAAAATTTCAAAGAATCTTCTGATCCCATATCTGACTTTACTTCTTCTCTTATAGAAATATCTAAAGAATGTATTCCTCAAACCTCGACAAATCCAACTAAAAGTAATCCATGGTACAACGACGACTGTAAAGAGGCAATTAAACAACGTAAACAAGCTCTATCTAAATTTGAAAAATCTCCAAATTCCAACAACTTGAATGACGTTAAAGTATTTAGAGCTAAAGCCCGCAGAACAATTAAACTTTCAAAACGTAAGTCATGGAGATCTTATGTTTCGAAAATCAATCATAAAACACCTATTAAAAAGGTTTGGGATATGATAAGAAAAATCTCTGGAAAAAACAAATCCCCCAGTTACACACATTTAAACATGGTGGGTACTGACAGCAAAGCAACGTCAAAAACAGACATTGCTGACACTTTAGGAGAAACTTTTTGTCACAATTCATCATCATTCAAGTACTCTGAATCCTTCAGAAAGATTAAAACTGAACACAAGAAAGTTAAATTGAATTTTAAATCACAAAATAATGAAATTTATAACAAAGATTTTAATTTAGATGAATTAGTTGAAGCTATTCAACTATCACATGACTCAGCCACGGGTCCTGACGAGATCCACTATCAAATGCTTAAACATCTCCCAGAGAATTCTCTTGAAACCCTTTTGAATATATTTAATTACATTTGGACTACTGGTAAATTTCCAGAAGATTGGACCTTAGCAACCATAATCCCAATTCCCAAACCTGGGAAAGATCCTGCGGAACCTAATAATTATAGACCTATAGCTTTAACAAGTTGTCTATGTAAAACACTTGAAAGAATGATAAATAAAAGACTTACTTGGTTTTTAGAATCCAATAATCATATATCGCGGTTCCAGTCTGGTTTCAGATCTGACCGCAGTACAACTGATAATTTAGTTAGATTGGAAACCTTCATACGTGATGCCTTTATTAAAAAGGAACATGTAGTTGCTGTGTTTTTTGATTTGGAAAAAGCTTATGATACCACGTGGAGATATGGCATTTTAAAAGATATCCACAAACTAGGATTAAGAGGTAGACTTCCTACATTCATTGAAAACTTCCTTGCAGATTGCGCCATGCAAGTCCGAGTTGGCTCCTCTCTGTCTGACTATTATGACCAGGAGCAAGGTGTACCTCAAGGGGGTGTGCTATCTACAACACTTTTTAGTATCAAAATTAATGATATTGTGAAATGTTTAGGTAATCTTACTGATTGCTCATTATACGTTGACGACTTCTGTATCTGTTATCGCTCGAAAAGCATGGCAACAATTGAACGTCAACTACAACAAAATTTGAATAAGATTGAAAATTGGGCAACAAGCAATGGCTTTAAGTTTTCCAAATCAAAAACACAGTGTGTACATTTCTGTCAGTTGCGCAAGCAACATGATGATCCGGTTTTACATTTATATGGATCACCTATTCCAGTTGTTGAAGAATCTAAATTCCTTGGCATTTTATTTGATAGAAAACTCAGTTTTATACCCCATATTAAATATCTCAAAGCTAAATGTTTAAAAGCATTGAATCTTTTAAAAGTGCTTTCCCATACTTCTTGGGGTGCAGACCGAACTACACTTCTAAAGCTGTATCGGTCTCTAGTCCGGTCAAAATTAGACTATGGCTGTATCATATATGGCTCTGCACGAAAATCATATCTTCAAATGCTTGATCCTATACATAACCAAGGACTTAGATTAGCTTTAGGGGCTTTAGAACTTCTCCTGTTGCTAGTCTCTATGTGGAAGCAGATGAACCATCACTATATTCACGAAGAGAGAAACTCTCTTTGCAATATGCTATAAGACTTGCTGCTAACCCATCAAATCCTGCTTATGAAGTTACATTCCCACCAAATTATGTTAATTTGTATGAACAAAAACCTAAAGCTATTAAATCATTTGGCATCAGAATTTCACCACTTTTAGAATCCGCCAATATCAAACCACAAAATATTGAAAACATTTTACACCAAATATTCCAGCTTGGTGCATGAAACCACCAGAAATACTTTTTGATTTACATTCCGGGAAAAAATCTGAATCAAATCCACACATATTAAAAGATGATTTCAGAAAAATGCAAAGTCGTTATAAGAATTACCAACAAATTTATACTGATGGGTCAAAGGAAGACTCAAAGGTTGGTTGTGCTGTTATATCAGACAACCATAGTAATATGCAACGTATACCTGACGATTCATCAATTTTCACTGCTGAAGCCAAAGCAGTTGATCTAGCTTTAGATTTCATTAGCACTTGTGATGCAAACAATAAATTTATTATATTTTCTGACTCGCTCTCTGTATTGAAAGCAATGAACCATACCAGTTCAAAGAATCCACAGATTCAGAAACTTTTAGAAAAATGTCATGAGCTTTTAACTTATAAAGAAATTGTTCTCTGTTGGATTCCTAGTCATATAGGTATCCAAGGGAATGAGATGGTAGATAAGCAAGCAAAAACATCGCTTTCATTAGAACCAACTTCTTTTAAAATTCCATTTTCCAATTTTAAGCCCTCTATCAATAAATATATCTTGGAAGAATGGCAAACTTCATGGAATAACAGCATTGGTAATAAACTTCTTGACATCAAACCAACTATTGGTGAATATCAATCGGTTGTTCGAAACATTAGAAGAGAAGAAGTAGTATTAGCTCGACTCCGCTTAGGTCATACAAGAGTCACTCATTCATACTTACTACAAGGTGAAGAGCATCCTCAATGTGTTGGTTGCGACGCACCTTTCACTGTACGTCACTTCCTTTTGGAATGTGGCGATTTTGCACAAGTAAGAAATAATTGCTTCCATGTTAATAACATGAAAGAATTATTTCAAGATATACATATTGATAGTATTATGACATTTTTAAGACAAATAAATCTTTTTAACAAAATCTAATTGCTGTTTTTAAAATCATGTTTTGTTTTACATTTGTATCAGACCATAATACAGATTATATTATGTTGTATGCTGTTCAGTTAAAGAACATGTACAGTTATCTGAATAGCTCTTTGAAACTGTCAGATATTGTACGTGGTCTCTCCTGTCAACAATCGTATTGCAACTTATTTTCATAAAACAAACTCATCATCACCATTCCTTTTATTTTATCTTATAAATTTTTAACTTTTTCCATCCTCATCATGTTTAGTTAATACCGTCTGACGCTAATGACCCACAAGGGTTGATGCGTCGTTAAGCACCAAACAAACAAACAAACAAAAATAATATACCAAAAAGATGCATGTGCTTTACCAGCGTAAGTCTAATGTGGAGTTACCCCACCCATCCCCATTGACAAGGCCAAAATTACTTGTTCCTAGCTATGGGACATACAATCCTTTCATTACACATTAAGTCTTATCACAAAAAAAGGTTCATTTGTGCAAAATAGAACAATTTTTGCTAATTTAGGTGACAAAAGCTAATATTAGGTAACAGCCAGAGGGGCTGAAGAGCAAAACTAGTTTCCATGCAGAGGGACTATGCTCACCGACATGGCATTTTGACCGCTTACAATTTTTCTGAAGACCTAGCTGGAGAAAAAAACTACTACAGCCAGGATGCTGCAATGTCAAGGTCAGTGAAAGGGAAATATCAAGGTCATAGAGGTCAAAGGTCAAGGTCACTTTGCATTTTATTTTCAGAAAGGTACAATCTCTACTATTAATGACCTATTTGTCTTAAATTGAGGTAAAATGGGTCAAATGGTCAGTCAAAAACATCATATTATTGAGAAAGTTTAAAAATACTAGCCCAAAATACTTATTTTACAAATGACAGGCTGTAAGTTTGGTAAAACCATGCCTGTGAATTGCTATACTGTTGCATTTTCATTTTGCCATTTTTTTCAAAGTGACATTTATGTTGCCGGATTGAATAGTAAAGATTAAAACGGACTAATACGCATACATATATCCATCTGAAAAGGCCCCTCTTATCAAGATCAAGGTCATCAATAAGGTCAAGGGTCAATTTGGACAATAAATCAACCCAAACTGACCCAAATGGACTACTAAACAAAGTGGAGAGTGCAATATCATACAGGTTTCCAAGTTGTTCTTCACTGTTGCTCAATTGAAAGGTCAATCTGTCAAAGGTCAATGTCATATTGGGTCAAATTACAGTCTCTTGTGCTATCTGTAAGTTCCACTAAGCCACATGACAATAAATGAGCATGCAAATATGGGTTTAACACATGTAACACTTTTCAACTAAATTGCATTTAACTCAATAAAGTGACCGCTACTGCGGTTTACCGAAACTTGCATAAGGGCTTTTTTTACCATATTTTGACAATGACAAGATCACATACTCAAAAAATGCTCTAGCATAACAATAAAAAACACAAATACTCTGATTTGGGAACCAGTAAGCTTCCGATAAATGAAAGTATGCTTACAGTACAGCCTCATTGTGCAGAAGTGCAACTCACATGCTTCAAGTCCAATATGTAGTGCAAAACTGAGCCAATCACCACCCCCTACCTACTAATAAGGCTCTTTTTCTGCAGTCTATATGATTTTTGTTTTAAAAAAAGTGGACTTTTTGAAAGCTGAAATCATTATTGGACTTGCTGAAATCAAAACAATTCATCAAAAACATATTACAGGTCACATACATAGCAGCCAATGTATCCAACAAAACAGGCCTGATACTCTTCTTTAGGGCCCAGACCTGCAAATGTTTTTCCATAGACCTCCATTATAGCTTTTAAGTAGGCTGTGGTCCTCACAACTCTTCAATCAATATATGGCTGCCATAGAGTTACAGATTGGACCTAGTTCAATCAATAAACAAGACTGAGACACCCCGGTGACCGCCATGTTTTACCACTTTTTGGCCCCTGAAGGTGGACACCCTACTTGAGAGGAAACTTCTACTGAAAAAAATACCAGAATGCAAGGTCCTTTTTTCTAAGCCTCACCACTGTACTTAATCAACAGAAATCAACAAAAGCAATGAGATGCCGTTTCAAAAAGTGCACCAAAGATGTACCCGTCTAATAAATACAATATATTTCCTAGTTTTATTACTGACCAATCATGAAACACCTTACAACTTAAAAATATTGTGCTGAGCTTCCACCCACCTTTTCAGCCAATCACTGCCCTTTTTACAATTACAGGTCTCATTAGCGACGTCATTCAAAAAGTGCTATGTCATCATGACCTGATAAAGGCACATTCCGTGAGATAGACAATGTTTATCAGGCAATGTTCAGCAATGCAGTTAATATGAGAGGTAGCTGATAAACACAGATATCTAGTGAAGATAGAAGCCTAAATTTTAGTCTGAGCCTTCACTACTTCCGACATGCGAGCAGCGATGGCTCTGGTGAGTCTGCGCACATGCGCATTCATTGCTCGCCTATGCGACAAGTACCAAAGTCCCATGTACTGGCTCATAGAATTGATCTGCCAATCGCATATTTGTTTCCTCTTTATAGGAGTTGATCGATTCCTGATATTTGCCATTCTTCTTACTTTAAATACAATTAAGTACATATTTAATTTGGTCATTTGTGTTATAACGATACTTGACACCTTCACCCATTGGGACAAACCTGATGTCAGTGCGTGCATTAGTAAACTGTAAATAATTAATCATTTTAATATAATGTCGTGTCAGCCAAGATTGACAGTGACGTCATGTTTTGTTTATAAAGTTATCAGGGACTTAGAATCGATAGGTCACTTGAGTATTAATCCTATCCGCAGGATAGGATTAATACACAAGTGTTCTATCGATTCGCATTAACTCAAGTGGAGTGTACAAGTTAATGTTTACTAAACAATTGTAAACAAAATGTTACGTCGCTGTCACTCTTGGTTGGCACAACAGTGGGTGTAACAGGAATATAATTTAATCTTCAAAACTATGTTGGTCATTGACTGGTTAATGTCTCTCATGTGACAAGTGTGCGTTTCAAAACCTAATGAAATGGCATTTAATTGTTTCTAATTCAGCATGGTGTGATAATAGAGTAATTGTTTATCAGCCTTTTTATTCTGGATATCGGTACACAGGTACTTTGGCAAACAGGGGAGACCCTGATAAAATGCCACATTAAGCGGCATTTCATTAGGGTCTGGAGTGTTTGCTAAGATGAAACCCATGTTCAAGGACAGAAATATATCATTTTATAGCAATGTGACCGGCAACCCCTTAAAATACAAAAGCGACCATTTCATACTTATTGTACCAATATATATGGAATAATCCGCCAGAATGAAAAGGGTGAACCGAGCTGTGATTTAAAAGTTTCGTTGCAGTGAACACTAGTACGGATTCAATAGCGGTGTCGGGTATTTTTAAAACAAGTATGGGTTGTTCTAAAGGTATATTAAATTGTTGCAAATTATACATCACATATGCTGTTTACGCCACGATATTTGCATGTATATGTATCCCAACGCAAGCAGCGACTTTGACTGATGTTATGAACTTGCGTCGTCACTTGTTCGAGACCAATCAGTATGACAAACTTTCACGCCAGATGCAAAACCAATCCGTTCCTACTCAAGTACGAATTGGCTTTTCTCTGTCCGCAATCTTTAACCTCGACGAAGTCTCGCAAACTCTGAAAACAGCGGGACACCTACACGTTGAATGGCTAGACGAGGCTCTAAGATGGAATTCAACCGATTTTGGAGGCGTGTCATCGGCGATGTACCCTCAGAATGATGTGTGGTTGCCTGATGTTAGTCTGAAAAATTATCTCCAGGACTATCAAGTATTCGGACATCCAACGTTAACAATCTTTGTCACAGAAAATGGCACCGTTTTGTGGCAACCTCATCAGGTAAAAGTCTTTATTGTCATCAATAAATAAGCCAGCAGAAGATGAGAATTTGGTACTTTACACACTGGCGTTCAGTATCATGCAAACGCCTTTGTACACTCGACAGTTCCTCCGCTGCTTGCGTGTGCAAAGTTTGGTATAGCCCAATTGTTATTATCTCTACACTTTAAAAAAAATTCAGGATATTTTTGAGATAGGTATTTTCTATCGTAACGCTGTCTAGCCCACCAATGAAATGTTTAGGTCAGTTCGTCATTTATACTGAAAGCTAATGCAAGTACCGCCCTGGAGCAGCTTTATAGCTTTGGTTTTCTCTTTAATTGCACAACACTCGACATCCTGAAATAAAAATAAGTAAGAAGGCATAGATCAGGAATCGATACAATCAAGTACCACACCTGACCCAGGACACTACATTGGAAAGTGACAAAAACACAAGAAAACATCACATACATGTACAAGAGAGCCACGAGGTTAGCCCTTTTCCAGCAGGTGTAAAAGGCACATACTTTAAAAGAAGAAAACGATCAAAGTAAAGCATATCTCTCTCTCTCTCTCTCTCTCTCTCTCTCTCTCTCTCTCTCTCTCTCTCTCCCTCTCTCTCTCTGATTGTATCACAATGGCACATGATCAAACACAAATGATTCAACAGCAACAGCACAGCCGCCTTAGAATGGACAGCGGTGGAGGGCTGGGGCACTTAATATATAATTTGCCGTCCGAATCTTCGTCTTTGATCTATTGTTGTCAGGTTGTTAAAACAACCTAAGCATTGCTATAATGTGCAATGTATAGTCTTAGGAAACTGTCAACCAACTTAACTTTCTGTGATGAAACAAAGAATAGGGATTTTAACTCACAGACAGTCAGAGCTACAGAAACTCCCTAATTGAGCTACAGTACACCCAGTCAAAGACAATCATCAGGCACCATCCTACCAGTGAAAGGCTAAAATTGGGTCTCAGTCTCTAAAGTCTGACGACGTCGAGCAATTAAAGAGAACCGAGAACCCCATATCTATAAACTGTGATTGGGTTTGTCTGATAACATTCCTGTTTCATCCCACACTTTGTATAGAATTAGAATTAATCAGGAAGAAGGCTTTTCAACGATTTCTTTGCATTCATAAACTAAATCGCTATAAAATACTAGTTTGAAAACTCTTGTGCAACATAGTATATCATACTCTGTTGCAGAAGAGTTTTCAAACCAGCATTTACTTATCAATCTACTCTGAGTATCTGCAAGATAATTTAAGAATAACTTTACGAAGATTAAGATATCCATAGCTTTATTTTAGTAGCATAGCAGTCAAAATTGTTCCATTGTAGAAGTCACTGATATTAAAATATACATTTGTACTCTCACAAAACAAATCAAAAGGCTGACCATGGAAACCAGTTTTTATCAATTCTGCCTGAAAACAATCTTGAATAGTTATTTAAAACAAAATATAACATGTATTTTATCACAAGGGTCACTATTCCATTTCAGGTATTTATGTCTACATGTCGGGTGGACTGTACTTACTTTCCTTTTGATGTCCAGACATGCGGTTTGACTTTTGTCACGTGGAGTTACACTAGTTCTGGAATAACCTTCGACATTCCACGTCTGTCTCCATCTGTTGATCTGAGTAACTTCCAAAACAACACGTCATGGGATCTAGTAAGCACATACCACGAAATTACTCTAGAGGAGAAGCCGTTTATGACATTTTACTTGGTTTTACAACGTAAACCGTCACACGTCATTGGAACAATAATATTACCATTAGTGATTCTTTGCATCCTGAATGTCTCAGTGTTTGTTCTGCCGAGTGGATGCGGTGAGAAGGTTAGCTACTCTATCACGGTTTTCCTATCGTTCGTTGTGTTTGCATCCGTGATTCAGGCTACGATGCCAGACTCTGCTGAAACAAGTGATTCTCTGCTATCCATCTATCTAAAATTTCAAATTATTCAGAGCGCAATAATTTCAATTATCGCACTCTATTGTGTGAGAATAACTAACTTTACAAAACCAGTTCCAAAATGGCTGACGGACATTTGCTGTTCATGTAAAAGAATTGGTCAGATTAGGCCTGGTAAAAATAAAGATGATGTCACTGTTCTGAAAGCGTCTTATGGTAAAACGCAAGAAGTTCCGGTTGAACCACAGGATAAAACCAACAGAAAGGGGAGTTTCCTTGGATTAATTCTAACAACCGTTGACGACGTTAAGCAATCACAGAAGGCCGTTTCTGAAACTGGCTGTGAGAGAAAGGGGACGAACCCTCAGTATGATTCAGTCTGTGAAACCAGACCACTCACTTGGACTGATGTCACTGATACAATCGATTTCATTCTGTTTTCAATTTTTCTTGTCGTTAATCTTGTTGTGACAACAGTATTTATTTTAATGACTTGTGCAGCAGCGACGTACTGAACACCATTATGTGAAAAATATGATAAAATATACATTTAACGGATAACGTTGCATAAGTTTTGGATTGATGTGTTAAATATGTACATGAAAAGGGGACACTGGTTGAGATAGAGTTCCGAATTATTTTTAAGTTGATCAATATGGCTTGTACATGTACAATCATAAGCAAACAGTTCATACTGAGATGAGATGTTGCGACATCTCAGTTGAGCGTTCACTGCTTGCTTGTTGGAGGCTAGGTATCCAGGGTTCACGTGATATTGTTTTTGAATTAAAATGTAGCATTGTTTATGCCACTCACTTTCCTCCAATACTTAAGAGATGAATACAATATACATTACTCCATGTACGTTATAGAATATGGTGAATGAGTCTATTAAGGACAATTTTGGGTATTGTCCACGCGCACCATTACTGCGGCGGGAAATGGGGAACGTTGTCTGGGTCCCACCTTTCGACCATTTCCAAATTCGCATCAATACAGTTTTTAGATACGCTTACGTCAGATGGATATTTCCGCATTTTATGGACAAAATAAAGAAACTAAAAAGTGTCCAAAATATCTCTTGACCAGTTATTACAAATGGTCGTCTGAGTGCCGAATACTGATAAATAGATCTGCGAAATCAAACAATATTTTAAATAATCAAGTTTATACCGTGTAATACGAATATGGCCAGTACTCGGATTGTGTGTCCAATATATACGGTTAATTTGGTCTGCGCACGCTCTGACCTCGCAGTCTAGTGGTTAGCAAGTTGGACTCTTGAACCAGCGGACCAGGGTCGATTCCTGAGTGGGCACCTATTAGACATTATTTGTTTTCTTCTTCTTTTTTCAGCTGAATTATAATAAATTACTTCCTACAGGTAATATGATTGATATAAATGACAAAAGTACACTCCATAAAGTTTTATATTGAATTATCCTGTGGGGGTGGGGGGGGGGGGGGGGTAAGGGGTAAATTTGCTCTCCTGAAAGAAAAGTAGTTTGGTGACCCCCCATTTTTTATTCTTTATTCTAAAAGGCAATATAAAACCCAATGGAATAAAAACAAAACTTTGAGATTGTTAATGCCAGATATTTTTAATATTCAATTTAATCTAAAAATCGTATTCCTATTTTAGGAGAATTACAAAAATACACTGAGCAAAATTTCTAATTGGTCACCTTACATTTTATGTTAGTTTTGAAAGTAAGATTTGGTTTTACAAAATTCATGCGTATATAAATCAACCAATGCCTTGCCGCAACTCTGCATGCCATTTCATTTAAAATGATTGGTACGTCTTTCACAGACGATGCTAGAGTAAAGATTCCCTCATTTCAAACAGTCACATTTTTCCTACATTATGAATTATTCCACAGAGATGCCATCCATTTGTATTTTTGTTTGTATGAAAATGTTTCTGACTGTCGTGATTAAAGACGAACACACGTCAAATGATTCTTTTCAATCAGACTCCTCTTTTCTGTTACGTAATAGCATGATGACAAACACTACCAGCAGCTAAATTATTGAAATTCAGCTTTTTGCACGCAGTTTACATAGGACGTCGCACTGTTCTGTGTGCCTTATTATCTGTGATACGGTATTGAAATTTTCAGCGATTATGTATTACTACTAGACGTCACTTTTCTAGTTCGGAAATTGAAAAAACAATGCAAAGTATCGTAAAATTGACTTTTTAAGTTTTACATTCAAACCGGAAGTGTGCAGCAGCAGTGAAATGTTGTCATCACAATATGGACGAATCAAGTTCTATTCTTTTTGGGATCTTGTTCAGATAAAATAAAATGCATACAACAATTTTTGCACAAGCTACTAAAAAATTTCAAAAATCTCAAAAAATGTGATATGTTAAAAAATGCGAAAACTCTACTTTAGTCAAATTTCAAGTGTTTGGTGTTTTTGAAGTCGACTAGACCAGTCTATTACCAACAGAACATAAATTTGATATAAAACTTCAATCAAAACCATTTTTCTTCAAAAAAAAACTTTCTGAAAAAAAAAACGCTAAACTTTTGCCCATTAAACTGCACATTTATATGAAAAAAATTCATTTCAAAGCTAATAGCCATTGATCAGAATAATGAGTTTAAAAAGTGACCAATTGGAAATTTTGTTCAGTGTATATCATTCAGTATCTTGTCACGGCTTTGGAAAACAAATACATTTTCACTTTTTCCTAAAAAAACTGGATGTCGTGAATAATAAATTAATTGATATAAGGAAGCTGGATGACGATAACAACTATTTAAACTTTATATTGGGGGCATGTTGTTTGCTTGTTGTTGTATTTTCAGCAAATCTGTAAAATGCTGAAAACTTCCATGTAAGATTATGAAAAATCGAGCGTGTTGACATATCCTTTTTATTTCATAAATTGACAGTCCATACATAAAACGAATTAAAAATATTTTAATGTGGGAAGTATTATCCGCAATTGCCCTTATACCTAACTTATTGGTATATTTATGAGATGCCTAATAGACAAAAGTTTGACCGACAATAAGGTGTTTGAACAAATAGTATCGTACAAACCCCTTACAGCAAACTTTTAGGTTAGAATTCACTGAATTAGATTAAGATACCCTAAGACAAATTCTGAACAACATTATACAATCATTGACTATTGAGACATTGGACATGATGTGATATCGACCTGAGAGTACCAATATTGACCGAGGCGGAGCCGAGGTCAATATTGGTATTCTCAGGTCGATATCACATCATGTCCAATGCCTCAATAGTCAACAATTGTTTTATTATATAATTTCTCTAAACAAAAAAAGCACAACAACAACAAAATCTTGGCTCAAGACTATGTCTTTGACAGTCTTAAATTTCTTTTTTTACATGACTAACTGATTTCATTCAGTTAAAAGAGGAATGAATGAATACTTTATTTGTAATTACAACTGCATACAGAGAATTTCCAGATTAAATGCCGCATAATGTGGCATTTCATCAGGGTCTGCACTGTTTGCTAAGACAAAAATGATTTTCAGGGAAAAACTGCAATTTTGTTTAGAAAATAAAACCTGTGACTCCTTGAATTATACAATGGACCATTCCAAGTTTATTGCATCAATCCAGAAGGAAGAATTCATTAGTAGTTCATTTAAGAGTTCTGCTAATTACTATATTCAACAGCAAAGTCTGATTTACATGTATATGATGAAACTCCAAATCTTGTGAATTTCGTGCTGCTGTCACTCACTGAATGTATTTACACCAAAGCATGCAAGTTTCGTGCTGAAAGCACACCTGTTATGGAAAGTTTCTATGAAGTCTATTTTTAGTAACTAATATTGAATGGGAAAAAACAGCAGCCCATGTGATATGTAGTTTTAATGACTCGATGAGATAGGCATCTGGGCCGATCAAAAGATGTCTATTTAAAGGTTATATAATAAAAGTTATTAACTAGTAATTTATAAGTTAATTCACAAAAAGTGGGACAAATCAGCCACTCACGAAGGTTAAGATATCCAAGGCATATCCTAAACAGCATCAGCTAATAACTATTATCATGAAATACTGCATACAAAGTGGATGCATAAAAACGGGACACACCTTTTGAGGCCTGGCGATATAATATAGAGCTGTGTTATCATTAAAAATCGAATACAGTGATTTTGCCACAAATTACCCCAAACATTCACAACAACATCTATTGGGTATAACTCTAACAGTGTGATATTACATAAAACCAATAAGGTGAATATATTGCCCAATAACCTAATGACGCGGGCACTGCGTCTGTTTACAATGAAAGCATTTCACTAGACAGCAAACGGTCATTCAAAGACATGGACTGCCTATTGACCTCACTGATAAACAAAGACTAAGTTTTATGATCTGAGTTCGTCTCTCGCGAAATTCTCAAATAATGAAAAGGCTCTTTAACACCCAAGCATGTAAAATTCTTACATGAACTTCTTTGTTTAATAGAGCTATAGTACACAAAACTCTTTCCTCAGATTCGCGTCCAGATTATTGACAAAGCAACGGTTCAAACTATATATACATGTACATAAACTAGCTTGAGTAGCTAGTTTATCAAGAAAAGATACTGTATTACATTTTGTATCTAGGAATTAAAAGTATGGCGAGAAGTATGGTTTTATAACATGCAATTATCAAATGCGCATCTGTCCATCTGCGCAGTCTTTCAGTGCCTTCGTATTTCGATATCTGTAAAGTATTATACATGTGACAAAATTTGCTGCATGCAGAATTTTATTTTATCAGCTACCCCTCATATTAACTGCATTATTGCACGTTGGCCTGATAAACGTTTGCTATCTCACGGCATGTGCCTTTATTAGGTCATGATGACGTTGCACTTTTTGAATGACGTCGCTAATGACGCTGAATCAACACAAAAATCGAAAACTACGCCATTATCGCTAGTTTGAAGAGTGAATCAATGTGTAAAGTGATAAATAGAATACTAGGTTCGTGTCTTTTGATATCAAGTTTACCAGGCTCGGCTTTGAGAACGCATGTTGAGTCGCTCGGCAAGCCTCGCGATGTCAACATGCGTTCTCAAAGCCTTGCCTGGTAAACTTGATATCAAAAGACACGAACCTAGTATTCTCTATATTTTGGCTAGTCTCTGTGATATAGCAGGCTGAATTGAGCCTTCCATTCTCTCGCGATGAGGTCCTTTAGACATGAGTTAGTTTTCTCAAGACGAGCTTAATGTGGAGTGAGTTCGACCCCCTCATCCCTCTGGTCGCCTTTATCTGGCTACACTGGTATGTTAGACACATAAATCCTAGCTTAGTACTGGTTCAACCCAGGAATACCAGTCCCTACAGAACTGAAAGATTGTTGATGGGACGTAAAGAATCAAATCAAGCAAGCAAACACTGGTATGCCCGATAGATCTGAGAAGTAACCATGTGGCATTACGAAATGTTTACGTGTGTAAGGGTATGTAAACATTATCGCATATCGTTGGCTGCTCATGTTTGCTGTTTATGCTTAGATTCATGATCAGTCACGTAATATGGTGATTATGTCAAGGACGATTCTGGTTCAGAAGACTGAACTTATCCCTCGGTTCATGATTTGTTAAACACAAGCCCATCAATCTACAAAAATGTATTACCCGCACTACACACCCCTGAAAGTGAACATCAATCCATACATGGGCCAGTACACGAGATTTTGGTGCTTATCCCACAAGCAATCAGCAAAGTTTCAGGCGAGCATGCGCATATGCGCAGGCTCGTTTGAGCATTTGCTTGTCGCATACTCATAGTATATGAGTAGACGTGTGGTCAGACCAAAACTTAGACCTCAAGCTATTTTGGATACGCCAGAATGGGTGTTTAAAGGAGGCTTTTGCGCATGTGCGATAAATACCAAGATTTCCAGCTCAGATGAAGAATTTTTAAACTACCCAGCAGTGAACTTGTTGATATTAATCTCAATCTCTATAATTACCGTGAAATATTTATTAGAAGTGTTATTGGAGCAAGTCCCATTGGGGCCGAGTTGTGATTTATCAGAGATTGATTGAATGGTGATGATTACATGCCAAAAGCATGTGAACATCATTACACTAAAGTCAAATTGCGGTTTCCACGTACATTGAATGTATCATTAGTTAAGTCAGGTGAAAAAGTAAACATTGGTGATAACGCCCGGAATAACAAGACCTCCTTAAAGTTAAGGAAGGCTTAAGTTAAGTATTGATATTTCAACATGACATATTAAATGCTAAATAAATTGCCAGGATCGATGCAGTACTTGTGGTCAAAAATATCATTGTGATCTACAAAAACATGAAATTATTTTGATTTTAATCCGTTCTGGCATCCTGAAAAATTAATCAATAACTTAAGTCTTCCTTAACTTTAAGGAGGCATTGTGATTCCGGTTCAAGACATCTAGTTAAGAGTGCGTTACTAAACATAGTTTCTAATTTCTCAACCAAAACATATTTGCATACTTTCTCAATCTTTCACCAAAATTAAACATTTAGTGATGCAAGCATCAATTATTGAACAGATATTCATAAAGGGGACCCTGTTAAAAAAAGAATTTCAAAAAAATAATATTAGCCATTCAACTTTTCAAAATGGCGGCCATTTTTCAAGATGTCCGCCAAGCCATATCACAATACTGTACTTTGAAGATATAATGATGATGGAAGGACAAGATTTGTTTTTTATCCTTGGAGTTACAACAGATCTTCACCTTAACAGAGACACAATTATTGTAAACCGATCTCCCTGAGAAACCGGTGGTCTTTAGATCATCCGCCATTAATCAAAATGGTGGTTTTCCCGATGTAAATTCATTCAAACATCGATGGAGTAACAATTGATAATTAGTCTTATTTCTTTAATTTTAACTCTAAAGTATTGGTGTTTTTAGAGGGTGTGATAAGATATGAGTATGTTGTGTTTGTCTTACGATCCTGTCAGTAATATTTCAGTCAGTTATAGACAATACATTGAGTATTTAGAGAGGTTTTACGCTGTTTAAGTGCATATATAATTTTGCGTCTAATGCAACCCGAATGTAAGACGCTATGGTGCTAGCCGTACATCCACAGTGACAATATATTGTTTCAATGATTGGTAATAGACAAATTTGCATGAAGTCAAATAACTGAACGAAGTAGCTTAAGTTTCAAGATGGCAACCAGAATCTATTACTCGTCATAAGATTGGTGGTCAACATGAAATAAAAAAAAACAGACTCCTGTATTATTTTGTTAAGGCAAACTATATAAATATGTGTGTTTTAGGTTTCCTTTTTGAAAGAAAATAAGTAGGGTCGGGCGGATAAATAATATGTATTTTATATTATCATATTTTAATTAGTATATGAGCTATACTTGATAGTTCTGTAGACCTACGCAAAGTAAATAAGGTTTTTTAGGTATAAATGGGCTAGCACACCAGATTTGGGTACTTATCAAATACATACGCAAATGTCTCTATAATGTCAAGGCAGTTGCTGACGTATCCAGCGAGGCTAGAAATCTCTTTTTCTTTATCTGAGTCTTCACCTACATCCATGCTTTGTCTATGCGAGCAGTCTACGCACATGCACATACTCGCCTGAGTCAGTATCAAAATCTCGCGTGCCAGCTGAAATAGACAAATAAATCACTTGAAGTATTACTCCTTGCCTACATGTATGATTTCTAGAATAAAATATACATACAAGATCTTCATCTTTCTCCCCCCCCCCCCTCTTTTTTCAAAATTAAATGTTTATGGTCGGGCCAAAAATGGTAGTGTCCGTAAACCTGGAACACACATATATTTTTATTGGCCAAAGGTACTAATAAACATGATAAATGACTATGACATATTATTTCAACATTTCTGAAAAAAAGATATTACGGACAGCGCCACAGCTCAAATAATTATTCGACGACCTGAAGAAAAAATGTTTGATCGAACCTGTAGCCATTGCGTTTGGGGATAAGTGGTTGGGTCGCTCATATAGAAAAAGTAATACTTTTAATCTGCTACTGGGTATTTTTGCACGTTTTTTTTTTTTTGTCGTCTGCTGATTTTTTCAAAATCAACTTTTTCGAAAATTCTTTCAGGAATACAATGAGAGTGTCAAACAGTTTGGATCCAGATCAGGACCGTCGGTCCGGATCTGGGTCCAAACTGTTTGCAACCGTTACATGTATCAGCAGACGACAGTAGATGTAGATACTCCATGCTGAGACTAATTTTAAGAGACCAGTCAAGTGCGAAATAGAATTGTTTCTGCCAACGACTCTGTACAATTAATTGACATGGTTGAAGAAAGAATGCTATGCCAATCCATCATACACATACAAGAAAACGTCAATATCAAAAACTTAAAAGGATTGCCAAAATTATACGATCTGTCATTCTGCTGCGCTTCAAAGGTGCACTCTACAGATATAAGACCCCCGAAAACTCGTTATTGCGTCGGATTTTGGAGAACTTACTTTCAAATTACTCTACAATGTACGTGTCATAAATTGAATCTAGCATGTGATGGTCTCGCAGGGCTTGCGACCGCGCAGCGAACTCACCGCGACTTAGAAAAAAAATGACAACCGCAGAGACGTTGCAGAGGTCACAGCAAGGTTTTACAAAGGTCGCAGCAAGGTCGACGATTGGTCGCCGCTCAAAATCAGTCATCGCCAGTCTTTTGAGCATGCACACAAAGTTGGCCGCGACTGATTTCGATCACAGACTAGTTGCAAAGGTTTTCTAGAAGTTGGTGATCAGTCGCCGAACAATCGCTGATCGATTTCGGTTGCTAAATATCGTTGTAATGGCAGCAAACAGTCAATACCCTATTGAGTTGATGCATTCCGTGCGTTTTCGTGTTTGCTAATGTCCCATTTAAGGGACACTTTGTATAAATGTTAAAACTTTGTCCAAACATGATTAAAGGGCACATATGAAAAGTGTATACAATACAAATGACGAGATGGAAATGAAAGCATTGGTGGTATTCGAACCTGCGCATAAAGGAAATAGAATGGATTTACTGCTGGCGGCGACTCTACCTACTGAGCAAACCATACTGACAACAAATGGTTTCCAAAACCAAACTTGACTTTTGCATATGCCACCCAAATGTTTTTTTTTATTTTAATGTTTACAAACAAGCAAATGTAAACATAGCCACAAAACGCTGCACAGGACTCTACGAATATCTCCCTGTGATTGGTATGTGCATATAACAATTCAAATATGATAAAACATATGTCTTGTTCCAAAAATAGTGAGTTAAAAAAAACTTTGTTATTAATAAATAGTATGGTAAATAAAGAATGTCATTAAAGCCAGCATAATGCTGTGGGACTCTATATTATCCAGAGAGGTTTTAAATGAATACCTGACGTTATACATTGTAAACATGTTTACAAGTAAACAATTTAGCACCATTATAAGGTTCCGCTTCCCATATTTATATCACAATAGATATATGAAGCATATATAGGATAATGTATCCCCAAGCGAGGTCGTGACCGCTGGAAATAGATGCTTTGCAAAAAGCTATATCACAAGTGACTAATAAACTATTTCCACATTAATTATGCAACTGTTATTGTATTTTCTAATGTGATGTCTAATACAAATTATGCTATAAGGTCGACATTCGAACAGCTTTCACGAGCATCTGATGTCAAATTTCAGCTCGAATTGGCAAAGAAAAATGAAAATGTAAGTGAGTAAGATCAGGATATGGCACAATCACACACTGCAGACAACCCGCAGCACCATGAGGAAGAGGCACAGAACACTGGCAGTCACAAGACACCAAGAAGACAATTAAAGTACAGTAAAACCTGTGTAAAACGGCCACTCAAAAATAGACAAAACAAATGTCTTAATGACAAAAGGTAGCTTGATAAAGGTCGAAAGTATTGCAGAATGCTCCGCTTGGAGCATTCTGCAGTACTTTTGGCCTGCATTAAGCGATAATTGGTCTTGGAAACCAATTTTCTGTCTTTTTGAGAGTGGCCGTTAAACACAGGTTTTACTGTATAGCAACAATCTCTCTCTTCTCCAGCGAGATGATTGTAAAAGTAGAAAGGACACTAAGTAATGCACAACAAGACAAAGACCAAACACTGAACACAAACAATGGGAGCAGCAGTATTAACAATTTGAATAATAAAAAAACAGAACCACCTCCATAGAAGGGACAGTCGCAGAAGCCACTATGGAGAGGAGGGGGGGGGGGGCATATATTAATACTACAGGCAAAATTGTCGCCCTAGATTCAACTGTTATCAAAACACAACATCTATTTAGCTCACGTGAAACCTTCCTAACTTATCATATATAATTGAGCCGCGACATGAAACTTCCAACAATGTGGTATGTGCGACCAGCAAAGACTCAGACCAGCCTGCGCATATGCGCAGTCTGGTCAGAGCCTTTGCTAGTCGCTTGAATATTCTAGGACTGTTAAGCTACTGACCGAACAGCATTAAGAGTTTCTAAGCTTAGAAGGAGGATCCACAGGCTCTTCTGAGTCTACACCTGCCAAAATGCCACATTGCTGGAAATCAATTGTCACGGCTCATATTATTCCATACTATAATGATACATAAAAGGCCTCTCAACTCAAAGACAGTCAAAGGTAATGAAAACCCTTAAGTTGAGCAACTGCGGGCCCAACCAAAGAAAATCACCATTCACTGGCCCACCGATGATAGTTTTAGGTCAAATATGAGCGTGAGTTCTAACCAATCGTCGCACAATTAAATGTAAAACCATAACTATATTCTGTGTTTTGGTTAACTTTATACTCGGGAATGCCGACTGTCGACTTACATCCTGCTATATCCAGGCCTCCAGATAAGAGTGCGTACCAGAAAATCATTTTTCTTATTTCTCTCGATGAGACGGTTCTTTTGAGCTCCCAAAACATATGTTTAAACTGATGGGTAAGAAAATAATCACAATTTTACGCTTAGCTGGCCCTATGAATTGTATTATCCCAAACATTTATAACGTTTGGTGAACGTTTTGACCTGATCAGGAACAGAAGGCTTACCAATAAATTCATTTGAATGTATAAACCAAAAATATCGGCTAATACATGCCTTGTTGCAAAAGAGCTCTCAAGCCAACATTGTATTTAACAAGCAACTCTGAGTGTCTCGGCAAATTTAGAAAATGCTTTACGAAGTGCATGATAGGGATAACCTTGTTTAAGTAACTTAGCAGCCACAAAATGGTCGGTATTGTTAAAGCCACTCACATTTTAACCTACTCGTACTAACAGATAAGCTGCGGAATGTATCCAACATATGAAGGGGGCGAGGAACGTCTCCACCCAGAAATAATTCAAACGTAAAATCATCTCAATGACATTCATCGTTAATGTAATTAGTTAAAGACACATCTAATGGAAGCAAGAGTTATTCTAATGCACTTGCAAATGCAGCGCGACGTCTGATAACGTCATAAATTTGCGATAGTATATCCTACGATATACTGTCGCAAACCCGACTTCATTAAGTAACGTCGCTTTTCATTGGTTGACAAGTGAATATATGCAGCTGGCAATCTGGCAGCCGCTGGACGTATAGGAGCAACAAAGTACATTTTCACTGTCTTTTTGAATGGAAAATGTTAATAGTTCATTAGAATGGGGATAACCATATTCAAAATTTTCATTTGGGGAGGTATATCGTCGGATGTACGGTCGGAAAACTGGTTTTACGGCGACGCGTAAGCGGAGCCGTAAAACGTGATTTCCGAACGTATATCCGACGATATACCTCCCCAAATGAAAATTTTCAATACAGTTATCCCCTAAATATTTCCTGATCATACTCACTTACTTTCTATAAAGAGGGCATCAGTTTTAAAAGAAGTTGCTTAATTTGACTGAAGTTCTGTCCATGGATATATCTGACTTACCATTTGTTAAAAATGAAGATTATCAACATTCAGTAAGTAATCTAGATATCTCGAAGAAGAGTTGAACGCCCCAATAACATCAGAACGAGACAACATGAAGTATTCTTCATAAAACAAAACAAAATCTGCAACAAGAGGAGCACAATTAGAACCAGTCGGAACACCTTTAACTACTATATGATGGCCAAATCTAAAAAATATATTTTTTGCATTTCCTGGTCATACTAACTTGTTTACTTTGGTCTGAATATTTTGAAAACTCGCTTGTTATAGGTTCACAATTCTGTCGCTAAGCAAAGCAAGATCTGTATGTTATATGGTAAGGACATGGGTTAAAGAATTGTTGTTCGTTGTTTCGCTTAATCTGCCTTAGTATTCTCTATGCTTGCAATTTGTTCTGGCAATATTTATATGTATTTCAACGCAAACCGTCGCAGAAAGTTATTTATTATGCCAGCCCAAGTAGTTATACATTGTATGTCCACAAAAATACATCAAAATATAACTTTCCTCATTATTTTAGAGAGGTATATTAATCCCACCTCACGATTCAAAAAATTTTGAATTACTACTACACACTTGGGTAAAGTAGTACTCGCTTGCTTTTTAATATCGTAATAGAATATGCAGGACCGATTGCACTGTGTTTTTTTTTTCTTTTGTAGTTTTGATAAATATCAGTGCATTTAATCAATGGTTGATAGCTGTATTGCATTCTATTTACAGATAGGTCTCTATGGCATCTAGTTTGCAATAATTAAGAGTGTGTATAAATGTAATTTAAAGGAGAGGGCAAACAAATGGCGGACTCATTTCGAAACAGAGAATTTTTCTCTCCTTTTTCTGCTGATCGAATCTCTGTCACACATTTTGAAGTGACAATTGCCAAGATACAGTTCACGAACAATCTGGCGGAAAATTTTATGGCAGAGTGTTTATTTAACTAGCAAATCTTTTTTATTAAATATGGTATCAAATGATTTTTTAAAAAAAAGTAGAGCTGGAAAGTGATATAAGGAACTATGGAAACACGTGCTAAAAGTGAAAGATAGTGTTGCTTACTTTTGAAAAGAAAACATCAGTCTGTGTGGTGTATCAACATAAAACACGTATATATTGTATATTTTTGAAGGGACCACCCGATCTTGAATGCATTGGTATGAAAGATATAGTAATAAATATATCGTGGGTTGTGGATGGAATAGAAAAATCTGTTGCGAAGAACAACATTTGGCATAATTAGCCTTTCTGATTTCTTGATGAAAAACGTTGCTCACAAGGGAAGGCTTGTTTTTATCCCATCCTCGCTCAAATAATGGGTTCTTGTTCATCACTTAATCCCACTTTTTTAAAAAATTTCATTGAAGTTCCTGAAAGTGATGAGATTCGAGATAATTTATTAAAGTTACTTTAACATAAATGACGTTATTTGACCTCAGACAAGGTAACAAGCCAGCGTCTAACAGGGTTCCCACATGAATTCAAAAACACAATTCCATGATTTTTCAATGATTTTACATGATCAACAATGTAATTTCCATGACTATTTATTGAACCCCTCCAGCCTCCCCTTTTAGCAGCATCTTCACCACGCTGAGCATAAATGTGGAATGCAGCAACAATAGTATGCTTGTAGACCATGCATGCATTTTGAAATGATCAAAACTTGAAAATACCAGTAGCCAGAAAACTAGCTGTCGGACACACACACAAGTGTCCGACAGCTAGTTTTCCGGCTACTGGTGGTTTCGTCAAATTATTTCACAAAATTCCATGATTTTCCATGATTACTCAAATTTTTTCAAATTCCATGATTTTCCATGCATGGAACTTTTTTTAGTGATTTTCCAGGTTTTCCCTGATTTCCAGAGCTTGTGGGAACCCTGGTCTAATGGGTTTCTTATTCCGCATAATGGTCAGGATTTTTCTCAGAATGTACTTTTGACCATCATGTTTTGCTATTATATCTTGCACGACAGATCAGGGTTTCCGCTGTTTTTGACCCATATGAGAATCTTTCTCTTTGCTCGTGTAAGATAGGCTGTCAGCTCATGTAAGAAATTTCTATCTTACATGACCACGTGACTGGCATCTTACATAGGCAGAGTCAAATATTCTTTTTTCCAAAATAAGATATGGCAGATATTCAAAGGACATTCATATTGCCTCTAAGTAACTTAAAGGCACCAAGCAAGGGTAAGCGTCTCTTACTGACGTCATATAACGTTAATGACGTCACCGAACGTGCGACACGTGACGATAATGGCAATGTGACGCTAATGGCACAAGGAGCCAAGTAGGGTTTTATTTTGCACTAATAACCCAATCGTGTTTTCCAGTCAATAACGAGGTGCAAACTATGTTTCACCCATTTAAATACCGGGCAAAAACACTCTTAAACTCAGAAATAATGTAAATCCAACGAGTAAAAGTTCAATCCTTCACGGTTAGTTTTACTTTTTTAGTTCCAACAAAAACATGGCAAAAATGGGAGAAAAACAATCTATCATGAGCCTGTCCACGTAGGACAGGGAAATCTCACCCTCGGCGTCGGAATTTAACCAGGGACGAGGCTCAGGTGAGATATCTCTATCCTACATGGACACTCATGGTGGATTGTTATAATCGTGTAATAATACATTTCATCAACTCGTGGGAAAGATAAAAATCGAACAGCTGCACGTTGGAAGAGAAGTTACGTCATTGTTATGTTAAAGCGGCGTCATCATGTTATGCTGCATCTCAGCGTATTCAGAAACTACTGGGAGCTGGTTTTAAATATACAAATGAAGTATATTTAATGGTGAGCAAGAAAAAGAATCCATTATTTGCATGAAAATGGAATAGAAACAACTCATGATGTCAGATCGTTCTATCCTACCACCACACTCATGATAGGTTCTTATAATCTCACTCATGTAATTGAGATACGCTTCCAGTCTATGAAGTACCGGCAATATGCGTGAAGAATACCACCAAATCGACGTATACATTTACCAGTGTGGTCAAGAGAGGGAAGATTGACCAAGAGGTGATGCCACTGCCATGTGTTTCAGGTGTACCAAAAGGAAATGTCAAATCAACTAGCTATGCACACAGGCAAGAACATAACATCACATGATTAAATCGATTATTTTGTTCTCGAAATTCGTTTTCTGAAAGTCCATCGACAAATTTTACAGAGTTAACTCCTTTATAATTACCATTAAACCAAAACGGATGCACAACAGTGAAGCTAACAGTATAATGATAGACAACTAGGTATTAAAGAGATATCAGGGTCAAATGATTATATGATATACGACGAACACTGGAGTGTCTAACTGACATATTTGATTTAGGCCATACCTAAGTAAAGTTCAGCGAAACATAGCCAACCTTAATTATATTATTCACCCACGGTTGACTGTCCCACATAAACGTCCATTAGGAGCGAGTTATAATGTAATGAAGCATACACTCAGCGGTAACACAATTATGTTCAATTGAATATTTTTATGGGATATATCCAATAATTAATACCCCATTAGCGAATCCGTTGTTAATGTTGTCAATTTCTGGCATCTCACAATTGGCATTGATTAACAGGCAGTTCTAACTTATCAAATTACAACAATGAACTATAGTATAACACTGGTGAAACGTATCGTTTTGATCTATTAGTTAACCCCATTGGGTAAACCAAAATACATCATCTCTTAAGCTTTATCAAATATTTCTGAGTACATTTGATTCCATTTACTTAACTAGATATACTCTATCCCCAGCGGAAATACCATAGAATTGGGTGTTTTCTAAGCTTCAAGGTTATTACACAATATGATGTAAACAATTCATTTACAATGGCATATATGTAGTTATGAAACATCCCGATCAGGCTAAGACTCATACGTTTATATGCCCAAACTATGACGCAACACTTAAGCATGCGCAGATCCAGAATTTTTTGTCAGAGGGGTCACAAAATACCCCCACTCCTTTAACCTAAGATTGTGGCAGGTACGATATACACTATTTGCCAAATAATTATATTTGGTGTACTGAACGTCAGGTTTTACTTAATAACAAAATACAGTCGTAAATTATAGGCAATCCTAGCCACGTGCTTTCACATTTTGGACAGACTGAATAGTACTTCATGCGAGGTCCTTTCACTTCATATTGTACTTTTACTAAATATAAGTATAAGGTAACAATAGTGTAGTTCGCTTTGTTTCATTTGTGGATTGTTTGCTAAACATGGTCAAAAAAAAAAGCAACAAGCAGCTAAAGTTATCAAATGAGCCAGTGCATGAGATTTCCAACAATGTGTCATTTGACATGTGTAGACTTGGACGAGCCTGTGCAGCCTCCTTTTAAGCTTAGAAACTCCAAATGGTGTTCAGTCAGTAGCTTAACTATCATAGAATACTCAAGCGACTAGCAAATGCTCTGATCAGACTGTGCGTATGCGCAGGCTGATCTGAGGCTTTGCTGGCCGCACATACCACATTGTTGGTAATCTCATGCATTGGCTCATTTGTTATTTCATATTGACACTTTCAACTAGCCAGCCTATCAGTTCTCTAGTTAAGAATGTGTAATAAAAATTGGCTTTTTTTATTTCTCAACCAAAACATACGTAGTGGGTACTCAAAAGAGCTTTCTCAATGAGACAGTCCCTTAGAGCATAGGAAACATTTTTTTTAATAATGAAAAAGTAACACTTAAAATTATGATTACCTAAACACATGCAGCCTGTATGAAACCCATATTTGGTAGCATAATGATTGGATAGATAGACGTGTATATATTTAAAGTCTCGCCCGAGCATTCCCTGTCAGCATACACAAAATACAGACGTAGCGAAAATTAGAAAACTTTTGTCTTCTATTGAACTTATTTTTGCAACAAACACAGATTAATTTTTAACGCGGAAAAGGTGTCAGAGATAAATCTGAGGATTATAAAACACACACACACATGCACATTCAGACCCTGACAAAGCCACCTACGTGCAGATTTTCAAAAGGATTCGAACAAACAGTAGATGAGCTGCCCACGCAAATACTGTCAAAGGAGTCCTAAACCACGCTCCTGCACCATGGACCATGAACTCAAAGAACAAACCACTGAACTCATGACGACTATATAGTATGTATCTTTGCCCTTTTCTAAAATAAGCGTGGCCCTAGAAGGCCCGAGGAGTGCAGGATAGATCGTCCCTTAATCCTTCCCCTAGGCTTATAGTTTTTACGTGATTTTCCCTCATTTTTTTCCGTTTTCAGGTATTTTCATGAATATTCAAATGAGATAATATTCATATAGCACCACTGGATGAATGGACTTGTCAAATTGTAACATTGCTTATATTTAAACATGCAACAATGGCAATATTAGGATGAAATCAGCCTATTTATATTTTTTTATGATTTTCCCTTATTTTTCGCGTTTTTATTAATATTCATGAATATGCAAATATGATAACTTGCATATTTGACCATGGAATAAAAGACCTATGTCTTAGCTTTTATTTAGTACAAATTTTAGTAATCTACGACTAAAAGCAGCTGAGATATCATTGATCTCGTACGTAAACACCCATTCGTGAACCACATTTTTAATGTTTTCATAAATATTTATGAATACGCAAAATAGATAATTTGCAAATGCAAGAAGTGGATACGCTATTATTTGGTATCAAGTTTAGTAGTCTAGGATAAGTAACAGCTGAGATATAAGTAATTTTGTAGGCAGACCCCCCCCCCCATTCTCAAATTCGCTATGGGTTGCTATAGAAACCATGCATTTTCACATAGCCCATACCAAAATTTTTTTAGGACACCTTCGTTTCGCATTTAGGGGGTCCCAATGAACAATTAGGCTTCCATGAAAAATTGTCCTGGGGTGCAAGGTAGCCTAAATTGGATCCCGGGGTAGTGGGTTAAATATTTTTAAAATATATTTTACTTCATCCTAGATTCTACACAAACAGAAATACGCAGATAAACGTAAGATACAGTGAAAGTAGAGCAAACGGCTCTCTGACCCTCAGCAATATTATTGCAAGGCTATTTATCAGTCACCCCTAATATTAACTGAATTGTTTCAACATAACCTAATAAACGTTTCCTATCTCACGGCATGTTACCTTTATCAGGTCATGATGACGTTGCACTTTTTGAATGACGTCGCTAATGACGCTGAATCAACACAAAAATCAAAAATTACGTCATAATCACTCGTTTGAAGAGTTTTTAAAAAATGGGTAAACTGATAAATAGAATACCAGGTTCGCGTCTTTTGTTATCAAATTTACCAGGCTCGGCTTTGAGAACGCATGTTGAATCGCTCTGCAAGCCTCGCGATGTCAACAAGCGTTCTCAAAGCCTTGCCTGTTAAACTTGATATCAAAAGACACTCACCTAGTATTCTCTATATATCACCCAAAGTACCCTACCACGACACCAGGACCAATACATAACGGGGGCACAGGTAAAGAACGGGGTCATAATTGCATACTTTCTCTCTGGGCCAGGTAGAACTTAACTGTCCTGCTCAGCTTCAGAAGCTTGAAATTTAGAATCTAAAATATAGATATGATTTATATATTATTTCAGCAGTGAATAAAATACATATTATATCATCAACCAATGTTGTATCCCCAACCAATATTCTTATTTTATTAATCAAGCAATTACGATTTGATCCAGTTACAGGTCATTCGACAGCTGCATTGCCCCCTCACTTCCCCATGCCCATGTAACTTGTAACTGGGTCAATATAAACTTGATTATAGGTTGGCTGCTGAACAGGGTCTTAATGTAGACCCTAATGAAACATGAAATATTATATAACTGTATTGAGCAAAAGTGTCTTCAACATCTCTCATAAGTTTTCAGTCAGCCATTGTGTTTGTATCCTCTAATCTTTTCAGCCACATTGTACCTCGCCTTTATTTGTTTGTGTGTGTGTTGGGGGGGGGGGCACACTGGTAAATGTATACGTCGATTTGGTGGTATTTACGGGTATTGCAGGTACTTCAAAGACCGGAAGTGGTAGATATTGGTGTTAATACTATATAGAAAAGCATGTCATATGCCTAAAGGAATATAGAATTAGATCATTTTTAAGTATTCCGAATGCACATGGCAATTTATGTAAGCATTTAGGAATAGATTCTATTTCTTAATGCTTACATAAATCGCCATGCACATACTGAATACTTAAAATGATCTCATTCTATAGTCCTTTAGGCATATGGCATGTTTTTCTATATAGTATTAACACCAATATCTACCACTTCCCGTCTATGAAGTACCGGTAATACGCGTAAATACCACCAAATCGACGTATACATTTACCAGTGTGGGGGGAGGGGATGTTTGTTGCGTTTGTGTTTTGTTTGTATGTTTTTTTGCTTTTCTAGGGGGGTCGGGTGAAGTGTGGTGTCCACCTATGTCACCTCACGGGAGGCTAATGATCAAATGGAATTCTTTGAGCTAATAGAATGTACACAGTTTATGTTCATTCTCATTTACAGACTGTGCTTTGTGAGACAGATCATGTTTTGTTTGTTTTGATTCTTTAATCTCAGTCAACATTTCTTCAGTTATGTTGGGACGGGTATTTCTTTGTTGTACCAGTACTAAGCAGCAGTGTCTCGCTCAAGGACACAATACGGTGACTCTGACGGTGGTAAGACGCGAACTAGCAACCCTTCGATCAATTTTGAGACGGGTAAAATTCATATGGGCACAGAGTCAGTCGACAAAAATTATTCGTAGACATGGAAAACAGCCCAAGGCTCATTTCCTAAACTTCATATGACATATGTTCAATCTTCTATATCATTGCTTATTCCGCTTTGGGATTATGTGAACTAATGATGGTCATTAGTAGGCTGCAAATGTGACACGTCAGGTGATAAATACAATTAAGCCGTTTCCAAAGCAATTTTATTGGCCACTTTGATCATGCTCAATTCCACATTGGTTTTCTATGTCTATTGAGAATATAGTAAGATTATTCTCCCTTGGAGACCCTGAACAAGATTGTGTGAGCAATTTTAATCATTTTTATCAGGTGATTACACAGTGATAAAAAGGAGTCTGAATACTTGTAAATAAGGTTCAAATGACTGCAGTTTACCGAGGGATAAAGAAAAAAAGTTAAATGCGCTCAAAGTACATAAAGGTGAAGTTGAAAACACCGTTTGGTGTCTCCAGCAACAAAGACAACTCTAGGGGTGTGATCTCAATACCATGAAAAGAGAGACGTAATCTTCAAAGTCCAGATAAGTACAGGCTAAGTATTAAATACAATTATTTTCTAGTCCATCCGCTTCAACATGTATGTATTTTGTGCGCTCAAAAGTAGCAAGTCAGAATCTTTGAGTACCCACAGCTGATACTTACTGCCACCATCTTGATGAAATATGTGCTATTGTATTTCTTGTATTATCTTATGTTGTAAACCTGAGACTAGTTGAAATCAACTTGGTTGTGAAATAAATATTTTACTACGCACTGGAGCCTGTTTGAGTTTTGGCTGGTGTAGGTTTAAGGCGGTGGGAACGTTTTTCTTAGTTCTTTGTTATTTTGTTGTTCTCATGCTGTCCTAATTTTGTGTCCTTTCTAATTGGCAATTATCCCGGTAATGGGGAGGCAGCTGATTGTTTTACTTATTTATTCATACTTGTCAACATTTTTTAGATTTTTTCATATAAAATATGTTGCGGATCCATTAAAATTCTGTCAGTGGCCGGGGTGTCCTGGCAAGATTTTTTAGTCATCTACGTATTTCACAGAGGGCCGTACGTATCTCCATCAAGGGGTCGAATTGCTTCTCGAGGGGATCCTTATCAGTGTTTCTAAGAAAACCTATAGCCAATTGTGATTTTTCTAGGGGGTCCGGGTCCCCTGCCCCACTCCCCTCCCCATACTGGGTGTTGTCATACATGGTCTTGTGAATGATGTAAAGACTGTATCTTGTTTTTATAAAAAGCTAACATTATGTGATAATTATGTTTGAAATCAGTGTGATGTCGGAAAACTGCATCAAGATGATGTAAGCATAATAAAAGACCTTAATACAGTCACCACATTGTGCACTAGGTCATATATAGCAACAAATATTCAAACAAGTTTAATTAATGAAATCAAACTCGTTGAACACAAAACATCATGTACTGTCTCATTGGCTGAACAATTTGTTTAACTTAAAGACATATATTCCGGTCAAATAGAGGTCATTAAAGGATTAACTGATAAAGGACAGTTTCAGAATCTCACAAAATTAAAAGGGCCCCAAGAGGGGACTTACCTGTATGCAACACAATTTCTTTCACTCAGATAAAGATCAATATGGTATCATAAATTACCTAATCCCTTCATGGGAATTCTTTATTGCCCATGTAGGGAAGTCATAATCACCTCATTATGACTGTCCTTTTGATCTGCCCAGCATGACCCATTGAGACAGTTAGAATGAGTGGTACCAATATTATTGCTCAATTTTTTATGTCTTTAAGCCTCACCCCTCTAGCTAACTGTGTAAATTTTTTAAAGTATTGGAATTAGTTTTCGCACAAACAATAAGAAGCAAAATCACATCCACTGGTCCGTATACAGATACATGTGCGCTGGAGTCTCGAACTGAGGTTACGTCTCTGTGTACACTTGGTGGAGCTTTGTGTGAGTATGGTAAGGCCAGACTAAAATGCCTGAATTATTAGTGCTGACTTTATTGATTCATAAGAAGATGCGAAAAAAATGCATATCTGTACATCCTTATGCCATTTTTTCTATATTTGAATAAATGTCATGATTCAAAGCACATGTACACTCACATGCCTTTATATAAGACCGTGTACCATTTTTTTATTTCTCAGCTAAAGCATAAGTTGTTGGTACTCAAAAGAACCGTCTCAATGAGACGGTTCTTTTGAGCACCAAAAACAAATGTTTAAACTGATAGGTAAGAAAATGTTCACAATTTTACGCTTAAATATTTTGTTAATCTAAATCCATGCTCATATATCTACCTGTTCCATCAGACATGTATTGTTTGATTTGATTCTTTACGTCCCACCAACAATCTTTCAGTTAAACAGAGACGGGTCTTCCTGGGTTGAACCAGAACTAAGCTGGGATAAATGTGTCTTGCTCAAGGACCACAACACAGTGACGCCGGTGAGGCTCGAACCCGCGGCCCCTCAGTCTCGAGTCAAACACTCAACCACTAAGCCACTGCGCTCCCTCATCAGACATGTAACGTACTTTTTCTGGAGTACCTGGGAATAGTAGTAATCTATGTACTGATTTATTAATCAGTGTCATTAGTATTTCCAGTTGAATCAGTATCACATGCCAAGCAGTTCGTGATTAAATTTCTTAAATGTTGCTCTCTTGGAGCTTGTAGATGACTAGATTATGAATTTTAAGTCACATAAAAAGTTCATTTAAAGTTCTACTGTATAAGCCAGCCATTACGATTTTGGCACTTATCAGATGATCAAACCAGCTAAGGCTCGTCGAAGATAAAAGTTGGATGATAGTGCCCCTCTGAATAGGGATGTAAGATAACGACTTGATGCACAGAATGACATTTATACCATTCATTCGGAACTGCCATCTGCCAATTCCGTGGAATCAGACCTCGGATGGACATCGAGGATCTACTTAGATAACGTGACGCTGACTTTACTTAACGTGACCGTCGCAGAAACCATGCCAACACAATAACAAGTGTGCTTGCAGCAAAACAAACGGTTATAGATAAACTTATGTTTTTCAATAAAATGTGACACTTTATTGAAAAATACATAAACTTCATTTATTCTGCTGATTAAACTTTTCGGGTAATCAGAAAAATGGATTTTAATAGGGCTGAACCCACATGCTACAGAACTAATTTTCCTTTCGCCAGTTCCTGCTAACAAAACAGCTTTTTCGTACATAGTTCTACGCTAAATGCGCTTTACGGACACCCGAGGCTTGATTCGTTTCTCGAATTGTGTCGGGCTTTCCCGATTGTAACACCATTAATACATGCTCTGGTTTATACATGTACTTTTTCTTACGTAATTTGTTGTTTTATTAGTGCTTCTGTTGGACGCTGGGGATCGAAAACACTAAACCAGTCAACCTCAGTAAGTTTGTACTACCAATGATGTTGGTAGAGGTTTGTGCGATGGATTTACAAGTTAAATGTTACATATTCATGTCAGCGGTTATATGTACATGTTATTGTAACGCTGCACAATCTGAATCAGATCTGCACAAGAGGCTGTTTAATGGATATAACCCTGCAATTATGCCGCGTTCTAATGACTCAGAAAAGCTTCTGGTCACCTTAGATATGCAGTTGCTATCCATAGAAGCAATTGACGAAAAGAAACAATTGTGTACCATTAGGGCATTCCTGGAGGTCAGATGGCGGAACGAAAAACTTGCTTGGAATCCAGAATTATATGGAGGATTACAACGGATTAATGTACCAAATGAAAAGATCTGGTTGCCAGATTTAGCTCTGTTAGATACTTATGATGGTTTAACAGAACTTGGACAAGAGGGTGGACATGCAGTTGTGGATTACACTGGTGATTTAATCATATGGCCTTATAAAATGTACACAGTTGGTTGTAAGATTAAGGTACGCCAGTTTCCGTTTGACACTCAAACATGCGTATTCGACTTCCTGCCATGGACAAATCCAACATCCTCTATAGACCTTCGCACATCAGACCAAGAAATGAATCGAAACAGATATACCGAAAATGGTGAATGGTGGTTAGGAACGATACATACAGATTATTATCTGCAACACTATGGAAATGATTCATGGGCCCACATCAAATACACATTTACTGTTAAACGCAAGTGGTTGTTCTACGCATTAAACATAATAACTCCCATTGTATGTATATCTATGCTAAATATAGTGTGTTTTATGTTACCAGCTTCCTCCGGAGAGAAAATAACGTTGTGTATTTCAACATTTCTTTCTTTGGCTGTATTTCTTACCATGATTACCAGTACGCTACCTGAATCATCCGACGAGATATCAACAATAGGCTGGTACGTCGGTTTACAACTTGTAGGTAGCGGACTGACAATCTTAGTAACTGTTATTTCCATTCTATTCTACACCAGGGACTCAACGGATTACATGCCACCTTTTGTTCGCTTTCTATGTAGATTATGCTGTCAAAAACATCGACAAAAGTTTAAAAAGGGTAGCTCAGTCAGTACAACGAAGTATACAGGTGAGAGAAAGATGAGTACGGTAAGCAACGGCGTCATGGTCTCCGTATATGAGTCTGATGTCACGTGGGTGTCCGCCTCTTATGCATTTGATCGTCTATGTATGGTTGCTGCGTTGGGTTGGCACATTTGTCTATTCATCGGTCTCGTGGTTGGTTTGAACAGTAACTAAGCAATTCAACTACTGTCGTGCCAACCAAGAGTGAAAGTGACGTCATATTTTTATTACAATTGTTAAGCAAAATAATAACTTGTACACTACATTTGAGCTATTGCGAATCGATAGATCTCTTGTGTATTAATCCTATCCTATGGATAGGATTGATACACAACTGATCTATCGATTAAAAGTCCCTGATAACTTTGTAAACAGAACATGACGTCATTGTCATTCTTTGCTGGCAGGACAGTACGTTTCACATTATTTACATTGTATTCACGAAAGCACAGTCTTCTTTTGTCCATGGGAACCCCGAAAGGTACTTTAATATACAGTTCAGAGTACAGGCCCTGGTGAGATGATACATATTGCAAAATTTGTAAATAGAAGATTGCAGTTTGCTTAACACAAGGCTTCTTTTTGTAAGAATGTGGCGCTACAGCAATTGGTAGCTAAATTCATTTTTGTGGAGTAAGCAACCGCTAGTGATTCGGGTCAGACTGTGCACTTGCGCAATCTGACTTGGATCTTCGGTGATCGCTTGAAATAGGCTACTCAATTATCGGAAAATGAGACTTCTATGTAGGACAATTGGTGTTTTTTCGCTTGTCTGGTCTGGGTGCTCAATTGCTGCAGGCTAACTATTACATAAATTTTAATCCTTGTTCTTGACAAACATCCACGTATTGTTTGTCAAAATTGACCCGAGACATATGAATATTCAATGACCTTTTACTTAGTCTTCGTGAATCTTCGTAAAAAGTGCGCTTTAGATTGTTGTACAATTACTAATCTGAAATGAAATTAATCACTTTTCCACGATAGCCTAGTGGATAGTCGAGTGTTTTTAGCACTCAAAAGATGTGGGTTCGAGTCAAGTAGCATTTAAGTATTTTTTTTTCTTCATTTTTTTTTATTTGCTAGTTTCGTTGTCTTTATTCTTGGTTTTGTGCACAACTGGATACATTTATTTGAATTTGGCATGCGTTTATGTAACAAATACAGCACCGTGAATAATTTCAATAAGCCTACATGTAATTAACTCTTTGCACGCTGAATACTTTTTGAGACTTTTGTTATCATCTGCTGACTTTTAATCAAAATTAACGTTTTCAAAAATTCTTACAGGAGCACTATCAGAGTGTCAAATGGTCTGTATCCAGATCAGAACCGACGTTCTGTTGGTACTGAACTGGGTCCAAACTATTTGCAAATGTTATCAGCTGACAAGGAAATAGCGGGGAACTTAGGGAATAATGAATACAAAAGCGGCTAAATACAAATGAAAGGTGTAAAGCTCATTACAAGATGACGTAAAATATACGAACAATATTAACTTTAAAACGAAAGCAATTTGACAATTATATAAAAAAAGGTTCCTTCCAAGTTTCGATCCAGGTATGCTTGATTTGTAAGTAGTCAACTAACCACTAGGCTATCAGACCATTTGCATTAACGGATTGACACTATCTTCATATTCTCTGTAAAAGCGTGACCAAGGTCGGAGTACTCCACGAAAACGCACGAATATCACGAAGATTTTGGCGAAAATTAATCAGTCTAAGGTCAATTTTGACAGACTATATAGACCTCTATAATGATTGCCGGTCCAAGGATAAATATTGATATTGTAATGCCGACCAGGAGTGACAGTGACTTCATGTTTTGTTTACAAGTTATCAGGGACTTATAATCGATGGACCGCTTGTGTGTCAGTCCGGTCCTCAGGATAGGATTAACGTTGGCTCACTTTAGTGTTTTATTTATCAATTCTAAACAAGGTATTACGTCGCTGTCGCTTTTGGTTAGCACGACAGTAGAACTATACTTTTTTTCTAAATGGATTACGGTTGGTAGAGTTCTTGCTCAATCGGGGTAGAGTTGCGTTGTTGAACAGGTTTTTATCGAGCATGGACTCCGGATCCATTTTGCTGTTGTTGTTTACAACTATTCATATCTATAGGTATTTTTGATAGTAGTTAGTCAGACTGTGGTGCTTTATTTACCCGATTGGACAACTTTTGGACACATTTCGTGCTTCTAACTGTGGGTCTGTTTCGTCAACCTACTCATATCGAGCCAGGACTCTATCCACAAAAATGCAATTGTATAGGAAAATAATCTGATAAATATATGCATATCATTTGTACGTTAACAAAGCCTAATCCACGCACCGAACACAAGCCTTTGTACATGCTTGTTTCGATAGTCTTATATCACCATGGGTAATAGTCTAGAGCAATGGCGTGCAAGCATCGGACTATTCAACAGTAAGTGTGTAATTAAGCAAAGGGTCATGGTTAAGGTGCCAATGGCTTTCATATTTTACTACATGTCTGAGCTGCTTGTTCTTGTAAATTATTATCATTTGTTTTTAACGATATCGTGTGTAATTTGTTTTTTAAGATAGTGCTTATCTTGTTACTCTTGGAGGCTGGTGACATAGAAATGAACCCTGAACCTGATACTATTAATAGCTCTCTTTCTATTTTACACAGCAATATTAGAAGTATACGCAATAAGTTTGATTATATAACAGAGAACTTTCTAGATTTTGACATATTATGCTTCACGGAATCTTATCTAGATGCTAACATTACAACAGAATCTCTGATTATGTCAAGCAAATATGATATTCCCTATCGAAAAGATAGAACGAATCATGGAGGAGGGCTGTTAATGTATTTGTCCTGCGGACTTGCACATACTCGAATGATAGATTTGGAGACATTCTGGAATGAGTCAATTTGGGTTGAAATTAAGCTAAATAGGGAAAGCTATCTTATCGGTTTATCTTATTTTTTATAGTCCGCGAACAGCAAATGCTGTCTTCTTTGACGCCCTTAACAAAAATATAGAAAAGGCTCTAGACATTACTAATAATATCATAATTTTGGGAGATATGAATGAAGATCCATTTAATCCCAATATGCATCATTTGAAAGATGTCTTGCTTTTTAACTCCCTTCACAATATCATATCTGAACCAACACGCCAGCTTGCTTTGTTAGATCCTATTATACTTCATGATGATATATCACCGTTAAATCAAGGTATTATTAAAGTACCACCTGATATAAGTGATCACTGTACAACTTATGTATACTTACCATTAGATAATCCTGTACATGGAACTTTCACTCGAAATGTCTGGATGTATAAAAATGCCAATTTTGAATTGTTCAACAAAAAACTTTCCGAATTTGACTGGTCATGTCTTCATCAGGATAGTGTAAATGAAGCTAGCTCCTTATTCACAAATAGTTTCATTGAATTTGCTAAATTATGCATACCTAGCAAACAATTGTAGGTCATGAAGATAACAAACCGTGGTACGATTCTGAAATAAGGAGGAATTTAAGGAAAAGAGATAGACTGAAGAAGAAAGCTATACAATCAGGTAACCCAAATGTCTGGAACAAATACAAACTCTTTAGGAATAAGGTAAATAATCAAAAGAAGCATTCTAAGGAATTGTTTTATAATAATTTAGATATTATTGTTTCAGACTTTCAAAATAGTAATAAACGTAAATTTTGGAAAGTAATTCGCCATTTTGTCAAAAATAACAAATCTGCATCTTGTATTCCTCCTTTATGTTCAACGCTTTCAAACGGTGACAATCAATGGCATTTCAATGATCAAGACAAAGCTAATTGTTTAAATGACTATTTTGCTTCTATCTCAACGGTCAATGATGCAGAAACCCAGCTACCTCCCTTTACTAAGCTTACTGATAACTCTCTTTCTCAAATTAACTGCACTGAACTCGAAATTGAAAATATTATTGAAGTACTCAACCCTAACAAAGCAAGTGGTGATGATTGCATAAGCCATAAAATGCTCAAGAGTGTGTCAAAAACTGTTTCAAAACCCCTCTGCATTTTAATGAATAGATCCTTTCATGAGGGAATATTTCCTGATATATGGAAACTTGCAAACGTTATTCCTATTTTTAAGAATGGAGACAAATCAGAACCCTCTAATAATAGACCAGTTGCACTCTTGAGCTGTATTGGGAAGCTACAAGAAATGATTGTTTTAAGAACATGTATAATTTTTAATAGATAATAATCTTTTATATCAATCTGGTTTCCTACCTCATCATTCAACAGTGTTTCAGTTAATCGACATCTTTCATAATATACACTGACCCAAAATGAAAACTTTACATAGTATTCAAATGTATATATTTTGATGATAAAATAAGTTTCGGGGTTAATTTTTTCGGTCATGGAATCTTCAATGCTTTATCGATGTCTCTGAAAAAAAATATTGGACGAAAAACATAAATTGCATCATTTTTATGAATAATTCAGTTCAGAGGGGTCAAAATGAAAAATTCTAAAAACAATTAAACCAGTCAAACAGATTTTTTAAGCAAGAAATTACTGACTGCGTGCTTTAAGTGATGTTAAAAAGACCATCAGTAACCAGCGTGGCCTTCATTTTTACGAATGCTTAGCAGAATACGTCGCCTCATTGAATTTACGTAACGTTGTATGGGCACGTTAGGGATACGTATGAAATGCTTACAGAGGTGCATATTGGAGTCATTTAACGCATCCATTTGATGATTGGACCTGACCCTCTGACCCAATTCATCCTATACATCTTCTATGGGGTTCATATCCGGAGATGAAGCAGGTCAAGGCAAGAGGTTGACGTAATTTTAGGATGGAATTGTATGGTTATTTACGTGTTGTGTGAGGCCTTGCATTGTCATGCCGGAAAATGCCAGGCCGTTATTTTGCACGAAATGACTAATTATCTTTAGAGCACGAGCCCCGTAAAGACGAGCAATAATGATTTCCGTTTAAAACGATTACGTGGGTGAGTTAACGTGTTTACGCGATAAGGACGTAACGTCGTTACACTTGCGCGACCCGGTCTTTGCACGAACTCTGACATACCCAGTTCTGTTGTACCGGTTCATAAGATAATGAATAGGCGGTCTAGAGCACCCAAATTGATGCGCGATATCATTTACCGTAGACCCCGCCTTGATTACGCCAATAACGCGGATTCCTTTGATCTTTTGAAAAACGTGCCGTCACTAAATCGAAGCGTTTTGTAACAATAAATTGTTTTTTATTACCAGGACTCAGGTGCAAATGTTTTCTGGTCGGTTTTAAAGCTGTTAATGACCCACATATTCCTCAGCACGTGCAGCGTACGAAACACGTTTTTCATGCGTTGACGCTTGAATAGACCTGGGATTTGAATAAAAATTGCATAATCGGTATCTGCGACGAAGTCTCGATAAGCATGCGTAAATCTTACAACGACATGTATACTAACAAAACAGTTATTCAAAGAAATAAAGTGTAAAGTTTTCATTTTGGGTCAGTGTATGTCAAGCTTTTGACAATAACATGTTTTCTTGTATTGTCTTCTGTTATGTGCCAAAAGCATTTGATAGAGTTTGGCACAAGGGTCTTCTGTTTAAGCTATGACAAAATGGCATCGATGGGAAACTCTTAGGGTGGTTAAATAGTTATTTAAGAAGGGAGGAACATGTGCTATACTAAGTTTTGAGAATATATGCTTTTTTTGATATATCTTTACAACTCATATTGACACCCACTCTTTCTTATAGATATTTTTTCGGTATCTTTGAGAAGTTGCATATCTATAAATCCATATAATTACAGTTTTTTTCTGACGATGAAGGCTAAACAAAGATACTTGCCTTGTTTGGATAAGGCGTACATGGTAATGGACAGAGGAAGTAGAAGACTTGGAGAATTGTTTACTTCGTGATCTTAAATTAGTACATCAGGGCCCGGAATTAAAATGCCTCCTTAAGTTAAGCAAGACTTAAGTTTAATATTGATATTTCAAAATGCTATATTAAATGCTAAATAAATTGCCTGGAACGATGTGGTATTTGAAGTCAAAGATATCATTGTGATCTTCAGAAAAATTAAAACTATTTTGATTTTAATCAGTTGTAAACGTTATTTTTCGCATCCTGAAAAATCAATACTTAACTTAAGTCTTCCTTTACTCTAAGGAGGCATTGTAATTCCGGGCCCAGGCCATTAGCCTTTAGTTAAGAGTTCGTAACAAAAAATTCTTATTTCTAAACCAAAACGTATGTTATGGGTACTCAAAAGAACCGTCTCGATGAGATGTTTCTTTTGAGCACCCAAAACATATGTTAAAGCGGATGGGTTATAAAATATTTATATTTTTACCCTCTTTTTTATCTAAACGTGTGCTTACTGTGCTTACACGTTTGACATAGCATGGCTGCTCATTCTGTAGCATATATGACAGGGTTACAACCCAGGAACCATCAATAGAATAGCTCATAGCCTAGTGCTTGTACTACGTGTAAGGAGATAATTTAAATTCTTTCAATTGGGCCACCTAACGAGAAGATCTGTTTTCATTCAATCATAAAATAGAGACCAACAGCGAGCTTATATATGAAGATGGAGGCATTTGATCGACTTTAATTTTTATCAAAATAATAGGCAGCGATACACTGTGATTCCCATTACCACCGTCAGAGGTCCTTTACAAAAAGATATGGCACTGTATTTTCACTATTTTGTCGCCGCTTCACAGTCAACATGACTGGTGTTTGGACGTTTTCATTAATATTCGTGCTCCAGGGCAAATATATAATTATTTGTAAGACATGCGTGGATCCAGAAAGTTTTGTCAGAGAGTGTCCAACTTTGATAACTTTTTTTTTTAATTTAGTTGATGAGAGGATCCAAATACCACTATAAGTGGGCCATCATCGGTCCGTCAGCGAAACGCCATTTAAATCAAGACATGTTTGATATGAGTAACGTGAGAAATTAACAAAAAAAATAAAACAAACTAAAATAAAAAAGAGCCTAATTCTCTACCACAAGGACTTGCATATATTTGTGAATTTAGTGTTTTGTAGTTCAGCAGATTAGTTGAGCTACTTGTATTAATACTAACACTCTTTCACCGAAAGGTGGTGCGCCGATTGTATGGCGGAATATAAATACAAAAAGAAAAGGAAAAAAATAATGTGTTGGCTTTTAAGGATTGCTGAAGATACTTTGTTTTGTTTTCAAACGGTTCATTGAAGATCAGTAAAAATGTTGGTTTATGGTCCATGTAGACTATCGAATGATTGCCACTATTTTAGAATGGTGTGACTTGTTAACTTGTGGCAATCGTGTGATATAACTAGCCCCAATGAATTCAAAAGAACTGACAGTTATATTCGAAAAATTGCTATTTACCGAAATCGAATAGATTTGTATTGTAAAAATCCGCCGTTGTTGAATAACTAGCCAGGTTCTGAGACGTCCCAATGTCAAAACGCCCCGAACTGGCCAATGCAAATAAAGCTGGTGGTAGTTATATGGACCACCGAGGGCTGTGAACTCAAACGGCAAGGTCATTCTGTCGGTCTGTCTCTCTGTATGCATGTGCGAGTGCGTCTAAGAGCGTGTGTGGCTGCCTGCATGCCTTTCTGTCACCCAGGGGGTGAGAGGGTTACTCTATTTTTTTTTATAAACTTATCAGAGTCCCCCATCCCCTAGGGTCGATCAATGTTTCTGTCTGTCTATCTGTTTGTCAGGCCTGGCATCCCATGTCCTGGTCTGTCACAAACATTCTTTCCTCTTTGCTTAAAATATGACTTGTTTCGAAAAACGATTTTAACACTTTTAATTATGCGTAGCGTAGATCATGCCTTTTGTGAAGGATTATACTTGTGTGATTTTAATAGGGAATCTATACAGTCAAGGGATGTAGTCCAAACATTTAAGGACATATGCTAGTAAATACTTCCCATGTTGAAATGTGTTCAATACTTTGCATACAGTTTGTTTTATGCATGGGCTCTCCATTTATGAAATAAAACGGATATGTCACCGCGCTTATTTTTTCAGAATCTCAGATGGAAGTTTTCAGCATTTGACGAATTTTCTAAAAATATAAAATAATAACACTAGTCCTAAATATCGAGCTAAACGGTTGTAATCTTCAGCCAGCTTCTTTCTTTTAACTTAAATTATTGCCCATGACCTCAAACCTTTTAGAAAATGTGCAGAGTTTATTTATTATCTCATGCCGTGACAAGATACTGCGTGACATATTTGGGCAATTGGTCGAAAATTGGGATTTGTTTTAAGAATCAATCTTGTATTAAAAAATATGATGTTGAAAATCTTAAAAATTTATTTTTAATTCATGGACTATTACAATAACTTACTGAAAAATGAAAAAAATCTGGGGTCACCGAACTGATTCTCTTTCAAGAGGGCCAAATTTAACCCCACCCCCATAGGTTTCATGCTTAATTCAATATAAAAAGTTCAGGAATGACCATTTCGGTCGTTTTGATGATGCCATTTTACTAGTTTTTGAAGCAATTTAGCATTAAAATGTTAAAAAAAAAGACAGAAAAACACACTGAATATATGTGCGCACCCCGGGAATCGATCCTGGTCCTCTGGCTTTGTAGCCAGACACGCTAACCACTAGGCCACGAGGTCAGGTTGTGCGCCGCTCTTAATAACCGTACAAATAGTAGACTGAGACTCAGCCACTATCGTATTCGTAACCAGGGTAATTGTGTACGTCGTTTGATTTCGACTGAGCTACATTTATCTGTCTTTAGTGCTGAGACGATCAGCTCTGATAAAATATCAATAGATATTTCGGACACACTCTAATCACTTTATTTTGTCAAGAAATGTCGGAACACCGATATGACATAAGAACATCAGAAAGCTATGTTGATCCGAATCCATTAATGGTCGAAAGACAGGACCCAGACAACTTTACCCGTTTCCAGACGCGGGAAAGGTGCGCATTTGAAATAGCCGCATATGTCTCTAATAGAACTTCATTATCTGACAGAGCTGCTTATATGGTGCGCCCAGCATAAAAAATAATACAAAGTGTAGTACTGTGCTACCTTATAGTGGGATGGGATCTTTAAACATCCCTACGGAAGATCTTTCGCGCCATAAGATAAGATTTTTTTTTTAAATTGACATTGCTCAGATTTTAGCTATCATTCTTTCAGCGTCAAAGTAAAAATCATAATAAAACTAATGAAAAAGTGCAAAAAATAAACATTTCCTACAGCTAAATCTTTTTAATAGATCAATTACCATTTCATGACATGTGCTTTCTTCCATACATGCTTTTCAGGTCAAGTGACGCAATAAGATCTCGGTCAATCAGATTACTCGTAAGAAAACACGAAAACGAAAAGGTAACACAAAGCGGAAGTCGCCAGCATGTGGAATGATGTATGTTTAGCAAAGATGAGTTTTCAAACTCGTGGACTAAATCCCTAGATAGACTAAGAGTAGTCACTGTACTATTGAACGATCATGGTGAGGATGAAGAAAAACTAATACGTTTGAGTGTTAGGAAATCTGTCCGAAAGAGATGACCAAATTCCCACTTCAAGACCATGTCTCTATTTGTACTTATAGGAACGAGCACACTATATTTATGTAATTGATTGTTTTCCCGATGTCTTAATGCCTGAGGCTTTTTGATTAATGATACGTACGCATTGGCGTAGCTCCAATTACGCAGTTACGCACATGCGTAATAAAAATAGTAACGTTTAAGGGAGGTCAGCTAATCATGTGGTAAAAGTGATTTTCCATATCATATGGAACTGCTCTTCCAGGAAAGAATTCGCTCCCTCTGGGAGAAAATTGTTTCCTTTAACAGGCATGAGAAAGTTCAGGATTTCCTGATTGAGCACTGGCATATGATTTATATAATGCCAGTTGTTTTTGCTGAAATTTATATTTGAACAAAGTTAAACTCAATTCTAGAAATAAATAAAGCATAAACTGACTGGTTTCTATTGTTATTTTTTGATTTTAAAACTTTAATAAGGAATTTAAAAATTGCTTTTCTCCATTATGGAGTCAACCGACATATTTTCCTGATTGATAATGGCTGACTGTTCTCATCCCTGCTTTAAGAGAAGTTCCCATTTTGAAAACGGACGCAATTGAAGAGAATCATAGCTTCATCCAGTAGTCTCCGTTTGATGTGCGTAACTTTTTCAGCGTTCTGGCTACGCCATTAATACGCTTGCACTTGGGGTCGTTTCATTGCAAGTCTCTGAACTGAACTGAACTTAATTAAATATAATGTTTTGCCCAGGTCATACGCAGATGGCATATGGTGAGGCTGATTTTTAAAGATTGCTTATGGCATATTGTTATCGTCAATATGATTACCGATTCCTCATTGGGATGGTTTGAACTATTGCTGGCTGTTTGGGGGCTGCAAGGTCGGTACGCTCGATGATGATAATAAGGAATTCCAAAGAGAATAATATTGACCACTTCTTACAATGAACAGTCCACACCAAGGAAAAATCGGATTTTCTGTTGTCCCCAGGATGTAATCGTTGCACCTTGTAGATTTTAAGTCCAATATGGGCATATTCTGAGCTGACTGCGCATTTGCAGTATCTATTTCGGGCACAAGTTTATTTCAAATGAGCCATGACATGAGATTTCCATCAATGTGGTATATACGACTAGCAAAGCCTCGGATCAGACTATACGCGCAGTCTGATCAGAGCCTTAGCTATTCGCTTTGATATTCTATGAGTGTTAAGCTACTGACTGAACATCATTTGGAGTTTCTAATCTTAAAGGGAGGCTGCACAGGCTTGTCTTGTCTGATTCTACACTTGTCAAAATGCCACATTGTTGGAAATCACATACGCGGGATAGCGGCTCAGATATCTATTACAAAATCATTTTCATCCAAAACTTTCTCACAATGTTGCTAAAAAGCGCCATCTTGGGTTGCAGCAGACATTTTCAAATTTTATCACTTGATATTTCATTAGCAGGCGATTCGCTTGAGATGTCAAATCCTTATTTCCCCAAAATTAAGAAAGCTATCACTAAATACTGTCGTCTGCTGCAGTCGTGGTTGGCGCAGATTTTGGCTATCAGAAATGTACAGGTATGCAGTTAAACAACATGTCATGTTTTTGAAACGTATATATCTGTATATGTCTATAAGTCGGTGATCAAAAAGGGTCTTTGAATGTCGATATCATGCTATAATCTCACCCCTAATATTAACTGCATTTCAACATAACCTAATAGGCCTATACGTTTCCTATCTCACGGCATGTTACCTTTATCAGGTCATGATGACGTTGTACTTTTTGTATGACGTCTCTAATGACGCTGAATCATTACAAAAATCAAAAATTACGTCATAATCGCTTGTTTGAAGAGTGTTCAACAATGGGTAAACTGATAAATAGAATACCAGGTTCGCGTCTTTTGATATCAAGTTTACCAGGCTCGGCTTTGAGAACGCATGTTGAATCGCTCGGCAAGCCTCGCGATGTCAACAAGCGTTCTCAAAACCTTGCCTGGTAAACTTGATATCAAAAGACACTCACGTAGTATTCTCTATTTATCTGCCTGTTTCATCCGGTTCATCATCAGCGGGATAGTGTGCCTTTTCTAAAGTACCTGACCATTTACATAATATAATCATGTAATAATAAGCACATATCATATGTACTGATTTATATATCAGTGGTATATATTAGTTCCATTGGCTTATTCGCGCTTTACTTCTAGAAGACTAGGAGGAAAACATGTGCAGTTTTGAAATAGACAAATTTTACCGGATTCTACCGAACGTCCAGATAAGATAGATTTAAAGTTTGTGAGTGCAATTCGTTTTTTTAAAGCTGCATAGTCTGCAACTTTTGATCCTCTAATTTTACAAATATTTTTTTTATTTTTCAAAAACACAGTAAAAATACTCAAATTCAGGTAAACATTTTACCATTTTCGTAAATCTTAACAAGTTATCACTATCAAAACAACTGCTTTTATGTTAAAATTCAACGGTCTAGAATTATTGGAGGGACGCAAATAATTACCAACAAGAGAAAAAACCACCTATTTGATAAGAAAATTTACTTTTCCATGCAGTTTTCAGCTGTACTGGACATTTTTATTGTGAAAACATAGCTTAATTCTACTTTTACAAATGATTTAAAAAGAATATAATTTTTTTCGAAAAATGTTCATAGTTACAGAGTATGCAGCTTTAAAGGATTGAAATCAAATCGAAGTGTAAAACACTCTAATCAAGTTCAGCTTTGAGGGCAATGGTAGACAGCAACCGTGCAGCTTAACACCGATTCTAAGATTACAAGATTGGATGATTATAATGTGATGCATGGTTTGAAAAACAAACATTCTTCTGGATAAAGTTTAGAGAACACTCGCAAAATATCGACAGAAACTTAACTAGTCGTATTACTTGACGTTTCGCTTACTGTAAAGGCGGCGCCTCATGAATGCGTAATTAGGACTAGTCAACCTTAGGCATATCATCTTGTGCCACAACCTCAGTCATTATTTAGTCCTTAAAACGCCAGCAAAATAACTGCATCTGAAAATGTCTATTTAACATGAGCAGGGAGTCAAACATTGTGTACCCAGACCAGACTGCTCCTACAGGAGCAGTCTGAATGGACTCACACTGTTTATCTATGAGGCTTCAAATAGTTTAGTGGACGACAAATAACATACATTTTGTGATTATGCGCTTTAAGGGTTAATAAATGTGAGTTCAATGTGTATACGGTTAGGATTTTCATGAAATGCACGCACGTTTGCGCGGCTCAAAAAGCTTATTAACCCTTTACCAAATTATAAATGAAACCTAATTTCCCTTCCTTAGCAGATGAAATAGCCGAACCACACCCAGATATGAATATTAAAGTTGCCGCCTTTACAGTAAGCGAAAAGTCAAGTAATACTCATAAAGTATTGAATAAGATGAAGGCATACTATTTAGGTTAGCGTGGACGTTTATAGAACGACTTAATGCTTATATTAGTAAAACGACCAAGTGGACTGATTTATGTCTATTAACAATTCTTTTGTTATTTATTCTATCTATTGTTAAAACTCTGCTCTATACATTAACCAGCTTCAGTTTCGATCGTGTTACTTAATTGACAAGGGAATGGCAAGATAGTTGACGGTGCTTCCGTTAGGCGTTGAAAATCGAACCTCAAAGTTTAAAAAAAACAGCATCCGTTTGAAGCTTGTCTGTTGTGCTTATATAAGTAAAGAATAGTGCGATGGATTTACAAAATAAATATTGCTTATTCATGTCAGCGATTGTATGTACATGTTATTGTAACGGTGCTCTGTCTGAGACAGATCTGCACAAGAGGCTATTTAATGGATATAACCCTGCCGTTATGCCGCGTTCCAATGACTCTGAAGGACTTCTGGTCACCTTAGATATGCAGTTGTTGTCCATAGAGGCCATTGATGAAAAGAAACAATTGTGTACTATAAGAGCATTCCTGGAAGTCAGATGGCGAGACGAAAAACTTGCTTGGAAACCAGAAATATACGGAGGATTAAAACGGATTAATGTACCAGCCGAAAAGATCTGGTTGCCTGATTTGGCTCTGTTAGATACGTATGATGGTTTAACAGAACTGGGACAAAAGGGTGGACACGCAGTAGTGGATTACACTGGTGATTTAATCATATGGCCTTATAAAATGTACACAGTTGGTTGTAAGATTAAGGTACGCCAGTTTCCGTTTGACACTCAGACATGCGTATTCGACTTCCTGTCATGGACAAATCCAACATCCTCTATAGACCTTCGCACATCAGTCCACGAATTGAACCGAAACAGATATACCGAAAATGGTGAATGGTGGTTAGAAGCGATACTTACAGAGTATTATCTGCAACCCTATGCCGAAGACTCGTGGGCTCACATCAAATATACATTTACTGTTAGACGAAAGTGGCTTTTCTATGTATTAAGCATTTTAACTCCAATTGTATGTATATCTATGCTTAATATAGTTTGTTTTATGCTGCCAGCATCTTCAGGGGAAAAGATAACACTGTGCATTTCAACATTTCTCACTTTGGCTGTGTTTTTGACCATGATTACCAGTACGCTACCTGAATCCTCCGACGAGATATCAACAATTGGCTGGTACGTCGGTTTACAACTTGTAGGTAGCGGACTGACAATCTTAGTAACCGTTATTTCCATTTTATTCTACACCAAGGACTCAAATGATCGCATGCCGCGAATTGTGCGCTTGATGTGTAGACTTTTCTGTCAGAGACATCGTGAAAAGTTTCAGTCAGGTAATTCAGCCAGTAGAAGCAACAAGAAAAGATCACTTGAGGACAGAAAGATGAGTACGGTCAGCAGTGGCGCGACGTTGTCCGTGTACGAGTCTGATGTCTCTTGGGTGTCTGCCTCGTATGCATTTGATCGCCTATGTATGCTTGTTGCTATGGCGTGGCACATTTTTCTTTTTATTGGCCTTGTGGCGGGATTCAACAGTAACTGAAATTTAAATTGTTTATCTATTTTTGTATCGATTTTAATCTTTCTGTCGGTCCTGGTCCAGGTCCAAACTGTTTGCAAAGGTTTTCAGCACACAACAAAAGTCACCGTTAGCAAGCAAAATGTTAATAAAACTGAACTATGTTGCATTAAAACTACGCTACATGCCAATCACAATGAAATCGTGAAAACATACTTAATACTTTAAATCTCACTGATACCCTTAAATTTCTATGGCATCACATCATGTGTCTCCACTGTTTGTTTATTTGGAAGTTTAATACTTTGGCTGTGTTTCTAACTATTGTCACCAGTACGCTACTTGAATCACCAGAAAAGTGGATTGATTATTCTGATTGCATTGGTCTTCTTTTTCAGTTTACATGCGCGGATCCAGAAAGTTTATTCAGAGGGGGTCCAACTTTGACTTTTTTAGTTGCAAGGGAATCCAAATAAAATACCACTAAAAGCGGGCCTATGATGGCCCAACATTGAATGATGGCTTGGCAGTTCTGTGAATTTTTAGGGGATCCGGACCAGTGTTGCTAGAAACCCTATATTTTTGTGATTTTTCAGGGAGGGTCCGTACCCCCTGTCCCCCCCCTATGGATCCGCGCATGCCATGTAGCTGTATTTTGTACGCTTTATGGGTATATTTTTGTTGTCAAAGACATCGTGTAACTTTGTGCCTAGTAGGCCAGCCAGTAAAAGCAGAAAGAAAACGTACATTGATGAGAGAAATTTGAACATGGTCAGGAATCGCGCTAGGTTGTTCATCTATGAATCTGATGCCACGTGGGTGTCCGCCCCATTTGCATTTGGTCGCCTTTTTATGGTGTTTGCAGTGGGGGTATCACACTTCTCTATTTATAGGAATCGTGGCCAACTTTTGAAATTAGAGAATTAATGTGTATTTTGTAGCCACAGTGAAATACTGCTAAAGGACACGACTAACAGAAAGACACGACACACTAAAATGATGAACAGTGCAGACCAATATTAGATATCATAGAATGTAGCATCTTATCAGGATCTGTACTATTTGTGCATTTCAACATTTTCGCTATAGTCATGATTCTGACCATTATTATCAGTACGCTACCTGAATTATCAGACAAGCTGGTACGTCGGTTTGCTACTTTCAGGTAGCGTAAAAAACTTCTAACATGGTTTGTTACCTTGCATACTATCTATTAGCCTGGGTTCCAGTCTGATCATGTTTTCTTCTTTTTTTGTTTTTCCGTTTCTTGTTCAAAAATGTCAATATTAATCGAAATCAATAACGGACTACCGATATCTTTGATGTGGTATCTTTTTATTCTCTTAATTTTTAGAATATTAGCATAGAAAGAAGATATTGCCACAATATTGACGACTGGACCCAGGCTAACTATTTATCAGTTAGAAGACTTTGCCCATGCAATTTTGTCAGTTTAAATGTTTGTTCGTGTTGGTATTTCCACATGTACTGATTGCATTATGGGACAATAAACGTACAGAAAAGTCCGTACATAAATCTTAGTTAATTAATTATTATTTTCCGCATGTATACTGTTAAATTCATTTCTTTTGTTGCAACGAACTTACCCATTATTATCATACAAAATATGAGGTTTGAAAACGTGTAAACACAATCAGGAAATGCACATCCACAGATCACAAAGTAACCTTGGTTGCCATGAGTTGGTCTAAGATCTATAATTGTAACTTTTCCAGGCTTCAATGTTATGAAACTTTTTTCATGCTCATGAAGTTTATCCTGCTTATAAACGTTAAAATGTCCACAATTGTTGTCATTTAAACATTTATGAGCAGGCCAAATGCAGGGGTTTTAAACCAAGAAATGTCATTATTTTTCAGCATTTTAGTTTTTAAGAGCGAATACAATTACATGCTCATTTGAGCTGAGCATGATAAAAGTTTTATAACCTCAGGGCCTGGAAAACTCACAATCATAGACCAAAGACAACCCTATGGCACCCAGGCCTCGAGGTTATAAAACTTTTTTTCCTGCTCAACTCAGCTGAGCACGATATTCATCATGCTCATAAATGTAAAAATGCCAACAATTGTTGGCATTTTAACATTTATTAGCATGATAAATACATCATCTGAGAGTTTGAAGTGAGAAAAGTATTTATTTTTCACCATTTTAGTTTTTATGGGCAGTTGAAATTTCATGCTCAGTTGAATAGAGCATGAAAAGAGTTTTATAACCTCGGGGCCTGATTGCTATATATGATATGCAATTGGCCATTTCTGGAATTTGTTCTGGACGCCATGGGTTGGTCTGTGATATTTAAGAAATGAATTCGATTTTTGGAAGGTTCGAGGAATCATGAATACTTCGGGTCTCTTGCAAAGTAAGTGAAGCCCGCACGTTAACTTAGCAAGAGACCCGAGGTAATCATGATTCCATGAACCTTCCGAAAATTGAATTTATTGCTTATATTTAAATTTCATTATAAATAACTAATATATAAAAATAGAATATCATACATTGATTCTCATTTATTATTGAATTTATTAAACGAGTTAGGGAAAGAGATAAAACACGACGATTGCTCAAAATTGTATCGCTGTTTCGCATCGAGTTTAATAAATTCAATCACAAAGGTGCATGATTGTTAGATTTGTTACCATATGAAATAAAAATTACTAAGAAACCACGCAAAAACGTTAGGATTTGTCATTATGCACACAACGTTGTTAAGGGCGACATTACATCACAGGGGTGGGGGTACTCTGATATTTTCATATGTACGTAGGCTCGGGTCATTTTTTGGGGTTCAAATTTTTGAATTTCAATATTTTTGGGTTTTTTTAGAAAAATGAAATTTGGGGGGGTTGGGGGGTTGAAGATTTGGTGGATTTTGTTTTTTTTTGAGGGGTCATCAAAAAATCGGACTATATTTAGGGATCATTTCTATGCATTTTAAGGTCTTTTCTTAAGGTCAAGGTACAGAATAGGGGATATTTTTTGGGGGTCGCTTAAATAACAAATATTGTTTTTTGGGGTGTTAGAAATTCCTGATATATTTGGGGGGTGATGGGTAGATGCTGGGTCCTAGCCTACGTATGAAGAAAAAATGAGAGTATCCCCCCCCCCCCGTGGGCATTACATAACCTTACTAAATATTTCAAAAACTGGTGGTTTATCGATTTCAATACACATATAGCGTTACATAAATCATATGATTAGCAATCTTCCAAAGCCTGAGACTAACGAAAAACTTTATAAGGCGTTTGATGTAGCAGACATCACTAAAATACGTACATTGGAACATACTAGGCAGTTAGCTATGTCAGATTTATATTCCATGGGTGACTCTTTAACTCTATGGCTAAACACGAGTTAACATCATTATGATCAGGAAAGGTCATTATCCACAGATCACCAACTACATGTAACCAATGTCACAAGGGAAAGTGCTAATCCAATGTTCACATAGCAAATGCAGTGTAAAATCCAAGGACTTTGTAAGAAGGACTTCAAAAATATTATACAGCAGTTTTCTTCAGTGACAACAAAACCATGAAAATACTGATTAACAATTCAAAATTCATTTTCACAATTGCTAGTCTAAAACTGAGTAAATGGAGAAATTGTTGGAAAACGATTACAAAATAAGTATGCCTTTGTTTGGTATCTAAAACTGAGTAAATGGAGAATTGTTAGAAAATTGATATGCCTTTGATTGGTATCTAAAATTGAGTAAATGGAGAAATTGTTAGAAAGCGATTACAAAATTGATATGCCTTTAATTTGGTATCTTAAACTGAGTAAATAGAGAAATTGTTAGCAGCAATTTCATACTGATTTTGGTCTCGATAGATAGGGTTAAGTCTTACACAAAACGCTAATATGCAAGTACTTTTGAAGGCAGGTTTGATTTTTCAAGGACTTTCAAGAAAGCCCTTCATTTTTCAAACCTATGTAAACCCTGTAATCCGAGACGGACTTTGCTTGGCACACGGATCGTTTTGTTGGTTTTGTCGTGCACTGACGCATGCCGCACTGACACATACCCCGCCCGCCCCCACCACCTCCTCTTGGAAAATCACAAGAGGATATAGGTTTCCCTAGATATACTAGAACAGACCCCCTCGAGAAGAAATTGGACCTTTTGGGTCCAACCTTGTCAGAACACCCCCCCCCCCCCCCCAGGACGGAATTTTCTTGATCTGCCCATGTTACTTAACGATGGATATTTTCACAGAGGACCAATAATCTGTGATATAATACTGGCATTAACCCTTGGCTATGATGTAATATATGCGGGATAAGATAAATATATCACGAGGTCAATGTTCATTTTCTAGTGCCTAACTGGCTGATATAAAAGGAAATGGGATGGCCATAAGCTAAACTAAAGAGATTACTTAAATGGCAGAATACCCAAGGAGTACTAGATTTTAGAATCTAGCCCACAACATTTAAGATGCCCCCTCCCCCCCCCCCCTGTATTTTCATTTGGAGCATGCCCTACTCCCATTAGAAAAAAGAAAATGCATACGTGTTATATTTCCATTACACACTTATTTAAAGCCCTTTGCTGTAACCAATCTGGACATACCTATTAATTATTTAGAACTGAATAATCAGATTGTGGAATTATATGCATGGCCAGCTATTTAACCGATTTATTTTAATGTGGTATACTTCAGAAATTATTCAATAAGAGCAATCTAAATACGCATTACCTAAGGCATACATTTTTAGGAAGTGGGGCCATGAGTGCAATGCCTTTTGATGCTACATTGGAATCACATTCCAAGTCCTTAAATGTTGGAATATGACCTTTCCGTGACTCTGAAAAGCAAAAAACATCGTGACTTTTATTTTACACTGGAAAGTCCATAATTTCGAAGCATTAATATTCTTTAGATAAGGTTTGTAAGATATGGCAAACCAGACGAAAAACCGGGACGACAAACACCAGGTGAGCCTTTCATCACTAGCGCATCAATTTGACAAGCCTACAAGCCGAAAGTAATTTGTCTCCTAAACTTTTTTAATATCCGTGGACCTGGATGATTGTGGGTCTGAAAAATGCTGACAACAATTTTAAGCAATTTTATCATCAGACCATGATACAATTTTAATCACGGTAAAGCTTTCCATCAAACAAGAATGACCTCAAACTGTCGTTACCGGACATGGAGAGACATTTCTGATTTTCAATTTTCATTCCAATAAATCACTCTCAAACACACCCATCTCCATCTCTCTTTACTGAATCCCTGTAATGAATGTACAGTCGTTACACAATGTATGCATTAATACCATGTTTTGTCTAGCCTAGCACCAAACGTCTCAGTATGCAAATCGGCTTAATCTGAATTATGGATGACCCGTGATGGCTTGTTGGTCCCAAAGCTTGTCAAGTTCAAAAGATCAATGCTGTGGTCAATATATAGCTTTGTTAATGACGAGAGGTAAGTATGTACTGGAAAGAAAAAGAAACACGTATAAGGATGATTCAAATTGCGTTTTTATATCCAAACAATTGTTATGAGGTAAAAATTAAGCATTTTTTTGTAAATTATTTTTGGCGTCTTTATACTAAAATTGTGTCATTTTGTAAATTTCCTTTTTTAAAATGTGTTCCTCTTTCCATTACTGTTGTGGTTGCTTTATCTTTCATTAATTCGGCTGGTGCAGATGTATGATAAAACCAAGCTAAAGAAAGATTATCCTCTTTCTTAGCCCTTGTCCTGCTGAACCCCAATTTTCTTGTTTCTTGAAAACACTGTACATCCAAATCAGTTGACTTCTGATTAAGCCATCTGATCAGGATCCACATTGTTTATGCTCTGTGAGTTTGTACTTACAACTGGAAGGCTGCATGTTATAGGAATCCGAATGCTGCATGTTAACAGAAATAATGTAGGGAGATGTGTTGTGCACAAAATAATATTCAGCATGACAAGAGTTAATAAACGTTAATAAAGTCATCTATCAAGCAACCAGCTTATCTTTATGGAGTGGATTGAGCCATTATAATAACATTATGCAGTCTAGTTAAGACACTCATATATATCAAGGGATATCACATCTTGGTTAATCTTGATAGTTTATATGATTGTCAAACTTTATTTGTTGGACATGCTAATACTGCACCAAAGATAAGTTGGTTGGTCAATAGCTTGAAAATGGGCGTGTCTTAAGTCTCCAGTTAGAGAGAATTCGGAGTTTTGAAAAATGTTTAGGGAGTTAGGAATTGCCAACTGGAATGAAAACATATAGTTTGGAGTCAGCCGACCTCATATATTATAAATCTATAAGCTTGGACTTTACCAGCGACTTATATTCTTCAAACTTTGTAAAATGGTTTTATGATGCAATTTGGAACTGCCAATGTTGTTATTTGCTGAATAGAGAAATGATAAATCAGGAAAGTTAATAAATTAGAGAACAAAGAAATTCGTGTATTCTGTCTCCCCGTCTTCCCAAAATACAGGAACATTCAAAATACGCGTCCAAGAGCTTTTAATTACTATATAAATGTTAATCAGCAATCAATAACCTATCGAATTTGAGAGTCAGCTGTTCTTGAAGTTTATCACAGTAAATACATTTCACGCCTGTCGTCAAAAGAAAGCTAGGGTCACAATTTTGTCATTCACGATTCAATATTGTGTATGTCGCATCTGTCGTATTCAAGCCTTTGCAAATTCTGGAGCCCAATGCACCAAAGACGGTTCATTTTGGCAATATTGAGTAATCCCTCCCCTATTTGAACATAATTATTACGTAATTCCTCAAGACATGCTTGATTAAAGAATTTCTAGCGATAAGGCAGGCTATTTCCCTAAATAAGACGTTTGTTTCATTTTGTTGAAATAACGACTGGAGACACCAGACACGCTAAACAAATACATATAGACGAGCCGTCTATGTACCCTTTCCCGCTAGTTTGTATATTTAAAATGGGTTTTCCTAAATGCATGTAATATATCTACTTCGTTTTGAATGAAAATTTATTTTGATCATCAACTGTGCTCGCTATTCAGTAACATGTGTGCGAAATAGACCGTTAAACTAAGGTAAACAATCGCCCTACATTTATCACGATAGAGTATATTTATACAGTTGATGTACAATAAAAACGCCCATCTTGCATATTGGTCTATATTTGTTAGATTATTGATGTCTTCTTTCGCTTATACAACCCCTTCCTCCCCCTAGACCCAAGACGCCCTTTACACATGTTGTATATTTATATAATGGCGTTCAATTGTCCAAAGGGCATCTAGGGTCTAGAGGGGAAAGCATCTAAAAACAAAATGAAAGACACCAGTTTCATCTTTTCATTGACGAACATCACAATTTTAAGCATATTTCGTGCGCATGCGCAGAAGGAATAATGCAAAACTTTGGAAACGAATGGCATTTATATCCTGAATAATTTAGTACTTATACTTTTTGAAAACCTATAATGGATTTACTAAACTTCTGGTCTGATCGACACCCAGTATAAAGACGTAAAATGAGGGGTGGAAGTAGAAAGCGCAAGTTTTAAAGGGTTTGTAAATGATGGATCGCTTTGAAACGTATTTTGATGCTAACTACACATATGATACAGCCCAAACAGACGAATTTGAAAATCATTAGGGCTATTTGAAAATTTAGCTTTTGTAATCATGTCAACTAGGGAAAATATAAGCCTTATCGCTAGAGCTTCTTTGTACTTGTAGCCGAAACAGCCCTCGTGAGCTGTCAAAGATTTTTGATAAAAGCTGTAATTTTAATTTTGATGGGTATGTAACCCAACTTGCTTCATTTTCATGCACGGATCCAAACGTTTTGTCAGATGGGGTCCATCTCTGACAACATTGATCAACGGTTTACACCATTTTTTGTTGTTGTTGTTGTTTTTGTGTGGTTACTGTAGTTGATGAGGGGAGGAGAGAGGATCCAAATAACACTAAAAGCGGGCCTTCGTCGGCCCACCAGCGAAACGCCATATAAATGGCGTTTCGCAGGCGGACCGTTGATGGCCCAACAATGAACTTTGTGATTTTCCAGAGGATCCGGAACAGTATTGCTAATGAAACCTATAGCTCTGTAACTTTCCAGAGCCCCCGCCCCCACCCCCCGCCGGCCATCTCCCTTTGGATCCACGCATGATTTTGAATAAAATTTCGCATGATTATTTGGCAATAGACGTGAGGTGCTTTTTAATTGTATTAAAATGACGCATTAATATCACATTCGTTTATATGCTTCATTGGGTGTACATTATATTCCAAGGGTTCTGTCCCTCAGCATAGTCTTTAAACCATACAAATTATAATAAAACCTTTATAATTAGCATACTTTGGTTGAAACAGTAAGAATTTCATCACGATTGCTTTATAACTACCGTAAAATGGGAAATTTTCGCGTCGTCCAATTTTCGCTGTATTTCGCGGTAAGTCGTGAACCGCGAAAATTAAAATCCGCGAAATATTTTCCAAGTTTGATCAATTGTATATTTGCCTTACAGAACAACAATTTGCGCTCATAGAACACCGTTTTTCATTGACTGGCCAGCGTAGTTTATAGGTCAAGCTACATGTTTACTAATAAATCAATCAAAGCCCATCATCGTGAGCGTTCAACCATTACACAAAAGACCGCTTGGACAAGCTGGAAAGATAATTGATTAATTACCCTAAAATACACCTGATCATTTATACAATATACAATATATATATATATATATTCAGACTTTGACCAGTGATTGTCCGCAGGTCCGTATGTGTTCACATATTTTGCAAAATGTCTATAATTTACTTTCAAGCGTGTTCACATAATTATTGAATAAATGGTTCTATTAAAAAGTGATTGTTTTGGCGAGTAAAAGACAATGTCATTGCATTGCCAGTAAAAGTCGACACTTTAAATGTACTGCTATTCTATGGTAGTTGGAACGATTTATAAAAATACTTCCACATTGCCCCTTTTCTTTTAAATTCTATCAATTCAGAAGCAAATGGAACCGCTAAAACTTTATACTTATTTGGTCACATTTTGTAATATTTACCAAGAAGTGCCAAGAAAAGACAAGTCAAGCTCTTTTACCACTATAAATACAAGTACATCAACACAAAATGGTGTTTATTGCAAAAATACCCTCTGAGGCTTATGCAATAAAAGTCAGATCTGGCCAGATCTTTGGTAGCTCGATTCTACATGACATGAACGGCAAAAGTTGTCCATATGGCACGTAGACGTGAAGTGGTGCCAATCACGACTGCAGCAGGCGACAAATTTTGGGACATCTTTCCTTATTTTTGAAAAAAAATAAGGTATGTTATTTAAAGAGATATCGTGAAATATAATACCGTATTTGTTATTTTTGGAAAAGCAGCAACATTTGAAATTGTCGTCTGCTGCAAATTATAGGTGGCGCTTAATGGGTTAAGGTTACATGGTGTGCACTACAAGTTGTCGAATCTACTACCATTTTAATGTAAATATGGTGCACATCAAGCTTTTGTTTTTGTTTTTGTTTTCTTTTTATTTCCTCCTTGGCCATCGTTTTGCGTTTCCTACTGTAATGGTCGTTTGCTAAATTAAACACTATGCAAGGGTGAAAAGTCATACTCAACTACCCTTTTTCCATAGAAAGTCAGCCTAAATTCCTTAATTATGTTATTTATGATGGCTTCTTTGAATTATTGTAGTATATCAAAAGACCATCAAGAAATTAAGCATGAACTAGTTGATATTTGTAGGCATACTGCAAGTTTAAAAAATTGAATTTCTTGTTTTGAACTTTCACCAATGAATATGCCCTACTGTTATATTATTTTGCAAATTCTACCAGATATCTCTTGTCTCTTGTTGTATGTTTCTGAAACATTAATCCTAGTGTCATGTGTTTACCTACTTTAACTGATGTGTTCTGCTGTAGCCTAGGTTCCAGTCTGATCATTTTTTCTTATTTTTTATTTTTCCGTTCCTTGGTCAAAAATGAAATGATCAGCATACTTCCCCTTTTTGTTCTGCAATCACGTTATTCTGCTAACTAAGCCAGTTCGGTCTACTGCTCAAGTTCCGCGATTTCTTCTGATGGGTTATGTCATACTGTTGTTTTATTTTGTTTTGCTTGTTGCGTGTGGTTCACGTGTTCCGAGGGCTTAAGGTGACCATTATGGTCGGTCTTCGTCCAGCGTCCCGTACGTCGGTCATCGTCCAGCGTGCGTTGTCCATATTTTTTCTTGAAACCAAATTTAAAATTATTTCACACGAATGCGCCCTATTATGCCATCTATTTAATTTGCACAAACAAAATGTCAACCAGAGCTAAAAATAGAAATATCTTCAAACGATAACTTCCTCCTGAACAATTCACCCAAATTCAAAATAAGTTCACAGAAGTGTTCCTCATCATGTCTATTACCAAAATTGGTCAGACGGTTTCGTTTCGCTGTATAAACTGCCCACGAAAGCTAAAATTAGAAATATGTTTTAACGAAATCGTCTCCCGAACCACTGGCCCAAAGTCGAAAACAGTTCACAGAAGTATTCCTCACAATGCCCTATACCATAAATGCACAGACGGTTCTGCTCCGCTGACCAAGTTGGCGCCAGAGCAAAACATAGAAATATTTTTAAACGACATCTCCTCCTGAATCGCTTACCCAAATTCAAAATAATTTCAAATCAATGTTTCTCATAATTCCCTCTAGCAAACTTGCACCAAGGGTTCCGCTCCACTGCAGAGTTACAACTAGAAATGAGCCGCGTCGCGTGATTTCCCACAATGTGGTATTTTGACATGAATAGACTCAGCTGTGCAGCCTCCCTTTCAGATTAGAAACTGCAAATGAGGCTCGGTCAGTAGTTTAACAGCCATAGAATAATCAAGTGACTAGCACAGGCTCTGATCAGACTGTGCGTATACGCAGGCTGGTCTGAGTCTTTGCTGGTCGCACATACCACATTGTTGGAAATATTATGTCAAGGCTCAAATATCTTTAAATGGTATCTCCTCCTGAATCACTCGCCCAATTTCGAAATTGCTAATACAAATGTTCATCATGAAGCCCTCTTCTAAAACTGCACAAATGGTTTTGCTCCAAATTGGCCATCAGTGCTAAAAACAGAATAAACTTTAAACATCTTCTCCTGAACTACTGACCCAAATTCAAAATGCATTCACGCAAACGCTTTCCAGCATGCCCTCTTTTAAAATTACACAAGTGATTCTGCCCCACTGAATGAAATGGCCGTCAGAGCAAAAAAATAGAATCACAGCTTAAAACGGCATTTTCAGAACCATTGGTCCAAATAAATAAAATGTACCCCATAATTGCCCTCTTCCAAAGTTGTACAAAATGGCCATCAGAGCTAAAACAACAACAAAACAACGACACATCCTTCTGATCCACTGACCAAAAAGCAAAATCATTTCGCACAATTTTCCTCAATGGCCTCTTTCAAAGTTGCACGAACAGTAGCAAAACAGAGCTAAAAAAAGATTGTTTTTAATCATCCCACTCGATGAGCCAGGACTCAGATGAGCGACCTAGTGCCTCGTGGTCCTCTTGTTGTTGTTTTTGCGTTGTTTTATTTTGTTGTTGTATTTTTGTTGTTGCATTTTGTTGTTGTTTTTGTTTGATTTTTGTTGTTGTTTTGGGAGGGTGTTGGGGAGGGGTACCAATTTGCTCTTTCGTCATGCTCTTCGACTTACTTTGCTTACTTGTTCTGCTGGCTGGCTTGTCTTCCTTTAGCTTGCCCATTTTCTCATTTGTTCAAACCTTCTACTAGACTAGCCATCTGTTCTTCTGCTAACTTGACAAAGATGTCCTGTTGTTCTGCTTACTCGACACAAATGACCTTTTCTTTCGCTAACTTGACAAATACTTCCTGTTCTTTCGCTAACTTGACAAATATGTACTGTTTTTCCGCTTACATGACAAATATGCCCTGTTCTTCTGATAACTTGAAAAATATGCCCTGTTATTTTGCTAATGTGACAAATATGCCCTGTTCTTCGCTAACTTGACAAATATGCCCTGTTCTTTGCTAACTTGACTAATATGTCCTGTTCTTCTGCTAACGTGACAAAAATGCCCTGTTCCTTTGCTAATGTGACAAATATGCCCTGTTCTTCGGCTAATGTGACAAATATGCCCTGTTCTTCTGCTAATGTGACAAATATGCCCTGTTCTTCTGTTAATGTGACAAATATGCCCTGTTCTTCTGCTAATGTGACAAATATGCCCTGTTTTTCTACTAATGTGACAAATATGCCCTGTTCTTCTGCTAACTTGACATAACAAATACGTCATAATCTTTCACTAACTCAACAAATATGCCCTACCTCGCCACGTAGCGCAGTCAGTAACGTGTCAGGCTGCATATATGTGTCTGACTGCAGATTTAGGGGCTGTGAGTTCGATCCTGGCCTGGTCCCATACTTTCTTGGAGATTGATAATGAAATAATTTCTACGTTCATTCTCCTCCTTTCCGCTGATTCAAGAAGGGTTGTTGTCAGTTACATGCGAAAGTATGAGCCGAAGTACTGGTTAACCACTTAATCAAGCTTGCCTAAGAAAAAGTATGGTTAGGTAAACTGACCGCTCCGACATGACCATAGCTGTTGACTGGGACGTAAAGAATTAAACCACAACGACAACAAATATGCCCTGTTCTTCTGCTAACTTGACAAATATGCCCTGTTCTTTCGCTACTTTACATCCTTTATAGTTTTGTATTCATCTTGACGAGGAAGAAAGAGAGAGAGAGCTGGTTGCTTTGCTTTTTTGTCTTTTTGATGTTTTGCTACTGTAAATGTCCTGTAGCTCTTCCTCACGGCGCCGTGGGTTGGTCTGCATTTGTGGTTGTGGTATTTCCTGATCAAACTCACTTACTTTTTGACAAATATGCTACATCCTTCTGCTTACGTGACAAAAATGCCCTGTTCTTCTGCTAACTTGTACGCCCTGTGATATCACTATCTTGACAAATATGTCCTGTTTTTCTGCTAACGTGAAATATACCCTGTTCTTCTGCGGACGTGACAAATATGCCCTGTTGTTTCGCTAACTTTACAAATATGCCATGTGATATCTCTAACTTGACAAATATGCCCTGTTCTCATGCTAACTTTACCAATATACTGAGGGACTTTAAAAACGCACCATTTTACATTCTCTGTCTCTTCCACATGATTAGTTTGAGTATGTTTTCTTTATCATTTTTTATCCTCTTGCAAAATGGACCATGATTTGACATGATTTCGATTTGCTCATGTTGTTCATTCTGACGTAATATCGACGTAAGTGTTTTTCAACAATTGTCGTCTGACAAATGTGAATTTGATTAAACTTGAAAACAAAACACTTTAAGGTGGTAACCAGATGTCTTAACAAATGGAAAAGCACAAAAGTTTTCAGAAATAATCGTTTAATTACACTCCCACTCGCAGCGTTTCTTTGCTAACGTCAGTCCTGAATTTTCAAACATCAATAACAGACAGGTGACGTTCGCGCATGTCGCGATACTTTTGTCTTTAATGCAACTGATTGAGGAGTATCTGTTGGCAGCAAAAAGATTTTGATTATTCCTGATCCTTAGTATATAAACGGCCAATTACATCAAAAATCAATGACGTCATGTAGACGTAATGAACGTTGCCAGAGGCCTAAAACTCCATGATTTGATTCTGTCTTTCCTTTTGCTTTCAAGAACAAACATTGGTTTGATTTTTTTTTTTTTTTTTTTTCGTTCTTAATGGAAGGTATGGGTATTCCGTGACTTTTTGAATTTGAGTTGTCTCAGAATTATCGCGACGTCACGGCGATCATAAGCCACGGCGTTTCGATTTTCCTTTTGAATGCAAGCTAAATGATGGAACTTGTCAGTTTTATTTTTCACAAAATGAACATATCCAATTTTCGACATAAATTAGCATTTGAGCAGGTTGTGCGTTTTAAAGCCCTTCAGTTTATGTCCTGTTCTTCTGCTAACGTGACAAATATGCCCTGCTCTCTCGCTAACTTTACAAATATGCCATGTGATATCTCTAACTTGACAAATTTGTCCTGTTCTTATGCTTACTTGACAAATATGCCCTGTTCTTTCGCTAACATGACAAATATACCCTGTTTTGTTGCTAACTTGACAAATATGCCCTTTTCTTCTGCTAACATGACAAATATACCCTGTTTTTTCGCTAACTTGACAAATATGCCCTGTTCTTTCGCTAACATGACAAATATACTCTGTTATGTCGCTAACTTGTCAAATATGCCCTGTTCTTCTGCTAACTTGACAAATATGCCCTTTTCTTCTGCTAGCATGACAAATATACCCTGTAATTTCGCTAACTTGACAAATATGCCCTGTGATATCTCTAACTTGACAATTATGCCCTGTTCTTCTGCTAACTTGACAAATATGCCCTGTTCTTCTGCTAACATGACATATATGTCCTTTTCGTCTGATAACTTGAAAAATATGCCTGTCCTCCTGATACCTTGACTTATCTAGCCAAAAATATTTGATAGACCAAGCCTGTTTTCCGGCTAATTTGACCGACTTTTCAGACGCAAAATTTGATAGACCCAGCTTGTCTTATCAGCATGTTTAATGAGTGCAGCAGGTTCAAAGAAGTGACGTGAAAGGGCAAGGCAATGGTTCTAAATTCCTTTGTGTGAAAACTACTACTTCAAACGTCTGGAGAAAAGGCTCACCTTGTGTAATACGCATCTTATGAACTAAGATCAGATTGCGCACGCGCAATCTGATCTATGTTCTATAGTCGCTGTTTTGTAATAAACGAAATGTAACGTTTGCCTTTATATACAACAGTATTAGCATTTGTGCGCTTTCGTCGACTGATTTGAGTCTATACTGTAGCTTCAGATGCTGTAAGACATCTTTTCTGACGCTTAGAACAAGTACTATGAGTATTTGAATAAATTATACAGCTTATATGACCGATTATGCTGGTAAATTCTGAAGAGAATAACATTGTCTGGCAAATGGTGCTCCTGTGATCAGTAAAATTACAACGCATAAATTTCAATTTTAGGATATACCAATTTTGTTTTATGTTTAGCGTCTCTATACAAAAATTGCCCTATTGCCAGATTATTTCAGGTTATTCTAATGTGATAAGTTAAGAGAGAAAAATACCTAGAAGATGTTTGCTTCAATTGTTTCATCTTGATTCTGGTATTTCCTGATCCTACTCACTTACTTTTTGCTACCAGCGCAATTTCAATTATCTTGCTCGTATCTGTAGCTGAGGAGACTGGTTTAAGCCTCGTTTTTTTCGGCAACCCTGAAGACAGACGCCTTTGAAATATCATGTTATTGAAAATATTACGGAAAATGGAGCATTTGCTCCAAAAGAGCAAATGCTCCATTTTCCATAATAATTTCAAAAGTATTCAAAACTTTTCTTATATTTTTCTTAAATCTTTTCAATATTGTCTAAAAAAGAAAATGTGGTTATGGTCTAAGAATAGCCTATGGAGTAAGGGGTTAATGTATATGATATAAAAACCTTTATTCCATTGGCTGACTCACGTGGTTTAATAATTTTGACATTTAAAGCTGCATAGTCTGTAACTTTTGATCTTTTAATCTTAGAACTAATGTTTCTATTTTTCAAGAACATAGTAAAATAACTAAAATTCAGGTATACATTTTACCTATTTCGTAAATCTTAACAAATTATCAGTATCAAAACAACAGCATTTATTTTAAAATTACCTGTCTATAATTATTGGAGGGACGCAAATAATTACCAACAAGAGAAAAACACACCTGTTTTATAAGATAATTCACTTTTCCGTGCAGTTTTCAGCTATAGTGAACAGATTTATTGTGAAAACATAACTTGATTCTACTTTTACAAATGATTTAAATAGATAATAAAAAAAATCGAAAAATGTTCATAGTTGCAGACTTAGTCTCTTTAAGAAGGATGAAGCATTTTTGTGCTTATCACAAAAGTGTACTTGTCCCTGGGGCAAACTGAGAAGACACAAATAGGAATGTGCTAAGCGCAGTTTCTCCAGGCCTTTTGCTGCTTACAAACATTAAGAAGGTTCATGGCAAAAGTCAGACTTCGGGCCTCTTTGGATAGCTTCACAAGAGTGTTGAAAGAATTAAAGAATGAGTTTACACATGTGCGGTGCGTCAGTACCATTTTCATTTGGTGGCTCATTCATGTCACAAAATTAGTTTTTATCAAAGGAGCAATTTATTGTAGTTTCCCCCAAAATACGACAATTATAGCGCATGCACATTGCAGAACATTGTGATTGAAATACGAATACTCAGGACATATTTTTTTCTTCCAGACGCCAAGTTAATGCTTTTCACATTGAAATAACTTTCAAAAATATTAAAACTTATAAAAATGTATCTTTTGATCAGTTGTGTTTATATTCACATTATATGCGTCCTCTGTATTAACAATAGGAGCCTAACAGAGATTGATTTGCAAACCACCTTATTTAAGGAGTATTTTCCTTACGTCATGCCGCTGGACACCACGTCGCACAAAATGGACATAACGATGGACATGCGTCTTCTATCAATTGAAGCCGTTGATGAACTCAAACAGACATTTAGTGTCCGTGCCTTTCTGGAGGTTCGATGGAAGGATTCATTTTTGACGTGGGACCCGGAAGCATATGGCGGAGTGAGGCAGATTAATATTCCTAATGAGCAGATTTGGAAGCCGGATTTAGCGCTCCAGGATACATATGATAGTTTAACAGACCTTGGACAGAAAGATGGAAGAGCGCTTGTGGATCATAATGGTAGCATTCTTATGTGGCCATACAAAATATACACAGTTGGATGCAAGATCAAAGTTCGGTATTTTCCGTTTGACGTGCAAACCTGCGAGATGGATTTCCTGTCTTGGACTAACCCAGTAACAGTGTTGGATTTTAAAACAACAGAAGGAGAATTGAGTCGAGACAGATATAATGAGAATGGTGAGTGGTGGCTTGAGACGTCACACGCTACAAATTACCACCAGGAGTATGGCGATGATGCTTGGGCGCATGTCAAATTCACGTTTACACTCCGCCGGAAGTGGCTTTACTATGCCTTAAACATAATCGGGCCTATATTGTGTATTTCCTTATTAAATATTGTATGTTTCGTAGTACCTGCAGCTTCAGGAGAGAAAGTCACCTTATGTATCTCTACTTTTCTAACCTTAGCAGTGTTTCTGACAATGATCACCAACACACTTCCGGCGTCATCGGATGAACTGTCAACATTAGAATGGTATGTTGGACTTCAGTTGTTAGCCAGTGGATTGACTATCGTCTGTACAGTCGCATCATTGTGTTTCTACACGAGAGAGAGTTCCGAGCCTATGTCTACTGTAGTGCGCTACCTGTGCAAATTCTTAGGCAACAAACGCAAGAGAAAGTGTGCTGCCCATAGCGCGAACCCAACGCTGAACGAGCGGAAAATGAGTACCGTCAGCGCGGCCATGATGTGCATACATGAATCGGATGTGGATTGGGTTATGGCGTCGTACGCTTTTGATCGCCTCTGCATGTGGATTGCAATTTCTTTTCATATTTGTCTGACTGTGACCCTTGTGTCTGTGTATCTGGAAGAATGAAAATACACATATTGTTCTTTTTCTCAGAGAAAATAACTAATCAGTCAAGATGGACACTTGTACGCGTGATCAATTCTATCACCTAATGACGTGATAAATTGCACTTGGATGAAATATGCATTGTAAATACATTTTCAGACTAAATGTTTGTTAAATAAGAACATGTAGAATTTTCCGCTTTTTTCACAATAGTCCCAAATCTCTACGTACACATTGGTGTTGTTATACATAGGTTGCAAAAAAGAATTTGTAAGATTTTCGGAAAAAAAGCGGTAAAAAGCCATTTTTCCTGATTTTTTATTCAAATTTGGGTGCTATTTGCAAGCATTCTACGAATTTTCCAGAAAGTTGCGGCATAAAACGGGCTCTTTAACCGTACGCGCACCCCCCCCCCCTCCCACTAAACATTCCAGGAATCGGTAAAAAGACAGCAATATACGCTGTAATAAAATTCCTAACTGAAGGAAATCAGACGCCTAAGTGATTCTTGCTACTGTTAAGGTCCGTTTGACATCATTTGTAAATCATGGTTAATAATATCAGCTTTGTCACCAATATTGGCTACAGCATAAAATAGTGAGCTATCATCTGCAAACAGCCTTGTGACCCTTGTCAAACTAAGAAGTTTTTTAGCTATGCCATTAATATATACCTTAAAATAAAAGAGTCCCTAGAACAGATCCTAGTGTCACGCCAGCAAAAATAGGTTTTAAGCCAGAGTATCAAACTTTCTGCTTTCTTTGGCTTAAGTAACTACTTAACCACTCTAAAAGTTTCCCATCAATGCCATTTTGTCTCAACTTAAACAAAAGGCCCTTGTGCCAAATTTATGTATTAACAACTGGTTCGAAAAAGGAATGAAACATCATAGAATGTATATATTTAGAAAGTTTTGTATGTATTTCAGTAAGAGTTTTTTTCTCTTATGAGATGCTCTTTAACTCTTAGACTGATAAATTAACTAGTAACGGTGCTCCAAACAGAGGATACCCTTGTCTGTGAATCGATTTCTCCATCCTAGTCGCCATTTTGCCTGTAAAAACGAGGGTTGTCCCTGTAAAATCGTGGACTTGTGTTATAAAACGAGATTGTGTATCAGGAATTCTATGAAATTTGTATGACATGCTTATAAATATCTTGGACACATTTTCCACAAACATGGTTGAAATCACAGTTTAGATAACAAAGTTATGTACATTTACTTGAGAGTGTCTCCACGTAAGCGGAGCACATCACAAATTATTTTGCTGTATTTTCATAGAGGGGTGGTCAAATGTTTTGACTCTCTTCTTTTTTATATAAGCTAAAATGGTAACAAATATTGCCATATATCTATTGAGTTAGTCTCTCTGATTTAATTAAATACTAAGTAGATAGTTTGGATATGTTAAGCAAACAAGCGTAATCGTTTAGATTTAATATGAGACAACATATTTACCATTCAAATAACTGACAGAAAAATAGCATGCGTTCCGTTAAATTGACGAAAAGGGGCAATTACTAAAATAATTTTACACAAATCTATTTTACGGTACCAGTGATTGTTCTACCAATCATTCGGCATTAAAGAAAACGTAGTTCTATGTGTTAAATTAGCCAAAAAGTCTAACGTTTGCTCCATACCGCTCTTATAGCGTAAGCATATTCTAAAAAAATAAACAGTAGGTATAGGCCTTGAGCTGGCTATAGACCCCCCACCAGGGGGGATTTTGTACATTATAATTTTCTGAAACTACATTATATAAGACACAAAATAAAAGATGTTAGCCCTCTGAATGTGGCAGCGTTAATGTGTAACATCACGTTATATACGTTACCCCCTGAAATAGCATTAAACATCCCTGATAATATCTCAACCATGACATGTTCGTACATGTTTGCATGCTGACACAGGTTTATGAACTTCTTATAACACAGTAACATATTTTAGTATTAATTTTATAAATGTCTTGAGTTATTACAGTTGTATACGTGACTTAGTGTTTCCTGAGTTATTTCTGAGTATCAGTATGGTATTTATTGACTATATGTGTATTACATCTGTCACAGAATATAGCTAATCTGTAAGGCTGCTTCTAAAATGATTTAAAATTCTTAATTATGATCGCTTACACTATTTTTCAGACCCATGTTACGTATGTTACCCTCAAAGAAGCATTGAACATTTAAGTTAATGTCTCTAACAAGCCCTGTTTGTACTTATTTGCATGCTGGCACAGGTTTATGTACTTCTTTAACAAGAGTTACCTATTTTAAGTATTCATTTAATAAATACATTGTGCTTTAACTGTTATGTGCGTTACCAAATGATACATAAGTTATTCTGAGTATCTGTTTAGCAGTTGTTGACTATACATGTATAAAGTCTGTCAGAAAATTTAGAAAATTTATAAGGCTGAAATAAATTAAAGTTCCTTATTAATATATGGTGACTTAAACTATTATTATAATGTGATATATCAACCTTCGCTGTTTGCTCACATAAACAGTAGATACCATGCATTCAAATCGGAAGTTCTAAAAGACAGTCACTATGAAACAGCTCAGTTCTGTGCAAGGTTTATGGATATAATTCACATGGTGTTGACACTGATTAGGGTTACAAGGAAAACAACTTTGAATTGCATGTCAGCTCTATCTTTATGCCTTATGCCCAATGTTCATTGCACACGATCACAACAACTACGCACAATATGTACCTGTGTAACTGATTACACTCATAAATTTGTCTTATACACATTGCAGATGCAAAGAACTTCTCGAACAAAATGGATTTAGTGTGTCACAATTATTGGTTCTTTGCTTGAGAAATGCCTATGACATAACTATCAGGCAAACAAAAAAGATGGCTTGTAGGCTTCAGCTGCTAGAACTACGCTTCGTACTACAGATGGAATGGTGTATTACTCATCACATCAGAGCTCCAAAATATTGTAAAAACTCTGCAATGCACTGATCAGAAATGAAATATTCAATCTGCTCAGATGCAAAGTAGAACGAGTACTAGAGGCAGTTTCCGGCTTCACCAATCCTTTTAGTTCTAGTGTTGAAGACAATGAACTGCACCTTTTGTCTTTCGGTGTTCCTGCTAAGCCTGGCATAGCTAAGGATCTTATTGAGGTTGATGACATTGGCAGGAAGGCTGTTGCAGACTTCATTGACTCACTTTAAGTTGAAAATCTGTCTTTTCACAACCCCATAAAATGCTACAAGGTAATAAAGATTTGAGGCTTGCGGGGTCAAGAAAAAATGGTCCAATTTACAAACGTAATCAAGCAGATGAGAGCTTAAAGGAGCGTCTTTGGTCAGCATGAACTTCTTTATATTGGACATAATGTTGACCTTGAGTTGACACTGTCGTACCTTCTGGGACCTGTACCATGGTCACTGTCAACTCCTGATAGAATTTCCACCAAAACTGACAAGTCCAAACTTCTGCATGGCTTGCAATCACACAGTGCTGTACATAATTTTGATAGTAATACCATACTACAGAGCATAAAAGCTTTTCCTGTCACCTTCAAGGATCTGATGGAACCAGTATTCAACCAAGCACTAAAAAATTTAAAAGGCAAAGAAAAGAGGGTTTATGATAGTTTTTGTTTTGAGTTAATTCCTCATCAAATGAACCAGAGTGAAAAGAAGTACAAGGACCTGTGCTAGCATGCAAATAAGTACAAGCAGGTCGTGTGCGAGACCTTATCTTGAACGCTTCATGGTATTAGAAGAGTAACGTATGTAACCTGGGCTGTAAAATAGTGTAAGACACCATAATAAGGAACTTCAATTCATTTAAATAGCAGCCTTATAGATCGGCTACTTTCACGGATGGATGAAAAACATGTTTAGTCAATAACTGACATACTGATACTTGGAAATAACACATGAAACATTAAGTAGCATATACAACGGCAAAAACTCAAGACATTTATAGAACAAATGCTAAAATTATGTAACTATTTTATAAGAAGTATTAAACCTGTGCCAGACTTAAATAAAAGTGTGAATATGTCATGTTGGGGACATTATCAGGAAAATTTAATGTTAATTTGCGGGTAACGTACGTAACATAATGTTACACGCTAACGCTGCCACTCTCAGATGGCTAACATATTTCATTTTGTGGCTTATATAATGTAGTATCTGGAAATCATAGTGTACGAAATTCGCCCTAGGGGGGATGGTGGTCTATAGCCAGCGCAAGGCCTAGAGAATTACATTTTTGTGTGATATGGGCTACCATGTTCAACATCTAATAACTAAAAAAGTATGTAAGATAGAAACGTAATGCTTGCAGTTTTGAAAAGGTAAATAAACATTCTTGAAAATAATACCAAATTAATAAACATAAACTGGTTTCGATAAAATTTAAGACAAACTATATTAGGTTCATTTATCATTTAAAAGGGGGTTCAATTAAAAATGTAACATACACTACATCGGGGTGACTATATTTGTTTTTAAATGTCAATATCTGTGGCCCAGTTATTGCTTACTCAGAAAATATAACCAATTTGGAAATCTTACCCTATCTTTTGCACTTTTCAGAAGTCTTAAAAAGAATGTTAATTATCAAATATTTAGTAGGGTAACTATGTAACAGGCTGTAACAGCTTAACGCTGCCATTTTCAGAGGGCTAACATGTTGCAAAATTCTTGAAAGGCATTGGGCTTTCAGAAAAACATGGTCTACAAAATTCCCCCTGGGGGAGGTAAACCATATCCAGCCAGTGGCCTAGTACAATGTATGTAAACTCTTTTATAAAATCGATTCTAATGGCCAGAAACGTTTCAAAATTTCGACACTTAACCTTGCATAGTTACTATTTGATGTGGTTATGCCTTGTTTGAGATACAACAGCGCAATTCGACTAAATGTTCACTACCTTTTGGACTAGATGAGTTTCATTACAAAAGAATTGACTTGCGCCGCTCACGTTGACATACCGTCACGGAAAGGTTCATAAATTAGTTATCTGAACTGTGATTCCACCCACATTTATTCAAAATGTTTCTCATATATATATATATATATATATATACATATATACATATATATATATATATATATATATATATATATATATATATATATATATATATATATATATATATATATATATATATATATATATATATATATATATATATATATATATATATATATATATATATATATATATATATATCCTTCAAATATCATAGGATTACTGGTACAGAGTCTCGTATTATTGCTAAAGTCCACGATTTACTGGGACAACCCTCGTGTGTTAGTGGCAACGTCACGTTTATCAACAATTCCTGAGCAGTCATGTGATCTCCAAATGTGGTAATGACGTAATAACCAGGAGCCGTTTACGGACTTATTATGAGAATCGATTTTGGCACTGGGGGAAGGATTAAAACCCCTTTTATAAACCAAGGTCTTATTAAAATATAATAGTCACTTTGTCTTGATAGTTTATTTTACTTATTTTAATTTGAGCATTCTGTACATTTACATATATTTGCATAAAATACTCATATGAATATGTCCTAGTTATGTTGGCAGATCTACGTAAAATACTCATATGAACATGTCCTAATTCGGTTTACGGATTTACTTGAAATAAAAAAATTAATATATCCTTGTTAGGTTTGTGGTTTACATCAAATACTCATATGATATATCCTAGTTCGGTTTATGGATTTATGTATAATACTCGTATGAATAAGTCCTAGTTAGTGTGGTTTTATGTGAACTACTCACATGATTATATTATTAAGACATACTTCAGGTTAATACATATACATGACTTCATGGATCCAGTTTTGGTCTTATTTCGTCTTAAAAGTATTGACAGTATTCACATCTTTTGCCGCTATGACATTTTCGGGTATCTGATTCCAAACATTTATTTTTCTTTGTGAGAAACTTTTTCGTCGAATTTTTACTAATTTGAGAATACGTCCACGGGTTTGTGCCTACATCCGTATTGTTACGTCCAATGTTTTACATCAAATAGCTCACAATGTACAAAGTGCACATGAGTGCTGGTTCAATAAGAAAGTTATTGTATGGTTGTGCCTTTGTACGGTAAATCGTCCACTCGCAGGGATTATCTCACATACATAAGCACAAACCATACCATAACTTACACTTGTACTGTGTCTCATTTACCCAAGTTTGCTGCGAATCCTGGCCCTGATGTTGTAAAACATGTTTTCATGCTCAACTCAACTGAGCATGACATTATTCAATTGATCCATTCTTTCGAGGGTTGACAAATCCTGATGTAAACCGAAAAGGAATGCATCAATTGTTTTGTTATATAACTTTTAGGCTGTATTTTTCAGAACTTATAATAACTGTGGACAGGTAGACATGGCTTTTGTCAAGGCTGCTTGACAGCTAAAAAATAAGTTTGGGATTCCTAACATCAGATCTAAAATTAACTGTGGACAGGTAGACATGACTTTAGTCAAGGCTACCTATCAGCTAAAATAGCTGTGGGATTCCTGATATCAGACCTTTCGCCTATCAGAGATTTAAATCTAGCAAGCACGATCAAGCATGACCTTTTGGACACAGCTGTTGCAGGCAGTTTCAGCCAACGAGAGGACTTTACTGGTAGTCATATAAAAGTATCCTTGTCATAAATGTTAAAATGCCAATATACAGTCTATGCATTCTTTTGAGGTTAACATCAGGATTCGTCAACCCCAGAAAGTGATGTCCACCGCGGCTTCGCCTCGTTGGATTATAAGAATCTATCATGAGTGTGAGGTTTGGATAGAAAAATCTGTTTTGGCATCGCGAGGCTTGCCGAGTGATGACAAACGGTGATCCGGAGGGACGGATTTTTCTATCCTACCCTCAAACGAATAATGGAAATTTTTTCTTTCTCGCCATTGTTTTTAGAAGCCCCTGAATACGCTTAGATACTATTTCACATAATGACGTTACTTGACGTCATGGGTAAGATAAGATTTTCTATCCCAGGGTAAAATCTCAGATATCCTTATCCGGTGTGCTAGAAATTACTTTCGAGCATGATCTTATAAGCATGAGTTTTTGTACAATTCTGTTGCAAGCAGTTTCGGCCAATGAGGGGACTTTACTGGCAGTCATATAACAACAATTGTTAGCACTTTAACATTAATCAGCAAATGAATTAATACAACGTCTGAGAGTTTTAAATCAAAAAAATCTTATTTTTCAGCATTTTGGTTTTTATATGCAGTGAAAGTTCATGCTTAGTTGAGTATGTTTTACCTCAGGACCTGGTAACAGAGATCTTATTTCGATTTGTATGTGTGTGGGGTATGTTGATTTCTTTTTTTCATGTATTGAATTGAAAGTTGTTGAGCAAAAGGTAGACACATGTACCCCTATTAGTGGCTAAATGCGGCGTTTGATCTTGCCCGTGCGTCTAAAATGTCGGATGGCATGCTTCTATATATGGGTTAATTGTCTGTGGAAAAAGATATGATTTCCGTCTCCCAGAATTCTCAAGTGACAAGTATTCTTGCACGTGACTGCCTCTCTGTCAGCTAAAGATGAATGTATCCAGCGAGGCATAAAAGCAACACCATAAGCCCTTAAAGCCAACAAGTCGTCTGCTTTTGTCGCCTGCTGAAGTGATTTAGAAGCCCCTGTGTCAAACAGTGTAGACCCAGAGCAGACTGCTCTTACAAGAGCAGTCTGATCTTGGTCCATACTTTTGCATATACAGCTTCATAAGTCATTCATGTTAGCAAATAATATGCAGCAGACGACTTAAAGCATGTTAGCTAACTATATGCAGCAGACGGCTTGTACATTGTATGGGCTTGCAATTTTACCAGAGAATACACAAAAGATATGGACATTGTGTTTGTTTGGTTCGATTTTTTACGTCTCCTCCAACAGCTATGGTCATTCACCTAACCACACTTTTTTCTGGACAAGCTTGGCTACTCGGTTAATCACTACTTCGTGCGTACACTTTCTCCTAAGATTATATTCAGTCAATGATCGTTTCAATTTGACCTTGTCAGGTAACCTTAGCATTTGGCATGCAGACTGAATCTTGTGCATGACACCTTCATATTGTTTTGTTATATGACTCCTATAAAAGACCTCCTCTGATTGGCTGAAACTAGCTTGCACTGGTTGTGACAGATCATGATGCCAAACAGTGATGAGCTAAAGACAGGTAAACAAGTGTTGTCAGTCTTGACAGAGAGCTAAAAATAGATTGAACTAAATCTAGCCCAGGTAACATTGCTTTTTGTCAGTCCTAACAGAGAGCTAAAAATAGACATTGAAACACTGACTGGTTTCTTATGTATATTTCACAGGTAAAATGTTTGTTCATTTTATGAGAACAGCATTTCACCCATTTATGCCAAATGGAATTTCCCATCGTTATCAATTGGAACAGTCCATTTCTGTTTTAAGGGATGTTAGGTGGTATTTTTCATTTTTATCCAAGTTTTAATAGAAAATTATGCAAGCAAACAGTGGAGACCCTGATCAGACGCCGCATTCTGTGGCATCTGATCTGGGTCTGGGCTATTTGCCTATGTCCCACATAAAGGACGCTAGGCATATACATGTATGGGTTGAAAATGCAATTATTTTGCTTATCTCATAAGAGTTGCAGAAATTTGGGAAGTAGATTGTTGAAACAATCTTCCTGGTGAAAGTGCACAAGGAACATCTGACTTGAGTAAATTTAGAAATATGAAAACATTTTAAATTAAACTAGGAAAAGAGAGACAGTGTCATATAACAAAACAATTGGTGCATTCTTTTTCGGTTAACATCAGGATTAGTCAACCCTCGAAAGTGATGTTCTCGGGTTGACAAATCCTGATGTTAACCTCAAAAGAATGCATCAATTGTATAATGGTGACCACTAAGGATGGACGAAACAAATTTAACATTCGACCTGGTCTGTGGCCTTGATTATGACACTATATGCTACACATGGTCTTGTCATGGTGGATATTTGTGCAAAGGATGTCGAAATTAGGATTCAGATTTTGTATTTAACCTTTGCCTTTGACTGTGACCTTGAAATTCAGACATGATTCAAATACTGATATGTGACACTTGGTCTGGTTATGGTAGACACTTTTGCCGAGTGAAAAGAAGATAAGATAAAAGTTACGAAAATGCATAGTGATGATTTTTTTAACTTAACCTTGGCCTGTGACCTTAGACATATTATGCAGCACGTCGTTTTGTCATGGTAAACACTTGTGCCTGCCAAGGGATGCGAGATTTATGCTCCAGAAAGGATTTTATATACTGAACTACTGAAGAAACCGGACACTTTTTACTTGTTTCAAACTCGTAAATAAAAAATTATAGAGCTAAACCGATATGCATATTTTAATAACAAGACATCAGAAAATATATTGTCAAATATAGAACATGACGTCACAACGTCAAAAATACCGTTTTTATCACTTTTGCCTCGGGAGTGTATGTCTAGATATTTTTTGAAAACTTTTTTCATGTATGTAAGGCCAATACCAGTACAGACAAAAGTGCATTTTAAAAATTTGCAATTTCTTGCTGTGACGTATGATATGAGGGTCTGGATGGGGGGTCTGGTATTCACTATTCATTAAAAATTTAACATCTCAATAAAAATTCCAAAGGGAATTTAATCACACTAAAACACTATGTTTACTCTGTCTCAAATTTTCGGCCACTTGGCCTTTGTCAAGAAACAAATAACTGGATTAATGTTGTGAGCTACATCTCCATTGTCTAAGCCAACCAAAAATAAATAAATAAAAATTTAGCCCATTATTCATCTCATTAAAATTTTGGGTTATTCATTAAAATAAGACCAATTATTCATTAAAAGTAAGAAAAGTGGCAAAGAAATCTGATTATTCACTATTCATTAATTTTTTCTTCAATTCATTAAAAAAATAGGATTTTTCATTAATTTTTAGGCCCTCATAATTCACTTATCATTATATTTTTGGCTAATTATTCACTATTCATTATAAAAAAGGGCCATTATTCACTTATCATTATACCCCATCCAGACCCTCATGATATGGGGGTTTTAAGTTGAGCTTTCGACATTGTCTAAACGGTAGTGTTTTTTCCTTTGTTTAAGCAGTTTCTAGAAACTGAAATGACTTGGAGTCAACCAATTATTGTAAGAGAATGCATTTTCAAGAATCAGAACTTATGTTTTGCGTCACGTTAAAGGGTAAAAGCAGATCAAACCAAATTTAACGTCAATTAAGAAATAACGTAAACTATGGATAATAACCGTTTTTTCTTTGTGAACGTATGTTGCCGTTTAGTGTATGCTGTCTACTTTATTATAGTGCCAATTGGCTACACTTTACTTTAATCCCGTATGAATTTCAAGCTTTGCAGTATACACATATCAGCATGTAGTTGTAATGCTTGACCTCGCTAAAAGGACGTAGGCGGCAGCTACGATGTTCAAAAGGACTGAAACATAATCAAAATGCATTCCACACATCATACAAAGTGAATAAAGTTGATAAAGTGGCAGTGCTTTTTAAAAGTTCATTAAACGCTGATAACGTAAAATTGACGTTAAAAAGATGAAAATAGGTTTTTGGGTTGAACAATGCATGCAAACTTTATGTGAATGCCCAGAAGAGGTCAATTAAATAACAAAGTATCACACTAAATCAGTTTCTGGGGAATTTTGCGAGATTTCTTTGTTCTGCAAAATTTGATTTTAGGGGTTACGTGACGTTTTGATAGCTGATGTCTGAAATTAGTTCATCTTTTTAAATAATCTCAGTGCATCTTAGTCTACCTTTGTTCAACTTTATGCAATGGAAAGACAAGTGTTATCATATTAAACTACCAAAAAATTGACACACAGTATGTGTCAGGTTTCTTTAGTAGTTAAGTATATTTGACCTTGGCATGTGACCTTGAATATACAGATCTAGAGAAAATATGTGACACATCCTCTAGATATGGAGAACATTTATCCCAAGCAATATGAAAATCGAGTGATTGATGTTGAAGCTGAAGTCCGGAAACTAATTTTCTGAACAAATATTTTATTTGATCTTGGTCTGTAGGATTGACCTTGACATACAGACACATTTTATATCCATATCTGTGCCAAGTGATATGAAAATCAAGCAAAGGGTGTGAAAAATATACTCCAGAAACCATTTTCCAGTTTACCTTTGTCTCTGACCTTGAAATTGGACAAACAAATCTGGGTCATATACATGGCATATCGTCTGGTACCAAGTTTCATATAATTCAAGCAACTGCTGTTGAAGTTCTGTTCCGAAAACAAATTATATCCTCCATCTATGGCATATCTCAAAGCATCTTTATTGGCGAGGTTATAAAAATAAAATCGGAGTTATAGCCTGTGTTTAATAAAGAGCACCAAACTTACATAGGTTGACAAGAACTGCAACTAGTTCTTGTTGTTGTTGACTTTTTGTTTATTGTTACTCCCATTGTGGGAGTCTGTAATTGTTCTATGTTTTGATGTACGTTACTTTATGTCCATTCTAGTATTGCAATCATCTTGATGGGGAAGAGAGAGCTAATTGCTTTGCTTAATTTGTCTTCCTGGTGTCTTGTGATGGTTGAGCGGCTCTTCCTCGCGGTGCCACGGGGTTGTCTGCAGTTTGTGATTGTGGTATTTCCTGATCATACTCACTATTTTTTACAGACTAATACATAGATTGGGCTACCGAGTTTCACAAGGTTATTTTTATCATAATCATTTTACAATTATGTGCTTTTGGCTTTAGGGTTTCATCAAGTCTAAACATAATTGCGCCTCAACGCGAGAAAACCTGTCTTCGGGGGTTTGCGAACAACACAGGCGCAGACCAGCCTGTACATCCGCGCAGTCTAATCAGCACAGTCTAATCAGCACCTTTGTTATCCGCTTTTCGGAAAGTTTTATATGTAAACTTGCTACAGGTGAAATTTCCATTTTCTAGCCAGTCTCTGTGGCTTGGGAGACTGGTTTGAAACTTGCTTTGTCGGAAACCCCAAAGACAGGTTTTGTCGCAACAAGGCCCATATGATATTGTGTGAAAATGACTGTTTTAATGATAGGTGTTCCAGGCCATAGAGTACATCCAAGTTTGTCAACCAACACTGTTTTAACCCTTAAAGCGCCAAGAAAAAATGCACCTGATTGTTTTCTGCTGAAGTCGTCTGCTGCTAATAATTGTCCAACATAACTGACAAATTAAGCATAGAAACAATATAAGAGCAGTCTGTTCTGGGTCCACACTGTTTGCCATAGAGGCTTCTTAAACATTTCAGCAGGCGAGAAAAGCAGAAGACTTTTGTTGTGATTGGTGCTTTATGGGTTAACTCCGCCTCCTCTGTTCTCACAAACCAAACTATGGAAATGAAGAATTATCTTTGTTCTGAGGAAGGGAAGCAACTCAGTTTCTAAAGATGTGGGCCTTCTATGGTAGTATTACTCATCTTTGTTGCTGCACTGTTGGATAAACTTAACCCTTAAAGCGCCACCTATAATTTGCAGCAGACGGCAATTTTCAAATTTTGCCACTTTTTCAAAATAACAAATAAGGCATGATATTTCATGAGAATCGTCTGCTGGCAGACGATTCTCATGTAATATCATACCTTTTTTTTGTCGAAAATTGGGAAAGATGTCCCAAAATTTGTCGTCTGCTGCAGTTGTGATTGGCACTTTAAGCCAATAAGGGTTAATATTCAGATACCCATCACCCATTTTTCATCAGTTTGTCTGCTGACTATAAGTGTGTGCAAACCCACCTTCTTCCTCCTGATTTCATTAATGAGCCATTACATGTGATTTCCAACAAAGTGGCATTTTGACAAGTATAGACTCGGACGAGCCTCTGCAGTCTCCTTTTAAGCTTAGAAACTACAAATGATGTTCGGTCAGTAGCTTAAAATTCATAGAATATTTCAGTGACTAGCAAAGGCTCTGATCAGACTGCGTATATGCGCAGGGTGATCTGAGCCTTTGCTGGTCACACAAACCACATTGTTGGAAATCTCATGTCGTGCTTCATTTGACCATACCCCCATTAGCTTGCTTGTTGATGTTGATTCCCATCAGAGGACCGCTTTCCCAAATTTGACATCCCAATATCAACCTGCATAGTAATCAGCAGAAAGCATTACCCTTATCCCGCCACTATTTTTGTCCTGAAAAAGTCATCTTGGTTGGTTTTGTTGCTTTACGTCCCAAGTCAACAGCTATGGTCATTGCGGGACAGTCAGTTCACCTAACCACACTTTTTCCTGGGCAGGCTTGAACAAGCGGTTAACCAGAAATTTGTGCACATACTTTCCCTTGTAACTGACAACAACCCTTCTTGAATGAATCAGTGGAAGGGGTGAGAATGACCGTAGAAATTATTTCATGATCAATCTCCACGAAAGTATGGGACCGGGCCGGGATCGAACTCGCGACCCCTGGATCTGCAGTCAGACACGCATCTGTAGCCAGACACGTTCTATATCTGCTGCACATATTCAAGTGCATTTAAGACTAGATTTTTTTCATGAAATGAAGATAATATGGACCCTGATCAGACTGCTACCATATGAACCCTGATCAGACTGCACCCAAGAACATAAGCAGACAATACTAGCAGGGGACAAAAGTCATGACAGGCACACAGGCAGACCCTCACCAAAGTTTAATCCACAGGCTTGTGTCATGCTATGTTTACACTATTTCCCTGGCAGTCACGGCAATCACGTTTCTGGCCATTGTGGACGAAATGGGGTGACCGTGGCACAAGGTAGGACAACAGGGTGGGCAAACGGAAGCCATGGCAGAAATGACCTACTTATTGGGTCAAAGTAGAACGGAAAGAACGCGACAAAATGTGACAGGAATGTAAAAGACCATAAAAAAACCTGGAGTATGTCCGTTGCGGGACGGGAAGCAAGAGTATTCCCGTGCAACTCATGATCTGTCAAGTTCAGTTGTAGTCTGCTACATTTGGCTACAGTTGCTCATCCCAGTATGCTCACGTTCCCCACGGCGAGTTAATGTTTATGGTAGCCATTTTGTCTCAGTTCATCACGGTAATTCCTGGTATGCTTAATGAATGGTAACAGAACTTGAATGCAAAGACAAAAATGACATCAAACATCATGGCGCACTACCTTTTGGGCTATCATGACTGCCCTGGTTGCCGAGAACATAGTGTAAATGTAGCATAAATAGCTCCAACCCATCTATTGAAAAAGTACAAGTCAGAAAGTCAATAATTAAAATAAACATTTAAAATTTTAACAATTTATTCATATGATGTGCTTTTCTTAACAAAATGTTTGTAAAAGATATGAAATGCAGCGAAACAAAAAAGAACATAAAATGATCTAAACAAAGGTATACCTCTTTGCCTGAAAGCAGCAAATTTTGTTGTCTGCTGATAATCTTCGCAAAAAGTTTGGATCCAGACCAGGCCTGACAGAATGTTTGACCCTCTGAAAGAATTTTATGAAAAAGTTAATTTTGAAAAATTTCTGCAGACAACAAAAAATTTATGAGAAATTACCCAGCATGCAAAGAGAAAAGAAACATACAAATAAACTATGATGTTTGCTATTAGCAGGGAACCATTCAAAAAATCTTAATTCTAATGCATTTGACATTGTAACCAGGCCCCAGGGTTATAAAACTTTTTTCGTGCTCAGTTCAACTGTCCATTTAAGCATAGAGACCTTTTTATGGGACATCGGTAAACAGTGAAAACCAGATCAGACGCTGCAGAATGTGGCGTCTGGTCAGGTTTTGCACTGGTGCTTATAAAATGTACTTTTAAAATTATTTACCACAAAACATCCCTTAAATTTGAAATGGATTCGTCCAAATGATAAGGACGAGAAATTCCATTTGGTTTATATGAGTTAAATCCAAAATGCTTAAAATAAAGATTGTTCTTGCTTTCAGATGCTCAGGTTTTGTATTTATCATGCTCATAAATATTTATAAGCATGATAAATTTTATGCTCAGTTGAGTTGAGCATGAAAAAGTTTAATAACCTCGGACCCAGAAATCTGAATGGATATCAAAAATTTGCAACAGTACGTCCACACTATTCTGTCAGAAAATACTTAATGTCATTAGTTGTGTCACATATCATGGATGACAAGCAGCTTTATGCCACTTACAACGCTCTGATTTGAGACAAAACAAATATTTTTTATGGTAAATAAGTGCAGAAGAGCATTAGAATGGTGATATATATATATTCATTTAGAGAGGTATATATGCCAGAAATCATGTTTACTTCTCTGATCAGGTGTCACCATTAAACCTAATTTCCACCATATTAAAAATTTTAATACGGTTATCCCCTAAATGTGGCTAAAAAGACAGTACTTTCCAAACAGTTCTTTTTTATTGCAGACCAGATTTTAATTGCCTGAAAAATTTATCCGTAAAATAAGTTTTATTATCTCTCCTTAGAAGATATCATATAGAATATACTGAGACAGGCCTCCAGATAAGTGGGGGTATTCAAAAAATAATTCTCTCATTTCTCAACCAAAACATATGTTGTGGGTACTCAAAGAACCGCCTCAATGAGACGGTTCTTTTGGGTACACAAAACAAAGGTTAAAATTGGTGGATAAGAAAACATTCACCATTTTACACTGAAATTTTCTGTCTATCTGCATCTATGCTGAGATGCAGGAAATGTTATATATATTGAAGATGAATAAAACCTTTATTTTGATATAAAAGTATATAATTACTAGCATAATTTATTCCTTTTAACCCTTAAAGCGCCAAAACAAATGCATCTGAAAATGTCGTCTGCTGGAGTTGTCTGCTGCAAATAATTGTCTGTCATTACTGACGAATTAAGTATAGAAGCGAACAGTGTGGACCCACTGTTTGCCATCGAGGATTCTTAAACATTTAAGCAGATGAGAAAAGCAGACTACATTTGTTGCGACTGGAGCATTAAGGGTTAAATGCTAGATTTGACAAAATATACTACAAAGGGGGATTTTAAAAAAGTAACCCTCTTGCACAACTTCACATCCATATATACCATATCCCAAAATTTCAGAACAATCTGTCCAGTGGTTACCGACAACTGTTCCGGACAAAATTTGGGTGGAAAGAAAAAGAATAATAATAATGATAATTAATAAGAAACAGAGCAAAAGACAATAAGTCTCCCCACTTCGTTTGGGAGACTTTTTGCAAGAACTTACGAGGTTATTACATCATTAACTCACAAATATGGTGCCTCCATGAGACAAATACATATTTGCATTTACATATGCCTCTATTTCTTGACATTTGATAAACTTTGCTTAGAAATTATTGTTGATACTTATCATTAAGTGAATTTTCCTTCAGTATTAGAATAAGCACGCCTATTCCAATACAGGTGCATAATTTGTCCATGATTTAAAATTGTTTATTATGACATTGTGTTGAGAAGCATAATGTCGTGTATTAAAAAAGATAATACACTAATGAATTAATGGACTAATACACTAATGGATTTCTAACCCATATACCAGCATAAGTCCAACATTTTTCTTTAAAGATGAGGGAGGGCATTTGGACACCCCTTTGCAAAGATGTCTTACACACCTATTTAGACTTCATGCGACATCTTATCCTTTTGTAAATGTAAAAGGTATTTATATACGTATACATGTTTTTGTGGGGAGATTACTTTGTTAAACTTAATGTTAGCTATATTCATACTCTGTATGTTTAATGCTTAATAAATTTATGTTATGTTAATTTTAGAATGCAATCAGTTACCTCTCATATTAACTGCATTGTTGCATGCTGACCTGATAAACCTTGGCTATCTTAACTCATAGTATGTGTCCTTATCAGGTCATGATGATGTTGCATTTTTTAATAACTCCACAATGACGCTGAATCGACACAAAAATGGATAATTACATCATAATCGCTAGTTTGAAGAGTGAACCAGTAAGTTAACTGTTAAATAGAATACCAGGTTAGCGTCTTTTGATATCAAGTTTACAGGCTCAGCTTCAAGAATGCATGTTGAATCGCTCGGCAAGCCTGGCGATTCACCAAGCATTCTCAAAGCCTTGCCTGGTAAAATTGATATCAAAAGACACTCATCTAGTATTCTATATTTACTTTAAGTTTATCAAGCCTACAGAAAAGAGTGCATAATTGAAAATTATTTTTCTTATTTCTCAAACAAAACTTAGTCAAATTTTAAAGTTAATAAATTTAACAATACCGTAAAAACTATGTAAAACATTCACTCAAAAATAGACAAAATAAAGATCTTAATTTCAAATGGTAGCTCAATGTAGGTCAAAAGTACTGGAGCATTCTGCAATACTTTTGACCTGCATTAAGCGATACTTTGTCTTGTCAGAAAACAAAATTTTGGTCTTTTTGAGAATGTTCGTTGTACACAGGTCTAACTCTAATGAGCACTTCTGTTAGATCCTTTATTACTTAGAAACACATAGAAAACTCACATAATGAATCTGAGACAACACATATATTGTGCTGAGCAAATGTACTTATTATGACAGCATCACTACTTGCCTAGTTCTAATTGTCAATTATGCTGCAATTATTAGTAGAATATTTCAACAGGTCTGGTACAAAGTTTTCTTAATGGTACATGTACTCATGGTACAAATACTCATTGTACTGGTTTAAAACAGTTTGACATGTAACACAAACATAAATATCACATTTAATAGTTTGGTCCTATTTTTCATTCTGATGTATTCCTACTCCACTCTGACAAATGTCTTACTCCTCCAATTAGATGAAGTCTTTCTCCTCTCTTCTGTATTCCTACTCCAATGTAGTCCTACTCCACTCAAAGTAGTTCTCCTCCAGCTTCATGTTGTCTTATTACACTCACCTGTATTGCAACACCAATGTATTCCTACCCCACTCAAAGCAGTTCTACGCCAGTTTCATGTTGTCTTAGTCCACTCTGCTGTATTCCTACTCCAATATAGTCCAACTTTACAGTAAAACCTATGTAAAATGGCCACTCAAATTAGACAAAATAAAGATCTTAATGACAAATGGTATTTTAATGAAGGTCGAAAGTATTGCAGAATGCTCCCATTGGAGCATTCTCCAATACTTTTGACCTGCATTAAGCAATAATTGGTCTTGAAAAACAATTTTTGGTCTTTTTGAGAGTGGCTGTTTTAGACAGGTTCTACTATAAATCAACTCCAGTCTAATTTAGTCCTACTCCAGTCTGCTGTATTCTTACTTTAACATAATCCATCTCCAACTCAAGCCTTGTGTATTCTTACTCCTGTCTAAAGTAGTCCTACGTCAGTATTATGTATTCAAACGGTTATATGTCAAATTTTATTTTTCATTCAGATACATATTACATGTATTGCTACTCCAAATACATTCAAAACATTATATTATATGATATTTATAGTAAAGTTTGATCCATACTTCACAACTTTTGGCTTATTTTAATTGGATGAGCACTAATAATGGGTGAAAGTTCAAAATTTCCAAAATCCTGAACTTTTGAAACTTCAATCTTAAAACTTGCAGTATGCCCACTAAATATTCACAATTTCAATTTTAATGGTCATTTGTCTTTAGAAAGACTGTATATAAATAGGATAACCTATTATAATCTCTCTAATTCAGCATTTTGAGGCTGACTTTCTATGGAAAGTCAGCCTCAAAATCCTGAATTCAGAAATAATCCTGAAAACTTTCACCCATGCACTCACTGTTAACCTGTTGCACTCAGAAAGATAAATGGGGCCAGTATACGAGAGTTTGGTACTTATCACATTTGTGAGCAGTACAGGCTCAGACCAGCCTGCCCATAAGTGCAGTCTTTCCAGGGTCTTCATAGCTCATATACAAAAAGAAATTGTGAAAATAAAAATTCTGCCCCAGAGGTTATACAACGTTTTTCAAGCTCAACTCAGCTGAGCACAAAATTTATCCTACTCATGTTAAATGCCAACAATTACCAAAAAAAACTTTTTTCATGCTCAACTCAGCTGAGCACGAAATTTATCCTACTCGTAAATGTTAAAATGCCAACATTTGTTGGTATTTTAACATTTATTAGCATGATAAATACAACATCCAAGAGACTTAAAGCAAGAAACTTCTTCATTTGCTGGTATTTTAGCTTTTTATGAGTAGGTGAAATTTCATGCTCAGTTGAGTTGAGCATGAAAAAAGTTTTGTAGCCTCGGGGCCAGGTTACAGTATAGACCTCTATCCCCACTAGACAGCTGCACAGGTGTGCTTAAGAGTGACTTAAAGACATATGCGGCTATTTCCAATGCGCACCTTTCCCGCGTCTGCAAACGAGGAAAGTTGTCTGGGTCCTGTCTTTCGACCCTTAACGGATTCGGATCAACACAGCTTCCGATATTCTTATGTCATATTGGTGTTCCGACATTTTCTTCACAAAATAACTAATTAAAGTGTGTTCGAAATATCTATTGACATCTTTTCAGAACTGATTGTCTCAGCACTATAGACAGATAAATGTAGCTCAGTTGAAATCAAACGACGTTCACAATAACCCTGGTTAGGAATACGATAGTGGCCGAGTCTATACTATTTGTATGGTTATTTAGAGCGGCGCACGACCTGACCTCGTGGCCTAGTGGTTAGCGTGTCTGGCTACAAAGCCATAGGACCAGGATCGATTCCCGGAGGCGCACATATTTTCAGTGTGTTTTTTTTTTCTTTTTTAACATTTTAATGCTAAATTACTTCATATACTAGTAAAATGGCATCATCAAAACGAACGAAATGGTCATCCCCGAACTTTTTATATTGAATTACGCATGAAACCTATGGGGGTGGGGTAAAATTTGGCCCTCTAGAAAGAGAATTAGTTCGGTGACCCCAAATTTTTATTCTTTTTTCTGAAAGGTATTATAATAGTCCATGAATTAAAAATAAATTTTCAAGATTTTCAATATCAGATTTTTTAATACATGATTTATTCTAAAAACAAATTCCATTTTTTGACGAATTGTCAAAATATACCATGCAGTATCTTGTCACAGCATGGGATAACAAGTAAACATGCACATTTTCTTAAAAGTTTGAGGTCATGGACAGTAATTTAAGTTAAAAGAAAGAAGCTGGCTGAAGATTACAACCGTTTTAGCTCGATAATTAGGACTAGTGTTATTATTTTATATTTTTAGAAAATTGGTTAAATGCTGAAAACTTCAATATGAGATTCTGACAAAATAAGCACGGTGACATATCCTTTTTATTTCATAAATGGATAGCCCATGCATAAAACAAACTGTATGCAAAGTATTGAAAATATTTCAATATGGGAAGTATTTAGTAGCATATGTCCTTAAAGGATATGCAATAAGCAGGGCTGTGGAAATACCATGCCTGACTTGTCAGACCTGGTCCCATTTCATTCAGGACAAGTTGAAATTTAAATTTACTTGGTCTTGAACAAGTGAAAAATTTGTATAAAGATAATAAAATTTTGCATTTCATAATTTGATTAATTATTATGAGTTCACATGTTGCATTGAAAACAGTGTAGATCCTGATCAGCTGGCTTCTTCAGAAGCCAGCTGATCTGTCTCTACACTGTTTACAAGAGTGTTGACATCTGAATGGTTTCATACTGATTTCGAAAGTGTAGATTGTTTAAGCACAGAAAGGTATAAGCTAATCTGTACTGTCGGAAAAGTAAAATTTTCTTTGGACAAGTACAATCTGGCCATTCACTTGTCCTTGGACAAGTAGAAAGTTTTACTATTCCATACTCCTGCAATAAGTACCAAAATCTTGTGTGCTAGCCCAAAAAATTTATGAGCCACGACATTTGATTTCAAACAATGCGGCATTTTGACAAGTGCAGACTCAGACAGGCCTGTGTTGCCTCTATTTAAGCTTAGAAACTTCAAATGATGTTCAGTCAGTAGCTTAACACTCATAGAATATTCAAGCGACTAGCAAAGGCTCTGATCAGACTGCCCATATACATATGCGCAGTCTGATCTGAGGCTTTGCTGGTAGCACCTACCACATTGTTAGAAATCTCATGTCACGGCTCATATGTTGGGCCATTTGGAATGCAATATGGTTTACTATTATAATGAATTTCTGTACAATTCCCTCACTGCTATCAAACATTTAAACAGAAAATATGATAACTTTAGCACTTAAGCAATTGTGTAGAGTATTAGTTCAGATTGAAGACGAAGAATGAATTGATATAAAGGGAGTCTCTTGAATGTGAAAATATTTACAAATGTTACGACTTAATGTTAACCCTTAGCACTTCATTAATAAGTTGCCTGCTTTTAACCTCTTTTGCATATATTCAAGTATTCTGGATCGATTTTTTCATGGAAGCAAACAATATGAACCCTCATTAGACACCTCTCTTGGAAGCAGTCTGATCTGAGTCCATATTATTTGCAATATAGTCTACCTAAGAACATCAGCAGCCAAAAGAGCAGATGACAAAAGTCTCACTGGCGAGTAAAGAGTTAAATGTCTCTTTCAACAAATTTACAGTCATATTGTAATACAGTGCAGTGTAGTCCTGTTATAACGCTGTGTTTAGAGTCCATTGGAATGGATCTTATTATAAGTGAACAATATTTATATTATGGGCCAAATATTTTGCAAGACATTATTGGAAAATGACCTTTTTATGGATTGGAGTTATAGGTAAATGACCATTTCATGACAAATTGTTATTGGTCATTTTCCTATAACTCCTTTGTAAAATTCCATGATGAAAAACCATTACCATTTGAGCCAGTGCATGAGATTTCCAACAATATGGTATGTGCGACCAGCAAAGCCTCAGATCAGCCTGCGCATATGCGCAGTCTGATCAGAGCCTTTGCTAGTCGCTTGAGTGTTTTATGATTGTTAGGCTACTGACTGAACACCATTTGGAGTTTCTAAGTTTAAAAGGAGGCTGCAGATGTCAAAAAGTTAAATTGTTGGAAATCTCATGCAGCGGCTCATTTTTATGGGTGTTATAATGAGGTATGTATAAGGGGACTTTACTGTACTATGACATTTCATCGGTTATTTTATAACATATGTCGTAATGTAAGGTACACTGTTACATTTGATGGGTTTTTTCAACGTTCAGGGGTCCAAACAACATCCTTTATGAGATCTTGAACTTTTATCAAATTAAAAAAATATATTTTGGGATGTCAGTGCATACACAAAGTATGGATGTAGATAAAGCCTGAGGCCATATTTTAGACCTCTAGCCCCACTGGAAAACACACCAGGGGTGTTTAAAGGAAGCCATTGGTTATATGTGATAAGTATCAAAATCTCACATTTGCCTCATAATTGAGCCGCAACATGAGATTTCGAACAATGTGATATGTGCCACCAGCAGAGCCTCAGATCAGCCTGCGCATACATACGCTAAGTCTGATCAAAGCCTTTGCTAGTTGCTTGAATATTCTATGAGTGTTAAGCTACTGACTGAACATCATTATGGAATTTCTAAGCTTAAATGGAGGCTACACAGGCTCCTCTGAGTCTACACATGTCAAAGTACCACATTGTTGGAAATCACATTTGCGGCTCATATATTGTTTCTGATCAATAAAAGCGTCTCAAAAATACACTAATGAGTACTACAACAAAATTAATGCTTCCATAAAGAAAAACATGAGGGCCATGTACTTCTCACCTAAGTTTAAGACTCATTTTTATAGAGGATCTTACATGAGTGTTCATGTTTTAATGAATTAACTATTAAACAAGTTGGGGAAAAGTGATATAATGTGAGGCTTGCCGAGCATTTTATCTCTTTTTCGCAACGAGTTTAATAAATTCAATAATACAAGAGCATGAATGTTAGATTCTATTTATCATATGACATTAAGATTACTTTGAAGTCTCATTTCTTGGCGTAAAAACGTAATAATTTTCTAATCATGTACACAACGTTGTTATGGACATCATAACGTTTCCCGAAAATATATAAACCACTGGCGGTTTATCGATTTTATTGCATGGCGTTATTTCACTCCCAGACGCGACGTCATATGATAAAAACTCTTTCCATACTAGCAAAGGTTTAAAAATACATGTTATGCAACATGTATTGATTTTGCTTTGTTAACTCAGCATGCTGGATATTTTTCAAACTTTTTTTCCGCTGACTTTTTTTTCAAAATTAAATTTTCAAAAAATTCTTTCAGGAATAGTAACAGACTTTCAAAAGGTTTTGATCTAGATCAGAACTGATGTTCTGACATTCATGGCAAAGATTTTATTTGGCCATTTTTACCTCCTTATATGGGAGTCATTCCCAATCCAAAAATGGCCTTTATTTTCCCAATTCCATGTATTTTAGTACTTATTTTCCCAATTTTTATGATATATTTTCCAAATTGTGAAGGAAAAGGTAACATATCTGTCAAGTTTGGTAAAATAAGCCTAGTGGTTTAGGAGGAGCTGCCAATTAAAGCAAATTGTTGATGGCGCATGTCGACGGACTCTGGACATTGACTTGATCCCAATAGGTCACTTTGAATATTGAGCATGAAGTGCTCAAGTGAACTGAACAAAAAGGTTTTAAAAATGGCCCACAACAACAGACTCTGGACATTGATGGATCCCAATAGTTCATGCTAGGTGAACTAAAACAAAGGTTTTGAAAAAAATTCATATCTACAGCTATTCCACCACTGATCTTCTCTTGGCAAGCACAAGCCTTTACTCGCTATTTGTTTGCACTCACATTCTACTTAGCCCTGCACCCTATAGACTAGTCATTGCCAAGTCCTTGATGATATTTATCCTCATATAGGGAATTTTTCATTTTCCACATAAAAACGTATGTTGGAGTACATTTGTAATTTCATCAGAACTATTTTCATTTCATAAGAAAATCTGATGTTGTGGGTACATTGTTAGAATTGCCTCTGAAAGAGGCAATTCTAACAATGTACCCACAACATAACTTATGCTGCGGGTATCACGTAAAAGTGTCACCGGCAATTTTAACAATCAACCTACAACATAACTTTAATCGAGACTAGATTCCACAATGAATGCTGTACAAAGAAATTGGTAATTAATCCAATTAATCTACGGAATTAACTCCAATATACGTCTCTATGTGGAATCGACGAACATATCATCAAGCACAAGTCCTGCTGACGTAGATAACAGTTCCTTTACGTCTCATACAGGCTTACAATAACCAGCTATACTATATATACTCTATGCTGAACAATTTCATTGAAATATTCCAATCTATTTGTCAGGAACAGGGTCTAATATCACTTTCCCCATACATTATATGCGATAACTGCCCCGGCTGCGACTACTCCTGCTCCTGCTACGAATATCAGCTGATTCTTCGGAGTTCCAAAATATTCTTCTATAGCTTCCTGTAAAAGTCAGATAAGACAAATTATACATGTAACATCATAATTAAAGAGTCCCCTCTGTATGATCAATTACATGCAGGCACTGGTATAATGCCATAAATCATTTAATCCATGTTTTGTAATAATGTAAATGTGATAATTCATTCACTAAAGTATCATAACATTCATACATTTATACACAACACAGAGCACATTTTCTTCTCACAACAAACTCTAAGCCCCTGGATAACAGTGTATCACAAAAAGTAATTCTTATTTTTCAACCAAAACATATGTTGTGGATACTCAAAATAGCCGTCTAAATGGGATGGTTATTTTGAGCACCCAAAATATATATTCATACTGATGGGTTATAAAATATTCACAATTTTTACACTCAAAACATTTGTTTATTTAAGACTTACAAAACACTGCAACAAGAATAAAGCATAGCTGAAAACAATCTTTAACCTTGGCTGGAAATGGAATGTGCGAGGCACAAAATTATTCTAATCATTCAGCCAAATGGTTGACTACTTGAGGCAGTTGTCAGAGATTGTGATTGTGAAACTGAAAACTGTGGAATTGGCTTCAGTATTCATTCAAAGATAGGGCACTCCCATTCTTCAAAGAAGTGATCATTTATGAATATAGTCAGTCATCTTCTGGCAAAAAAAGCTCAAAATGAGCTCCCTAATTTATGACATATAGCAGGGCTTACCCTGGCTCAGAATTTGTTGCAGCCAACACTTTAGCCAAATCGTAAAAGTTGGAGCCAAATAAAATTGACTTTAGCCATGGGTTAAGCTAAAAAGTAGTATCAACATGTTCTGTATCTAACTCTTTGCCCACTAGTGGCGACTTTTGTTGTCTGCTGATAACCACTGCAAAGAGTTTGGACCCAGATCAGGCCCAACAAAATGTAGGGCCTGATCTGGATCCAAACTGTTTGACACCCTGATGGTAGAATTCAAAGAGTTAAATATGGCACAATAATAAAGTGTGAAGGAATAATAAAATCAATATTGGAAGTTTGGAACATCCAACAGCTCATAAAATTCACTTTTTCAAAAATTTGTAATTTTTCAAGCACCTAGAGTGTCTTTTAGCCACTGACTTATTATTGAAGCCATTCATTTTTAGTAGCAAATGGCTACAATGGCTAATGGCAGTGCAAGCCCTGCATATATGCTGCAACAAGCATAAAGTATAGCTATAAATCAAGTCTCTAGTGTACCAGTTGGCATGTGCAGCTATCCATTGTGGCTAGCAGTATATTCTTGGTCTTAACATTCATATACTTCCAATGTTTTCCATACTTTGTGTTTGCCAGCAGTGATAGACCTGGTAAGATTTGGAAGATAAGCACTTTTCAAAGCTTTCACAGCTGACATGTTAATATCATGTGCTGGCGCATCTGTTACAAGGTTCATACAGGCAAGTTTGTGTAAAATTCAAGGACTTCTAAAGGACTTTCCTACCATTTTCAAGGACTGAAAACTTATGAAAAATACTGATTTACATGTTAAAATTCTACTTCAGGAATGCTAGACTGCTATTCTAAAGAAATATGTTTTAGAAGATTAGTACAAAATTGTGGTGCCTTTATTTGGTGCAGCATGCTGTACCAAATAAAGGCACCACAATTTTATACTGATTTAGGTTTCCAAAGACAGTGTTAAATCCTCCTGTAAATGGTAAAATTAAAGGACTTTTACAAGCCTTTTTGTGTTTTTTCAAGTACTTTTCAAAGAAAATTTAAATTTCAAGGACTTTTCAAGGCAGTCCTGTATATTAAAGTACTTTTCAAGCCTGTATGAACTCTGTGTTATCTAAGAATTATGTAAGACAGAAATGCCTTCTTTTTGTTGAACATTGCATTATCCACATAATGTTAATCAGACAAATGCAATACATATACATGTATAGAGCAACATCACAGGCAAGCTGTCTTTTGAATGAGTGACTATGTGAGACAAGAACCAGCCTGCTCATACTGGCTTCAAGTTATCAGTACTTTAGAACATCTTTTACTTTTGACAAAGTTGCAGAGATACCTTTCACTTTAACCCACTCACCCAAATCCAACTAACCCTTTGTATACTAGATAGCTATAAACCGGTACTTTGGAAAACAATAAAAACCCAGATGAAATGCCGCAAAATGCATCATATAATCAGAGTACACACTGTTTCCTATGATTAAAACAATCTACGGAGAAAGAAACACATTTTTTGGAAATTAAAACCTGTGATCCCTTGATAACAAGGGGTCACAGGTTATAATTTCCAAAATATATTAAACGATATTTCTTTCTCTGAATGGCTTGATTTACATTATAGACCATTCCAAATTTATTGCATCAAACCAGAAGGAAGAATCCATAAGCAAACAAAGGGTTAAACCAATATGAAAAATACTACTCACCCATCCCCCTCTTTCTATAATCCAAGGCGCTATTGTGTCTACTATAAAATTTATAACCCAATTTATTATTGCTTGTATTAATGGTATTCTGTTAAGTGCCTGGAAAAGAAAGATCAGAAAATGATTATACATTTGAAAATCAGATAAATATTTATCATATGACCTTACTGTTTTTCAGTGGATAACATCATGTCATAAACAACGTTATGACCACATGTTACGTAACACTTTAGGCAGGAACAAGTAACGTCATAACGACATCTGTGACAACAATGCAAGAAATAAACAAACTTTGAAGGCGACAAAATTGCATTTAGAAGGTCATACGATAAACAGAATCTTACACTTGTGATCATTTCATATTAAATTTATTAAACTAGCCAAAGGCTCGTTTAATAAACTTCATATGAAATGATTATTAGTGAAAGATCCTCTATTTCTTGCACACCGGATACGGATATCTGAGATTTTACCCTGGGATCGAAAATCTTATCTTACCCATGCTATCTTATTTAGGCTGTCACGTGAGGGCTTCATACATTGGTTGTATTGGATCTCACGCACATAGTCGTCAAGTGACGTCATTGTTATGTTAAAGTGACATCATCTGTGAAGTTGCATCTCAGCTTATACAGGGACTTCTAAAAGCTAATTTCAAACTAGAAAAAAAGTGGTGTGCAAGAAAAAGAACCCACTATTCGTGTGAGGGTAGGATAGAAAAATCCGTCCCAAGGATAAATATTTGGCATCACGAGACTTGCCGAGTGATGACAAACGATGTTCCCGAGCGGATTTTTCTATCCTATCCTCGCACTCATGATAGATTCTTATAATATCATAGTTTCTAAAGTTCAAAACTCAACATAGAACTGTCTGCCTCTGACATAGAGACCAACATAATATCCTACAGAGAAAAGAGGCAATAAAGTCTTTTCCCACTTTAGTGACCATTATTATTTTATAACAATCTTCAATGTTTTGACTGTATGGTGTTATTTGTGAGCCTATGCCACCAACTGAGTAGAGTCCATTGGACAAATTAGAAATCGGGTGTTAAATGCCTCAGTTAAAAGAGTGTCCACAAAAGCAAATCAACAAACAGCGACCATTTTGGTGGCCGTCTTGGTTATCGTTCATCAGACATCGAAAGAAATATTGAGCAATGTGATTGTCCATTCTTTATGAAGTGATAGGTTTAGAGATATTTTCCCACCTCCTCAAATGAAGTCAAATAATGTCCTGACAATAGGGTCTTGGTCACCACTTTAAGCCTACTACAAGAAGCCTATAATCTTGAAGACCAGAAACTCCTGAATGGGTACTTTGGCAAACAATGAAGACCCAGACGAAATGCTGCATAATGCACCATTTCATCAGGGTCTGCACTGTTTACTAAGACAAAATCAGAGAAAGAAATATACCATTTTTTGAAAATTATATCCTGTGACTCCTCAATATTTTTTTTTCAAGAATACCATTCATACCAAACAGTATGGATTCAGATCAGGTACGATGTTTCATCAGGCATGACCTGGGTCCAAATTGTTTACCAAAGTTATCAGCAGGCCACATTAGAAGGCAAAGAGTCAAAAAGTTGGAAGTAGCCATAGCTTACCTTGCAGGCCATTTTATACCCAAAATAAAATAAGGCTACAATTTTCCCCCATGATATAATTCCGTCCCTGAAGAAATCGTTGGCAACATTTAAAAACGTCTGCTGCGGGGCATCTGGAGGCACTTTACTAATTATTCTGAAATTTAAAAAAAAAACATGTGTTATGATTAGAATTCAAGAGAGAGAGAGAGAGAGAGAGAGAGATTCAAGAGAGAGAGAGATTCAAGAGAGAGAGAGATTCAAGAGAGAGAGAGAGAGGGGTATCTAGCAATATCCAACTGGCAAATTAGCCCTTGTTAACAAGATGGTATGATCATGGTTTTGCCATTCTTCATTGTACCACTCCCACCTAAGAGTAGGTGCTTCCATTAGGTTGAATATAGAGGATCTTACATGAGCGTTCATGTTTTATTGAATTTATTAAAGAAGTTGTAGAAAAGAGATTAAATGTGAGCCTGCCAAGCATTTTATTCCTTTTTTGCAACAAGTTTTATAAATTCAATAATACAGGAGTACGAATGTAAGATTCTATTTATCACATGACATCAAAAACAAGTAGCCCAATGGGCAACGATCGCTCACCTGAGAACCAGCATAACGTTGGAGACACCATAATTTACGATGCTCAAAGGCAGACAGTGTTCGATCTAGGAAATTTTAAACGGGACCATTTTTATTCGATTTCAGATGAAAATAAAACACTGTCCAATATTTCCCCATTCACATAATGGTAAAGATGGCCCAGTCTAGCTTTGACAAAGGGCCATTTGATCTAAAAGGGGGTCAATGGCCCCATGGCACCCTCTAGATTGAACACTGGCAGATAACTCTGAACTTGAAATAGTGACCAGGAATTAATTCAAAAACATTAGATATTATGCCAGTTCTAGTTATCTGCAAGTATTAAAAAGATCTGAAAAAAATTGCAGAGGAAACCTGGTGAAAGTGTAGTATTCAGTTGCTCAAGGGCAGCTAACTCCATAGTCAGTGATGAAATCTGACCGAAATTCAAACTCATACTTTTATGTATGTCCTGGTAACCTACAAGGAAGTAGCTGGTGGATCAGTGTGGCGGGAAATCGAACTCATTCAAACTTTTATGGAAGTCCTTGTTACCTGCAAGATTAAGAAATGAAGGTGCTAGAGTGGTCATAATAGATTTCCCATTGTAAGTCTATGCAGATTTTTTATGATGCTCAAGGGCAGTTAACTCCACAATCTAAGGTTGGTTCTAAAAAATTCAAACTCATCCGAGCTTTTATGGTTGGTCTTTTTATCTGCAAGAATGAAGAAGATCCATCCAAAAAGAGTGGTCACAACATTTCTCCCATTATAAGTCTATGGGGATTTTTCCAGACGCTCAAGGGCAGCTAACTCATAAGTCCCTGGTCGGATCCTGCCGAATTTCGTACCCATTCGAGATTTTACGGTTGTCCTTGTTATCTGCAAGAATAAAGAAGAACAAATCAAAAATGAAGGAGCTAGAGTGGTCACAAGATTTTCCCCATTATAACCCTATGGGGGCTATCTGTTGCCATGGTAACCAGAGTTCTGATCCAATCTTACCCAAAACCTCATGCAATCAATCCCCCACCCCAATGATGCTTCTGATGAAATTTGATTATGATTGGGCAGCTGGTTTCAGAGATATTCATGTTTGAAAGTGTAGACGGACGGCCGGCTCGAGTCCCATACTATAAGCTCACCCTGAGCCTTCGGCTCTGGTGAGCTAAATACTTCAAAATTACATGTTTGGAATGAAAATGTCAATATTTTTGGCATCTTTTATGCAACCTTAAAATGGACATTATCAAGCAATGTTACGAAATCTGTAAATCACTAGTGGTTTATTGCATGGCGTTATATTACTCTTAGACGCTATGTCAAGTGATAAACTGTAACAGTAATAATTTAGGCCTTTAAGTGTACTAAAAGTAAATTGTCATTTTATTTCACAAAATAACTCTGCCATTTTATTTCATAAGTGATCTCAGAAGTTCACAAAGAGTTCATCTTAATTCTTTTCAGATTTAACTCTTTAAGAACCGGAACACAGAGGCTGGAAACACCTAAACAGGTACATTAGCAATAAGTGATGCTGCATAATGCTGCATTTCATCAGGTTCTACACTGTTTGCCAAGACAAAGTCAACCTCCAGAGAATAAAAAACAACATTTTTTTGAAAATTATTTCCTGTTTCACCCCTATACACCATCCTTACTTTATTGTATGTAGCTTTATGGGCAATACCATAGGTATTAAAAGTGTTAACTTAATTACCTTTGCATTTTCTGATCCTGATCTAACTCATCTGCAATACATCGGAGAGCTCTGGCTATTTCCTTCATGTGTTCCATAGGGGGACCTGAAATATACAAATATTATATAGCCCATTGGTCTCTAGATAAGAGAGTGGAAATAAAAAAAATATTTTTTCTTATATAGTAAACCTCGAAAGCTCTGATTCTAATTAAGAAATAGATCAGCTCTAGCAGTAAATTGTTGAGTAATAAGTCACTGTTTGGAGGTCAGTTGTAAAGAAGATCAAATCACGAGTGCACAGCGCTCGTGATTTATCTTCGTACAACTGACCGACAAACAGTGAATTATTACTAAAAAGTTCATTCTATTTTGATTCTAACACATAATAAATGACGAAAACACATTCGACGCCTTCAGCTTCTTCCAACTTTCCGCCATTGCACTGAAGAACTCCCGCCAATACTTAGACTACGTCGCATACGTTTACATGTTATTGCAACATCTTTCAAGCGTAAAATGACGTTACACTGTCTAACGCCATGAATGACGTCATTTTCCAGTGACGTCAGCTATCACACACTTGGAAGACTTCCAGTTTAGCGGTCCCCAGTTTATTTATCCGTTTATGCATACCTTTAAATATGGGGGCTATCGCCCCCACACCCCCGCCGAAATGCTTATTGGGGTTATTTTTGCTTTTTTGTCATTTTTTGGATATCACCAGCGTGGTCTATCTTAATAGCAACAGTAGACATGTGCAAAGGAATACTACCGGGGATCGCTAAACTGGAAACTACCCCACACACTTTAGCTGTAAATTATTGTCCGATATATCATTGTTTGTTACCGGTGGCTCTATAGGCGAGGTGTGTTAGAATTCGAATAAATTTTGGACACAATGGATTCAGTGAATAGGGCCTATTCATGAAGTATTTCAAATACTATCTATAAAAACACATGTTTTGTGTGCGTAAAAGAAACGTCTCCCTGAGACGTTTCTTTTACAAACACAAAACATATGTTTGATAGGAAAAAAGCTAATAATCTTTTTTTATTGGGGGTGGGGGTTATATATGCTTATTCATACCACCCTATTATTCAAATTTTCGATTTTTTTAGTCCGTAGGACTTCAAATTTACGAGATTCAACTGTATCAACCAAACTTATGAAATGGGTACTCATAAGAAAAAGACTCACAGGAGTCTGCCTAAATGTGCAGACTCCCCTGAGCGCTCACTACCCATGTACACAAAGTATGGATGTAGATGCAGCCCTCTAGATTTGGGTTCTTATCGCATATGGGCAAAATGGCTCTAATAAAGCTGGTGACCTGGTGTATCCAGCACAGCTAGAGGTCTTAAATTTGGTCCGAGTCTTCAATTACATCCTCACTATGTGTCTTGCTCCAGATGCAGGGGCAGATCCAGGATTTCTGGATAGGGGGTTCATATGTATAATGGTGTGGGGGTTGCTTTGCTTTTTTTATCTCAATTTTCTTGAATATCCCATGAAAATGAAATAATTTGGTCTCACTGAGACCAAATTATTTCATTTTCATAGGATATTTAAAAATGGGATCAGGGAAGGGGGTTCAAGCGAACCCCCTGAACTCCCTCTAGATCAGCCATTGGGATGTGACAAGTGCACTAGCCCATATGTGTTAAGATGACAACAGAAAATTATTTGACAATTATCTCCTCTTTTCTAGAGGCCTGGTGTAATAAGAGAAATACAAAGACATATACTATCATTATCTGTAAATCAGCTTTCGGCTAAAACACATCATACTTTTTATCACAAATTTGTGCAATTAACAAATGGGCCAGGACACGTGATTTCCAACAATGTGGCATTTTGACATGTGTAGACTCAGACAAGCTTTGCAGCTTCCTTTTAAGCTTAGAAACTCCAAATGATGTTCAGTCAGTAGCTTAACACTCATAGAATATTTGACTAGAAAAGGCTCTGATCAGACTGCATGTATATGCAGGCTGGTCTGAGGCTTTGCTGGTCGCACATACCACATTGTTGGAAATCTCATGTCGCGGCTCAAATCATAAATACTACGTACATGTATCTGTTTATATATTGTGCAATTGTTACAGTGAATAATGAATATGATACGCTAAGCCTTCAGTTTCATATGACAAACACCTGCAGTTTCCATAGACCCTCTATCAAGCCCCTAGATAAAAGTGTATAATTAAAATGAACTGTCTCAATGAGATGGTTCTTTTGAGCACCCAAAATATATATTTAAACTGATTGGTAAGTAAATAGCCCCACAAAATAGCTGCCAGGCACATTTATAGGGTGAATTTACGCATATACAATTAGTATCAAAACTTGTTGAACTGACACACACTTTGATCTGAAAGGCACTTTTTCAAATTTTAACATGCCAGCAACTTTTTTCCACACCATGCAAAATACCTATATGCAGTTATATTAGGACCAAAACTTGATGAAATTGTGCATGTTGGTTCAAAGTATTTTAATCTTTTTAATGTAATACATGCCAAAAACTTTTTTTTCACACCATGCAATACTCAATTTGTAAACTAAAAGAATACAATGCCATGTATAGTGCGACCAGGTAACGGACGTTGGGCGTGTCAGACAGAGCACTGCCATTCACTGTCAATTTAGACTGGTCAACAGTAGATTGGGTATCACAGCATAGGCACGCTTAAATCGTGCAAAACAACTAAGCCGCAGACGACAAAGGTGGCCAGCTTTATACGGTTAGTGTGCCTGGTAAACACTTGCAAACGCATCTAATCAGAAAACATCAGTCTTACTTGTTTACAGACACATTGGTTTATATGGGCCTCAACGCGAGAAACCCTGTATTTGGGGGATTACAAAAACACAGGCGCAGATCAGCATGCGCATCCGCGCAGTCTGATCAGCTGCTTTGTTTTTCGCTTTTTGGAAAGTATCACATCCAAAATTGCTACAGGCAAAATTTCAACTATCTAGCTAGTCTCTGTAGCTGAGCAGGCTGGTTTGAATCTCACTTTGTCGGAAATCCCGAAGACAGGGTTTCTCGTGTCGGGGCCCATATTATTTTTCACTGTTCAGGGCCTCCTAGAACGTATGTGGATTTTAGTTAGATCAGCAAGGCAGACTGGTCCATGTTAGAATGGTTGCTGCTCAGGTTACACAGCGAAATGAAGATTTGATTGCATGTAGCGTACTTGTACCTGTGATTTCCTTTAGTATTGTATTTACTATACAGCCATATTATTATATCACAAGAAACCATTTTCACCCATTTAAGCCAAATAGAATTTCCCACTGTTATCAATTGGACCTGTCCTTTTTCGTTTTAAGGGTTTTTGGGTGGTATTTTTCATTGTTATTCCAATCTTGATAGAACAATCTATAAGCAAACAGTGGAGAACCTGATCAGACGTCTGATCTGGGTCTGCACTGTTTGCTATTTACCACAAAAAGGACGCTAGCCATAATATGGGTTAAACGAAAAACTCCATACTTTTGTAGGAATAGCAAAATGTTTTACACATGATGTACGGATAAACGGCGTACATGTAATAAAGGTTTAGTGATTACACATTAATGAACTAGCCCAACAAACAGGCTGACATGAATGACGCCATCAAAAATCTGTAGTTACCTGTAGAGTTAACCAGTGGTAGAGTGCTCGACTTGAGATAGAGGGGCCGTTGAGTTGAGGCTCTCTGGAGGAACCATGTTATTTCCTTGTGCAAGGCACGTTATACTCTATTTAGTACTGGTACAACCCAGGATATGTCCCGACATGACTGATTTGACTGGGACGTAAAGTATCAACTTCGAATAATCGAGGTCTATAGTTGCTTTGTACCAGTGTGTTAGACATGTGTTTAAAGGATTGCTATTCGGAGAAGGCTCAATGATGGGACTTAGTAATGTCATATTCTCTGCTAAGTACTGGTTCAACCTAGATGGACAGGGAAACGTCGCAACATGACTGAAAAAATGTTGACAGCGACGCAAAATATCAATACAAACGAAAAAAAAAATCAACGCAAAATAACAAAAGAGCCCCTTATCTCGAAACTTTGCTGCAGTTGTGTGCGTCTACTGGTACACAGGTTTATCTTTAGTATGCTACTTGGAAAATATTTGTGTAAGATATGTTGTCGATTAAAATATTTTTCCAAATTCTGTTTGCTTGGCAAGAAAATGATTTGGGTTTTTAGATCTGCCTTCGAAAAAATGGTATTACAAAAAACACACACACAAAAAAAACACCCAAAACAGCCCACCTTCCCTACATACAACCAACACCAATTAAAATTTGGCATGATAAGGGTTCAATATCTGGGCCACCGGGAAAGGGTACACAGATCTTTTATGAAACCAATACAACTTGTGTGATTGTAAATATCATTGTCGACGGTTGATTTTTTGCTTGATTAGTTTAAGATACATGTACGTGTTTAAGATATATGTACGTGCATATTTGAATCAACAGCTTAGCGTAGGTATCTACACTGATCAGATTCATCTGCAATAATTTGAAACGCTTATTTTTCACGATACGGAAACTGTAAAACTACAGGTATATAATATTCATGTGGAGAGTTTCACAAATGGATGATTACGCAAACAATGCGACCTGACTAACCGATTTCCAAATGTATTTGTCCAGAGGTTGAACTTAGCTAAGGACCGCCCAACGTCTCTTATCTGGACGGACTATATAATTGCTACAATAGCTTATGATGCAGCAAAAATGAACCCATTGAATGTCATTCTTTTCAGTTCAAAACAGATTTTTTTATGTTTTTTTTTCTTTACTTGCTTTAATCTATGAAAATAATCATATATTTGGACCTAAAATACTAAATATTATTATTATTATTATTATTAACATGAGAATAAATTTGTTGATGTTTCAAAATCTCACTCCTTTAGAAATACATAAAAACTTGTGTAAAATGGCCACTCTCAAAAAGACTCAAAATTGGTTTTTAAGACCAATTATCGCCAAATGCAGGTCAAAAGTATTGCAGGGAGCATTTTGCAATACTTTCGACCGTTATTAGGCTACCATTTGTCATAAAGATCTTTGTTTTGTCTATTTTTGAGTGGCCGTTTCACACAGGTTTTATAGTAATCCAAATTATTTGGCATGCATGCAAATAAATAAAAGAGTATTTGGAGCAGCTCATGAAATTGTGGAACTTATCACAAATATGCTGCATGCATGTGAAGCTATCTTTTGTGGCTAGAGACCTATTTTGGTCTGAGAATCCATGTACTCTCCTATGTGTGTATGCAAGAATGTTGTTTGTTTACAGGGTTCATACAGGCAAGTTAGTGTAAAATTCAAGCACTCTTCAAGGACTTCTAGAAAAGACTTTCCTACTGTTTTCAAGGACTGAAAACTTACGAAAAATACTGTTTTACACATTAAAATTCTACTTCTGAAATGCGTCCATTACTAATAGTTTTAGAAAATAAGTGTAAAATTATGGTGCCTTTATTGGTGCAGCATATGCTGCACCAAATAAAGGCACCACAATTTATACTGATTTAGGCCTCTAAAAACAGTGTTGAATCCTTTTGCAAATGGTGAAATTCAAGGACTTATCAAGGCCTTTGAGTGTTTTTCAAGTAATTTTCAAGGCAAATTTCATTTTCAAGGACTTTTCAAGACAGTCCTGTATATTCAAGTACTTTTCAAGCCTGTGCGAACCCTGGTTTAGTTGCGGTTTACATTCCAGTCAACAGCTATGGTCATGACAGGACGGTCAGTCAACCTAACCACCTTTTTTCCTGGACAAGCTTAGACTAGGGAGTAAACAATTTACTCAGTGCACATACTTTCGCTTGTAGCTGACAACAGCCCTTCTTGAATTAGAGGAATGAGGAGAATTACTGTAGAAAATATTTCACAATCAATCTCCATGACAGTATGCAGCTGGGTTTTAACTCATGACCCCTGGATCAGCAATCCCAGCTGCATGCAAGAAGTGATTCTCTAATGAGACTACTGGTGCCTCACATAAAGCAAAAAAAAAAAAAGACTGCTTTGGGTAACGGGTCTGAAAATTTTAGGTAGGGTAGGCACACATTTTATTTTCTGAAAAAAAAAAAAATATTATTTTTATGCATTTTGAAAGGTGAAATGGCATTTCACCTTACAAAAGGCATAAAATTATATTTTTTCCAGAAAACCTGAAAAAATTCTAGGTTTCGCCAGTAAATTTAGGTAGGGTCAGTTTACCTTAAACACTGGTACTTTTCATTTGGCCTAAGCCAATAAGTTCCAAAATCTCATGTACTACCTTGTTTGTCCGATAACCTTTTAAGAAGTGAACAGGGTTAAGAAAGCTGTTGAATAGTTGCTTTTAGGTGATACATACTCAGGCCTCTAGATAAAAGTGTGTAATTAAAAATTGTTTTTCTTAAAACATATGTTTTGGGTACTCTAAAAGAGATGGTTCTTTGAGCACCCAAAACGAATGTTAAACTGATGGTTTAGATTCTAATGCACTTGATATTGTAACCCAAGGTCTGATTCGATAACGTCAAAAATTTGCGGCAGTATATCCTGCAATATACTGTTGGAAATAGATTGATGTCATTATTTACATCACATTTCATTTGATGACATACGCCTTTGTGCGGCTGTATGGGGCTTGCAATGCTCCAATTTGAGACAAAACTGCAGAAGAGCATTAGAATTGGGATAACCATGTTAAAAATTTCCATTTGGGGAGGTATATCATCGGATATATGGTCGGAAAACACGTTTTACGACTCCACCTGCGCATCGCCGTCAAACGTGATTTCCACCCGTAAATCCAACGATATACCTCACCAAATGATATTTTGAATACAGTTATCCCCTTAATATATTCACAATTTTACGCTAAAATATTAACGATCTGGAACTATGATACTTCTAAAAGGCTGAAAACAGAACTCCAGAATATTAGCCTCAATTTCAGTGCTGGAGATAATCATTTTTCACAATGTGTACAGTACACATCATACAGTGAGCACCTAGAAATAAATGAGATCACATTTGCTTGCAAACATGAAAATACATTGAAGACTATGGGATTTCTGACCATCATTGTCATCATAATTGAATTTTTGATTAACTTGCAGGTGCAGGGCATCATCCACATCAGAGGGCCCCCTTCCAGGTAGCTGGCTAGCTGCACGCATAGCAGATCTAACACCTGATCTCCAAGTGCTCCATTGTCGTGAGCTTCCACTCACGGCAGTCTTTCTCCATCAGTTGTGGAATAACATTTGGTCCCTGACTGTATAATTAAAATTACCATATATACTGATCAATAAACAGTGTGTACATTCATAGTACACATCCTTATCTCCAACGCTGAACTTAAAATAAACATTTAAATTAGTTATTTTACTAAATTTGAGTACATGGATCAAACATGATGGCTTTTCATGCATTTATGTTCGCCAGGTACTGAGGGAGATGTTAAAAGTCAAGAGCAAAGCCCTAGGTTTTTGACATTATTTGATGGACCTGGCAAATGTTAATCATTGAAAAATAATGTTTGATCGTTATTATTGCATAAATCCAGCGATATATTTCACGTAAATATATGAAAACCATGACACTATGTTTTGTTGCTGTTCACCGTCAACAAGTGGATGGACATTTTCATTAATATTTGTGTAAATATTTGTGCTCCAGGGCCAAGCCATATATAAGAGAGATAAACTGATAGGCTGTCATGGGTGTGCCGTGTGTGCTATATATGCCTAGTGCGCAGGGACCGCGGCACACCGTCACAATAACTGAAAAATGATGATGAGGCTGTCATAAAATGCATTGGCCTGGAAATAGTGTATTTAAGGTACCAAACAAGGTTCAAGCTGGGCCCTGACAGTAGGGTGAAGTGACTTCTCCCTGCAGGAAAATTAGGGAGAAGTGACAGTCAGATAGGGAGAAGTTATAGCGCAAAATTACGGCATTTTCTGTCAATTTAGAAGCAAATTAGCCATTACACATGTATTGCCATTTAATGGAAGGAGAAAGTAGTAGATTCTCACCACAGCTTGCTTTTGTGTGGTGACAGAATGAAAATAAGTCTTCTTAATTCTTTTTTTTTTAGGGAGACTCCCACTTCTCCCTGGGTCCCATTTAGGGTGAAATTTAGGCCCCTAGGGCGACTTATTCGCCCTCGTCGACCCTAGCTTGATCCCTGACCAAATTCATGCATTTATAGCAAGTGAATTGTCTTGTTAACACATATAGGTTTGTGCCGGTTGAAACATGACTGTTAAAATGGTGCCATGTGGATTTAGGGATCCCACTTGATTTTTTATGCAGCAGTATTTGCCAGTTTCTGAGGAACCTGTTTGAACACAAGGGGTCAGCTCATGTAAAATACAAAAGTCCCTCTGTAATACAACCACAATCAAAGCCATGCAGGCACAAGTCTATATTGTACACTGTACAGTTAAAAAATATGCCACACATTTTATATCACACTCGAATAAATATGCTAAAATACAGGTTCCAGATAAGCACTTATATAATTTTTGTACTATTTCACTTCTTTCTCATCTAAACGTCTGGCCAGAGCCTTCATCTGCACCCCTACATTTTGTGTGAAAGCAGGGAAGGGTCTAGTGAGACTGTGCCTGTGTGTGCATGCTTGTCTGAGCCTTTGCTGTTCGCATAGTACCAAAATCTCCTATAATTTAATGTATAAAGGCTATACATGTACATGGCTCAAATGAGCCTCCTCGTAATAAAACCTGTCTTCGGGGTTTCCGACAAATTGAGATTCAAACTAGCCTGCTCAGCTAGAGACTAGCTAGAAATTGAAATTTTGCTCTCAGCAAGTCTATATATGATACTATATGATAAGCGAATAACAAAAGCGCTGATCAGACTGCCCCGATGCGCAGGCTGGTCTGCGCCTTTGTTGTTCGCAAACCACCAAAGACAGGTTTTCTCATGTTGCGGGCCCAAATGACCCAATCAAGACTAAATTTTTACATGGGGTTAACACAATGTACTGGATGCAGGGACAATTCCGACTCTAAATAACATGATAGAAAATATCCCATTCAGCCAAAACTGATGAGAGATTATGAAATTTTAGCGAGAAATTTTAACAAATTGTTTGCTTAATTACATTTTGTTATGAGGTATTTCTCCCATCAAGCCGATTTCAATGAGATATCTGGCAAAAAAAATGAGCAAATCTCTCACTATCTTCCCAGAAAATAATCCCTGACAATGTATTATGCTTATCTGGAGCTAAATTGAAATGAACAGCTGGTAAAGTTTTATCCCTTAAAGGGCCAAGAAAAAAAGCAGCTGAAAAAAAAAGACGTCAACTGAAGTCGTCTGCTGCAAATAATTGCCTAACATTACTGAAGAATTAAGTATAGAAGCAAACAGTTTGGACCCAGAACAGACTGCTCCTATAGGAGCAGTCTGATCTGGGTCCACACTGTTTGCCATAGAGGCTTCAGCCTTCTTAAACATTTCAGCAGACGAGAAAAGCAGACAACTTTTGTTGTGATTTGGCGCATTAAGGGTTATAACCTAGTCCTTTCACATATGTTGCTGTCCTATAGTCCTCATCATCTGGAAAAAAGACCAATATACTAAATGCCCAATATACTTTTGCAACCCTTACTCACCTGAAGAAATTTACATGTATTCTGAAATGGGCAAAAACCTGTCTTCGGGGGTTTGCAAACAACAAAGGCCCAGACCAGCCTGCGCAGATACGCAGTCTGATCAGCGCCTTTGTTATTCACTTATTGGAAAGTATCATATCTAGACTTGCTACGATCGAAATTTCAATTTTCTAGCTAGTTTCTGCAGCTAAACAGGCTTGTTTGAATCTCACTTTGTCCCAAACCCCAAAGACAGGTTTTTTAGCGTTTAAGACCATATTACAGGTATGCCTTTACATTAATCACAACTAGCTGCATAGCCTTTGAAAATAATAAGCGCCAGACTTCTTGGACCTGAATGTTTGTTTGTTTGTTGCTTAAAGAGACTAAGTCTGCAACTATGAACATTTTTCGAAATTTTTTATTTTCTTTTAAAATCATTTGTAAAAGTAGGATTAAGTTATGTTTTCACAATAAATCTGTTCACTATAGCTGAAAACTGCACGGAAAAGTGAATTATCCAATAAAAACAGGTGTGTTGATAATTATTTGCGTCCCTCCAATAATTATAGACAGTTCATTTTAACATAAATGCCGTTGTTTTGATACTGATAATTTGTTAAGATTTACGAAATTGGTAAAATGTATACCTGAATTTTAGTTTTTTTACTGTGTTCTTGAAAAATAGAAACATTAGTTCTAAAATTAAAAAATCAAAAGTTACAGACTATGCAGCTTTAAATCAATAGCCTTAATGACTTATCATCTCTTTCATATGGGCCTCGACGCGAGAAAACCTGTCTTCGGGGGTTTGCAAACAACACAGGCGCAGACCAGCCTGCGCATCCGCGCAGTCTGATCAGCGCCTTTGTTATTCGCTTTTTAGAAAGTATCATATGTAAACTTGTTACAGGTGAAATTTCAATTTTCTAGCTAGTCTCGGTAGCTAAGGAGACTGGTTTGAAACTCGCTTTGTCGGACACACGGAAGACCGGTTTTCTCACCACAAGGCCCTTATATAAGGACTCATCTGGACAAGGACTAAACAGGAAAAATGTGCTAAAATGGACAGAAACTTGTTAAAATACTAAATTGGTCATATACTCACAGACTCACATGCCCCAACCACTGTACCAAATATTAAGGCTGTACGTGTACCTTGACTTAATGGTTTTTAGAAATCTTGCTACAGTGTAATCAATTTCAATCTCACTTTAAGTAATGGATATATCGGTAACTCAAAAAGTAACAAGACATGAAAAAGAAACTACAACTGAACAGAACTTTCTACCGAACCCTAAAACCACAGTTTTGATAACATCAAAAGCAGTAACTCTATTGAAAACTAACTAATTTGACCATCTACAAATTACAATCCTAAACCACTCATCCCCTATGAATGCTTACACCAAGTTCAAAAATTACTCAAGTTTGAGATTGGGAACAAAAGTGGTCACAGATGCAGGGATGGACACACAAAAATGATCTGCATTTTAGTGAAAAAATACAATTTTCTACTGTTTTCCCATGAGGAATCCATGTAACTATGAAGCTTCAAGGCCCTAGCATACATGGTTAAAGTATGTAATATATGTTTAGATTCATGCAGTATTTTTCATGAATTTTGCCTTAATAATTGCATGTAGGCCATAACTTTTTCTAAATTTTATACCCAGATTACAAGGTGGCCAATCACGTAGTCTGCCTGATTAGGTTCACAGACTTTACGAACCAGTAATCGGACATCACAGTTAAGAAAAATCATGCGGTAAAGTGAAAAAACCTCCTCATATTTTTTCTGCACAAAACTGTGTAAAAGTTCGTCCTGGGTTCACTGCAGTTTTCCAGATTACTCCGACCAACTGAAGTCTGTACATAATCGTGGAGAATTTTCCGTATTTCTTCAGTTGGTTGAGGTAATCTGGGAAAGTACAGCAAACCGAGGAGAAACTTTGGCACAGTTTTGTGCAGAAAATATGAGGGGGGTTTTGCACCTTACCGCATGAAATTTGACTTAGTATTACGAAAGTTATGAATGATTTAACTAGTTCAGGAAATCAGTGAACCAAAATCATGCTGACAACGTAATTGGCCACCTTGGATTAGCTGGCTTCGGATCCACACTGTTATTCATTGACACTAAGAATCCATATTATTGCATAAAAAGCTGTGTCGCAGGCTATCAACAGCCATGTTTTAACCGGCAAAAAGCCATGTATTTATCAGGCAATTCACATGCTGTTGATGCACGGCTTTGTACTTTACATAGTCGCATTTTAGGTCGTCCTCACAAAAAATAACGTCATCAACAGCAACATGCATAGAAATGAACGTAATTTAATGATGTTAGGATGACGTAAGTCTTTGCTCTGGAACAGGCGTTTTCAAAACCTACCAATCCTTCATGCTTTTGTGTGCCATTATAATAATACAAAAATGAATTTTTCGAAGCCTTTTTACAAAGTTTTCAAGTGAAAACATGACTTTATGCAATAAAAACTCTCAAACATGGTTTTCTGATACACGAACATCTACTAGACCCCTTGGGGGTCGTTAAAACCCTCACCTTTCAGGCTCGGGCTTCAACACCATCCTCGAGGTCCAGCAGATGTTAATGCATAGAAAAACATGTTTGATCCCTATATTGATAATAAAAATGCACCACTGGATAGGCTAAAACCAAGAAGCTGATAAAACATTTACATATCAAAAAGAACTTACAGTAAATGTTCCAAAATTTAAACGCTATTTGCTGAAGAAACAGTCTAATCAGGGTCTTCCCTGTCTGTTTTTGTGACAAGCAGTTTGTGAGTTCCAGTATTAAAAACCAAGATTTATTTGAGAAAAGAGTGTTCGAAATTTTAGAACATTTACCGTATAAGCATGAGCTTTTATAAGAGTTTGTGTGCTTATTACATGTACATATATGTCTAGCATGGTTAACACTGTCAACTTTAAACAATAAATTTTGATATGGCAAGCTATCACATCAAGTTTGTAAACATTTAACAAAGAAAAAAAAGAAAAAAATCGGTGCAAAAAAAAAAGGATTTACTGTACCTGAAGGAGTGCCAGGTTCTAACAGTTCTTCTTGCCTCAGGTCACTCTGTACATGGTCCCCTTTCATACGATCTACGATGAAATCATTTAGCAATACACGACCTTGATTTCCTATATCGTCTCTGCTCAGCTGCCTGTTCATTCTCCGCCCTCCTGAAAAGAAAAAAAAACATTTTAACCTGTGGACACATCAATCTTGTTTTTCATAGGTCCAGTTAAGCAAAGTTGCTGAGTGTAAAATTGTAATAATGTTCTTACCCAAGGTTTAGATAAGCAAAATATTTGGGCGTAAAATTGCAAATATTTTCTTACCCCTCAGTTTTAACATATGTTATTGGTGTTCAAAAGAATCGTCTCATTGAGACGGTTCTTTTGAGTACCCACAACATATGTTTTGGTTGAGAAATAAAAAAAAAAATTTTTCGTTAAAGGCCTGACCATCTATTTAAACATATGTTAGTGGTGCTTAAATAACTGTCTCATTGAGAAGGTTCTGAGTAGCCACAGCATACGTTTTGATTGAGAAATAAGACAAATTAATTTCAATTACACACTCTTACAATGTATCTAGAGACTCTTTTTTTTCATGCCATGACTCTTAGTTTGTCCGCTTGTGACAACTTTTGTCATCTGTTGATAACTTTTGCAAACAATTTAACCTGGACCAGGAAGGATAAAATGTAGGACCTGATCCGGATCCAAACTGTTTGACACTCATAAGTATTCCAGAAGGAATTGTTTACGCATTCTTTTCTGGAGGCTTGTTTTTCATGCCATAACTCTTTGTTTGTCTGCTTGTGACAACTTTTGTCATCTGTTGATAACTTTTGCAAAAAAAATAAACCCAGATCCAGCCAGACAAAATGTTGGGCCTGATCTATCAATGTTGTTAACAAGAGTTTAAAAAACATTTATGACATCTATGGGACCAAAATCAACACTAATGGGGTCTATTGTCAATAGCCCTGTGTACAGCTACACGGTTTTATCGGAAAATCGGTTACTGACGTTCAATAGATATATCGAATCGAATGTTCCTACATTGACCAAATATCGAATCTCACTCAGCCTGTTTTTTCTGTTGAGTGATATCATCCAATCTGCACATAAATCAATTTTTTTTTGTGCAAAAATAAAACAAAACAAAGTTGCTTGCCATGTTTATTAAGCAGTTCTTGCGAGTCAAAAGCAATTGCAGTATGCAATCAGTAAAGCAACACAATAACCATCAAAAGGTTCCAAATGCAGCTCTATAACTACCGACATACGATTGGATAAAATATCTCCAGTTATCACATACTAGGGACACTGTTTGCAGCGATAACCCAAGGTCTAGACTCTGCGTAAGTGATAACCTCTTTACCGCCAAATGGTTATCAGCATGACTTGATGATAACCGGGGCCAAAAATAAAATCATTTTTGTTTCCCCTTACCCGACAGACCGTGAAAAAAGCCGCCGACTGAATAAATTATATTTCAAAATTTGAACGAGATTTTTTTTTGCGGTCCCGGTTTTTATTATTTTTCGGTAATGGCTTTTAGTATCCGCGGCTTACAAGCGCTTGGAAATCGATAATAGCGGACTTTTCATATCCAAATCAAGCGTTCTTTTTTCATTGATTCAATATGGCGGTTCATGTCCTTTGCGTATCGGTTCGAAACAAAAACCACAATAATAACTTAGAGAATCTTATTTCCAAGCGAATTAGATGATTTAATCACAAACTTACACTGGAAGACATTGTTTGTATTTAGTTTTATTGCAATGTTAGGTCTATTTACAAAGAAGGTCAATGGGTCTTTAATTTGAGAGTAAAAAAAAAATATCTTTCCGACCGACCGACCAATACCTGAGAAACAGGGTCAGGTAAGGGGAAACAAGAATATATTTAAGGTTGGCCCGGAATTTATGCATTTTGAAGCGAGAGAGCTTATCATGCCCGGCACAAGATGTTGATCATTAGATAATGTCATATGTAAACAAATGGTGTGACGTAACGCAAAGTTTGCGTCAATCCTGTTTTACTTACATTTTTGAACGTCAAATGCGTTAAAATAGTCAGGGTTTTTCATGACACACAAAATCCTGCATTTTGGCACATTTTCGACCAAAATGACCCCCAAATAATTAATCAGTGCGTCCTCAATGACGCAATTCCAAAAAACAAGAAATCTCTCGTAAGTTTCCTCAAAAGTGAAAACGTATCACGGATTTCCCATGGCCAATTATAGATAGTTTTATCAATAACTTCCCAATCACAACATGTGTATTGCATCAAACTCCCTACATCCGTGTCTCCTCTAATATCTTTTGGGAGGATATAGTGCAATACAGCAAAGGGGACGCAACTGTTCGGGAGTTAGATACTGCACCCATAGCAACCACATATCCCATTCGGCATACTTGGTTGTTATCATTATATCATTGTCCCAAAATTTGAAAACATGGCGCAACAGACAATGTTGAGATCGTTTTTAAAATGTCTGGTGAATCTGACTCTCAGAAGAGTCAGTCATCAAGTGGGACTGATTAGGCAGGCTCTGATTAGCACCAGGCTCTGAGTCTCCTTTCTATTTGGTTTCTGTGATGATTGGTTGGTTTTCTGAAATGTTTCAGCAGCATTTTATTTTACCGGTTTAGATCCAAAGACTATATTTCAATGTCCCCATAAAATTTGAAAAGACCCCTATATTCTAAACCTTGGGGGACATGGTGTCCCCCAAATGAAAATATCAAGGGAAAACACCAATATACAGAAGCACCCAAGCAGTCATTTATATACAGAAATGTTGCTCATTGACTGTATTCAATATATGATTGCCCCTGATTACCAATTATAATTATTACAGGTCAACTGACTTGTACGAGTTGTCTCATAAAGTGTCGACGAGTTGTCTCAAATAATGTGTCCACGAAATGTTATGTCAATGAGTTGTATCGATTCCGGCGCAGACCATGCAGTCTTCGCATCCCCACAGTCTGATTGATCAGCGCCTTTGTTATTTGCTTATTGGAAATTATCTTATTTTAACTTGCTACAAGCATAAAAACAATTTTCGAGCTAGTCTCTGTAGCTGAGGAGACTAGTTTGAGTATCGCTTTGTCTGAAACCCTGAAGACAGGGCCAAAATAATGTTGCAGTGCTATGATGTGACATTTCCATTGATAACAATTAATGTTTGAAAATTGCACATTTTTTCCATTTTTCTTCTCAAATAAAATGATGGTTTACAAGGCTGGAAATCAAAGAATGCTTGTCAGGATAGCAAACAGGGGAGAACTTGATCAGACTGCTTCTCCTGTCTTGAGGCTTACTTACTTACTTCAAGGCTTACTTCAATCTTCTGATATACTGAAGCTCTTTCAGCTTGTTTTGAGTGGGGATCGAACATCAAACCTCTAGCCCAGAAGCAAATGCACTAACCACTAAGCTACCATGCTTCCTTGGGTTCTTTATCTTTACAATTCAGACATGAAAGCAAAAAATAAATCAAGAATCAAACAATTCTAATTTGCCCTTGCAGTTCCCCACCCACCTTGGCAAAATGAAGCTAAAAAACTTATGCTTAAAACAATAAATAGGTTGTACACACTCGGTCCAAGAGGGTGGTCTGTAACGTTCATAATTTTGAATGTTGTATTTTGCCGAACTAATTATGACTGTATGTTTTCAATAAAATAGCTTGAAATCAATTTTCGTCTTTGATGTTTCCTATCAAAATCCAATGGTATGCTTGATTAGTAATATAAGCGTACTATTTTGATAAGCCAAACTGTTTAGGTGCAGAAGCGCAGGTCAACACGTCCCCAAGTCGGAAGGAATAAAAGCCGGGACACACACCCGGGACTCGGGACAAAATTCCGGGACCAAAGTTTGCAAGCATCAAAATGGCATTGTCTTTGCGCAGGCGCGATACTAAAGAATCGACCTGTCTGCTAAGGCACATCACGACGGAAAAATCGGATTTGTGTCAATACGCGGCGTGCATTACCCGAAACACTACGTTAAAAAGTAACAAGCACTGAATGGCTATAAATAATCCGTTTATGGAGACATCCAGTAACCTTTTGTAGCTAAACAATAACAATGATTGGTATTACAGTATTTAGCAAAACAATGATAAGATTTTCTACGCTTAAACTTTTTTGGGTCAAAAATTTGGTTTCAGTGACACGTGATGACGCAGAGTGATAACAAGTATGAACCAACCAATCGGGCGAATCACATGATTTGATGACGCTATCGATAAACAAATATGTCACGTGTGCCCACAATGCTCAAATCAGACAGGTTAGTATTTGAAAGATGCTTCCCGGCGGAAGACAATGTCAAAATGGTATTTAAGATGCAAATGTCGACCTGAAATTTGGATCACATGTGCATTATAGGGTCTTCTTAATAATGCATATAAGACAGTGTATATGACTTTAGATTTTGGTTAATTGCTAGCACTAATACCGAGCTATATGTTATAGCGGTTGAGTTTGTATTAAGCACTTAATGACTTGATAACCCACCTTTAACGAAAGTGTTAGGGAATTTAACTAATCACGCTCATAATTGTATGCTGGTTGTCCCAGTTTTCGTGGTATTAACGTGTCAACGTTTTTAAAGACAAAGAAATTTTAGCAATAATACTGGTACCACTCATTTTGACTCTCTCCAGGGGTCATACTGGGTAGATCAAAGGCCAGTCATAATGAGGTGATTATGGCTTCCCTACATGGGCAATAAAATGGTCCCATGAAGGGATTAGGTAATTTATGATAAAATATTGATCTTTATCTTAGTGAAAGAATTTGTGTTGTATACAGGTACTTCCCCACTTGAGGCCCCTTTAAATTTGTGAGATATTGAAACTGCCTCTTATCAGTTAATCCTTTAATGATCTCTATTGGACAGTAATCTTTGCCTTTAAGTATATATCTAGCTATGGCATATAATTAATTTTTGAATAGAAATATTTGGATATACATATCTTCGCTATATTTGATAATCATTACTCACCATTGATGTGCTGACAGGTTAAATCAAGATTGATTCCGGGCTGGGTCAATTTCCCAACAAGCGCCAGTTTTCGTGGTAACCATCGTAAATCTAGGTTTATATAATCAGTTGCCGATTTTTTGTCATTAAAATGCCACAGAAATATAGTTTTATTCTAATCTAATGGGTTCTCTGTCAATTTTTACCGAAACTATCTTTCAATTTGTTCATGTGACGATAAATTTAAGCTGCCTGTTGTCATCGTTAGCTTTCTGACATTCGTAAAATGGCGGCTGTCACGTTCAAAGATAATTACGTCATCATGACGTCATTGGTGACGTCACATCGCTGGATATTTATTACACGACGAGCAAATTTAATTGTTTCGGTAACTGATAAAATTCCATTGCTCAATTTCTAGGAGTTGGTAAATGGTGGCTTTTTTTCTGACATACCACGAATATAGGCACTACCACGAAAACTGGAGCATCGACCATATATGATTAATTAATTAGCTAACGAGATTTAATTATGATAGGAGCTCACATTATTATGATGCATTATATACTTAAAGCCAAAAGTAACTTTACACTTTGAACTATGGAATATATCTTTACTGCTTTTGAGTTTAACCAAATTAAATATTGCAATGAGTTTCTGGTTCCCGCCCTGTCCTAATTCACCAAAAGCAACTTAGGTAAATTAATCTTCTTTCAAGTTATCTGTGCTTTCATTAAAATCACAAAATCAGCATTTTCTAACAAAATCCAAAGTAAACCTAGGATTTGAACACGCTATTTTAAGGGCAATCGATTGCACATTAAAAATACTGCAAGGCATTCTGTCTCTGGCGTATAGTTTGTTTTTGGCAGCATTTTAAAGTTGGTTCACTTTGAAATTATCTCCCTTTGAATTAAAACAATAGTAAATTTTAGTCCCTGCTAAAAGCTTTATCTCAGATGGCATAAGGATTTTTTACCAGCGATATGTTGGGACTTCTGCCCTGAGTATGTGACGAGATAATCTGATAAAAATTCCCATCAGTTTGGAAGAATAACGGCAAACACTTTCTTATGGGAAATTCCATTGAAAGCATTGTAAAGTTAACAATAAGGGGTATGTACGTAAAAACACAACTTTTATTTTGTGTTACTCGAAGGGTGGTCCAGGCTGATTTGAACTTTAAACAACAATCCAATAGCCTGTCTTTCAGACTGGTTCTTTAAAATTAAGATTTGTCCAATTGCAAAGCTACAGTAACACATCAAAGGTGATGCGTTTTGGAAAAGTTTATTTTACCCCCTTGCTTTTTCATTAGGGCATTGTGGTTGCATTTATGACAGCAACAACATGAAATTTAAAAGGTCATATGAATAATTGATAGAACTTTAATATGAATTAAACACATTTAAAATACCACTCACAAATACCCTGAAAAGGTATATATAATAACAGTATAAAGTTACTTTTGGCCTTAAGTATAGAAACAATGGACAATCAAGTTATCTTTGGCGGCCAAATTAACATGCAAAATAATATGGGTACAGTTTCTCGTTGGCATATTTCACATATTAAAAAAAATGCTGGGTATAAAGCCCCTGATACTCCAGCGTCTGACCACTTGAGCTTTTTCATGCTACATGAGACGCCACTCTTAAAACAATGTCCGATTGTTTGATCCTCGCCCATAGCCAAGGAAGGTACTTGGCTGAATCTACAAGATGATTCCATCAATGACGTCTATGCCGGAGTCTAGTGCTGACCGATTTTCTCATTTCAGCGATCGACGAAGGCTCAGGCGGGTCTGTGCATTGTCACAAACTCGACTGAGCTTCAAAATTCGAGAATAGCAAATTTACATATTATTTCTCATTTCAGCGATTGCGGAAGGCTCAGGCGAGTCTGTGCATTGGCAAACTCGACTGAGATTCAAAATTCGAGAAATAGCAAATTTCCATATTATTTCTCATTTCAGCGATCAGCAAGGCTGAGGCGGGTCTGTCCATTAGGTCCTAAAAATATAGAATAATTTTACCTTTTAATTAATAGCAGAATAAATACTATTGCAACAAACTCTGTAATGCACGAAATTAATAGTGGTTATTTAACCAGTTGGTTTTAGGCAAAGCATGAGAAAAAAGAATCGAATTAATGCAGATAACAAATTATCTGACCAAACTGGATAGCTGTGCTAAGATGATTCTCAAACTATAAACTATTCAAAGAACCAGATTGAAAATGATAATAAAACAATGTTGATAGTAAAAGTTTACGTTGTAGCATAAATAGGCCAGGTTAGGAAATTTTGGTACTTATTGCATTAGCGAGCAGCAAAGGCTACGATGAGCCTGCACATACATGCTACTTCACCATAACTTTCGCTTCTATTATCTGGTAGAATCAGAATCACTCAGAGAACACTCAAAAATAGCATTTCACTCCTTGGCTACATTCCATGTGTTAGAATATGCCTACTAAAAGGGAAGCAAATAAAAGCAGGCACCAACGCCCTGCATCTCGCACCATTTTTGGGACCAAAGTTTATAAACATCAAAATGCTATAACATATAAACATAAAGACATGTTCACTCTATGGTCTGCTTAAAAATGCATGTAAAGGGTTTCTTTTAACTTTTGATTCTTTAAAAACTAGCACAAATACCAGACCATGTCATGCACTTTAGACAGAGACATGTTTTCAAGGTAACGACGATGTCAAGTATATTACAAATTTTGCCTGCAAAATCTATTTAGATCCAAATCGTTATTTTTCATTTTGTCATCTCTGAAGATCCTAAAGACTGTGCAACAAAAAAAATACTTGAATTTACTGAAAGTTCTTTGGGAATTCATATGCTTATAGAATTTTGTCCAGAGAACTGGTTCCAGGTCCTGGGCATTGTTCCCGGCTTGTATTCTTTCCCACCTAGAAGGTATCAGTTAGATCTGGCTTGGTATAATTTGACCTATTATCCACGTTTCACCTAAACGCTTAAATCTTTCTCAGGTTATTTTCTCTGATTATTCATTAATTAATTATATTGATAAATAAACCTCAAACTTAATTTTTGAATTCTTACATCATAAATAATAATTTGAAAAATGAATAACAATAACAATTACCTGCATTAATAATGGGCCTCGACGCGAGAAAACCTGTCTTCGGGGGTTTGCGAACAACACAGGCGCAGACCAGCCTGTGCATCCGCGCAGTCTGATCAGCGCTTTTGTTATTCGCTTTTTGGAAAGTATCATGTATAAACTTGCTTCAGAGGAAATTTCAATTTTCTAGCTAGTCTCTGTAGCTTAGGAGACTGGTTTGAAACTCGCTTTGACGGAAACCCCGAAGACAGGTTTTCTCGCGACGAGGCCCAATGCTAATGCAATATTCCCACATCGCCATAAAAATTAAATCACATTAAATGTAACGTACCTTATCATGTTTTTTACTACTTGCACTATGGTCTATGATCAACCGTTTAATGACTACAATTAAATGGAAATAGTTATATGGAAGATTACCCTTAATGCCATGAATATTTCTAATTAAATAATTTGGAAAAATGCATGGTTCCTTCAGAAATAGACAGAACCTATATTATTAAGTCTTTTCATAAGAACTAATGGAAAGTGCCCCCTAGCACCAGCTTAAGTGATATTCTGCTTTCAGTCAGAACCTAATATTCCCGAAGGGCCAGAATATGAAAAAATACTCAACAAAAAGTTAACCATGTTTTCACTGGACGAACATTATCAGAAATCTACCAATATATATTATCTTTATGTTATGTGTGTTACCATCTGCTAACATGCTGATATAAAAACCAATATTCCTTCCAGTATAAGGTATTTACAGTATCCTATCATAGTTTCAACATGCCTGATGTTTTATGAAAGGAGACTTGGTCTTCTTGTTTTCATGAAGCATGATGAGAATTATGCAATGAACAGGTAGTGGCATTGTAAAAAGTGTTTTACAATTACCTATAGATGGGAACAAATACAACAAATGTGTGAAATATGAAAATAAATATATATTAGTCATATAAGCACGAGATCATGACCAAGCTCTTCATGAAAGCTTTAGCTAGTAACATATACTTTTGAGAAAATGGCTCAATTTCCGATGTAAAGTGTAACGTACATAACAACTAAAACTTATCTTGTGCATAAGAAGTTAGATAATTGCATACAATGACGAATTCATACAAAACCTTTGGTTAATCTTAGTTTTATTACATACGGTAAAGTACTTTACAGACCTTTTATGAAAATTTGACCACAGAGAACTGATAGACACATACTTAACACACGATAGCAATGGATTTTCTTCCATAACTTAAAATTTGAGATTTGGCTCCTATAGGTAAAATGCTACAATATTCACCGATTTTGCACTTAAATGAGCATGCCTTGATGATGCCGTTTGTTAATATAGCATGGCTTTTTTTATCCAAAGCATGAATTTATTCATAATTTTGGATACTTAATTGATAAAATTGGTAAAATCTTACGCATAGACAAGAATTTGCACTCAGTTCAACTTTGACCTAATTCTGGTACTTGATGACAGTTCAAGACTTGGCATCCACCTATATCCTTCTTAAAACACACAAGGTACACTTTGAACATGATGCTAAAATATACTCGAAATGCCAACATATTTTCTTTTTCAGGCTCTGGATGCCTACTATTCGACGTTTTGTAAAAATGATTTAACTTCACGTAATACTAGATTAAATAATGTCTAAAGAAATACTTTATATTAAATACTAATGAAAACATCCAACATGATCATTTTATATGAAACACTTCGCACCAGAAAAAATAGAAAATTATAGGTTTTCTCTGGTGATCATTTTTACGGTCGGCCGTGGCGGCCGACCGTATATACAAACTTTGTGCAAAACACTCATCAAATTCAGGCTTTGACCGAACCTTTATGCCGTGCTCAGGCTATTTTTAATGCGCTGCAGAACAACGAGCAGGGTACCAAATATCGTGGGGTTACCTACAGCACGAAGCAAACTGTTCGTGAAATCTGTAGGGCTATCTATAACGTGAGCCAAACTTGTTTGCGAATTTTTAACTGTTAGCATAACCGTCGTGCGGTCCATTGAAACACCTCAAACCAGCCAAAAACGCCCCAAACCACCCAAAACATCACAAACTTCCACCAAACCCAAACTTTTACCGTATATACATGCAATATCATATAAAGCGCGAATTTTAGGACACTCACTGCCTTTTCTGGGGGGGGGGGTCGGGGCCTGGATCCGGCCCTGTCATTGTGCAAGAATACAAGATACAAGATACAAGAAACTTTATTTAAAGTCGGCATTCAATTTTAACATATCAAACATTAGCCATTAAGGCTATTTTACCGACAAACAAAGTGAAAGACTGTACAAGTATAAACATATAACAAATTACAGGAAATTTGGGTTAGTATCACAGAAATTTACATTGATATAGCACAGATATTTATAAGTTAAGATCATATGTAAGATAAAATCTTATAAAGATAAAATTTTATAAAACTAATAATTTTTTCCTATTGTTAAAGTTATATATTATGAGCATGCAAATAAAATGATCCTTCTTTGCGATCTATCTAGGGGAAGGAATTTACGAAACTCGAAAAGGTGGGATAAAAGGGGCTCAAGGGACTCTGAACGGCATGTTGGCTGGTTTCAAGGCTCTTAGGCGAAAGACGAAACCTAGATAGGGCGCAGATAGGCCACAAGATGAGCTCAGCGGAGAGCAGACTTATCAGCTGCATATTAATACAGCTAATAGCTTTAGCCAGGTCTCCAGATAAGAGCGTGCATTGGAAAACCATTTTCTCCATTTAATTCTCATCCAAAGCATAAGTTATGGGTACTCAAAAGAACAGTCTCGATGAGACGGTCCTTCTGAGCACCCAAAACACATGCTTAAATAGGTGAGAAAAAACATTTGTTGTGGGTACTCAAAAGAACCGTCTCATTGAGACGGTTCCCCCATGCACCCAAAACACATGCTTAATGTTTGTGAGAAAATCATACATACAGCGATAGGGCTGAACAACCGCCAGCTTTTTTCAAAAGCTTATACTTGTTTGGTAAATGTTTTTGTTGAGTTTTTAAAAAGCTAATCGAACACGCTTAGATAACACGAATCGGCTTCAGAAAAGGCGAACTGAACAGACATATCTCGATCTGGAGATCTTATAAATTTTCCTTTTTAAAGGAGGGCTTGCCTAGTTGCTCGTTTAGTTAATTGCTTTCAAATATATAATCAACCAAAAAGTTGGAAACCCCTCATTCTTAGAATACATGTATTCAGGCTGCCAAGATCACGGGAACTAGTCACGAACCCTTACTGGCCTTAGAATAGAAAAAGTAGGCTATATTCATTTGTATATGCTTTTATAACAGATGAGAGTCAAACACAGGATATGCATTGTTTATGGTTTATACAATTATGGCTGTATCGGCCATCTTGATGATTTTACTCGGACAATTTATGCAAACTTTTGTGTAGATGAGCGTAATTGGCTCAGTGGCTTGTGAGATGTTTATATACAGTACTTATTTGGTAATTTCTGTTTTAAGCATACCAAGCTGCAATAGTCCTGAGGCGTATACAGTATCTAAGCGGACAGCTTATGCCTTTGGACAGTGATAATGAAAAGGATGTGAAAAAGTCCTGCTCGGGCCTAAAGCAAGTACCCTAATCTTTTTATGTTGCTGGGATTTCAGCTTCATGCTTATGCCTGGTCAAATATAGTAGGATATGTGGCAGTTGCATGACGAATGCAAGACATTTGTGGAAATTATTTGACATCACTGCACACCTTTTCCTCGATTTTTCTAAATCCACACACAATTTTGGATTCTAACCTCATGTAATATACAGAAATGCTCCATGCTCGACCTATCCAGAACTGAAGCCAAAGGCCAAGGTCACAGTGACCCAGAAACAGTTTGTGAAACACTGCGGCCAAAAGATGTATCCACATACCAACTTTTGGAGTTTTATGTCATATAATATAGAATGTATGCTCCGTACACGATTTTATACAACTGAGGTCAGAGGTCAAGGCCACAGTGACTCCAAAATAGTTCGCTACAATCTCCAACATGAAGATGCATGCACACACGAAATTTGAGATTGCTACCTCAAATAATTTAGGAGATAAGTTGCGGATACAATTTTTCAAGAATTGAGGCCAGAGATCAAGGTCACAGTGACCTACAAGAGTATGTGACATTCCTCTAATCAAAATATGTATCCTCAAATCAAGTTTGGGATTTTTACATCATATAGTATGGGAGCTATGCTCCGTTCACAATTTTAATAGAACTGAGGGCAGAGGTCAAGGTCACAGTAACCCAAAAATAGTACGCTACAATTGAATAATACCTTATACTTTTGAATAGTATCCATATACGTGCACCACCAAATACTGCAAGATAATACATGTGCTGACAGTATTGATCTCACGATTCACATCACCCGGGTAGCTCAGGTGGTTAGAGCTCTTGACAAGTGTTCTAAAAACTGCGGGCTCAAGCGGAAGTCTCTTCTATCTGTCTGTCTGACCACCTGCCCTTCTGTCTGTCTGTTTGTCTGACCAACTGCCTGCCTGCTTTTTGTCTGCCTGTCCGTTTGTCTATATGACTGCCTGTCCTTCTGCATGCTTGTCTGTCACTGCCTGCCTGTTCGTCTGCATGTCTACAGTATTTTTTTAATTTATAATTGGCAGGTATTTTCATTTGCGCTATTGATAGAGGCCCCCAAGGGGGAGGAATGGGACTTTGTCCTCTTGCTAACTAAAAATAATGCATTGATCTCCCCAAATCCATAAAAAAAATCATCAGCTCCCTATTTTGCCTTTGCTCCCCAAAATTTCTTAAAAAGTAATTCAGCTTCTCCCAAGCCAATTCTCCCTAAAATGTAGTTTTTCCGTAAAATTATATTCTTTTACTTAAAAACTGCGAAGCATTATATGAGCGTACTTAATTTTTGCATCATACATGTAAAGACAGGGCTTAGACATGAAATACATGACATATGATTATTTAATGAAATGCATTATATAAAGTTCAAAAATAGTAAATGAGTATGATCAGGAAATACCACAATCACAAACTGCAGACAACCCCGTGGCATCGCGAGGAAGAGCCGCTCAACCATCACGAGACACCAGGAAGACAAATTAAGCAAAGCAATCAGCTCTCTCTTCCCCATCAAGATGATTGCAATACTAGAATTGACATAAAGTAACGTACAACAAAACATAGAACAATTACAGACTCCCACAATGGGAGTAACAATAAACAGTGACCTATATAAGAGTGACTAGAAACTCCAATAAAATACCAATACTCAACTCAAATAACACTGTCGTGTATCTTCCACAGGTAAATGAGGGAAACTCATTATCATTTATCTACACGATTGGCTTTTACCGCTGTTTTTGAATACACAGCGTAATTTCTCTATTGTTTACCTAAACTTTTAACACCTTTATAAACACCGAAATTATATAATAACAATAATTATGAATCATTGGACATCTGAGTTTATGAATATTGATAAATCGAGACACAGATATAGCCATGTTTGAAACTTTATTCGTCAGAGTGAAAGAGGTATTTTTGAAGCCATTTTTTGCAGATTTCCGCAACTTTCTTAAAATCGGCCGTTATTTACACGGTCATAACTCAATCGGATTAGTTTTTACATTGCAGAAACAAAGCATTTAGCAATATTTCATATATGTTTTTTCGATTGTTATTAACGATATTTACCAATAAGCGATATTAAAGACGAAGTACGCTCTTTAAAGTACCTATAAATGCAGCGGTCTCGCAAGCTGCATCGCCATTTTGAGTGTTTAAGATTAAAGGCGTACCAGGCGTTAGTCACGTGACACATGCCACGACATACCTATATGGCTGAAAAATGAGTGTACAGTCACTCTTATATAGGTCACTTCAATAAACAAAACGTCAACAACAACAGAACCACCGCCTTAGAACGGACAGCAGCCTAAGCCACCAGGGGGCCTAAATGCTTTCCACTGGCACCAAATCTTCGCCCTAGATTCTGCTGTTGTTGAAGTACAAGAAATATTTAGCTCGCATGGAGGCTATCTAACTAATGCAATGTATCATCATGGAAAAACACTCTAATCAAATTACTACACCATGATGAAACAAAGAAAAGGGCTCATGACTCACAGATAGTCAGAGCTAAAGAAACCCTCAAGTTGAGCCACGGTGGGTCCAGCTACAGATAAGCATCAGGCACCAACCCACCGATTTAAGCTTTACGTCAGAGCCGTCATAGAGTCTGAGGCCTGACCCACCGTCGTGCAATTAAAGAGGAAACCATAACTATAAACCGTGATTGGGTTTAAAACTAGGCATGCAGATTGTCGCATGATATCCAAGTTATATCCAACCCTTTTATAACGTTTAAATATCTTTTTGAATTGATCACTAAAATCAGGTTTTCCAACAATTTGTTGGAATTTATAGACTAAATCACCATAAAATATAGGTTCTGATATGCCTTGTTGCAGAAGAGTTTTTAACCCAATGTTGTATTTAACAATTAACTCTGAGTGTCTGTGGTAGAATTTAGAAAATGCTTTTCGAATTTTATGATAACTATAACCTTGTTTTAATAATTTAGCAGTTAAAAATAAGTTTCTGTTGTTGAAGTCATCAACATTAGAACATACTCTAGCAAAACAAATAAGCTGAGAAATATATACACCATAGGAAGGAGAGCGAGGAACATCTCCATCAAGAAATGGGAAATTTACTATTTAAAAATTAAAATCATCCCGTTTATCATAAATTTTAGAAGAAACTATGCCATTTGTTATTGACAAGTTCAAGTCCAAAAACGGAGCTTCAGTATCAGAAGAATTCGCCTTATTTAACTGAAGTTCAGTGGGATATATCTGACCTACCATTTGTTCAAAATAAGGATTATCAATATTAAGTAGGTCATCTAAATATCTGGAGGTAGAGTTAAAAGCTTCAATAACATCAGATTGATTATTGTCTGACAGACACAACATAAAGTCTCTCTCATAACAAAATAAAAACAAATCTGCATTAAGAGGAGCACAATTAGTACCCATTGGAATACCGACAATTTGTCTATATAATTTTTAGCCAAATCTTATAAATATATTGTCCAAAAGATAATGGAGCGCATCACACATTTTCTGACATGACCACAATTTATATCGTGTAGGTTGTTCAGAAGTAAAAAAGGCTTTTTTATCATTACAAGCCAAATAAAGTGAGCCCTCTCTGTTAAATGTTTGTTCATTTAATTCTGTTAGTTTTTCTTTTATTAGATTATGAGGCAACGTAGTATAGAGAGTAGAGAAATCTTATGTAGACAAACCAGATGCTAGAAAACCTCTAGACTTCAAATTATTAAGAATTTCACCTGAATTTTTAATAGACCAAAATAATTTTTTATCATTTCTTTCATAAACTGTTGTGCAATATTTAATGACATGGTTTTTAATTGCAGTGAGACAAGAAGTCAAAAGAATAGACAACTCAGTAGTTGTACATGCACTAGAATTAGCAATAAAACGCGACTTATAGGGCCGTTTATGAAGTTTAGGTAACCAGTATAACGTAGGAAGCTTGCTATGGTCCTCATCAACAAACAACCCAAAAGTATGAGGTCATTCTTAAAACGATGTTGCTGTTCCTGGTAGAGTAGGTATAAAAGAATGCTCTCTAGATTTGATTTTTTACATTAGGGACATGCCATTTGGTTTTCTGGTGGGGGAGGGGTAGTTTTTTCCAACAGCTTAAAACTAGATTTATTTTTTAGGCAAGGTGCAAGCATTTATCTTTTGTAACCATAAAAAGTATTTTAACAATTAGTATGCCCTTTTACGCATGTTTAACTTCATTTTCATCAAGTAAGTATATATCTGAAAGCATGCTTCAAAAATTTAATAAAAAAAATCAGCTAATTAACTAGAGAGAGAATTACAAATAAGGCGCGTAGGTAGCCCTGTAACGACGCTGATTCACACTTGTGCTAGGGGGTTCTTTGGGCATGCTTCCCCGGATTATTTTAATTTATAAAAACTGTGCGATCTGGTGCAATCTGCATGAGTGTTCCAAAGTACGTTATTATCAACCTAAAAATCAACAATTTTAAGGACAATAAATCAACAACTAAAAAGTATTCGCCATATCTTTCTCAAATATCAATCCAGATGAGCATGTTAGAATGAAATAAAATTTATTTACATTTGGGCGCAGAAGCCAAGGAATTTGTTTTAAAAATCAAACAAAATGGAGGCTTTTCGTTTAAGGAAGTGATATTTTTAAATTTATTTTTTACTTTTGGGCAGGGCTCCCTAAATCCCCAAAGCTATGAGCTTGCTCCCCAGCTCCCCTAATATAATTATCAGTGCTCTCCTGCTCCATCAAAATAAATAGCCATTCTCCCTAGATCCCAAAACCCCTGGGCGCTGCATTGGTGGTAAAAACAAAAATCGCCAAAATATGAGACAGCGAAATACAGTTTCAAATTCAGTTACACAATAAACAATTAATGTACACACATCATTCGTATTTTGGTAAACTAGAGAATATTTTAATGTTCAGGAAACCACGTCTTTAAATGGGCTACTTTTAAAGAAAAGAATATGCTCAATATTAAGTACTATTAAAGGAAGAAACATGTTCTTCATAAGGAGCATATTCTTTCCTTTAAATGTAGCTCCTATGAGAAAAGAAAATACAATACATGTAACTTTAAAGAGCATTAAATTGAGCCAAAATTAAACTACGCCTATATGCCAGCCTTCTGACTGACTGCCCTCCTCTCTGCTTGCCTGTCTATCTGTCTGTCTGACTACCTGTCCCCTACCCGCCAGTTTGTCCACCCAGCCCGTATGTATGTCTGTATTCCTACCCTATCTAAATGTCTCTTGGTCTTTCTTCCTACACTGCCTGTCTGTCCATATGTCTGTCTTTCTATCCTGTACATCTGTTAGTATGTCTGTCTGTCTTCCTACCCCACTCATCTGTCTTCCTACCCTGCCCGCCTGTCTGTCTTCCTATTATGCCAGTCTTTCCGTCTTCCTACTCCTGCCTATCTGTCTGTCTATCTGTCTTCCTATTCTGCCTATCTATCTGTTTGTATGTATGTCTTCCTGTCTGTCTGTTTGTTTTCCTACCTTGCCCATCGGTCTGTCTGTCTTCCCACCCTGCCAGCATGTCTGCCTATCCATATTCCTACCCTGCCCATCTCTATCTCTCTCTCTCTCTCTCTCTCTCTCTCTCTCTCTCTCTCTCTCTGTATGCGTTCCTAGCCTGTGCAACATGTCCAGCTGTCTATCTTGCTCCCCTGACCGTCTGTCTGTCTTCATATCTTGTTTGTTTTTCTGTCCTTTCCGTTCGTCTATCTTCCTTCTCTGTCCATATGTATGTCTTCCTATCCTGCTCATCTGTCTTCCTATCCTACCAATCTGTCTGTCGGTCTTCTAACCGTGCCTGTCTGTTTTTCACCCATTCCATCTGTATGTTTGTCTGTCTTCCTATCCTGTCTATTTGGTTGTCTGCTCCTTTGCTTGAAATATGGCTTGCCTATATTAATAATAGCAAGACAGACAGAAAGACAGACAGAGAGAAATTCGGCTGGGAGCTGGGGGAGGGTAGACAGGAAGACATACGAATAGACAGACAAGCAGGCAGACAAACAGATAGAAATATTTGGCTGTCTGATATCAAAGTCTTCGGTACACTGGTCAGAAGCTCTAACCACATGAGCTACCCAGGTGGTGTGAATCATGAGATCAATACTTAGACAGGCAGGTGGACGGGGGAGGAAGACAGACAGAAGGACAGGATGGGAAAGCAAATAGACAGACGGGCAGTGTAGACAGACATGCGGGCATGTGACAGGTAGTCAGAAAGAAAAACAGACAGAAAAACAGACAGACTGACGGACAGACAGACAGACAGACAGACAGACAGGCAGGCCAGCAGGCTGGAGGATGGGTAGTCAGAAAGACAAATGGACAGGACAGACAGACAGACAGGCGGACAGGGTAGAGTGTCTAACAGGGTAGGAAGACAAACAGACAGTAAGGTAGATGGGCAGGGAAATAAGACAAAGATGGGCAGGTAGACAGACAGGCGGGCAGGTGGTCAGACAGACAAACAGGAAGGAGGGCAGGCAGGCAGTCAGACACGCAAAGAGGCAGGTAGATGGTCAGCAGTCAGATAGACATTGAGGCAGACAGATAGGCATGCATTCAGATAGGCAGACGGACAGACAGACTATCAGACATACAACAGGACAGGCTGACAGACAGACAGATAAAAGGATTTTGCAACTTGAGCTCACAGTCAGGTCAGGAGCTCTGAACCGCTTGAGCTACCCAGGTGCTGTGAGAACTTGTATTATTATATACCTGCAATGAAATACATCTGATACAACTACTTTTCCGACTCAAAAATACAATAGGGGAGACCGGGGCAAAATGATACATGGGGCAAAATGAAACAGCGTGATTTTTCAAACGATGATGCCATATATGACGTTTCTAACTCAAACTGAATGCGCATTTTAAAATCCGCCATTTTATAAGAAAGGCTCAGTCAAAACAGAGCAAAGTTAAGTTTTTTATTTGAACAATTGACTTTAGAGGCACCCTGAGTAAATTTCGAAGGTATCAGTTATTTTATGAATGTGAAAAATGTGGTAGATATATATTTTAATTGTATCGTGTAAATTGAACTATATAGATACTGATATGTCTCCAAACAAGTTGGCTGCTTTTAAAAAGCCGCCAATAGTTTAGGTTTGGCAAATAGGTTGTTTTTATGACAGCATTCCTTTACTTTGATTATTATTATAATAGGTCTTGTTTAACAAATCTTAGAGTTAGCAGAACCTCGGACCCAATTATACTGGGTCCGAGGCAGAATAGGTGTTTGAAAAGATTATTTGTACAGATTGTATTATCGAGCATGAGCTCTTGCGAATGAATCTTCGCTACTACATGTAGAAAATGTCTGACCGAAATCTAGACCTTTCAGCCGCTGGGTAGGTTTTAGAGGGCTTTATCAAACAATAAAGTACCAAAATTTTGTGTACTCCCTAAAAATATTGATGTTTTTGTTTTCAATAAACCACACATCAATTTTCCAAGTTTTGATTTTACCCATTGAATTTTCTCAGACGGTACAGAGGTCCAGATAAGCTTTCAGTTCAATTGGGTATTTACCCCACACGATTTTTATGAATTGCTTTTTTCCAAAAACAATTGCTTAAAATATTTTTTTTACCCCACATAGATTTTTGAAATTGCTTATTTATTAGTTATAATTAAAGTACCTAATAATCTTAGTTAATAATTTAAATAATAATCTTAGTTTTCGTAATGGAAGAAACATACAGATTGAGTGACTTTAAGTACTTTGTGCAAATACTTTAGCCAGTAACTGACAAATGACTTGCTCAATGTATCAAACTTCAAAGGAGACTTAGTAACATCACAACAAAAGAAAGGCTTGAACTGGCTACCACACTAAGTGTGCTAACAAGGGATATATTCATATTTAGATCAGTTTGTTTTTCTTTTGCTTTTCCAAAATTTAATTGCTTTTCGCTACCTTTGGTTGGTTGGTTGGTTGGTTTTGTTGCTTTACGTCCCAAGTCAACAGCTATGGTCATTGCGGGACGGTCAGTTCACCTAACCACACGTTTTCCTGGGCAGGCTTGAACAAGCGGTTAACCAGTAATTTGTGCACATACTTTCGCTTGTAACTGACAACAACCCTTCTTGAATGAATCAGCGGAAGGGAGGAGAATGAACGTAGAAATTATTTCATGATCAATCTCCACGAAAGTATGGGACCGGGCCGGGATCGAACTCGCGACCCCTGGATCTGCAGTCAGACACGCATCTGTAGCCAGACACGTTATCGACTGCGCTACGCGGCCCGGTGCTTTTCGCTACCCCTTCATTTATAAAACCATTGCTTTTTCCAAAATTTAATTCCTTTTTGTTACCCCTTCATTTGAAAACAATTGCCTTTTTCACAAATTTTAATTGCTTAAATACCCCCAAAAAGCGGCTTATCTATTCCTCTGCGGTACATTTTGAGGTACAACATTAACATGCATTTAAAAGTAAAAAATAATCCAAATTTACATTTATTACCTAATGTATAAACATTGATGTGACATGGCTTTGAATTTTACCTATAGCGTTTCTTTTGTCAGTCAGTATATATTGATGACACTGATGATGAACAGACACATAAAGGAAGTCCTAACCTAGGTTAGCTAAAAGAGGATTATCTTTTATTTTAAAATAACTTAAGAGACCATTCCACTGAACAAATTAGTCATTATAAGTGTATCTGTTAGCACACTCAAAAGGTTGCAATCAATTAGTAAGAATGCTTGAATGGAAAATTGGGATTTTTCTGTCTTGACTGGGGCCAGTCTAATACCTCCAACTAAAAATAAAAGATACTCTTATTTTTTCTGGTGTATCAATTTGTTTTCAGGAATGATGCCAGTCTAGACTTAAAGTACCATCCAATACCATAAGTATGTCGAACAGTTTGGATTTGGATGACAACCAACATTTTGCTAGTCTGATTAGGGTCTGAAAGGTTAACAGTAGGACAAGCATGCAAAGGGTCCATACATTTCAGCTGGTACATGACCTTAGAGATGTCAGACTTTATGCATTCGCAAATCATCTCTGGGTAAGGCACCACATAAAGAATCTACTTGACTATTTGCCTCTTCAAAATCCATGCATCGTGTAACTTGTATAATTTCATGTTATCTGTGCTTTAATAAGCTCCCTTTTTACTTTGGATTTCTGACTGACCAACTGTCTTATTATTCTCTTCAGTAGAATAGTGGCTAAATGTCATACCAGGTCGGCCTAGGTCAATCTTTGAAGAACATGATGCAATCAGAATTTCAAGATAGACTGGGAAACCAGAAAATGACAAATCTATATTTACAAATTACATCAGTTTAATCTTAGACAGAGGTCCCATGATTGGTTACATTTGGTCACATGCTCCTGCATGGTACAGTTCTAATTCTCACCTTATATATTGTGTTTAGGTGCTCATGCACCTAAACAATAATCAGAACTATTGTGGGGTATCGTATTTTTGAATTGTTATGAGAACAGTAAACAAGAGGTAACTGGGGCAAAATGATACAGCGTGGTTGGGGCAAAATGATACAGTCTGAAATAATCTAATTTGACTCTGTTTTAAGAGGGTCTAGATGGGGTATAATGATTAGTGAATAATGGCCCTTTTTCATGATGAATAGTGAATAATGAGCCAAAAAAATAATGAATAGTGAATAATGAGATCCTAAAAAAATAATGAATAATCCTCTTTTTTAATGAATTGAAGAAAAAAATTAATGAATAGTGAATAATCAGATTTCTTTGCCACCTTTCTTACCTATAATGAATAATTGGTCTTATTTTAATGAATAACCCAAAATTTTAATGAGATGAATAATGGGCTAAATTTTTAATGAATAGTGAATACCAGACCCCCCATCCAGACCCTCTTTTAAAGCATTTTCAAAATATTTTTTATCGAAACTGTCTATTCCTATCACAAGAAAATTAAATGATACTACTATGTCAGAAAAGTACCATTTTATTTTTCAGAATGTTAAAAATGGGTGGTCAACTGTATCATTTTGTCCCGTGGCAAATCATAAAACATGAATGGTAACAAGTGTGACTCAGAAAATTCAGAAAACTGTTCGTGTTCAATCATATTTCCGTGGCGATAGCATTATGAATTGTTTTATTGTGTTTATATTTATTTCTGTGCTACGTCTTGAATATTTGAATCTGAGATGAGAAAAGTCTTACTGTATCATTTTGCCACGTGTACTGTATCATTTTGCCCCGTGCACGGGGCAAAATGATACAGCTGACCACACATTTTGAAGGCTTGATTTCAAGCACTAATGTCACTTTATGCCTGTTTTTCTTTCTCTCAAGTTGTAGCTAATACTTGACAGTGTATCATACATTCAAAAGCAATAAGATATATCCAGTCATAAAAGCAGGAAAAAAATATTTAAAAAAGTGGATCATTTTGCCCTGGTCTCCCCTATCTTGTATCACGCTATTCGGGTGATATTTTTCCGTATCACCATCCTCCATGTTTTACCCAACTCACAAGATAAAAGCCAGCACTTGGCGGGTAACTCTTAATCTGACTCGTAATCTTAGCCATAGCATTATTAATCACTAAAATTACATTTCTATCCGGCGTTTAGGCGATTAGCCTCTATTTATTTATTTCCCGTATTAAAGGAAAGAAATTAAACACGATAAATGCATTTTCCGCCCCTGTCGTAACACGTTTACACAATGTGACGTCATCAAACATTTGGCGCGACGTTATTTGCTACTGTAACGGCATCGCAACGTCGAGTCACATGGTATCAACTTTGGTGAGTTAACCGCTAAAACTGAAATGAATTTTGTTGTGTTATGTAGATATATAATAAAAACATTGTTACTTGAGTAACTTGATCTGGTGGGTCGAATCACGTCTCGTGGCTTCGACTTGGTCTCGTGTGATCCGATCGTTCCTGGCGCAGCCACTCGACGTGATCCGATCCATCAGATCAAGTTACTCAAGTAATAATGTGTATTTATCTCGCGGTATTGGGCGGTGCATTCTAAATTTGCTTTAATTACTAACAATAAGCACGTTTAATCCAAACGTGTTTCACTGATGGCAAATTTGCCTTATTAATATTTATAAAGAAGAAACATGTTGTGTCAGTGTATGGTCGTGGAATAACAAGAAGTAAGCATGGAATAGTTCCTACCAACAAAGCCAGTGTAAAGGAATCCAGAAAACGCTTTTCTTGAAGGTGAAATCGATTCGATGTTATCCTTTGAAATCTTCCTTTGCATCCGTAAAAAGTAATATGTAGGCAGAGACATCAATTTTCAGACATTGGGTCTCTTCAGGGGTGCGCAGCTCCTTTTTTAAACGACATGTGAGGTTAAATTTGGCAGTTTTGCCGCTGGAGATGTGTAGCTTTAGTGTGAGCAGTGAATATAAACTGTTTTCGTTTCGTAGACGTACTGTTAGTTTGAGCATAAAGCTATTTGACGAGCTGACAAATATCTTATTTTTGGCGTTTTGCTTCAGTACCTCTAACCATTAAACATAATCGCCATTAGCAACAGAAGTCCATAGGTTCGCTCTACGATTAAATGTAACAACAAATATGTACATACCCCTTCTATGAAAAAAATAACGCGATCTGTCTTCAAAAGGGTACAGTCGGTTGTACGGTGTGCTTACGAACATCTCAGATCTCACTGGCGTGATCATGTTTTGTCGGTATTTACCTTTCGACAATCGCAACCCTTGGTCAATATGTGGCGTGAGCGAAACAAGTCGGTAGGCCTACTGTAAAAGACTCAATATTCGCGGAATCAAAATTTGGTGATTTAATTGGTGTAGTTTAAATTTGGCGGGTTTTCAATATAATACCATTAGAATTAGTTTCTGTTCTTACAGAGGCCACTCTAAAAGGAAAGAATACGCTCCCGATGGGGAACATATTCTATAGTTTAATAGTAGCCCCCTTTTAAGACGTGGCTTTTTCAACTTGGAAACGGACTATACCGTTGAAAAGGGTTTGTTGGTTCAGATACCAATATGCTAAGGATGATTGTCCATTTATTCGCGGCTTAATTGTGAACTGAGCTGAATTTAAAACTGTATTTTGTGGTCTCATGTTTTGGCGATTTTTTGTTTAAACCGTCAATAACGCCAAATAAAATTGCACAGGCCGAGTCTACTGTTTTCTTATATTGTAGGCTCTCTCTTTTTCTGAAGGATCCGTTTTCCAGATTATTTGTTGTTCTTGAAAAGGTGGTACATGTCCTCCAGTCTACAGATCTCTGGAATACCTTCCTGTGGACTGGTGAAATTTCTTCTGCTGCCACTTTTAGTATGTTTAAACGATGCCAGGGGTGGGTGGTCCAGGTCAATCTGAAAAAAGCTCTGACAAGGTTTTTTTTTATTTTCCCCAATTTCAGCTTATTTTATAGAAGTCAAATGCTTAATTTCAAAGAAAACTATCATTTTTCAAGGTTTCAGAGGAGGGTCCAACATTTTCCAGGGGGGGGGGGCAACTTTTTCCACGGGGGGGGGGGGGGGTCCAATTGCTTATTTCCTAAAAAAACGCATAAACTTGTGATTTTCCAGGGGGCGGGTCCGGACCCCCTGTCCCCCCTCTGGATCCGCACTTGTTATGGCCCAGTTGATTTATCCCTCTATCTAATGTGCAATTTAAGTCTAAATGTACTTTAGCAATACTTTCAAGAATGAGATGACAACAGTTGTCAGCTCATTCTTGAAAATATTGCTAAAGTAAAAGCACGATTCAATGATTGATTGCTTAAAACGCAAGTGATTTATTTATTTTTGCTGTAACCATCGCATCTGAAAGGAAGAATTTGAAATAATTCCTTAGTCATATATCACGACGATCAGCTCTTTGGCAGCCTGTTTACCAGCAACAGTGTTTTGACAGCTACCACGTGTATTTGTTTACATTTGACGCGACGATAGGTGGCGCGTCGATGTCAGCTGACAACAAAATGGCGGAAGTCCAGGTAAGAAAGTAATTTGTTGATATATTTTCAGTGTTTTCTCCGTTCATGGTCAAGTTTATGATCGGAGTTTATGCGTAAGTGTACAGAATATCGATGCACTTATGATTGAGAATTCAGCAAATGAATTGACTTCACCATTAGCTTGAAAAAGTCAACTAAAATACGCCCCGTTTCATTCCGGAAATTGCGATTTGGTGCTGTCAAGTGGGAGGGGTAAGGTAATTATATGAATCACTGTTCTGACATTTCGAAACTTTTACTGGTACAATAAACCAGAAATACCATGTAATTTTGGCTCCTTGTCAGTTAACCGATAAAACTGAATAAATGTGAGATATAAATTAGCCTTTTTTTTGTTTATTTCCGAAATATTTTTAAAAAAATAGGTGGTTCGAATTCTTCCCCTCATTTTCATCCGCTTGGCCTTTTACAGGAAAAATATACTACTCAAACTTATATAAGCATCACTATAAAGATTTCCATAGTGCTCAATGCACTGAGCCTACCCGTTTTGCACATACGTACCTGTAGTTGCAGAACTGCGACTTTAGATTTTTTTTTTCGATCTGACTGAATCTAAAGTCGCAGTGTTTTTGTGCTCTATCTTGACCAGTGATGGAGTCCCCTTTTGTTTTGGGAAAAAATCGTTTCCTTGACAATCCAACCTTTCAGACTTCTTCATGTGTTTTACATACACAACCAAAGTTATAAAAATGTTACCATTGACTTCGTTATTATGACATGATCGATGCAATCTGTAATATCATGTTCTTGTTGTTGTTTTTCGGCTCATCGCAGCCATTTTGCATGCTTTTCACGAGCTAGGGGTGATGACGTTTTTGCGATAAAATTCGGATGTTGAATTGATGAGACGAACTTAATAAAACGTTGAGAAATATTATAATGAAACCCTGTACTGGTTATACTCCCCATGACTAGGTAAGGTATGTCAGCGCTTTTTCAAAAACTCAGTACATTTTTATAATAAGATTAACAGTGGATTTTGGACATTATAAGAAACAAGTAGGTGTTTGAATTTTGAAAATCAGGGCAAAATTGTTAAAGCTATTGATTCTGTTAACTTACTCAATGTTGGTACGCTCGCAGCAGTCACGTTTCTGTATTATTGTGCATTGTAGCGCCCCCTATTTTCTATTAAATTATAACGAGTAATGACCTATTTCAGAAAAAGAAAGTCGATTTCCAAGAATGGTTTGATTTCAATTTTATATAGCATGCCAAAGAAAATGAGATACCAGTGACCTATATAAGTCTTATATAGGTCACTGGAGATACTTACTTGACAGAAATCCTTAACAATCACATACCCCACCCGTATAAATCTAATTTTCGGAAAGGAAGCTTTGTCATGTCCCAAAATGTCATAATCAGACCGAAAATGGACTTTTCCAACAAGGCGGACAATTGTTATCCTGATCATGTGCTCACGTGACAAGTTTCCCGCCAAAAGTAGCAAGCTAACGCAAGAGTACATTGACCTTTGAACCGAGAGAGGGTCAGCTTGTTTACGACAAGAAGCGATGGATTGGAAAGATCAGAATCAAATTACTTTTGCACAGGGATCAGTAAGATATTAGTGAAAGAAAATATTTTTTATTTCATGGCTAACCTTGCTGCACGCTGAATAGCTTTACTATCACACGCTTATGTTCAAATAGGCTATCAGTTAATACACACAGTTGCTACCCATCGTTTTTAAGGCGCCACGTGAATCTTATATAGAGACATTGGGTGTTTTGACCTTCTTTTTGAACATGTGCGCAATGGTTTATGATTAGAATTGTATAATGATGTCATTGTTTGAATATGCAAAACCATTTGGATTTTTTCTATGTATTTCCTGTTAGCGGAAGTGGGGGAAATCCTTATCTGAAAATAGTCAATTTTCAATCCAGTGACATCCGTCGGAATACAGAACCAGGGTGAAAAATTTGCATACTAGGTTGAAGATTGACCTTTATTCGTTGACATTCATCAAGATATTAAAAGAAAACCTATTACAAATGGTGAGAGAGGTCACCATAAAAATCAGCCTGTATGCACAAAAAAGGATCCCATCCATTGCCATTAAGAACTCCTCGGACACAGTTTGTACATATCCAACTGAGTAGTTCTCGATGGCGCAAATGGTAAAAGGCGGCCCCAGTTAGATCGGTAATTGGTCATCTTTTTTTGCAAATATCTACATGTAACAAATGTATGGTGAGATGGTATTGGATTCTTTTAATCTCAACAGACCAGGTACGATCATTTTTAGGCCAATTATGATAATAAGGAAGGTAAAAGAAAACATTATATAAGTCTGATTTTGGTATTTAATGTTGTTAAAACATCTGTGTATTCAGAAAACGGAAAGTGAACGGGTCATTGTCGGTACATTAAATACCAAAACAAATTCGTGCGTGACTTTAGTATCCACAGAAAAAGCATGCTCTTCAGCCCAGAAGACAAAAATGACGCCATGTTTTGAAAACAAATAGTGTAAACATTCTGTGTGGACAGGAGTATTTTATCTTTTTAGAACTAATCAGGTATGCATCAGCGGCAAACTAAATAGCAAAATATAGATAAACCTATAAACATACAAAATGGAGTAGTGTTAGAGGAAGACACTGTTTGGAAATGTGTTTTCAACTTGGTTTACGTCCACGCTAACCGTAAGGGAAAAGATAGAGGCTTTAAAAATCAGGGCTATATGATAACATAAAATAAAAATCCATCATATCGCCCTGAATTCAGTGCTAACGTACCTGATAACCTTTGACTTATTTCTTCAAATTCTGGAGGCTGAGGGCAGCGGGTTAGAGTCTCACCGGCGTCACTGCATTGTGTCCTTGAGCAAGAACATTAATCCTAGCTTTGTACTGGTTCAACCCAGGAAGACCTGCCATTTTATAACTGAAAGATTGTTGATGGGATGTAAGGTCAACTATAGGAGTCTCTTTATTAACTCTTTATCTCATAGTGTCATGTGCCAGTGATTTTATTTGGGATTTTGGGAAGCTACATTTTCCTGAACATTTGGGAAAATATTTCATAAAAATTGGGGAAAATAAGTGCTAAAATACATGAAATTGGGAAAATAAAGGCCATTTTGGATTGGGAATGACGCCCATATAAGGCGGTAAAAATGCCCAAATAAAATCACTGGGTGCTGATAACTTTTGCAAACAGCTTGGACCTAGATAAGACCTGATAGAATGTCAGGCTTGCAGGGATAATTCTGAAAGGGGCCTAGTGCTGAAAGGCCCCTTTTAGAAAGCATGGGCATTTTTTATAAAGGTTAGTGTATAAGGAAGTGCTGCTGTTTGAGTTCTTTTCTACGAAATTCCCTAAAAAAGGCCCATCATGTCTGTGAGCCAGACTTATCCCTGGCTTGATCTGGATCCAAAATGTTTGACGCTCCGATGGATTGCTGAAAGAATTTGTCGAAAAAGTTGATTTTGAAAAAAAATCTGCAGGCAACAAAACTGCGGGAAAAAATCCCAAAGGGGCAAAGAGTTAATCTGCTATCATAATGTGTTTCACACATAAAACACTTCTCTAGTCCTATAGACCCTCTAGTTATGTGTGTGTGTATCCACAGGTTTAGAATAACAAAATTTTCAGGGTAAAATTAAAAAAAAGACTTACCCATCAGCTTTAGTATTATGTTTTGGGTGCTCAAAAGAACTGTCTTATATTTGAGAGAAAAATTGTTAATCCTTTCTTATCCATCAGTTAGAAGATAAGTTATGGGTGCTCACAAGAACCATCTCATTGAGATGGTTCTTTTGAGTACCCACAACATATGTTTCGCTTGAGAAATTACAAAAACTTTTTTTGTTACACACTCTTCAATTAAAACCTGTTGATGTACCTTCAGCCTTTTTAGGGTCCATTAATTGTGTTCTCAAAAAGTATATGTAAGATCTTTATGGAAGACATATATTTGGATTCTCCTCAGGGTCCTCTGGCATGAGGAATAAGACTAGTAAGACATTGAGTAATGCATTAGCAATGAGGGAGCACAGTGGCTCAGTGGTAGAGGGCTTGACTCGAGACCGAAGGGCCACGGGTTGAGACTCACTCGCGTCACTTTGCTGTGGTCCTTGAGCAAGACACATTTATCATAGCTTAGTACTGGTTCAACCCAGGAAGACCTATCCCTGTTTAACTAAAAGATTGTTCATGGGACGTAAAGAATCAAATCAAACAAACAAAAAATTCACACTGAGTAGTCTATTATCAGGCTATCTACGGCCCCATGTACTGAAAAGAGACTCACTAGTACCATATTGTCCACTTCAATAGCTACCAATAAGGCCAAAACAAAACGGTGTTTAAGCCTTTAGGGTAACCCGACCCTATCTAAATTTACAAGTCAAACCTAGAATTTGTTCAGGTTTTCTGGAAAAAATGTATAATTCTATGCATTTTAAATTGCATAAAAATCATATATTTTTTTTCTAGAAAAAAATAAGTGTGCCTACCCTACCTAAAATTTTTAGACCCTTTACCTGAAACACTTATTTTTTATTCGGCCTAATGTTATAATTGCAGCTCAAAGAGGAATTGGTATGTATTTTTAATGAAGAAAGAAATATTCACATGAATGAAAAGATAACATACTTGTATTGTACTAACACAACAGAAGAGGTTATACTGTATTGGTACCATGCACATCCACATAACAGGTAGAAAGCTAGGGGGCGAACTAGACACCATAGGGGCTGAAATTTGGGCCCCAAATGGTACCCAGAAAGAAGTTGTCCCTAATTTTTTTATTTTTTTTTTTACAATTTCCAGACAGTCACCACATAAAAGCAAGCTGTGGTCACAATCTTCTACCACTGCATCTTACATGTATTTCTCCTTCTATTTAATTGCAATAGTCTGTGTAATGGCTAATTTGCTGTCAGGGCCCAGCTTGAACCCTGTATAATGGTAACGTTCTTTGCATTTGATGTAGACCAAGATGAGCTGGCTTCTAATCTTTTTATCTACGTGTTAAATCCAGGCCTCCAAATAAGAGTCTGTAACTTAAAATTCATTTGTAATTTCTCAACCAAAACATATATTGTGGGTACCCAAAAGAACCATCTCAGTGAGATTATGAGACAGTTCTTTTGAGTTTCCAAAACACATGTTTAGAATGATGGTTTTACAATTTTGATTTTATGATGATTTTTTTATGCTTATCTGTTGACCAATAGCCATACCATAAGTTATACTGTATCTCAGTTGGTAATATGTCAGACTTTGCCAATGAGGCCTAGTGGTTGTAAGTTCAAATCCCATCAATGGACAGTGTTGTGTCAAGTAGCAAGGCAATTTACATGTACTGCTTAGTACTGGTTTCTACCCAGGAAAGCCTGCTTGTTATTTATAAAAATCGAAGTATAGCAGTGTGCTGAAATTATTCAAGTTGCTGGAAAAGAATGCTTAACTGTAAAATATTCCAATTTAATGTAAATTAAAAACTTTTATCTGGGTTTTTTAATCCCCTTCAAGGTTACAAGTAACTTACAATTTAGCATGCCTTGAGAAAATAATTTTAACAATAATCAGAGCTTTGGAGTGTGCAGCCCTTGTAGATCTATGCATATATTGTTGTTGGTTTTGGACTTCCCATTCAACAATTTTCAGGCAAGAATGCATGTGCAACTTATTGTCCGTTTATAATTAATGCTATGTTTGGGCCTGGGGTCCATGGAAACGGACTGTTTAATATTTATAAAGGGGCTGCACTGTATTTACAGTAAAACCTGTCTTAAGCGGCCACTAAAAAGAACACCAAAAATGGTTTTCAATACCGATTATATATCGCTTAATGCAGGTCAAAAGTATTGCAGAAGACAGGTTGTACTGTATACTTCAATCATTCAATGATATGATAATGGCTTTCCTCATTTTACAGCTGATCTACCCTTTTTAGGAGAATTTGTTTCTTTAACAAAACTTAGATAATTAGATAATTGAGCCGCGACATGAGATTTCCAACAATGTGGTATGTGCGACCATCAAAGCCTCAGATCAGCCTGCGCATATGCGCAGTCTGATCAGAGCCTTTGCTGTTTGCATGAATATTCTATGAGTGTTAATCTACTGACTGAACATCATTTGGAGTTTGTAAGCTTAAAAGGAGGCTGCACATGCTTGTCCAAGTCTACACTTGTCAAAATACCACATTGTTGGAAATCACATGTCGCGGCTCATATATATCTCCATCTGAAATATCTTTTGAATTTTTTTGCTCAACTAGAGCACAGGAGATGAGGGGTATCATGTTATGTAGGATGCACATTTTAGTGAGCTATTTGATAGTTTTAAGTTACTTACAAATGTGAAACTCATTGTGGAGGATGTGTTATTCGTTAACTGTGAGTTTGCCTCTTCTAAGTTCTCATTTTAATGGAGAAGTAAGTTGATGCTTTAGTTTAGCCAGCATACTAGAATTTGGCATAGTTGAATCCCATAAATTTGAAGTCATCGGGACTAGAGGTTTTATTTTGAATTATCAGTAGGTAAAATTGCAGGGAGGTAGAGATAAAAATATATAACCCCAAAAAATAATAATTATCGTTTTTTTATATTCGTACGTAAGTTTTTGGTGTGTAAAAGAATTATTATTATACATATAGACAGTTATTAAAATAGATCATGAATAGGCCCTATTCTTTGAATTCAGGGTGTCCCAAATTTATTTCGAACCAGCGAAATTTCGATGTTATACTGTACTTAATATCGCATCAGATGCAGTCCCCAGAGAAGCTTTCACTGCAGGCATACTTATAATGGAAGACGATGAACACTCAGACTAAAAAATTTTAATAGGTAGCTGCGTTTACAAGTTTTGAGATGTTCTAAGTACCACTTCAAAGGCTGTCCCACAGTGATTATACTGTCATAATGTCTAGATATAGCAAACATTTGAAGTGTAAAATTGTGATTATTTTTCTTATCCATCAGTTTAAATATATGTTTTTTGTGCTCCAAAGAACTATCTCCTTGAGACGGTACTTTTGAGTACTCACAACATATGTCTTGATTGTGAATTAAGAAAATTAATTTTTAACTTCACACATTTATCTGTAGGCCTGCTCTGTACATGTTTAAAGTGTGGAAGAGCAAACAATTGAACCAATTGAAGATTGGATTGATATTAATTGGGAGATTAGAAAGCTGAATCATGAGATTTTCTCATTTTGGTTAACCCTTTGTCTTCTAATGGATTCTTCCTTCTGGTTTGATTAAATAAACTTGGGATAGTCATTTGTACATATCTTGGGATGTCCGTGAGTGAGTCTATAATTTTCAAAAGTATTGTAGAATTTTTTTTTCTGAAGATCTTTTTTGCTCTACAAACAGTGTAGACCCTGATGAAATATTGCATGATGGAGCATTTCATCTCTGAGTCTATATGGTTTGTAAAGGTACCCATTTAGTGGTTTTCCGTATACAAAAAGATGAGGAGCTGAGACATACCATTTACCTATTCATGCCTTTTGAGTCCATTCCAAGCATTGCCCATTTCAACAAACTTGGTGACCACATGACATTTCGTGAAATTAGCTGAGCCTGAATGGACTGTGTTATAATGAATCCTGTTATAACGGGACAATTTCACTAGGAATTATAGAAAAAATTACCATTTTATGGTCATTTTCTTTTAATTTCTTTATTAAATTCCACAATAAGCAAAATATGGGAGCCACGTACAACATGACTGTGTTATATCCAAATTGGTGTTATAATTAAGTGTGTTATAAAGGGACTGCATATGTGATAAGAATCATTCTATCAAGGCTGTCCCAGATTATAAGAATCCATCATGAGTGTGAGAGTGGGATAGAAAAATCTGTCCTGAGGATCAACGATTGGCATCGCAAGGCTTGCTGAGTGATGTCAAACTGTGATCCCGAGGGACGTTTTTTCTATCCCATCCTCACACGAATAATGGATTCTTTTTCTTGCTCACCATTAAATACCACAATTTTTAGTTCAAAAATGCTCCCATAAGTTGCTGAATACGCTGAGATGCGACATGTTATGACGTCACTTTAACATAACAATGACGTCACTTGACGACTTTGTCGCACAGGTTCCAATACAGCCAATGTACAGCCCTCACGTGGCAGCCTGGGTATGATAACATGGGTAGGATCAGATTTTCTATCCAGATATCCGTACCTGGGCCCGGAATTACAATGCCTCCTTAAAGTTAAGCAAGGCTTAAGTTAACTATTGATATTTCAACATACTATATTAAATGCTAATAAATTGCCTGGATTGAATCAATGTGATACTTGTGGTCAAAGATATCATTGTCATCTTAAGAAAAATTAAAACTATTTTGATTTTAATCAGTTTTAACCGTTATTTTTCGCATCCTGAAAAATCAATACTTAACTCAAGTCTTCCTTAACTTTAAGGAGGCATTGTAACTCCGGGCCCTGGTGTGCAAGAAATCATTTTCTGTGAATGTTACAGAGAGATCGTTTGATTTATTTTTCAGGCAAAAGCCCTGTATGACTTTGACGGTGATACCGAGAGTGGTGAACTCAGTTTTAAAGCTGGAGATACTTTATTCATTGTTGAACAGGTACTGTATCTGAACTCTTGTATTGCCGTGCAGCGTAGCGCAGTCGGTAACGTGTCTAGCTACAGATGCGTGTCTGACTGCAGATTCAGGGGTGGCGATTTTGGGGTCGTCCCATACTTTCGTGGAGATTGATCATGAAATGATTTCAACTATCATTCTCCTCCCTTTCCTTGATTCATTCAAGAAGGGTTGTTGTCAGTTACAAGCAAAAGTATGTGCAAGAATTACTGGTTAAAGCAAAAGTTTATGCAAGAATTACTGGTTAACCACTTGTTCAAGCCTGCCCAGGAAAAAAAGTGTGATTAGGTGAACTGACCGACCTGCCATGACCATAGCTGTAAAAAGCCTGTTGACTTGAGACGTAAAGCAACAAAACAAACAAACAAACAAACAAAAATGAACTCTTTTATTCCTAGATCAATAAATTCGAAAATGTTTTTGTGGGTTTTATTTTTGCAAAACTTCGCAGATGTGAAGTTTTGCAAAAATAAACCCTCGCAAAAATGGCTAAATCACTGTCATTTACTGGATAAATCAAGCCCTTGTTGCAAATTTATAACGAGGCAAATGTCTTTTAATTGGTCTTTGTCAGTCACTGACACGCTGCATAATGTTAAAATGCTTAGAAGAAGCCTACCTGTTGTGATAAGACTGAAAAATTCACAGGTTGAGGTAAAACCAAAATTTTCTGGGTAATATTGTAAATATTTTCTTACCCATACGTTTTAGCATATGTTTTGGGTGCTAATTGAGAGGGTTCTTTTGAGTACCTACAACATATGTTTTGGTTGAGAATAAGAGAAATATTTTTCTGTTACGCAACTTTGTTAACTTAAAAGATTATATATGTCATAATGTTTTTGTTGAGAATAAGAATGCGCAACTTTCTTAACTTAAAAGATTATATGTCATAGTTTTGGTTGAGAATAAGAAAATTATTTTTCTGTTACACAACTTTCTTAACTTAAAAGATGATAATTGTCATATGTTTTGGTTGAAAACAAGAAAACTATTTATTGTAATTCACCTTTCTTAACTTTAATAAAAAGCCAGAAAATTATTTGAAACAAACAAATCTGTTCATTCTGTTCATCCCTTGTCCTTCTGAATTGAAATACACCCTTTTAAAGAAAAGCACTGTAGATCCTGACCAGATGGCTTCTGAGGAAGCCATCTGATCAGGATCTACAGTGTTTTCCATTCAGCTGGTGAATCCATGCCAATTAATGAAATTAATGAAATCAATTATCATTCAATCAAGCTTCTGAGGAAGCCATCTGATCAGGATCCACAGTGTTTTCCATTCAGCTGGTGAATCCATGCCAATTAATGAAATTAATGAAATCAATTATCATTCAATCAAGCTTCTGAGGAAGCCATCTGATCAGGATCCACAGTGTTTTCCATTCAACTGGTGAATCCATGCCAATTAATGAAATTAATGAAATCAATTATCATTCAATCAAACTGGATGTAAATACAATGTATCAATTAAGTTCAACAGATTAAATTTAGTTAACTCAACAGGTATAGGGTTTTCAGGATGCTTTGAATCCTTTTAACAGAAGGCATTATTACAGAAATGCAATAATACTCAAATGGCATACACCTGTTTTATGCAGCTCTCTAATGTGCCAAACAATGAGAAAACCTAAAAACATAGTCCAGTTGAGCAAACTTTTTGACCGCTTTTTTTTCCTTTTCCATCTATTATAACATGTGTTTTGGGTGCTCAAAAAACAGTCTCAGTGAGACGGTCTTTTTGAGCACCCACAGCACATGTTTTGGTTGAGAAACAAAATGAGAAAACCTAAAAACATAGTCCAGTTAAGCAAACTTTTTGAGCATAGAAATCTTTTTTTTTTATTTACATCTATAATAACATGTGTTTTTGGGTGCTCAAAAGGACCGTCTCAATTAGACGGTTTTAGTGAGACAGTTCTTTTGAGCACCCACAACATATTGTTTTGGTTGAGAAACAAGAAAATTAATTTTCAATTTCACACTCTTATCAAACCACAAAGATTCTGACCAGCCTTAGCATTGGTGCAGTCTGATCAGCATAGTATAATAGTATAATAGCTAAGACTTTTCCATCCACATTTTCAATTGCAAGTCTTTGTAGCTGAGCAGACTAGATTGAGAACAATCTGGTAAAGTTGTGTTTTTTTTTTGTGGCAAGGTTCAAATGATTATGAAATGGGTTGTGATTACATAACACTGACAGTTGAAGAGAAAAACAACAACTTGGCAATGGTGTTTGGATATATCAGACAGTAGATATGATAAGATTTTAAAACTTTCCCTAGAAAATTACCGTACTGGTTCCAATTAAACATCTTAAAGGTAAGGGAATAGCAAGGTGCTTAGGATGCATATTGCTCAGTCATTTAATGGATGACCGATGAAGTGAGGTGTTTACATGATTGAAAGTTTTCAGGATTATTCCTGAATTCAGGATTTTGAGGCTGACTTTCCATAGAAAGTCGGCCTCAAAATGCTGAATTTGGAAGATTACATTAGGTTCTCTGATTTATATTGCGTCTGTCTCAAGACAATTCACCATATAAATTTCAATTTGGCATACTCCAAGTTTAAGATCAGAGTTTCAAAATTAAGTTGAGGATTTTTGAAAATTTGAACTTTCACCCATGCATTTATGCTCCATTAAAAAGTAGGTGAGTAAATGATGGACAAAATACTAAGTGAGGCGCTTCCAAGTTATACCTTCAACATATTTTAGTGTGAAAATTCAGAAGGGTAGTAATTTAAACTTTCCCTGATCTTAGTTTATACAGAATTATGCTATTGAACAGGGGCCAAGAATTTAAGTCTGTTTGATTAAATCAGACACTAGTAGCTTACAGAGCTATGGGGGGGAAAACGGTGCTGGAATGGAAACACATAAGTAATAGTTATACCATGTGTTGTCCGCCTGTACGTGGAGATAATCCTCGAGCTTTAGCATGTTGATTATCTTACGTAGAGATTGACAGACATGGTATAACTATTTTTATCCACCTACATCAGTGTAGACCTTGCACATCACTAGATAATTCATGAGGTAGTATAAGTATTATTAACCCATAAAAGCATAGTGTCCTTTATATAGGACATAGGCAAATAGTGCAGACCCAGATCTGCGGCATCTGACCAGGGCCTCCAATGTTTGCTTATGGAGTTTTCTATTAAAATTTGAATAACAATGAAAAATACCACCCGACAACCCTAAATTTTGAAATGGACTCATCCAATTGATAAGGATGGGGAAATCCATTCTGCACTAAGTTGTTTTGTTTGTTGTAGGATGTAGGAGATGGTTGGTGGGAGGCTAGAAGTTATGTTGGAGACCAGGGGCTCATACCACAGGCCTATGTTCAGGTAAAATCTGTTTGCTGTTGGTCCTCAGACTTAGTCTGAAAATCTTACAGGCGGTCCAAGACCTTGAAAACTATTTTCCAGTTATTAACATGTACATATATTAAGCAGAGTGCTACATGTAAATATACTGACGGGTACACAAGGATAGCAGCGTTAATGTATGTCTAAAAGAAGAATCAGGGCTTCAGATTTTTTTCAAGTTTGGTGGGCCGAAGTGACCCATGGAGCAAAAAATGGTGGGTCATTTTTTGAAATGATGGGCCCAAGCATATCAAACTAACCACAGTTGACATTTGGGTTGTATACTTTACTACACACTGACACAGACACTTGTATGCATATTGACTGCTGATTATACAGTAAAGCCTGTCTTAAGCGGCCACTCAAAAAAAAGACCAATTATCGCTTAGTGCAGGTCACAAGTATTGCAGAATGCTCCAAGGGGAGCATTCTGCAATACTTTCGACCTTCATTAAGCTACCATTTGTTATGAAGATCTTTGTTTTGTCTTTTTTGAGTGGCTGCTTAAGACATGTTTTACTGTATTGACTACCTACATGAACTTTCTGTTTTGTGGAGTTGGTAGACTCGCTGTAAGATGAATATTTGTATTAAAGTGATTTTTTCACAACTAAAAAGGATGGATCCACTGGGCCCACTGCCTTGGAAAGTGTTGGGCCATATTTTGAAAACATGGGACAATGACCGAGACCCACCATAAATCTGAAGGCCTGAAGAATGCAAAGCAATCAATTTGATTGTATATGAAAGAGTGTGTATTTGTGAGTAACACATAACAAACATATCCTCTTCAAATTAATTTAAAGCATTGAAAATGTAAACTTATCGGGATAGGGGCCAACTGTTTCATTTGACAAAATTTTATAAGTGAAATATTCCCTATTAGAAGCATCAAATGTGTGTCATGAACTTTGTTAGTCAACAAGGAATTGCGTTCATTTTGATTGGCAGGTCTTTGATACAGTTGGTTTGCTTTTATGACGTTAATCTGTGTGTACCCGTTCATCCGATGACTTAAAAGCTCTGCTACTTAAGAAATATTTAAGCGACTAAAACTTTACAAAGCAATAAAGTTGTCCAGTTTAGTTGTACAATTAAAACTTAAATGTTGCATGAAGAAGCCACTTCATGATGACATCTTCGAAGCAAAGAGGTTTACATTCAACTGTCTTTTGAAAGATTTAACAGGAAGCTAGTGTAGCATTTTTAAAGCCCGTCAGTATAGTTTGGATCCTGATCAGCCAGCTTCAACTGTAAGGAAAGACAATAGACTGTCATAAAAAATTGTACAGTGAAAACTCTTTACAGCGACATTCTTTAAAACAGCAAAATTCTTTACAACGTCAATTATATTTGCACAAATGTACCAGTTTAGCTTAAATTTGAATTCATTACAACAGAAATTCAGTTTAACGTCAAATTACTTGGGTACAAACAGTGTTGTTGTAAAGAGGATTGACTGCAATAGTTTATGGGATTTTGGTATTAGCCCTTTACTTCATATGCTATTTTATGATCGTGACATCATTTTCTATTTTTAGACAACATTGAAAAATAAGTTTTGAACACGTTTGAAAATATTATGGAAATTGGAGCATTTGCTCTTTTGGAGCAAATGCTCCATTTTGCATAATTTTTCAAATGCATGATATTTCAAAGGCGTCAAAAGGCACTATCATGGAGTAAAGGGTTAACACACACACAAGCAGTGAAGGCTCAGACAAGTCTGCTCATCCAATTATTGGGTGCAAAAATATGCTTTCGTATATGCGCACAGTGCTGGCTTGGGTTGCAGTACATGTATATGGTCTTATAAGGTAAGTAGTCGCATTCCTCTCGAAGTTGAGGGTAGGTTTCCAAGATGGCTGCATTTGGAAATTTAGGCTGTTTTGTTTGGTTCATATTTAAATATCCCAGTCAACAGTCTTGGTCATGTCCAGACGGGCTGGGCAAGCTTAGACAAAGTGGTTACCCAGTACAGTGGTACTCAATGTACATGCTTTCATTTGTAACTTCTTGAAATCATTGGAAGGAGGAGAATGGCCGTAGAAAATATTTCATGATCAATCTGCATGAAGTATGGGATAACCCTTTTCTACATTTTATACAACGCATTTTTATAGTTGGTAGGCAAAGGTCAATCAAAATGTGTATTGAACAAGCAAATGAACTGTCTTTTTGAAAATGAAAATACCTTAGGATGATAACTAGCAGTCAGACAAAGTACAAGAAAGTTAGGCATCATTATACCACCAATACCAACTTAAGCACGAAATATCTCATGATGTGCAAGGTCTACACTGATCTAGGTGTTATGAAATAGTTATACCATGTTTGTCCACCTGTACATAAGATAATCCACTCGCTAAAGCTCATGGATTATCTCCACATACAGGCGGACAACCCATAGTATAACTATTACTAAGCCACTAGTTGGCCACAATGCTAGAGACGGTTCACATGGCTGTGGCTTGAAAATTAAAACCATGAGAAAGACGACACATGTATCATGTATTTCTGCAAAAAGTCTCTCAAGGTTCTTGTAATTTTAAAATGACTGCATTAATAGGTGGGACCCTTGAAAGCCAGGATTAGACCCCGCATTTCTGTAGACGTACAAAGTTCAAAACTGATAAAATCCTGAAATCAGGAAGGGATCCAGGATTCCTTGATGGGAGGGTTCATATTTACAAAAGGGCGGGGGGGGGGGGGGGGGGGGGGGGGGGTTTGATTTAATAATTATACCAGATTATTTTTTAATTTTTCCTGATTTTCTGAAAATGAAATAATTTTGTCCCAAGGGGGGGGGGGGTCCGAGCAAACCACTTGAACCCCCTCTGGATCGGCCACTGTGAAATCACAATATTGGTGGGATTTGTGGTCCACGGTCATAATCCTTTCAATATTGTTTTTCAGCTTTACTGAGACGGACAGCCCTGCATATTGGTATCCACTAATACTTTCCTGATAATAAACTTATCTGCTTATCTGTGAGAAGCAGTATGTCCCCTACTGAATGGGAGTGGAACATATTCAGGGAACAAAAATATTTCAATATTGTACTTGTCCTGCAGGACGAGTGACTTACAATTTTCACTCGCCCTGCAAACACATGCACTTGTCGTTTAAAAGCAACTGCTATAAAGAACATGGGTGCACGACAATTCGTCGAAAACCATTTTGTCGATACGACAATTGGTCGCATAGACTTTTGGTCGATGCTACGTTTCGCCGAGTCCGACATTTGGTCGAAAAAATAGTCGGGTACGACATTCGGTTGAAATTGTCAAGTCATTTTTTTCGACCAAACGTCGTACTCGACAGAACGTCGCATCTACCAAATGTCATTGATTATTAAAAAAAGAAAATCATAAGAAATCACTTTGTTTACCTGACATACAACTTAATAAGGCATGCTCGATTAATTTTATAAAGTTGCTTCAACGCTAATCAGTGTATAAAGGTTTTTTTTTTTATTGTTATGACTATAATGGGTAGTGGTCTAAAGCTTTCAGCATCAATCTTTGAGTGAAATTTTTTAAAGGTAAGTGGAACTCACATTTGTGAGATGATTGAATGTTCATTCTTTCTTTCTGTTGTCGGACTAGTCAGTGTGTTGATTAGTTATTCGAAATGGATGTATCATCATTTTCACTAGCAATAGGCGGGCCCAAAAAGTGGCATATAAGGACTTTCAGTACACGAAAGTTAGAGATACTAAGGTGAAAATATAGTGGAGATGTGAGAACCATATATGTAAACAATTTTTATTTTTCCGTACAAATCAGTTTTCGACCAAATTTCGACAAATTTTCGACCAATCGTCGTAGTCGGCGAAACGTTGTATCGCCCATATGTCACATTCGACAAAATGGCTTTCGACCAAATGTCATGGATCCAAAGAACATAAGGGAGTATTATGTAATATGACTTCCTCGAGTAATTCTTCCCAAATCACTCTTCCTAGAGGACGAGTGCTTTGAAAAGAATTACTCGTCCTTTCTAGATTAAACTTGTAATTATGAGCTGACACGTGGAATCTTTGTCCCTTGATATTGTTTTTTGCGCAGATCATCTGCATCGGTGTGTGCAAGATAACTTATGAACTAATGGTTGAATTGGAACCAAATTTTGTGGGATATAACATTGGGGTGTGATTATGACTTGATAAGGTTCTGGTGACCTTGCCCTAATTTTCAAGGTCACAGTGGAGCTTAATAGGTCAAGATTGAGTGTTTGTGGTATGGGCAGGGACATCTGTTTGCTCGGAAAACTACTATATTTTTCTGCAATCTGTGGCATTTGGTGGTCAGTGTGGGGACTGATTGATCCTTTTCTCGCAATTCACAACAATTGTGATCTGCTTTCTAATTTGCTTATGTACTTTAAGGTCAAATTTGAGTGTTTGTGATGGGGGGACGTCCGTTTTTTCTGAACATAATATTAGTTCACATCATAAAGCTTTGAAATGCTTTTAATCCCTCTATGCAAATTATATGTGACCATCATTGGTGGCAGTATTGGTGATAGAGATGTTTTATTTGTACAAAAACTTTCTTTTTGAATTCATGAATTAGACAAAAGGTATAGATCCAGATAAGGAAATTTTATAAGCGTGAAATTTCAAATATTTTCTTACCCATCAATTTAAACATGTGTTTTTGGTGCTCAAAAGAACCATCTCATTGAGACAGTTCTTTTGAGTACCCACAACATATGTTTTGGATTAGAAATAAAGAAAATAGTTTTCCAGTACCCACTCTTATCTGGAGACCTGAAAAAGGTTTATGCTTTACAGTATGAAAGTGTTCTCGCAAAATCTAGTCAAAAATGAATCTTGAATTTGTTTGCTAGGTTTTCAAAGCAGAATAATCCCTGAATCATTGCATGTTTAAGTTAAATATATTATGATCAAATCACCCGAGATTGGATGTTCATTAACTCTTTGCTTGAGACTTTTGTTGTTTGCAGATAACCTTTGCAAGCTGTTTGAACCCAGATCAGGACTGATGCTCTGTCAGATCCAAACTGTTTGACACGCTGATAGTGTTCCTGAAAGAAATTTTCGAAAAAGTTAATTTTGAAAAAAAGTCGGTGGACAACAATAAAAGTGTGAGAAATTTCCCATCATGCAAAGAGTAAAATTTCTTCTGTGTCATATTTCAACTTAGCTGTATCATATTTACAATAGCTACTGTATTTACCCTTAATTTTGTACATCTACAGTACATTGGTCAAGATTTAGCATAAAACTTTTGAGCGTAAATTTGTAATTATTTTCCTACCCATCAGTATTTAAACATGTTTCTTGGTGCTTATAAGAACCGTCTCATATATTATATAGAGGATTTTGCATCAGTGCTCATGTTTTATTGATTTTATTAAACGAGTTGAGGAAAAGAAATAAAATGGGAGGCTTACCGAGCATTTTATCTCTTTTTCGCAACATGTTTAATAAATTCAATAATATATGAGCATGAATGATAGATTCTATTTATCATATGACAAAACGATCACTTTGAAATCTCATTTCTAGCGTAAAAAGTTATAATTTTGTAATTATGTACGCAAGGTTGTTATGGACGTAATATCATTTCCCGAAAATCTGTAAACCACTAGTGGTTTATCAATTTCATTGCATGGCGTTATTTCACTCCCAAACGCGACTTCATATGATAAAGAAAGTTTATATATTGTACAGCTCACTCCATACATTACAGGTGATTGAACCTCCCGAGCCCAGTTTCCCTCCGCCCCCACCCCCTATGCCAACAGCGCCACCTGACATAAGTCAGAATGGTTGGGATGATGACAGGGGCTATAACCACAATCCTCCTCCTGAGAAACAACAGAGTTTTGATGGGTGGGACGATGATTTTGATGACGAGGACGATGACAGATCTAGCACCAGTACTACAGGAGTTCCACAACAACAGCAGGTATGATTTGAGCGGCGGCATGAGATTTCCGACATTTTGACAAGTGTAGACTCGGACGAGCCTCTTGCAGCCTCCTTTTAAGCCTTGAAACTCCAAATAGTGTTCAGTCAGTAGCTTAACAATCATAGAATACTCAAGCGACTAGCAAAGGCTCTGATCAGACTGCGCGTATGCGCAGGCTGATCTGAGGCTTTGCTCGTCGCACATGCCGCATTGTTGGAATTCTCAAGCACTGGCTCATTTTATCTTTCTGGATATTTTTATGTACAGTTAAAACTGATAATTCATGCTCCCAATAGTTTGAAATACCCGCTATTTTGAATTAAATTTTGGATACATTGGAGCCAGAAAATCAGGCAGTTTTTTGAACTATTTAAGTTTTAACACCATATTTGACCTTATAAGTCCACAGCATGAATATCTCTTTAAAAAATTGTATGCCGGTACCTTCAGGGATTTTTTTGTGTGTTCTCAGGGTCCCAAAGTCGGCCCCATTCCCAATGGAATTTAGTTGACTTTTTTCCCAATTATGAAAAGAAATTTCAAATCTTCAAAAAAAAAGATTTTTTTTTTTGAAGATTGGGGTTTTCATTCAGTCACCACACACACAAGCTACAATCTACTATCATTGAATCTTATTTCTCCTTCAATATTTTGATGGCAAAAGTATGTGTAATAGATAATTTGATTTTTATTGACCAAAATGACATAAATGTGCACTTTAACAAATTCCCTATTTAGGGGTTTACCACGCTAATGTTCCCAATCTGAAAGTTCCCAAAATTGCAAAAAAATCCCTGACTTTTTTATACCCCCGCAAACTTTGTTTGTGGTGGGTATACTGTTTTCACTTTGTCCTACGTGTGTGCGTCCGTCCGTCCGCAACGTTTTGTTTCCTTAATATCTTGAAGAGTCCTTGCTGGATTTTCAACAAACCTTGCAAACATTTTCATATATGCAAGACAAATACTTTAGACAAAAAAGTAAGGGCAAGAGGCCAATTCTATTAGAGTTATTTCCCATTGTAGTTTTAAATGGCTTATAATATAGGGTTTTATGCTTATGCTATTATAGGCCATACACGGGCCGACCAACTCCTACCACAGCTTTTGATGGAACAATTTGATACTTTTCCCATACAATGTAGACACATTGAACATATGCATGAAGAAGTTTGGTTCAGAAAAAATAATTTTTGACAAAATGACAGCAGTGAGAACTTAGACAATTTTTCCCTAATAGGGCTTTTGTATATGCATAGATGGTGCCTTCATTGGCCGATCAACTCCTACCACAGCTTTTGATGGAGTAATTTGATACTATGCCTGTAGAATGTAGACACATTGAACATATGCATGAAGGAGTTTGGTTCAGAAAAAATAATTTTTGACAAAATGACAGCAGTGAGAACTTAGAAAATTTTTCCCTAATAAGGTGTTTGTATATGCATAGAGGGTGCCTTCATGGTCCGATCAACTCCTACCACAGCTTTTGATGGCGCAATTTGATACTTTGCCTATACAATGTAGACACGTTGAACATATGCATGAAGGAGTTTGGTTCAGAAGAAATAATTTTTGACAAAATGACAGCTGTGAGAACTTAGACAATTTTTCCCTAATAAGGCTTTTGTATATGCATAGATGGTGCCTTCATGGGCCGATCAACTCCTACTACAGCTTTTGATTGAGCAATTTGATACTTTGCCTATACAATATAGACACATTGAACATATGCATGAAGGAGTTTGGTTCAGAAAAAATAATTTTTGACAAAATGACAGCTGTAAGAACTTAGACAATTTTTCCCTAATAAGGCTTTTATATATGCATGGATGGTGCCTTCATGGGCCGATCAACTCCTACTACACCTTTCGATGGAACAATTTGATACTTTGCCTATACAATGTAGACACATTGAACATATGCATGAAGGAGTTTGGTTCAGAAAAAATAATTTTTGACAAAATGACAGCTGTGAGAACTTAGATTTTTTTTCCCCTTATATGGCTTTTGTATATGCATGGATAGTGCCTTTTTGGGCCGATCAACTCCTACCACAGCTTTTGATGGAGCAATTTGATACTTTGCCGATACAATGATGACACATTGAACATATGCATGAAGGAGTTTATATTTTTTTTTTGCACATATTCTATTGAAATCCTCTTTTCAAAGCTAAGGTCTGCTGGTTTGAACGATAACTTGTCAAGTTTTTTCACTGACTCTTACTGTGTGGGGGGTATCTAATAAGCATTGCTTATTGACTTTTTTCGTTTGAAAAACAATGTGAATCCTGATCATCTGGCTTCATCCAACTTCACTCAAATGTTCCTATTAGTGAGACATAGCCAATGATTCCACTACTCCCACTCAGTTATTCTGTGGTGGGCTATTTAGCTGTTTTTTAGACTGCTTTCTTTCAGGAACAGTTACACTATTAGAGTATCAACTGATTTGGATCCAGATCAGGACAGAATTTTTTTGGTCCTGATCTGGGTCCAAACGGTTTGCAATGGTTATCAACCGACGACAAAAGTGGTTGCTAAAAATGAGTTAAAAGAACAAATACAGAGTAAACCATGCCTACTTTATTTTGATTTTTTTTGTTTTGTTTGATTTGATTCTTTACGTCCCATCAACAATCTTTCAGTTATATAGAGACGGGTCTTCCTGGGTTGAACCAGTACTAAGCTAGGATAAATGTGTCTTGCTCCAGGACCACAACGCAGTGACGCCGGTGAGGTTCGAACCTGCGGCCCTTCGGTCTTGAGTCGAGCACTCTACCACTGAGCCACTGCGCTCCCTCCATGCCTACTTTATCTCTTTGTCTATTAGTGTTGTCTGCTGATAACATTTGCAAACAATTTAGACAACAAAATGTCGGGCCTGATCTGGATACAACCTGTTTTACACTCTGATGGTGTTATTGAGAGAATTTTTAGAAAAGACAACAAAACGCATGAAAAATTACCCAGCGTCCACTAACTGTAAGGTAAACGTTGAATTAATGTGGGAGATTGAACACGTGCAATTTTGTTTGTGTGATTATGCCACATGCTAGTTCTACAATGCATTGGTCAGTTAAACACTATGAGGTGACTTTTGAGTGACATTCTGGGTGCGGTTTTGGCAAAGTCTATTGTATCATACTTTCAGGATCTTCAAGGTAATGGAAGCTTTGGTTTGTCGCAAGCAAAATCAAGACGAGAAACATCCGCTGGTTCCCCTCCTGGTGGAGACATGTCTAAATATGGAACTGTCAAAAAGTCATTTAACAGGTTGGTACCCATACATCTCTTTAGAAGCAGAAATAAAAAGTATAGTGATATGTATAGCTTCAAGTATCAAACCTCCAAATAAACACATGTTTAAATTGATTTTAAAAAACAATACAATTTTACGCTTATGAAATTTCCTTATCTGGATCTATGAGTATTCACCATGGCAAAACAAACCAGTAACGAAATGAAATTAAGAGCCATAACATTTTCCTTGCTAGTGGTGACTTTTGTCATCTGCTGACAAACTTTCCAAATTGTTTGACACTCTGAAAGTGTTTTGGAGGAAAAAAAAACCTAGATGACAGAAAAGGGATGCAAAATTACTCGGCATGCAAAGAGTCAACTGATATACCAGCAATATGGTGAGATGTTTGACCTATGGTCTTTTATCTATGTATGATGCAAGAAATCTTCAGCTCTTGGCCTACCATTAAAGTATCATATATCATCATAGATTTGAGCAGTTGACAGAAAAATACATAGTTTTCACATGGTCATTTTGTGTCATCCATCCATCCATCCATCCATCCATCCATCCATCCATCCATCCATCCATCCATCCATCCATCCATCCATCCATCCATCCATCCATCCATCCATCCATCCATCCATCCAGTCCAGTTTAGGGGCTGAATAATGGCCATGAAAAAATATTCCTGCCCAAATATGATCCAGAATGCATATCAGGATGTTAAGTTTTTAAATTTCTATGATCCCCCCCCCCCCTTTTTTGGAAAAGAAAACCCATCTTCTTGCAATATATATGTTTCAGCTTTGTTTCTTCGTAAGTTCAAAATTTACATTGACCCTGCTTCCAAATTCCAGTGATATGTGCACATTCATAGTTCTCAATAATCATTTGATGTAATTTAACAACTCTCTCATAGTTATCTTGAAATACATTGGAAGTAATTGATACATTGGTGATAGGGTGTGCAAGTTTCAGCAGCATCCACTGTAGTATTGTGACTTGTCCTGTCTTTACTTGAACTTGAAGAGACATTCAGGGATCAAACTTTGCTAAATGCTAATTTGAATTTCTTCAAAAAGCATTTAAGAGTCACCATCTCTTACTAGTTGTAGCAAATGGATTGAAGCTTACAGTAAAACCTGTGTAAAACGGCCACTCAAAAATAGACAAAACAAAGATCTTATTGCCAAATTGCAGCTTAATGAAGGCTGGAAGTATTGCAGAATGCTCCCCTTGAAGCATTCTGCAATACTTTTGACCTGCATTAAGCCATAATTGGTCTTGAAAACCAATTTTCGTTTTTTTGGAGTGTGGCAGTTTTACACAGGTTTTACTGTTTTTCAATTCTGATTACATAGCATCCAATTGATTATAAGTGACACAAGCTGCATGTCAAGGGGCGTTCATCCTGCAGATGATATGTCCTATAATGCTGGGAACCTGTTAGTGACCTTGACTTTGCTCAATCGGATGTGACTATTTTTCCAGGATATATTTTCTGGACGCCATAGCTACCCACAATATTTGGACAGATGATTCTTAGTAAACAGTGTAAAACACTACAGAGATCTGACTGCTCGGATTCTGGGTTACACTTATTGCCTATTGATCACTACATTTTGCACACTGGTTTAGTTTGTCAAATAGTCTATTTGAAAATACTTACTACAAACTAGATGGTTAAACCGTCTTAATATTCAGGTTAAATATTTTTAATACTGTTAATACAAATTACTCTGCCCCTTTGTGTGCTTCACAACCAATGGGTTTGCACAGAAATTGAAAAGTTTGGCCAACTTAATGACATATTTGGTCAATACAGTCGAACTTCGATGGCTCGAACTCGTTAGTACTGTTGGTGCGAGTTCGACCTATCGATGAGTTCGAGCCATACCTTGTCTGACAATTTTCAAGGGAGTTCACATGTACTTTATCTTTACCATGGACACCACATTTTTATCGATCAAAGCTGCTAAGTGCATGTGACATCTGTCATTTAAGTCAATTTACCCCTTTGCAAGCTAGAGTTAAAATTATAAGCAACATGTGTTTGCAATTATGTGTCTGCAGAAAGTTAATATCTTGATCAGCATGCCCATATGCACATGCTGATAAATGCATTTGCTATCCCATCTGCTATCACGATTTAGTTGTCTAGTTTGTCGTCCTGTGAGCGATGACATACAACTCGTCTGAATATTTAAACAAAGACGCGGATCAGACTGTACACCCACACAGGCTGATGCCCGTCTGAATCCAGTCAGCTCCTGGTGTTGGGTCACTATCGGCCGGCCAGTGAAACATCATGAGAATGTTGCGCTGGCGGGCTGATGGTGGCCCACTTTAAGATGTTTAGCAGGAATTAAGAACCTATGCCCACACAAGACTCTGACCAGACTGTACTCTGAATCGAACTGCTAACTGTTGATAACAAAACATCTCATTTGTGTTTGGTGACAAGTGAGAACTTCCTCAAAACTTTGATCTAATAAATTGTCGCTAACTGCTTAATTGACACATTCTGCTCAATGAATGAATTTGTCAAATATGTTACCAAAGCGCAAAATCATCATTGTTGAGGAGCGCTTATGAAAAATAATTAACTATACTGAAGGACTTTAAAAACGCACCACCTGCTAAAATGCTAATTTATGTCCAAAAATGGATATTTTCATATTGTGAAAAATAAAATTGACAAGTTCAGTCATTTAGCTTGCATTCAATAAGAAAATGGAAACGCTGTGGCTTATGATTGCCGTGACGTCGGGATAATTCTGAGACAACTCAAATTGCAAAAGTCACAGAGTACCCATACCTTCCATTATGAACGAAAAAAAGTTTTCGAACCAATGTTTGTTCTTGAAAGCAAAAGGAATGACAAAATCAAATCATGAAGTTTTAGGTCTCTGGTTATTATTATTATGTCTACATGACGTCATTGATTTTTGACGTAATTGGCCGTTTATATCCTAAGGATCAGGAATAATCGAAATCTTTCTGTTGCCAACAGATACTCCTCAATCAGTTGCATAAAAGACAAAAGTATCGCGACATGCACGGACGTCACCCGTCTGTTATTGATGTTTGAAAATTTAAGACTGACGTTAGCAAAGAAACGCTGCGAGTGGGAGTGTAATAAAACAATTATCTCTGAAAACGTTTGTGTTTTTCCACTTGTTAAGACAGCTGGCTACCACCTAAAAGTGTTTGTTTTCAAATTGAATCAAATTCACATTTTTCAGACGACAATTGTTGAAAAACACTTACGTCGATATTACGTCAGAATGAACAGCATGAGCAAATCGAAATCATGGCAAATCATGGTCCATTTTGCAAGAGGATAAAAACTGATAAAGAAAACTTCCTCAAATCAATCATGTGGAAGAGACAGAGAATGTAAAATGGTGCGTTTTTAAAGTCCTTCTATATAATATCAAGCATCTGAATGATTCATGTTAGGTAAGTATTGGTTCGAGCCAGCCAAGCGTGTAAACATTAAAAATTGCCCTGCGGTCAGTGTCTTGAGTTCGAGAGTTCAAGAGTGGGGTGTATTTTTACATTAGATATCGGGAATTTGCTGGGACTGACGAATGAGTTCTAGCGATCCATAGTGTTAAAGACAGGCGAGTTCGAGCGGCCAAAGTTCGACTGTATGTGTAAAATCTATTAAGTAAATCACTAAGTGAATCGGTGAAGTGGTCAATGCGACCATTTTCAAAGGAGCAAGGAGAAAGCTATAAGTAGGTCATAGATATAAAAAATAAAGTGGTTCATTTGCTTTGCTCATTCCCACTTATTTCCTTTATAATTTTAATATATGACCTATAACCTATACATAGAAATCATCTCTCTCTTATGCCCCTATTCCACACAGACCACAAATCCTCCGAATCACCCAGAAACGATTAATTTTAGGTTTTGGCTGGATTCGTGGAGAATTTTAAATTTTTCATTTCATTCTGTGATGTTCTACAACTCAGTTACGAAACAGGTAAGAAACAGTTACAAATATTCACGTGATTCGTCTGGATTTGGCCTGAGTCGCCGCGATAGTGTGCCGAATTCGCTACAATGTGCAATAATATATGTGGAAATGCTGCAAGAATAGGTCACCAATTAGTTAAGAATACGCCGAATGCAGCACAAATTGGGAATAAATTAACAGAACTCCGAGATGATTCGCCACGATTCGCGAGATTTTCTCTCACAATAGTTTTTAAAAGGCCCATCCATGCTTCAGGGGCATCAGTTCCAAAATGAATGTTCGATGTAAAGCAGCTGTAGAATTCATCCTGCAACTTGAGTGTTGAAAACAGCAACTTATATAGCTAGAAGAAAACAACTACATTAAAGTCGAGTGGCCCTGGCCCTGACTCTTTGACTTGGAAAAATATGGCAGTTCACCATTTTCAAAATCACCAGCCAGGAGTTACTGACTGATCCTGATTCTGCTCCAGAATCTGCCAGATCTGTTTCCACTTCTAGGACTGGCTCACATGTGTGTGACGGGGTAGTTACTCAAAGGGAAAACCCTTCTACCATCTATTCTTTGGTTTTATTGCTTGTCTATACCTCCGGATTCCCCAGGAATGAGCTAGGAGTAGCTATAAATGCCTAAGAATGCCTTTGAATTGATTTCGATTCAGTTACGATGTCCAAGAATGCATTAGGAACTTGTTACGAATCAAGCACAATTTTTCGAATCGGGGAATTTGTGGCTAAAGTTTTGAACAGTTCAAAACTTTAGAGCCGAATTCCTGATAGACCTACGAATTGGAAGAACTGACTACGGACTGTGCGATTCAATTAAGATCTTAACGAACTGAGTACGTATCAGCCACAAATCCAAATATTTGTCAATTCGTGGTAATTCGTGGGATTCGGGGCCTGTGTGGAATAGGGGTATAATCAAACCTTTCTATTCCAGTAAGTGTCATATATTTCATGGAAAAAAACACAAATTACCATACTATATGACCTAATAAGTGTATCAAAATATGTTTTTTTTCAAAATGTGTGCTCTTTGAAAACAGTGAAGATCCAGTTCAGCTGTACTTCATACAGCTGAACTGGATCTACACTGTTTTTTTTTTTGTTTTTTTTACTGGGCCGCGTAGCGCAGTCGGTAACGTGTCTGGCTACAGATGCGTGTCTGACTGCAGATCCAGGGGTCGCGAGTTCGATCCCGGCCCGGTCCCATACTTTCGTGGAGATTGATCGTGAAATAATTTCTAAGGTCATTCTCCTCCCTTCAGCTGATTCATTCAAGAAGGGTTGTTGTCAGTTACAAGCGAAAGTATGTGCACAATTTACTGGTTAACCGCTTGTTCAAGCCTGCCCAGGAAAAAGTGTGGTTAGGTGAACTGACCGTCCCGCAATGACCATAGCTGTTGACTTGGGATGTAAAGCAACAAAACAAACAAACAAACACTGTTTTTCATTCACACCAGTAAATCCATTGCACCAGTGGACTAGCTGGAAGTCAGTAATATAGCATTTCCAGCCAAAAAAGAACTTGATTTACACTCAAAATAACATGTGCACCTATTAAACTCCAGCTGTAAAGTTTTTAGACCTAATTTTTCGCCATAACTTTTTTATCTTCAATTTTAGAAAAATGTGTTCGCGATGAAAAATATTCAGGAACATCTCCGCCAACTTCTCCAAATGGTTCCAACATCCTAGATGCTGCAGGTTCCTCTGTGCTTAGATGCACTCTTTGAGCATTTTAAGCAAAGCGCAAATAAACCAAGTCCAAGATGTCAGTCAAAAAGTTACATTGCACCGCCCTAATTCAATTATTAAAGCGATGGATGGCTTATTCAAATATAATAGAAATCGCGCCTGATTCGCTCATGCGTTATGCTAGTAGGGTCATCTCAAAACCGTTCATTTCATAGCACGCGCATAAGAGAAAAGATGCACGTCATGCGATAACCCAGCCCTTGTTCCTACAAATGAGCCTGCTTTAAGTTGATTCTGCATATATGCACGGTAAATTCTGAGTGTGTAAACAGCAGTTTTATATTATAAATAGCCTTTAAAGAACGGGATACGCACCGCTTCCGAATATTTTTGAAACTACCCCCTTTCTGTCATGCCTATACGAACTTTACCTGTCAATAAAAGACTTAGAAATTTAGGGCAAATTCAATTAATTGCAAAATCTTCATCTATATACACAAAAATCTGTTTGCGCTACAAGCACAAGACCTTTTGGAGAAGTTGGCGGAAGGTCTCCTCTACAACTTTCATCGCGAACACATATTGCTAAAATTTGAGATAAAAAAGTTATTGCGAAAAATTAGGTCTAAAAACTTAACAGCTGGAGTTTAGTTGAATACAGTATGACTTCTCCAACCTATGGTATTCACTATATTTAGCACATCTCGTAATATTAAACTGCACACCATATATTACCTTGAATATTATTATGACCCTATGATACTTGTGGTTCCTAGAATGGTCAAATTCTTCTGCGATTGCATTAAACCTGTATGAGGCACAGTGTCTGGCAGTTTAAAAAACATAATCTGAATTCATCTATAGACTGTGACTCTTTCCATGCTCAACTCATGTGAGCATGATATTTTAATCCTTAAAGCGCCAAGAAAAAAATATATCTTAAATTGTCGTCTGCTGAAGTTGTCTGTTGCAAATAATTGCCTAACATTACTGATGAATTAAGTATAGAAGCAAACAGCGTGAACCCAGAACAATCTGATCTGGGTCCACACTGTTTGCCATAGAGATTTCTTAAACATTTGAGCAGATGAGAAAAGCAGACGACTTTTGTTGCGATTGGCGCAATAAGGGTTAACATTTATTAACACCTTCATCTTTCTTTCTCTGGTAAGTATGATAGCTCAACTTGCCACATGCAATATTTAAATAATCTGGCTAGTTACTGTAGCTGAGCAGACTTGTTTGAGCATTACCTGGCCTTGAGGTTATAAAACTTAGTACAATCTCAGACTCAAAATAAAGCGCAATCATTGCGCTTTATTTTGAGTCTGAGACTGTACTCAAGTTTTATAACCTTGGGGCCTGGTCCAAAACCCCAAAGTCAGGTCCATTTGCCATACAATATTGTAGAAAAAAACTGGCTGTCAAAATTAAAATCATATTCAATTGTAATCTCCCAATTTCATTGTAAATTCCATATTTTTAAAAATATCTTGCTTTTTCGTGAAAAATGATTTATAATTGAAGCAGGTATGCAGCTTCCTTATCAGTTGATCATTACTTTGATCTTTGACAAGAAAATGACATTAAACACCCCAAAAAAGAATAAAGCAAGTAAAAAAAAAAAAAAAAAAAATGCCTTTGTTAACCTTTTATATCTGGCAGGTAGGACAGCTACTTGGGGCTCTGACCTTACTTATATATTTGTAGATCTCAGGAACTCTCAGTAGGGCAAGTGATAACAGGGTTTGCACTGGCTTGAAAATCGCTCAAAAATTGGGAGCTTTTTTGAAAAGTTATTGAATAAAAAACTGCATTAAAATATGCTACAGCTACTCCAAGGCCTTCAAAATTTCTATTGGATTTAGGCTTTGTTATGGAGTCCAAAATCAGTAGTAAAATTGGTTTAGTTTCCTTCAAATCAAAGCAAACTAAACTCCAGCTGTTATGTTTTTAGACTTAATTTTTCGCAATAACTTTTTTATCTTCAATTTTAGCAAAATGTGTTCGCGATGAAAAGTATTCAGGAACATCTCCGCCAACTTCTCCAAATGGTTCCAACATCCTAGATGCTGCAGGTTAATCTGTGCTAAGATGCACTCTTTGACTATTTTAAGCAAAAGCGCAAATAAACTAAGTCGAAGATGTCAGTCAAAAAGTTACATTGCACTGCCCTTATTCAATTACTAAAGCGATGTATGGCTTGTTCAAATATAATAGAAATCGCGCCTCATTCGCTCGTGCGTTAAGCTAGTAGGGTCATCTCAAAACCGTTCATTTCATAGCACATGCACAAGAGAAAAAATGCACGTCATGCGATAACCCAGCCTTTGTTCCTACAAATGAGCCTGCTTTAAGTTGATTCTGCACATGACCGGTAAATTCTGAGTATGTTAACGGCAGTTTTATGTTATACACAGCCTTTGAGGAACGGGAATATGCACCGCTTCCGAATATATTTTGAAACTACCCCTTTCTGTCACGCCTATACGAATTATACCTGTCATTAAAAGACTTAGATATTTAGGATGAATTCAATTTATTGTAAAATCTTCATGTATATACACAAAAATCTGTTTGCACCACAAGCACAAGACCTTTTGGAGAAGTTGGCGGAGATTCTCCTCTACAGCTTTCATCGCGAACACATTTTGCTAAAATTGAAGATAAAAAAGTTATTGCGAAAAATGAAGTCTAAAAACTTAACAGCTGGAGTTTAATTTTATAATGATTTATGACCATAAAAGTTATCTAAGGTGTTTAGCATTTGTGAAGTTGAATTATAAAGTGTAAATCAGTGTTCTTAAAGTAAGAAAGAGGGCAAAGATCAGGAATCGATACAATCAAGCACCACACCTAACCCAGGATACCAATGGGAAAGTAACAACGTCACAGTGAGACCTCACAAACGATAGCCAAGAGGTCAGCTTTTCCCAGTAGGTGACCACAAGGCATCAATAAACAGACGTGCATGAGAGCATAACAAAACCAAGACAGAAATAACCCTTTTAGGGCCAATGGAATTTTCCATAAAGCTACATACAAGAAAGTCAGAATGGTCCATTCTACATATTGAGCGGTCAATAGTTTTAATTTCTAAAAAGTATTGTATTTATTTCTTTGAAGATCTAGTTTGTCTTAGCAAACAGTGCAGACCCTGATGAAATGCCACACAATGTGGCGTTTCACCTGTGTCTTAACTGTTTGCCAAAGTGCCGACTTAGGGGTTTCCGGCCCCCAAAGGGTTAATAATCTGTCAGTCCTTGAAAGCTGTAGAAAAGCGCCTTAGTGATCCTTGAAATTTAACAAATCTTGCCTGTGTGAACCCTGGGTAATGTTGTATGGTTACTTCTTTTCAGATTTGCAATTTCATGACTTTACCTTTGTAACCTCATTTCCCGTAATGTTTGTTTTTCAAAATGAATCATAAAATATGTGAGTTTTTTTATATATGAGCCAGTTCATGAGATTTCCAACAATGTGGTATGTGCGACCAGTAAAGCCTCAGATCAGCCTGCGCATACCCCCTTTAGTATTCTATGATTGTTACGCTTCTGACTGAACACCATTTAGAGTATCTAAGCTTAAAAGGGGGCTGCACAGGCTGGCCTGAGTCTACACTTGTCAAAATACCACATTGTTGGAAATCACATGTCATGGCTCATATGGAATTTACCTTCTTCTGCAATGTGAGAATTACTTAGACTGCAAGTCGGCTTTTGTCTCCAGAATTGAATAACGATTTTGAAAGTTACATGTAAGAGATACACTGATAGCATACAATGTACAGGGTGTCCAAAAAAACCGATAACACTTTGAAAACGCTTTAACTTTTTTTGTTTTTAAAGATAATACTTCCATATTTTACATTGGCATACTCAAACTTCATTTATACATATGTTTGAGACTCATTTTTTTGTTCATTACCTAATATCCACAATGACCACTATTTTTAACAATGACCGATTCTAGGCGTTTCGGCATACTGTGCAAAAGGGATTTGAGACAGTCAATAGTGATTTCCCGCCATGCCTTTCTGATTCTTTTTTTGGTTAATCCAAAGTCTGAGGTTCTGGGTCACAGTACACTTTTTCATTTAGAATGATGAAGAGGTTTTCCATTGGGTTTAAATCGGGACTATTTCCCGGCCAATCATCTTTATTTATAAAGTTTGGCAGGTTTTGAAGACACCAATCCTGTGCGTGTTTGGAGGTGTGGGCAGGGGCACCATCTTGTTGAAATGTGAATTGCCTTTTATTTACTACCATTTTATTAGTTGTTGCTTCATTAGTTTTCTTTGATCTTTTTAACAAGGGCTTAACTTCCTTCTCCAGAATGTCTTCAACATAATACTCTACGTCGACCGTTTGTCCCTGGGGCATAATATGGATTGCTGAAAGTCCACTTGCTGACATTGCCCCCCCCCCCCCCCCCCACTCTTTTTATCAGTTTTGGCAACAGGAACTTTATCTTCTTTGCTTCCCCAAACAATGTTATTTTTTCTATTTTGTTCATAAAACAAATACATTGGTGATTCGTCACCAAACACATAGTCTTCCCATTCTTTTTCAGACAAATCTGGGTATTTCTTTGCAAATCGAAGTCTATTTTTACGTTGTTTTTCTGTAAGAAGTAGCTGGCGTTTCCTTTTGTATGCTTTGAGTCCCAAATTCTTTTTTAGATAATTATGCACAGTAGATTTACACACAGCTAGTCCTGAATGTTATAGCTTTCTACTGAGTTTTCTTGTAGATTGATGGCGCTTGTACTTAAACTTTTCAAGGGTAGTTAGAGTTTTACTTGAAATTTTAGGTCTTCTGCTGCCTTTTTTCCTCTCAAATGTCCCATTCTCACCACGTTTTGACCACTTCTGGACAAAAAAATTTGATTTTCCAATGAGCTGAGCAGTGTCTCTCACAGAATATCCCTGTTTTATCAATATATAAGCTTGAGATCTTTTAGACACTGCTTCTACTTTATTGCTGTCCATCTTTTGACTTTTAGCAAACCAGACGCACAGGAAATGACATCATTTTTCAATTATGACATCACTTCCTCTTAAATGACTTCACTTCCTGTTAAAGCGCCATCTAGTAAAAAGGTGGCCAATTAATAACCAATTATCAACCAATTATGTTGTGGTAAAATATCAACACTGTATCTTTATCCGTAAAGAAGTTATTACATTTTTAAAGTGTTATCGTTTTTTTTTTTACACCCTGTAGTTCATTATACCCCCGGTATGAAGTATATAGGGGGTATATAGTTTTTGCCTTTTTCTGTAATTATGTTTGTCTGTCCGTTAGTTTGTAAATTTTTTTTCCATAAAAGATTTCTCAGCAACTACTTGGGTTAGGATTCTGAAATTTGGTACAAAGCTTGATAGTGATGAGCTGTATTGTGGAACAAAAAATAGCCACATATTGCATATCAGTCCCTTTATTTGTTCATTTTTCTTTCTCTCCAATGGAAATTTCTGTCACAGATTTCTCAGCTCCTATTGGGGATCCTGAAATTTGGTACAAAGCTTGATAGTGATTAGTTGTATTGTGTAACCAAAAAACAGCCACAAATTGCTTATCAGTCCCTTTATTTATTCATTTTCTTTCTCTCCGGTACGAAGTATATAGGGGGTATATAGTTTTTGCCTTTTCTGTAATTATGTTTGTCTGTGTGTTAGTTTGTAAACTTTTTTTTCCATCAAAGATTTCTCAGCAACTACTTGGGTTAGGATTCTGAAATTTGGTACAAAGCTTGATAGTGATGAGTTGTATTGTGGAACAAAAAACAGCCATATATTGCTTATCAGTCCCTTTATTTGTTCTATTTTCTTTCTCTCTAATGGAAATTTCTGTCACAGATTTCTCAGCTTCTGTTGGAGCCAGTGTTTTAAAAAATTTTGTAGGCCTTTAGGTAGGCAAAGTGTACTGTGTAAATGGAAATTAAGATGCTTATCATCATTTGGCCTTCTTTTTTCTTTCTTTCATTCTTATATAATACATATGGAATTTTTTTCTGTCAAAGATTTCTCAGCAACTACTTGAGTTAGGATTCTGAAATTTGGTACAAAGCTTGATAGTGATTAGTTGTATTGTGAAACCAAAAAACAGCCACAAATTGCTTATCAGTCCCTTTATTTATCCATTTTTCTTTCTCTCCAATGAAAATTTCTGTCGCAGATTTTTCAGGACCTATTGGAACCAGTGTTTACAAATTTTGTGTACACCTTCAGATAGTCTAAGTGTATTGTGTAATTGAAAACAAAGATGCTTAAGCTCATTTTGCCTTCTTTTTCATTTTTTCCTTCTGTCACTCCTATATAACACATATGGACGTTTTTCGTCAGAATTTTCTCAGCAACTATTTGATTTAGGATTATGAAATTTTGTGTACACTTTCAGATAGGCAAAGTGTATAGTGTATTTGAAAATTAAGGTGCTAATCCTCATTTTGCCTTCTTTTTTCAAATTTTTCCTTTGGTCACTCTTATATAACCCATATGGACATTTTTCATCAAAGTTTCTCAGAAACTATTTGATTTAGGATTATGAAATCTTTGACAATTTTGTCTTTTCTCTGAAAGTGTTACAACCTCTGATGGCTACCGCCGGGGTATGTGAGTTTTGCTATATTTTGTATTAATTCAGAATTGGGGGATTTTAAGAAGTTGTAAGGCACATAGGTGTAGATTATTATGTTCAATATTCAGCACAATACTTGTCGTTAGGATTTGTGACCAGATCATGCTCAAACCAGCCTGCTCAGCTACAGTGACTAGCTGGAATATAGAAATTTTTGCATGTTGCAAGTTCAGATATTATACATGTACTTTCAAATAAGTGAATAACAAAGATGTTGGTCAGACTGCGGATACACAGGCAGACCAATCTACACCTTAGCAAAATCAGGTTTTTAATACAATACAAGATGTAAGATACTTAATGTAATTTTATTTATTTAAGGTATCTTGTGATTTTTAAAAATTGTGTGTCAATCCATGCAGGCCTTTAGTTAAGAGTGGGCAACAGAAAATAATTTTCTTATTTCTGAACCAAAGCCTATGTTGTGGCTACTCAAAAGAAACATCTCAATGAGACGCTTCTTTTGAGCACCCAAAACATATGCTAATAATTATGGGTAAGAAACTATTAACAGATTTATGCTGAAAGTTTTTGTTTATCTAAACCTGTGTCCATATAGTTATATATTTATATGAAACTATTTCCAGTGTTACTTTGTTCAGGTATTACCTTTATGACCTGTGGTGTGGCTTAAAGGGCCCTTTGATTGTTCAGTATGTTTCTTAATGGGTCTCTGGATGTGATTTGAGTTTTTTTGTGAATCATTCTTTGTCGGACATGTTCACATAAAACTTCGGGAAAATTTGATCCTGTTCACAAGATTTTGAATTTTTTGATATGCATGCTAAGCTATCTATTGGGAATAAAGTCCAAAGATTGTGTCTGAGCCTTCTTATACACACTTAAATACTTTGTGAATGAGAAAAGTGATGGCTCTGGCGAAACTGTGTGGATGTGCAGGCTCTCGTCTGAGCCTTCCCTGCTCATCATTACGATAAGTACCAAAATGTGATGGCTCATTCATGTATTACAATAGTTAAATATAAAATTATCAAATTGATTTCTGTTGGCTGTCTAAAGTGTTCTTTTCCTATTCCACAGTTCATTCTGCTTTAATTATTTGGGCTGTGGCATGTGATTTTCAACAATGTGACATTTTGACAAGTGTAAACTCAGACGAGGCTACGCAGCTTCCTTTTAAGCTTAGGCACTCCAAATCATGTTCAGTCAGTAGCTTAACACTCGTAGAATATTCAAGCGACTATCAAAGGCTCTGATCAGACTGCGCGTATGCGCAGGCTGGTCTTAGCCTTTGCTGGTCGCACATACCACATTGTTGGAAATCTCATGTCGCGGCTCATATGTTATCTTTGTATTCAAGTTTGTTAATTTCTTTAAATTTCATCCAATTAAACAGCAATGAAAATAATGATTTAATATATACATGCAGAACTATTTTCCCTGATTGTCTGTAAGTGAGCCAGCTTTAACAAGTACTTACAGATTTTGTTTGCATGCAGTTAACAATAACTAGTTAAAACTCAGAAATTCTTAAATTCTGGTTCTTGAGATTACATACATATGTAGTAAAAAAAAAAAAAAAAAAATGAGCCATTGGGTGATTATAGTGTCCTGCACAAAAAGTCACTTTAAGCCCCAATACAACAGAGACATCAGCAAAATCAAATAGGTTGGTATAGTGCAAAGTTACCAAACCTAATATTTCAAATTCATAAATTTCAATTAACATTTCAGGGGGTTTGAACTTCAGAAACAGAAAATGATTAACAACAGTGAATTAACCAATAATAGAAATAATATTTAATCTTAATCTAGAGAATAAATATATTACCGGAGGCTATAAAAACAGTTTTTTAATTCAGAATCATATTTCATAGGCTGCAGTAGTGATCACTATTATCCACAAAAGGGCTATGCTATATTGTAATACCATTTAGGTCTGAGTAGACTGTGTAAATGGACAAGATCAGACTAATCTGATAAGGTTCAGTATCGGTCTTTGATATGGGCATGAGAAAATCATGAGTCCATAGTTCCCATTTGAGCACAGAGTGAAGAATCAGGCCCTACTCTAAGGTTATTTTTTCCATTTCATGCTCAACTCAACTGAGCATGAAATTTACCATGCTCATAAATGTTAAATGTTGGTTGATGTCCAGGCCATCCTAAGTCTTGGCTTTGTGCACAGTTCATTTTGTTAGTTTCATCCATTCACAATTGTCATCTGCACACTTATCTGCTCATATACTTTGGAATGGAAGCATTTATTGCAAACAATATATTTTGTTTGTTTGTTTTGATTCTTTACATCCCATCAACAATCTTTCAGTTAAACAGGGACGGGACTTCCTGGGTTGAACCAGTACTAAGCTAGGATAAATGTGTCTTGCTCAAGGACCACAACGCAGTGACGCCGGTGAGGTTTCGAGTCAAGCACTCTACCACTGAGCCATTGCGCTCCCGCAAACAATATATACTCAGATCAAACTGCTCCCTTAGGCTTGTAGTGTTTGCTTCCATGATCAAAAGTTAACTCTGAATGCATTTGAATATATAATGTAGCAGACATAAAAAGCAGACAACGTTTATAGGGCAAAAATAAATGGAAGGGTGAAGCTTAAACCATCGGCTATTCCTGTGGATTCGAAGCCTGTGAGAAACAAAACCAACATTTTAACTTTACTTCAAGTGATGACCCAGAGCAGCTGTCTGATTTAAGAGTCTTCACTGGGTGTATGGAGAAAGTTTTGGTCCTCAGCTTCTGATTGAGTGCACAGCAAAGACTCCTATCAGCCTGTGTATAAGCTAGCCTGGGCCCAGGCTGATATGAGTCATTGTTGGGCATGAAGTAAAACTGTTGGTTTTCAGACTCAGGCTTCTTTTTAATATCATTGTTATGAAGCAGGCTGTATATTTGGTGTTGTTTGAAAGCTGATAGGAAACCTGCTTCTGTGAGACTCGGATGAAAGATCTCTCTTTTAAGAATCTCATAAGATTAGCTCAGGTGGTGTTTTCTAATAATTGAAGCAATAAATATCATTACTCCCAAGCTGCCAGATAATAGTATCAGTTAGATGCAATAAAAGGTAAATTAACCATAAAAAGTTAATCAAGAATTTTTCAATGTTTTATGCAGAACTTTAGATTGCGTAATTATTATTATTTTTTATTTCTCAACCAAAACATATTTTGTAGGTACTCAAAAGAACCGTCTCAATGAGATGGTTCTTTTGAGCACCCAAAACAAATGTTAAAACTGATGGGTAAGAAAATATTTACAATTTTATGGCCAATAATTTTGTTTATCTTAACTTATGTTTATGTAATGTAATTTCAGGTTCTCCACGTTTGCGAAGGCAGGAGGTGAGGCCTATATGATGGGACAGTTCACGGGCAATGTATCAGAGGCAGATCTCATCAAAATTATAGTGAGTATCCAAATATATAATTATATTGACCAGCCCGATAATTGTACTATTACATAAGCAAAACTTTGATATTGAACCCTTATCATGCCATTAAATTTTTGTCTTGAAATTGTCATCTACTTTTACTCTTTACTCTTAAGTGGCCACTTAAAATAAACAAAACAAAGGTCTTTATGGAAAATGGTAGCTTAATGAAGGTCGAAAGTATTGCAGAATGCTCCAGTTGGAGCATTCTGCAATACTTTTGACCTGCATTAAGCGCTAGTCAGTATTGAAAACCAATTTTTGGTATTCTTTATGAGTTGCCGCTTAAAACAGGTTTTACTGAACTGCATATTTTCAGACTTCTTTTGATCATGAAAGCACGCACTATCATGAATGAATCCTGAGCAGACTGATCCTAAGGGAACATTCTGATCCAGGTTCATATCGTTTGTAATATAGGCTAGCCTACCAAAGTAGTACATAAGCAGGTGAGAGAGCAGACAACAACTGTCGTTAATGATGGGAAAAAGGGTTGAATGCTCAACTAAATCGGGGCCAGATATCTTGTTGTCTCCAAGGTTTGTGACAATGTAAGAGAGGTGCCGACAGCCTTTCTCAAGATGTGGCTAATGTATTGTGCGAAAATCACTTCTAATTACATTTCACAAACTTTTAGTTATTGAGGGTTACCTAATATGTGTGTAGTAAGTATTGTTTATTTATAGTTGATTACTTTTTGACCTGCCAGTGTTGTCAGCTGATAACCCCTGCCAGATCAGGCCCGATAGTTCTGGATGCTAACCATTTGACACTGAGGCTGATGGTATATTCTTTTCGAAAAAGTCAATTTTTGAAAATTTCGCAGACAAAAAGGCATGTGAAATTTCCCAGCATGTAATTAGTTAACCCTTTGTATACTGGAAACCCCTAAATGGGTACTTTGGCAAACAGTGAAGACCCAGATAAAATGCAGCATAATGCTGCATTTCATCAGGATCAACACTGTTTGTTAAGGTAAAACCAATCCTCTGGGACAGAAATAAATCATAATTCAGAAATTCTGACCTGTGACCCCTTAAATATATATCGGACGATCCCATCCTTATTGCTTTTATCGGTATGGAAAACTCCATCAAAATGCAAAGGGTTAAAGATTGCCTATTGTTGTTGTTGCCTAGTAGTGCTCCGCCAGTGATTTATCAGCGAACCCAGATAAACCGGTAAAAGGGGGATTATGGAATCTGGCTAAAGTTAAAATAGGGAGCACAGTGGCTCTTTGGTAGAATGCTTGACTCAAGGCTAAAGGGCTGCTGGTTGGAGCCTCACCGGCGTCACTGCGTTTTGGTCCTGGAGCGAGACACATTTATCCTAGTTTAGTACTAGTTCAACCCAGGAAGACCCGTCCCTGTTTAACTGAAAGATTGTTAATGGGACGTAAAGAATCAAATCAAACAAATAAACAAATCTTAAGTTAAAAAATGGGAGCACAGTGGCTCAGTGGTAGAGTGCTTGACTCGAGACCGAAGTGCCGCAGGTTCGAGCCTCACCGGCGTCACTGCCTTATGGCCCTTGAGCAAGACACATTTATCCTAGCTTAGTACTGGTTCAACCCAGGAAGACCCGTCCCAATGTAACTGAAAGATTGTTGAATCTGATGGGAGGTAAAGAATCAAATCAAACAAACAAAGGAATTCAACCTGTGACCCCTTAAAATATATTTTGGGCAATTCCATCCTTATTGCTTTTATAGGTATGGAAAAACCCATCAGAATTCAAAGGGTAAAGGTTGCTATCTTAAGTTAGCCCTTAAAGCGCCAAGAAAAAAAATGCATCTGAAAATGTTGTCTGCTTAAGTTGTCTGCTGCAAATAATTGCCTAGCATTACTGACAAATTAAGTATAGAAGCAAACAGTGTGGACCCAGAACAGACTGCTCTTATAGGAGCAGTCTGATCTGGGTCCACAGTGTTTGCCATAGAGGATTCTTAAGCATTTCAGCAGACGAGAAAAGCAGACGGATTAAGGGTTAAAAATGACTGCTATATTACAGGAAACAGAAGATGGTATTGAGTGGGCACGTCTCGATGTTCCCTACACATGTTGTATTAAATCACCAAAGAAAGAGAGTAAATTGAAGGGCCTAAAAAGTTACATAGCCTACCAGATCACACCTTCAGTAAGTAGCCTACCAGAATACAGGGCTTACCCAGGCTCAGAATTTGTTGTAACCAACCCTTTAGCCAAATGGAAAAAGATTGAGCCAAATGAAATTAACTTTAGCCAAGGCTTTAGCCAGAAAGTAGAACAGTCAAACCTCGATTACAGTCTGGGGACAAGATGCCCCTGTACTTTAAAACAATCACTGCTGAGTAAAATTACATATATCAACACTCTGTCAGATTTGCTTTCAAAATAAACAGCCTAGATAAAATTGTAAGCTTGCCGTATCTCCACACATGTAAAACTTGAGGCCAGTGATTACTGATTAGCTTTGGATACAAGTAAACTTCATTAAACAGTGAAGATACATCTGGTGACATTTGATCAGCGTCTGCACTGTTACCCATTGAAGGGCCAGCAAAACACATCTGAAAATATCGTCTGCTAAAGTTGTTTGCTGTAATATCCCATGTAGATGGAAGATTCAACTGCAACATGAAGGGTCAATAAGCTTACCTCTTTTGATGTATATGGCTGTTTGTCACCTACTTTGCTGTTTTTATACAGTAGGAACTTATTAAAATTAAGTTCGTTTCTGGAACAGTCTAGTTTGGGTTTTGATAGATAAAATGGATTCAACAAAAACAAGGCAATGATAAATATATTATGTTTTGATGTATGCATGGAGCTAACTTATGACAGAGTAATTTCTAAATTCAGATGCTGAACCCAGTTAAATAAACAATCAATCTCAAAGTGTTGATAACACAATTACAGGCGAAATTTATGAACTCGGATCCGAGTTCTTCAAAAGTGCTTGTCTCTAGACTGATTATTTGAAGTGCCAGGGACCGCAGGAATCCTTTTGAATAATCGGTAATTTGAGCGATCAAAAACAGGAGTTTTCAGATATTTTCGGAAAAGCTCGGATACTTTCATAGAACGTCATTGTTTTGCTAGAGTTTGCAACTCCAACTCGTGTTTTCTGCGAAGTAATCAGAGCATCTGTCAAAGCATTATAGAAAATTAGCTCCTTTAAGTTGTGGCCTCATGAACTCTTATGCTTTGCAGGTCTAAGAACGCAGAAAAGAAAATCAAATCTTTATTGCAAACCACTATATGTAACAACATCGATAACAACAATGAAAATAAAGGTTAACAGTAAATTGACGAACCATATTTACTGACGTAATATTGTCTTCTTTTTATCGCCCTAATGTCATGAGGTCTCCATCCCAGCTATAGCACACGTCGGGCCATCAACGCCCACCAGCGATAGGCCATTGAGATGGCATATCGCTGGCAGGCCGTTGGTGGCCCAACGTTGTGTGCTTTTTTGGGCTGGTAAGTTTTCTTTTATTTCAGCAAAAACGTACGATTTGGATGTTTAAAAGAACAATCTGGTTGTTTTCCCTCAATTATGAAATTGTGTTTAAGGCATTCAAAAGAAGTGTTTCGATGAGACAGTTCTTTTGAACACCCAAAACACATGTCCGTGAAATTCGTCTATTATCAAAATTGTTATTTTTGTTTTAACCTGTTGTTGCGCTTGGTGTGTTCGCTTAATGTAAACAGTGGTCAAGAATAAATCAAAGGATGAGACGATCAAATTAAAATCAAGTTTAGCTCATTTATGACCCATAATTAGACATTTAAAAAACATCAAACAAAACCATCATTGCAGACGACCTTAATAAAAGACACCATTTACTCACTTAACAGTTCATTGCGTAATAGTGTGAACGTTAATTCGGTGTCAATTACCTGGTGTGTAAATCGAGCTCAACCAAGCAAAGAAATCGTGATCACCATGCATGACATTTGGACTTCAAATCTTGAAGGGTAATTTAATAGCAATTTCTTTAATCGGGAACGTCGAATCATTTCGAAAATTTGAATTTTTTGGATAATCGAAATTTGAATAATAGGTAGTTTTATTGCAATAGATAATAGAGAAAAAAGTCTGGACTGTCCGTGGTCTTCGACTAACCCAGTAGTTTCGGATAATCGACATTCGGATAACCGAGGTTTGACTGTATTTAACTCCTTTGCCCCTAGGGGTGACTTTTGTTGTCTGCTGATAACCTTTGCAAACAGTTCGGACCAGATCAGGCCCGACAAAATGTCGGGCCTGATCTGGATCCAAACTGTTTGACATCCGGATGGTATTGAAATAATCCAGCATCCAAAGTGTAAAATATGGCACAGTAATAAAGTGTGAAGGAATAATAAATGCAATATTTAAAAAGCCAAAAGCTGATCAAAATACACTTTTTCGCAAATATGTAATTTTTGAACCATCTAGGCTGTACTTTTAGCCAATGACTTATATTTGTCGCCGTTCTTTTTTTTAGTGGCAAATGGCTACAATGACTAATGGCAGGGTGAGCCCTGAGAATATGCTCCATAGGGCCAGTTGAGCAAAAATAACTTGCGTAAAATTGCGATTATTTTCCTAAACATCAGTTAAAACATTTGTTTTGGGTGCTCAAAAGTCACATCGAGACAGTTCTTTTGAGTACCCACAACATATGTTTTGGTTGAGAAATAAGAAAAATAATTTTCAGTTACGCACTCTTATCTAAGACCCTGGTGCTCTCAGTAAGTGTACTTAGTGAGATACCCGATACCCTGCTTTTGTATCAGTGTCTGCATGAAAATTACTTTATTAATTGTTAGAGCACCACCGAACATTAGATGCGAATAACAGTTTTTCCCACTGCTTACACCAAATAACTTGATTTTTTTTCTCAAAATGAATAATCATAGGCTGTAAGCAATAAGGTATGCACAAATTTTGAGCTGAAAATTGTGAAAGTTTTTTAACCAATCAGGTTTGGGTTCTCAAGAGAACTGTCTCTCTGAGATGATTATTTTGAGTACCCACAACATATGTTTTAGTTCAAAAATAAGAGAATTAGTTTTTAATCAGGCACTATTTGAGGCTTAATAATTACAAAAGATGGAATGCAGGGAGCACAGTGGCTCAGTGGTAGAGTGCTTGACTCGAGACCGAGGGGCCGCGGGTTCGAACCTCACCGGCATCATTGTGTTGTGGTCCTTGAGCAAGACACATTTATCCTTGCTAAGTACTGTTTCAACCCAGGAAGACCTGTCCCTGTTTAACTGAAAGATTGTTGATGGGACGTAAAGAATCAAAACAAACAAACAAACAAACAAAAGATGGAATGCATAACATATATTCTTGTTGCACTTCAGATTTACAGGGGTTTCATCGTGCATTCAGGCTTGTTGTTCTTAGTAAGGCCCCCTGGGGGCATTATGGCACATTATCTTCAGCAAAAACCATATATGTTACAAAGTACTTTTATCTACTGTATATATAGGTTCAAATGGAGCGGATTAACCCTTAAAGCGCCAAGAAAAAAACACATCTGAAAATGTCGTCTGCTGAAGTCGTCTGCTGCAAATAATTGCCTAACATTACTGACGAATTAAGTATAGAAGCAGACAGCGTGGACCCAGAACAGACTGCTCCTATAGGAGCAGTCTGATCTGGGTCCACACAGTTTGCCATAGAGGCTTCTTAAACATTTCAGCAGACGAGAAAAGCAGATGACTTTTGTTGCGATTGGTGCATTAAGGATTTATGTTCAAGCAAATGAACTGTCAAATGTGATTATATAATTAGGCTGGGTATTTCTGTTTTTGGCCAGAAAAGAAAATGCCATTCTCTGATGAAAAGACTCACTATTTATTACTTTCAAAATAAAACTGATTAAAAATATAACTTATTTATTAGGAAGTCTGTTTGCAAGCAGAAACAGCTAAATGCTTCTGGTGTTACAAGGGGTCAGTATGATTTCATTTCAGTTCAGTAATATACAAGTGAGTCGGAGATATAAACATTTTGACTGGTTACACTTACAGCTAGAAGATAAGTTCACATGTATACCGATACCTTATTCATTTCAGTTCAGTAATATACAAGTGAGTCGGCGGTATAAACATTTTGACTGGTTACACTTACGGCTAGAAGATAAGTTCACATGTATACCGATACCTTATTCATTTCAGTTCAGTAATATACAAGTGAGTCGGCGGTATAAACATTTTGACTGGTTACACTTACAGCTAGAAGATAAGTTCACATGTATACCGATACCTTATTCATTTCAGTTCAGTAATATACAAGTGAGTGGGAGATATAAACATTTTGACTGGTTACACTTACGGCTAGAAGATAAGTTCACATGTATACCGATACCTTATTCATTTCAGTTCAGTAATATACAAGTGAGTCGGAGATATAAACATTTTGACTGGTTACACTTACGGCTAGAAGATAAGTTCACATGTATACCGATACCTTATTCATTTCAGTTCAGTAATATACAAGTGAGTGGGAGATATAAACATTTTGACTGGTTACACTTACGGCTAGAAGATAAGTTCACATGTATACCGATACCTTATTCATTTCAGTTCAGTAATATACAAGTGAGTCGGAGATATAAACATTTTGACTGGTTACACTTACGGCTAGAAGATAAGTTCACATGTATACCGATACCTTATTCATTTCAGTTCAGTAATATACAAGTGAGTCGGCGGTATAAACATTTTGACTGGTTACACTTACGGCTAGAAGATAAGTTCACATGTATACCGATACCTTAATCATTTCAGTTCAGTAATATACAAGTGAGTCGGAGATATAAACATTTTGACTGGTTACACTTACGGCTAGAAGATAAGTTCACATGTATACCGATACCTCCTTTACCAGACAAAGCTATTTCAGGTAGGTGTCACTGCATTCTGCTACAAGCAAATATCTTAACTCATAAAGCGCCACCTATAATTTGCAGCAGACAACAATTTCAAATTTTGCCGCCTTTTTGAAAATGACAAATAAGGCATGATATTCCATGAGCATCGTCTGCTGGCAGACAATTTTCATGAAATATCATTCCTTATTTTTTTCGAAAATTAGGCAAGATGTTGCAAAATTTGTCGTCTGCTGAAGTCGTTATTGGTGCTTAAAGGGTTAAGGAAACAGAATTACCTTGAAAAGAGGCATTTTCTTTCATTGCTTTTCCATTCTTAATCCATAGGAGCACATGGGTGAAAGTTTTCAGGATTATGCCTGCATTCAGGATTTTGATGCCCACTTTCCCAATAATGTTGGCCTTAAAATCCTTATTAGGCATATTATATTCGCCTATTATATTAGTACATTTGTGCCAGATTTAAACTTCTGCTATATTGAATTTTGATAGCATATTGGTCATTCACCCATGAAGTCATAAGATGGATGTCAGAACACTTTTATTTTTCATATTTCTACTTGTTGTGGTCACTGATTGAAAGTGTCTTATCAAGACATCAGGCCTCCAGATAAGAGTGCGTATTGGAAAATTATTTGTTTTTATATCTAACCCAAAACATATGTTGTGGGTTCTCAAAAGAACTGTCTCAATGAGACAGTTCTTTTGAGCACCCAAAACACATGTTTAAATTAATGGGTAAGAAAATAATTAAAATTTTACGCAAATAAAGTTCCTTAACTGGACCTATGGACATTACCAATTTAGCACCACTACAATTGTTCTCATGGAAAATTTTGAAAACATAAATGTGCCACGACATGAGATTCCCAACAATCTGACATTTTGACAAGTGTAGACTCAGATGAGCCTCTGCAGCCTCCTTTTAAGCTTAGAAACTCCAAATGGTGTTCAGTTAGTAGCTTAACAATCATTGAATACTCAAGCTCGGATCAGACTGCACGTATGTGCAGGCTGATCTGAGGCTTTACTGTTTGCACATACCACATTGTTGGAAATCTCATGCCACGGCTCAAATCCTATTCCTGGCAATGAAATTCAATTCAGATGTACGTATTTAAGTTAAAAGTCTCTGCTATTCTCGTAACACAAAGCTTCTGTAGATTTCTTCAGCTGTAATTTCAAGCATATTGGTATACAGTAAAACCTGTCAATAAGGGCCACTCTCAAAACCACCCAAAGTTGGTTTTCAAGCCCAATTATCGCTTAATGCAGGTCAAAGCAGACACGGGGCGAGTTAATCGTTAATGCTAATGCATTATTAATGCTTTTTTTTTTTTCTAGTAATTCAAGGTAATGATTAATTCACTAGTTTTTGAATTACTTTAATGCTAATTCAATGCATTATGTTTGTCAAAATTCACTGCATTACTTGCATTACTTTGAATTACTGTCTATCAGAGATGTTGCCATCTGTAGTATACAGACTGCGCAATAGAGAAATGAGATACACAACAAAAGGATGTGTTTCCATAAGTTATTTCCATTCACAGTTTTCTTTTGTTCAACTTGCTTGTAAAGACTGTTATTTGACTAAGGAATATGCAAAATGAACTGTGAAACTTGCAAATAAAGGCTTTGATTTTATATCAATAAAATGAAACAACTTACAATCACTGGCAATCCCAGATGAACATTGTATAGTGAAAATGTAGCTGGGAAGTGTTGAAATGTAAGGTATTTATCCCACTTCATTTTAAAAAGTCAAATTTTTTTTTTTTTTATCTATAAATCATTTCCAAACCACCCTAACATTTTCTTGAATGGAGAACCAATATTAGAAGTTGATCAGTTTGGATCCAGTTGATCAGCATACACATCTAGGGTTAACGATCAGCAATACATTGTCCTGGTCAGTTCATATTAATAGAGTAATTGCAAAGGCTGATAAGAGATTAAATGTTATCCGTAGATGCCAGAAAGTATTACCAAGAAGCTGTAAAGAAATGTTATACAAAACAACAATCCGTCCAGTCCTTGATTATGGCGATATTATTTATGACGCATGTCTAAAATCTGAGTCTGATGCTATTGAAAAATGCCAATGTAAAGCAGCTCTTATATGCACAGGCGGGTTCAGACTTACAAGTACCGAACATCTTTTAAACGAATTAGGTTGGGAAAAAATGGAAAGCCGCAGAAAAGTCCATAGGCTAACACAGTTCTTTAAAATAATAAAATCGTTGACGCCACCATATTTGAGAAACACCTGTAACCTGATCCCTCATAATACGGATACCTACAACCTCCGTCAAAATAATTCACTTCTGGTACCCTTCATTAGAAAAGAAATATTCTCCAAATCCTTTTTTCCAAAAACAATACGAGAATGGAACAACTTGTCCTTGGAATTGAAAGAATCTGACAGTATAAACATTTTTAAGGAAAAACTGAAACGGTTATATGGACCCAATAAAAGTAAAAAGCTCTATTCTTATGGCCATGGTTGGCATACCGTTAATCATTGCAGGATACGCCTTGGACTCAGTCATCTAAAGCATCATCTATTCCGATATAACATTATACAATCAGCTTATTGCGAAAATGTAACTTGTGATAATTTACCAGAAACGTCCTCCCATTTTCTTCTCTATTGCCCTCGATACGAGCCTCAGCGACGTTCAATGCTTAAAGAAATCTCAAAAATCATCTTTCCTGGTACTAGCTATATAACTGTCATCGCACTAATGTCTGATCATCTCTGTAACATCCTCTTACACGGATCAGAAGATTTGAGCTTGGAAGAAAATAAAAAAGTCTTTGAATATGTCTTCAAATTTATCCATGAATCTGGGCGTTTCGATCACAATGAAACAGCTGCACACGACGAAAGCTTGTAAGATTGTGCTAAAATATTCTCTCACTATCTCTAACACACACATGCTCTCTCTCTCTCTCTCTCTCTCTCTCTCTCTCTCTCTCTCTCTCTCTCCAGTCTCTCACGCACACACACACATACAAACACACACACACACACACACACACACACACACACATGTACACATTTCGTTCATTGGATGTATATATGTACATACTTTCATGTTATTGTGTGTCTATCTGTATTGTCCGTTGTATTTGTATGTTCATGTTCTTTGTGAGGAGACCTACTAGTGGCCCTTGGGCTGTTAGGAATCCTCGTTAAATAAATAAAGCATTAAATTATAAATCATTTTAAAGCTCATTAAATGAGCTTTAAAATGGTGTGAGTCAATATCAATTTCAAAGAAACAAATGTTTTGATCACAATAAGGGTAATTATCACTTGATCTGTTCATACATTTTGGCACTTGACCACTGACACTAACAGTGTGTGTCTGGCCAGTTGAGCTACAGGGTACATATATTGGAGTTAAAAAAAAAGATATTAGATATGAAGATCCAGCCTGCGATTTGTTGATTGGATAATCCAGTCAAGAGACTCAAAATGTTTATAATTTTCCTCAAATAAAATATACTTCCAAATAAGAAACTATTTTGGAAAGCTTCCCAGTTGTATGATAATAATATACAACGAAATAAGATCGCTTGCAAAAAGATTTGGGATTGCTATATCTGAGTGTTATTTCCTCCAATTTGAAAATTATGAAATACCAATATAAATGTTACTGACAAGAATACAAAATTCACTACAAAAAGTGTACAAATTGTAACCTGTGGCTCATTTGAAATATATATATATATAAAATATCTATATGTGAAATTCACATGTTTACGGTATGCACACATTTGGTTCAATGTATCAAAAATGTTCAGAGTTAACATTATTTTAGGATTCTGTTTCACATGAATGAAAGTAATGCTTAATTCAATGCATTACTTTCCTAAATAATGCTAATTCATTGCATTACTTTTTCAAAATCAAGTAATGGTTATGCTAATTCAATGCACGTTTTTGACCTTCATTAAGCTACCATTTGTCATTAAGATCTTTGTTTTGTCTGTTTTCTGAAGACAGGTTTTACTGTATATATCTAATTGCAGTTGATTTTAGAGCAAGACCTGTTTGCCTGCTTTTTTATATACAGTGCAGTCCCTTAATAATGCTAGAAAAGGACCATGTAATATTTGAATCATTTTTATAAAGGGACAATTTTACAAAGGAAATTTAGGGAAATGACCATGTCATGTTCATTTCCCTGTAACTTCTTTGTAAATTTCCATGGTAAATTAAATTGGGAGTCACAACATGGCCGTCAAATCTATGTTATAATGATGTGTGTTATAAAGGGATTGCTCTGTATAAATCCTAATGTTCTCTTGCATAATCTTTTAATCTGTAATTTAACAAATTGTTCTGTGTTTAGCTTTAAATACTAATTTTGTCTAACATGCTTTGAAAGTCATGCTTTATCATAACATCTGTGTGTCATACTTCATTATTTTGACCTGCCTGTACTTTTGCTCTCATTGATTTTTTATCCTGGTCAAGGCACCAAATTATATGCTTTCTGACATAATAGCAAGGTTGGAACAAAAATAAACAAAAAAACTTTTCATGAGATAAGATTTTTTCTGCCTGTTCATACTTGACAGTTATGATGATATGGCTAGGCTGTAAATTTATCCTTAGGTAGTGTTATGCCTGCTTGAATCATGCTCAGAACAGTTGGTCTGTTTCACTCATGTGAATGATGATTAATATATAAGTGAACACAAACATTTAGGAAAAAGAATAGATATTTGTTTCTCTAATCATTAATCTAGTATATGAACTTTTTTCAGCTGAAACATCAAAACGAGGTGTGATTTAATTTATTGTTAATCGAGCTAAGTGGTGACAGATTTACATTGTAGACTTGGAAAGACCTATTAACCATTTCTTGATTGATGGAATTTCCATACATTGTAATGCTGTGCAGTTTTTGGACGACCCGTTATATACAATTTGTAAGGGTCACAATTATGAGTTTATAATACCTAAATTGCATTGTATTACTTCCCCAAAGAAGCAAACAGTAAAGACCTGAATGAAATGCTTGGTTCTGTGACATTTCATCTAGGTCTTCTGTTTGTCAATATATTTGCTTAGTATGGATTCCCGGCCAAAAAATGGTTTAGTGTTTCTACAAGTTAAGAATCAGTTTTTAAGAAGTAAACAGATGGTTTTAAAATTGATTGGTTAAAGTAGAAATAAGTAAATCCAGTTGATGTTAAGGTTTTAGCAGTTGAACCAATTAGGCTCTCATTTCTTACTGCATGCAGCACCTGCACTTAACTTGGGTTTAGATAAACAAAAAAATTGAGAGTAAAATTGTAAATATTTTCTTACTCATCAGTTTTAACATATGTTTTGGGTGCTCAGAAGAACCGTCCCATTGAGACGGTTCTTTTGAGTACCCAAAACATATGTCTTAGTCTAGAAATAAGAAAATTAATTTTTGGTAGGCACTCTTGACTAAAGTCCTGACTTAACAATGTTTTAGTTTATTTAACATTGTCATGCATGTTTACGACTTCTTCTTAAGGTTGGTAAGAATTATCTGTGAATTCGTTCCATGGTGTAGGTGGACTTGATTCGAAAATATGCATGCGAAAACATATTTTTTTTGTCGCTTGTTTGCATGTTTGCTTTCATATATGTTTTTATAAAGGGTCAAATGTGTATTGAGATATTAAAGAAAGGCTTTGCTCCACCCGAGAATGGCTTAAGCCCCACAGAAGGTTGATACAGAATATAAGAATCAATCTATAGTTTCCATGTATAATAGAGGATTGTCCCTCTGTGGTCAGAATTTCATTCGAAATTGGTAAAATTGCTCTATGCAAGACTGTATCACTTAAAAATCCTAAAAAGTTAGGTTCATGATATTTTTCATGTTAAATAAAAAAAAAAAAGCAACATGCATAAGTGAGATCTATTTTAAATATTTCTACATAATAAATTGAGCCGCGACATGAGATTTCCATCGATGTGGTATGTGCGACCAGCAAAGCCTCAGATCACCCTGCGCATAGGCGCAGTCTGATCAGAGCCTTTGCTAGTTGCTTGAATATTCTAGGAGTGATAAGCTACTGAGTGAACATCATTTGGAGTTTCTAAGCTTAAAAGGAGGCTGCACAGGCACGTCTGAGTCTACACTTGTTAAAATACCACATTGTTGGAAATCACATGTCGCGGCTCATTGTTATTATTTAACGCTTTATAATATAATCCAGCATTTTAAACTTTCCCCATTGTCCTCAACATTTGTCCTAAAAAGAATGATTAAACTGTTATTGGGGATTGTTTTGCATGTTTTTGCTTCAAAACCTATCATCAGATATATCATGCTTGAGCCTATTCATAGTGGTGAGTTTATGTACACATTTCAGCTGCTATCGGAGCGCTTAACCCCTCATCAACTGCCAAAGCAGGTCAGTCGTCATTTCCAAACCAAAGTCGAAAAATCCAGTGTATCTATACCCATACTATATTCCTACCCAGGTGCAAGGTGTTATTATTTGAGTTACGGTTAAGTTAGCCCTTTGTACCCAGGACTTGAAATTCTTAACCCCTCAACTGCCAAAAGCAGGCCAGTCATCATCTCCCAACCAAAGTTCCAGTGTATCAATACCCATAGGTCCAGTTATGTAAAATTGGAAATATTTTCTTACCCATTAATTTAAATGTATGTTTTGGGTGCTCAAAAGAATCGTCTCATTGAGACGATTCTTTTGAGTACCTCAACATATGTTTTGGTTGAGAAATAAGAAAAATAATTTTCAATTATGCACTCTTATATGGAGCCCTGGATACCCATACTACATTCCACCCCAGGTGCAAGGTGTTATTATTTGAGTTACTGTAAAATTAGATATGCTTAAACAAGAAATTTAACAAATTCTGTGAAGACCTAGATGAAATGCTGCAAAATGTGGCATTTCATTAGGGTCTACACTTTGGCTGAGGTAAAAATAATCTTCAGGGACAGGAATATATCTATATTTGGAAACTCCGAACTATGAAAATTCATAATGGCCACTCCCATCCTTGTTGCACTTATCTGGATGGGAAAATCCATCAGAATACAAAGGGTTAACCCTTAGCCCAAACAATATTAAAACAGACAAAAAATGAGGGCAGATTTTAATTTTATTTCATAACCCTACTATTTATACTGAAAATTCAGACACTTTAATTGTGTACCTGACTTATTCAACGGTTTTATTAAGTTAGAATGGCAAACTATGTAAATCTAGATCTGTATATCTAGATCTGATTGCTGCAGGGGTAGTCTGTTCTGGATTTACACTGATTGCTAAGGTGTACTTGTCTGAATATGTAGGATAAATATTGACACACATGCATTTGTTTATTTTACTTGGCATTTAACAGAACCTAGCATTTTCAGTTGAATTAAAATCAACAAATTTCCTGGTCATTTAGGACCATACAAATTAGTTCTTTACTCATCATGTATAGAGCAGTCCCTTTATATTGCTATGTTTAGGATCCATATGAATGGACTGTGTTATAAATGAATCATGTTATAAAAGGAAAATTTTACAAAGGAATTACAAGAAAATGACGGAGCGCAGTGGCTCAGTGCTAGAGTGCTTGACTCGAGACCGAGGGGCCACGGGTTTGAGCCTCACCAGCGTCAGTGCGTTGTGGTCCTTGAGCAAGACACATTTATCCTAGCTTAGTACTGGTTTAATGGAGGAAGAACCGTCCCTGTTAAACTGAAAGATTGTTGATGGGATGTAAAAAATCCAATCAAACAAAACAAAAACAGGAAATGGTCATTTTTCTTTAATTCCTTTGTGAAATTCCATGGTAAACAAGTTTGGAGCCATAACATGCCTGTGTTATTTACAAATACGTATCATAAGGATGTGTGTTATAAAGGTATTTGCATTATATCAAGCATTCATTGTTGATTTCAGTAACAAATGAATGACATCTGATCACAAAATGAGTTCTAATCTTTCCAATGAATAAGCCATCAGGGTTCAAACCACTGAAGTTCCACTGTATTTTCGTTCATCCATTTTTCTTTTGAGATTGTTCGTGATACATATTAGGCAGTTCCAGTTGCCTGCCGAAATTATGCAAAAAGCAACAAGAGGTTGTCTAATTTACCCTTTGCATATTGGAAACCCCAAAACATATTTTTTTTGCAAACAATGAATATACAGATGAAATGCTACATCAAGCATGAAAAAACACCAACAGCCGAACAGTAAGCCATGTGCATCCATCTTGTTAAAAGAGGTGCTTGCATAGGCAGATAGGGAGTGCAGTGGCTCAGTGGTAGAGTGCTTGACGGGCATCACTGTGTTGTGTTCTTGAATAAGACACATTAGTCTTAGCTTAGTACCGGTTCAACCCAGGAAGACCCGTCCCTACACAACTGAAAGATTGTTGATGGGACGTAAAGAATCAAATCAAACAAAAAAAAACTACAAAAAAAACAAACAGTTCAAACAGGTTTTCAGATAATTTTATCCAGACAGCACTTCATCATAATACAGTGCAATCCCTTTATAACACACCTTGTTATTACATGGATTTGGATATAACATGGTCATGTTGGCGTCCAAATTATTTTACCATGTAATTTTACATAGGAATTGTAATTCCTTTGTAAAATTGTACCTTAATAAAATGATTCACTATAACACGATTCATTCCTATGGACTACATACATAGTGTTATAAAGGGACTGCACTGTACATTATAGTTACAGGTTTATTTGAACACTAGCTTTAATATTTGGACTTCCGCTGTTTTGTCTGGGATTATAGATAAAATAGCCATTCCATTATTCATTGCACATTAATCACTTTAGGCTTGATTTTGCAGGAAAGGGAGGTAAATGGAGATTTTTATGCTTTGTTATTGGAATAATAAGAGAAAATAACAAAATGGCTAACTTCAATATCCCTAATAATATGCTCATGACCAAGTCACAAATATTTGTCTCAGACCCGCATAGTATGGGACCCATGATCAAATCACAAATTTTTGTTACACTCAAGCCCAGTAGTAGGCTGTGACGCTCCCCTTCTGGTATGTTATTATTGGATTCAGACCATTCAAAGCTCAGGTCTGAGTTCTCCATACCCTGGTACATGGTATTTGCAGATATGATCTTAAAAAGTATGAATTCGCGCATTTAATATTTAAAACTTTGCAGTATACGGTGTCTTGATTTGAACTATATGCTGCCCACAAAGATGATGGGTGGGTATAGTTCAAAACAAAAGTGAATATCCACAATCGGGAAAGTTGGGCACAATTCGAGAATCGAATCAAGCCTCGGGTGTATGTAAGGCGCATTATGTGAAGAACTATGTATGATAAAGCTCCATTTTTTATTTGCCGGAACTGGCCTTAGAAAAATAGTACTGTAGCATCTGGGTCAGGTCCTATCAAAATCCAGATTTTTGATTACCTGAAACGTTTTATCAACAGAATAAATGAAGTTATAACTATATTTTATTGAATAAAACATAAACTTCATTTATAACCGTTTGTTTTGCTCCAATCACACTTGTTCTTGTGTTGGCACATGTTTCTGTGATGCAGCCTCAGGTTATGTAACGTCAACGCCACGTTATCAAAGTAGATCCTTGATGTACATCCGTGGTCTGATTCCATGGAATCCACGGAATATTGGCAGAGGCAGTTCCGATCGTGAATATCCAGTGAGATAAGAACCAATTTATTTTCAAGTAAACTGGAGTACCTTAAATGTAGGCTTCCTTAATCTGAATCTGACTCATTTGTTCAGGTTTGTGAACAAGAAAGGCCTAATCAAGCCAGCTTCGCTACAGAGAATAGCTAGATGTTGAATTTTTGCATTTAACACGTAGAGCTATTATACTTATCAAAAAGGGAATAGCTAAGGCCCTGATCAGTTGTCTTTCACGGCCACCAACCCGGCTACTTCATTTGCATATACCAGTTGGATTAAACTTTCTGTTTCCTTTTTTTGAAACCAGGCAATTTTATTTGATGAGACACTCATTGAGCTTTTCAACACTGATACCGGTTTTAAGAATATATTGTTCTTGACAGTTAAAAATGTTTTGTAATGAAGAAAAATGGTATTTTTCAACTTCAACACAGATTCTAAAATCAGTTTATGTACCAGGGCACACTATTTATGGAATGTTGAAGTTGAACATCAACGCTTTAGGGGTATTGGATAGAAAAAATAACGATTTTGCTGAATTTAAGGTCTGTTTTATTCATAGGAAACAGGTCCCTTTTCTTCATAAAACTGTATTAATTTATGCGTATTTATTGAACTTAGTTTTTAAAGTTAATCTTCTGTGTTTGTCCTATGTTTATAAATGTCCAGTTTGCTTGGTTTTTTAACCATATAGTGACAGGCCTGCCTTAACACACCAGGTAGGCGGCAATCGATAAGGCTCTTAATAATCGACAAATGCAGATAAGAAATTGCTAGAAACAGTGTTTTTTATTGCCATTGGCAACAAATGGCAATAAAAAACTATGTTTCTAACAATTTTTGATCTACGTTCGTTGATAGTTAGAATTACGTTTTCGTTTGCCGCCTACCCGGTGTGCTTAACTAACTTTATTTCCTTACCCATCAATTTACACTCATTTTGATATTGATTTTTAATAACCCCCTCTTATCTGGAGGTCAACAGCTGTCAAGGCCTTTGATCCTTTTGTACTTCCTTATACAGCATCTTATCCCAGGATGTTTCAAGGTTTTCTATATCCTTAACACTTTTTGATCTAGAACATGAGAAAATATACCTTCTAGAGGATCTTACATGAGTGCTCATGTTTTATTGAATTTATTAAACAAGTTGCGGAAAAGAGATAAGATGTGAGACATGCAACAAGTCTAATAAATTCAATAATACAGGAGCACAAATGGTAATTCTATTTATCACATGACTTATCCAAATTAAAGTGGGTGTCTTGAGATCCAGGATACTCCTCAAGCCAGATTTTTTCTATAGGACAATTCAACACCCAGAGGGCCCTTTTCATACATTTGACTAATACTAAGGGCTTATATAGTCAAACAATCAATAGTTAATTAACCGATTTTTCAGGCTGCTACTTATAAGTACAATTATTAATTAGTAATGAGTTGAATTGTTAATCTTTAACCCTGGAACAGCTGAATAAATTACGCCTTTGTATACTAATAAATTCTTTCATCTCATTTGACACAATGAGCATCGATTAGGGAGTGCAATGGCTCAGTGGTAGAGTGCTTGACTCGAGATCGAAGGGTTGCGGGTTCGAGCCTCACTGACATCACTGCGTTGTGTCCTTGAGCAAGACATATTAATCCTTGCTTAGTACTGGTTCAACCCAGGAAGACCCATCCCGACATAACTGAAAAATTGTTGACTGGGATGTAAAGAATCAAACAAACAAAACAATGAGCATAGGGCAGTTCATTGCAAATATCAAGGGGTAACTCACAGGCTAGAATTTCAAAATTAAGATGTGTTTCAGTTTCTGATCAATGTTTTGTCTTAGCAAACAGCACAGAACCTGATGAAATGCCGCATAAAGCAGCATTTCATCAGGGTTTACACTGTTTGCCAAAGTACTAGTTTAAGGGTTTCCAGTATATAAAGGGTTAATATGGCATATTCACGTCTTAAATGCCGGCTGCATGATTTCAATTGTTACTGTGGAATCTGATACTGCATGGAAAACAGTGCAGATCTTGATCAGATGTCTTTGTCAGAAGCCAACTGATCTTGATATACGGTAAATGTTCTAAAAGTTCGAACACTAAAAATAATTATTTTTCCGCTGTTCGTAATTTTAGAAATTACGTTTCAGAAAAAGTGCTAGTGTTCGTAATTTTAGAATGTGGGCTTTATCATGAGCAAAAACGGTACATATGCATGTAAAAATGTGGTAGAAACGTGTTGAAAATACGGTGATATGATTCCGCGCTATCTACTCATTTTTCTTTTCAACCGCCGAGTGAGTCAGTAAAATGTCCAGCGCGTGCGGTAATTGCCAGTCGAGAGCCAGGCACGTGCATGTTATGTCACTCAATTTACTGACAAGTCGTAGAAGTCCACTTATTTAACCTCGGACTACCGATAAATCGCTACACTTTCGTTCTTCCTTCAGAAAACCAAAACACTCATCTGCGCAAATGCCGTTTATAATGTAATACAATCACTCAAGGACATCTCGTCGATCATTTTTTTTTTTGCAAAGATATACACGAATCTTTGAAATATGTAGACGAGCTCTCTGAGTTAAAAAAATGACGAAATTCAAAAAGAACACGCACCTCTCTCTCTCTCTCTCTCTCTCTCTCTCTCTCTCTCTCTCTCTCTCTCTCTCTCTCTCTCTCTCTCTCCTTGACGATCTATAGAAAGTACGCAAAGTGTCGTACAAAAGCCGATGCGCACGATGAAATGGGTTTTCAGTATATCTCAATAAGTCTAGTCATAGTCCGGTCCCATGCGCGGATCCAGAGGGGGGGGGGGGCAGGGGGTCCGGACCCCCCCCCCCCCCCCCCCACCTGAAAAATCACAAAAACATAGAATTTCTTTGCAATACTGGACCGGATCCCCTGAAATTGTCAAAAACTACCAAGCCAGCATTCAACGTTGGGTCATCATCAGCACGCCAGCGAAACGCCATTTAAATGCGTTTCTCTGGCGGGCCGATAATGGCCCGCTTTTTGTGATATTTGGATCCTCTCTCCCTTAAAAAAGAAGAAAAAAACGTTGTCAGAGTTCGGATCCAGATCAGATCCGAATGGAATTCAGGAAAGAATGTTTCGTCAATTTAAACATTTCGGCATGCGATAGAAAGCATGCAAAGCGTCAATACTGTCGAATATCGGAATTTGTCGTGCAAAAGCCGATGCGCACGAGAAGTATCTCCAAGTATCATTTTCAGCACCCTACTGATACATGATACTTTTCGAGATTAAAAGAGATTCGTATGCAAGCGCTGGTCTCTCTCTCTCTCTCTCTCTCTCTCTCTCTCTCTCTCTCTCTCTCTTTACCGTCTGCTTTCAAAGTTTGCAAATAGTTTGGATGCAGAAGATCTCCGACGTCTTGCCAAACCAAATCAGGGGCAAACAGGCATACCAAGAATTAATAATGAAAGCGAACGTCCGACTTTGCCTCCGATGCCTCGAAAGAATATAATTGAGCCGTGACATGAGATTTCCAACAATGTGGTATGTGGGACCAGCAAAGCCTCAGATCAGCATGCGCATATGCACAGTCTGCTCAGAGCCTTTGCTAGTCGCTTGAATATTCTATGAGTGTTAAGCTACTGACTGAACATCGTTTGGAGTTTGTAAGCTTAAAAGTAGGCTACACAGGCTCGTCTGAGTCTACACTCGTCAAAATGCCACATTGTGTCGCGGCTCAATTTATGATAATATTGGCTTCGAGCCGATGCGTACGATACGCTGGGTGCATTCATATCTCAAAGAAAAGGAAAAATTCAGACAAGTGCCACAAATCTAGTTTTTCATGCATGCAGTGCGCCGTTTCATGCTCGAGTTCATTGAAATTGTTTTTTTTTTTTTATTTCATGCAAACCCATGAAAAGGAGACACAGCTAGGCAATTATGTTTTGTGTGCTAAGTCCGCTTTCGTGCGTGCTACCCGAGTCTTAAAACAACAACAACACGTGGTCTGTTAGTCGGCTTCTTTGATCGAAAAAAACATGTCCGTGAACCATTACCTAGTCCCTTTGTCTGCTGCTGATACTATTAGCAGTGCCGGACCCAGGGTGGGACCTAGGAGGCGCCCCCCCCCCCCCCCCCCCCCCCAAAAGAGGCTGTGACAAACTAATTTAGCAGACAGTTTGGGCCCAGAACTTGTCGGACAAAATGTTTCATGTTTTGTTCTAGATACAAAGGTGCTGATAAGACTGTGCGGTGCGCAGGCTGATCTTCGCATGTAACAAAGTCGGGGTATATACTTCTACAGACGTGTGGTAAATAAAGCGAATTCCGAGATGTCCCGATCATCTCAATGGCTTTACTGATTTTAAATTCACAGCCACGGCATGCACCTTCATTGTGTATGTGGGCAGTTAAGGCGCTGGCGATTTTCCGCGGATGCGCAGGCTCGTCTGAGCCTTCGCTGCTCGCATAGCCATTATTACATGTACCTAGAAAACCGCCGACAAGTATTTTAAAGACAACGTACGTAGATGTCTAGAATTTTTATTTGACTCGAGTCTTCATCCTGTTTAAACTTTGTTAGTGATCGAGACCCTGACAAGATTGTGCAAGCACACATGCTCTCCTGAGCCTTCGCTGATCACATCTGTCATAAGTTCCAGCAGGGTCTTTACCAGGTCATATGGGGCTCCGCGCAAGTTGATTTCATGCTCGGGTCCGAGTTGTGTTCAAGAAAAGAGGATAATTTGTTTGTTTGTTTGGAATTGCCCTCCGTGTCGCACGCGGCTTGGACATATTGCCGAACTGGGAAATCCTTTAAAAGGGAGGGGAGAGTAGGGGTGTCAGTCTCATACATATTTAAGCCTTAAGTTTACGGTAAAGTACCGTGAATAAAAATGATATGATGACCACGTGTGAGTTCTTGCAGGCATGTCGGTAAAATATTAAATATACGGTGGCTGGATGTCTCGGTGAGAAAAAAAAAAAACATGCGACTTGCACGATTTTCTCTGCATTTTGCACGAGACCGAATGACCCCTTGTGTTGCAAACGTCCACGGCAATCACTATACATCAACTTATTTTATTCTCTCTCGCCTAAGTGATCGTCTCATTTTCTGCAACTCTCTCTGTTCGGGGCTAGTATTTTTTTAAAAAAAACAAGCACGTGTCACACTATTGAGAATTGCTCTGCGTGTGTCAACGTGCATAATTCACGTACAATTAGCCGAATCGCGGCCTGAAGGTCAATGTTTGGTCAGTAATAAATAATGATCTCAGCCATTTGGGTGTATACATATACTCAATAGGGTTAGTCAAAGCAGTTTCGGAATCGTTGCAGGAACTTGTCCGTGCATCAAGTTCGTCATTGCTGGTGACCTCGAATAATGTATAACGTATAACGTCGCGCGCTGGCATGCGAAATAGAACGTCACGTGCCAGATTACCCATCTAAGTAGAATGGAACCTTCCAAATGTCGCTACCGCTCACGCGCTGTACGGTAGAAGTATACCGAACACAGATGGGACACAAACAGACAAACGGACATCGGTTTTCCGCCAAAAATAACGTGTGTTCGAAATTTTAGAAATTCATTTTTCCGAAAAAGGGCAGTGTTCGATTTTTTAGGATGTTTTAAAAAATATTTTCGGCGATAATTTTAGGTGTTCGTAATTTTTGAGTGTTCGAAATTTTAGAACATTTACCGTACGCTGTTTTCATAAGAGGATATATCCAGGTTCAGTAAGACAAAGGATAATGCATGGCAACATGTTTAGAATAAAAACATTGGCGTGATAAAGGTTCCTGTAAGATGTCAGACTATAACCTTAACATATGACAGTTAGGGTTATTTATGTACTTAACTAAAAAGAGAAATTTCTTGAAATTTTAATAAAACATAGTTAACAGAGGTTTATTTTATAAGATAACTAATCAAATTTCATGCAACTACAAGCATCACTTGCTTAAATTTCACTATAATAAAACTAAGAAAAACAAAATTGCATATACTTTCATATGCATTGTTGCTCAACAAGCACGTTTTGCATGCTCATATTTCAAACTCTGTTATGTCTATTTTTTGCCTCTTTGGGTGTAAAATAGAAAGTGTTTTTTTTTAATTCATTCACATGCTTTGAGTGATTTTCATTTTTCTTCAGTCCTTGATTGACTCAAGACCAATAAACTAAAACTCTTTGCATGCTTGGAACTTGTTCCTGATCAGGAGCAGGCTGATCTGGGAAGATTTGTTTTTACATGTACATGCTTTCTCTGAGCTAATTGATGAATATTAAATTTATTCAAAGAGTTGATTATAAAAATCAGAGAATTTTTCTAAAATTTTTAAAATATTATTGTTCCTACATTTAAAAAAAAAGTGCTGATTTCAGTGCAGATGAGTGCAGGGTCAATACAGCTCAGTCTGTTTATAACATACCTCATTATGACATAAACTTGGATAAAACAAATGAGCCGTGGCATGAGATTTCCTTCAATTTGGTATGTGCGACCAGCAAAGGCTCAGACCAGCCTGCGGATATGCGCAGTCTGATCAGAGCCTTTGCTAGTCGTTTGAATATTACTCTATGACTGTTATGCTACTGACTGAGCACCATTTTGAGTTTCTAAGCTTAAAAGGAGGCTGCACAGGCTCGTCTGAGTCTACACATGCCAAAATGCCACATTGTTGGAAATCTCATGCCACGGCTCAAATGGCAGTCATGGCACTGTACTCCGCTTCTAAGTAAGGCTTGAACTTTATTAGAAATATTTTATGATTGTTACCTTTACAATTTCAGGTCGATACGAAGAAGAGTTCATAGATTCTAGAATGAAATTATTGCAAAAATGGATAGACAGAATCACAAGGCATCCTGTGCTTTCAAGATCCGATGTTTTCAATCATTTCTTAACTTGTACAGACGAAAAGGTGAGTTTACCACTATTATATGAATTTTCAACTTCAACGTTTAAAGTTCCGAATTTTTTAAAACTAAACTTGTTGACATATATCTTTGCCTGTAATATTAAAACTGTAAACACATGACAGCACTGACATTTATGCAAAAACTTACTGCAGTCAACTTAAGAAGCTCACTCAATAACTTTTTCACTTGTGAGAACAGTGTGGATCAGGATCAGCTGGCTTCAGTTGGAATTTCTGAAAGAATTTTTCGAAGAAAAACTATTTTGAAAAAATATCAGCAGACGACAAAAAACATGCAAAATTACCCAGGAGGCAAAGAGTTAACATGCACATAGGTTCAGATGGGTTGAAGGATCCAAACTGTTTTCATCCACACACTCATTCCAGATTAATTACACTTAAAAAGTGATAATTCCGACTTTTTTTCATATGCAATTATTAAAGAGATAACAGTATACTGGGAACCATATGACCATTTATTTTGTTGAAACTGCTCCAATTAGCCCATAATTTAATTGCACTCACATGCCACAGGGGATCGCCATTAATCACTTGAATACTCCAAGAAGAATTCCTCAGGCATCACTACAGAAGTGGCAGTTATCAGGTCAAGCAGGTTAATTACAGTCAGTGTATAATGTTCGGTCTGATCTATTTCTAAACTGTTTGGAAAGCTTATCAAAGAGTGTCAAACAGCTTGGATCCAGATCAGGCCCGACAACATGTCACACCTCATCAATTTATTTTTGGTAAAGTTTATCACCAGACGACACAAACAGGTTTAAAGTAAAATGGTATGAGCATCATGCACCGCATCTGCGTTTGATTATAGTCTGATCAGTGTTTTCACAGCAACATAATGGGTAGCTAAAGTACTCTGGCTAGAATTGGCAGATTCATGAACAAACAGGCGAGACTCAGATCAGCCTGGATATAGACACTGTATGGTCAGAGTCTTTGCGGTCTGCATGGATCAATGCGCAGGCTGATCTGAGTCTGTTAGACTTGCAAGCCATTTTGTTGGATTGGACCTAATAAACTGGACTTGGTTTGAATTTTCAAGAATTTGCTCAGATTTATGGAAATGATACTAGTAATAGGAATGATAAAAAATTATGACATTAAACAATGCAAATAAATGTACTCTTTGCGAATACAGGATTATTTTGAATGTTTAATTGTCTGCCGTTTTCTTAAAGAAATCACTTTTCTAAAAAAACTTTTTTTCAGGAATGGGATCAAAGCACCAAACAGTTTGGATCCTGATCAGGTCCTTATTTTGGTGGGCCTGATCTGGGTTCAAAATGTTTGCAAAGCAGAAGATATGCACAGAGCTAAATGTTACAATTTCAATTAATGCTATTAACTATCACTTACTTAGGGGCCCTGAACCAGACTGCTTATTTCTGTAGTGCAAACATGTAAGGTAGGCCCTGTCTAAAGTAATTCTCATTCTTATCACTTGAAGCCATTATTACTCAATGAAATAATTGAATGGAAGCACATCCTAATTATAAGCTCTCTCCACTGAGATGTGGTGCCATTAACTCACAGCTGAGGCGACCAAATGCTTGATTTAAAGCTATTTGGCAACCATGAGGGAAAATATGTCAGCAGCCAGTTATTGGTTTTATGGGCAATAAACTTGCTTTTAATCACCTTAGCTGATGAAGAAGCAGAGTGGTAAAAATAAATTAGTAATTAATGAGGAATTTATTTTATGAAAAGGGTCGGAATATTCCCTTTAATATGGCTTGAAATCAGAAGTTCATAAATTGTGAAAACAACCTGTAGTGCTTATAGGCGTAGATGCAACTTTAACATTGAACAAAGTAGTTTTAGTTTTCTGACTAAAATACATAAATATCTTTTTTTTCTGATTTCCAGAAGTGGAAACAAGGGAAACGGAAAGCAGAGAAAGATGAATACACAGGCGGGAAATTCTTTCTTACATTACAGACACCTCCAAACAGTTTACAGATGGGAGATGTGTAAGTTACTCAGAGATTATCCCCCAACCCTGATGGGTAAATTGCCTAGAGATTATCCCCTCCCTCCCCAAACCTTTGGCTAAAATACAAGAAACATTCACATGGCACAAGCATATCCAATAAACAGCTAGCATTTACATATTGGAGATGTGTTAGTTAAATAAAGATTATCTAACTGACACACTAAACCCATTTAAATCTAAAAGGCAGAATATATTACACATGAGACTTACATATCCAGTGTAAAGGTTTGTTAGGATTTGCTGTCTCAAAGGATATTGGTTCATTGGCAAAGAGAAGAGTGGAGATACAGCCCAACCCACGATACCATAAGGAGGAGCAGAGATCAAGCTAGGGGCAACTAGGGCGACTATAATCGATATTTCACCCTAAATGGGACCCAGGGAGAAGTGGAAGTCTCCCTAAAAAAAAAAAAAAAAAAAAATTCTGATTTAAAATTCTGATTCTAATTTTTTTTTTTTTTTTTAGGGAGACTCATTTTCATTCTTTCACCGCACAAATGCAAGCTGTGACGACAATCTACTGCCACTGCATCATGTTTCTCCTTCCATTAAATGGCAATAGTATGTGTAATGGCTAATTTGCTTCTAAATTGACAGAAAATGCCATAATTTTGTGCTATCACTTCTCCCTATCTGACTGTCACTTCTCCCTAATTTTCTTGCAGGGAGAAGTCACTTCTCCCTACTGTCAAGGCCCAACTTGATCCCTGGAGGAGACGCCAGAACACAAAGACAGCTTTTCAGAAAGTTTTTATAAACTGATCAAGAAAAAAGTGTCAGTCATAATATTATTCATTCAGCTCAAAATGGGAAGGGGGAGGGGTGGGGTTGAATCATATATCTTGCAGAACTGAAAAGCTGAAAGAGTTTAAATGAAATATCAAACTCTTCATTACCCTCTCAATATAAGGATCAATGCTAATCAAAAAATATACCATTGCTGAAATACTTTTCACTCTTTTGTAAATAGGGTTCTAAGTTTGTAAGCTGATTAAAACATGTAGTATATATTAACAAAAAAAAGTGTATTTTTCTCAATCAAATTATTTTGTTGTTTTGTAGGGATGGTCAGATGGAGAATTTTTGTAAATTTGTTCGAAACATGGATGATAATGTCAGAGGGCTCTTGGCAGTGGCGTATGATAACAGAAAAAAACATATTGGTCGTAAGTACAGTAGAATCACTCCGCGAGTCAATCTCAAGCTTGAGATGTTTTAAGTTTTCTTGTGGCCCTGTTTGTAACAAGAAATAATAGCTCTGTCTGCTTGTGTTGTCTGCTGATAACCTTTGAAAACAGTTCGGACCCATAACATCGGGCCTGATCTTCACGGCCTCCAATCTCTGCCTCCTTCTCCAAAAAGAGCAGAATAATAATATACTTATCCAATCTATATCAAACTTGCATGTATGTTACGAATGATTAAACGCTATTGTTAACTGAATTATTCTGATCACAAACATTGCTATATATACCTCTCTTATAATAAATTTACCTCTAGCAAGCTCATGACGTTCTGGGTTAAACAAACAACACAATGGGAGAATAAGCGTAATCATTCGTATCATACATGCAAGTTTGATATAGATTGGATAAGTATACATGTATTATTAAAAATAAGCAAAATCAATGCAAATTTTGATATCATCGCCGCTTCTCCTCCTCTCCCAATCTCCTTCTCCTGCCCTTCGCCTCCTGCTCCTAAAGAAATGTGGCTCTAAATCACTCAATTATCATTGAAATATCTCGAAAAATTGCATTTGGGACAACATGGGTGTGGAGGGGCCTTGGTAGTATGAATAAGGGTCCAAATGCTACTATTTGTTTGGTTAGAAGGCAAAACCATGCGGGAACCACCGTTTCTTGGACAACTGTGCAACCGGAGAAAAGCTCTCACGCTAACAAACTAAGTTCAAATGTGCAAACAGCATGCTCTACGGATAGCTTGAACAATTGCCCGAAGCATAGCATTCTTAGATTTTCGAGTTTTGCGCTGAAAATTTACTTATGATTGAAAATGTGTCAACACAACTTACCGTGTTCCATTGTTTATGCCCACTGCCTGCTTCCCGGAAGGGCCTTCGCCTCCCTTTATGTTCTGCTCTTTTTGGAGAAGGAGGCAGAGATTGGAGGCTGTGATCTTGATCCAAACTGTTTGACACTTTGATGTTATTCTTGAAAGGTTTTTTGAAATGTTTATTTTAAAAAATATCAGCAGACGAAAATCCATGCAAAATTACCAAGCATGCTAAGGGTTAAGCCCTGTTTTTAACCCTTAATGTGTTAATCGCAACAAAAATCGTCTGCTTTTCTCGTCTGCTGAAATGTTTATGACAAACAGTGTGGACCCAGATCAGACTGCTCCTATAGGATAGGAGCAGTTTGTGATGGTCTACCCTGTTTGATTCAATACTTAAATAAGTCAGTAATGTTAGGCAATTATTTGCGACAGACGACTTCAGCAGATGTCATTTTTCAGATGCATTTTTTCGTGGCGCTTAAAGGGTTAAAACAAAAAACTGCAATGCATCTGATTTTGGTGCTTGATTGGCATGAAACTGGTAAATCGCCTGTTGAAAATACACACACATAAATCACATGCGCGGATCCAGAGGGGGATGGGTGGACGGGGTCTGGAACCACCTTGGAAAATCACAAAGCTATAGGGTTTCTTAGCAATACTTGTCCGGAACCCCTGGAAAATCACAAAGCTACAAAATCAGCATTCAATGTTGGGCCATCATCGGCCCGCCAGGGAAATGCCATTAAAATGGGGTTTTGCTGGCGGGGGGATGATGCCGTATTTGGATCCTCCATCCCCACATCAGCTAAAAAAATGTCAAAATTTTCTGGATCTGCACATGACTCATGCTTTTGAAGTAATGCTGATGCTGTTGTATAAATAAATAGTTGGAGTTTGTAAAATAAAACCAAAAATGCGGATAAAGTAATGTTTTGAATCACTGTATTGTAACCTGTGTTATGGTACATGAGCTTGGAAACAGACGAAGATTTTTAGAAATGCAATGAATTTATTTGTTACATACAGTAAAATCTGTCTTAAGTGGCCACTTAAAATAAGACTGAAAATTTGGTTTTTAAGACTGATTATCGTTTAATGCAGGTGAAACCTATTGCAGAATGCTTCAAGGGGAGCACTCTGCAATTCTTTCGACCTTCATTAAGCTACCATTTGTCATTAAGTTCTTTGTTTTGTCTATTTTTGAGTGACCGCTTAAGACAGGTTTTACTGTATTTCAAATTTTGTGCTCATTTGACTTGAGCATGATAGAAAAAAGTTTTTTAACTTTAGTTCCAGGTCTTTAAGACTTTAAACATCCCAAACAACCAGGGGAATCTAAATGCATGAAAACCATTTGAACAATATAATGCTATGTTGGGGGTTCACAGAAATGAAAGTGTATATGTCATAAAATGATTAAAATCTGAAAATGTTGACCAGTTGAACAAATCTCTTGCATTGTTTGACATATTATTGTTTTTCTTTCAGCATATAAAAGAGAATTCCAGAAGATAGGAAGTTCATTTAAAACCTTAGCAACAACATTTAATCTCGATACAAGTCAAGGTAGGTGAAATTTACTTCAATTTAAATTTCATTTTTCATGTGATAAATAAAGGTTGTGTACAATTTTATGCTATTTAAATTTACATTACATTTCATATGTACACTGTTCTAATTGCGGAGCGCAGTGGCCTAGTTGGTAGAGCTTAGACTGGGGAGTTAGAACCTCACTGCTGGTGGAGTCACTGTGTTGTTCCCTTGAGCATGGCACTTTATCCACTGCTTAGTACTGGTTTAACCCAGGAAGACTCGTCCGAACATGACTGAAATATTGTTGACTGGGGCATATAGAATAAACCAAAACAAATACACTGTGCTAATCACAGAATAGCAAATAAATTTGTTTATTAGAAGGGTGAAAACTAATAAAGACGTGATGCAAATATACCTGGCCCCGAGCTTATGTAAAAAAATTTCATGCTCATTTCTACTGAGCATGAAATTTCAACTGCTCATGCTGGAAAATCATATTTTCTTGCTTTTTGAACTCTCTTATGTTGTATTTATCATGCTTATTATTCACTGTTTTCACGTTGTCCGTCCGTGCGTGTGTCCATCCGTAACGTTTTGTGTCCTTAATATCTTGAAGAATCATTGCTCGATTTTCATCAAACCTTGCAAACATGTTCATATAGGCAAGACAAACACTTTAGACAAAAAAGTGAGGGCTAGGGGCCAGTTCTATTAGAGTTATTTCCCTTTGTAGTTCTAAATGGCTTTTATTATAGGGTTTTATGCTTATGCTAATATAGGCCGATCAACTCCTACCACAGCTTTTGATGGAACAATTTGATACTTTTCCTATACAATGTAGACACATTGAACATATGCATGAAGGAGTTTGGTTCAGAAAAAATAATTTTTGACAAAATGACAGCTGTGAGAACTTAGACAATTTTTCCTAATAGTGCTTTTGTATATGCTTAAATGGTGCCTTCATGGGCCGATCAACTCCTACCACAGCTTTTGATGGAGCAATTTGATACTTTTCTTATACAATGTAGACACATTGAACATATGTATGAAGGAGTTTGGTTCAGAAAAGATCATTTTTGACAAAATGACAGCAGTGAGAACTTAGACAATTTTTCCCTAATAAGGCTTATGTATATGCATAGATGGTGCCTTCATGGGCTGATCCACTCCTACTACAGCTTTTGATGGAACAATTTGATACTTTGCCTATACAATGCAGACACATTGAACATATGCATTAAGGAGTTTGGTTTAGAAAAAATAATTTGTGACAAAAATGACAGCTTTGAGAACTTAGACAATTTTTCGCTAATAAGGCTTTTGTATATGCATAGATGGTGCCTTCATGGGCCGATCAACTCCTAAAACAGCTTTTAATGGATCAATTTGATACTTTGACTATACAATATAGACACATTGAACATATGCATGAAGGAGTCTGGTTGAAAAAAAGATTTTTTTTTTACAAAATGACAGCTATGAGAACTTAGACAATTATTCCCTTATATGGCTTTTGTATATGCATGGATAGTGCCTTCATGGGCCGATCAACTCCTACGACAGCTTTTGATGGAGCAATTTGATACTTTGCTGATACAATGTAGACACATTGAACATATGCATGAAGGAGTTTATAATTATACCCCCCGCAAACTTTGTTTGTAGGGGGTATACTGTTTTCACGTTGTCCGTGCGTCCGTCCGTCCGTCCGTCCGTGCGTCCGTCCGTCCGTGCGTCCGTCCGTCCGTCTGTCCGTCCGTAACGCTTTGTTTCCTTAATAACTCGAAGAGTCATTGCTGGATTTTCATCAAACCTTGCAAACATGTTTATATATGCAAGACAAATACTTTAGACAAAAAAGTAAGGGCTAGGGGCCAATTCTATTAGAGTTATTTCCCTTTGTAGTTCTGAATGGCTTTTAATATAGTGCTTTATGCTTATGCTATTATCGGCCATACACGGGCCGATCAACTCCTACCACAGCTTTTGATGGAACAATTTGATACTTTTCCTATACAATGTAGACACATTGAACATATGCATGAAGGAGTTTGGTTCAGAAAAAATAATTTTTGACAAAATGACAGCTGTGAGAACTTAGACAATTTTTCCCTAATAAGGTGTTTGTATATGCATAGACGGTGCCCTTATGGGCCGATCAACTCCTACCACAGCTTTTTATGGAGCAATTTGATACTTTGCCTATACAATGTAGACACATTTAACATATGCATGAAGGAGTTTGATTTAGAAATGATATTTTTTGACAAAATGACAGCTGTGAGAACTTAAACAATTTTTCCCTAATAAGGCTTTTGTATATGCATAGATTGTGCCTTCATGGGCCGATCAACTCCTACCACAGCTTTTGATGGAACAATTTGATACTTTGCCGACACAATGTAGACACATTGAACATATGCACGAAGGAGTTTATAATTTTTGTTTGCACAGATTCTACTGAAATCTTCTTATCAAAACTAAGGTCTTCTTGTTTGAACTATAACTTGCCAAGTTTTTTCACTGACTCTTACTGTGCGGGGGGTATCTAATAAGCATTGCTTATTGACTTTTTTCATTTTTGTTTGCACAGATTCTACTGAAATCTTCTTTTTAAAACTAAGGTCTGCTGGTTTAAACTATAACTTGCTAAGTTTTTTCACTGACTCTTACTGTGCGGGGGGTATCTAATAAGCATTGCTTATTGACTTTTTTCGTTATAATATTAATGTTAAAATGCCATCATTTTTTGGCATTCTAACATTTATAAGGGTGATAAATTTCATGCTCATTTGAGCTGAGCATGAAAAAAGTTTTATAACATTGAGGCCTGTTCTTATTGGTCAAGTTGAAAAATAGCGTTTAAAAGATTTCTGCCATGGGCTGGGTTTGGGATTTTACTACAATAAAAATACATTGTTCAAAATACAGTTTACTAAAGCTTGTAAATTCTAAATCCTTGGGACTAGAGGTTTTATTTCTAATTATCAGTAATTCGAATTATAGAAAGGAAAACATAAAATATGTATAACCCAAATAATGCTTATTGTCAGTTTTTCCTACCAAACATAAGTTTTAGGCGCGTAATAGGAACGTCTCACGGTGTCGTTCTTTTACACACCCAAAACAAAAGTTATTATAGACAGTTGTTAAAATACATCATGAATAGGTCCCATTCTCTGAATTCAATGTGACCCAAATTTATTTCAAAATAGCCAGTACTTTGAAAATCAAAGTTTGAATTTTCAAGGTTTTACTGTATATGGAACTGGTTGCTAAAAGAGATGCACTCTTAGTAGAGGTGGCTAGTTACAAGTTTGACCGCGTAGCGCAGTCGGTAACGTGTCTGGCTACAGATGCATGTCTGACTGCAGATCCAGGGGTCGCGAGTTCGATCCCGGCCCGGTCCCATACTTTCGTGGAGATTGATCATGAAATAATTTCTACGGTCATTCTCCTCCCTTCCGCTGATTCATTCAAGAAGGGTTGTTGTCAGTTACAAGCGAAAGTATGTGCACAAATTACTGGTTAACCGCTTGCTCAAGCCTGCCCAGGAAAAAGTGTGGTTAAGTGAACTGACCGTCCCGCAATGACCATAGCTGTTGACATGGGACGTATAGCAACAAAAACAAACAAACAAACAAGTTTGACTGTACCCAGGGGTGTGAAAATAGTAAAATTTTCTACTTGTCCAGGGACAAGTAAATGGCCATAATGTACTTGTCCAAAGAAAACTTTACTTGTCCGATAGTACAGATAAGCTTATACCTTTCTGTGCTTAAACAATTTACACATTCGAAAACAGTATGCAGCCATGCAGATACCAACTCTCTTGTAAACAGTGTAGATCCAGATCAGCTGGCTTCTGAAGAAGCCAGCTGATCAGGATCCACACTGTTTTCTATGCAACATGTGAACTCATAATAATTAATCAAAATATGAAATACAATGCAAAATTTTATTAACTTTATACAAATTTTGTACTTGTTCAAGGACAAGTAATTTGAAATTTTCAACTTGTCCTCAATGAACAGGGCTCTACGTTAACATTTTAACCTACTAGCCCTGTTGGACAAGGATCTTGTGAAATGTACTTGTCCTGACCTAAAATGCACAAGCCCTGACCTAAAATGCGCTATTTTCGAATTATATAAAATTGAACATTAGAGGAGCCAACACATGTGCAAGTGTCAAAACAGCTGTAAACTTGTGTATTATGCATGTGCATGCCTGTTAATAAAATCTTTTTCTTCATTAATAAGTTGAGCTCCATATGGTTTGGTGAGTAACATTCTGTGCTACATTTGGAAGTTTTTTTCCTTGAACTAGCCCGATCGGGCTACCAGGGCCCAAAATTTACTTGTCCTGACCATGATTCTACTAGTACAGGAACATGCTTACTGTAGAGCCCTGATGAAATGTGACCAGGTCGGACAAGTCGGGCATGGTATTTCCACAGCCCTGCTGTACCAAAGTCTAATGAAATTGTACTGGCTCAAATCTTGTTCTGTTTTCTTTCAGGTTCGCGAGCATTAACGGGTGCCATAGATATAACTGGTGATACTTATAATGATATCGGCACTATGTTTGAAAAACAGGTAATTACATTAAACATTCAAGGACCAGAGGAAATTCCACAAATTTAATTTCCCGTAGACTCTAATGCAATTTCATGTTGACAAAAACTGCATATTGTGTGACATCAAAATTTAATTACCATTTTTTTGCACTTGTTGTAAAGTTGAATAATATGTGCACAAAGTATGCAACTTAAGGTAGAACCGGACTCGCCAGCATATGTCCAAGAAGTTACCATCTTTCGATAGGTTAAAAAATAGCTCAAAACTCATCTATTTTGACAAAAATAACATGACCTTACCATGCTTTTTAAAAAGTTAGTAAACTTTAAAAATCGTAAAATATGAGTTTTTCAAAATATTAATTTCTCATATTTAAAAAAAAAAATGAAAGTGAGAAATGCCAAATTTTTCCTGGGAATACGATACATGCTATTGGCTAATAATAGAACACAAAAAACAGCAACAAAAAAGGCACGTAGCTTATTAAGCTAAAATCTATTTTGTAAAAAACATTAAGGCCAAAAAATTGTTTAAATCTTCAATAAAAAAATGTCACACAATGTAACTATAGAAACAAAAAACTTATTATTTTGAAGGAAATTATGCGTAGAAACTCATAATTAATTAAAAAGCATATATCACCGTGCTGGTTTTTCCCTTTTGTGCTATTTTCTTTTTTTTACCTCTGAAATAAAGACAGACATGGAGTGCCATACCTGCTACATTTTTTAATTTAGGTCCGTGTGCGTAGACAGTGTATTGTTTAAGTTGATGTTGTTTAATTTAGGTCCGTGTGCGAAAAGCCTATTATTTGTCTACTCCTCATTTGGCACGTTCTAGGACCCCTTAAGACCTTTATAAGTGCCTTCCTGCGCGCGCGCTTGTGTGTGTGCCAAAATGAGGGTGAGTGTATGAGAGAGAGAGAGTGAGGGGGGAAGCGCAATTCACGTACTGTTGATTCATAGCATTTTTGTTGCTGCTTTTATCCTTTTCTTTTTTTTTCTTTACTTAACGCACAGTATAAGTATTCTGCATTAGTTACAAAATTGACATCATCAGCAGAGAAGCGTATAAAAGTGTCGTCAGGATGACGCAAGTCTTTGATCTGGAAAAACGTTCTATTTCGAAAACGTTGTTGCAAGTTTTCAAGCGAGAAAATGACTTATATTTTGCAATAATGGTTTTCTGATACACTAATATCTGCTAGACACCTCAGGGGTAGTCATAACCCTAAAAATAGCGCAAAGGCACGCCCAAGCATTTGGTGAGTGCTCTCATAGTGTCCGGGTTTCATCCAGGCTAAAAAAAAGGGAGCCCTCCCACCTACGTCGTTATATTTACAAAGATAATGGACTTAAGAAGCACAGTGGCTCAGTTTGTAGAGTGTTAAACTAGGGATAGAAGGATAACTAATTTGTGAATCACCAGAATCATAGTGTTGTGTCATGGGGCAAGACACTTTATCAGCGAATAGTACATACGAGGGGTGATCAGAAAGTTCGCGGAAAATAGTTGCCATTTCTACATCGTTTGATCAATAGAGCTAGAATTACAGCACATAATACTGCTACACATATACAGTTGATCGGTTACAACATGCTTGATGTTTGTCGTCTACTTGCGTTACAGCTGTTGCCAAGGCAACACTACATAGCGCAAACTGGCCCATTTTACGCTGCATTTTGACGTTTTACTACACAACCACTTAAACTTCAACGTTTTATAAAATTCTGTTGTGCTGTGATAGCCCATATTGCGTTCTATGCATATTTAACGACATATTTACTCCTCCTTTATGCAAACTTTCAAAGATCTATATCTAACGGATGGTGTTTCAAGTCGAAAGGAATAACAGTACTGTCAAAAACGCAAAGCACTCAAATTCTATGAACCCATTGCCTGTTTTGGCAAGTCAATTCTTTAAAATAAACTATTTAAACACTTTGAAAAACACCCTTTTTCATGACAGTAGATCTAATATTGATAGTTTAGTCCAATATTATAATTATTGTGTTGAACACTGACCAGAAAATAAGTTTTTTATTCAAAATTTACAAAAACTTGAAAATATGACGCATTTTAGGCCTGCCCTCCAGACTGAAACCTATTGATTTGAATAAATAGCGCAGCGGAATTTCATAAAAACCTCATATTATGTTCAAAGAATGACGGCACATTACTTTCCACTAAAAATACCAATCAATTCAAACACAACTACAAGTTTTAGCCCCAATAAGCAACCAAGGGGTACAGTTGAGCCGGTTCCAGCGAAGTGACGTCACAGTGGCGCCTCGTGCTCATACGTCTGACGTCACAAATTCTCAATTTCAATTTCAGTCAACTTGCGATGAATGGTAGTTTATATCTTTGAATTTTCATTGCAATCGATAAAAGCAATGCGATTTAATAGCACTTTTCCGCGAACTTTCTGATCACCCCTTGTACATTGAATACACATGAATATTAACTTTTCTGACCAGAATTGCCTGACCAGGTATTAATAGACTTTTCGCTTACTGTAAAGACGGTAACTTTAGTATTCATATCTGGGCGTTGTTCGGCTAGTTCATCTGCTAAACAAGAGAAATCAGGTTCTATTTATAATTTGGTGAAGAAGCTTGGGCCGCGCAAACATGTGTGCATTTCATGAAAATCCCAACCGTATACACACCAAACCCACATTTATTAACCCTTAAAGCGCATAATCACAAAATGTATGTTTTTGTCGTCCACTAAAATATGCGAAGCCTCAAAGATAAACAGTGCGGACCCAGATCAGACTGCTCCTGTAGGAGCAGTCTGATCTGGGTCCACGATGTTTGCCTCTATGCTTATGTTAAATATACATTTTCAGATGCAGTTATTTTGCTGGCGTTTTAAGGACTAAATAATGTGTTTTGTGTCTATACTGAGATAATGGCGCAAGATGATTCAGTTACTTTTGAATTAAACCACGCCTCGTTTTCAGCTTTACATGTACCTATGCCTAAGGTTGACCAGTCCTAATTACGCATTCATGAGGCGCCGCCTTTACAGTAAGCGAAAAGTCAAAGAATATAAATAGGAACGCATTGAGGGGTGAAACTGGACCAGACGGTCAAAATATATTTGGTCATACAGATGTGTTGATAAATGGTATTTTTTTGTGAACGCCAATACTTGTACATTTTAAGACAATAAATAAAGATAACTCTTATTTTTTTAAAAACACTCGGTTATCTTTTAACATGGGTCCCATACCACCTTAAATGAAGTTTTGACTTTGCAATTTCCATATACAATAGTTTGAATTTTTTTCCAAAACTTTAAAATGCCACTTTACCATTTATGTCCTTACTGTACTTGCTAGATAGAATACTATCTAGTCTAACTATACTTGCGAATAGTTGGTCTGCAGTTGAGCAGATTAGGCATAGTTAGGCCAGAATTTTTTTATAAGTTACTTAGTCTATAATTTAGGAAAATTATGAAATATTTAAAGATTTAATACAGACCGTTGGTTAACTTTACTAGTTTTACTGTTCTGGAGATATTTAAAAAAAAAAAAAAAAAAAAAAAAAGAGCTTTGAAAATGACCAGTTGACTGGTCAACTAGTCATTTTCAGAGCTTTTTTTTCCATCCCCCCGACCCTAAATCTGAAAAAAAAATCCCATAAATCAACTAGCCTAAATGTCATCAGCATACTCTTCAAGCACACACTTTCGCTTACATTTCATGCTTGAGGGACCTTGACATAAATCTGTGCTGTAATGTGCATCTCCCTGGAGGTGTGATAAAATTTGAGCCGTGACGTGTGATTTCCAACAATGTGGTGTTTTGACAAGTGTAGACTCGGACGAGCCAGTGCAGCGTCCTTTTAAGTTTAGAAATGTCAAATGATGTTCAGTCAGTAGCTTACTCGAGACTGAGGGGCTGCAGGTTCCAGCCTCACTGGCATCACTGCATTGTGGTCTTTGAGCAAGGCACATTTATCCTAGCCTGGTACTGGTTCAACGCAGGAAGAACCGTCCCTACATAACTGAAATATTGTTGATGGCACGTAAAGAATCAAATAAAACAGAGCAAAATCACTCAGTAGCTTAATACTCAAAGAATATTCAAGCGACTAGCAAAGGCTCTGATCAGACTGGGCGTATGCGCAGGCTGATCAGAGGCTTTGCTGGTCGCAAATACCACTTTTTGGAAATCTCATGTCGCAGCCCAAATTTGAGTGTCAAACCTAGTAATAATCTGTGACCATATGCCTGTGACCTACATTTCACACTCCAATGACTTGCATACATCTACGCAGCAAAGTTTCTCTGCAGAAGTGATAGCTTGGCGTGTCAAACCTTTCATAGTAATTGTCTTTGACTTACGCTTGGAACACTCACTGTGACCTGGTCACCTTGACCTTTATTTAACATGCCAATGACTTTGTCTTTATTCCGTAAAGTGCCCCTTTCTTCAGATGAAATCTGTATAATTGCTAGCATCAAAATCCTATACTTACTTTCTGTTTTACAGCCAAGAAACGACCTTGAACCTCTCATGGATACACTAAATGAATACAAAGGAATCTTGGGACAGTTTCCTGATGTTTTGAAAGTTCATGAGGTAAGGATATATGAGCCTTGACATGAGATTTCCAACAATGTGGCATTTTGACAAGTAGTGTAGACTCTGATGAGCCTGTGCACTCTCTGGTAGAGCAAAAACTAGCGAAAATTAACCGATAACCCCTCCCCATCAGTAAAATGGAAAATGATTGTTTGAATGGTGTGACAAGATGTTGAAGTTTCTTGGATCGCCGGAATTACTTTTGCAAAGAGGGGCAGTGGTGTTAAAATTTGGCAAAAACTTCGTTTTTTGAAGTGAAATTGCGAATTTCTGAAATCCATTTGCAGCAACAGATACATGACACTAGCAAAGAATCACTGAAAAACGATTATAGAGTCTTATATAAGTCCACTCTGATTTTATTATGGTGTCAAAACCGGAATTCTAATGTCTTGATTTTTGGGTGAAAATCGGTATTTTTATCAATTTAAACATGATTTTTATGTAATCTGGCTGATAAAGTTTTAAAATATAGAGTTGTTATTAACCTTGTTTCAAATTTGATGCTGAATTATTCAACTTACATATATCTCTGTCGTGTATACTTAAAAACCCCACCAAAATATTTTCGTTTTTACCTTAAAATCCGGCATTTTGATATTCAGGTATATTTTGTGAAATGCATGTTTTGCTATTACTTGTATATCTGGGCATTGCCATATTAAGAAAATGACGTACATATAGAAAACATTTCAAATGGAAACATCATTTATCATGTACTATGATATCATATCAAGAAATGCCATAATAAAAAGATGACCACGTGACCCTGGATCGCTCACCTGAGTTTTTGTTTTAAATGTCTTATCTTTAGGGATCTATTGGAAACTGGTCACGCTCCTGATGACCTGCTTTGTGGTCCATGTTCGGTCCCAGAGTCATTATTGGAACATATTTAAATGTTGTCTACCAGATGATGCTACATACCAAATATCAGGGATCTAGGCCTGGTGGTTTCAGACATGACTATTTTTTTATGTTTTGACTATATATAAGACAAATTAAAAAAGAATGTATGACCAGGAAATGTCACACTCATAAACTGCATACAAACCCACGGCACCGAGAGGAAGAGTCAAAGAACAATAACAATCTCATAAACTCTGTGACCTCGAGGACGATGCCATTTTGACCACAGAACCATAATTTGATCAAACTTGGTAGAGTACCACTTTTAGATGCTACATATCAAATGTTAAGCCTTTTAGTATCTGACAAAAATGTGTTTTAATATGTTCTCTATATAAGCCTCATATAAAACCTTGATCCCTGAGGCGGCCTCAATTTCGGCCATATTGCCATAATTTTCAACAAACTTAATAAGTCTACTAGGCATAACATTTTGTAGAACATTAACTTGGACAAACCATATTTCAGAAATATCTAGAAAAGCTTGGAAAAGAATTGGGTCTCTCAGGCACTATAAATTTCATTTAGATAGAGGTTCATTGTTCAAAATGTACACAACTTTTATTCGACCTCTTTTAGAATATTGGGGTGTAGTGTGGGATAGCTGTTCAAACTAAAATAAACGTTTCATTGAAAAAATCCAAGTTGAAGCTCTTAGAACTACAACAAGTGGCACAAAAGTATGCAGCCTCCAAAAGCTATATGACGATTTAAGTTGTGAAACCCTTGAAAAACGCAGGCACAAGCATAAACTCTTCCTTTTATACAAAATAATAAACAACTTAGCACCAAACTACCTTATGCAACTCTTACCACCAAGGGTGCAGCAGTTCTCAAGATATCATCTACGCTACTCAGAAGATATTGCTATTCCAGTCACGCGTACTGCTACTTACTACAACTCATTATTACCAACAGCTTTAAGAGACTGGAATGTGCTAAGTCTAGATACTCGGAACGCTTCCACCCTCAACAGCTTCAAACACACATTAAGGAACAACCAAATTCTTGTTCCTAAATACTTTGATACTTTGCATGTATCACGAATTGCGCAAATACTACACAACCGCATTAGGCTAGAATGTAGCTCGTTAAATTCTCATCTGTTTAAAAAGAATCTAATTGACAATTAGCTCTGTTCATGTGGCAGCATCGAAACAACTTCACACTTCTTTTTCTCATGTCCTAGATACACAGCACATAGGCAACAGTACTTATTAAATCTCCCACACGAGTTATCAGTATCCTTACTTCTCAGAGGAGATCCCAATCAGCCATGCACGGTTAATAATATCATTTTGAAACATGCACAACTATATATACTTGCTACAAAACGTTTCCTGTTTTACACTGACAAACCATGCTCACCAGGGCCATAGCGGTGATATGTAACGTACTAATAATAATTGTGCTAAGTATGAACACCATTGGTCAAAAAAATGATGGAGGAGTTCGCGTAACAAGCCATAAACTGATTGTAAGTATATTTGACCTTGTCTTTTGACACTAATGGCAAAGTGGTGATAAGAAACCTACGTTGTAATCTACACACCATAGACAATCATTGTGCCATATATGAACACCCTCGGTCGTGGAAATGAAAGAGGAGTTCATGCTATGAGTTGTATTACAGATTTTGTCTTAATTTGACCTTGAATTTTAACTCAAAATTTAAAATCTACACTATAGGCAAAAAAGAACATCGAGGCATAAAGTTAAATGGCAAGTTCTTGTTATAGCACTAACATAGTAACTCTTTAAAACAGATTTTAGAGGAAAATCGGTGATGCACAAACTCCATGCTGCTACTAATACCCAAAGGCAAAACCTATGTTTTTAATTATCTGAAGGATAAAAGACCATACTTGATTTGGAAAGCGTTCAAATCGTACGCACTGACAATATGTGTAACATGAAGATAATAGATTAAAACAAATGTAATCATGGTACTAAATAATGATGTCAAAATGATAAATCAGGTACTACGGCATATATATGGGCCAGGATATGATGAAAGGTACCCTATGTCGCGATAATCATAATCAGGCTAATGTTACATCTGCAAAGTATTACATGTTTAGAGCATTTCCTGAAAATTTGAAGTGATTATCTTCAAACCTGATGATTATATGGGTGTTAGAAACAACATATGTAATCAGGGTGGAATGTGACATCAATAATGGCCTTTACCGTATGATGACGTCAGAGTGTTGGTCTGTATTTGTTTGTTGACTATTGCATGCTCAGCATAATAATCTAGCAAATATAGTTTTTGCATGTCTTATACATGTGATAATGGAAATGCAGATGAAGTTACATGTATTTATATCTTCTAGATCGTATTATAGACATTCAAAATGGCCCAATTGTAGGTGTTGTGATGATCTGAGTGTTCACATAGCAACAACCCTTATAGAAAACTTTTAAGAAATGGTATAATCAGAAACTTTTGTTATCTTGATGGTATCAAAGTTTAAAAGCATTTTCATGGAAATATAAAGGTATGTAATTTTATGTTATTTTAAGTATTTTTCAAATGTCTCTTACGTAATAATTACTTTGATTTCTTGAGGTCCCTTTTGTCAGATCCGCTTTCTTATGTATTACATTAGAATAGGCCTAAATGTTTTAATGCATAGCTTATTTGGTTAAATAAACACCCCTATAATGCTTTAAATTTTGAAATTATTTGCATTTGCAATTCTTTTCACCCGGTCAACTTTTGCTTATTTTAGATGCTATGTATGATTCTTTGAATGAGGGTGCTCTTCTTCGAAGCCTAATAAAGAATCACTGTCCCTGTTTTGAAAAGTAATTCAAGTGGTTTCATAATGTACAGTTATAAAACTTTCCATTGATATATCACAATCCTATTTTACAAGTAGGGGGAGGTTCCACTTCAACTGAGTGACTTATGATTTGCCAGGGTTTTCCTCGATCAATAGGTTATTTAGAGAAAACATTAAAATAGTATTGCTAGAAAATAAAATGCCCCAAGGTTTTGATACTTGGTATACAACATCACCTAGTGGTACTCTACCGAGTTCGCTCAAATTGTGGTTATGTGGTCAAAACGGTCTCATCCTGAATGTCACAGAGTTTACAGTGACTTATAAATTGAAAAACACAAATCTTCTGGTTTGAAATCACTGGGTCTAGATACCTGATATCACCCAGTGGATGGACCATATTTAAATTTGCTCCAAAATGAGCTCTGGGGACAAAAATGGCCCCACCAAGCGGTCACCAGAGCATGGTCAGTTGTTAATAGATACATATAGATTAGAGGCTTTAAACAAAAACTCAGGTGAGCAATCCAGGGTCACTTGACCCTCTTCAAGTGGGTGTCAATACTTGATATGATATCACAGAACATGATAAATGCTGTTTCCATTTGATATGTTTACTATATGTACGTCGTTTTCATATAAGACAATGCCCTGATATCTATGAAATAGCAAAACATGCATTTCCCAAAATATACCTGAATGTAAAAATGTCAGTTTTCGAGGCAAAACAGGAAAAAAATTGGCAGGTTTTATAAGAAAACACGACAGGATATATGTAAGTTGAATAATGCAGCATCAAATTTAAAACAAGATAACTAAAAACTATAAATTTTAAAAACTTTACCTGTCCGATTACAAAAAATTGGATTATTTTTTATAAAAAATACTGATTTTCACCCAAAAATAAAGACATTTCATTTCTGACTTCGACTTCATAAGAAAGTCAGGTCAGGATTTTATAAAACTCAATGATCATTTTTCAGTCTTTCTTTGCCAGTGTCGTGTATCTGTTGCGTCAAATGGATTTCAGAAATTCGCAATTTCACTTCAAAAAATGAAGTTTTTGCCAAATTTTAACACCATTGCCCCTCTTTGAAAAAGTAATTCCGGCGATCCAAGAAACTTCAACATCTTGCCATATCATTCATGCAATCGTTTTCCATTTTACAGATGGGGAGGGGTTCCACCTTAAATAAGCGACTTTTTGCCAGTTTTTTGCTCTACCACTCCTTTTAAAGTCAGAAACTCCAAATGATGTTCAGTCAGTAGCTTAACACTCATAGAATATTCAAGCAACTAGCAAAGGCTCTGATCAGACTGCGCAGGCTGATCTGAGGTTTTGCTGGTCGCAGATACCACATTGTTGGAAATTTCATGTCCTGGCTCATATTTAGTAGCTTCTAAATAAGAAGTAATTTCTAATATTTACATTTTCGAAGCAATCCTTTAATGAATCTTAAGATTTTTGCAACTGTTCATAGCCTCATGAATTACACAAGTTTGATTGACAGCTGCCAAGCTCACTTGCCCGTGCAATACGCTTCGAACATTGAATTCATTCGCCAGAAGTGATACTGGTCTTGTGATTGACAGCGAGCCACTCGAGTCGCACGTGCAAAACAAGCCTCTTGTTTGCTCCATTGGCTGTCCGTGTTCAAGCTGGCTGTTCCGCTTTTCCATTTTACACTCCGACTAAACTGTTAATACAATTATATTTTAAATGAAAAATTTTTTAATTCCTAAATTATTTTTTTAGATATATTTTAGATATTAATAATTAAATGTAAATATAAGCAATAAATTCAATTTTTAACTTTGCAAGAGACCTGAAGTATTCATGATTCAATGAACATTCCAAAAATTGAATTCATTTCTTAATGAATTTCAAAGAACTAAGCATTCAGCCTTGATCATGTCCCCTTAATGTCTAAAAAATACTAAATCCATAATCTTTCTACCTCATACTGCCTAACTATCTAGTGTGGCTACATAATTATTTTATCTGAGCCTTCATCTTCTAAACTTTGTCTATATTTGCAGTGAACAACCCCTATCCACTCACCATTCTTTATTACCAAACCCTTCCCTATTCAACCCTATCCACATAATATCCCCACTGTAAGCTGTAATTTTGAAAGTTGATGGGAGACTTTTGTTTTTGCCTGAAAGTACAATTTTTTGTTACACAGAAGTTCAAGTGAGGTAAATAAAATGAAATATCTAACATGGGTTGATGAACATAGATCTTAATAAACAAATAATTTGAACATAAAGCTGTGAATATATTCTTATCAGTCAGTTTTAACATTTGCTCTGGTAGATCAAGTCATCTCATTCATGATTGAGACGGTTCTTTTGAGTACCTACAATATATGTTCAGGTTGAGAATTGAGAAAATTAATTTTTTATTTAAGAAGCTGGCCCGAGGTTATAAAACTTTTCATGCTCAACTAATAGAGCGTGAAATTTATCATGCTCATATAAGCATTATAGATACAACATCTTCTAGTTTGAAAGCAAATAAGTCTTTATCATTTTAGTTTTATGAGCAGTTGAAACATGCTCAGTTGAGTTGAGCATGAAAAAAGTTTTATAACCTCAGGGGCTTGGTTTCTTTCCAGGGAGCAGTGGGTAAAGCTAAAGAATGTGCCAAACTACAACAAGAAAATAAGATGGTAGAGTCGGCGGTACAGAGTGTGACACAAAGAGCAGATGTGATATCATTTGGAACTCTGGCGGAGATCAACTACTTTCAGAAATCAAGGGTAGAAGATTTTAAGTCTACCATGACGACTTATCTTGAAGAACAGATTAAATTTTATAAAGAGGTAAGCTGGATTGGATCCTTGGATTATACATGGGTGAAAGTTTTCAGGATCAATCCTGAATTCAGGGTTTTGAGGCCGACTTTCCATTGAAAGTCGGCCTCAAAATGCTGAATTTAGCAGATTATCAAAGCATCTGAGATTCCTTTTCAGTTTCTCTGAATTCAATTGGTCATTCAAACTGATTTTTTTGGCATAATGGAAGTTTTGAGATTTGAATTTAATTTAATTTACTTAAGTTCAAGATTTTCGAAATTTTGAACTTTCACCCATGGAGATATTAAAATTCTGTTTCCTATGGACTGTAAAGGAGGGGTCACAAGTTTGAATCGTGTTTCACCCACATACTTTAATAGAAATATTCTAAGAAATATTCTATCCCTTCTGCTGATTCAAGTAGGGCAGTGGTCAGCTACAGACGCTAAGAACTGGTTAACAGCTGATGAGGCTACCCAGGAATAGTGTAATGTAATAACTGATTGTCATGATATGGCAAAAAAATTGTTGAAAACAAAGTTAAACCAGAATCAAATACAACTTCTCAAGACTGATATAGTGGGTTTTGCATTTAAATCCAGGCCCCGAGGTTATAAAACTTGAGTACAGTCTCAAACTCAAAATAAAGTGCAATGATTGGCTGCTTGCGGACAATCATTGCTGAGTTTGAGAATGAACTCAAGTCTTATAACCTCTGGGCCAGGTCTGTATGGATACTTTTGTAGCATTGATTCTCTCCCTATTCACCATATCTACATTAATTGCTGGTTCCCTGTCTACAGGTGGTCAGTAATGTAAATGCAGGTAACCAGAACCCTCCTCCCCCCTCCCATTTCCAGATATTTGGGGGTACTGGTTACCTGTTTTTCCATTACTGACCACCTGTAAAGCGGGAACCAGCAATTAATGTAGATATGGTGAATAGCGGATTCAAGTATGGCCATAAAAGTTGAGATAAACCTTACAAGAAGGACTTAAGATTTTTGGGACTTTTGAATGGAAAGCTCCAACATTTAACCGAATAAAATAAAACAATTTTTTATTCTTTACAGGTAACAGGGAAACTTGAGAGAGCCTTAGAACATGTTCAGAATTCCTGAGAGAACAAAGACAGATCACAAAATTGACAGTTATAACATAGAAAATTGGTGCTAAATTCTTGATGATTTATATGTATGAGAAGACACTAATGTACATATAGCACTAGAGCACTGTGGCACTATAGACAGACAGTGTCAGGATTGAAGAATGGTGTCAGAAGTAAGAGTTATAAAGTGAGGCTGTCTAGAGCATAGAGCCAGTTTAGCAAAAAATGTCAGCCTAAAATAACGATTCTTTTCTTACCCATCAGTTTAAACATATGTTTTGGGTGCTCAAAAGAACCGTCTCATTGAGACGGTTCTTTTGAGTACCCACAACATATGTTTTGGTTTAGAAATAAGAAAATAATTTTCGGTTACCCACTCTTATCTGGAGGCCTGCTAGAGTTGTGCCTTATTGAACTGGTCTTTTTATTAACCCTTTGCCGGCCCAGGGAAATTTTTCCCGCTTTTTTATTGTCTGCTGATTTTTTTTCAAAATCAAGTTTTTTGAAAAGTTCTTTCAGGAAATCAATCTGAGGGTGAAATCGCTTGGATCTAGATCGGGAGTGACAATCTCTCGGGTCTGATCTGGGTCCAAACTGTTTTCAAAAGTTATCAGCAGATGACGGAAGAATTAACTCTTTCCTTGCATGCAACATCTTAAGTGTATGCTGATAGCCTTTGCAAACAGTTTGGAACCAGACCAGGATGGACAGAAAATACTCTTTTTTTGTAAGCGGCTCATTTTTTTTTTTTACTGCAAATAACCTTTGCAAACAGAACCGACATTTTATCGGTCCCTGAACTGGATACAAACCGTTTGCCACTCTGATAGCAGGAAGAAATTTTTGAAAATGTTTATTTTGAATAAAAAAAAGTCAGCAGTTGACATCAAAAGCATGAAAAATTGTCCAGTAGCAAAGAGTTAATACTCATACTCAACCTTATCAGTGCATTGTGAGCAAAACTTTTAAAAGTTTACAGAAGTACAGATATGGTGTGTGTTTGGGTGAATATGCAATTGAAATTGTCCTAAAAGCAATATGAGCCGTGACATGTGATTTCCAACAATGTGGCATTTTGACAAGTGTAGACTCACACGAGCCTGTGCAGCCTCCTTTTAAGTTTAGAAACTCCAACGGATGTTCAGTCAGTAGCTTAACAATCATAGAATACTCAAGCTTCTAGCAAATGCTCTGATCAGACTGCGCGTATGCGCAGGCTGATCTGAGGCTTTGCTGGTCGCACATACCACATTGTTGGAAATCTCATGCACTGACTCAATTGAAATTGTCCTAAAAGCAATATAAGCATAGCGTCAGTTTTATGGGACATCAGCAAACTGTGTGGAACCTGATCAGTGGTAGTGTGGAACCTGATCAGACACTGCACTGTTTATTTACAGAATATACTTTTAAAATTTTGATGAAATTGCAAAATACTACCCAACAACCCTTTAATACAAAAAGGATTGGTCCAATTGATAAGAGCGGGAAATTCCATTACGCCTAAATGGTTTAATATGTGCGTAACATTCATCAGCAGTTTGGAAATATTTACATGTACCAACTAAACAAATTTATCATATGACGTCGCGTCTGAGAGTGAAATAACGCCATGCAATAAAATCGATAAACCACTAGTGGTTTACAGATTAACGGGAAACGTTATGATGTCGATAACAATGTTGCGCACATAATAACAAAAGTATAACGTTTTTACGGCAGAGAGGAGATTTCATAATAATCTTAATGTCATATGATAAATAGAATCTGACTTTCATGCTCTTGTATTATTGAATTTATTAAACTCGTTGCGAAAAAGAGATAAAATGCTCGGCAAGCCTCGCATTTCATCTCTTTTCCCAACTCGTTTAATAAATTCAATAAAACATAAGCACTCATGTAAGATCCTCAATGTCTTTCATACATAGAGGAACTTGGTCATGTTTTATTGAATTTATTAAACAAGATAGGGAAAAGAGATAAAATGTGTGGCTTTTTACAACAAATTCAATAATATTCATGCGCGGATCCAGAAAGTTTTGCCAGAGGGGTTGCAACTTTGACAGTTTTTTTTTTGTTTTGTTTTTACTTGATGAGGGTCAAGAGGATCCTAATACCACTTTAAGTGGGCCATCATGGGCCCACCAGTGAAACAGCATTAAAATGGCGTTTCACTGGCATGCCTATGATGACCTAACATTGAATGCTGTCTAGGCAGATTTATGATTTTTCAGCGGATCCGAACCAGTATTGCAAGGTAACTCTATTTTAATGATTTTTCAGGGGGGGGAGGGGTCTTGACTCCTGTCACCCCCTCTGGATCCGCGCATGATATGGGAGCACGTATGTTAGATTCTAATCATTACAGGAGGACATTAAAACTACTTTGAAATTATTTTTTTTGGCTTGGAAACAGTAAGATTTGGCCATATATATGTGACCTTGTTACGGCCGTCATTACATAAGGTTAATAAATATGTAAACCACTAGAAGTTTACTCATTTTAATACATGACATTCTATCCCTCCTAGAGGTGATGGCATGCGATAATAAGCAATTGAAATTTATTTTTTTATGTTAATTTGCTTTTTCAAAACAATATGGCAGCTGGTCACATGGTTATTGTTTGATTTTTTTATTCTTTACGTCCCAGTCAACATTTTTTTCAGTCATTTTGGAGTGGGTCTTCCTGTGTGGAATCAGTACTAAGCAGTGATTAATGTATCTTGCTCAAGGACACAACAGTGCCACTGGTGAGGCTCGAACCCACAACCCTTCAATCTTGAGCCAAGCATTCTACCACTACGCTCCCATCTGGTCAGATGGTTAAGATATACAGTAAAACCTGTCTTAAGCATCCTATCTAAATAGACAAAACAAATGTCTTAAAGACAAATCATGGTAGCTTAATGAAGGCTGAAAGTATTGCAGAATGCTCTCTTGGAGCATTCTGCAATACTTTTGACCTGTATTAAGCGGTAATCAGTCTTGAAAAACAATTTTTGGTCTTCGTTTTGATTGGCTGCTCAAGACAGGTTTTACTATACCTGCTATGACAGTGACTATACCTGCTGTGACAGTGACTATACCTACTATGACAGAGGCTGTCACCCTTGACTATCAGAGGGTGCCACTGTTAGAACACAGCATTACTTAGAATAGATCATAGTGCTTGACATGCCCATGTCCTGGTTTTATGTGATATTTTCTTCATGAATTGTAGGAGTGAAAATTTCCAGGTTTGCTTCTGAATTCAGGATTTCGAGACGGACTTTGATTTGGAGTCAGCCTCAAAATTCTGGATAGATGGATTGCAATAGCTTCTCTGATTTTTATTTACAATTTATCTTAAGTCAAATGGCCATTTAAACTTAATTTTTAATATTTCTAAAGTTCAGGATTTCTTGAAATTTTGAACTTTCACCTATGAAAATGTAAGTTTGATCTCAACATCTCGGTTAATAGCTATGGTATTGACAAGGCATACAATTAACTTAAATACGTTTTTCCTTGGCATGCCTATATAACATAGGTAGTAGTTTTCAGGATTAGCTCTGAATTCAGGATTTTATGGCTGACTTTCAGCCTCAAAATACTGAATTAGGTAAATTAAAATAGCTTTTCTGATTTAATTTTTGGTATATCTAAAGATGATTGACCATGGAAATTGTTAATATTGTGTTGGCACGCTAAAAGTTTTAAGATATGAATTTTGAAAGTTCAGGATTTTTGAAATTATGAACTAACAACCATAATATGCCTAAGCAGTTAAAGAGTACTCAATTAACATCCTTTTGCTGCTTACTGACAAGGGCCTGACTAAATCCGCCGTGAGAAGAAATTAAATCTACATAAAATGTCGGACTGGATTCTATTGGACCCTTTTCTGGTCACACTATCAGTGTTATATGAAGACTGAAATGCTGAAATGTTTACATATTGTTTATTAACTACTGTTGTTAGTTAATGGCCCAAAGTTGGTCTAATGTGTGCCTTGCGGTAGAAGCTGGCTTTTACAGCAACGTGTTAGAGTGTTTGCCTGTAGATCCAGCAACCTGGGTTCGATTCCCGGCTGGGACAGGTTGAAATATTTTCGCTCTATGACATGTGTATCCTGAAAATATTCAAATCTATCAAAGTATGATATTGACAGTAGATAATTATAATGATTTTATTTATTTTCATCATCGACTTTCTTCTGATTTTATGCATATGAATGAGGGAGTACACTCCTACTAATTTGAGTACACAGACATCCTGTGAATTGAACATGTTCTGTGGACACAAACACATATCTTGTTATATATTCTTCATGGACTCTCAGCTTGAGCTAAAGTGCCTAGATAATCAGGACACACACTCATGGATTTAGAATAGAATCAGATAGCAGCAAGTTATTTCAACAAAGCTTTATCTGAACCAATATATATAAATCACTTAATTACACACATCAATACAACTCCATTTGTCATAGTTCCAACTTTTTTTCATTACAATCATACATTTTCTCTATTAACCCTTATGGGGCCAGAGAAAAAATGCATCTGAAAATGTCGTCTGCTGAAGTCTTCTGCTGCAAATAATTGCCTAACATTACTGACGAATTACGTATAGAAACAAACAGCGTGGACCCAGAACAGACTGCTCCTATAGGGAGCAGTCTGATCTGGGTCCACACTGTTTGCCATAGAGGCCTCTTAAACATTTCAGCAGGCGATAAAAGCAGACGACTTATGTTGCGTTTGGCGCATTAAAGCTGCAAAGTCTGTAACTTTGAACATTTTTCAAAAAATTTTGTTTTATTTTAAATAATTTGTAAAAGTAGAATTAAGTTAAGTTTTCACAATAAGTCTGTTCACTATAGTTGAAAGCTGCATGGAAAAATGAATTATCTTATAAAAACAGGTGTTTTTTCTCTTATTGGTAATTATTTGCGTCCCTCCAATAATTATAGACAGTCAAGTTTTAACATAAATGCTGTTGTTTTGATACTGATAATTTGTAAAGATTTACGAAATTGGTAAAATGTATACCTGAATTTTAGTTTTTTTACTGTGTTCTTGAAAAATAGAAACATTATTTCAAAAATTAAAAGATCAAAAGTTACAGACTATGCAGCTTTAAGGGTTAATGCACATTTTAGGAAGTGGCGGAAAGAAATACAGTGTAATCCCTTTATTACACACCTTATTATGAAACTAATCATTCCTATGGACCCAATAACAAGCGTTATAAAGTGACAACGCTGCTGTAGGGAGCGCAGTGGTAGAGTGCTTGACTCGAGACGGAGGGGCCGCGGGTTCGAGCCTCCCCGGCATCACTGCGTTGTGGTCCTTGAGCAAGACACATTTATCCTAGCTTAGATCTGGTTCAACCCAGGAAGACCCGTCCCTTTGTAACTGAAAGATTGTTGATGGGACGTAAAGAATCAAATCAAACAAAACAAACGGCTCTGCAGTTGCTCATGAAATTATTGGAAGTTAAAAACTTTTCATCAGCCCATTCAGATTGCACGAAATCAGTTTCATAAAATTATTTTAAAGGGATAACAGGTTTAGATAAACAAAAAAAAAATCTGCTTAAAATTGTATATATTTACTTACCCATAATTTTAGCATATGTTTTGGGCGCTCAAAAGATCCGTCTCATTGAGACGGTTCTTTTGAGTACCCACATCATATGTTTTGGTTGAGAAATAAGAAAATATTTTTCTGTTATGCACTCTAAACTAAAGTCCTGAAGGATCATATTTAAACACTTTTGAGGGTATAAATGTATTTCTCACCCATATGGTAACTCTCAGCAAAACCAATCTGGTAAGTGCTTTTCAGGTATATCTTGAAGGGAGCGCAGTGGCTCAGTGCTCGACTCGAGACCGAGGGGCCGCGCCTCACCGGCATCACTGCGTTGTGTCCTTGAGCAAGTCACATTTATCATAGCTTAGTACTGGTTCAACCAGGAAGACCCGTCCCTTTATAACTGAAAGATTGTTGATTGGACGTAAAGAATCAAATCAAACAAACAAACAAATGTCTTGTAGAATGAGAATCTACACATAACACAAGATCATTTAAATGTGGAATTTCTTTGGTAAAACGTCCTTTATGCTAAGAACTGAAAATGCCAGTATATATAAATAATAGCTATGTAAATGCCAGTATGTTAACCTTAAAACACTTGAGTGCAATAAGGTTAAGTGTGTCTGTGATAATTAAAGGGTAAGATTGAGTAGGTTAGAAGGCTAGACATGTTGCATGCTGGAATCTTATCAGGATTTTTTTTGTCGTCTGCTGATTTTCTTTCAAAATAAACTTTTTTCGAAAAATTCTTTCAATAAAATCATAAGAGTGCCTAACAGTTTGGAGCCAGATCAGGCCCGACATTATGTCGGGCCTGATCTGTGTCCAAACTGTTTGCAAAGGTCATCAGCAGACAAAACTAGTAGATAAAGAGTTAAAGGAATTGAGTTGGTTAGACCTGTTGCATGCATGGCCTGAGATAATCTGTGACCACTTTTCTTTCTTTTATTGATTTGTCAATGTACACGGGTGTTGTTTTTTTCCGGTAACATTCATGAGATCAGGATTTTGAGGCGGATTTTCCAAAGAAAGTCAGCCTTAAAATACAGAATTAGGCAGATTATAATTATAGCTTCTCTGATTTATTTTCAGTTTATCTAGCCTTGCTAGCAGTGACCTGTTGTCTGCTGATAATTTTTGGAAACAGATTGAACCCAGATCAGGACAATCTTTGGAAACAAATTGGATTCAAAACGGGACTGACAGAATGTTGATCCTGATCTTAATTCAAACTGTTTGACACTCTGATAGTGTTTCTAAATTTTTTTTATTTACAAGTAAATTTTGAAAAAAGTGGGCAGACAACAACAAAAGCATAAGCAATTACCAAGAATTCAGAGTCAAACATGAAATTGCTATTATTTTTTTGTAGGCATAGAGCCAGTTTTAGATTTGATTTTCAAAATGTCAGAATTTTTTAAATTTTGAAAATTCACCCATGCAAGTAATAATATCAATCTACTTTTAACCCTGTGATTTGTGCACTTTTGATGTACGCGCGATGTAAACGTCGAGACATGTCAGACTTGTATTTGAGTGAGCAGCTCATTTTACTGTAGGCTTATTTTCCATATATACATTTTGTATAAATTTCCTTTCATTTTGTTTTCGTTTGTTGATAATTTTATGCTGCAGACACAATTGTTAAGTTTGAAGCTTGTAGTTACATTCAGATTTAAAATGGTTCAGAGCACAGGCTCCAGTCCAGTGTTTACAGTAAGCCACATAGTAATAAGTTTATAGCCTATTGAGATAGCATATTGTTAAGCTGGACTAACCCCCTATGTGATTCAGAGGCATGCATTCTTGACCCTTACCATGCTAAGTCATGTTTTTGAAAACAGTGTAGATCCAGATCAGCTGGCTTCTGAGAAGCCAGCTGATCAGGATCCACAGTTTTTCACTGTGCTCAAGATACTGGCTAATAGAAGACTAAGAGGGACACATTGTTATTGATGCAGATCCTTTCGCTGTTGGTGTAACACTTTCTGGTGTGCCAGATATCTTGTAAACTAGCGAGCCGATTGAAACCAAATTTTTATGGATATAATGTTGGGATATGATGAAGACTTGATTAGGTTTTAGTAACCTAACCCTAATTTTCAAGGTCACAGCAGAACTAAATAGGTCAAATGGGAGTGTTTATGGTTGGTGTGGGGTGGGAGGTAGGGTGGTGAACATGTTTTCTCTGGAAACAATACTATTTTTTTTCTGCAATATGTGGCATTTGGTGATCAGTGTGGGGAATCATTGACTCTTTTCCTTCCATTCAAAGCAATGTATTGTCGTCCTCTTTCTCGTTTGGTTATTTTCTTTGATAGACTATAATTCAAACTAAATGACCCAAAGGGAGCAGTCTGATCATTCATAGTGTTTGCTTTCATGATAAAATTAGGTCTGAATTGCATTTTGAACATGTGCAGCAGACATCAAAGCAGACTACACATTCGGGACAAAAAGGATATCGGCAGGATACAGTAAAACCTGTCTTAAGTGGTCGCTCAAAAAGAAGACATTGGGATTTATTGCTTAATGCAGGTCAAAAGTATTGCAGAATCCTCCAAGGGGAGCATTCTGCAATACTTTTGATCTTCATTAAGCTACCATTTGTCATTAAGATGTTTGTTATGTCTATTTTTGAGTGGTCATTTTACACAAGTTTTACTGTCTTAGATAATCACTGATTGCTGAGAGAATAGAGTATATTTCCCACAATTCTAAGTAATTTCATATAAAATGTTAGACTGGTTCTCTCCCTTTAATAGCTTGTCAGCATATTAAGACAGGTAACTACTAGCCGCCATTGCGCCTACGAATAGCATACACACTGACGTCATGAGTGACGTGGTATCGGAAAATACCCTTGACATAAAGTGCATTTTTTAAACGAGCCGTTTTATTAAGTTTATTTTGTTCTGGGAGTTTAATTTTTTTTTCTTTTACTTAATTATCAAATTACAGCAACTGAAAAAATACTGAAGTTTGTGTTGAAAAATCTTTTCTGGAGCATGCGCAGTCGGACGAGTAGGATTCTCTACTTGTAATGAAATAGACGTTACCAGTCGTTATATGCGTAGCGGAAGTGGAGCTTTATCAACGAGGGGAACCAATCTAATAAAATGTTAACTTATTTTCTCTGTTTCATGTAATTATTATGTTTATATTCATCATGTAATTTAGCTCATCAAATGATATAAATATTTTTTATACATGTATTTGTTAATTATTTGAATACAGTAAAACCTGTGTAAAACGGCCACTCAAAAAAGACCAAAAATTGCTTTTCAAGACTAATTATTGCTTAATGCAGGTCCAAAGTATTGCAGAATGCTCCAAGGGGAGTGTCAGAATGCTTCAAGGGGAGTGTCAGAATGCTCCAAGGGGAGTGTCAGAATGCTCCAAGGGGAGTGTCAGAAAGCTCCAAGGGGAGTGTCAGAATGCTTCAAGGGGAGTGTCAGAATGCTCCAAGGGGAGTGTCAGAATGCTCCAAGGGGAGTGTCAGAAAGCTCCAAGGGGAGTGTCAGAATGCTCCAAGGGGAGTGTCAGAATGCTCCAAGGGGAGTGTCAGAATGCTTCAAGGGGAGTGTCAGAATGCTCCAAGGGGAGTGTCAGAATGCTCCAAGGGGAGTGTCAGAAAGCTCCAAGGGGAGTGTCAGAATGCTCCAAGGGGAGTGTCAGAATGCTTCAAGGGGAGTGTCAGAATGCTCCAAGGGGAGTGTCAGAATGCTCCAAGGGGAGTGTCAGAAAGCTCCAAGGGGAGTGTCAGAATGCTCCAAGGGGAGTGTTCTGCAATACTTTTGACCTTCATTAAGCCACCATTTGTCATTAAGATCTTTGTTTTGTCTTTTTTTGAGTGGCCATTCTACACAGGTTTTACTGTATGTTCAAATTGTAAATATTTAATGACTCAGCTGGGTCATGTTTTGAAATGCATTAAGCCTATTGCAAAGTTGATGATTTTATTGAGATACTTTATACTGACTTTCTTGTCTGCTGAAATGTTTAAGAAGCCTCTATGGCACACAGTGTGGACCCAGATCAGACTGCTCCTATAAGAGCAGTCTGTTCTGGGTCCACCCTGTCTGCTTTTATACTTAATTTGTCAGTAATGAAAGGCAATTATTTGCAGCAGACGACTTCAGCAGACGACATTTTCAGATGCACGTTTTTAAGGGTTAATTCTTTGCATGCTGGGTAATTTTTCAAGCTTTTGTTGTTGTCTGACATTTTCAAAAGCAAGTTTTCAGGAACACTATCAGTGTCAAATGGTCTAGATCCAGATCAGAACCGACATTATGTCGGTCCTGATCTGGATCCAAACTGTTTGTACAGGTTATCAGCAGACGACAAGTCACCACTAGCATGGAAAGAGTTAAAGAACAAATAAAAGTTAAAATCATCTTACAAATGCTTCACCATTAGTTGCAAAAACTTATTATTATTTAAACATTGATATTTTCGAAAACTGATTAAATAATGTCAAAACATCATCTATTGTATTTTCTTAAGTGTATTCTTTACTTCTTAATAAAGCGACAAACTTGATTATTGATTTTGTCCAAGTAAATCTAGCACGAAGAAGCTTGAACACTTCTAACCTACTAGTGTCGTCTGCTGATAACCTTTGCAAACAGATTGGACCCGGATCAGGCCCGACAAAATGTCGGGCCTGATCTGGATCCAATCTGTTTTCCACTCAGATGGTATTCCTAAAATAATATTTTGAAAAGTTGATTTTGAAAAAATCAGCAGACGACAAAAAAAAGCATGAAAAATTTCCCAGGGGGCGAAAAGTTAATAGTTATCAACACTATTTTCATTCTTTTAGTCCACAAGATTCTCATGAATAGACTCAATAAAACCAATTCTGCTGTTTCGAATCCTGTAGGTTCTCTCTACTTCTGAAGAATGTTTTTTTAGCTCACCTGAGTCATAGGCTAAAGGTGAGCTATTGTGATCGGTCTTTGTCCGTCGTCTGTCCGTAAACTTTTGTTTAAATGACATCTTCTGAACCACAGGTCCAAATTTAAGATAATTTCACATGAATGTTCCACTCTGCTAAACAAAGGGGCTGCCAGAGCTCTAGATGAGAATTCCTAAACATCTGAACCACTGGTCTAAATTCAAAATAATTTCACAGAATTGTTCCTCATGATAACCTCTACCAAAATTGCACAACTGGTTCCACTCCACCAAACACCAGGGCCGCAAGTTTATTTGATGTTTTACATCCCATCATTAATCTTTCAGTTATAAAGGTATGATTCTTCCTAGGTTGAACCAGTACTAAGCTAGGATTAATGTGTCTTGCTCAAGGACACAACGCAGTGACGCCGGTTAGGCTCAAACCCTTGGTCTCGAGTCAAGCACTCTACCTCTGAGCCACTGCGCTCCCTTACAAGGGCCGCCAGAGCTCTAGAAAAGAAATATCTTTAAACAACATCTCCTTAATCACTGGTCCAAATTCAAAATTATTCCACAGAATTGTTCCTCATGATGCCCTCTACCAAAGTTGCACAAATGGTTCTACTCTGGGTAACAGAAGGGCCACCAGAGCTCTAGATAAGAAATGTCTTTAAACAACATCTTCTCCTGAGCCACTGCTCCAAATTCATAATAATTTCACAGAAATGTCCTCATAATACCCTGGTCCAAAACTGCACAAAATGGTTCATCTCGGCTGAACAAAGGGGCCACCAGAGCTCTAGATAAGAAATGTCTAAACACCATCTCCTTAACCACTGGCCCATTAAATTCAATATTATTTCACAGAAATGTTCCTCATTATGCCCTCTAGCAAAATTACACAAATGGTTTGGCTGCATTGAACAAAAAGGCTACCAGAGTTCTAGATAAGAAGTATCTTGAAATAACATCTCCTGAACAACTGATCCAAATTCAAAATAATTTCACGGAAATGTTCCTCATGATGCAATCTACCAAAATGGATCAGAATGTTCATTGCCACAGTAGCTAAAAATTGAAATATATTTAAATGATATCCCTTAAGCCACAGGCCAATAATCAGATCTTCATGTGCCAGGATTCAGGTGAGCGATCCAGGGTCTTAGGGCCCTCTTGTTCAAGATTATTTGGTATTTATTTCCTTAGCAATTAAATTGAACTTTATCCCTTCCCTTGCTAGCTGTGACTTTTGTTGTCTGCTGATAACCTTTGCAAACAGTTCGGACCCAGATGAGACAGTGTTCCTGAAAAAATTTCTAGAAAAAGACAGCAGACAGCAACAAAAGCATGAAAAATTACACAGTATACAAAGAACACACATGCATGTACAGCCATCTATTGGGTCTAGAAGGCTAGATTTAAAACAGTTCCTTAAGGGCTGTATGGTCATCACTCACTTACAATTGTGCAATATTTTCGAGTATTGTCTTTCTTTATCCCATCACTATCACATTTGATACAGAATTATTGAGCGGAAACTAAAAAATATTGATGATGCTGGCGTTATTGAAGATATATATGAGCCGTGACGGGAGCCCTGTGGCTCAGTGGTAGAGTGCTTGACGCGAGACCGAGGGGCAGCGGGTTCGAGCCTCACCAGCGTCACTGCGTTGAGGTCCTTGAGCAAGACACATTTATCCTAGCTTAGTTCTGGTTTAACCCAGAAAGACCCGTCCCTGTTTAACTGAAAGATAATTGAAGGGAAGTAAAGAATCAAACAAACAAACAATGAGCCGTGACATGAGATTTTCAACAATGTGGTATGTGCGACCAGCAAAACCTCAGACCAGCCTGAGCGTACCCGCAGTCTGATCAGAGCCTTTGCAAGTCGCTTGAATATTCTATGAGTGTTAAGCTACTGACTAAACATAATTTTGAGCTTCTAAACTTAAAAGGAGGCTGCGTCTACACTTGTCAAATCGCCACATTATTGGAATTTTAACATGGCAGCTCATAAGTGTATGCCATGCTTCCCAGGTGACACAGTAATTACATCTTCTGTAGTGTAGTTTTGCAATGTGGTGTTATATACACATTTGAGCCGCAACATGTGATTTCCAACAATGTGGTATTTTGAAAAAGAGTAGACTCAGACGAGCATATGCAGTGCATATGCAGCTTCCCTTTAAGCTTAGAAACTCCAAATTATATGCAGTCAGTAGCTTAACACTCATAGAATATTCGAATGTCTAGCAAAGGCTCTGATCAGACTGCACGTATGCGCAGGCTGATCTGAGGCTTTGCTGGTTGCACATACCACATTGTTGGAAATCCCATGTCACGGCTCATTTATAATGTTGCGCAATGAGAATGCACACATGGAAAAGAAGTGCAGATATTTTTGTCCTGATATTTTAGCCCACCATAGAATACATGCATTTAGAGGAGTATTTAATTAAAAAAATAGTTTCTTACTTCTGAACCAAAGCATATGTTGTGGATACGGTACTCAAAAGAATTGTCAAGATGAGTCCCTAAAACAAATCTTAAACTGATAGATAAGAAAATCTTCACTATTTTACACTCAGATTTTTTGCTTATCTGGACCTATGGAATAAATGCAGCAGGGGTGGATCCGGAAAATGTTGTCAAGGGTGGTCCTGACTTTTTTTAAGTCATCAACACATTTCACAGAGGGCCGTACCCGCCCTTTGAGAAGCAAATGGACCCACTGGTCCAATTGCTTCTCAAGGGGGACCCGTACCAGTATTTCAATGGACACAGATAGCCACTTGTGATTTTACAGGTGGGATCCAGACCCCCTGTCCTCCCTCTGGATCTGCCCTTGTGTGGGAGTGCTTATTTGACAAGTTCTTCTAGCTTTCGTAATTCCTAATGATTTTCAAATGACAGTGGTTGAGAGCTGGACTAAAGACTCACAAGAGGCACTGTGATGTGGTCTTGAGCAAGATATTTTATCCTCTGCTTAGTACTGGTTCAACCCAGGGAATGCCCCACCGGGCCCCGTAGAGCAGTCGGTAGCCAGTCTGACTGCTGATCCAGGGATCCCCAGTTCAATCTTGACCGGGTCCCATACTTTCTTAGGAGATTGATCCTGAAATAATTTCTATGGCCATTCTCATCCTTCAGCTGATTCAAGAACGGTTGTTGTCAGTTGCAAGAGAATGTATGTGCACGAAGTACTGGTTAACCGCTTAGTCAAGCTTGCCCAGGAAAAAGGTGTGGTTAGGTGAACTGACCATCTTGACATGACCATAGCTTTTGACGGGGATGTTAAACATCAAACCAAACCAAACCAGGGAAAGACACATAAAATTCATAGTTTTTGCTATTCAGAGGATGTCCGGGCTCAAAATGAGCCATTTTAAGACTTTAAAGCATGTGAAGATATTATGGCGAAGGAGATTTTTTGTTGTATACCTTGTATAATCTAGATATTCTGACAAAATGAATTTAATTTCACAACCTGATTTTGTGCGCAAAAGCTAGTGACGGAATCACCATTAGTGTAAACCCTGATCAGAACATTCCCTCAGTGGTCAAGAGCAGTCTGATCTTGCTTTACATTCTTTGCAGTAAAAGGCATATTTGTCAGGATATTTAGGGAAAATTCCATAGTGAATACTGAGGGCAAAGTGTATTGGAGTCCATTATCTACCTCTCAAGAGTGAAAACTGCTTTACATGTTTTGAACTTTTTTGTGCTAAGATCACGATGACCTTTTGGCCTTTCTGGGTACAATATGGTTTTACAGTTAATGTTCTAAAATTTCGAACACTTTTCTCTTTCTGTTCTCAGATAAAATGTTGGTTATCAGAGCTGGAATACACAAAATGCTTGCCAGGTTAATAGCAAACGGGGAAGACCCTGATCAGACTGCTTCCTTAGAAGCAGTCTGATCTTGGTCGGCACTGTTTGTCTTGGCCTTTTGAGCAAGCAACGAGTGTTGGAAAATTTGGAACATCAAACTCTACCGTTACAGTAGTATATTGTTGTGAATTCAAAAGTAAAGCTTTTGGGGCTGTTTTCCTATTTTCTGGATTTTTATTTTGCAGTTTGGTTTTCTCTTGCAAACATACCAAAGCATGTAAGACAGGACCAGTTGCCTGCCAGTCTTCTATACAGTGGTAAACATTATCCCACATGGTGCATGCTTATCCCACATGTCTAGGATAAGCATGTGACTTGAATGTGTCACTTTATTACTATGTGTTGCTCAGAATATCTCGGCTATGGAATCATTCACTCTCATTCTCACCGAGACCATTATATTTAATTAAGATTATTTTTACAAGATGAAATTGTTCACTATGTATTGTAAGATTTTTTGCAAATTTGGGATGATAGCTACACAATCATCTATATTATGAGTTAGCCCAGGAGAGTTTGGTACTTAATGCATTAGCAAGCAGCCAAGGCTCCGGTGGGCTTGTGAATCTGCGCAGTTTCACCAGAGCCTTCGCTGCTTACGTATACAGAGTAAAGATATCAGGCCTTTAGTTAAGAGTGCGTAACAGAAGAATTATTTTCATTATTTCTCAACCAAAACACATGTTGTGGGTACTCAAAAGAACCGTCTCAATGAGACGGTTCTTTTGAGTGCCCAAAACATGCTAAAACTATGGGTAAGAAAATATATACAATTTTACGCTGAATTTGTGTTTATCTAAACCTGTGAATATAAATGAATGCTCATACCAAATATAAGATTGCTAGCTCCACTAGATAGCTGTGTATGATTGTTTGACTGGTATACCCATAATCGCATATGCTGTGAGTACCAAAATGTCATGGGCTGGCCCATTTATGTTATATTTTTAAAGCATGCTTAAAAGAAAAAATAAACATAATCCATGATGATGTGTTGCTTTGATTTATATTGAAATATGGTTTTTTGGTTTTAACCCTTTTCCCAGCAAATCAGTATGTTTGTGGTCTGCCCTAATGTCCGCTTATGTTCTCGGGTAGCGTATATTGCAAACAATATCATGAAAAAATCTTGTCTGAAATCACAAGGCCTAGAGTGTTGATGTTTGGAATGTAGCATCACCTAGTGGACCTCTACCAAGTTTGTTCAAATTATGCCCCTGGGGCCAAACATAGCCCCAACCCAGGATCACATGTTTTATAAAGGCTCATATAGGGAAAAAATGAAAAAACCTTATCTGATACCACAAGGCCTAGAGCATTGATATTTGGTATGTAGCATCACCAAGTGGACTTTTACCCTACCAAGTTTGTTCAAATTATGGCCCTTGGGCCAAAAAAGACCACCCCAGGTGTCGTCAGGGAATTTGCCAGCTTGTCATGGTATTCAATTTGGGCCGATGGGAGAAAACCTGTCTTAGGGTTTTCTGACAAGTCAGAGTCAAACCAGCTTGCTGAGTGCTCAGCTACAAAGACTAGCAAGAATATTTTAATTTTGACTGTGGCAAGATTAGATACCATACTAACCAGAGAGTGAATAACAATATACAATTATTGACTTAATGTTGAGGTGGATATGGAGTGTTATTGAACTGTCAATGTCATCAATATGATTAAGTCAATATGATTAAGTTTACTGTTAATAAATACACATTATTATAATAATAACTTGATCTGGCATACTGTATCACATCGAGTGAATGAGGTCATACCATCAGATCACCCGAGACGGGAAGCGTCGAGGGTTATCCAATGGTATGGCCTCATCCACGAGACGTGATACTGTACGCCAGATCAAGTTACTTTTATAATAATATGTTTATTATACACCTTTTACTGACATTATTTTGATTTTATAAATTGTTTTGGTCTTTAATCCAGAAAAATTGCTGGAACGTTTGCAATTACTTTTTGTCACGTCATATAAAATGACGTTACGTCAAAATGTTTCCGTCTCTGGTTCCATGCTTGAAATTTACTTTACGTAACTTTGCCGCAAAAGCAGGTAACCGACGTTAGCGTCGTTTTAATGGATAGTGATATGGATTAAGAAAACCTCAGTTCGTTGATCCGGCTTTCTGTATCAGATGGCCAGAAAACAGACAGTTCTAAAGTCGTATCATTTATAGGTATATAATAACACTCCATGTCTACCGAAACATAAGTCAACAATTGTTTTATTATATAATTAATGTATGTTATGCATTTCCTGCCATTTTAGACCATTAAAACCATTGACGTTACGGATGGATCATGCAGAACCACTTGACGTTCTGATGTCACTTCCCGTAAGCCATTCAATATTACCTCGTGTTGTGTGCTTCGCAACATCATGTCCGACAAACCATGCAATATGTAGTTATATTTGCAGCAGTGGATAGGCATCTGAGCCAATCAGAAGATGTTGATTTATAGATTATATAATAAAGGTGCTGATCAGACTGTGCAGGCTGTTCTGTGTCTTTGTTGCTTGCATGCTGCAAAGTAATGTTTCTCGCAATGAGGCCCATTAGTCCCTATTCTGGGGAAAAAATATCTCTCCCCCCCCCTCCATCGTCCCAACCTCTGGTGCATGACCAGGGAGAGGAGAAAATATGTTCTATAAATATAATGAATCTTCTGTGGCTGCTTCCATACACAATTTTAAATAAAGATTAAAGTGACAAGGTCTGCAATTAAGGCCTCTATATAAGTGTGGAATTATTTTTTTTTTATTTCTCAACCAAAGCATATGTTGTGGGTGCTCAAAAGTACCGTCTCAAAAGGATGGTACTTTTGAGCACCCAAAACATTTGTTATACCCCCCGCAAACTTTGTTTGTGGTGGGTATACTGTTTTCACATTGTCCGTGCGTCCGTGCGTCCTTAATGTTTTGTTTCCTTAATAACTCAAAGAGTCATTGCTGGATTGCAAACATGTTCACATATGCAAGACAAATACTTTAGACAAAAAAAGTAAGGGCTAGGGGCCAATTCTATTAGAGTTATTTCCCTTTGTAGTTCTAAATGGCTTTTAATATAGGGTTTTATGCTTATGCTATTATAGGCCATACACGGGCCGATCAACTCCTACCACAGCTTTTGATGGAACAATTTGATACTTTTCCTATACAATGTAGACACATTGAACATATGCATGAAGGAGTTTGGTTCAGAAAAAATAGTTTTTGACAAAATGACAGCAGTGAGAACTTAGACAATTTTTTCCCTAATAAGGCTTTTGTATATGCATAGATGGTGCCTTCATGGGCTGATCAGCTCCTACTACAGCTTTTGATGGAACAATTTGATACTTTGCCTATACAATGTAGACACATTGAACATGTGCACAAAGGAGTTTGGTTTGGAAAAAAATAATTTTTGACAAAATGACAGCAGTGAGAACTTAGACAATTTTTCCCTAATTAGGCTTTTTGTATATGCATAGATGGTGCCTGAATGGGCCGATCAGCTCCTACTACAGCTTTAGATGGAGCAATTTGATACTTTGTAGATACAATGTAGACACATTGAACATATGCATGAAGGAGTTTGGTTTGGAAAAAAATAATTTTTGACAAAATGACAGCTGTGAGAACTTAGACATTTTTTCCCTAATAAGGCTTTTGTATATTCATAGATGGTGTCTTCATTGGCCAATCAACTCCTACCACAGCTTTTGTCGGAGCAAAATAATACTTTGCCTATACAATATAAACACATTCAACATATGCATGAAGGAGTCTGGTTAAAAAAAACTATTTTTGACAAAATGACAGCTGTGAGAACTTAGACAATTATTCCCTTATATGGCTTTTGTATATGCATGGATAGTGCCTTTATGGGCCGATCAAGTCCTACCCCAGCTTTTGATGGAGCAATTTGATACTAAGCCTATACAAAGTAGACACATTGAACATATGCATTAAGGAGTTTATAAATTTTGTTTGCACAGATTCTACTAAAATCTTCTTTTCAAAACTAAGGTCTGCTGGTTTGAACTATAACTTGCCAATTTTTTCACTGACTCTTACTGTGCAGGGGGGGGGGGGGGGGGGGGGGGGGGGGGTATCTGATAAGCATTGCTGATTGACTTTTTTCATTAAAACTTGAATAAGAACATATTAGTATTTTTGCAAATTTTTACGTCTTTATCTAGACCTATGACATTATGACAAAACTTCATTTGTATTTGCTGTAAAACTAAATGTCATTTTTTTTCTCATGCTTTTGATGAATAACTTGATATGTCGGTAAACATGATGCATATCTTTTTTTATCATCCTTTTCTCATGTTGATGAAAGAATTGGGCCCAATAGCTTGATATTTAGGAAAACACTATGCGTATCTTTTCTGTATCAGTAGTAAAATGGAATGCCGTCTTTTTCTCATGCTGCTCATTGGCATTTGCCTCTTGTAGCACATGGGATTGTCCACCTGTTAACAGCCCTCTCTCCATCGCCTGATGAAGAATAAAGACAACAATTTAACTGCTAGGTAATTTTTCATGCTTTTGTTGTTGTCTGCTGACTTTTTTCAAAACTAATTTTATCAAAAAATTCTTCCAGGAACACTATCAGTGTCAAACTGTTTGGATCCAGATCAGGACCGACATTTTGTCGGTCGTCCTGATCTGGATCCAAACTGTTTACAAAGGTTATCAGCAGATGACAAAAGCATGGAAAGATTCACTTCCAACAAGACAAATTTGTGGAATTTATATCCCCGATAAAGGGTTTATACCCTAAGAGATACTTTGATAATAATTTTTTGGCCCCTATTTCATGCAGTGGTGGATCCAGAGGGGGCTTGGGAGGTGGGCAATTTTTAAAAAAATCAGGAAAAATTGATAAAAAATCAGCTAAAATTAACAAATCGAACCCACTATTAAGAATTCCTGGATCCGCCCCTGTCATTACAAGATCATGTGTCACATGCAAGAATGGTCATTCTCTCTTTAAAGGAGTTCTAGCAATAAGGCATATATTTTCCCTAGTTGACATGATTACAAACACCTAATTTTCAAATTGCCTTAATGTTTTTTTAAAATTGGTGTAGTTTGGCAGTAAAATATACATAGCAGGCAACAAAATACGTTTCAAAACAATTCACCATTTACAATACTGTGAAAACGTGCACTTTCTACTCACACCCCTCATTTTACGTCCTTGTATGGGTGCTGTTTAGACCAAACTTTGAGTAAATGCATTGCTAGTTTTGAAAAAGTAAAAGGGCTAAAATGTTAATGATAGTAGTGCTCTTCATTTCCATGACCTTACCGTATTCCTTCTGCAGATGCGTAGGAAATACACCTAAAATTGTGACGTTTGTCATTGGAAAGATGAAATGGTGTCTTTCAGTTTGTTTTTAGATGCTCCCCCCCCCCCCCCTTAGACCCAAAATGCCGTTTATATATATTGTAAATGTTTATAGCGACATGTCGTTGTCCAAAGGGCATCTTGGGTATGGGGGGGGGGGGGGGAGGGGGGGGAAAGCATCTAAAAATAAACTTAAAGTTATCTCCTTTGAACAAATTTTAAGGGTACCCTCTTTAACTTTTATACCCTTGAGATATTTTTTTTTATAATAATAGGAGTATATTTCAGTTGAGTGCAAGAATGGTTGCTCTCCCTTTGTTATGTTTTGAAATATCTCCCTTGAATGGGTCTTGAAGGAAGAAAAATGCTATACTCAATAACTTTGTTTGGCCTTGAAGGTATCATGGGTGAAAGTTAAAAAATCCCAAAATCCTGAACATATGAAAATCATATCTTAAAACTTGCAGTATGCCTATAAATATTAACAATTTCAAGTTTAAAGAGTAAATTGTCTTTAGATAAATTGAAAATAAACCAAAGAAACTATTAGAATCTGCCGAATTCAGGATTTTGAGGCTGACTTTTCACAGAAAGTCAGCCTCAAAATCCTGAATTCAGAAACAATCTTGAAAACTTTCACCCATGAGATATTGATTTATTATTGGGTAGGGTTACATATCAAGTCAAGATTGTGTGGCACATGCAAATATAAAAAGTCTTCTTGTTTTTTGTTTGCCACCATGGTGTAGGGGATAAGCCTATGCCTTGTAAACCAGGGGTCGCAGGTTCGATTCCCAGCTTCTCCATAAAAAAAACCTCTTTCGGTGAGCCTTCGAGTGCTCCCCTCATAAAATACACACACAAACCATAAACCCTCCCGGCCCAGTACTGGTTACTACCCATGGAAAAGCCACAAAATGTTTATTGTTTGAGTTATTGCACATGATCCCCGGCTCCACCAGTCTGTGTTATAAGACTAAGCCATGTCTCTGGGACGTTTTAAGCAAGAACCACTGTTGGTCGAGCCTTCAGGTTTCCAGCATAAAACCTCCCACAAAACCATAAACCCTCCCGGCCCAGTACTGGTAAATGCCAACGAACAGCCAGAAAAAGTTTTTTAATCAATTTTAAAGGCAAAATCCTTGTGATCTAAGTTACTTTTATATCCTTTTGATGATTTGAAGCATGTGCATTGTTTTGTGTGCATTTCCCTTGGTTGTATCCTTTTGACCCTTTCCCTTATGAATATTCATACTAAACTCCACCTACTATGAATAATTATATAAATATATTTTCATGTTGGTATATAGAACAAAAGAATTACTTATTAGGTCCACTAGTCTAGGATCAGATATTTCATATTTCCATAAGCAAACAGAGTAGACCCTGATCAGGCAGCTCTTATCAGAGCTGCCTGATCTGGGTCTGCTCTGTTTGCAAGCACATTAAAAAAGGTATCTCTATGGGGTAAAGGGTTTAGCGATTTCATTCAGGGTTCATACAAACTCCAGACAACAAAATATCATAATTTTCCATGATTTTTCCATGATATTTTATGATTTTTCATGATGCCAATCTGTGAAATATTAAAACAAAAAGCCAATGAACACACAGAAAATTCATTACGGACATGGTTTCAGACGTGTTTTTTTTCTTGATGATTTGACTGTTTTGGGGCGAATACACACATATTCAAGGCTATTTTCATATTTCCATGATGATATTTAAAAATTCAATGATTTTTTGAAACATTCCATGATTTTTTCAAGATAAAAGTTGAAAAATCAGGATTCCATGATTTTTCCAGGCAAGTCATTTTCCATGACTTACCAGATCTGTGTGATCCCGTTCATTGTGCCTGCAGAAATTGGTGAATATCCATTGTTGCCAAGTCAAGATATGAATGAATGGAAAGCTGGATATACAACGTGAAAATAGTTTAACCCTTTACCTCAATGAGACGCCTTGCAAACAGAGCAGACCCAGATCAGGCAGCTCTTATTAGAGCTGCCTGATCAGGGTCTACTCTGTTTGCTTATGGAAATATGATATATCTGACCCTACACTAGTGGACCTTACTGTAATTTCTTTGTTCTATGTACAAATGATCTGGAAAAACGGAAAACCTGAAAAGTTTATTTAGATAAATATTCATTGTGGGTGGAGCTTAGCATGAAAAATCACGAAGGAAAGGGCTAAATATAAAATCAAGAACAATCACCCTACCTTTATTTTTAAAGCTACTGCCTCTGTTTCCTCTGTTTCTTTCTCTGTAACAAAGTCTTTGTCTTTCTCTCCTACAATATCAGCTCTTGTCACTGCCTTTTCATGTTTTTCTTCAGGTGTCTTTCTCTGTGATTCTTGAGCTGATTCTCTAAGATTTTCCACTCTCATGTCAGTATCTTGGAGAGCATCATCACATGTTTCCTTCTCTCCAACAAAGTCTTTCTCTTCAACTAAAGTGTCACTTGTCTCTTCTATTTCTTGGTTTTCACCAACTTGCTTTGTATGATGTTCTAGCATGGATTCTCTAAATTTTTCACCTCCCCTATCACTATCACTGAAAGTATCACCAGCTATTTTCTTCTCTGCAACAAAGTCTTTATCTGTTTTTGTCACCTCTTTAACAATATCTTTTCCATCCAACAACTTAGCTTTCAGTCTAAAAAGTATAAAATCATATAGCAGTTTATCAATATTTTTAAATATTTGACCTTTAACCTATTCACACCCACCTTTAGCCGATTTGCACCCACCCTTAACCTACTTGCACCCATCTTTATCCTATTTCCACCCAGGCATCTTAAACCTATTTCCACCCACCTGTAATCTATTTGCACCAACCTTTCACCTATTTGCACCCACCTGTAACCTATTTGCACCCACTTTTAACATACTTGCACACACCTTTAACCTATTTGCACCCAGACAAGCAAAAACTTGGAAACACAAGAAAAAAATGATGTAGCAACTTTAAGCAGATTTCTTTTTAAAAATGAAAATTTCGTTTTTGGAACTGAAAGTTAAAGCTAATCTTAATAATTTTTTACTGACAGAGTAGCTTAAAAATTTGTTTACTGTCGTCTGCTGATAACTTTTGCAAACAGTTTGGATCCAGATCAGGCCCAACAAAATGTCGGGCCTGATCAGGATCCAAACTGTTTGACACTCTGATGATGGTATTCCTTAAAGAAATTATTGAAAAGTTGATTTTGAAAAGAATCAGCAGACGACGAAAAAGTTCATTTTGAAAAAAAATCAGCAGACGACAAAAAAGCATAAGAAATTATGCAGATTTCAAAGAATTAATATGAAGAGGGTAAACAAATTAGAAGTGGGTATCAATATAGAGCCCAGTCTTTTTCTTTAAAGCTGGAAAATAATATTGAAAAAAAAAATAAAAAAAATTAGGCTCCCTTTCCTCCTAGAAATTGCCGTTTTCTACAATAAAAAATCAATGTTCAAAATTGCCTAATCCCTGGTATCCATTATTAAGATATAATACTTCATGTAGAATTTAAGCTCTGCTCACTGTCTTCATTACATCATGAAAGTTGAAAAATAGAATTTAGATCCTTATATTTATACTTTATATTTCATTCAGACAGTTACAAATCTCTTCATCTGCAAATGAAGACGTTACAAATCTCTTCATTGGCAAATGAAGACAGTTGCTAAATAAAAGTTCATTTAACCCTTAAAGCGCCACCTATAATTTGTAGCCGACAACAATTTCAAATTTTGCTGCTTTTTCAAAAGTGACGAATAAGACATGATATTTCATGAGAATCGTCTGCTGGCAGACGATTCTCATGAAATATCATATCTAATTTTTTTCGAAAATTGGGAAAGATGTTGCAAACTTTGTCATCTGCTGTAGTCATGATTTGCGCTTTAAGGGTTAAGTGAGGACAGTGGCAAGTGTAAATACACATTATTACTTTAGTAACTTGATCTGATGGGTGGGATCACGTCGAGTGGCTGAGCCAGGAACATTGAATCACACGAGACGAAGTCGATTGTGATCCAGTTGTTCCTGGTGCAGCCACGAGACGTGATCCGACCCATTAGATCAAGTTACTAAAGTAATTATGTTTTTATTATATACCCACATAAAACAACAACAAACACTTCCATTTCAGTGATAAACGCAGCAAAAATTTAAAATTGATACCGTGTGACGTGACGTTGCAACACCGTAGCAAATGGCCAAGCGCCAAATTTTTGATGACGTCACGTTGTGTAAACATGTTCAGCAGAGCAGGAAAATGCATTTATCCTGGTTAATTCCTTTTCTTTAATGCGGAAAAAGTAATTAAGGCTAATCGCCAAAATGTCGGATAGAGTGGGTTGTGATTTTAATGGTTAGGGTATTGTAGGACGCGTTATCCCTCAGATTGCCGTTCGCCGTCAAGTGCTTGGTTTTATGCTTGTGAGGTGGGTAAAACATGGAGGATGGTGTAATGGCAAAATATCACCCTAGTAGTGTGATACAAGATATTGTATTTTTGAGTCGGAAAAGGGGTTGTATCAGGTGTATTTCTTTGCAAGTATATAATAAATACATGTATTTGACAATGAGTAACTTGTTGCAGTTGAAGGTGGATGAGTAATACAAAAAAAATTACCTTTCCATTTCTTTCTGATATTCCAGAAACAAAAAATACTTAGGGTCTACATGAATCTTTGGTTTATTTTTCACTCTTGAGGCTCGATCGGCATACCTAAAAAGATCAAAACATTTAACTTTTTCCCTTGTTACAGTGTTCAAATTTACATGCTAAAAGTAGCTCAGAAAAAAGGTCAGCTTAGCCATAAAAAATTCAGCTATGACATGAGAACAAGAATGGGTGCATTGGTGATGGGTTTTGACGGCTAAGTTACTAAAACAAGTATTAGCTTTTCAAAAAAGCTGGCGGTCGTTTAGCCCTATCATTGTATGTATTCTTGCCCACTGCATGCTTCCATTTTGAACTTCTAGAGCTTGTACATGTAGATTTATTCTAAGCTCTGATTGTTAACATCTGAACTGTGATTTGTCGCCATTTAACACATGCTTCCAGCAAGGATGTTGCTTGATCTTTTGAAAGCACCCGGCTTATGCATGGTATGTTATGGTAATGTATCTAGCATGTGAAACATTTATGGAAAATCATTTGACAACACCAGACAGCACATTTTTCTTAAAACTGATGCCAGAAAATCAAGATCACAGTGGTCGCTTAACTGTATATGTACAGACTCCGTTACCCCAAGATATGTTCACAAACCAAATTTGGGATTCCTAGGATTTATGCTTGTGACACAACTTTTCTAGATCTGATGGCAGTGGTAAAGGTGCGTGACGCTCCATGACCCCAAATACATTAAGACACGAATTTTGGCATTCCTACCTAAAATAATATAAGAGATATACTCCGGATATGATATGAACACTCAAACACTTAGGACACTAAGGACAGGCAGTTTGATTACTATATGCCTCCCTTTGGGGGCATAAAACCTGTTTGTCATGACCGTCATAAGAAAGTGCCCGAATTCATAGTCATTCTATGTGATCAGATGTGGATCACAATCATATAAGTATGTTTACTGATGTGAAGTTCGCTCGCACTCTCAATCAAAGACGTTTTGACTTTGGGACGTTTAACTTTCGCCAGCTTTTTTGAAAAGCTAATACTTATTGCGTTTATATAAGCGACAGGGCAAATTGACGCCTTCTTTGTGAAAATTAAATTCGCAAACCAGCTTGCCTCGCGCTATAGGTAGCCCTACAGATTTCACGGGCAGTATACTTCGCGCTGTAGGTTAACCCACGATATTTGGTACCCCACTCGTTGTTCGGCAGCGAATAAAATATAGCCTGAGCTAGGCATAAAGGTTTGGTCAAAACCTGAATTTGATGTATGTTTTGATTGAAGTTTATATAAGCGGCCGGCCATGGCCGACCGCAACAAGGCTATCAATATCTTAAACTTCATAAAGCTTTTTCTAAATTCTATCGCAGACACTCTGAGTCGATTGTTGAATACAATGTTTGTTTGGAACTCTTCTGCAACATGGCAATCAGAGCATATATTTTATGGTGATTTAGTTTATAAATGAGCCACGACATGAAATTTCCAACAATGTGGTATGTGCGACCAGCAAAGGCTCAGACCAGCCTGCGCATACGCGCAGTCTGATCAGTGCCTTTGCTAGTCGCTTGAATATTATATGAGTGTTAAGCTACTGACTGAACCTCATTTGGAGTTTCTAAGTTAAAAGGAGGCTGCACAGGCTAGTCCGAGTCTACACTTGTCAAAATGCCACATTGTTGGAAATCACGTGTCACGGCTCAAATTCATAAGAATCATTAATCAATGGAAGGTCTTTTCCTGATCAATTCATAAAGATGATCAAATGTTATAACAGAGTGGGGTATAACATGGATACTATGCAAAATTTACATGTGTGGTCATAAGGCCAGAATTTATTTTACGAGTTGATTTACAAACCCTCCTACTGTAATTTTCTTAAAAGTAAAAATAAAATAAAATTTAATTTCTAAAATTATTTTTTTATTTCATCCACCTACTCTAAATATTATTTGTTTCGTTGAAAAAAAAAGAGTGACACAATTGTTGGCATTTTAACATTTATTAGCATGATAAACTCAACATCTGAGAGACTTTAAGCAACAAACTTCTCCAAATGTCAGTATTTTAGTTTTTATGAGCAGTTGAAATTTCGTGCTCAGTTGAGTTGAGCATGAAAAAGTTTTATAACCTCGGGGTCTGGTTGCTTTGCTTTAATTTAAGATGTTCTTGCTGTCATGTGGCTGTCTGTGTTCCGAGTCTCTGGGCTGAGTCTCTTCCTTATGGTGCCGAGGGTTGGTGTATGATTGTGGCATACTCATTTTTTGGATGTTTAAATTTTATATAAGACACAGATAGCTCAACATGATACCCTTTTAGTATCAACAACTAGATTGCTCACCTGAATTCTGGCACATGAGGAGGAGATGATGTTTGGGATGCGGTTAAAGAGATATCATTTAAAGTTATTTTTATTTTTAGCTCTGGTGGCCATTTCGTTCAGTCGTGCGAGCGGTCTGAGCAATTTAGTAGAGGGCATCATGAGGAACTAGAGCTCTGAATGCCCTTTTGTTTGGCGGAGTGGAACCAATTGTGCAATTTCAGTAGAGGGCATCATAAGGAACAATTCTGTAAAATTTACGAATTTGGACCAGAGGTTCAGGAGGAGATGTCATTTAAAGATATTTCTTATCTAGAGCTCTGGCACCCCCTTTGCTGAGCGGAGGGGAACCATTTGTGCAAGTTTGGTAGAGGGCATAATGAGGGACATTTCTGAAAATTATTTTGAATTTGGACCAGTGGTACAGGAAAAGATGTCATTAAAAAAATTTCTTATCAGGAGTTCTGGCAGCCTTTACGTTTGACGTAGCCAGACCATTTGTGCAATTTAAGGTAGAGAGCATTATGGGGAACATTCCTGTCAAATTATTTTAAATTTTGACCAGTGGTCCAGGAGATGTTGTTTTAAGTAAAAGTTTATGCATGCCCGATGGACAAACAATGGAGGAAGACCGATCACAATAGCACACCTTAACCTTCGGCTCAGGTGAACTAAAAATGGAATGTCTTATATACCTGAGGGTTGGTAAAGTTTCGTTGTAGTTACAGCTGGCTGGACTTATACAAGCTACCATGACTGTTTTAGCAGTCCCACCAAGGGAATCTGAAATTGTCAAATGAATCTGCAAGGGGAATAGTTACATATTTGAGGAGATACATTCTAGGTTTTACTGTTGATATGTTTAAGGGTCGAGTTAGGAGATAGCAGTCAGTTAACCCATATAAGCCCAGCGTCCTTTTTATGAGACTTAGTCAAATAGTGCATACCAAGATCAGAGGCATAATAAAATTTGATTTAAAAAAAATATCACTCAATATTCACAGGTCCAGATAAGGAAATTTTATTTGCGTAAAATGTTAATTATTTTCTTACCCATTAATTATAACATGTGTTTTGGGTGCTCAAAAAAACCGTCTCATTGAGATGGTTCTTTTGAGTACCCACAACATATGTTTTGGATGGGAAATAAAGAAAATAATTTTCCAATACACACTCTTATCTGGAGGCCTGATATTCCTAAAATTGGAAACGAGTTCATCCCACTGATAAGAGTAGGAAAGTCCATTTGGATTTAATTGGTTGATGACAGCTAGCCACTTAGCTCGCATGTTGCTGTAAAACTAAATTTTCGACTGTATATCCGACGATAACAGCCCAAAGTGAAAATATTAAATATTGAATTTCAAAATGATGAAATTAAAGGATTATTGACATATTGTCAAGATCCAAAAATTGGCTTTCGGAATATTACTCATGTCATTTCAATTCCTAAATTCATTATTGAAGATAATGTTTATGGTATATGGGCCTCAACGCGACGAAACCTGTCTTCGGAGTTTTGAAAAAGCGAGACTCAAACCAGTCTCCTCAGCTACACAGACTATCTAGAAATTTGAAATTTCGCTTGTAACAAGCCTAGATATGGTACTTTCCAAAAAGCAAATAACAAAGGCGCTGATCGGACTGCGGGGATGCGCAGGCTGGTCAGCACCTGTGTTATTCGCAAACCACCGAAGACAGGTTTTATCGCATCGAGGCCCATATATTACCTGCCAATAACCTGGTAAGTTTGGAGTCTCTATATGGCACATATTTACTTTTACTGTCAACTAATGATGAAACTACATTTCCAAAGGAGCTTATAGACATGCCAATCCTGTTAGCCTCTCTCAATGCAGCTGACTGAAAAGAACATAAGATTCAAAGAGAAATTTGGTAAACCAGGGCTCCAAGGTTTGATCCCAAGCTTCACCAGTCTGTCTTACATATGAGACTTTAAGCCCTCAGTCTCTATTTGATCTTAGCTGTTGGTGGGATGTTAAACTCAAACACAAACAAATAGATTTGAGGTGTTTAACTCTTGAACTTCTAGGGTGGTCTGCTGATAACCTTTGTAAACAGTTTGGACCCAAAATGTTGCCCCTGATCTAGATCCAAACAGTTTGATACTCTGATGGTATTCCTGAAAGAAATTTTTGAAAAAGTTGATTTTGAAAAAAATATCAGCAGACAACAAAAAAGCATGCAAAATATCATATTTTTACCATTGAATTTTACTTTGGAATTATAAGAATGTTAACTTGGCCTACTAGTGTCGTCTGCTGATAACCTTAAGTTTGCAAACAGTTTGAACCCAGATCAGACCTGACAAAATGTCAGGCCTGATCTGGATCCAAACTGTTTGATACTCTAATGGTATTCCTGAAAGAATTTTTTGAAAAAGTTTATTTTGAAAGAAAATCAACAGACAACAAAAAAGCTAAAAATTACCTAGTAGGCAAAGAATTATTTTTATTGTGGGGCAAACTAGTTTGATGTACAATATATAAGCACAATAGTTCAGCCACATAAAGCCAGCAACAAGCATAGCTGTTATATAGACAAATATCCATGACTTCTGTGTTTTGCAAATACTTTGGTGATCAGTGTGACCAGGACCATTTTCAAATTGATAACATACTGTTTGTTGCTGACAGGACTGTGGATTGATACCGTAATCGAGTGCTGCTTTTTTAAACGATCTCTGATTTGTCCTTTTGTTGAAAGCTGCTCAAAACTATTAATTGATAATAGATACATGATAATAGAATGGTCTCTTTTACATGTAAAATTAAAAAATTGCCATTTAATATTATAGCCTGGGCATGACTTTAAGAAAATTATTTACAATATAGAGGCTAACTCCATAATCGAACTTTTCAAAAAGTTTTTTTCCAAAGTTTTCATATCTAAAGGCAAAATCCATATTTCAAGGTTAAAGCCGTAAATTAAGGTAAAATCCATGTCAAAATGTAAATTCCATGTATAAATGTTAATTTATATAATTGCATAAAAAGCTGTTACATGTTATTAACAGTCGTTGATAATCTGCACAAACCCATGTATAAATTAGACAACTCACATGTTGTTGATGCACAGCTCTTTTACTTTACGTATGCACATTCTGGGGCCCTTACAAAAAATGACATTATCAACGGTTTTGTTTGTTTGATTTGATTCTTTACGTCCCAGTAAACAATTTTTCAGTTATGTTGGGACAGGTCTTCCTGGGTTCAACCAGTACTAAGCAAGGATAAAAATTCTTGCTCAAGGACAAAATACAGTGACGCCAGTGAGGCTCTAACATCATCAACAGTAACGTGCATAGAAGTGTACATGATTTAGTGACGTCATCCTAGTGATGTCAGGATGATGTAAGTCTTTGCTCTGAAACAGGCATTTTTAAAACCTAAACATTGTATATCCTTCAGCCTTTTGCAAGCCTTTATAGGTAATACAAAAATTGATCTTTTCAAAAAGTTTTTTTCCAAAGTTTTCAAATGACAAAATGACTATATGCAAAAATAATAGTCAAACATGGGTTTCTGATGCAATAACATGTACATCTGCTAGACCCCTCAGGGGTCATTAAAACCACCACCCCAGGGGTCCAGCAAATGTTAATGCATAGAAAATAATGTTTGATCCCTATATTCCATATCATAAAGGTAAATTTTCCAAGGTAAATTCCATGTTAAGAGAGCTTGTGTTACTTACCGAAGCACCGGTTTTTGAAGCTCGTTCACTGCCAGCCATATCCACCAGATTTAGACGTCCAACTTTGATACATTTATCACCATCTTCACCAATCTATAAATAGAATGTCAAATCAAGCTGCAAATGAAATACGGGAGCACAGTGGCTCAGTGGTAGAGTGCTTGACTTGAGACCGCGGGTTCGAGCAAGAACATTAATCCTAGCTTATTACGGGTTCAACCCAGAAAGACCCGTCCCTTTATAACTGACAGATTGTTGATGGGACAAAAAGAATCAAATCAAACAAACAAAAGCAAATGAAATACCAAAGTCAACCTAATAACGCACTGTGCACACAGCTGTCTCAAAATTATATAACCTCTTTAGAAAACAAGATAGATCAAGACCAGCTGGCTTCTGATGAAGCCAGCTGGTCAGGATCAACACTGTTATCTATCCACAAGATAAACCCTATTAATGAGAAGTTTGGTGGCTAAGTGGTAGAGTGCTTGACGCGAGATCGAGGGGTTGTGAGTTCGAACCTCACTGGAGTCATTGCATTGTGTCCATGAGCAAGACACTTTATCCTCTACTTACATGTAGTACTGGTTCAACCCTGGAAGACCCATCCCAACATGACTGAAAAAATGTTGACTGGGACATAAAGAATCAAATCAAACAAAAAACCAATCTGATTAAAGTAAGTAAAGGTGCAAAGATCAGGAATCGATACAATCAAGTACCATACCTGACCCAGGATACCAATGGGAAAGTGACAAACTCACAGTAGACACCACAAACGAGAGCCAAGAGGTCAGCCCTTTCCCAGCAGGTGACCACAAAGCACATATAAACAGACGCGCACAAAGACATAGCAAACACAAGACAGAACAAAAACATAAAAGATCCACAAAAGAAGTACCGCCTTGGAACGGTCAGTAAAATATTTTACTGGAGGGCTTAAACCGGTTTAACGGCGCCAACCTCACCCTTAATTCAGATGTGGATCAAGACACATAGATATTTGGTTTGCATGAAAGACCCCTAACTTATCAATGCATCATCTTCTAAAACATAAAACCCGATCTATGTTTACTATGAAATTGCATTCCCTGGACCACCTGGATATAAGAAGTTCTGCTTTAAGTTCACAGTATAAACAACCCATAAAGACACCAAGAATGCTCTTATAAAAACATGGGCATTTATTAAGTTTAACACAGTAGCTATTGTTTCTCATCATGAAAATCTAGCCCAAAGTAATTAATCCCAGATATATATGCATAATTTGGAAGAGAACAATATTTTATATCTAACAATGCATACAGAAAAAACTGAAATACAACAGTAAATTAAACAGCACAAAAGATTTTGGTACTTATCCCGTATATAAGTGGTGAGGGCTCAGATAAGTATGTGCAAATGAGCTTTTGCTGTTTGAATACACAAAGTAAGAAACTGATAATGGCTCAGACAAAAAATTAGACTTCTAGCCAAACTGGACAGCGGTGTATGTATGTTTAACATTATCTTGCTGCATGGCTGTGATTTTTGTCATCTGTTGATAACTTTTGCAAACAGTTTGATAGTGTTCCTGAAAGTATTGCTGCTAGCAAGGAAAGGGTTATTACCAAAGGATCTCCCAACAAATCCCATCCCTGTGTAAAGTGGGTTTTAAGTATATGTCTTACCTCACAACTCTCAACAGTAATGGTAAATATAGTGGCAATTTTAGAACATAGTGCCCCCATATTAGTAGTCCTACAAAAGAGAAAATCAGCTATCAATGCTTAAGTTCAAAGTGCCTATTTTAGTACATGGGCTGTATTTAAGCCGATGTGCAAAATGGCACTTAATTATATGCCTAAAATAATTATTTATTAGTTACCTCGCATATTAACTGGAGTGTTGCATGTTGCCTGATAAATGTTGTCTATCTCATTGCATGTGCCTTTATCAGGTCATGATGACGTTGCACTTTTTGAATGACATTGTCGCTTATGACGCTGAATCAACACAAAAATCGAAAATTACGTTATAATCGCTAGTTTGAAGAGTGAAACAATGGGTAAGCTGATAAATAGAATACCAGGTTCACGTCTTTTGATATCCAGTTTACCAGGCTCGGCTTTGAGAACGCACGTTAAATTGCTGGGCAAGCCTCGTGATGTCAACAAGCGTTCTCAAAGCCTTGCCTGATAAACTTGATATCAAAAGACTCTCCCCTAGTATTCTCTACTTACCCTGTACTGGAAACTTATAGATGGAAACGTTGGCAAACAGTGAAGACTGCAGATAAATTAATTGCTGCATTCAGCAGCATTTTATCGCGTCTGCACTATTTGTAACATTAACACAAAAAATCTTCAGGGATTGAAATAGTATGTTATCTTAATTAAGAAAAAAAAACACCTGTGATTGATTGATATAAATGTCTGTACAATGTACCATCCCAAACCAGACGGAGTATACATCAGTACACAAAGGTTCAATTTAACCCTTTGTGTACCAATGGACTTTCCCATAAAGTTGGATACATTTAAGTCAGGATGGTCCATGAGGGTCTGGATGGGGTATAATGATTAGTGAATAATGGCCCTTTTTTATAATGAATAGTGAATAATAAGCCAAAAAAATAATGAATAGTGAATAATTGGGGCTTAAAAATTAATGAATAATCCAAATTTTTTAATGATTTGAAGAAAAAATTAATGAATAGTGAATAATCACATTTCTTATCCACCTTTATTACTGTTAATGAATAATTGGTCTGATTTTAATGAATAACCCAAAATTTTAATGAGATGAATAATGGGCTAAAATTTTAATGAATAGTGAATACCAGACCCCCCCCATTCAGACCCTCGTCCATTGTATATACTGAGGGGACACAGATTATAATTTCAAAAATATATTTTATTTTTCTCTGATGTCTTAGCAAACAGTGCAGACCCTGATGAAATGCTGCATAATGCAGCATTTCATCTGGGTTTTCACTGTTTGTCAAATTACCTGTTAAGGGGTTTCTGGTACATAAAGGGTTGATCATGCATGTGAAGTAATCTGAAGGGGCTAGATTACCTTTTTTTGGTACAAACTTTGATCTTTTTCCATATCTTATAGTTACCTGACTACATTTTATAGTAATGGTGAAAATGGTGTTGATTTGAGAATTTCTTGGACTTATAAATGTTATCCTACAACAGAATATATTAGGTTGTCTCTGTATTTTGCTTTTTTCATAACATAGAAAAGACTCTTGGTTGTGTGGCGTATGAAGTTTCATTGAAAGATCTCTAACTGTTATCAAGTTATAGAGCGGACACAATTTTGTGACGGACAGACAGACAGATGGACGGACTGACAGACAGGCAGACGGACGCAGGGGAAAAACAATATGTCTCCTGACCCTTCCAGGGGGGAGACATAAAAAGGGGCTCTTGCATGGTATGGGAAATTAACATGGGCGTCTGCCCACACTTGGATTTTGAAAATATTATGTTATTTAATAGTCTGGGGTATAACTTTAATATTTTTGGTGCGTTTGAGTTTTTATGCAATTCCATTGCTAATTTATGACGTCATGAATGATTTCACTATAATACCTTAGGGTACCCATTTATAATCATTTCTAAAGTAATTGACATATCATGTAACCGGCGGAGAAATGTTTTATTAAATAGCTATATCATTGATATGTTCGCTGTTACTTAAAATGGCTTTGTATGTATTAGGATATTGGGTGGGCATTCATTTTTATAGCATGGTACCCCAATTTTCGACTGTTTGTTTTATATTCGGTCAAATTTGGAATTAACATTTTTACAGGTTGCAGTCTTTGTCAAGATACCATTTTAACATATAAACTATCCTTATACGTTAAGAATATGTAGACCAAATTTCATGAAATTCAAGGACCGGTAACATATTTTTTTAACTCAATGTAAACACATGGCCTTAATTCATCGAAATGTAAAAAATACAATAATTATGTTTCAGTGTTAAATATACTTGAATGCTTGCTTAGTTTGAATCATTATGCTAGTATGTTTATTGGTAGAAGTTGATATGTTCAGTGTTTTCCCCTATTATGGATTGGAAAAAGAAAAAAAAACCCATATTCTTTGATATTAAGTGCCACGATTCTTATTTAATGAAGTGTTTACACAATAATATTAGCCAAAATGATACAATATGTTGACACCTGTACTTAACACATCTAGTTTCTAACATTAAAACTACATCTAGCCAATGTTACACTCAATATGTAACATTATTAAGAATTTTAATTCATAAAGAAGAGAAACCTTACGACAAGTCAGTTCATACAGGAGAAGAACCTTATATCTATGATTTATAATTGTAAGACTCATTAATAAACCTGCTTTACAAAATACCCCCTGTCAAACCTATTGGTTAAAATTAACAATTTTGGTCACAGATAAATCTTGGCTTCAAAGGTATTGCTAATTTAATGCTTACATCTTCTCTGTTCATTCTGTTTTGTGAAACTGATGCTGATTTCCATCAATAGTAACATTTATACTTGACTGGCTGTATATTCTAGGCATACAGTTTTGTTTCTGGACCTCACTTATTCATGTAGAACACTGTTTTATGATACCTTTGATAAGACTCTGTTACACATTATCCTGGTCACGGCACCAAATGTGGTTCCTCTAGTTCAGTTGGGATGTAAAGGAAATATTTAGTCTTCTTGTTTTCATATGTTTATTGCTAGGATATTATGTTTCTTAAACAATATTATGCAGGACTTGAGGAAGTGATACACATTGTCTTGGCCCCATAGTGCCATGACACAGGGTCATGACCTTCGGTATTTCTGACGTTTAAATCATTTAAAATTTTCTAAACATGTTTTTTCTTTAAGAAAAGTGGAAGTAGATTAAAAAACAACCTCCTTATGTCAAGTTATTGATTCATTTGAACTAAATAATTAATTTTGCTAAAACTGACCTATACCCATAAGAGGTAGGAAATGACAAAGTTACCGGTTTTGGATTTTCATGATATTTGTTTCAGATCAGCAGCATATATATGGCATATTTTTGTAATAATATGATATCTTGACAAAGACTAGAACATATCCATCTTTAGAATTGAATGTTGAATGTTTTGTAAATTTTTGAAAAAAAATATTGAAATTTTACAATCACTTCTTTTGAAAACGTAAACCATAATTTATCCAAATGGTTTCGTGGTATTAAAATAATGTCTATGGTATTTTGGATTCAATCCAGATGACAAATCATAGAAATAAACAAAACTATAGATTTAGGACATGGAAATTTAGAGACAGGTACCACCTCAAAGATGGAGTAAGTCAGGGTTGCTTCCTAAGCCTTATTCTTAACTATCTAATTCGATAAGTACATTTTCATAGTTCGTATATAATGAGTTATTAATATGCAAAGTTTGAAGAAAATTCATGCGTGGGCACAGATGAAAGTACCCCTTTAATAATGAAAATCAGCAGACGACAAAAAATCATAAAAAACTACCCAGCATGCCAAGAGATAACACAAACATGTCTGTAGTTATTGCTAACACTGTAACTTCCAGCTAAAAATGTTGCTGAAAATGTCTTCCAATGATGTCATCTGAAGATTTTTTTTCGGATCTGATCTGGGTTCACACTGTTTGCTATAGAGGCTTCCAAGGTATAGAAAGATGATAAAGTTGACACCTATGTTTATGAATGGCAGTGCAAGTGTGAATTTTTATCCGCACTTTTAAAAAAAGGTGATTTATTGTAATTAATCGGTCTTGTCTATCTGTCAGTCGGTTTTGCTCGTTTCATTTTTACCTATAGTGTTCATATTTGATGATTTGTGAGGATTGAAAGCTAAAATGGGTGTAATTCTTACCATATATCTTTGTTTAAGTTTCCAACTTTCCAGATTTCTTCCAATTCTTTGTCGCTCTTCACCACTATTGATGTAAGATCCTGGTAAATTAAGCCAAATAAAATATATGAAAGGGTTCAAACACTTTTTTTTCATGCATTAAAGTTTGCCAGATCCCAAGGGAGATGTTAATACCGAGGGTAAAGTCCGAGGTTTTTAACCTATCCCTATAGATTAGAAAAACGTAAACCCTTAAAATGCCAAGATTACTAACAAATTAAGAATAGAAGCAAACAGCGTGGACCCAGAACAGACTGCTCCTATAGAGGCTTCTTAAACATTTCAGCATATGAGAAAAGCAAACAACTTTTGTTGCGATTGGCGCTTTAAGGGTTATAACCGAGGGTAAAGCCTGAGGTTTTTGACCTATCCCAATGAATTAGGAAAATGTTAATGTATTGAAAATCTCATGTTTGATCGCTATTGTTATAAAAATTACCAAAATATAAATCAAATGAAAAAAGTCAATGAGCAATGCTTATTAGATACCCCCCGCACAGTAAGAGTCAGAGAAAAAACTTGTCAAGTTATAGTTCAAACCAGCAGACTTTAGTTTTGAAAAGAAGATTTCAGTATAATATGTGCAAACAAAAATTATAACACTCCTTCATGCATATGTTCAATGTGTCTACATTGTATAGGAAAAGTATCAAATTGCTCCATTAAAAGCTGTGGTAGAAGTTGATTGGCCTATTAAGGCACCATCTATGCATATACAAAAGCCATATAAGGGAAAAATTGTCTAAGTTCTCACAGCTGTCATTTTGTCAAAAAAATTTTTTTTTTAACCAAACTCCTTCATGCATATGTTCAATGTGCTTACATTGTATCAGCAAAGTATCAAATTGCTCCATCAAAAGCTGTGGTAGGAGTTGATCGGCCCATAAAGGCACCATCTATGCATATACAAAAGCCCTATTAGGGAAATATTGTCTAAGTTCTCACAGCTGTCATTTTGTCAAAAATTATTTTTTCTAAACCAAACTCCTACATGCATATGTTCAATGTGTCTACATTGTATAGGAAAAGTATCAAATTGCTCCATCAAAAGCTGTGGTAGGAGTTGATCGGCCCATAAAGGCACCATCTATGCATATACAAAAGCCCTATTAGGGAAAAATTGTCTAAGTTCTCACAGCTGTCATTTTGTCAAAAATTATCTTTTCTGAACCAAACTCCTTCATGCATATGTTCAATGTGCTTACATTGTATAGGAAAAGTATCAAATTGTTCCATCAAAAGCTGTGGTAGGAGTTGATGGGCCCATGTATGGCCTATAATAGCATAAGCATAAAACCCTATATTAAAAGCCATTTAGAACTACAAAGGGAAATAACTCTGATAGAATTGGCCCCTAGCCCTTACTTTTTTGTCTAAAAAATTTGTCTTGCATATATGAACATGTTTGCAAGGTTTAATGAAAATCCAGCAATGACTCTTCAGGATATTAAGGAAACAAAGCGTTACGGACGGACGGACGGATGCACGGACGGACGGACGCACGGACAGACGGACGGACGCACGGACAACGTGAAAACAGTATACCCCCTTCAAACAAAGTTTGCGGGGGGTATAAATATGGGGAAAATTTAAGACTTTATTTTGTCGGCATTTCACAGTCAGCATGTGGCTGGATGCTTTCATTCACTATCCATCTTCCAGGGCCAATCGTAAGTTATAAGAGTGATTAACGGATCAGCAACCTAAAATTCGGTGGCCTGGAAGGAGTATATTTAAGGTACCAAAGAGTTGTAATTTGAACAGTAAAAAAATGTAGATAATTTTAAATAGTACACTTTCTAGAAATTTATTACCATGTTCATTCCTAAAATACCACTCCAGTAGGATGTCCTGTTGAAGGGATATGACCAAATATTATAAGGATGCCTTTACAACACTTTTAAATTATTCACCCATATTACGCTTTAAGAATGCTTTTTGTTGGGCCCATAAATTGCAGCTCCACAGATCTTTGATGAGTAAATATGGTAGTCTTTTTCTTAACATTTTAGTGTATGTATTTTGTATTATTTAAATGTGTACAACTGTGCAATTTTTATTGTAAGTTGAATTATCAGTAGCATGAATTCAGGGGAGCTAGACATTAAATATCAATATCTCTAATCCTGCAAAAAAGAGAGAGAAAGAGCTCGCTGCTTTACTCTAATTGTGTTCTTACTTTTGTATGGCTGCCTGTGTTGTGTCTCTTCCTCATCCATGGGTTGGTCTGCAGTTTTTGATTGCGGCATTTCCTGGTCATACTCACTTTCTTTTAGAAGAGTTCATAAATACATCATGGGAACAGATCTCTCAATATAATGAATCCCTAAGTCACTATGAAATAGTGGGTAATTCAAACTATCAGTGTTGGAATTCATCTTTCCGAAACACGCCTACTTAAATCTTTGTTCATTAGTGTTGTCTGCTGACAACCTTTGCAAACAATTTAGACCCCGATTTCGTGGGGCCTGATCTGGATCCAAACTGTTTGACCCTCTGATGGTATTCCTAAAGGAAATTTTCGAAAAAGATGATTTTGAAAAAAAAATCAGCAGACGACAAACTGCATGAAAATGGCAAAGAGCTAAATCCACTAACTGCAAGGTAAACCTTGGGCTAATTGTGAGAGATTGAACATGTGTAATTTGTTAGAGGGGCTATGTCACATGCTAAGTTGTGGTTACATTGGTCAGTTATAAATATCAGGTGACTTTTGAGTGACATTCTGGGCATGGTTCAGAAAAGTCTATTACATGTTTCAAGTTTTTACTACCTTTATATAAACTCCAGTTTCTGGTCTTTCTTTGATCTCCATTCTTTGCCCACATTTTGCTACCAGCAAGTCATGGACCTCTTCCTGTAGGATAGGACAAACAAGAAATATCTTTAAAAAAAGACATAAGCATGAAAGAAGACATTGATATGAGTAATGTTAGAAATTTTTAAATTGTGAAAAAGCATGTAATTTGTTGGGGTTTTCAAGGATTCAGGAGATACTTGTTTGTTTTGTTTTCAGTCTGTGAGTAAAGCTTTTGGCGTGTGTGAGCTAAGCCACACAACTAATGGTTTTGTAAATTTCAATGCTCAGCTGCCATATGATATGCTTCTAGGGTCATGAAAATTCTTTTGGCCATACAGAGATCATGCCAACCATGAAATTATAATGACTTCGTTGATCAAAAGTACACTTTTTACTTCAGTTTATTTATTTACCTCGATACATTACCCCAGATCCTCTCAGTTATACAATCTTACATGAGTGGTCATCCGTGATCTTGAACGTGAGATGACATAGTGGGTGGGGATGGATGTTATATACTGTGCAAAATTTTAGACAAGTAATAAGTATGTATCATCATATACAGTAAATGTTCTCAAATTTTGAACACTTTTCTATTTCTGTTCTCAAATAAAATACTGGTTTTAGGGGCTGAAATTCACAAAATGCTTGTCAGAATAGCAAACAGAAAGACCAAGAAGAAGCCATCTGATCTGGGTCTACACTGTTTGAATTTGGCAGGCAGCTAGTGTTCCAAATTTTAGAACATTTACCATACCAAAGATGAACCAAATGGGTAGTAGGGTTTGCAAATAATGAAGTCTTAAACTTTGACATTTGTGGATGCTAACACAACTAATGGTTTTGTAAATTTCCAATGCCAGGAATTAATATTACAACATGTGGTGTCAACACAACACTCAGCTCTCTGTGAACATTGCTCAGATTAACTTAACCCTTAAAGCGCCACCTATAATTTGCAGCAGATGACAATTTCAAATTTTGCCTCTTTTTCAAAAATAACCAATAAGGCAGGCTATTCTCATGAAATATCACACCTTACTTTTTTCGAAATTGGGAAAAGATGTCGCAAAATTTGTCGTCTGCTGTAGTTGTGATCGGAGCTTTAAGGGTTAAAAATCATTAAGAAATCATTTATGTTAAAATGCCATGTATAAGCAGCCAAAATAGTGGTATATCTCTACTTCAGGCCTCAAGATAACAGTGCATAATTGAAAATTATTTTTCTTACGTCTCAACTAAAACATATGTTGTGGGTACTTAAAAGAATTGACTCAATGAGATGGTTCCTTTGAGCACCCAAAACACAAGTTTAGATTGATGGGTAAAAGCATATGAGCCGCGACATGAGATTTCCAACAATGTGGTATGTGCAACCAGCAAAGCCTCAAATCAGCCTGCGCATATGCGCAGTCTGAGCAGAACCTTTGCTAGTTGCTTGAATATTCTATTAGTGTTAAGCTACTGACCGAATATCAAATAGAGTTTCTAAGCGGAAAAGGAGGCTGCACAGGCTCGCCTGAGTCTACACTTGTCAAAATGCAACATTGTTGGTCATTGTTGGAAATCTCAAGTCGCAGCTCATATACTCATATTTACGGTATGTCAATTTTACCCTCAAAAAGTTTCCTTGTCTGGACCTATGCTACTTACCATATATATTTGTATGTATGAAACACGAACAAGATATTGCTGGTTCCTAGATTGTGAGATACTGCTAAATAAACATTCAGCTGCTCTGGGAACCACACCTCTCTGGGCATGATTGTCCTTCACACCTGAAATGAAGTTTGCTTTTGTTTGTTTGATTTGATTCTTTACGTCCCATCAACAATCTTTCCATTATATTGGGATGGGTCTTCCTGGGTTGAACCAGTACTAAGCTAGAATTAATGTGTCTTGCTCAAAGACACAACACAGTGATGCTGATGAGGCTCGAACCCGCGGCCCCCCAGTCTCGAGTCAAGCACTCTACCACTGAGCCACTGCGCTCCCAAAATATCTGAAATAAAGTGGAAACAGTAACGTACCAGGGTAATTTTTCATGATTTTTTTTTTTGTCGTCTACTCATTTCTTTTCAAAATCTACGTTTTTAAAAATATTCTTTACCATCAGTGTGTCAAACAGCTTAGATCCAATATTTTGTTGGGCCTTATCTGAAATTGCAAAGATTGTCCTAAAAATATGTGAAAATATTGACCCTTGCTCTGCTGATCCAAGATATATCCTTTTTGTAAACACTGTAGCTCCAGATCAGCTGGCTTCTATGAAGCCATCTGATCTGGATCCACACTGTTTTCCACTCTGAATGAAATACATGCTTACAACTGAAATGCTTCAGTAAAACAGGGGAGGAGTGTAGTACATACAAATTTTCGGCATGGCAAGGGTTAATTAAGGGTAATTTTTGTAGGGAATACGATTAAAGAATATTAATGTTGAAGATCTATTGTGGCCTCCTGGTATTGATCTTTACTATATACCTATATCTGATACAACTTTAGAACTGTCTGTTTTCTGGCCATCTGATACAGAAAGCCGGATCAACGAACTGAGGTTTTCTGAATCCATATCACTATCCTTTAAAACGAGGCTAACGTCGGTTACCTGCTATTGCGGTGACGTTACGTAAAGTAAATTGCAAGCATGGAACCAGAGACGAAAACATGTTGATGTGACGTCAAGAAACGTAACGCTATGACAAACGTTCCTGCCATTTTTCGGGATTAAAGACCAAAACAGGTTTTAAAATCAGAAAGAATGTCAGAAAAAAGGCATATAATAAACATATTATCATAATAGTAACTTGATCTGGCGTACAGTATCACGACTCGTGGATGCGGCCTTACCAATGGATCACCCTCGACGCTACGCGTCTCAGGTGATCTGATGGTATGACCTCATCCACTCCGCGTGATACAGTACGCCAGATCAAGTTACTATTATGATAATGTGTATGTATATTATGAAGCTATTGGGTCACTGTAAAGGCGGCACCTTATGAATTCGTAATTAGGACTGGTCTACCCAGGTAAAATCTGAAAATGAGGCATGGTTTCACTAAAAAAGTAACTGTATCATCTTGTGCCATAACATCTCAGTAAAGACACAAAACATAATATTAAATCGTTGAAATTCCAGCAAAACAACTGCTTCCAAAAATGTCTGTTTATTGGTTAACGTTTAGAGGCAAACAGTGTGGACCAGATCAGACTGCTCCTACAGGAGCAGTCTGATCTAGATCTACACTGTGTGTCAAAGAGGCTTCAGAAATGTTTGAGCAGACAATCTTTGTTGTATTGGTGCTCTAAGGGTTGATAAATGTGAGTTTCAGTTTATAGTCTGTCACAATTTTCATGAAATGCATGCAGTTTTGCGTGGCTCAAACAACTAATTAACCATGTTAATGCTAATATTACCTGATATCCCTTCTTGGGCAGATGAAATAGCTCAACCACACCCAGATATGAATATTAAAGTTGCCGCCTTTACAGTTACCAAAAGCTCAATTATACAAATCGTTCGCAATTTCAATAGCAGTCAGGCCCTAAAGCTTTTCATGTACCTATACTGTGAGTATTCATGCTTAATAAACAGATTCTTCCAATCATGTTTACTTATACTGTATTCTTAACTCTGCATTCTGGGTAATTTTCCATGCTGTTGTGTTGTGACCTTGAGCAAGACACTTTATCCACTACCTTGAACTGTTTGAACCCTGAAAGACAGGAAATCATCCCAACATGACTGAAAAACTGTTGCCTGGAAAGTAAAGCATCAAAACAAAACAAACAAATATTTCAATATTCAAGCAATCACCCCCTTTCCCCCCCCCCCACACACACACACATTTCTTACTGTTTTTTTTTGTGTGTTTAACTCTTTGCCTACTAGTGACCATTCAGTTTATTGTATGCAAAAATTAACCTTTTGCAAAAAAGCAAATATTTCTTTATTTTGAAGATGCCATGGTGAATTTATAAACAGATGGGTTAATTTAATGGCAGTGCTTTTTTTAGTTACCTCTAATTGTGTATGTTTTTCCAGCACCTGTCTGACCATAGGCAAAAATGGTTCCATTATAACCTTGTAAGACACTGTCCACTACGTCTCTAAAACTTTCATCAAAAACTTTTTTTTGGCTCGAACTGCAGAAGAGAATACATGTATAAGGATAAGAGCAAATTGATTTAACCCTTAATGCACCAATCCCAACAAAAGTCGTCTGTTTTTCTCGTCAGCAGAAATGTTTAAGAAGCCTCTATGGCAGACCTGTGGACGCTGTTTGCATCTATACTTAATTTGTCAGTAATGCTAGGCAATTATTTGCAGCAGACGACATCAGCAGATGACATTTTAAGCCGCATTTTTTTCTTGGCACTTGAAGGATTAACTCTTTCCTTGCTTGAAAAGGGGTAACTTTTGCCATCTGCTGATATAACCTTTGCAAACGGTTTGGACCCAGAACAGGACTGACAGAATATCAGTCCTAATCCGGATTCAAACTGTTTGACACTCTGATAGTGTTCCTGAAAGAATTTTTTGAAAAAGTAAATTTTGAAAAAAATCAGAAGACAGCAACAAAAGCATGAAAAAATACCTAGCATGCAGAGTTAAAACTGATACATTAAAAATGTAATTTCTCAAAATTCTGAATTACAAAATTCATATCTATTTGATTAAATACAATAAATAGGCCTGCACATGATTTTTGCACTCTTGGAACATTCATGCACAGCTACACAAAGGGGCTACAAGTCTAAATTCTGATCCCAGTCTTCATCCTATATATTTTAATTTAAACATATTTCATTTGATACATATTTTGTATGCTGGTTAACTAATTGTACCAGTTTTTGTGTTATTAAAACGTTTCAATGTTAATCTAAGTTATGACAAAAAATCAATTTTTGAATAAAAATGTTAGAACATACTTCCATTTTCGCCAAAACAATTATTTTTATTGATATGCCAATCAATTTAAGCTATCTTATCCATTTCACCGCGCAGGAGCGCAGTGGCTCAGTGGCAGAGCGCTTGACTCGAGACAGAGGGGCCGCAGGCTTGAGCCTTACCGGCATCACTGCATTGTGGTCCTTGAGCAAGACACATTTATCCTACCTTAGTACAGGTTCAACCCTTGAAGACCCATTCCTGTTTAACTGAAAGATTGTTGATGGAACGTAAAGAATCAAATCAAACAAACAAACAAAATATTTCACCACGATTTCTGCAGCTACATAAAACTAGTATAGACCAATATATGGATCTTTTGAGCCAGTTAACTCTTTGCCTACTAGTGTCGTCTGCTGATAACATTCGCAAACAGTTTGGACTCAGATCAGGACCAAATAAACTTAAATTGGTGCTGATCCAAACTGTTTTGCACTCTGATAGTGCTCATGAAACAATTTTTTGAAAAAAGTTCATTTAAAAAAGTCAGCAGGCGACAACAAAGGAAGATAAATTACCCAGCATGCAAAGAGTTAATTTCACTTACTTGAAATCATACACTTTTTCAAAATTATTAAAGACTTTCTTTGGTTGGTCCCATTTCTCAGCAGTTGGATTTCTAACTGTCACAAAGTTTTCTTTAGTGTCTACATTCACCACTCTGAAATAAATAAATATTAACTGTTTTCCTGCCATTCAAGACAATTTTCGTCTGGTCTCACACCTGCTTATAAACTTTTGTAGGCTATATTGCAAACAAAATAGACCTAATAAATAAGGGAACAGACTGATCTGAGTTCATAGTGTTTGCTGCAATGATAAAATCTGTCTTGACTACATTTGAATATTTGCAACAGACGTAATAAGCAGACGACATTTAGACTACCCTTGGTTGGTATGATTTCTCAGCAGTTGGATTTCTTACTGTCACACAGCTTTCTTTACTGTCTACATTCACTACTGTGTAACACTTAAATAAATAAAATTAGTTGAGTCCCTATGTTTGGGGTCCGTAGAAATGAACTGTGTTACAAGTGAACCATGTTATAATGGGACAACTTTACAAAGTGACTAAGTCTGCAATTACGAATATTTTCCGAAAATTTTATTTTCTGTTTAAATCATTTGTAAAAATAGAATTAAGTTATGCTTTCACAATAACCCATTCACTATAGCTGAAAACTGCGTGGAAAAGTGAATTATCTTTAAAAAAACATGTGATTTTTCTCTTATTGGTAATTATGCCCACGAAGGGGATATTGTTATCGTCGACATCCGTCGGTCTGTCCGTTATGCTATCTCCTCCTAAACCATTGGATGAAATTCAACCAAATTTGGTGTGTGAGTTACTCTCATAAATAGGGGGCGCAACAGCAAATTATTTTTTGCCCCTGCCCCCTGGAGCCCTGGGGAGGGGTCAAAAGGTCAAATATCATTTAATTTCAATTACAAAGTCAATTTCAAAGATTTTTCATACCAAACTTTGCGTGTGTACTCACAAATGAAAGATACAAAACATATCAGACAGGATTTTTATTCTGTTGCCTGGGTCAATGCCCTAGGGGTGGGACTTGGGGTGTTTAAGGGCCAAAATCAAATTCCGTCCTGCTGTCTGTCTGTTATGCTATCTCCTCCTAAGCCATTGGATGAAATTCAACCAAATTTGGTGTGTGAGTTACTCCTATAAATGGGGCATGCAACGGCAATTTTTTTTTTGCCCCGCCCCCTGGGGCCTGGGGAGGGGTCAAAAGGTCAAGTATCATTTAATTTCAATTACAAAGTCAATTTCAAAGATTTTTATACCAAACGTTGTGTATGTTCTCACAAATGAAAGATACAAAACTTATCAGATGGGATTTTCATTCTGTTGCCTGGGTCAGTCTCCAGGGTTGGGACTTTGGGGTGCTGGGGGTGCCCAGGTGATCAAAAAATTATTTTTTTCAAACATGGTCATGTGGCATATTAAATCGACGAGGATGACCAGCAGAACAGAATGCAAGTAAAGTTTTCATCCTAGGGTCAAACTGGTGACCTTGGGGGGAGGTCAAAGGTCAAATATCATTAAATTTCGGTTATCCTGTCAATTTCAAACATTTATACCAAACTTTGTGTGTGTTCTCACTAATGAAAGATACAAATCATATCAAATGAGATCTTTATTCTGTCGCCTGGGTCATGCCCCAGGGGTGGGACTTTGGGGCACTGGGGGTGCCCAGGGGTTCAATTTTTTTTTTCAAACATGGTCATGTGGCATATCAAATCAGCGGGGATGACAAGCACAACAGAATGCAAGTAACATTTTCATCCTAGAGTCAAACTGGTGACCTTGGGGCGAGGTCAAAAGGTCAAATATCATTAACAATTCAATTTCAAAGATTTTTATACCAAACTTTGTGAGTGTTCTCACAAATAAAAGATAGAAAACATATTGAACATTCTGTTGCCAGGGTCATGCCCCGGGGTGGGACTTGGGGGTGCTTTGGGGAGTCAAAAACTTTAGCGTGGGGATTTGCGATGGTGCCCCATCGACTGCGTGCTCTAGTTTTTTTTTTACATCCCTCCAGAAATTCTAGACAGTTAATCTGTTGTTTTGATAGTGATAATTTGTTAAGGTTTACGAAGCTGGTAAAATGTATACATGAATTTAGCTATATTACTGTGTTCGTGAAAATTAGAAACATAATTTCTAAAAAAAGACGATCAAAAGTTACAGACTTTGCAGCTTTATGGAAAATGACCATTTAATGGCCATTTTCCTACACTTAGTAAAATTCCATGCCAATAAAATTGGGATCCACAGTGTAAACTCAAAAAATATACAAAGGATATTTTGTATTCTATAAAAATCCCAATGGTAGGGCTTAATTACAGCCCACTCCGGTACTGCAGTAGATGTGTTTCTGACTGTCCGCTGGAGATATTTTTCTCTTTTCTGTCTGCTTTAGTTTCAGACATTGAAGAAATATTTTATTTTTCAAGTTTATGCTTATCCCAGTCAACAAATTTTCATTCATGTTTGGATATTTTCCTTGGTTGAATCAGTACTATGCAGTGAGGATAAAGTGCCTTTCTCAAAGATACAACCAAGTGCCTCCATTGAAGCTCGAACCCGGGACCTCTTTATCTCGTTGAACCACTTGTTTCCCTTAGAAATTGTTAAATGGACCTCAATCTTCTTTTTCTTGCGATGAATTTCAATTCAAGCAATTTAGTAAATTTTCAAAATTGACCCTTTTCAGATTTTCCATAAAGCTACATACAATAAGTCAGGATGGTCCATTGTATATACAGAGGTGTCAAAGGTAAAAAAATCATAAAATATTGTAATTTTTTCGCTGAAAATCAATTTTGTTCAAGCAAATAGTGCAGACCCTGATAAAAAGGCCGCATCAATTCATCTGGGTCTACACTGTTTGCCAAAGTACCCATAAAGGGGTTCCAGCCTCCAGTTTGACACAGTTAAGTCAGGATGGTCCATTCAAATGATAGAGCAGTCAGAACTTCAATCGCTGCATATCAATGTGGTACATGTACCACTTTAGAATCAGTTTTGTCAGATTAAATTTCTAAAGCAGTCTATATATTGGGGGGTCACATATTGCATTTATTTCCCCAAAGATCGATCTTGAAATGCTGCATAGTATCCATTTAGGGATTTTCAGTCTTAAAATGGTTTAAAAAAAAGTGGAACAAAAGAAAATCGACATCTTTATACAGATTCCTGGTGATCTGCCAGTAAAAGAAAAAGGGCAAAGATCAGGAATTGATACAATCAAGCACCACACCAGACTCAGGATACCAATATGGGAACGTGACTTCACAATTAGACATTACAAACGAGAGCCAAGAGGTCATCCCATTCCCAGCAGGTGACCACAAGGCATCAACAATCAGACATGCATGAAAGCATAACAAAAACAAGACAGATATAACTTTTAAAAAAACTCACCTTTCACAGCCATTCTCGATTTCTCTTCTGTTTAACTCCCTACATCTGACAATCACTCTCAATAATTCTGTTCCATCTGGGTTTGATGTGGTTGACTGCAAAACATGAAAATTTGACAACAAAACAGTGTTACTTTTTGTGATCACAGATTTTTTTCTAAAAAAGAATCTTTCAAAAATACCATATCAATGTCAAACAGTTTGGATTCCGAAAAGGCCAACGATTTGTTGGGTCTTAACAGACTGTTTGCAAAGGTGGACAGTTAGGCCAGATTTTTTTTTATTAGTTGATTTACGGGAATTTTTTTTCAGATTTAGGGTCGGGGGACGAAAAAAAAATAAAAAAGCTCTGAAAATGACCAGTTGACTGGTCATTTTCAGAGCTTTTTTTTTCTTTTTTATTAATATATCCTGAAAAACAGTAAAACTAGTATGGAAAACCAACAGTCTGGATCTAATCTTTAAATATTTTATCATTTTCCTAAAAATCTGGACAGCCCTGAGTACAATCACTTTTAACAGTGTCACTCTCAAAAATACACAGACAGAACCTCAAAAAAAATATCATTTTTTTAAACAAACAAATAATATTTAGAGTCGGCCGATAAAATAAAAAAAAAAAATTAGAAAATGAATTTTATTTTTTTCCTACTTTCCGGAAAATTACAGTAGGAGGGTTCGTAAATCAACTAATAAAAAAATTCTGGCCTTATCTCTTTCAAAAAGTATATATCACTGAAGATCCTATGAAAACCAATTCCAAAATTAAGGTAATTGGATCAAATATGAATGGTCCGGTGCAGAAAGGTCTGGTCCATTCTCAAATAATGGTCCATGATAATGGTAGAAAAAAATTAAACCTACCTTTGTGGTGGAATCTGCCATCTCCAATCTTTTTAATATCTACTTAACATTTCTTATACAGGAATGTTGACCTAGTTTTCTATTTATAGCTGGAAATACCAATTTATTGACTATAAAAAGCAATGACTACTGTATACCTGTTCAATTATGCTCTATTGTTAGAAACATTATTGATTTGTTTAACCCTAAATGTGCCAATATTTACTTTTCAGACTTCAATTCTAAACCACTGACTCCCTCAGACTTGAGGGATCTTTCTTGAGCATATACTATTATGACAATGTTGTTAATGTAAACTCAACTCCAAGAAACCCATCAAGCAGATCCTTATCAGATATTCTATAACAGCTTTTCCCAGAGAACCTAGACCCTTATCAAGTTGAGCACACAAACAAGAATAAAAGTAGAAAGAAGTCTCTTTATAGATTTAAAACATTTATTTAAGATTCGCATACCGTCTGAGTTGAACCTGCAAGGTGCAAGTTAGAAAATGCGAGAGAAAGGTAGCCCTCTTTATAGCAATCACTGCACATAAGAGTTGAAATACTTTTTGTTTGCACCATTTCATAGCAATGTACCGGGCCAAACAGGTTTCTTTGCTTTGAGTCGAATGTCATCTGCTGACAAACTTTTAAAACCATTTGAATCCAAATAAGGCCAAATTTTAATTTAACAAGAAAAAGCATAACATGTTATTACATGTTATATAAAGGCGTTGCTACATGTTATTTAAATTTATTAGTTATTTCTTCGTGCTGTTTTGATACAAACTCAGAAATGTTCCTCATGATACACCTCTACCAAATTGCTCAATTGACAACAAATGGCTATTATATATTCAAACAACTCTCTGAATCTGTGGCCCAAATAATGTCACAGAAAATGTTCCTCAAAACTCCCTAGATACCAAAATTGCACAAACCGATATGGACAGTTGAACGGGATAGCCAGCCACCAGTACTAAAACTAAATAAAACTTCAAACAACAACTTATTCTGAATCACTGACCCATAATAAAAATAATTTCACACAAACGTTCCCAAAAATGTTGTTCTTAGCTCCATGGAAAAAATTGCCCCATCCAATGAATCTTATGAATGCTATATATTTACCTTACTCGTCAAAATAACCCAGTTGTCACAGTGGTGTTTGATCTGTAGCAAGGGTTTATAAAAAAAAAAAGACAGGCTTTACCTAACCCTAGTGACTCTCGGTCCGGAGCTTTGTCCGTTGGTCCTGGTGTGGTTAATCACTGAAGAGTTCGTGATGTATTCTATGGAATAGCTCTAAATTGTTTATGCTCTACTGAAAATATATCCGCTGAATCTCCTATACTCAAATAATGATTATTTCAAAGATATGTTCCTCATAGTGCCCTCTACCAAAATTGCACCAACAGTTATGTGCAGTTAACATAGCACCGCCCTTATTCACCAGCTACATAAAGTTCAAATATATAATTATATAATGGAAATTGCGCCTGATTCGCTAGTGCCTGTTCAAAGCTCGGTGCCAGATGGATAATCTCGAAACCATCAAATCCGTTTTAAGAAAGAAAAGGTACGTCATGCGCAATCCAAGCTTCTGTACCTACAAATGAGCATACTCAAAGTAGATTGTGCATTTGCACAGGAAAGAGAATGCTAACGACAGGATAATATGTACATGTAAGCAATACACAACCTTTGAATAACATCGCCTGTGAAAATATACTGACGGGCTTTAAAAACGCTACACTAGGATAGCAGCGTTAATGAATGCAAAGCAAACAATTTGATTGCATATTAAAGAGTATGCATTTGTGAATAACACATGAAAACTTGTCCACTTCAAATTAATTAAAAGCATTGAAAATGTAAAATATTTAAGATAGGGGTCAACTGTTTCATTTGACAAAATTTTATAAGTGAAAGATCTCCTGCTAGAAACCCGAGAAGCATCAAATGTGTGCCGTGAACTTTGTTAGTCATCGAGAAAATGCATTCATTTTGATTGGCAGGTTTGTGATATGGCATGTTTGCTTTTTTTAAGTTAATCTGTATGTACCCGTTCATTCGATGACTTAAAAATCTCTATAACATCGTCGAGTTTAGCCATACGATTAGAATTTAAGAGTTGGCTGAAGAAGCCACCTCATGATGACATCATCGAAGCATAGGACGTTTACATTCAACTGTCTTTTGAGATATTTAACTGGAAGTTAGAGTAGCGTTTTTAAAGCCCGTCAGTATATTTATATTATTGTGAAAGTAAGTAAGTTAGATTTTAATTATCGTGGCAAATGCATATTCAATATTGTAAATCAATTTATGATAAGAGAGTTGCATCTGGCCCATCTATTTGTCACCAGATACATCCATTATCAGCGATTTCTACAACTGGTAAAAAAGGGAAAAAACGTGCTTAAATTAAAAAAACTTCCGAAATGTACACCAATAGTAGGTAAGACAGATTGAAAAAGATAATTTGAATGAAAAAAAAAGTATGTGACAACGACGGGTCTCGAACCAGCAAAATCCGAATTAAGAGACAGCGATTCTACCAACTGCGCCAGACTGGATGTTACAAATTTTGCGCTTAAGTATGTAGGATATATTTATTTGACCGATTATGTATCGTACATGACCGATGACAACGTAAAATGTCCCTATCGGAATATAATGCCCTGAATTGTTTGATTCCGATTTAAATAGTGCAAACCTTTTGTATATGAGAGATACATTCATTACGATGATAAATCACTAATTAGAAGCTACTTTAGACCACTTTAAAAGCCAAGCCCAGTTTAAAATGGAACCGCCGAATGTGGGTCATCGGTCTAGGTCATTGGTGCCGAAAAAAACAGTATTAAGACAGAATACGGAAAGAATGCGCTCAAAACAACTCGCCTCTGCAAAAAGCGGCATTATCCTGTTGTTTGGATCGCGATCCAAATAAATATTGACCACTTTATACTTTCATTTCGACATTGCCACAAACAACACATTTTAGGAACTACTTTTTGTGTCGGAACTATTTTATAATCAAGTAAATAGGTTAAACACAATGAATGATTCAGTTTATTCCGTAAATATTATGCTTTTCTATCGGATTTTCTTACATTTCACTTACGAGGCGATCCAAACAACAGGAGTATATATATATACAGACTCTGTCAAAGATGCAGCCATATAAAGATAGGCAATGAGATATTTTTCAAAAGCGATCCAAACAACAGGAGTATATAGATAGAGAGACTAAGAGAGAGAAACACTCTAGATAGCTGTTCAGTAACATGAACCATTGCCTCGCAAGGGGAAGTTTCCCCGGGAAAAGGGTTTTCTTTGGGGGATTATTTAGAGAAAATGGGGCTTGGCATCTTTTGGGGTTAGTTTCTTATAAAGTTTTATTTATTAAACAAATATAAGGCTTCTGTGAAGAAGCGATCCAAACAACAGGAGTATTAAGGCGACGAATGGGGCTTGGCATCTTTTGGGGTTGGTGTCTTAAAAGTTTACTTATTCAATGAACAAAGGCTTTTATGAAGACCCGATCCAAATAACAGGAGTACGAAAGGCGACGAAATTACAACGAAAGTTGACTTTGTTTAACCTACGGACATAACTGATCATAACTGAAAAAATAGCAATTCTAACTTTTGCATCAGACTTTTTATACCTCTCACTGAGGAGGCGATCCAAATAACAGGAGTATATATATACAGACTTTGTCAAAGATACAACCATTTTAAGACTAAGCAAAGTTGCGATCCAAACAACAGGAGTATATATAGACGGAAACACCCTAGAACAGAAACTTAAAACATTGCCTCGCAAGGGGAAGTTTCCCCGGGAAAAGGGTTTCTTTGGGGGATAATTCAGAGAAAATGGGGCTTGGCATCTTTTGGGGTTAGTTTCTTTAAAAGTTTTATTTATTAAACAAATATAAGGCTTCAGTGAAGAAGCGATCCAAACAACAGGAGTATTAAGGCGACGAATATGATAAACTTTCTCTAATTTCAAACAAATTTAGCCGATTATGAAATGGCGGTAGTGCCACTATTTGAGTTTAAAAGTCCCATTTCTTTCTATCGTTACTCTGGCTCGCTCATACTTGAGCATTACGCCAATTAACATATAAAACCATGATAAATATTTACGGAATAAACATCATACCAGACCTTCAAGGATCGATCCAAACAGGCGACGAATATTGTAAACTTTCCCTTAATTTTAAACAAAAATTCAGCCGATTATGGAATGGCGGTAGATCTTGTGCCGCTGTTTCGTTTCAATATATCCAAGTTTAAAAGTCAAGTATAACTGGATTTAGTCCGTTAACATATAAAGCTATGATAAATATTTACGGAATAAACATCATACCAGACCTTCTGGACATGCATTTGATGGAAAATTACAGATACACATTTGTTAGTTGACCCAATTCGTCGCCTTAATACTCCTGTTGTTTGGATCGGCCTTGAAACGATCATAATTTTAAGACACTGACTCCAAACAACTATATGAGCTAATCTTTCTGCAACATATCCATCAAAGAGAGCATTTCATGAGGGAAACTTCCCCCGATAGGCAGAATTTGTTGAATGCTCGATCTCGTGTGTAGTGTAGTCAATTTCAGATCGCCCGCCAGCATATGCAAATTTTATGTTACTACACATATTGATATTATTGCGCAAAAAAGTAGTTCCGGTCAATCTGTGTTTACGTCTGAGACAGCATCCAAAATTTAGTCTAATATTTATTTGGATCGCGATCCAAACAACAGGATAATGCCCAAAAAGCAATTAAAATCTACAGTGTTCTAATCTAATACGACTTCTCATTTACTAAAATAAAACAATATCACGAATGTAGCCTAGAAACCCTCACTTTCTATTGTCTTGCGCAGGCGCGATACTAAAGAATCGTCAGTATTTGATGAAATGCTTCCGGTCGATGACAATGCCTCACTTTCGCATTGACCGAACATCCCATTATTTGAAGGGGATTTAGGATATCCTTACGTTACTTCACAATTGTTTTAAGAACTTTGAAGGTTGTCAAAAAGCATTAATTCACTGAAAAAGAACAAAGTTAATTAACTTCTTATCTTTTATTAACCTTAGAACGAAAACCTTTTTCAAATAGCCTCCATAGATATAACAAACCAACGCTCAACACCCACTTGGAACATACCAATTGAATTTTGAATACAAATATAGGCATTATGAATATCAATACTTAGAAGTATACAATTGAATATATACTTATTGAATAATTAACGCCTAGAAAAGCTTGTGATGTTCTACACTCCTGCTGAGTTTTATCAGAATATAGTTTCAATCAGTGGAAAACAGTGCGGTTCCTGATCAGATAGCTACAACAGAAGCCACCTGATTTTTTATTTTAAAAAAAAAGATAAATCTGGGTCAATAGGACAAGCATTTAGGGTAATGGGTAATAAATGATGTTTGATTTCTGTCTCTGAAGTTGCCACATTCTTCAATATTGGTTATATATAGATATCCATAAAACAACAAAACAAAATTAAAGAATCAAACCGCTGCTAAAATGTTTCTATTGGGTGAACTAGCTCTGCTTTCAGTAACACATGAAGAAAGTATTTCAGGTATATTGAAGCAAGCTCATTTTTCGCAGCTACAGGAAACATTATGTTAAAATGCGTGTCTTTGAATTATTTAAGCGTCTTCAAATAATTTGCATTTTTAAATATAAAGCTGTGGTCAATAAAGTGTACAAACTGTCTGGAAGTCAGTCACAATGTATAGCTATTCAATAATCAATATTTTTACTGTGATGAACCTATGTTTACTATCCTCACTGGTGCCCAACTCCGTCACAACGATTTTCTGATTTTCGCTGATCCGTCACGATTTTCACTTACAACTGTGACAAAACTTTTAAGACAACGTCACGGACTTTAAGCGAAAATATGCCAGGACACGCATAAGGTCGAAATAATTATGGTAAATCATTTCTTTTTATTCCTTATTATCATATGACGTTGCGTCTGGGAGTGAAATAACGCCATGCAATAAAATCTGTAAACCACTAGTGGTTTATCGATTTACGGGAAACGTTATGACGTCCATAACAACGTTGCGTACATAATGACAATATTATAACGTTTTACCGTCAGCAATGAAACTTCAAAGATATCTTAATGTCATATGATAAATAGAATCTAACATTCGTGCTCTTGTATTATTGAATTTATTAAACTCGTTGCGAAAAAGAATTAAAATGCTCGGCAAGCCTCGCATTTTATCTCTTTTCCCCCACTCGTTTAATAAATTCAATAAAACATGAGCACTCATGTAAGATCCTCTATTTGTCGATATCGTTTTAAAAGTGATAACGGACAGCACACCAATAATATCCATAGCTATTTACTCAGCAATTACAATACCATTGTGTTTATTGGCAATAAGGTTTCCTATGCGTTTTCATAAGTAGGATTAGTAAAATAAGAATAATTTAACCTGGAAGCATGATTCTATAGATTCATAAAATAGTTATATTTAATATCTTGTGCATATCTGTTGTATAATCGCATAAGACAACAAAACAAAAAAAAATATAATGTCACAGTTTGGTTGATGCAATGTCACGGTTTTGAAAACAATTCAACTGGAACTGTCACGTTTTATTTAAGACATTTTTAAAAACTGCCTGATATTGGTTTTCCTTGTAATCTTATCAAAACAACATTAAAATGAACACTGTTTGGTCCACCTTTAAACTGACTGCTTGACTGGTGCTTTGTAGAAGGCAAACAGAAGCAACTGAGTATATCTAGGAAGCGTCACAATCACTAAAGGCAGACCAACTCAGTGGATCATGAGAAAGAGATGTAGGACACAGACAGCCAAAATACAATTAAACTAAAGCAACCAGCTATCACTTGCTATATAATCACTAAAATTGACCCACACCAAGAACTACACTACAAAACAAGTCACAAACACAAACCCGTCAAATGAGAGCAATATCATACAATGGATAAACAATAACTGAATAACCACCTTAAAACTAACAGCAGCTAAGACAATTGGGAGAGGGCGGCTATTGTACTATCCAAATCTTCACAAACAAATCGTTCATCTGGTATGGATGCTTCCTAGCTTTTGCAATGCATCATTTAAAAAAATCAAAATATCATACTGATACAATGTATAAAAAATAAAATAAAAGGACACACAATTCACTGACAATTTGAGATAAGGAAAACCAATAGCTAAGCCAGAATGGGCCCAGCTAAAGACAGCCTTCAGGTACCAACCCATCCATGAAAGGTTTGAGTTGAAGTTGTTATTGTGCTTGAATACTGACCAATCATACAATTCAAGATGAATTATATGAATTAATGACAAATATATTCTTAGAAAAGGGTTTTCAAATTTTCAAATCATGAGATTCACATGCTGAACAGCCACTGCTATAGGTATAGCGAACGTTTTGCATGGAGGTAGATGAAGTTTCAGACTAATACTTAATTATGTTCACCTCTATGCACGTTTCTTTTGATGACGTCATTTTTGTTGTGGCCCAGAAACCACATGATAATTAAAATTCCAAAAATAACAAGAAAATATCATCAACGGCATATGACCTGCCTTGTTTGATGCATTAGTTTATGCTAATTAGGATGTTACTTTTGTTATTTCATGCGAAACAGCTTTTTATGCAATAATATTTATTTACTCATAATATTGAGTTATTGAACTCAAAACTATGAGTTAACAAGCAATATAAAGCTTATGTAGTGAAAAAATGCATTTACTTGGCATTTTACCCGTCTCAACAAAGCTGTGACATTGTCTTAAACAGACCGTGACACCAAAACTCTGATCGCTGTCCAAACCGTGACAATTCTGTGCAAATACAGTGATCATGATTGTGTTGCTATTTTCAGTTAGAAACGATAAACAACTTAGAAACTCGAAGTGGCAAATACATATGGCAGTTTTCAAATAATTAAAGCACATGTTTGACCTTTATAAATCATAAAACCGTTAAATAAATAACTTACGTCTTTTCTCTGTCTTTCCGTTTTCCGAATTGTTTCGCGACGACCTATCAGCGAAAATCCGAAAATCGTTGTGACGGAGTTGGGCACCAGTGATCCTAGTTGTCAGTCAGCGCTGAACAAACTCACATGATTGATTCTGATTGGATTTATCAAAAAAGAAAGCAACACCTTCATGTGTGTACATATCCAACGTGTCAGCTAGATTTTGGTGTCAAATATCATGTAAACAAAGACATCCTAAAATAAAACTTACACACGCTGCCCCAGTCATTTATATTCCATGTAACAAATAAAATTGTTCATATTCCTCTATGTCTTGCGATCTTCAAAATTTTGACTTTTAAATTTTGAAATTAAATAAAAGATGGTTCTTCATGTGAAGATGATTCATATGAAATATCTAGCCTTATTCTAAATGATGTATGAAACTCAATAAAGAAGAGTGCAAAAGCCATCATTGTGAGATCAAAGTGGTACTTTCAAAAAGACAAGCGGTACTTTCAAGTCATATGATCTCCAGACAAAATGATAAAACTCACTATCTATTTCTACTCATAGCATCTACATTTAATACGCACTTGATGATGAGCATTTTTTCATGAGCCATACTAGACTAGCCACTAGCCTGATATCATATTTTTTCAATAAATGATAATTTTATTTTAAATTAAAAATATCTTTACTCTCCTTCTTTCCTCTATGATAGCAATATATGTGACTAGGTGAAGATATCAAAGATGTAAAAGAGAAGAGATGAGACCAGCTGTATGAGATCAAATAATACTGTATGAAAAGTAAAGTAAAATTGACAAAAACATCTAGACTAGGAGTTAACTATATAGACGTGCCGTGCAAGCCTTTCAGTCATGCACGGATGCAGAGGGATCAGGGACTGAGGATCCGGACCCCGATGGGAAATCACAAAGCTCTAGGTTTCTTTAGGAATACTGGAATCTCCCCCACCCCCAGAAATTACAAAGTTACTCATCCAGCGTTCACTGTCGGGCCATTGATCAACAGCCCGTCTGTGTATCTTAGGAATACTCGTACGGGCCCCTCTCCCCTCTGTTAATGAAGTCGATGACTAAAAAGCATTGTCAGAACTTTCGACGAAACCTTCTGGATTCATGAATGTCAGTTATGTTTCTTGTCCAAATGTGTGTCGTTATGTACTCTCGACATGAGAACTTCGAACTTTCTGTAGTACAAGTAAATTGTAAAATATACCCAGCATCAAAAGAAGAAAACGCACACAGAGAAGTTTGTACATTTTTTTTTCAAAATATAGCAAGTGTTAAAACAATTTTGCTTATACATGGTGTCGTTCTTGCGACATACATGTTCCACTGCCTACTATAGGACCTAGACGCAAGACATGCGCAGTCTGTAGGTTCGGATTCAGGATTTCTGGAAAGGGGGTTCACATATAATTGTGTGGGCGTTCGCTTTGCTGATTTTATCTCATCTTTTTAAATACCCCATGAAAATGAAATATTTTTGTCTCACTGAGCCCAAATTATTTCATTTTCATAGGATATTTAAAAGCGGGTGGTAGATAGGGGGTTCGAGCGAACCTTCTGGATCCGCCACTGGTCTGATCAGCGCCTTTGCTTTTGCGATCTTGAACGTATGGTATCCATTTATTCTACATAAACGTGTTCAAACCAGTCCCCGAGATTATAAAACATTTTTATTGCTCAACTCAACTGAGCATGATATTTATCCTGGTTATAAATGGTAAAATGCCAACAAATTTAATTGGTAAAATGCCCATTTGTTGGCATTTAAACATTCATTAGCAGGACAAATACACCATTATTGGCGTTTCAAAGCAAACTTCTTTTTTGTATTTTCGTCTTTCTGAGCAACTGATGAGATGAGCATGGAAAATGATTTATAACCAGATGGTTGGTATTTGTTAATCGAACCGAACAGTTTTTTTGTTATGCTAAAATTCAATGATAAATTAAGCAATGCGAGTCACATCTTTAATTTCAAAGTAACGAAATGGGTCGTATTTTAGGATTAAGATCAGACTTTGATCTCACACGGTCACCGACTATTGGGGTATCCTTTTTGAATGACTTTTCGTTTTGGATACATACTGGAGAGAAACCTTATGAAACGTACGTGGGATTACGCGAAAGTAAATACAATGAACTTTTTTTCTTCTTTTTTGTGTATATGACTGTTTTCCTTATTTCCTATCCAAAATGTGTTACAGGTAGATGTACTTAACTTTTGTCCTGTTGAGGTTGTAAACACTGTAGATCCAGCTCAGCTGGATTCTAACGAAGCAATCTGATAAGGGCCCTCACTATTTCAGTTCCGAATGAAAATACATGCCTACAACTAGAAAGCTGCAGGTGAACAGGATATACATTGGATACAAGGGTAAAAGTTCAAAATTCCAAAATCCTGAACTATTAAAAGCTGCTTAATTCAGCATGTTGAGGCTGACTTTCTATGGAAAGTCAGACTCAAAATCCTGAATTCAGGAATAATCCTGAAAACTTTCACCCCTGTGGATAGGAGTGTAGTTAGATAAAGCAAGTTAAAGAAGCGTGTCGTCTCATCAGTATCTGCACTGTTTTCTAATGTCGCACCCATCTGGACTGTTGGGCTTAAATGGGCTAAACAGGAGGGTGAGGGGGGGGGGGGGGACGCGTAAGATTTTTAACTGCTCCGTGTTGTCTCACGACTGATTCCTCCCATTTCCTATGAGAACTTTATAATAATTATGCGCTTCAATAATGTTTCCAATAAGAATATTAAAATCCGAATACCGCCACTTGTACATGTATCTAGTGCTAAACAAAGTCATATTCTAAAATGTACACCTATCCAGACTGATAACCTCAGGTACAAGAATAATATACCACTCATTGGTTCACTTCAAAGAAGCTCTAACTTTGAGCACTTTATGTCTAATGTTTACTCCACAGGTAGAAATTGTTCGCGCGCGCTGATAGAATCTGGAGCTGCGCGTCTTTCAGATCCATCTGAATTTCGCATGTCCAAATCATTAAAACCATGTATCTGTGGCGAATTCTCGTCCGATCAGCCATTACTATCTGTAAACTGATCATGCAGTTTATACAAATGTATGTAAACGACCGACTGCGATGATTTTGACTTTGGACTGTGCAGTTCTAAAACAGGCTTTCTTGCGATGCGGGTCGGAAAAGATTATCTGTTTATTTAAAGGTTAAACAAAAAGATCAGAGTTGATGGCTTTGCTGATTACTTCCGGATTCCGATTCTAATAATATAAAACAATTGTCCATTTTTACTTTGCAGCCACCACCATGGGCGAGCTTAGCTAAAATTCAATGTGCGCAATGTGCGGGTTAGTTGCAAAACAGAAAATTTCACCAAATCTGCTCAATTTTGGTCTCAAAATATTCCGCTCGTTACAACTAAGAAAACGAATACCCACACTAAAAACAAAAAAGCTATTGGAGTTTAAAGTTGCCAAACTATGCCTCATTTCACCCTTGTTGCATCGTCGTCGCGCCTGGCTATTTGAACAGAGAAGCGGGAAACCAGGCCATGGTATAGTGCCAGTCAATATAAAAATATTATTGCCTGTAGACGGATGGCTGAGAATGGGTTTGCTCCCCCCCCCCCCTAGGGAATTTTGCAGACATATCCTATCTTGTAGAGAATTTTAAGCCGAGTCTTTTAAGAGATGTTTGCACTCTGTGCTCCGGGGCGTTAGTCTGTAAGAGCCTGTAACATACGTTACTTAATCAAACTAAGAAAAAGTAAATTGAAAGTTTGGGCCACAAATTAAAGACATTAAAATATTAATAATTAAAAATCATTCATATAGTCTGCATACTCGATATCTTAACTACATATGACAGCCATTTGAACAAAATTGCGGCTTCCTAAGGTGTCATATGCGTTACATAAATCAGATAACCCATTAAAATTTGCAAGTGTGGCTAACATCATTTACATTCACAATCTCTCTGTGTGTTTTGCAAAATGTTTTTAACCATGTCTGACTAGCTTATGCAATTGGCTAACAGAAAAATTAAAGTTTGTTTCCCTAGCTTAAATATTTTTTCTGGAATAAGCAATTAAACAACCCTACCCCTACCCAGTTTTAAGGTGAAATGTTTGGTATTAAAACTAAAGTAAAAATTATTAAAAAATATTTGCAGTTGATGAATGTGTTTCATTGTTTGGGATTTGTTTGCTTATATGAAAAGACTCATAAATCTGCAAGTTTGTTGCAAAATTTTTGATATCAGAGGCTGTAACATATGTTACCTGATGTAATAAATGGGCAAGCTCATTGTCTTTACGTAAGATATGCCTAAAAATGTTTTAATCTCCTCGAGGGAATTTTGCAGACATATTCCTTCTTATAGTACAACTCAAGTTGCATCGAATAAGGGTTGTTTGCACTCTCTATGTTGGGGCGTTAGTCTGAAACAGCGTGTTACATGCGTTACTATATCAAATAAAGGAAATATAGTTTGAAAGTTTTAGCTAAAATTGTGAAAAACTTGCAGCTGTTGGATATCTTACATTGTTTAGGGATTTTAAACTGGCTCCTATGATAAAGACTTATAGATCTGCTAGTTGTCATCAAGTTTTAAAGATCAGAGAGCGTTACATATGTTAGCGTGATAAGTAAAATCATCAAACAGTATTTTGACATCAAGCTGAGTAAGGGCCTGCTCCATCCTAATCCCCTTTGGAATTCTGCAGACAAATTACATCTTATGTAACCATTCAAGGTGCATTTAATAAGAAATGTTTGCACTCTGTAAGTCGGGGCGTTAGCCTGTAACAGCTTGTTACATATGTTACTATATCAATTTGAGAATAAGAAATTTGAATGTTTGAGCTACCAAAAGAAGACATTAAAATTATCTTATAAAATTGACATTCTTATAGTCTTTATACTGGATGTCTTTACTACATATGGAAGCTGTTTAACATTAATACGGCTAACTGTGGTGTTATGTGCGTTACATGAACCTAATTATAATTTAAAAGCTATAATTGTGGCTATCGTCATTTAGTTAAACAACTTCTATGACTTGGTCTCAAACTGTTTTATTAGATTTTACAAACATATACTCAATGATGAATAGGAAAAAACAAGTTTGCTTTTCTGTCTTAAATATATTGTCTTATAGGAGCTAATACACAGCCCTACTCCCAGTTTTACAGAGAAGCGAATTTTGTTATTACCATTTAAGTAAAACACATGAAAGCGATTACAGCGTGTGGATATTTTTCATTTTCTTAGTCTGTCTTGCTCGTATATCTGCAAGATGTCATTAAGTTTAAGACCAGGACACTTAATGTGCACTTATAAGTGTTTGGTGCCAAAACACTAGAAATTATATTCATTTCTGATAATCAAGCCCATGGACTGTTTTTACAGATGTTATCAGTGACCTTTTGGACACATTTCCTAATACTGTGCATATAATGCTAAATATAGAGCCATAAATAGAAAAGATAGTTTTACATTTTTACAAGAAAATACAATAAATGAAATGGTCCAAACTATTTCTCATCGATTTAACATTCATGTTAAACATTTGTCGTTGTCTGCTTCTGTGGTAATCATTATTATCACACGCCTCCTTGCAACTAGTAGAATCATCACACAATATTTCTATCATTTACTGTTATTCAATTTTACCACCAGTCCACTCAAAATTGATGAGCCATTATCAACTTTCCAATTTTGCCATTTATGGCTTGGAACATTCGGAAACTGATATGAATTCCTAATAGTAGGCTCTTTGAGTATGTGTTTCAAGTGATACTCTGCAAGTAGGAGAAAGACTAAAGCTTTACAAGAGGGAAAACTATGCCATTAAGAGCAATGAGTACCTGGACTGATGCACCTTGATATTTCTGTGATAAAGAATCATAGCTGGTTAACTTTTATAAATGTAGCCTTCCCATACATGCAACCCACATATTTTCATCTAATAATGTCTCTGCACTTATTATCTTTTCCAAAGCATTCAAAAACTTATTCGAAGTCTTAGTACTTCTGAAGTGCTGAAACCGAGGTAACTCTTTCCCTTCAGATAAACGAACCAGATGTATCACAGCAGATAAAGCAATGAAATGCAGAATGAACAGAGCGCAAATTAGACCTTTTCAATTCATTGATTCACTAAGTTTCTAAGATAAGAGCGCTTATTAAAGGATGTAACATATATAACTCGTCATAATAAATGAGCAAGGGCATTGTCGTGACATCCTTTTTGATTACACAGTCAGAGGCAAGTGTTTTCAATTTCAGTGTTTTCAATGGACCATGAAATGAGCCACCTTATCAACTTGTTTACTCTGTATAAATCTTCCATAGAGCATAATATAGAACTACTGGTTATCCCATTCTACCTATAGTCCACTTTCCTTCTTTTGAATGCAACAGCTAATGATATGGCTGCAAAAACTGAAAAATCATAGGTTTTACATTATTTTAAGACATGCTTCAATGTACTGACATCAAAAACAACCAACTGCAAACATAATTGATGGCAATGTCGAACTTCATAATCTTTCTCTTATACCAGATAACTTTCAAGGTGTAACAGAAATTGTTTCAGACGGTCTGCCAAAACCATCAAGAGTCAACATTGTAACTAAAGAAAACTTATAAAGTTCTTTGAGCGCAACAAAATACTATTGATCTAAGACCTGAGGACTTAAGCACCAAAAGACTTGATAGGTTCCATGGCAAATGATGAAAAAAAGCAGACTATCAAATTTCTGTTTGACCAATGTCAGAAATCTTAAAGTATTCTTAGAGGTACACGGTAGAGACATAGTTTTTGCAAAATCAGAGCAAAGTTATCATTTGACTAGCACGGATGCAGAGGCAGCTGCAGTTAGATTGCTCTTGCCACTTCACAGGAAGAGATATATACCAGAGTCATACTCCATTGTATGCATATATGTGAAATGGCATTAAACCCATATTTAATCAGGTGTTTGATCCCATGACACCGACATGCTGGTTATCTTTTTGAAGAATGCTAAGGATTCAAGTTTGGCTGAGTCAAGTTGTTTGACGCTGGCACTGGCCACACATACAAAGAAAATTAAGTCTTTTGATGGCAAATGAGGAGGATCACACGAAATGCTTATAAGTGATGTTTGTCACAATTACCAATTTTAAAAAGTAATCTTAATTTATGTAACACATATAACACGATAGGAAGCTGTATATTTGTTAAAAAATCTTTTCTTATGTATCAAAAACATTCAGCATGCAAACTACATGAATAATCTAAATAAATAGATAGTTTTATGTCTTCTTTCTGTTTCTCAGACTTTCAATTCATTTATTCTTAAAATGATATGGTAACATATGTATCATACCATTACATGCTTAACCCCTAGTTAATAGAGTGCAAACATCTCTTATTTGATGCAGCTTGAATTGTTCTTTAAGGTAGGATATGTCTGCACAATTCCCAAAGGGGTGGAGAGAAACAGGATTGTACTCAGTTTGCAGTCCTAAGACAATGCCATGATTCTACTGGTTGTGATGAAATGGGTGATTATTTTGCCATAGAAGCAGACACAATGATAGACATTGTGAAGGTGACTTGAATAAAGATTGTTTTTGAATAATTTTATTTAATAGGAATATTTATTAAATTGTGTCATTTAAATGAGAAGTATTATTTTCTATCTATATGTCTATATATTTTAATATTATAGGCATTAGGAAATATGTGATTAAAAAGGTTATATATAACATAGGTAACACAATTCCATGGGCTTGTTATCAGCAATGACTGTAATTACTAAGACTAAGGCACCAGAGACTAGAGATTAATAGGAAAACATGTGAAAAATGGTATTTTTCTGAAATATCATCTCTTACTTCAAAGAAAATTTCCTAGCTCATTCATTATGCCATGTAACATACGTTACATACTTTAATAAGTGCTCTGATCCTGATGTCAAACTTGAAAATGTATGATTCTTTATTGCATTAGCAAGACAGTGCCAAAAATGTAAGATATCCACGAGCGTCAAATATTTTCATATATTTTTCTTCAATAATAGATACCAAAATTGGATACTTAAAATTGGGGGTAGGGTTGTTTAATAGCTCATATAAAACAATGTATTTGAGATAGAAAAACAAACTTTGTTTTTTTTTATTAGTCAAATGAGTATTTTAATAAACTAAGATTAAAAACACTTGTAAAAATGCACAAATCGTCTGTAAAATAAATGATGTTAGTCACGGTTTCAACTTTCAAAGGGAAATTTAATATATGTAACGCATATAACACCATTGAAGGCTGTAATTTTGTTTAAAATGCTGCTTTTATGTAGCTTAGGCATCCAGCTTGCAAACTACATAATAAATTTGAATAATTAGATGGTTTAATGTCTTCTTTCTGTAGATCAAACTTTCATTTTAATTTTTTCCTTAGTTTGTTACAGTAACATATGTAACAGGCTGTCAGAGACTAACACCCCGGAGCACAGAGTGCAAACATCTCTTAAAAGATGCGGCTTGAAATTTTCTTCAAGATAGGATATATCTGCAAAATTCCCTAGGGGGGGGGGGGAGCAGGACCTTTTTTAGCTCGAAGTCTACTGGGCAATAGTTCAGTGACTCATTAGATAGCAAAAAAGGAGAATTACTCCGTATATAGACGGTTGGGTAGGACGTCATGGTTTTGTTAAAGTAACGTCATCATGTAAAATTGTATCTTAGCGTAAATAAAGAAATGAATTGATAAATAAATTAATTAATTAAAACAGTGATGAGCAAGAAAAAAAAACATTATTCGTGTGAGAGAAGGATAGAGAAATCCGTCCCTCGGGTTCACCGTTTGTCATCAGTGTCCCTCGGGTTCACCGTTTGTCATCAGTCGGCAAATCTCGTAATGCCAAACGGCGATTCCCGGGACGGATTTTTTTACCCTACCCTCACACTCATGATATATTTTTATAATACATGTATGCGGTCGGGCGGGTGGGTGGGCGATTTTCTATGGTATGACTCACCTAAATATTGTTTGAAGATTACCTGACTTTTTATGGCATTTACTCACGGCATTCTCGCGAGACCTGACGATACCTCATCTAGATCTCTCGCATTTCGCCCTTTGCATCATGGGTAACTAGCGATATTTGGCTAGTCCCGTTCAATTCTCGCACTCCGGTAGTGACAGAATTAATTGTTAAAACAGCAAAAAAAATATTTTTTGACAGTTTATCATTTCTCATTTAGTCAATATTTTCTGAATGTAAATCCCCGAGTCATGCAAGCAGTGATTGCATAATATATTTTTAATAAAAATGGCGGTTCAATCCCAGTGTGCACCGAGCGAAATGCGACAGGTTAGTTCGTGCTAGCGGATTTCCTGTGCGACAATGTTACTCACGGTGATTTTCTAGGGGGTCCGGACCACTATTCCTAAGGAAACATTGTGTGATTTTCCGGGAGGTCGGACCCCCAGTCCCCCCTCTGGATCCGCACATGTCAGCTACAATGGCTATAAATGAATATAGAAACATTGGAGCTATACTATGCACAATAAATATAGCAATTGTTTTGTATAGTTGAGCCCATCCACATCAAAGGAAAGCGTCTGAAAATTCTTGGTTTCATTTGCCTAAGATCCTGTTCTCGTCATTGCAATTGAAATTGTTCGATATTGCACAAAGTTAAGCACAAAAAGACGCGAAACATAAGAAACTGCTAAACTTATTGTGCATAGTATATTTAGCTATCCCTTCCAGACAACGATTAACACTGGTCTGACTGCGTAGATGCGCTGACCGATCTGCTTTATTTATCATGCATATAAATGGGAAAAAAATGCCAACAATTGTTGGCATTTTAATATTTATGAGCACGATAAAAAATAGTTTTATAATCTCGGGGCTAGCATGCAAATGGTTTGCTCAAATATACATGACACAGGTGAGTGGTCAATATGTACATACCTTTGTCCTGTTAGTGAGCACAAAAATTCGTGAATGCATGCTTTTTTGCTGCGCTTCATTTTTAACGCGGGAGTTGAAGTATTGTGACGAGACGTTCTGCACACAGAAATTCAAGTATATATGTGAAACAGAAGCGTTCGAAGATGATTCTGTAAGTACATTTAGTTACTTTGCATCAGTAAAAAACCTTACGCAAGCCGGGGCGAACTGTCTAGATAAACAAAGGCTATAGGTTTTCAAAGAAAACTGCTCCGGAACCCTTGGAAAATCACAAAGCTATTCATCCAGCGTTCAATGTTGGGTCACCTTCGGCCCGCCAGCGAAATGCCATTCAATGGCATTTCGCTGGTGGGCCGATGGGTGTCCGCTTTTTTTTACTGGATAGGGTTTCTTTTAGTTATACTGGCACAGATCCCTCCCTCTCACTCTGTAAAAGAAGTTGATGATACAACAAAGTTGCGAAACTTTGCACTTGGAACCCCATTTAAGAAACTTTCTGGATCCGAGTATTAACCCTCAATGCGCCAAGTGCAACAAAAGTCGTCTGCTTTTCTCATCTGCTGAAATGTTTAAGTAGCCTCAATAGCAAACAGTGTGGATCCAGATCAGGAGCAGTCTGTTCTGGGTCCACGCTGTTTGCTTCTATACTTAATTCGTTAGTAATGTTAGGCAATTATTTGCAGCAGACGCCTAATCTTATAGAAAAAAAACCCAAAGCGCACCCTCTCTGTTCATGGGGTAAGGACTTTTATTTCGAGCTATCGTTATTTCGAGTTAAAAGGATATTCTGCAATATTCTACAGTTAATGTCAAGTTTTGTTCTGGATGATTCGCTCTTAGCATTTTTGGCAATGTTTTATGTCTGCTGATCTTTATCAATATTAACTTTGCTGATCTTTATCAATATTAACTTTCAAAAATTCTTTCATTAATACGCACCATCAGTGTCAAACAGCTTGGGTCTAGATCAGGTCCGACACTTTGCCCGACTCGATCTGGGTGCAATCTGTTTGCAAGTATTATCGACATTGGTAGGTACCAGCAGGTTAGGCGTTTAAAAGAGCTACCACAACGTTTGTTTGTTTGGGTTGTGGTTTTACGTCCCAGTAACCGGTAAATAGCCGGCATTTTCTAAATCTAAGTATTCCAAAATTATTATACCCTGGCATGTATGCTGAGGGTATCTAGTTTTCGTCTTTCCGTTCGTATGTTCGTTCATTCGTTCTTCCGTTGATACAGTTTTGGTTAAAGTTTCTCCAGTGGTGTATGTATCAGAAAGCGTTCATATTTGGACCATACTTACCCTGGAGGGTTGACATTCACACCGTTACTTCAGACCTCAGTGTGCCGAATGTAGGACATTTCGGCCACGGACATTTAGGCCACGGACGTTTCGGCCACGGAAAATGCCAATGGATGACGTTTCGGCCATAACCATAAATTGTGGGTTGGGGTGTGTGCATGCATAAATATATGATGCATTTCTTAGGAAATGATTGACTGAATAATCTTTTATCATATGACGTCGCGTCTAGGAGTGAAATAACGCCATGCAATAAAATCTGTAAACCACTAGTGGTTTATCGATTTACGGGAAACGTTATTACGTCCATAACAACGTTGCGTACATAATGACAAAATTATAACGTTTTTAAGCCAGAAATGAGATTTCAAAGTATTTGTCATATGATAAATGGAATCTAACATTCGTGCTCTTGTATTATTGAATTTATTAAACTCGTTGCGAAAAAGAGATAAAATGCTCGGCAAGCCTCGCATTTTATCTCTTTTCCCCAACTCGTTTAATAAATTCAATAAAACATGAGCACTCATGTAAGATCCTCTATATATACTATACATTGTATTTCTCCCAATTTTTATCAGTTATTAAACTGAATGTATTTACAAGCAGAGATGAAAACAGTGTGGGTCCTGATCAGGTAGGGAGCTGGCTGATCTAGATCTGCGGTGTTTTGAAGAAAAAAGATAAACCCAGTTTCAGCACCAATTGTTATGTACAGTAGATTTAAAGATACACGAAATTCTTTTTGAATTGTAAACAAAAATATAATCTAATTCAGGCAATGGGTACTTTATACAGGTTTATATCATTTACTGCTGTATAATATACATCATAATTTATCTGTTTCTATGAAAAATAGCAGACTCCTATTATCATGCATCATTGAAACTACTGTTAGTATTCACATGCATACTTGATTTCAAAAGATTAAGAAATGCATCAAACATTTATGCATGCACACATCTCAAACCCAAAATTTATGGTTATGGTCGAAACGTCCACCTTCGACATTTTCTGTGGCCGAAATGACCGTTGCCGAAATGTCCAGGCCAAAACGTCCTAGGCCGAAATGTCCGTGGCCGAAATGTCCGAGCACCAGGATGGGGCTGGTCAAAATCTAGGGCGCCTATATAAGTGCTATAATGATGGAATACACACATGTACGTGTATTAAAGTAGATAAATACAATGTTCAAAATTGCCCGATAGCTTCATGGCTTATTTCGCCACATGGCCTCTGCATTGCGATGAACAAACATTGCAAATACTTAAACAAGGACCACAACCTACGTCACTGGAAGGGACTACGGATTTGTATTTTTTTCTCTATAATTTAATTCATATAGATCTAAGCCTAGCGTCCTTTTTGCGGAACATTGTTTGCTTACAGAATGTACTATAAAAAATAAAAACACCACCCAACAACCCTTAAAACGAAAATGGAGTGGTCCAATTGATAAAAGTTGGAAATTCCATTCTGCTTAAATGGGTAAACTCTCTGTCCCACTGACTCAGGCAAGTTTTACTTCATTTTTTATCAGTTTCATCCGAGTCATCACTGTTTGCCAAAGTACCCGTTTAGGGGTTTCCAGTATACAAAGGGTTAATGGTATATAACATATCAACCTACTTATAAAGGCTTACATAACACCATAAATACACGCCTGCACTGAATTGAACTGACTTGTCAACATGGCATTCAAATCAAGCAACCGAAGTCGCTTGCTATGACGTAGAATGTGACGTAGGTTGTGAGCGTTTAATATAATTTATCATGCGTTTCCTATTTCAGAGCTCAATAATAGATTCGGATTGTCGGATTTTGGGGGTGGACGATTTTTTAATGTATTCTGTTACACAGTCAAAAATATCATATTTGCTAATCAAAACTATAGCTACGTGTATATTTCAACTAAATGAAGTTGGATGGATGGTCCTGCAACTGACGAAACCAGGATGCCACATATCAAATGGATGCCACTAACTTGACCAGGTTGACTTTTGTTTTTGTGAGCACTTGTCAGGCGCATAGCCAGGCGTAGACAGGGAAGCCTGAACTAGAAACCTTATGTTGGTGCCTGCGAACAACAAAGGTGCAGACCAGCCTGCGCATCCCCACAGTCTGATCTGCGCCTTTGTTATAATACACTATCTGAAAAGTGAAGTATATATTTTGTAAGCTATGATTGGTTATTCCATTATTTTACGTGATCAATTCAGAGTACATTTATATATGGTCACTTTGCAAACCGTTTGGATCCAGATCAGGGCGGACAATTTGCATAGATCATCAGCAGACAACAGCCTATAGAAATATCTTATCAAAATAAACACTGTCATTCTTTAGCTAACCTTAGCCAAACACTGTAGACCTGGATGATATTGCTCATATATAATTATAGTTATTCATTTTTCAGGCCCTGATTGAATGCCCTTGAAGCTACAAGCCCACGTTGATTCAAGAATCTGGAGTCTGCAGTCTACAGTAAGTTTTTTTTTTCTATCGTCTATATGGTACAGCGAAGTACTATTTGCGTTTAAACTTGGTCTGCAGCGGGTGTATTTTTTTCAAAATGTGAGAAAGATGCACTTCTTCCCTATGTTTAGGAATGGGGTAAAATGGCACAAATGTCACATCCCATCAAACACGATTCGCTGCCCCGCGTTCCCTTATGTGCACATATTCGGTTTGCTCAGAATTCCTTTTTTGTGTTGCGGACCAAGTCTAGTGCATCAATGGCACTAACCAAAAAAAACCCCAAAAAACCCCCCAAAACAACAACAACAACAAAACAAAACAACCCCCCCCCCCAAAAAAAAAAAACAAAAAAAAACAAAAAAAACAAAAAAAACAACAACAACAAAAACAAAACAAAAAAACAACAAAAGAAAACAGCAACAAACAAATAACAAAAACAGACAAGACACAACAAACTAATGTGGCCCTAGCCACTGCAAGAGCTTATAAAATTTATGTTACAAATGTGTCTGTATTCTTATTATTCTTATTTATAGTGAGCAGCATTTGGGGTAAGATGGTACTAAAGCCATATTCAGGTTGTCGTGGCTTTGCGTTGATTCGGTTATTTTTCGCGGTGGTTTTGCTTGCTCTGCTCTTTTCTATGGCATATGTGTTTAATGGTTGTTCTCCGAAAACTTAAAAATACAGAATGTAGTTTGCGAACTACTTTCTGACATACAAAATGGGTTATATATGCGTTGGATATGTTACTTAAAAACAACATAAAACTGGGTTTCACATACCCACTATGTAACATATAAAACCAAAAATAAAAGTACATGAAAAGGGTTTCACATACCCACCTGGTAACATATAAAACCAAAAACTAAAAAATATATAAAGGGTTTAACATACCCACATCGTAACATATAAAACAATAACAAAAATATATTAAAAGGGTTGCACAAACCCACCTCGTAACGTATAAAACAAAAACTAAAACTATATAAAAAGGGTTTAACATACCCACCTCGTAACGTATAAAACAAAATCTAAAAACATATAAAAAAGGGTTTCACGTACCCACCTCGTAACATATAAATCAAAAGCTAAAAATATAAAAAAAGGGTTTCACATACCCCACCAGGTAACATATAAAACAAAAAGTAGAAAGATGTAAAAGGTTCCACATACTGACCTGGTAACCAATAAAACCAAAACTAAAATATCTAAATTCTCATTTCTTATTTATTTTTTTATATAATTTCAGGTGCCAGTGTGTAAACAGACAGTGGATAGAAAGAGATCTCATTATATTGGAAGAGGTAAGTTTTGTTGTATTTCATTTTTCTTTAATATCTGAGAATGCAAAACCGGATATTTCATGTGAAATGTGTGCCTGCACAACAGATGTCTGCTGATAAACTTTACAAGCGGTTTAGACCAAGTTCAGGCACGAAAATTTTTTGGGCCTGATCTGGATCCAAACTGTTCATCAAGATTTTCAAACATCTACTCCTGAAACAACTGGGTAAAATGAACTCCCGATTTCATATGGAGACTCCTTCTGGTGATCAAATGGGTTTGTTGAAAACAGTTCTGCTGGTCACATGACCAAGATGGCTGTCATGCCCATATTTGGTAAAAAAAAAGCCTCTAAAAATCTAACTCCTCATTATAAAAAGGACATTCAGATTTAATTGAGACTTTAATGAAATGTGCATACAATTAGGAGACCTGTAGAGCTTTCATGTTTGAAACAAAACAAGAGACCAGGAAAACCGACAATCATAAAAGTTGCTTGTTACTTTCGACGGACTTGGATCTTTTATAGATGTAGCTTTACTGAGCTGAACATAGTCTAAATACTGTCTAATTAGGTCACATATATTTTGTAAGCTATGATTGGTTATTCCATTATTTTACCTGATCAATTCAGAGTACATTTATATATAGTCACTTTGCAAACCGTTTGGATCCAGATCAGGGCGGACAATTTGCATAGATCATCAGCAGACAACAGCCTATAGAAATATCTTATCAAAATAAACACTGTCATTCTTTAGCTAACCTTAGCCAAACACTGTAGACCTGGATGATATTGCTCATATATAATTATAGTTATTCATTTTTCAGGCCCTGACTGAATGCCCTTGAAGCTACAAGCCCACGTTGATTCAAGAATCTGGAGTCTGCAGTCTACAGTAAGTTTTTTTTTTCTATCGTCTATATGGTACAGCGAAGTACTATTTGCGTTTAAACTTGGTCTGCAGCGGGTGTATTTTTTTCAAAATGTGAGAAAGATGCACTTCTTCCCTATGTTTAGGAATGGGGTAAAATGGCACAAATGTCACATCCCATCAAACACGATTCGCTGCCCCGCGTTCCCTTATGTGCACATATTCGGTTTGCTCAGAATTCCTTTTTTGTGTTGCGGACCAAGTCTAGTGCATCAATGGCACTAACCAAAAAAAACCCCAAAAAACCCCCCAAAACAACAACAACAACAAAACAAAACAACCCCCCCCCCCAAAAAAAAACAAAAAAAACAAAAAAAACAACAACAACAAAAACAAAACAAAAAAACAACAAAAGAAAACAGCAACAAACAAATAACAAAAACAGACAAGACACAACAAACTAATGTGGCCCTAGCCACTGCAAGAGCTTATAAAATTTATGTTACAAATGTGTCTGTATTCTTATTATTCTTATTTATAGTGAGCAGCATTTGGGGTAAGATGGTACTAAAGCCATATTCAGGTTGTCGTGGCTTTGCGTTGATTCGGTTATTTTTCGCGGTGGTTTTGCTTGCTCTGCTCTTTTCTATGGCATATGTGTTTAATGGTTGTTCTCCGAAAACTTAAAAATACAGAATGTAGTTTGCGAACTACTTTCTGACATACAAAATGGGTTATATATGCGTTGGATATGTTACTTAAAAACAACATAAAACTGGGTTTCACATACCCACTATGTAACATATAAAACCAAAAATAAAAGTACATGAAAAGGGTTTCACATACCCACCTGGTAACATATAAAACCAAAAACTAAAAAATATATAAAGGGTTTAACATACCCACATCGTAACATATAAAACAATAACAAAAATATATTAAAAGGGTTGCACAAACCCACCTCGTAACGTATAAAACAAAAACTAAAACTATATAAAAAGGGTTTAACATACCCACCTCGTAACGTATAAAACAAAATCTAAAAACATATAAAAAAGGGTTTCACGTACCCACCTCGTAACATATAAATCAAAAGCTAAAAATATAAAAAAAGGGTTTCACATACCCCACCAGGTAACATATAAAACAAAAAGTAGAAAGATGTAAAAGGTTCCACATACTGACCTGGTAACCAATAAAACCAAAACTAAAATATCTAAATTCTCATTTCTTATTTATTTTTTTATATAATTTCAGGTGCCAGTGTGTAAACAGACAGTGGATAGAAAGAGATCTCATTATATTGGAAGAGGTAAGTTTTGTTGTATTTCATTTTTCTTTAATATCTGAGAATGCAAAACCGGATATTTCATGTGAAATGTGTGCCTGCACAACAGATGTCTGCTGATAAACTTTACAAGCGGTTTAGACCAAGTTCAGGCACGAAAATTTTTTGGGCCTGATCTGGATCCAAACTGTTCATCAAGATTTTCAAACATCTACTCCTGAAACAACTGGGTAAAATGAACTCCCGATTTCATATGGAGACTCCTTCTGGTGATCAAATGGGTTTGTTGAAAACAGTTCTGCTGGTCACATGACCAAGATGGCTGTCATGCCCATATTTGGTAAAAAAAAAGCCTCTAAAAATCTAACTCCTCATTATAAAAAGGACATTCAGATTTAATTGAGACTTTAATGAAATGTGCATACAATTAGGAGACCTGTAGAGCTTTCATGTTTGAAACAAAACAAGAGACCAGGAAAACCGACAATCATAAAAGTTGCTTGTTACTTTCGACGGACTTGGATCTTTTATAGATGTAGCTTTACTGAGCTGAACATAGTCTAAATACTGTCTAATTAGGTCACATATATTTTGTAAGCTATGATTGGTTATTCCATTATTTTACCTGATCAATTCAGAGTACATTTATATATAGTCACTTTGCAAACCGTTTGGATCCAGATCAGGGCGGACAATTTGCATAGATCATCAGCAGACAACAGCCTATAGAAATATCTTATCAAAATAAACACTGTCATTCTTTAGCTAACCTTAGCCAAACACTGTAGACCTGGATGATATTGCTCATATATAATTATAGTTATTCATTTTTCAGGCCCTGACTGAATGCCCTTGAAGCTACAAGCCCACGTTGATTCAAGAATCTGGAGTCTGCAGTCTACAGTAAGTTTTTTTTTTCTATCGTCTATATGGTACAGCGAAGTACTATTTGCGTTTAAACTTGGTCTGCAGCGGGTGTATTTTTTTCAAAATGTGAGAAAGATGCACTTCTTCCCTATGTTTAGGAATGGGGTAAAATGGCACAAATGTCACATCCCATCAAACACGATTCGCTGCCCCGCGTTCCCTTATGTGCACATATTCGGTTTGCTCAGAATTCCTTTTTTGTGTTGCGGACCAAGTCTAGTGCATCAATGGCACTAACCAAAAAAAACCCCCAAAAACCCCCCAAAACAACAACAACAACAAAACAAAACAACCCCCCCCCCAAAAAAAAAACAAAAAAAACAAAAAAAACAAAAAAAACAACAACAACAAAAACAAAACAAAAAAACAACAAAAGAAAACAGCAACAAACAAATAACAAAAACAGACAAGACACAACAAACTAATGTGGCCCTAGCCACTGCAAGAGCTTATAAAATTTATGTTACAAATGTGTCTGTATTCTTATTATTCTTATTTATAGTGAGCAGCATTTGGGGTAAGATGGTACTAAAGCCATATTCAGGTTGTCGTGGCTTTGCGTTGATTCGGTTATTTTTCGCGGTGGTTTTGCTTGCTCTGCTCTTTTCTATGGCATATGTGTTTAATGGTTGTTCTCCGAAAACTTAAAAATACAGAATGTAGTTTGCGAACTACTTTCTGACATACAAAATGGGTTATATATGCGTTGGATATGTTACTTAAAAACAACATAAAACTGGGTTTCACATACCCACTATGTAACATATAAAACCAAAAATAAAAGTACATGAAAAGGGTTTCACATACCCACCTGGTAACATATAAAACCAAAAACTAAAAAATATATAAAGGGTTTAACATACCCACATCGTAACATATAAAACAATAACAAAAATATATTAAAAGGGTTGCACAAACCCACCTCGTAACGTATAAAACAAAAACTAAAACTATATAAAAAGGGTTTAACATACCCACCTCGTAACGTATAAAACAAAATCTAAAAACATATAAAAAAGGGTTTCACGTACCCACCTCGTAACATATAAATCAAAAGCTAAAAATATAAAAAAAGGGTTTCACATACCCCACCAGGTAACATATAAAACAAAAAGTAGAAAGATGTAAAAGGTTCCACATACTGACCTGGTAACCAATAAAACCAAAACTAAAATATCTAAATTCTCATTTCTTATTTATTTTTTTATATAATTTCAGGTGCCAGTGTGTAAACAGACAGTGGATAGAAAGAGATCTCATTATATTGGAAGAGGTAAGTTTTGTTGTATTTCATTTTTCTTTAATATCTGAGAATGCAAAACCGGATATTTCATGTGAAATGTGTGCCTGCACAACAGATGTCTGCTGATAAACTTTACAAGCGGTTTAGACCAAGTTCAGGCACGAAAATTTTTTGGGACTGATCTGGATCCAAACTGTTCATCAAGATTTTCAAACATCTACTCCTGAAACAACTGGGTAAAATGAACTCCCGATTTCATATGGAGACTCCTTCTGGTGATCAAATGGGTTTGTTGAAAACAGTTCTGCTGGTCACATGACCAAGATGGCTGTCATGCCCATATTTGGTAAAAAAAAAGCCTCTAAAAATCTAACTCCTCATTATAAAAAGGACATTCAGATTTAATTGAGACTTTAATGAAATGTGCATACAATTAGGAGACCTGTAGAGCTTTCATGTTTGAAACAAAACAAGAGACCAGGAAAACCGACAATCATAAAAGTTGCTTGTTACTTTCGACGGACTTGGATCTTTTATAGATGTAGCTTTACTGAGCTGAACATAGTCTAAATACTGTCTAATTAGGTCACATATATTTTGTAAGCTATGATTGGTTATTCCATTATTTTACCTGATCAATTCAGAGTACATTTATATATAGTCACTTTGCAAACCGTTTGGATCCAGATCAGGGCGGACAATTTGCATAGATCATCAGCAGACAACAGCCTATAGAAATATCTTATCAAAATAAACACTGTCATTCTTTAGCTAACCTTAGCCAAACACTGTAGACCTGGATGATATTGCTCATATATAATTATAGTTATTCATTTTTCAGGCCCTGACTGAATGCCCTTGAAGCTACAAGCCCACGTTGATTCAAGAATCTGGAGTCTGCAGTCTACAGTAAGTTTTTTTTTCTATCGTCTATATGGTACAGCGAAGTACTATTTGCGTTTAAACTTGGTCTGCAGCGGGTGTATTTTTTTCAAAATGTGAGAAAGATGCACTTCTTCCCTATGTTTAGGAATGGGGTAAAATGGCACAAATGTCACATCCCATCAAACACGATTCGCTGCCCCGCGTTCCCTTATGTGCACATATTCGGTTTGCTCAGAATTCCTTTTTTGTGTTGCGGACCAAGTCTAGTGCATCAATGGCACTAACCAAAAAAAACCCCAAAAACCCCCCCAAAACAACAACAACAACAAAACAAAACAACCCCCCCCCCCAAAAAAAAAACAAAAAAAACAAAAAAAACAAAAAAAACAACAACAACAAAAACAAAACAAAAAAACAACAAAAGAAAACAGCAACAAACAAATAACAAAAACAGACAAGACACAACAAACTAATGTGGCCCTAGCCACTGCAAGAGCTTATAAAATTTATGTTACAAATGTGTCTGTATTCTTATTATTCTTATTTATAGTGAGCAGCATTTGGGGTAAGATGGTACTAAAGCCATATTCAGGTTGTCGTGGCTTTGCGTTGATTCGGTTATTTTTCGCGGTGGTTTTGCTTGCTCTGCTCTTTTCTATGGCATATGTGTTTAATGGTTGTTCTCCGAAAACTTAAAAATACAGAATGTAGTTTGCGAACTACTTTCTGACATACAAAATGGGTTATATATGCGTTGGATATGTTACTTAAAAACAACATAAAACTGGGTTTCACATACCCACTATGTAACATATAAAACCAAAAATAAAAGTACATGAAAAGGGTTTCACATACCCACCTGGTAACATATAAAACCAAAAACTAAAAAATATATAAAGGGTTTAACATACCCACATCGTAACATATAAAACAATAACAAAAATATATTAAAAGGGTTGCACAAACCCACCTCGTAACGTATAAAACAAAAACTAAAACTATATAAAAAGGGTTTAACATACCCACCTCGTAACGTATAAAACAAAATCTAAAAACATATAAAAAAGGGTTTCACGTACCCACCTCGTAACATATAAATCAAAAGCTAAAAATATAAAAAAAGGGTTTCACATACCCCACCAGGTAACATATAAAACAAAAAGTAGAAAGATGTAAAAGGTTCCACATACTGACCTGGTAACCAATAAAACCAAAACTAAAATATCTAAATTCTCATTTCTTATTTATTTTTTTATATAATTTCAGGTGCCAGTGTGTAAACAGACAGTGGATAGAAAGAGATCTCATTATATTGGAAGAGGTAAGTTTTGTTGTATTTCATTTTTCTTTAATATCTGAGAATGCAAAACCGGATATTTCATGTGAAATGTGTGCCTGCACAACAGATGTCTGCTGATAAACTTTACAAGCGGTTTAGACCAAGTTCAGGCACGAAAATTTTTTGGGCCTGATCTGGATCCAAACTGTTCATCAAGATTTTCAAACATCTACTCCTGAAACAACTGGGTAAAATGAACTCCCGATTTCATATGGAGACTCCTTCTGGTGATCAAATGGGTTTGTTGAAAACAGTTCTGCTGGTCACATGACCAAGATGGCTGTCATGCCCATATTTGGTAAAAAAAAAGCCTCTAAAAATCTAACTCCTCATTATAAAAAGGACATTCAGATTTAATTGAGACTTTAATGAAATGTGCATACAATTAGGAGACCTGTAGAGCTTTCATGTTTGAAACAAAACAAGAGACCAGGAAAACCGACAATCATAAAAGTTGCTTGTTACTTTCGACGGACTTGGATCTTTTATAGATGTAGCTTTACTGAGCTGAACATAGTCTAAATACTGTCTAATTAGGTCACATATATTTTGTAAGCTATGATTGGTTATTCCATTATTTTACCTGATCAATTCAGAGTACATTTATATATAGTCACTTTGCAAACCGTTTGGATCCAGATCAGGGCGGACAATTTGCATAGATCATCAGCAGACAACAGCCTATAGAAATATCTTATCAAAATAAACACTGTCATTCTTTAGCTAACCTTAGCCAAACACTGTAGACCTGGATGATATTGCTCATATATAATTATAGTTATTCATTTTTCAGGCCCTGACTGAATGCCCTTGAAGCTACAAGCCCACGTTGATTCAAGAATCTGGAGTCTGCAGTCTACAGTAAGTTTTTTTTTTCTATCGTCTATATGGTACAGCGAAGTACTATTTGCGTTTAAACTTGGTCTGCAGCGGGTGTATTTTTTTCAAAATGTGAGAAAGATGCACTTCTTCCCTATGTTTAGGAATGGGGTAAAATGGCACAAATGTCACATCCCATCAAACACGATTCGCTGCCCCGCGTTCCCTTATGTGCACATATTCGGTTTGCTCAGAATTCCTTTTTTGTGTTGCGGACCAAGTCTAGTGCATCAATGGCACTAACCAAAAAAAACCCCAAAAAACCCCCCAAAACAACAACAACAACAAAACAAAACAACCCCCCCCCCCCCAAAAAAAAACAAAAAAAACAAAAAAAACAAAAAAAACAACAACAACAAAAACAAAACAAAAAAACAACAAAAGAAAACAGCAACAAACAAATAACAAAAACAGACAAGACACAACAAACTAATGTGGCCCTAGCCACTGCAAGAGCTTATAAAATTTATGTTACAAATGTGTCTGTATTCTTATTATTCTTATTTATAGTGAGCAGCATTTGGGGTAAGATGGTACTAAAGCCATATTCAGGTTGTCGTGGCTTTGCGTTGATTCGGTTATTTTTCGCGGTGGTTTTGCTTGCTCTGCTCTTTTCTATGGCATATGTGTTTAATGGTTGTTCTCCGAAAACTTAAAAATACAGAATGTAGTTTGCGAACTACTTTCTGACATACAAAATGGGTTATATATGCGTTGGATATGTTACTTAAAAACAACATAAAACTGGGTTTCACATACCCACTATGTAACATATAAAACCAAAAATAAAAGTACATGAAAAGGGTTTCACATACCCACCTGGTAACATATAAAACCAAAAACTAAAAAATATATAAAGGGTTTAACATACCCACATCGTAACATATAAAACAATAACAAAAATATATTAAAAGGGTTGCACAAACCCACCTCGTAACGTATAAAACAAAAACTAAAACTATATAAAAAGGGTTTAACATACCCACCTCGTAACGTATAAAACAAAATCTAAAAACATATAAAAAAGGGTTTCACGTACCCACCTCGTAACATATAAATCAAAAGCTAAAAATATAAAAAAAGGGTTTCACATACCCCACCAGGTAACATATAAAACAAAAAGTAGAAAGATGTAAAAGGTTCCACATACTGACCTGGTAACCAATAAAACCAAAACTAAAATATCTAAATTCTCATTTCTTATTTATTTTTTTATATAATTTCAGGTGCCAGTGTGTAAACAGACAGTGGATAGAAAGAGATCTCATTATATTGGAAGAGGTAAGTTTTGTTGTATTTCATTTTTCTTTAATATCTGAGAATGCAAAACCGGATATTTCATGTGAAATGTGTGCCTGCACAACAGATGTCTGCTGATAAACTTTACAAGCGGTTTAGACCAAGTTCAGGCACGAAAATTTTTTGGGCCTGATCTGGATCCAAACTGTTCATCAAGATTTTCAAACATCTACTCCTGAAACAACTGGGTAAAATGAACTCCCGATTTCATATGGAGACTCCTTCTGGTGATCAAATGGGTTTGTTGAAAACAGTTCTGCTGGTCACATGACCAAGATGGCTGTCATGCCCATATTTGGTAAAAAAAAAGCCTCTAAAAATCTAACTCCTCATTATAAAAAGGACATTCAGATTTAATTGAGACTTTAATGAAATGTGCATACAATTAGGAGACCTGTAGAGCTTTCATGTTTGAAACAAAACAAGAGACCAGGAAAACCGACAATCATAAAAGTTGCTTGTTACTTTCGACGGACTTGGATCTTTTATAGATGTAGCTTTACTGAGCTGAACATAGTCTAAATACTGTCTAATTAGGTCACATATATTTTGTAAGCTATGATTGGTTATTCCATTATTTTACCTGATCAATTCAGAGTACATTTATATATAGTCACTTTGCAAACCGTTTGGATCCAGATCAGGGCGGACAATTTGCATAGATCATCAGCAGACAACAGCCTATAGAAATATCTTATCAAAATAAACACTGTCATTCTTTAGCTAACCTTAGCCAAACACTGTAGACCTGGATGATATTGCTCATATATAATTATAGTTATTCATTTTTCAGGCCCTGACTGAATGCCCTTGAAGCTACAAGCCCACGTTGATTCAAGAATCTGGAGTCTGCAGTCTACAGTAAGTTTTTTTTTTCTATCGTCTATATGGTACAGCGAAGTACTATTTGCGTTTAAACTTGGTCTGCAGCGGGTGTATTTTTTTCAAAATGTGAGAAAGATGCACTTCTTCCCTATGTTTAGGAATGGGGTAAAATGGCACAAATGTCACATCCCATCAAACACGATTCGCTGCCCCGCGTTCCCTTATGTGCACATATTCGGTTTGCTCAGAATTCCTTTTTTGTGTTGCGGACCAAGTCTAGTGCATCAATGGCACTAACCAAAAAAAACCCCAAAAAACCCCCCAAAACAACAACAACAACAAAACAAAACAACCCCCCCCCCCCAAAAAAAAAAAAACAAAAAAAACAAAAAAAACAAAAAAAACAACAACAACAAAAACAAAACAAAAAAACAACAAAAGAAAATAGCAACAAACAAATAACAAAAACAGACAAGACACAACAAACTAATGTGGCCCTAGCCACTGCAAGAGCTTATAAAATTTATGTTACAAATGTGTCTGTATTCTTATTATTCTTATTTATAGTGAGCAGCATTTGGGGTAAGATGGTACTAAAGCCATATTCAGGTTGTCGTGGCTTTGCGTTGATTCGGTTATTTTTCGCGGTGGTTTTGCTTGCTCTGCTCTTTTCTATGGCATATGTGTTTAATGGTTGTTCTCCGAAAACTTAAAAATACAGAATGTAGTTTGCGAACTACTTTCTGACATACAAAATGGGTTATATATGCGTTGGATATGTTACTTAAAAACAACATAAAACTGGGTTTCACATACCCACTATGTAACATATAAAACCAAAAATAAAAGTACATGAAAAGGGTTTCACATACCCACCTGGTAACATATAAAACCAAAAACTAAAAAATATATAAAGGGTTTAACATACCCACATCGTAACATATAAAACAATAACAAAAATATATTAAAAGGGTTGCACAAACCCACCTCGTAATGTATAAAACAAAAACTAAAACTATATAAAAAGGGTTTAACATACCCACCTCGTAACGTATAAAACAAAATCTAAAAACATATAAAAAAGGGTTTCACGTACCCACCTCGTAACATATAAATCAAAAGCTAAAAATATAAAAAAAGGGTTTCACATACCCCACCAGGTAACATATAAAACAAAAAGTAGAAAGATGTAAAAGGTTCCACATACTGACCTGGTAACCAATAAAACCAAAACTAAAATATCTAAATTCTCATTTCTTATTTATTTTTTTATATAATTTCAGGTGCCAGTGTGTAAACAGACAGTGGATAGAAAGAGATCTCATTATATTGGAAGAGGTAAGTTTTGTTGTATTTCATTTTTCTTTAATATCTGAGAATGCAAAACCGGATATTTCATGTGAAATGTGTGCCTGCACAACAGATGTCTGCTGATAAACTTTACAAGCGGTTTAGACCAAGTTCAGGCACGAAAATTTTTTGGGCCTGATCTGGATCCAAACTGTTCATCAAGATTTTCAAACATCTACTCCTGAAACAACTGGGTAAAATGAACTCCCGATTTCATATGGAGACTCCTTCTGGTGATCAAATGGGTTTGTTGAAAACAGTTCTGCTGGTCACATGACCAAGATGGCTGTCATGCCCATATTTGGTAAAAAAAAAGCCTCTAAAAATCTAACTCCTCATTATAAAAAGGACATTCAGATTTAATTGAGACTTTAATGAAATGTGCATACAATTAGGAGACCTGTAGAGCTTTCATGTTTGAAACAAAACAAGAGACCAGGAAAACCGACAATCATAAAAGTTGCTTGTTACTTTCGACGGACTTGGATCTTTTATAGATGTAGCTTTACTGAGCTGAACATAGTCTAAATACTGTCTAATTAGGTCACATATATTTTGTAAGCTATGATTGGTTATTCCATTATTTTACCTGATCAATTCAGAGTACATTTATATATAGTCACTTTGCAAACCGTTTGGATCCAGATCAGGGCGGACAATTTGCATAGATCATCAGCAGACAACAGCCTATAGAAATATCTTATCAAAATAAACACTGTCATTCTTTAGCTAACCTTAGCCAAACACTGTAGACCTGGATGATATTGCTCATATATAATTATAGTTATTCATTTTTCAGGCCCTGACTGAATGCCCTTGAAGCTACAAGCCCACGTTGATTCAAGAATCTGGAGTCTGCAGTCTACAGTAAGTTTTTTTTTTCTATCGTCTATATGGTACAGCGAAGTACTATTTGCGTTTAAACTTGGTCTGCAGCGGGTGTATTTTTTTCAAAATGTGAGAAAGATGCACTTCTTCCCTATGTTTAGGAATGGGGTAAAATGGCACAAATGTCACATCCCATCAAACACGATTCGCTGCCCCGCGTTCCCTTATGTGCACATATTCGGTTTGCTCAGAATTCCTTTTTTGTGTTGCGGACCAAGTCTAGTGCATCAATGGCACTAACCAAAAAAAACCCCCAAAAAAACCCCAAAACAACAACAACAACAAAACAAAACAACCCCCCCCCCCAAAAAAAAAACAAAAAAAACAAAAAAAACAAAAAAAACAACAACAACAAAAACAAAACAAAAAAACAACAAAAGAAAACAGCAACAAACAAATAACAAAAACAGACAAGACACAACAAACTAATGTGGCCCTAGCCACTGCAAGAGCTTATAAAATTTATGTTACAAATGTGTCTGTATTCTTATTATTCTTATTTATAGTGAGCAGCATTTGGGGTAAGATGGTACTAAAGCCATATTCAGGTTGTCGTGGCTTTGCGTTGATTCGGTTATTTTTCGCGGTGGTTTTGCTTGCTCTGCTCTTTTCTATGGCATATGTGTTTAATGGTTGTTCTCCGAAAACTTAAAAATACAGAATGTAGTTTGCGAACTACTTTCTGACATACAAAATGGGTTATATATGCGTTGGATATGTTACTTAAAAACAACATAAAACTGGGTTTCACATACCCACTATGTAACATATAAAACCAAAAATAAAAGTACATGAAAAGGGTTTCACATACCCACCTGGTAACATATAAAACCAAAAACTAAAAAATATATAAAGGGTTTAACATACCCACATCGTAACATATAAAACAATAACAAAAATATATTAAAAGGGTTGCACAAACCCACCTCGTAACGTATAAAACAAAAACTAAAACTATATAAAAAGGGTTTAACATACCCACCTCGTAACGTATAAAACAAAATCTAAAAACATATAAAAAAGGGTTTCACGTACCCACCTCGTAACATATAAATCAAAAGCTAAAAATATAAAAAAAGGGTTTCACATACCCCACCAGGTAACATATAAAACAAAAAGTAGAAAGATGTAAAAGGTTCCACATACTGACCTGGTAACCAATAAAACCAAAACTAAAATATCTAAATTCTCATTTCTTATTTATTTTTTTATATAATTTCAGGTGCCAGTGTGTAAACAGACAGTGGATAGAAAGAGATCTCATTATATTGGAAGAGGTAAGTTTTGTTGTATTTCATTTTTCTTTAATATCTGAGAATGCAAAACCGGATATTTCATGTGAAATGTGTGCCTGCACAACAGATGTCTGCTGATAAACTTTACAAGCGGTTTAGACCAAGTTCAGGCACGAAAATTTTTTGGGCCTGATCTGGATCCAAACTGTTCATCAAGATTTTCAAACATCTACTCCTGAAACAACTGGGTAAAATGAACTCCCGATTTCATATGGAGACTCCTTCTGGTGATCAAATGGGTTTGTTGAAAACAGTTCTGCTGGTCACATGACCAAGATGGCTGTCATGCCCATATTTGGTAAAAAAAAAGCCTCTAAAAATCTAACTCCTCATTATAAAAAGGACATTCAGATTTAATTGAGACTTTAATGAAATGTGCATACAATTAGGAGACCTGTAGAGCTTTCATGTTTGAAACAAAACAAGAGACCAGGAAAACCGACAATCATAAAAGTTGCTTGTTACTTTCGACGGACTTGGATCTTTTATAGATGTAGCTTTACTGAGCTGAACATAGTCTAAATACTGTCTAATTAGGTCACATATATTTTGTAAGCTATGATTGGTTATTCCATTATTTTACCTGATCAATTCAGAGTACATTTATATATAGTCACTTTGCAAACCGTTTGGATCCAGATCAGGGCGGACAATTTGCATAGATCATCAGCAGACAACAGCCTATAGAAATATCTTATCAAAATAAACACTGTCATTCTTTAGCTAACCTTAGCCAAACACTGTAGACCTGGATGATATTGCTCATATATAATTATAGTTATTCATTTTTCAGGCCCTGACTGAATGCCCTTGAAGCTACAAGCCCACGTTGATTCAAGAATCTGGAGTCTGCAGTCTACAGTAAGTTTTTTTTTTCTATCGTCTATATGGTACAGCGAAGTACTATTTGCGTTTAAACTTGGTCTGCAGCGGGTGTATTTTTTTCAAAATGTGAGAAAGATGCACTTCTTCCCTATGTTTAGGAATGGGGTAAAATGGCACAAATGTCACATCCCATCAAACACGATTCGCTGCCCCGCGTTCCCTTATGTGCACATATTCGGTTTGCTCAGAATCCCTTTTTTGTGTTGCGGACCAAGTCTAGTGCATCAATGGCACTAACCAAAAAAAACCCCAAAAAACCCCCCAAAACAACAACAACAACAAAACAAAACAACCCCCCCCCCAAAAAAAAAACAAAAAAAACAAAAAAAACAAAAAAAACAACAACAACAAAAACAAAACAAAAAAACAACAAAAGAAAACAGCAACAAACAAATAACAAAAACAGACAAGACACAACAAACTAATGTGGCCCTAGCCACTGCAAGAGCTTATAAAATTTATGTTACAAATGTGTCTGTATTCTTATTATTCTTATTTATAGTGAGCAGCATTTGGGGTAAGATGGTACTAAAGCCATATTCAGGTTGTCGTGGCTTTGCGTTGATTCGGTTATTTTTCGCGGTGGTTTTGCTTGCTCTGCTCTTTTCTATGGCATATGTGTTTAATGGTTGTTCTCCGAAAACTTAAAAATACAGAATGTAGTTTGCGAACTACTTTCTGACATACAAAATGGGTTATATATGCGTTGGATATGTTACTTAAAAACAACATAAAACTGGGTTTCACATACCCACTATGTAACATATAAAACCAAAAATAAAAGTACATGAAAAGGGTTTCACATACCCACCTGGTAACATATAAAACCAAAAACTAAAAAATATATAAAGGGTTTAACATACCCACATCGTAACATATAAAACAATAACAAAAATATATTAAAAGGGTTGCACAAACCCACCTCGTAACGTATAAAACAAAAACTAAAACTATATAAAAAGGGTTTAACATACCCACCTCGTAACGTATAAAACAAAATCTAAAAACATATAAAAAAGGGTTTCACGTACCCACCTCGTAACATATAAATCAAAAGCTAAAAATATAAAAAAAGGGTTTCACATACCCCACCAGGTAACATATAAAACAAAAAGTAGAAAGATGTAAAAGGTTCCACATACTGACCTGGTAACCAATAAAACCAAAACTAAAATATCTAAATTCTCATTTCTTATTTATTTTTTTATATAATTTCAGGTGCCAGTGTGTAAACAGACAGTGGATAGAAAGAGATCTCATTATATTGGAAGAGGTAAGTTTTGTTGTATTTCATTTTTCTTTAATATCTGAGAATGCAAAACCGGATATTTCATGTGAAATGTGTGCCTGCACAACAGATGTCTGCTGATAAACTTTACAAGCGGTTTAGACCAAGTTCAGGCACGAAAATTTTTTGGGCCTGATCTGGATCCAAACTGTTCATCAAGATTTTCAAACATCTACTCCTGAAACAACTGGGTAAAATGAACTCCCGATTTCATATGGAGACTCCTTCTGGTGATCAAATGGGTTTGTTGAAAACAGTTCTGCTGGTCACATGACCAAGATGGCTGTCATGCCCATATTTGGTAAAAAAAAAGCCTCTAAAAATCTAACTCCTCATTATAAAAAGGACATTCAGATTTAATTGAGACTTTAATGAAATGTGCATACAATTAGGAGACCTGTAGAGCTTTCATGTTTGAAACAAAACAAGAGACCAGGAAAACCGACAATCATAAAAGTTGCTTGTTACTTTCGACGGACTTGGATCTTTTATAGATGTAGCTTTACTGAGCTGAACATAGTCTAAATACTGTCTAATTAGGTCACATATATTTTGTAAGCTATGATTGGTTATTCCATTATTTTACCTGATCAATTCAGAGTACATTTATATATAGTCACTTTGCAAACCGTTTGGATCCAGATCAGGGCGGACAATTTGCATAGATCATCAGCAGACAACAGCCTATAGAAATATCTTATCAAAATAAACACTGTCATTCTTTAGCTAACCTTAGCCAAACACTGTAGACCTGGATGATATTGCTCATATATAATTATAGTTATTCATTTTTCAGGCCCTGACTGAATGCCCTTGAAGCTACAAGCCCACGTTGATTCAAGAATCTGGAGTCTGCAGTCTACAGTAAGTTTTTTTTTTCTATCGTCTATATGGTACAGCGAAGTACTATTTGCGTTTAAACTTGGTCTGCAGCGGGTGTATTTTTTTCAAAATGTGAGAAAGATGCACTTCTTCCCTAAGTTTAGGAATGGGGTAAAATGGCACAAATGTCACATCCCATCAAACACGATTCGCTGCCCCGCGTTCCCTTATGTGCACATATTCGGTTTGCTCAGAATTCCTTTTTTGTGTTGCGGACCAAGTCTAGTGCATCAATGGCACTAACCAAAAAAACCCCCCAAAAAACCCCCCAAAACAACAACAACAACAAAACAAAACAACCCCCCCCCCAAAAAAAAAAAACAAAAAAAACAAAAAAAACAAAAAAAACAACAACAACAAAAACAAAACAAAAAAACAACAAAAGAAAACAGCAACAAACAAATAACAAAAACAGACAAGACACAACAAACTAATGTGGCCCTAGCCACTGCAAGAGCTTATAAAATTTATGTTACAAATGTGTCTGTATTCTTATTATTCTTATTTATAGTGAGCAGCATTTGGGGTAAGATGGTACTAAAGCCATATTCAGGTTGTCGTGGCTTTGCGTTGATTCGGTTATTTTTCGCGGTGGTTTTGCTTGCTCTGCTCTTTTCTATGGCATATGTGTTTAATGGTTGTTCTCCGAAAACTTAAAAATACAGAATGTAGTTTGCGAACTACTTTCTGACATACAAAATGGGTTATATATGCGTTGGATATGTTACTTAAAAACAACATAAAACTGGGTTTCACATACCCACTATGTAACATATAAAACCAAAAATAAAAGTACATGAAAAGGGTTTCACATACCCACCTGGTAACATATAAAACCAAAAACTAAAAAATATATAAAGGGTTTAACATACCCACATCGTAACATATAAAACAATAACAAAAATATATTAAAAGGGTTGCACAAACCCACCTCGTAACGTATAAAACAAAAACTAAAACTATATAAAAAGGGTTTAACATACCCACCTCGTAACGTATAAAACAAAATCTAAAAACATATAAAAAAGGGTTTCACGTACCCACCTCGTAACATATAAATCAAAAGCTAAAAATATAAAAAAAGGGTTTCACATACCCCACCAGGTAACATATAAAACAAAAAGTAGAAAGATGTAAAAGGTTCCACATACTGACCTGGTAACCAATAAAACCAAAACTAAAATATCTAAATTCTCATTTCTTATTTATTTTTTTATATAATTTCAGGTGCCAGTGTGTAAACAGACAGTGGATAGAAAGAGATCTCATTATATTGGAAGAGGTAAGTTTTGTTGTATTTCATTTTTCTTTAATATCTGAGAATGCAAAACCGGATATTTCATGTGAAATGTGTGCCTGCACAACAGATGTCTGCTGATAAACTTTACAAGCGGTTTAGACCAAGTTCAGGCACGAAAATTTTTTGGGCCTGATCTGGATCCAAACTGTTCATCAAGATTTTCAAACATCTACTCCTGAAACAACTGGGTAAAATGAACTCCCGATTTCATATGGAGACTCCTTCTGGTGATCAAATGGGTTTGTTGAAAACAGTTCTGCTGGTCACATGACCAAGATGGCTGTCATGCCCATATTTGGTAAAAAAAAAGCCTCTAAAAATCTAACTCCTCATTATAAAAAGGACATTCAGATTTAATTGAGACTTTAATGAAATGTGCATACAATTAGGAGACCTGTAGAGCTTTCATGTTTGAAACAAAACAAGAGACCAGGAAAACTGACAATCATAAAAGTTGCTTGTTACTTTCGACGGACTTGGATCTTTTATAGATGTAGCTTTACTGAGCTGAACATAGTCTAAATACTGTCTAATTAGGTCACATATATTTTGTAAGCTATGATTGGTTATTCCATTATTTTACCTGATCAATTCAGAGTACATTTATATATAGTCACTTTGCAAACCGTTTGGATCCAGATCAGGGCGGACAATTTGCATAGATCATCAGCAGACAACAGCCTATAGAAATATCTTATCAAAATAAACACTGTCATTCTTTAGCTAACCTTAGCCAAACACTGTAGACCTGGATTTGATTTGATTTTATTCTTTACGTCCACTCAACAATCTTTCAGTTATGCGGGACGGGTCTTCCTGGGTTGAACCAGTACTAAGCTAGGATAAATGTGTCTTGCTCAAGGACACAACGCAGTGACGCCGGTGAGGCTCGAACCCGCGGCCCTTCGGTCTCGAGTCAAGCACTCTACCACTGAGCCAGACCTGGATGATATTGCTCATATATAATTATAGTTATTCATTTTTCAGGCCCTGACTGAATGCCCTTGAAGCTACAAGCCCACGTTGATTCAAGAATCTGGAGTCTGCAGTCTACAGTAAGTTTTTTTTTTCTATCGTCTATATGGTACAGCGAAGTACTATTTGCGTTTAAACTTGGTCTGCAGCGGGTGTATTTTTTTCAAAATGTGAGAAAGATGCACTTCTTCCCTATGTTTAGGAATGGGGTAAAATGGCACAAATGTCACATCCCATCAAACACGATTCGCTGCCCCGCGTTCCCTTATGTGCACATATTCGGTTTGCTCAGAATTCCTTTTTTGTGTTGCGGACCAAGTCTAGTGCATCAATGGCACTAACCAAAAAAACCCCCAAAAAACCCCCCAAAACAACAACAACAACAAAACAAAACAACCCCCCCCCCCAAAAAAAAAAACAAAAAAAACAAAAAAAACAAAAAAAACAACAACAACAAAAACAAAACAAAAAAACAACAAAAGAAAACAGCAACAAACAAATAACAAAAACAGACAAGACACAACAAACTAATGTGGCCCTAGCCACTGCAAGAGCTTATAAAATTTATGTTACAAATGTGTCTGTATTCTTATTATTCTTATTTATAGTGAGCAGCATTTGGGGTAAGATGGTACTAAAGCCATATTCAGGTTGTCGTGGCTTTGCGTTGATTCGGTTATTTTTCGCGGTGGTTTTGCTTGCTCTGCTCTTTTCTATGGCATATGTGTTTAATGGTTGTTCTCCGAAAACTTAAAAATACAGAATGTAGTTTGCGAACTACTTTCTGACATACAAAATGGGTTATATATGCGTTGGATATGTTACTTAAAAACAACATAAAACTGGGTTTCACATACCCACTATGTAACATATAAAACCAAAAATAAAAGTACATGAAAAGGGTTTCACATACCCACCTGGTAACATATAAAACCAAAAACTAAAAAATATATAAAGGGTTTAACATACCCACATCGTAACATATAAAACAATAACAAAAATATATTAAAAGGGTTGCACAAACCCACCTCGTAACGTATAAAACAAAAACTAAAACTATATAAAAAGGGTTTAACATACCCACCTCGTAACGTATAAAACAAAATCTAAAAACATATAAAAAAGGGTTTCACGTACCCACCTCGTAACATATAAATCAAAAGCTAAAAATATAAAAAAAGGGTTTCACATACCCCACCAGGTAACATATAAAACAAAAAGTAGAAAGATGTAAAAGGTTCCACATACTGACCTGGTAACCAATAAAACCAAAACTAAAATATCTAAATTCTCATTTCTTATTTATTTTTTTATATAATTTCAGGTGCCAGTGTGTAAACAGACAGTGGATAGAAAGAGATCTCATTATATTGGAAGAGGTAAGTTTTGTTGTATTTCATTTTTCTTTAATATCTGAGAATGCAAAACCGGATATTTCATGTGAAATGTGTGCCTGCACAACAGATGTCTGCTGATAAACTTTACAAGCGGTTTAGACCAAGTTCAGGCACGAAAATTTTTTGGGCCTGATCTGGATCCAAACTGTTCATCAAGATTTTCAAACATCTACTCCTGAAACAACTGGGTAAAATGAACTCCCGATTTCATATGGAGACTCCTTCTGGTGATCAAATGGGTTTGTTGAAAACAGTTCTGCTGGTCACATGACCAAGATGGCTGTCATGCCCATATTTGGTAAAAAAAAAGCCTCTAAAAATCTAACTCCTCATTATAAAAAGGACATTCAGATTTAATTGAGACTTTAATGAAATGTGCATACAATTAGGAGACCTGTAGAGCTTTCATGTTTGAAACAAAACAAGAGACCAGGAAAACCGACAATCATAAAAGTTGCTTGTTACTTTCGACGGACTTGGATCTTTTATAGATGTAGCTTTACTGAGCTGAACATAGTCTAAATACTGTCTAATTAGGTCACATATATTTTGTAAGCTATGATTGGTTATTCCATTATTTTACCTGATCAATTCAGAGTACATTTATATATAGTCACTTTGCAAACCGTTTGGATCCAGATCAGGGCGGACAATTTGCATAGATCATCAGCAGACAACAGCCTATAGAAATATCTTATCAAAATAAACACTGTCATTCTTTAGCTAACCTTAGCCAAACACTGTAGACCTGGATGATATTGCTCATATATAATTATAGTTATTCATTTTTCAGGCCCTGACTGAATGCCCTTGAAGCTACAAGCCCACGTTGATTCAAGAATCTGGAGTCTGCAGTCTACAGTAAGTTTTTTTTTTCTATCGTCTATATGGTACAGCGAAGTACTATTTGCGTTTAAACTTGGTCTGCAGCGGGTGTATTTTTTTCAAAATGTGAGAAAGATGCACTTCTTCCCTATGTTTAGGAATGGGGTAAAATGGCACAAATGTCACATCCCATCAAACACGATTCGCTGCCCCGCGTTCCCTTATGTGCACATATTCGGTTTGCTCAGAATTCCTTTTTTGTGTTGCGGACCAAGTCTAGTGCATCAATGGCACTAACCAAAAAAACCCCCAAAAAACCCCCCAAAACAACAACAACAACAAAACAAAACAACCCCCCCCCCCCCAAAAAAAAAACAAAAAAAACAAAAAAAACAAAAAAAACAACAACAACAAAAACAAAACAAAAAAACAACAAAAGAAAACAGCAACAAACAAATAACAAAAACAGACAAGACACAACAAACTAATGTGGCCCTAGCCACTGCAAGAGCTTATAAAATTTATGTTACAAATGTGTCTGTATTCTTATTATTCTTATTTATAGTGAGCAGCATTTGGGGTAAGATGGTACTAAAGCCATATTCAGGTTGTCGTGGCTTTGCGTTGATTCGGTTATTTTTCGCGGTGGTTTTGCTTGCTCTGCTCTTTTCTATGGCATATGTGTTTAATGGTTGTTCTCCGAAAACTTAAAAATACAGAATGTAGTTTGCGAACTACTTTCTGACATACAAAATGGGTTATATATGCGTTGGATATGTTACTTAAAAACAACATAAAACTGGGTTTCACATACCCACTATGTAACATATAAAACCAAAAATAAAAGTACATGAAAAGGGTTTCACATACCCACCTGGTAACATATAAAACCAAAAACTAAAAAATATATAAAGGGTTTAACATACCCACATCGTAACATATAAAACAATAACAAAAATATATTAAAAGGGTTGCACAAACCCACCTCGTAACGTATAAAACAAAAACTAAAACTATATAAAAAGGGTTTAACATACCCACCTCGTAACGTATAAAACAAAATCTAAAAACATATAAAAAAGGGTTTCACGTACCCACCTCGTAACATATAAATCAAAAGCTAAAAATATAAAAAAAGGGTTTCACATACCCCACCAGGTAACATATAAAACAAAAAGTAGAAAGATGTAAAAGGTTCCACATACTGACCTGGTAACCAATAAAACCAAAACTAAAATATCTAAATTCTCATTTCTTATTTATTTTTTTATATAATTTCAGGTGCCAGTGTGTAAACAGACAGTGGATAGAAAGAGATCTCATTATATTGGAAGAGGTAAGTTTTGTTGTATTTCATTTTTCTTTAATATCTGAGAATGCAAAACCGGATATTTCATGTGAAATGTGTGCCTGCACAACAGATGTCTGCTGATAAACTTTACAAGCGGTTTAGACCAAGTTCAGGCACGAAAATTTTTTGGGCCTGATCTGGATCCAAACTGTTCATCAAGATTTTCAAACATCTACTCCTGAAACAACTGGGTAAAATGAACTCCCGATTTCATATGGAGACTCCTTCTGGTGATCAAATGGGTTTGTTGAAAACAGTTCTGCTGGTCACATGACCAAGATGGCTGTCATGCCCATATTTGGTAAAAAAAAAGCCTCTAAAAATCTAACTCCTCATTATAAAAAGGACATTCAGATTTAATTGAGACTTTAATGAAATGTGCATACAATTAGGAGACCTGTAGAGCTTTCATGTTTGAAACAAAACAAGAGACCAGGAAAACCGACAATCATAAAAGTTGCTTGTTACTTTCGACGGACTTGGATCTTTTATAGATGTAGCTTTACTGAGCTGAACATAGTCTAAATACTGTCTAATTAGGTCACATATATTTTGTAAGCTATGATTGGTTATTCCATTATTTTACCTGATCAATTCAGAGTACATTTATATATAGTCACTTTGCAAACCGTTTGGATCCAGATCAGGGCGGACAATTTGCATAGATCATCAGCAGACAACAGCCTATAGAAATATCTTATCAAAATAAACACTGTCATTCTTTAGCTAACCTTAGCCAAACACTGTAGACCTGGATGATATTGCTCATATATAATTATAGTTATTCATTTTTCAGGCCCTGATTGAATGCCCTTGAAGCTACAAGCCCACGTTGATTCAAGAATCTGGAGTCTGCAGTCTTCAGTAAGTTTTTTTTTTCTATCGTCTATATGGTACAGCGAAGTACTATTTGCGTTTAAACTTGGTCTGCAGCGGGTGTATTTTTTTCAAAATGTGAGAAAGATGCACTTCTTCCCTATGTTTAGGAATGGGGTAAAATGGCACAAATGTCACATCCCATCAAACACGATTCGCTGCCCCGCGTTCCCTTATGTGCACATATTCGGTTTGCTCAGAATTCCTTTTTTGTGTTGCGGACCAAGTCTAGTGCATCAATGGCACTAACCAAAAAAAACCCCAAAAAACCCCCCAAAACAACAACAACAACAAAACAAAACAACCCCCCCCCCCAAAAAAAAAAAACAAAAAAAACAAAAAAAACAAAAAAAACAACAACAACAAAAACAAAACAAAAAAACAACAAAAGAAAACAGCAACAAACAAATAACAAAAACAGACAAGACACAACAAACTAATGTGGCCCTAGCCACTGCAAGAGCTTATAAAATTTATGTTACAAATGTGTCTGTATTCTTATTATTCTTATTTATAGTGAGCAGCATTTGGGGTAAGATGGTACTAAAGCCATATTCAGGTTGTCGTGGCTTTGCGTTGATTCGGTTATTTTTCGCGGTGGTTTTGCTTGCTCTGCTCTTTTCTATGGCATATGTGTTTAATGGTTGTTCTCCGAAAACTTAAAAATACAGAATGTAGTTTGCGAACTACTTTCTGACATACAAAATGGGTTATATATGCGTTGGATATGTTACTTAAAAACAACATAAAACTGGGTTTCACATACCCACTATGTAACATATAAAACCAAAAATAAAAGTACATGAAAAGGGTTTCACATACCCACCTGGTAACATATAAAACCAAAAACTAAAAAATATATAAAGGGTTTAACATACCCACATCGTAACATATAAAACAATAACAAAAATATATTAAAAGGGTTGCACAAACCCACCTCGTAACGTATAAAACAAAAACTAAAACTATATAAAAAGGGTTTAACATACCCACCTCGTAACGTATAAAACAAAATCTAAAAACATATAAAAAAGGGTTTCACGTACCCACCTCGTAACATATAAATCAAAAGCTAAAAATATAAAAAAAGGGTTTCACATACCCCACCAGGTAACATATAAAACAAAAAGTAGAAAGATGTAAAAGGTTCCACATACTGACCTGGTAACCAATAAAACCAAAACTAAAATATCTAAATTCTCATTTCTTATTTATTTTTTTATATAATTTCAGGTGCCAGTGTGTAAACAGACAGTGGATAGAAAGAGATCTCATTATATTGGAAGAGGTAAGTTTTGTTGTATTTCATTTTTCTTTAATATCTGAGAATGCAAAACCGGATATTTCATGTGAAATGTGTGCCTGCACAACAGATGTCTGCTGATAAACTTTACAAGCGGTTTAGACCAAGTTCAGGCACGAAAATTTTTTGGGCCTGATCTGGATCCAAACTGTTCATCAAGATTTTCAAACATCTACTCCTGAAACAACTGGGTAAAATGAACTCCCGATTTCATATGGAGACTCCTTCTGGTGATCAAATGGGTTTGTTGAAAACAGTTCTGCTGGTCACATGACCAAGATGGCTGTCATGCCCATATTTGGTAAAAAAAAAGCCTCTAAAAATCTAACTCCTCATTATAAAAAGGACATTCAGATTTAATTGAGACTTTAATGAAATGTGCATACAATTAGGAGACCTGTAGAGCTTTCATGTTTGAAACAAAACAAGAGACCAGGAAAACCGACAATCATAAAAGTTGCTTGTTACTTTCGACGGACTTGGATCTTTTATAGATGTAGCTTTACTGAGCTGAACATAGTCTAAATACTGTCTAATTAGGTCACATATATTTTGTAAGCTATGATTGGTTATTCCATTATTTTACCTGATCAATTCAGAGTACATTTATATATAGTCACTTTGCAAACCGTTTGGATCCAGATCAGGGCGGACAATTTGCATAGATCATCAGCAGACAACAGCCTATAGAAATATCTTATCAAAATAAACACTGTCATTCTTTAGCTAACCTTAGCCAAACACTGTAGACCTGGATGATATTGCTCATATATAATTATAGTTATTCATTTTTCAGGCCCTGACTGAATGCCCTTGAAGCTACAAGCCCACGTTGATTCAAGAATCTGGAGTCTGCAGTCTACAGTAAGTTTTTTTTTTCTATCGTCTATATGGTACAGCGAAGTACTATTTGCGTTTAAACTTGGTCTGCAGCGGGTGTATTTTTTTCAAAATGTGAGAAAGATGCACTTCTTCCCTATGTTTAGGAATGGGGTAAAATGGCACAAATGTCACATCCCATCAAACACGATTCGCTGCCCCGCGTTCCCTTATGTGCACATATTCGGTTTGCTCAGAATTCCTTTTTTGTGTTGCGGACCAAGTCTAGTGCATCAATGGCACTAACCAAAAAAAACCCCAAAAAACCCCCCAAAACAACAACAACAACAAAACAAAACAACCCCCCCCCCCAAAAAAAAACAAACAAAAAAAACAAAAAAAACAAAAAAAACAACAACAACAAAAACAAAACAAAAAAACAACAAAAGAAAACAGCAACAAACAAATAACAAAAACAGACAAGACACAACAAACTAATGTGGCCCTAGCCACTGCAAGAGCTTATAAAATTTATGTTACAAATGTGTCTGTATTCTTATTATTCTTATTTATAGTGAGCAGCATTTGGGGTAAGATGGTACTAAAGCCATATTCAGGTTGTCGTGGCTTTGCGTTGATTCGGTTATTTTTCGCGGTGGTTTTGCTTGCTCTGCTCTTTTCTATGGCATATGTGTTTAATGGTTGTTCTCCGAAAACTTAAAAATACAGAATGTAGTTTGCGAACTACTTTCTGACATACAAAATGGGTTATATATGCGTTGGATATGTTACTTAAAAACAACATAAAACTGGGTTTCACATACCCACTATGTAACATATAAAACCAAAAATAAAAGTACATGAAAAGGGTTTCACATACCCACCTGGTAACATATAAAACCAAAAACTAAAAAATATATAAAGGGTTTAACATACCCACATCGTAACATATAAAACAATAACAAAAATATATTAAAAGGGTTGCACAAACCCACCTCGTAACGTATAAAACAAAAACTAAAACTATATAAAAAGGGTTTAACATACCCACCTCGTAACGTATAAAACAAAATCTAAAAACATATAAAAAAGGGTTTCACGTACCCACCTCGTAACATATAAATCAAAAGCTAAAAATATAAAAAAAGGGTTTCACATACCCCACCAGGTAACATATAAAACAAAAAGTAGAAAGATGTAAAAGGTTCCACATACTGACCTGGTAACCAATAAAACCAAAACTAAAATATCTAAATTCTCATTTCTTATTTATTTTTTTATATAATTTCAGGTGCCAGTGTGTAAACAGACAGTGGATAGAAAGAGATCTCATTATATTGGAAGAGGTAAGTTTTGTTGTATTTCATTTTTCTTTAATATCTGAGAATGCAAAACCGGATATTTCATGTGAAATGTGTGCCTGCACAACAGATGTCTGCTGATAAACTTTACAAGCGGTTTAGACCAAGTTCAGGCACGAAAATTTTTTGGGCCTGATCTGGATCCAAACTGTTCATCAAGATTTTCAAACATCTACTCCTGAAACAACTGGGTAAAATGAACTCCCGATTTCATATGGAGACTCCTTCTGGTGATCAAATGGGTTTGTTGAAAACAGTTCTGCTGGTCACATGACCAAGATGGCTGTCATGCCCATATTTGGTAAAAAAAAAGCCTCTAAAAATCTAACTCCTCATTATAAAAAGGACATTCAGATTTAATTGAGACTTTAATGAAATGTGCATACAATTAGGAGACCTGTAGAGCTTTCATGTTTGAAACAAAACAAGAGACCAGGAAAACCGACAATCATAAAAGTTGCTTGTTACTTTCGACGGACTTGGATCTTTTATAGATGTAGCTTTACTGAGCTGAACATAGTCTAAATACTGTCTAATTAGGTCACATATATTTTGTAAGCTATGATTGGTTATTCCATTATTTTACCTGATCAATTCAGAGTACATTTATATATAGTCACTTTGCAAACCGTTTGGATCCAGATCAGGGCGGACAATTTGCATAGATCATCAGCAGACAACAGCCTATAGAAATATCTTATCAAAATAAACACTGTCATTCTTTAGCTAACCTTAGCCAAACACTGTAGACCTGGATGATATTGCTCATATATAATTATAGTTATTCATTTTTCAGGCCCTGACTGAATGCCCTTGAAGCTACAAGCCCACGTTGATTCAAGAATCTGGAGTCTGCAGTCTACAGTAAGTTTTTTTTTTCTATCGTCTATATGGTACAGCGAAGTACTATTTGCGTTTAAACTTGGTCTGCAGCGGGTGTATTTTTTTCAAAATGTGAGAAAGATGCACTTCTTCCCTATGTTTAGGAATGGGGTAAAATGGCACAAATGTCACATCCCATCAAACACGATTCGCTGCCCCGCGTTCCCTTATGTGCACATATTCGGTTTGCTCAGAATTCCTTTTTTGTGTTGCGGACCAAGTCTAGTGCATCAATGGCACTAACCAAAAAAAACCCCAAAAAACCCCCCAAAACAACAACAACAACAACAAAACAAAACAACCCCCCCCCCCCCAAAAAAAAAAAACAAAAAAAACAAAAACAACAAAAAAAACAACAACAACAAAAACAAAACAAAAAAACAACAAAAGAAAACAGCAACAAACAAATAACAAAAACAGACAAGACACAACAAACTAATGTGGCCCTAGCCACTGCAAGAGCTTATAAAATTTATGTTACAAATGTGTCTGTATTCTTATTATTCTTATTTATAGTGAGCAGCATTTGGGGTAAGATGGTACTAAAGCCATATTCAGGTTGTCGTGGCTTTGCGTTGATTCGGTTATTTTTCGCGGTGGTTTTGCTTGCTCTGCTCTTTTCTATGGCATATGTGTTTAATGGTTGTTCTCCGAAAACTTAAAAATACAGAATGTAGTTTGCGAACTACTTTCTGACATACAAAATGGGTTATATATGCGTTGGATATGTTACTTAAAAACAACATAAAACTGGGTTTCACATACCCACTATGTAACATATAAAACCAAAAATAAAAGTACATGAAAAGGGTTTCACATACCCACCTGGTAACATATAAAACCAAAAACTAAAAAATATATAAAGGGTTTAACATACCCACATCGTAACATATAAAACAATAACAAAAATATATTAAAAGGGTTGCACAAACCCACCTCGTAACGTATAAAACAAAAACTAAAACTATATAAAAAGGGTTTAACATACCCACCTCGTAACGTATAAAACAAAATCTAAAAACTTATAAAAAAGGGTTTCACGTACCCACCTCGTAACATATAAATCAAAAGCTAAAAATATAAAAAAAGGGTTTCACATACCCCACCAGGTAACATATAAAACAAAAAGTAGAAAGATGTAAAAGGTTCCACATACTGACCTGGTAACCAATAAAACCAAAACTAAAATATCTAAATTCTCATTTCTTATTTATTTTTTTATATAATTTCAGGTGCCAGTGTGTAAACAGACAGTGGATAGAAAGAGATCTCATTATATTGGAAGAGGTAAGTTTTGTTGTATTTCATTTTTCTTTAATATCTGAGAATGCAAAACCGGATATTTCATGTGAAATGTGTGCCTGCACAACAGATGTCTGCTGATAAACTTTACAAGCGGTTTAGACCAAGTTCAGGCACGAAAATTTTTTGGGCCTGATCTGGATCCAAACTGTTCATCAAGATTTTCAAACATCTACTCCTGAAACAACTGGGTAAAATGAACTCCCGATTTCATATGGAGACTCCTTCTGGTGATCAAATGGGTTTGTTGAAAACAGTTCTGCTGGTCACATGACCAAGATGGCTGTCATGCCCATATTTGGTAAAAAAAAAGCCTCTAAAAATCTAACTCCTCATTATAAAAAGGACATTCAGATTTAATTGAGACTTTAATGAAATGTGCATACAATTAGGAGACCTGTAGAGCTTTCATGTTTGAAACAAAACAAGAGACCAGGAAAACCGACAATCATAAAAGTTGCTTGTTACTTTCGACGGACTTGGATCTTTTATAGATGTAGCTTTACTGAGCTGAACATAGTCTAAATACTGTCTAATTAGGTCACATATATTTTGTAAGCTATGATTGGTTATTCCATTATTTTACCTGATCAATTCAGAGTACATTTATATATAGTCACTTTGCAAACCGTTTGGATCCAGATCAGGGCGGACAATTTGCATAGATCATCAGCAGACAACAGCCTATAGAAATATCTTATCAAAATAAACACTGTCATTCTTTAGCTAACCTTAGCCAAACACTGTAGACCTGGATGATATTGCTCATATATAATTATAGTTATTCATTTTTCAGGCCCTGACTGAATGCCCTTGAAGCTACAAGCCCACGTTGATTCAAGAATCTGGAGTCTGCAGTCTACAGTAAGTTTTTTTTTTCTATCGTCTATATGGTACAGCGAAGTACTATTTGCGTTTAAACTTGGTCTGCAGCGGGTGTATTTTTTTCAAAATGTGAGAAAGATGCACTTCTTCCCTATGTTTAGGAATGGGGTAAAATGGCACAAATGTCACATCCCATCAAACACGATTCGCTGCCCCGCGTTCCCTTATGTGCACATATTCGGTTTGCTCAGAATTCCTTTTTTGTGTTGCGGACCAAGTCTAGTGCATCAATGGCACTAACCAAAAAAAACCCCAAAAAACCCCCCAAAACAACAACAACAACAAAACAAAACAACCCCCCCCCCAAAAAAAAAACAAAAAAAAACAAAAAAAACAAAAAAAACAACAACAACAAAAACAAAACAAAAAAACAACAAAAGAAAACAGCAACAAACAAATAACAAAAACAGACAAGACACAACAAACTAATGTGGCCCTAGCCACTGCAAGAGCTTATAAAATTTATGTTACAAATGTGTCTGTATTCTTATTATTCTTATTTATAGTGAGCAGCATTTGGGGTAAGATGGTACTAAAGCCATATTCAGGTTGTCGTGGCTTTGCGTTGATTCGGTTATTTTTCGCGGTGGTTTTGCTTGCTCTGCTCTTTTCTATGGCATATGTGTTTAATGGTTGTTCTCCGAAAACTTAAAAATACAGAATGTAGTTTGCGAACTACTTTCTGACATACAAAATGGGTTATATATGCGTTGGATATGTTACTTAAAAACAACATAAAACTGGGTTTCACATACCCACTATGTAACATATAAAACCAAAAATAAAAGTACATGAAAAGGGTTTCACATACCCACCTGGTAACATATAAAACCAAAAACTAAAAAATATATAAAGGGTTTAACATACCCACATCGTAACATATAAAACAATAACAAAAATATATTAAAAGGGTTGCACAAACCCACCTCGTAACGTATAAAACAAAAACTAAAACTATATAAAAAGGGTTTAACATAACCACCTCGTAACGTATAAAACAAAATCTAAAAACATATAAAAAAGGGTTTCACGTACCCACCTCGTAACATATAAATCAAAAGCTAAAAATATAAAAAAAGGGTTTCACATACCCCACCAGGTAACATATAAAACAAAAAGTAGAAAGATGTAAAAGGTTCCACATACTGACCTGGTAACCAATAAAACCAAAACTAAAATATCTAAATTCTCATTTCTTATTTATTTTTTTATATAATTTCAGGTGCCAGTGTGTAAACAGACAGTGGATAGAAAGAGATCTCATTATATTGGAAGAGGTAAGTTTTGTTGTATTTCATTTTTCTTTAATATCTGAGAATGCAAAACCGGATATTTCATGTGAAATGTGTGCCTGCACAACAGATGTCTGCTGATAAACTTTACAAGCGGTTTAGACCAAGTTCAGGCACGAAAATTTTTTGGGCCTGATCTGGATCCAAACTGTTCATCAAGATTTTCAAACATCTACTCCTGAAACAACTGGGTAAAATGAACTCCCGATTTCATATGGAGACTCCTTCTGGTGATCAAATGGGTTTGTTGAAAACAGTTCTGCTGGTCACATGACCAAGATGGCTGTCATGCCCATATTTGGTAAAAAAAAAGCCTCTAAAAATCTAACTCCTCATTATAAAAAGGACATTCAGATTTAATTGAGACTTTAATGAAATGTGCATACAATTAGGAGACCTGTAGAGCTTTCATGTTTGAAACAAAACAAGAGACCAGGAAAACCGACAATCATAAAAGTTGCTTGTTACTTTCGACGGACTTGGATCTTTTATAGATGTAGCTTTACTGAGCTGAACATAGTCTAAATACTGTCTAATTAGGTCACATATATTTTGTAAGCTATGATTGGTTATTCCATTATTTTACCTGATCAATTCAGAGTACATTTATATATAGTCACTTTGCAAACCGTTTGGATCCAGATCAGGGCGGACAATTTGCATAGATCATCAGCAGACAACAGCCTATAGAAATATCTTATCAAAATAAACACTGTCATTCTTTAGCTAACCTTAGCCAAACACTGTAGACCTGGATGATATTGCTCATATATAATTATAGTTATTCATTTTTCAGGCCCTGACTGAATGCCCTTGAAGCTACAAGCCCACATTGATTCAAGAATCTGGAGTCTGCAGTCTACAGTAAGTTTTTTTTTTCTATCGTCTATATGGTACAGCGAAGTACTATTTGCGTTTAAACTTGGTCTGCAGCGGGTGTATTTTTTTCAAAATGTGAGAAAGATGCACTTCTTCCCTATGTTTAGGAATGGGGTAAAATGGCACAAATGTCACATCCCATCAAACACGATTCGCTGCCCCGCGTTCCCTTATGTGCACATATTCGGTTTGCTCAGAATTCCTTTTTTGTGTTGCGGACCAAGTCTAGTGCATCAATGGCACTAACCAAAAAAAACCCCAAAAAACCCCCCAAAACAACAACAACAACAAAACAAAACAACCCCCCCCCCCCAAAAAAAAACAAAAAAAAACAAAAAAAACAAAAAAAACAACAACAACAAAAACAAAACAAAAAAACAACAAAAGAAAACAGCAACAAACAAATAACAAAAACAGACAAGACACAACAAACTAATGTGGCCCTAGCCACTGCAAGAGCTTATAAAATTTATGTTACAAATGTGTCTGTATTCTTATTATTCTTATTTATAGTGAGCAGCATTTGGGGTAAGATGGTACTAAAGCCATATTCAGGTTGTCGTGGCTTTGCCTTGATTCGGTTATTTTTCGCGGTGGTTTTGCTTGCTCTGCTCTTTTCTATGGCATATGTGTTTAATGGTTGTTCTCCGAAAACTTAAAAATACAGAATGTAGTTTGCGAACTACTTTCTGACATACAAAATGGGTTATATATGCGTTGGATATGTTACTTAAAAACAACATAAAACTGGGTTTCACATACCCACTATGTAACATATAAAACCAAAAATAAAAGTACATGAAAAGGGTTTCACATACCCACCTGGTAACATATAAAACCAAAAACTAAAAAATATATAAAGGGTTTAACATACCCACATCGTAACATATAAAACAATAACAAAAATATATTAAAAGGGTTGCACAAACCCACCTCGTAACGTATAAAACAAAAACTAAAACTATATAAAAAGGGTTTAACATAACCACCTCGTAACGTATAAAACAAAATCTAAAAACATATAAAAAAGGGTTTCACGTACCCACCTCGTAACATATAAATCAAAAGCTAAAAATATAAAAAAAGGGTTTCACATACCCCACCAGGTAACATATAAAACAAAAAGTAGAAAGATGTAAAAGGTTCCACATACTGACCTGGTAACCAATAAAACCAAAACTAAAATATCTAAATTCTCATTTCTTATTTATTTTTTTATATAATTTCAGGTGCCAGTGTGTAAACAGACAGTGGATAGAAAGAGATCTCATTATATTGGAAGAGGTAAGTTTTGTTGTATTTCATTTTTCTTTAATATCTGAGAATGCAAAACCGGATATTTCATGTGAAATGTGTGCCTGCACAACAGATGTCTGCTGATAAACTTTACAAGCGGTTTAGACCAAGTTCAGGCACGAAAATTTTTTGGGCCTGATCTGGATCCAAACTGTTCATCAAGATTTTCAAACATCTACTCCTGAAACAACTGGGTAAAATGAACTCCCGATTTCATATGGAGACTCCTTCTGGTGATCAAATGGGTTTGTTGAAAACAGTTCTGCTGGTCACATGACCAAGATGGCTGTCATGCCCATATTTGGTAAAAAAAAAGCCTCTAAAAATCTAACTCCTCATTATAAAAAGGACATTCAGATTTAATTGAGACTTTAATGAAATGTGCATACAATTAGGAGACCTGTAGAGCTTTCATGTTTGAAACAAAACAAGAGACCAGGAAAACCGACAATCATAAAAGTTGCTTGTTACTTTCGACGGACTTGGATCTTTTATAGATGTAGCTTTACTGAGCTGAACATAGTCTAAATACTGTCTAATTAGGTCACATATATTTTGTAAGCTATGATTGGTTATTCCATTATTTTACCTGATCAATTCAGAGTACATTTATATATAGTCACTTTGCAAACCGTTTGGATCCAGATCAGGGCGGACAATTTGCATAGATCATCAGCAGACAACAGCCTATAGAAATATCTTATCAAAATAAACACTGTCATTCTTTAGCTAACCTTAGCCAAACACTGTAGACCTGGATGATATTGCTCATATATAATTATAGTTATTCATTTTTCAGGCCCTGACTGAATGCCCTTGAAGCTACAAGCCCACGTTGATTCAAGAATCTGGAGTCTGCAGTCTACAGTAAGTTTTTTTTTTCTATCGTCTATATGGTACAGCAAAGTACTATTTGCGTTTAAACTTGGTCTGCAGCGGGTGTATTTTTTTCAAAATGTGAGAAAGATGCACTTCTTCCCTATGTTTAGGAATGGGGTAAAATGGCACAAATGTCACATCCCATCAAACACGATTCGCTGCCCCGCGTTCCCTTATGTGCACATATTCGGTTTGCTCAGAATTCCTTTTTTGTGTTGCGGACCAAGTCTAGTGCATCAATGGCACTAACCAAAAAAAACCCCAAAAAACCCCCCAAAACAACAACAACAACAAAACAAAACAACCCCCCCCCCCCCAAAAAAAAAACAAAAAAAACAAAAAAAACAAAAAAAACAACAACAACAAAAACAAAACAAAAAAACAACAAAAGAAAACAGCAACAAACAAATAACAAAAACAGACAAGACACAACAAACTAATGTGGCCCTAGCCACTGCAAGAGCTTATAAAATTTATGTTACAAATGTGTCTGTATTCTTATTATTCTTATTTATAGTGAGCAGCATTTGGGGTAAGATGGTACTAAAGCCATATTCAGGTTGTCGTGGCTTTGCGTTGATTCGGTTATTTTTCGCGGTGGTTTTGCTTGCTCTGCTCTTTTCTATGGCATATGTGTTTAATGGTTGTTCTCCGAAAACTTAAAAATACAGAATGTAGTTTGCGAACTACTTTCTGACATACAAAATGGGTTATATATGCGTTGGATATGTTACTTAAAAACAACATAAAACTGGGTTTCACATACCCACTATGTAACATATAAAACCAAAAATAAAAGTACATGAAAAGGGTTTCACATACCCACCTGGTAACATATAAAACCAAAAACTAAAAAATATATAAAGGGTTTAACATACCCACATCGTAACATATAAAACAATAACAAAAATATATTAAAAGGGTTGCACAAACCCACCTCGTAACGTATAAAACAAAAACTAAAACTATATAAAAAGGGTTTAACATACCCACCTCGTAACGTATAAAACAAAATCTAAAAACATATAAAAAAGGGTTTCACGTACCCACCTCGTAACATATAAATCAAAAGCTAAAAATATAAAAAAAGGGTTTCACATACCCCACCAGGTAACATATAAAACAAAAAGTAGAAAGATGTAAAAGGTTCCACATACTGACCTGGTAACCAATAAAACCAAAACTAAAATATCTAAATTCTCATTTCTTATTTATTTTTTTATATAATTTCAGGTGCCAGTGTGTAAACAGACAGTGGATAGAAAGAGATCTCATTATATTGGAAGAGGTAAGTTTTGTTGTATTTCATTTTTCTTTAATATCTGAGAATGCAAAACCGGATATTTCATGTGAAATGTGTGCCTGCACAACAGATGTCTGCTGATAAACTTTACAAGCGGTTTAGACCAAGTTCAGGCACGAAAATTTTTTGGGCCTGATCTGGATCCAAACTGTTCATCAAGATTTTCAAACATCTACTCCTGAAACAACTGGGTAAAATGAACTCCCGATTTCATATGGAGACTCCTTCTGGTGATCAAATGGGTTTGTTGAAAACAGTTCTGCTGGTCACATGACCAAGATGGCTGTCATGCCCATATTTGGTAAAAAAAAAGCCTCTAAAAATCTAACTCCTCATTATAAAAAGGACATTCAGATTTAATTGAGACTTTAATGAAATGTGCATACAATTAGGAGACCTGTAGAGCTTTCATGTTTGAAACAAAACAAGAGACCAGGAAAACCGACAATCATAAAAGTTGCTTGTTACTTTCGACGGACTTGGATCTTTTATAGATGTAGCTTTACTGAGCTGAACATAGTCTAAATACTGTCTAATTAGGTCACATATATTTTGTAAGCTATGATTGGTTATTCCATTATTTTACCTGATCAATTCAGAGTACATTTATATATAGTCACTTTGCAAACCGTTTGGATCCAGATCAGGGCGGACAATTTGCATAGATCATCAGCAGACAACAGCCTATAGAAATATCTTATCAAAATAAACACTGTCATTCTTTAGCTAACCTTAGCCAAACACTGTAGACCTGGATGATATTGCTCATATATAATTATAGTTATTCATTTTTCAGGCCCTGACTGAATGCCCTTGAAGCTACAAGCCCACGTTGATTCAAGAATCTGGAGTCTGCAGTCTACAGTAAGTTTTTTTTTTCTATCGTCTATATGGTACAGCGAAGTACTATTTGCGTTTAAACTTGGTCTGCAGCGGGTGTATTTTTTTCAAAATGTGAGAAAGATGCACTTCTTCCCTATGTTTAGGAATGGGGTAAAATGGCACAAATGTCACATCCCATCAAACACGATTCGCTGCCCCGCGTTCCCTTATGTGCACATATTCGGTTTGCTCAGAATTCCTTTTTTGTGTTGCGGACCAAGTCTAGTGCATCAATGGCACTAACCAAAAAAAACCCCAAAAAACCCCCCAAAACAACAACAACAACAAAACAAAACAACCCCCCCCCCAAAAAAAAAACAAAAAAACAAAAAAAACAAAAAAAACAAAAAAAACAACAACAACAAAAACAAAACAAAAAAACAACAAAAGAAAACAGCAACAAACAAATAACAAAAACAGACAAGACACAACAAACTAATGTGGCCCTAGCCACTGCAAGAGCTTATAAAATTTATGTTACAAATGTGTCTGTATTCTTATTATTCTTATTTATAGTGAGCAGCATTTGGGGTAAGATGGTACTAAAGCCATATTCAGGTTGTCGTGGCTTTGCGTTGATTCGGTTATTTTTCGCGGTGGTTTTGCTTGCTCTGCTCTTTTCTATGGCATATGTGTTTAATGGTTGTTCTCCGAAAACTTAAAAATACAGAATGTAGTTTGCGAACTACTTTCTGACATACAAAATGGGTTATATATGCGTTGGATATGTTACTTAAAAACAACATAAAACTGGGTTTCACATACCCACTATGTAACATATAAAACCAAAAATAAAAGTACATGAAAAGGGTTTCACATACCCACCTGGTAACATATAAAACCAAAAACTAAAAAATATATAAAGGGTTTAACATACCCACATCGTAACATATAAAACAATAACAAAAATATATTAAAAGGGTTGCACAAACCCACCTCGTAACGTATAAAACAAAAACTAAAACTATATAAAAAGGGTTTAACATACCCACCTCGTAACGTATAAAACAAAATCTAAAAACATATAAAAAAGGGTTTCACGTACCCACCTCGTAACATATAAATCAAAAGCTAAAAATATAAAAAAAGGGTTTCACATACCCCACCAGGTAACATATAAAACAAAAAGTAGAAAGATGTAAAAGGTTCCACATACTGACCTGGTAACCAATAAAACCAAAACTAAAATATCTAAATTCTCATTTCTTATTTATTTTTTTATATAATTTCAGGTGCCAGTGTGTAAACAGACAGTGGATAGAAAGAGATCTCATTATATTGGAAGAGGTAAGTTTTGTTGTATTTCATTTTTCTTTAATATCTGAGAATGCAAAACCGGATATTTCATGTGAAATGTGTGCCTGCACAACAGATGTCTGCTGATAAACTTTACAAGCGGTTTAGACCAAGTTCAGGCACGAAAATTTTTTGGGCCTGATCTGGATCCAAACTGTTCATCAAGATTTTCAAACATCTACTCCTGAAACAACTGGGTAAAATGAACTCCCGATTTCATATGGAGACTCCTTCTGGTGATCAAATGGGTTTGTTGAAAACAGTTCTGCTGGTCACATGACCAAGATGGCTGTCATGCCCATATTTGGTAAAAAAAAAGCCTCTAAAAATCTAACTCCTCATTATAAAAAGGACATTCAGATTTAATTGAGACTTTAATGAAATGTGCATACAATTAGGAGACCTGTAGAGCTTTCATGTTTGAAACAAAACAAGAGACCAGGAAAACCGACAATCATAAAAGTTGCTTGTTACTTTCGACGGACTTGGATCTTTTATAGATGTAGCTTTACTGAGCTGAACATAGTCTAAATACTGTCTAATTAGGTCACATATATTTTGTAAGCTATGATTGGTTATTCCATTATTTTACCTGATCAATTCAGAGTACATTTATATATAGTCACTTTGCAAACCGTTTGGATCCAGATCAGGGCGGACAATTTGCATAGATCATCAGCAGACAACAGCCTATAGAAATATCTTATCAAAATAAACACTGTCATTCTTTAGCTAACCTTAGCCAAACACTGTAGACCTGGATGATATTGCTCATATATAATTATAGTTATTCATTTTTCAGGCCCTGACTGAATGCCCTTGAAGCTACAAGCCCACGTTGATTCAAGAATCTGGAGTCTGCAGTCTACAGTAAGTTTTTTTTTTCTATCGTCTATATGGTACAGCGAAGTACTATTTGCGTTTAAACTTGGTCTGCAGCGGGTGTATTTTTTTCAAAATGTGAGAAAGATGCACTTCTTCCCTATGTTTAGGAATGGGGTAAAATGGCACAAATGTCACATCCCATCAAACACGATTCGCTGCCCCGCGTTCCCTTATGTGCACATATTCGGTTTGCTCAGAATTCCTTTTTTGTGTTGCGGACCAAGTCTAGTGCATCAATGGCACTAACCAAAAAAAACCCCAAAAAACCCCCCAAAACAACAACAACAACAAAACAAAACAACCCCCCCCCCAAAAAAAAACAAAAAAAACAAAAAAAACAAAAAAAACAACAACAACAAAAACAAAACAAAAAAACAACAAAAGAAAACAGCAACAAACAAATAACAAAAACAGACAAGACACAACAAACTAATGTGGCCCTAGCCACTGCAAGAGCTTATAAAATTTATGTTACAAATGTGTCTGTATTCTTATTATTCTTATTTATAGTGAGCAGCATTTGGGGTAAGATGGTACTAAAGCCATATTCAGGTTGTCGTGGCTTTGCGTTGATTCGGTTATTTTTCGCGGTGGTTTTGCTTGCTCTGCTCTTTTCTATGGCATATGTGTTTAATGGTTGTTCTCCGAAAACTTAAAAATACAGAATGTAGTTTGCGAACTACTTTCTGACATACAAAATGGGTTATATATGCGTTGGATATGTTACTTAAAAACAACATAAAACTGGGTTTCACATACCCACTATGTAACATATAAAACCAAAAATAAAAGTACATGAAAAGGGTTTCACATACCCACCTGGTAACATATAAAACCAAAAACTAAAAAATATATAAAGGGTTTAACATACCCACATCGTAACATATAAAACAATAACAAAAATATATTAAAAGGGTTGCACAAACCCACCTCGTAACGTATAAAACAAAAACTAAAACTATATAAAAAGGGTTTAACATACCCACCTCGTAACGTATAAAACAAAATCTAAAAACATATAAAAAAGGGTTTCACGTACCCACCTCGTAACATATAAATCAAAAGCTAAAAATATAAAAAAAGGGTTTCACATACCCCACCAGGTAACATATAAAACAAAAAGTAGAAAGATGTAAAAGGTTCCACATACTGACCTGGTAACCAATAAAACCAAAACTAAAATATCTAAATTCTCATTTCTTATTTATTTTTTTATATAATTTCAGGTGCCAGTGTGTAAACAGACAGTGGATAGAAAGAGATCTCATTATATTGGAAGAGGTAAGTTTTGTTGTATTTCATTTTTCTTTAAAATCTGAGAATGCAAAACCGGATATTTCATGTGAAATGTGTGCCTGCACAACAGATGTCTGCTGATAAACTTTACAAGCGGTTTAGACCAAGTTCAGGCACGAAAATTTTTTGGGCCTGATCTGGATCCAAACTGTTCATCAAGATTTTCAAACATCTACTCCTGAAACAACTGGGTAAAATGAACTCCCGATTTCATATGGAGACTCCTTCTGGTGATCAAATGGGTTTGTTGAAAACAGTTCTGCTGGTCACATGACCAAGATGGCTGTCATGCCCATATTTGGTAAAAAAAAAGCCTCTAAAAATCTAACTCCTCATTATAAAAAGGACATTCAGATTTAATTGAGACTTTAATGAAATGTGCATACAATTAGGAGACCTGTAGAGCTTTCATGTTTGAAACAAAACAAGAGACCAGGAAAACCGACAATCATAAAAGTTGCTTGTTACTTTCGACGGACTTGGATCTTTTATAGATGTAGCTTTACTGAGCTGAACATAGTCTAAATACTGTCTAATTAGGTCACATATATTTTGTAAGCTATGATTGGTTATTCCATTATTTTACCTGATCAATTCAGAGTACATTTATATATAGTCACTTTGCAAACCGTTTGGATCCAGATCAGGGCGGACAATTTGCATAGATCATCAGCAGACAACAGCCTATAGAAATATCTTATCAAAATAAACACTGTCATTCTTTAGCTAACCTTAGCCAAACACTGTAGACCTGGATGATATTGCTCATATATAATTATAGTTATTCATTTTTCAGGCCCTGACTGAATGCCCTTGAAGCTACAAGCCCACGTTGATTCAAGAATCTGGAGTCTGCAGTCTACAGTAAGTTTTTTTTTTCTATCGTCTATATGGTACAGCGAAGTACTATTTGCGTTTAAACTTGGTCTGCAGCGGGTGTATTTTTTTCAAAATGTGAGAAAGATGCACTTCTTCCCTATGTTTAGGAATGGGGTAAAATGGCACAAATGTCACATCCCATCAAACACGATTCGCTGCCCCGCGTTCCCTTATGTGCACATATTCGGTTTGCTCAGAATTCCTTTTTTGTGTTGCGGACCAAGTCTAGTGCATCAATGGCACTAACCAAAAAAAACCCCAAAAAACCCCCCAAAACAACAACAACAACAAAACAAAACAACCCCCCCCCCCCAAAAAAAAACAAAAAAAACAAAAAAAACAAAAAAAACAACAACAACAAAAACAAAACAAAAAAACAACAAAAGAAAACAGCAACAAACAAATAACAAAAACAGACAAGACACAACAAACTAATGTGGCCCTAGCCACTGCAAGAGCTTATAAAATTTATGTTACAAATGTGTCTGTATTCTTATTATTCTTATTTATAGTGAGCAGCATTTGGGGTAAGATGGTACTAAAGCCATATTCAGGTTGTCGTGGCTTTGCGTTGATTCGGTTATTTTTCGCGGTGGTTTTGCTTGCTCTGCTCTTTTCTATGGCATATGTGTTTAATGGTTGTTCTCCGAAAACTTAAAAATACAGAATGTAGTTTGCGAACTACTTTCTGACATACAAAATGGGTTATATATGCGTTGGATATGTTACTTAAAAACAACATAAAACTGGGTTTCACATACCCACTATGTAACATATAAAACCAAAAATAAAAGTACATGAAAAGGGTTTCACATACCCACCTGGTAACATATAAAACCAAAAACTAAAAAATATATAAAGGGTTTAACATACCCACATCGTAACATATAAAACAATAACAAAAATATATTAAAAGGGTTGCACAAACCCACCTCGTAACGTATAAAACAAAAACTAAAACTATATAAAAAGGGTTTAACATACCCACCTCGTAACGTATAAAACAAAATCTAAAAACATATAAAAAAGGGTTTCACGTACCCACCTCGTAACATATAAATCAAAAGCTAAAAATATAAAAAAAGGGTTTCACATACCCCACCAGGTAACATATAAAACAAAAAGTAGAAAGATGTAAAAGGTTCCACATACTGACCTGGTAACCAATAAAACCAAAACTAAAATATCTAAATTCTCATTTCTTATTTATTTTTTTATATAATTTCAGGTGCCAGTGTGTAAACAGACAGTGGATAGAAAGAGATCTCATTATATTGGAAGAGGTAAGTTTTGTTGTATTTCATTTTTCTTTAATATCTGAGAATGCAAAACCGGATATTTCATGTGAAATGTGTGCCTGCACAACAGATGTCTGCTGATAAACTTTACAAGCGGTTTAGACCAAGTTCAGGCACGAAAATTTTTTGGGCCTGATCTGGATCCAAACTGTTCATCAAGATTTTCAAACATCTACTCCTGAAACAACTGGGTAAAATGAACTCCCGATTTCATATGGAGACTCCTTCTGGTGATCAAATGGGTTTGTTGAAAACAGTTCTGCTGGTCACATGACCAAGATGGCTGTCATGCCCATATTTGGTAAAAAAAAAGCCTCTAAAAATCTAACTCCTCATTATAAAAAGGACATTCAGATTTAATTGAGACTTTAATGAAATGTGCATACAATTAGGAGACCTGTAGAGCTTTCATGTTTGAAACAAAACAAGAGACCAGGAAAACCGACAATCATAAAAGTTGCTTGTTACTTTCGACGGACTTGGATCTTTTATAGATGTAGCTTTACTGAGCTGAACATAGTCTAAATACTGTCTAATTAGGTCACATATATTTTGTAAGCTATGATTGGTTATTCCATTATTTTACCTGATCAATTCAGAGTACATTTATATATAGTCACTTTGCAAACCGTTTGGATCCAGATCAGGGCGGACAATTTGCATAGATCATCAGCAGACAACAGCCTATAGAAATATCTTATCAAAATAAACACTGTCATTCTTTAGCTAACCTTAGCCAAACACTGTAGACCTGGATGATATTGCTCATATATAATTATAGTTATTCATTTTTCAGGCCCTGACTGAATGCCCTTGAAGCTACAAGCCCACGTTGATTCAAGAATCTGGAGTCTGCAGTCTACAGTAAGTTTTTTTTTTCTATCGTCTATATGGTACAGCGAAGTACTATTTGCGTTTAAACTTGGTCTGCAGCGGGTGTATTTTTTTCAAAATGTGAGAAAGATGCACTTCTTCCCTATGTTTAGGAATGGGGTAAAATGGCACAAATGTCACATCCCATCAAACACGATTCGCTGCCCCGCGTTCCCTTATGTGCACATATTCGGTTTGCTCAGAATTCCTTTTTTGTGTTGCGGACCAAGTCTAGTGCATCAATGGCACTAACCAAAAAAAACCCCAAAAAACCCCCCAAAACAACAACAACAACAAAACAAAACAACCCCCCCCCCCCCAAAAAAAAAACAAAAAAAAACAAAAAAAACAAAAAAAACAACAACAAAAAAAACAAAACAAAAAAACAACAAAAGAAAACAGCAACAAACAAATAACAAAAACAGACAAGACACAACAAACTAATGTGGCCCTAGCCACTGCAAGAGCTTATAAAATTTATGTTACAAATGTGTCTGTATTCTTATTATTCTTATTTATAGTGAGCAGCATTTGGGGTAAGATGGTACTAAAGCCATATTCAGGTTGTCGTGGCTTTGCGTTGATTCGGTTATTTTTCGCGGTGGTTTTGCTTGCTCTGCTCTTTTCTATGGCATATGTGTTTAATGGTTGTTCTCCGAAAACTTAAAAATACAGAATGTAGTTTGCGAACTACTTTCTGACATACAAAATGGGTTATATATGCGTTGGATATGTTACTTAAAAACAACATAAAACTGGGTTTCACATACCCACTATGTAACATATAAAACCAAAAATAAAAGTACATGAAAAGGGTTTCACATACCCACCTGGTAACATATAAAACCAAAAACTAAAAAATATATAAAGGGTTTAACATACCCACATCGTAACATATAAAACAATAACAAAAATATATTAAAAGGGTTGCACAAACCCACCTCGTAACGTATAAAACAAAAACTAAAACTATATAAAAAGGGTTTAACATACCCACCTCGTAACGTATAAAACAAAATCTAAAAACATATAAAAAAGGGTTTCACGTACCCACCTCGTAACATATAAATCAAAAGCTAAAAATATAAAAAAAGGGTTTCACATACCCCACCAGGTAACATATAAAACAAAAAGTAGAAAGATGTAAAAGGTTCCACATACTGACCTGGTAACCAATAAAACCAAAACTAAAATATCTAAATTCTCATTTCTTATTTATTTTTTTATATAATTTCAGGTGCCAGTGTGTAAACAGACAGTGGATAGAAAGAGATCTCATTATATTGGAAGAGGTAAGTTTTGTTGTATTTCATTTTTCTTTAATATCTGAGAATGCAAAACCGGATATTTCATGTGAAATGTGTGCCTGCACAACAGATGTCTGCTGATAAACTTTACAAGCGGTTTAGACCAAGTTCAGGCACGAAAATTTTTTGGGCCTGATCTGGATCCAAACTGTTCATCAAGATTTTCAAACATCTACTCCTGAAACAACTGGGTAAAATGAACTCCCGATTTCATATGGAGACTCCTTCTGGTGATCAAATGGGTTTGTTGAAAACAGTTCTGCTGGTCACATGACCAAGATGGCTGTCATGCCCATATTTGGTAAAAAAAAAGCCTCTAAAAATCTAACTCCTCATTATAAAAAGGACATTCAGATTTAATTGAGACTTTAATGAAATGTGCATACAATTAGGAGACCTGTAGAGCTTTCATGTTTGAAACAAAACAAGAGACCAGGAAAACCGACAATCATAAAAGTTGCTTGTTACTTTCGACGGACTTGGATCTTTTATAGATGTAGCTTTACTGAGCTGAACATAGTCTAAATACTGTCTAATTAGGTCACATATATTTTGTAAGCTATGATTGGTTATTCCATTATTTTACCTGATCAATTCAGAGTACATTTATATATAGTCACTTTGCAAACCGTTTGGATCCAGATCAGGGCGGACAATTTGCATAGATCATCAGCAGACAACAGCCTATAGAAATATCTTATCAAAATAAACACTGTCATTCTTTAGCTAACCTTAGCCAAACACTGTAGACCTGGATGATATTGCTCATATATAATTATAGTTATTCATTTTTCAGGCCCTGACTGAATGCCCTTGAAGCTACAAGCCCACGTTGATTCAAGAATCTGGAGTCTGCAGTCTACAGTAAGTTTTTTTTTTCTATCGTCTATATGGTACAGCGAAGTACTATTTGCGTTTAAACTTGGTCTGCAGCGGGTGTATTTTTTTCAAAATGTGAGAAAGATGCACTTCTTCCCTATGTTTAGGAATGGGGTAAAATGGCACAAATGTCACATCCCATCAAACACGATTCGCTGCCCCGCGTTCCCTTATGTGCACATATTCGGTTTGCTCAGAATTCCTTTTTTGTGTTGCGGACCAAGTCTAGTGCATCAATGGCACTAACCAAAAAAACCCCCAAAAAACCCCCCAAAACAACAACAACAACAAAACAAAACAACCCCCCCCCCCCAAAAAAAAAAACAAAAAAAACAAAAAAAACAAAAAAAACAACAACAACAAAAACAAAACAAAAAAACAACAAAAGAAAACAGCAACAAACAAATAACAAAAACAGACAAGACACAACAAACTTATGTGGCCCTAGCCACTGCAAGAGCTTATAAAATTTATGTTACAAATGTGTCTGTATTCTTATTATTCTTATTTATAGTGAGCAGCATTTGGGGTAAGATGGTACTAAAGCCATATTCAGGTTGTCGTGGCTTTGCGTTGATTCGGTTATTTTTCGCGGTGGTTTTGCTTGCTCTGCTCTTTTCTATGGCATATGTGTTTAATGGTTGTTCTCCGAAAACTTAAAAATACAGAATGTAGTTTGCGAACTACTTTCTGACATACAAAATGGGTTATATATGCGTTGGATATGTTACTTAAAAACAACATAAAACTGGGTTTCACATACCCACTATGTAACATATAAAACCAAAAATAAAAGTACATGAAAAGGGTTTCACATACCCACCTGGTAACATATAAAACCAAAAACTAAAAAATATATAAAGGGTTTAACATACCCACATCGTAACATATAAAACAATAACAATAATATATTAAAAGGGTTGCACAAACCCACCTCGTAACGTATAAAACAAAAACTAAAACTATATAAAAAGGGTTTAACATACCCACCTCGTAACGTATAAAACAAAATCTAAAAACATATAAAAAAGGGTTTCACGTACCCACCTCGTAACATATAAATCAAAAGCTAAAAATATAAAAAAAGGGTTTCACATACCCCACCAGGTAACATATAAAACAAAAAGTAGAAAGATGTAAAAGGTTCCACATACTGACCTGGTAACCAATAAAACCAAAACTAAAATATCTAAATTCTCATTTCTTATTTATTTTTTTATATAATTTCAGGTGCCAGTGTGTAAACAGACAGTGGATAGAAAGAGATCTCATTATATTGGAAGAGGTAAGTTTTGTTGTATTTCATTTTTCTTTAATATCTGAGAATGCAAAACCGGATATTTCATGTGAAATGTGTGCCTGCACAACAGATGTCTGCTGATAAACTTTACAAGCGGTTTAGACCAAGTTCAGGCACGAAAATTTTTTGGGCCTGATCTGGATCCAAACTGTTCATCAAGATTTTCAAACATCTACTCCTGAAACAACTGGGTAAAATGAACTCCCGATTTCATATGGAGACTCCTTCTGGTGATCAAATGGGTTTGTTGAAAACAGTTCTGCTGGTCACATGACCAAGATGGCTGTCATGCCCATATTTGGTAAAAAAAAAGCCTCTAAAAATCTAACTCCTCATTATAAAAAGGACATTCAGATTTAATTGAGACTTTAATGAAATGTGCATACAATTAGGAGACCTGTAGAGCTTTCATGTTTGAAACAAAACAAGAGACCAGAAAAACCGACAATCATAAAAGTTGCTTGTTACTTTCGACGGACTTGGATCTTTTATAGATGTAGCTTTACTGAGCTGAACATAGTCTAAATACTGTCTAATTAGGTCACATATATTTTGTAAGCTATGATTGGTTATTCCATTATTTTACCTGATCAATTCAGAGTACATTTATATATAGTCACTTTGCAAACCGTTTGGATCCAGATCAGGGCGGACAATTTGCATAGATCATCAGCAGACAACAGCCTATAGAAATATCTTATCAAAATAAACACTGTCATTCTTTAGCTAACCTTAGCCAAACACTGTAGACCTGGATGATATTGCTCATATATAATTATAGTTATTCATTTTTCAGGCCCTGATTGAATGCCCTTGAAGCTACAAGCCCACGTTGATTCAAGAATCTGGAGTCTGCAGTCTACAGTAAGTTTTTTTTTTCTATCGTCTATATGGTACAGCGAAGTACTATTTGCGTTTAAACTTGGTCTGCAGCGGGTGTATTTTTTTCAAAATGTGAGAAAGATGCACTTCTTCCCTATGTTTAGGAATGGGGTAAAATGGCACAAATGTCACATCCCATCAAACACGATTCGCTGCCCCGCGTTCCCTTATGTGCACATATTCGGTTTGCTCAGAATTCCTTTTTTGTGTTGCGGACCAAGTCTAGTGCATCAATGGCACTAACCAAAAAAAACCCCAAAAAACCCCCCAAAACAACAACAACAACAAAACAAAACAACCCCCCCCCAAAAAAAAAAACAAAAAAAACAAAAAAAACAAAAAAAACAACAACAACAAAAACAAAACAAAAAAACAACAAAAGAAAACAGCAACAAACAAATAACAAAAACAGACAAGACACAACAAACTAATGTGGCCCTAGCCACTGCAAAAGCTTATAAAATTTATGTTACAAATGTGTCTGTATTCTTATTATTCTTATTTATAGTGAGCAGCATTTGGGGTAAGATGGTACTAAAGCCATATTCAGGTTGTCGTGGCTTTGCGTTGATTCGGTTATTTTTCGCGGTGGTTTTGCTTGCTCTGCTCTTTTCTATGGCATATGTGTTTAATGGTTGTTCTCCGAAAACTTAAAAATACAGAATGTAGTTTGCGAACTACTTTCTGACATACAAAATGGGTTATATATGCGTTGGATATGTTACTTAAAAACAACATAAAACTGGGTTTCACATACCCACTATGTAACATATAAAACCAAAAATAAAAGTACATGAAAAGGGTTTCACATACCCACCTGGTAACATATAAAACCAAAAACTAAAAAATATATAAAGGGTTTAACATACCCACATCGTAACATATAAAACAATAACAAAAATATATTAAAAGGGTTGCACAAACCCACCTCGTAACGTATAAAACAAAAACTAAAACTATATAAAAAGGGTTTAACATACCCACCTCGTAACGTATAAAACAAAATCTAAAAACATATAAAAAAGGGTTTCACGTACCCACCTCGTAACATATAAATCAAAAGCTAAAAATATAAAAAAAGGGTTTCACATACCCCACCAGGTAACATATAAAACAAAAAGTAGAAAGATGTAAAAGGTTCCACATACTGACCTGGTAACCAATAAAACCAAAACTAAAATATCTAAATTCTCATTTCTTATTTATTTTTTTATATAATTTCAGGTGCCAGTGTGTAAACAGACAGTGGATAGAAAGAGATCTCATTATATTGGAAGAGGTAAGTTTTGTTGTATTTCATTTTTCTTTAATATCTGAGAATGCAAAACCGGATATTTCATGTGAAATGTGTGCCTGCACAACAGATGTCTGCTGATAAACTTTACAAGCGGTTTAGACCAAGTTCAGGCACGAAAATTTTTTGGGCCTGATCTGGATCCAAACTGTTCATCAAGATTTTCAAACATCTACTCCTGAAACAACTGGGTAAAATGAACTCCCGATTTCATATGGAGACTCCTTCTGGTGATCAAATGGGTTTGTTGAAAACAGTTCTGCTGGTCACATGACCAAGATGGCTGTCATGCCCATATTTGGTAAAAAAAAAGCCTCTAAAAATCTAACTCCTCATTATAAAAAGGACATTCAGATTTAATTGAGACTTTAATGAAATGTGCATACAATTAGGAGACCTGTAGAGCTTTCATGTTTGAAACAAAACAAGAGACCAGGAAAACCGACAATCATAAAAGTTGCTTGTTACTTTCGACGGACTTGGATCTTTTATAGATGTAGCTTTACTGAGCTGAACATAGTCTAAATACTGTCTAATTAGGTCACATATATTTTGTAAGCTATGATTGGTTATTCCATTATTTTACCTGATCAATTCAGAGTACATTTATATATAGTCACTTTGCAAACCGTTTGGATCCAGATCAGGGCGGACAATTTGCATAGATCATCAGCAGACAACAGCCTATAGAAATATCTTATCAAAATAAACACTGTCATTCTTTAGCTAACCTTAGCCAAACACTGTAGACCTGGATGATATTGCTCATATATAATTATAGTTATTCATTTTTCAGGCCCTGACTGAATGCCCTTGAAGCTACAAGCCCACGTTGATTCAAGAATCTGGAGTCTGCAGTCTACAGTAAGTTTTTTTTTTCTATCGTCTATATGGTACAGCGAAGTACTATTTGCGTTTAAACTTGGTCTGCAGCGGGTGTATTTTTTTCAAAATGTGAGAAAGATGCACTTCTTCCCTATGTTTAGGAATGGGGTAAAATGGCACAAATGTCACATCCCATCAAACACGATTCGCTGCCCCGCGTTCCCTTATGTGCACATATTCGGTTTGCTCAGAATTCCTTTTTTGTGTTGCGGACCAAGTCTAGTGCATCAATGGCACTAACCAAAAAAAACCCCAAAAAACCCCCCAAAACAACAACAACAACAAAACAAAACAACCCCCCCCCCCAAAAAAAAAACAAAAAAAACAAAAAAAACAAAAAAAACAACAACAACAAAAACAAAACAAAAAAACAACAAAAGAAAACAGCAACAAACAAATAACAAAAACAGACAAGACACAACAAACTAATGTGGCCCTAGCCACTGCAAGAGCTTATAAAATTTATGTTACAAATGTGTCTGTATTCTTATTATTCTTATTTATAGTGAGCAGCATTTGGGGTAAGATGGTACTAAAGCCATATTCAGGTTGTCGTGGCTTTGCGTTGATTCGGTTATTTTTCGCGGTGGTTTTGCTTGCTCTGCTCTTTTCTATGGCATATGTGTTTAATGGTTGTTCTCCGAAAACTTAAAAATACAGAATGTAGTTTGCGAACTACTTTCTGACATACAAAATGGGTTATATATGCGTTGGATATGTTACTTAAAAACAACATAAAACTGGGTTTCACATACCCACTATGTAACATATAAAACCAAAAATAAAAGTACATGAAAAGGGTTTCACATACCCACCTGGTAACATATAAAACCAAAAACTAAAAAATATATAAAGGGTTTAACATACCCACATCGTAACATATAAAACAATAACAAAAATATATTAAAAGGGTTGCACAAACCCACCTCGTAACGTATAAAACAAAAACTAAAACTATATAAAAAGGGTTTAACATACCCACCTCGTAACGTATAAAACAAAATCTAAAAACATATAAAAAAGGGTTTCACGTACCCACCTCGTAACATATAAATCAAAAGCTAAAAATATAAAAAAAGGGTTTCACATACCCCACCAGGTAACATATAAAACAAAAAGTAGAAAGATGTAAAAGGTTCCACATACTGACCTGGTAACCAATAAAACCAAAACTAAAATATCTAAATTCTCATTTCTTATTTATTTTTTTATATAATTTCAGGTGCCAGTGTGTAAACAGACAGTGGATAGAAAGAGATCTCATTATATTGGAAGAGGTAAGTTTTGTTGTATTTCATTTTTCTTTAATATCTGAGAATGCAAAACCGGATATTTCATGTGAAATGTGTGCCTGCACAACAGATGTCTGCTGATAAACTTTACAAGCGGTTTAGACCAAGTTCAGGCACGAAAATTTTTTGGGCCTGATCTGGATCCAAACTGTTCATCAAGATTTTCAAACATCTACTCCTGAAACAACTGGGTAAAATGAACTCCCGATTTCATATGGAGACTCCTTCTGGTGATCAAATGGGTTTGTTGAAAACAGTTCTGCTGGTCACATGACCAAGATGGCTGTCATGCCCATATTTGGTAAAAAAAAAGCCTCTAAAAATCTAACTCCTCATTATAAAAAGGACATTCAGATTTAATTGAGACTTTAATGAAATGTGCATACAATTAGGAGACCTGTAGAGCTTTCATGTTTGAAACAAAACAAGAGACCAGGAAAACCGACAATCATAAAAGTTGCTTGTTACTTTCGACGGACTTGGATCTTTTATAGATGTAGCTTTACTGAGCTGAACATAGTCTAAATACTGTCTAATTAGGTCACATATATTTTGTAAGCTATGATTGGTTATTCCATTATTTTACCTGATCAATTCAGAGTACATTTATATATAGTCACTTTGCAAACCGTTTGGATCCAGATCAGGGCGGACAATTTGCATAGATCATCAGCAGACAACAGCCTATAGAAATATCTTATCAAAATAAACACTGTCATTCTTTAGCTAACCTTAGCCAAACACTGTAGACCTGGATGATATTGCTCATATATAATTATAGTTATTCATTTTTCAGGCCCTGACTGAATGCCCTTGAAGCTACAAGCCCACGTTGATTCAAGAATCTGGAGTCTGCAGTCTACAGTAAGTTTTTTTTTTCTATCGTCTATATGGTACAGCGAAGTACTATTTGCGTTTAAACTTGGTCTGCAGCGGGTGTATTTTTTTCAAAATGTGAGAAAGATGCACTTCTTCCCTATGTTTAGGAATGGGGTAAAATGGCACAAATGTCACATCCCATCAAACACGATTCGCTGCCCCGCGTTCCCTTATGTGCACATATTCGGTTTGCTCAGAATTCCTTTTTTGTGTTGCGGACCAAGTCTAGTGCATCAATGGCACTAACCAAAAAAAACCCCAAAAAACCCCCCAAAACAACAACAACAACAAAACAAAACAACCCCCCCCCCAAAAAAAAAACAAAAAAAACAAAAAAAAAAACAACAACAAAAACAAAACAAAAAAACAACAAAAGAAAACAGCAACAAACAAATAACAAAAACAGACAAGACACAACAAACTAATGTGGCCCTAGCCACTGCAAGAGCTTATAAAATTTATGTTACAAATGTGTCTGTATTCTTATTATTCTTATTTATAGTGAGCAGCATTTGGGGTAAGATGGTACTAAAGCCATATTCAGGTTGTCGTGGCTTTGCGTTGATTCGGTTATTTTTCGCGGTGGTTTTGCTTGCTCTGCTCTTTTCTATGGCATATGTGTTTAATGGTTGTTCTCCGAAAACTTAAAAATACAGAATGTAGTTTGCGAACTACTTTCTGACATACAAAATGGGTTATATATGCGTTGGATATGTTACTTAAAAACAACATAAAACTGGGTTTCACATACCCACTATGTAACATATAAAACCAAAAATAAAAGTACATGAAAAGGGTTTCACATACCCACCTGGTAACATATAAAACCAAAAACTAAAAAATATATAAAGGGTTTAACATACCCACATCGTAACATATAAAACAATAACAAAAATATATTAAAAGGGTTGCACAAACCCACCTCGTAACGTATAAAACAAAAACTAAAACTATATAAAAAGGGTTTAACATACCCACCTCGTAACGTATAAAACAAAATCTAAAAACATATAAAAAAGGGTTTCACGTACCCACCTCGTAACATATAAATCAAAAGCTAAAAATATAAAAAAAGGGTTTCACATACCCCACCAGGTAACATATAAAACAAAAAGTAGAAAGATGTAAAAGGTTCCACATACTGACCTGGTAACCAATAAAACCAAAACTAAAATATCTAAATTCTCATTTCTTATTTATTTTTTTATATAATTTCAGGTGCCAGTGTGTAAACAGACAGTGGATAGAAAGAGATCTCATTATATTGGAAGAGGTAAGTTTTGTTGTATTTCATTTTTCTTTAATATCTGAGAATGCAAAACCGGATATTTCATGTGAAATGTGTGCCTGCACAACAGATGTCTGCTGATAAACTTTACAAGCGGTTTAGACCAAGTTCAGGCACGAAAATTTTTTGGGCCTGATCTGGATCCAAACTGTTCATCAAGATTTTCAAACATCTACTCCTGAAACAACTGGGTAAAATGAACTCCCGATTTCATATGGAGACTCCTTCTGGTGATCAAATGGGTTTGTTGAAAACAGTTCTGCTGGTCACATGACCAAGATGGCTGTCATGCCCATATTTGGTAAAAAAAAAGCCTCTAAAAATCTAACTCCTCATTATAAAAAGGACATTCAGATTTAATTGAGACTTTAATGAAATGTGCATACAATTAGGAGACCTGTAGAGCTTTCATGTTTGAAACAAAACAAGAGACCAGGAAAACCGACAATCATAAAAGTTGCTTGTTACTTTCGACGGACTTGGATCTTTTATAGATGTAGCTTTACTGAGCTGAACATAGTCTAAATACTGTCTAATTAGGTCACATATATTTTGTAAGCTATGATTGGTTATTCCATTATTTTACCTGATCAATTCAGAGTACATTTATATATAGTCACTTTGCAAACTGTTTGGATCCAGATCAGGGCGGACAATTTGCATAGATCATCAGCAGACAACAGCCTATAGAAATATCTTATCAAAATAAACACTGTCATTCTTTAGCTAACCTTAGCCAAACACTGTAGACCTGGATGATATTGCTCATATATAATTATAGTTATTCATTTTTCAGGCCCTGATTGAATGCCCTTGAAGCTACAAGCCCACGTTGATTCAAGAATCTGGAGTCTGCAGTCTACAGTAAGTTTTTTTTTTCTATCGTCTATATGGTACAGCGAAGTACTATTTGCGTTTAAACTTGGTCTGCAGCGGGTGTATTTTTTTCAAAATGTGAGAAAGATGCACTTCTTCCCTATGTTTAGGAATGGGGTAAAATGGCACAAATGTCACATCCCATCAAACACGATTCGCTGCCCCGCGTTCCCTTATGTGCACATATTCGGTTTGCTCAGAATTCCTTTTTTGTGTTGCGGACCAAGTCTAGTGCATCAATGGCACTAACCAAAAAAAACCCCAAAAAACCCCCCAAAACAACAACAACAACAAAACAAAACAACCCCCCCCCAAAAAAAAAACAAAAAAAAACAAAAAAAACAAAAAAAACAACAACAACAAAAACAAAACAAAAAAACAACAAAAGAAAACAGCAACAAACAAATAACAAAAACAGACAAGACACAACAAACTAATGTGGCCCTAGCCACTGCAAAAGCTTATAAAATTTATGTTACAAATGTGTCTGTATTCTTATTATTCTTATTTATAGTGAGCAGCATTTGGGGTAAGATGGTACTAAAGCCATATTCAGGTTGTCGTGGCTTTGCGTTGATTCGGTTATTTTTCGCGGTGGTTTTGCTTGCTCTGCTCTTTTCTATGGCATATGTGTTTAATGGTTGTTCTCCGAAAACTTAAAAATACAGAATGTAGTTTGCGAACTACTTTCTGACATACAAAATGGGTTATATATGCGTTGGATATGTTACTTAAAAACAACATAAAACTGGGTTTCACATACCCACTATGTAACATATAAAACCAAAAATAAAAGTACATGAAAAGGGTTTCACATACCCACCTGGTAACATATAAAACCAAAAACTAAAAAATATATAAAGGGTTTAACATACCCACATCGTAACATATAAAACAATAACAAAAATATATTAAAAGGGTTGCACAAACCCACCTCGTAACGTATAAAACAAAAACTAAAACTATATAAAAAGGGTTTAACATACCCACCTCGTAACGTATAAAACAAAATCTAAAAACATATAAAAAAGGGTTTCACGTACCCACCTCGTAACATATAAATCAAAAGCTAAAAATATAAAAAAAGGGTTTCACATACCCCACCAGGTAACATATAAAACAAAAAGTAGAAAGATGTAAAAGGTTCCACATACTGACCTGGTAACCAATAAAACCAAAACTAAAATATCTAAATTCTCATTTCTTATTTATTTTTTTATATAATTTCAGGTGCCAGTGTGTAAACAGACAGTGGATAGAAAGAGATCTCATTATATTGGAAGAGGTAAGTTTTGTTGTATTTCATTTTTCTTTAATATCTGAGAATGCAAAACCGGATATTTCATGTGAAATGTGTGCCTGCACAACAGATGTCTGCTGATAAACTTTACAAGCGGTTTAGACCAAGTTCAGGCACGAAAATTTTTTGGGCCTGATCTGGATCCAAACTGTTCATCAAGATTTTCAAACATCTACTCCTGAAACAACTGGGTAAAATGAACTCCCGATTTCATATGGAGACTCCTTCTGGTGATCAAATGGGTTTGTTGAAAACAGTTCTGCTGGTCACATGACCAAGATGGCTGTCATGCCCATATTTGGTAAAAAAAAAGCCTCTAAAAATCTAACTCCTCATTATAAAAAGGACATTCAGATTTAATTGAGACTTTAATGAAATGTGCATACAATTAGGAGACCTGTAGAGCTTTCATGTTTGAAACAAAACAAGAGACCAGGAAAACCGACAATCATAAAAGTTGCTTGTTACTTTCGACGGACTTGGATCTTTTATAGATGTAGCTTTACTGAGCTGAACATAGTCTAAATACTGTCTAATTAGGTCACATATATTTTGTAAGCTATGATTGGTTATTCCATTATTTTACCTGATCAATTCAGAGTACATTTATATATAGTCACTTTGCAAACCGTTTGGATCCAGATCAGGGCGGACAATTTGCATAGATCATCAGCAGACAACAGCCTATAGAAATATCTTATCAAAATAAACACTGTCATTCTTTAGCTAACCTTAGCCAAACACTGTAGACCTGGATGATATTGCTCATATATAATTATAGTTATTCATTTTTCAGGCCCTGACTGAATGCCCTTGAAGCTACAAGCCCACGTTGATTCAAGAATCTGGAGTCTGCAGTCTACAGTAAGTTTTTTTTTTCTATCGTCTATATGGTACAGCGAAGTACTATTTGCGTTTAAACTTGGTCTGCAGCGGGTGTATTTTTTTCAAAATGTGAGAAAGATGCACTTCTTCCCTATGTTTAGGAATGGGGTAAAATGGCACAAATGTCACATCCCATCAAACACGATTCGCTGCCCCGCGTTCCCTTATGTGCACATATTCGGTTTGCTCAGAATTCCTTTTTTGTGTTGCGGACCAAGTCTAGTGCATCAATGGCACTAACCAAAAAAAACCCCAAAAAACCCCCCAAAACAACAACAACAACAAAACAAAACAACCCCCCCCCCAAAAAAAAAACAAAAAAAACAAAAAAAAAAACAACAACAAAAACAAAACAAAAAAACAACAAAAGAAAACAGCAACAAACAAATAACAAAAACAGACAAGACACAACAAACTAATGTGGCCCTAGCCACTGCAAGAGCTTATAAAATTTATGTTACAAATGTGTCTGTATTCTTATTATTCTTATTTATAGTGAGCAGCATTTGGGGTAAGATGGTACTAAAGCCATATTCAGGTTGTCGTGGCTTTGCGTTGATTCGGTTATTTTTCGCGGTGGTTTTGCTTGCTCTGCTCTTTTCTATGGCATATGTGTTTAATGGTTGTTCTCCGAAAACTTAAAAATACAGAATGTAGTTTGCGAACTACTTTCTGACATACAAAATGGGTTATATATGCGTTGGATATGTTACTTAAAAACAACATAAAACTGGGTTTCACATACCCACTATGTAACATATAAAACCAAAAATAAAAGTACATGAAAAGGGTTTCACATACCCACCTGGTAACATATAAAACCAAAAACTAAAAAATATATAAAGGGTTTAACATACCCACATCGTAACATATAAAACAATAACAAAAATATATTAAAAGGGTTGCACAAACCCACCTCGTAACGTATAAAACAAAAACTAAAACTATATAAAAAGGGTTTAACATACCCACCTCGTAACGTATAAAACAAAATCTAAAAACATATAAAAAAGGGTTTCACGTACCCACCTCGTAACATATAAATCAAAAGCTAAAAATATAAAAAAAGGGTTTCACATACCCCACCAGGTAACATATAAAACAAAAAGTAGAAAGATGTAAAAGGTTCCACATACTGACCTGGTAACCAATAAAACCAAAACTAAAATATCTAAATTCTCATTTCTTATTTATTTTTTTATATAATTTCAGGTGCCAGTGTGTAAACAGACAGTGGATAGAAAGAGATCTCATTATATTGGAAGAGGTAAGTTTTGTTGTATTTCATTTTTCTTTAATATCTGAGAATGCAAAACCGGATATTTCATGTGAAATGTGTGCCTGCACAACAGATGTCTGCTGATAAACTTTACAAGCGGTTTAGACCAAGTTCAGGCACGAAAATTTTTTGGGCCTGATCTGGATCCAAACTGTTCATCAAGATTTTCAAACATCTACTCCTGAAACAACTGGGTAAAATGAACTCCCGATTTCATATGGAGACTCCTTCTGGTGATCAAATGGGTTTGTTGAAAACAGTTCTGCTGGTCACATGACCAAGATGGCTGTCATGCCCATATTTGGTAAAAAAAAAGCCTCTAAAAATCTAACTCCTCATTATAAAAAGGACATTCAGATTTAATTGAGACTTTAATGAAATGTGCATACAATTAGGAGACCTGTAGAGCTTTCATGTTTGAAACAAAACAAGAGACCAGGAAAACCGACAATCATAAAAGTTGCTTGTTACTTTCGACGGACTTGGATCTTTTATAGATGTAGCTTTACTGAGCTGAACATAGTCTAAATACTGTCTAATTAGGTCACATATATTTTGTAAGCTATGATTGGTTATTCCATTATTTTACCTGATCAATTCAGAGTACATTTATATATAGTCACTTTGCAAACCGTTTGGATCCAGATCAGGGCGGACAATTTGCATAGATCATCAGCAGACAACAGCCTATAGAAATATCTTATCAAAATAAACACTGTCATTCTTTAGCTAACCTTAGCCAAACACTGTAGACCTGGATGATATTGCTCATATATAATTATAGTTATTCATTTTTCAGGCCCTGATTGAATGCCCTTGAAGCTACAAGCCCACGTTGATTCAAGAATCTGGAGTCTGCAGTCTACAGTAAGTTTTTTTTTTCTATCGTCTATATGGTACAGCGAAGTACTATTTGCGTTTAAACTTGGTCTGCAGCGGGTGTATTTTTTTCAAAATGTGAGAAAGATGCACTTCTTCCCTATGTTTAGGAATGGGGTAAAATGGCACAAATGTCACATCCCATCAAACACGATTCGCTGCCCCGCGTTCCCTTATGTGCACATATTCGGTTTGCTCAGAATTCCTTTTTTGTGTTGCGGACCAAGTCTAGTGCATCAATGGCACTAACCAAAAAAAACCCCAAAAAACCCCCCAAAACAACAACAACAACAAAACAAAACAACCCCCCCCCAAAAAAAAAACAAAAAAAAACAAAAAAAACAAAAAAAACAACAACAACAAAAACAAAACAAAAAAACAACAAAAGAAAACAGCAACAAACAAATAACAAAAACAGACAAGACACAACAAACTAATGTGGCCCTAGCCACTGCAAAAGCTTATAAAATTTATGTTACAAATGTGTCTGTATTCTTATTATTCTTATTTATAGTGAGCAGCATTTGGGGTAAGATGGTACTAAAGCCATATTCAGGTTGTCGTGGCTTTGCGTTGATTCGGTTATTTTTCGCGGTGGTTTTGCTTGCTCTGCTCTTTTCTATGGCATATGTGTTTAATGGTTGTTCTCCGAAAACTTAAAAATACAGAATGTAGTTTGCGAACTACTTTCTGACATACAAAATGGGTTATATATGCGTTGGATATGTTACTTAAAAACAACATAAAACTGGGTTTCACATACCCACTATGTAACATATAAAACCAAAAATAAAAGTACATGAAAAGGGTTTCACATACCCACCTGGTAACATATAAAACCAAAAACTAAAAAATATATAAAGGGTTTAACATACCCACATCGTAACATATAAAACAATAACAAAAATATATTAAAAGGGTTGCACAAACCCACCTCGTAACGTATAAAACAAAAACTAAAACTATATAAAAAGGGTTTAACATACCCACCTCGTAACGTATAAAACAAAATCTAAAAACATATAAAAAAGGGTTTCACGTACCCACCTCGTAACATATAAATCAAAAGCTAAAAATATAAAAAAAGGGTTTCACATACCCCACCAGGTAACATATAAAACAAAAAGTAGAAAGATGTAAAAGGTTCCACATACTGACCTGGTAACCAATAAAACCAAAACTAAAATATCTAAATTCTCATTTCTTATTTATTTTTTTATATAATTTCAGGTGCCAGTGTGTAAACAGACAGTGGATAGAAAGAGATCTCATTATATTGGAAGAGGTAAGTTTTGTTGTATTTCATTTTTCTTTAATATCTGAGAATGCAAAACCGGATATTTCATGTGAAATGTGTGCCTGCACAACAGATGTCTGCTGATAAACTTTACAAGCGGTTTAGACCAAGTTCAGGCACGAAAATTTTTTGGGCCTGATCTGGATCCAAACTGTTCATCAAGATTTTCAAACATCTACTCCTGAAACAACTGGGTAAAATGAACTCCCGATTTCATATGGAGACTCCTTCTGGTGATCAAATGGGTTTGTTGAAAACAGTTCTGCTGGTCACATGACCAAGATGGCTGTCATGCCCATATTTGGTAAAAAAAAAGCCTCTAAAAATCTAACTCCTCATTATAAAAAGGACATTCAGATTTAATTGAGACTTTAATGAAATGTGCATACAATTAGGAGACCTGTAGAGCTTTCATGTTTGAAACAAAACAAGAGACCAGGAAAACCGACAATCATAAAAGTTGCTTGTTACTTTCGACGGACTTGGATCTTTTATAGATGTAGCTTTACTGAGCTGAACATAGTCTAAATACTGTCTAATTAGGTCACATATATTTTGTAAGCTATGATTGGTTATTCCATTATTTTACCTGATCAATTCAGAGTACATTTATATATAGTCACTTTGCAAACCGTTTGGATCCAGATCAGGGCGGACAATTTGCATAGATCATCAGCAGACAACAGCCTATAGAAATATCTTATCAAAATAAACACTGTCATTCTTTAGCTAACCTTAGCCAAACACTGTAGACCTGGATGATATTGCTCATATATAATTATAGTTATTCATTTTTCAGGCCCTGACTGAATGCCCTTGAAGCTACAAGCCCACGTTGATTCAAGAATCTGGAGTCTGCAGTCTACAGTAAGTTTTTTTTTTCTATCGTCTATATGGTACAGCGAAGTACTATTTGCGTTTAAACTTGGTCTGCAGCGGGTGTATTTTTTTCAAAATGTGAGAAAGATGCACTTCTTCCCTATGTTTAGGAATGGGGTAAAATGGCACAAATGTCACATCCCATCAAACACGATTCGCTGCCCCGCGTTCCCTTATGTGCACATATTTGGTTTGCTCAGAATTCCTTTTTTGTGTTGCGGACCAAGTCTAGTGCATCAATGGCACTAACCAAAAAAACCCCCAAAAAACCCCCCAAAACAACAACAACAACAAAACAAAACAACCCCCCCCCCCCAAAAAAAAACAAAAAAAACAAAAAAAACAAAAAAAACAACAACAACAAAAACAAAACAAAAAAACAACAAAAGAAAACAGCAACAAACAAATAACAAAAACAGACAAGACACAACAAACTAATGTGGCCCTAGCCACTGCAAGAGCTTATAAAATTTATGTTACAAATGTGTCTGTATTCTTATTATTCTTATTTATAGTGAGCAGCATTTGGGGTAAGATGGTACTAAAGCCATATTCAGGTTGTCGTGGCTTTGCGTTGATTCGGTTATTTTTCGCGGTGGTTTTGCTTGCTCTGCTCTTTTCTATGGCATATGTGTTTAATGGTTGTTCTCCGAAAACTTAAAAATACAGAATGTAGTTTGCGAACTACTTTCTGACATACAAAATGGGTTATATATGCGTTGGATATGTTACTTAAAAACAACATAAAACTGGGTTTCACATACCCACTATGTAACATATAAAACCAAAAATAAAAGTACATGAAAAGGGTTTCACATACCCACCTGGTAACATATAAAACCAAAAACTAAAAAATATATAAAGGGTTTAACATACCCACATCGTAACATATAAAACAATAACAATAATATATTAAAAGGGTTGCACAAACCCACCTCGTAACGTATAAAACAAAAACTAAAACTATATAAAAAGGGTTTAACATACCCACCTCGTAACGTATAAAACAAAATCTAAAAACATATAAAAAAGGGTTTCACGTACCCACCTCGTAACATATAAATCAAAAGCTAAAAATATAAAAAAAGGGTTTCACATACCCCACCAGGTAACATATAAAACAAAAAGTAGAAAGATGTAAAAGGTTCCACATACTGACCTGGTAACCAATAAAACCAAAACTAAAATATCTAAATTCTCATTTCTTATTTATTTTTTTATATAATTTCAGGTGCCAGTGTGTAAACAGACAGTGGATAGAAAGAGATCTCATTATATTGGAAGAGGTAAGTTTTGTTGTATTTCATTTTTCTTTAATATCTGAGAATGCAAAACCGGATATTTCATGTGAAATGTGTGCCTGCACAACAGATGTCTGCTGATAAACTTTACAAGCGGTTTAGACCAAGTTCAGGCACGAAAATTTTTTGGGCCTGATCTGGATCCAAACTGTTCATCAAGATTTTCAAACATCTACTCCTGAAACAACTGGGTAAAATGAACTCCCGATTTCATATGGAGACTCCTTCTGGTGATCAAATGGGTTTGTTGAAAACAGTTCTGCTGGTCACATGACCAAGATGGCTGTCATGCCCATATTTGGTAAAAAAAAAGCCTCTAAAAATCTAACTCCTCATTATAAAAAGGACATTCAGATTTAATTGAGACTTTAATGAAATGTGCATACAATTAGGAGACCTGTAGAGCTTTCATGTTTGAAACAAAACAAGAGACCAGGAAAACCGACAATCATAAAAGTTGCTTGTTACTTTCGACGGACTTGGATCTTTTATAGATGTAGCTTTACTGAGCTGAACATAGTCTAAATACTGTCTAATTAGGTCACATATATTTTGTAAGCTATGATTGGTTATTCCATTATTTTACCTGATCAATTCAGAGTACATTTATATATAGTCACTTTGCAAACCGTTTGGATCCAGATCAGGGCGGACAATTTGCATAGATCATCAGCAGACAACAGCCTATAGAAATATCTTATCAAAATAAACACTGTCATTCTTTAGCTAACCTTAGCCAAACACTGTAGACCTGGATGATATTGCTCATATATAATTATAGTTATTCATTTTTCAGGCCCTGACTGAATGCCCTTGAAGCTACAAGCCCACGTTGATTCAAGAATCTGGAGTCTGCAGTCTACAGTAAGTTTTTTTTTTCTATCGTCTATATGGTACAGCGAAGTACTATTTGCGTTTAAACTTGGTCTGCAGCGGGTGTATTTTTTTCAAAATGTGAGAAAGATGCACTTCTTCCCTATGTTTAGGAATGGGGTAAAATGGCACAAATGTCACATCCCATCAAACACGATTCGCTGCCCCGCGTTCCCTTATGTGCACATATTCGGTTTGCTCAGAATTCCTTTTTTGTGTTGCGGACCAAGTCTAGTGCATCAATGGCACTAACCAAAAAAAACCCCAAAAAAACCCCCAAAACAACAACAACAACAAAACAAAACAACCCCCCCCCCCCAAAAAAAAAACAAAAAAAACAAAAAAAAAAACAACAACAAAAACAAAACAAAAAAACAACAAAAGAAAACAGCAACAAACAAATAACAAAAACAGACAAGACACAACAAACTAATGTGGCCCTAGCCACTGCAAGAGCTTATAAAATTTATGTTACAAATGTGTCTGTATTCTTATTATTCTTATTTATAGTGAGCAGCATTTGGGGTAAGATGGTACTAAAGCCATATTCAGGTTGTCGTGGCTTTGCGTTGATTCGGTTATTTTTCGCGGTGGTTTTGCTTGCTCTGCTCTTTTCTATGGCATATGTGTTTAATGGTTGTTCTCCGAAAACTTAAAAATACAGAATGTAGTTTGCGAACTACTTTCTGACATACAAAATGGGTTATATATGCGTTGGATATGTTACTTAAAAACAACATAAAACTGGGTTTCACATACCCACTATGTAACATATAAAACCAAAAATAAAAGTACATGAAAAGGGTTTCACATACCCACCTGGTAACATATAAAACCAAAAACTAAAAAATATATAAAGGGTTTAACATACCCACATCGTAACATATAAAACAATAACAAAAATATATTAAAAGGGTTGCACAAACCCACCTCGTAACGTATAAAACAAAAACTAAAACTATATAAAAAGGGTTTAACATACCCACCTCGTAACGTATAAAACAAAATCTAAAAACATATAAAAAAGGGTTTCACGTACCCACCTCGTAACATATAAATCAAAAGCTAAAAATATAAAAAAAGGGTTTCACATACCCCACCAGGTAACATATAAAACAAAAAGTAGAAAGATGTAAAAGGTTCCACATACTGACCTGGTAACCAATAAAACAAAAACTAAAATATCTAAATTCTCATTTCTTATTTATTTTTTTATATAATTTCAGGTGCCAGTGTGTAAACAGACAGTGGATAGAAAGAGATCTCATTATATTGGAAGAGGTAAGTTTTGTTGTATTTCATTTTTCTTTAATATCTGAGAATGCAAAACCGGATATTTCATGTGAAATGTGTGCCTGCACAACAGATGTCTGCTGATAAACTTTACAAGCGGTTTAGACCAAGTTCAGGCACGAAAATTTTTTGGGCCTGATCTGGATCCAAACTGTTCATCAAGATTTTCAAACATCTACTCCTGAAACAACTGGGTAAAATGAACTCCCGATTTCATATGGAGACTCCTTCTGGTGATCAAATGGGTTTGTTGAAAACAGTTCTGCTGGTCACATGACCAAGATGGCTGTCATGCCCATATTTGGTAAAAAAAAAGCCTCTAAAAATCTAACTCCTCATTATAAAAAGGACATTCAGATTTAATTGAGACTTTAATGAAATGTGCATACAATTAGGAGACCTGTAGAGCTTTCATGTTTGAAACAAAACAAGAGACCAGGAAAACCGACAATCATAAAATTTGCTTGTTACTTTCGACGGACTTGGATCTTTTATAGATGTAGCTTTACTGAGCTGAACATAGTCTAAATACTGTCTAATTAGGTCACATATATTTTGTAAGCTATGATTGGTTATTCCATTATTTTACCTGATCAATTCAGAGTACATTTATATATAGTCACTTTGCAAACCGTTTGGATCCAGATCAGGGCGGACAATTTGCATAGATCATCAGCAGACAACAGCCTATAGAAATATCTTATCAAAATAAACACTGTCATTCTTTAGCTAACCTTAGCCAAACACTGTAGACCTGGATGATATTGCTCATATATAATTATAGTTATTCATTTTTCAGGCCCTGACTGAATGCCCTTGAAGCTACAAGCCCACGTTGATTCAAGAATCTGGAGTCTGCAGTCTACAGTAAGTTTTTTTTTTCTATCGTCTATATGGTACAGCGAAGTACTATTTGCGTTTAAACTTGGTCTGCAGCGGGTGTATTTTTTTCAAAATGTGAGAAAGATGCACTTCTTCCCTATGTTTAGGAATGGGGTAAAATGGCACAAATGTCACATCCCATCAAACACGATTCGCTGCCCCGCGTTCCCTTATGTGCACATATTCGGTTTGCTCAGAATTCCTTTTTTGTGTTGCGGACCAAGTCTAGTGCATCAATGGCACTAACCAAAAAAACCCCCAAAAAAACCCCCAAAACAACAACAACAACAAAACAAAACACCCCCCCCCCCCAAAAAAAAAAAACAAAAAAAACAAAAAAAACAAAAAAAACAACAACAACAAAAACAAAACAAAAAAACAACAAAAGAAAACAGCAACAAACAAATAACAAAAACAGACAAGACACAACAAACTAATGTGGCCCTAGCCACTGCAAGAGCTTATAAAATTTATGTTACAAATGTGTCTGTATTCTTATTATTCTTATTTATAGTGAGCAGCATTTGGGGTAAGATGGTACTAAAGCCATATTCAGGTTGTCGTGGCTTTGCGTTGATTCGGTTATTTTTCGCGGTGGTTTTGCTTGCTCTGCTCTTTTCTATGGCATATGTATTTAATGGTTGTTCTCCGAAAACTTAAAAATACAGAATGTAGTTTGCGAACTACTTTCTGACATACAAAATGGGTTATATATGCGTTGGATATGTTACTTAAAAACAACATAAAACTGGGTTTCACATACCCACTATGTAACATATAAAACCAAAAATAAAAGTACATGAAAAGGGTTTCACATACCCACCTGGTAACATATAAAACCAAAAACTAAAAAATATATAAAGGGTTTAACATACCCACATCGTAACATATAAAACAATAACAAAAATATATTAAAAGGGTTGCACAAACCCACCTCGTAACGTATAAAACAAAAACTAAAACTATATAAAAAGGGTTTAACATACCCACCTCGTAACGTATAAAACAAAATCTAAAAACATATAAAAAAGGGTTTCACGTACCCACCTCGTAACATATAAATCAAAAGCTAAAAATATAAAAAAAGGGTTTCACATACCCCACCAGGTAACATATAAAACAAAAAGTAGAAAGATGTAAAAGGTTCCACATACTGACCTGGTAACCAATAAAACCAAAACTAAAATATCTAAATTCTCATTTCTTATTTATTTTTTTATATAATTTCAGGTGCCAGTGTGTAAACAGACAGTGGATAGAAAGAGATCTCATTATATTGGAAGAGGTAAGTTTTGTTGTATTTCATTTTTCTTTAATATCTGAGAATGCAAAACCGGATATTTCATGTGAAATGTGTGCCTGCACAACAGATGTCTGCTGATAAACTTTACAAGCGGTTTAGACCAAGTTCAGGCACGAAAATTTTTTGGGCCTGATCTGGATCCAAACTGTTCATCAAGATTTTCAAACATCTACTCCTGAAACAACTGGGTAAAATGAACTCCCGATTTCATATGGAGACTCCTTCTGGTGATCAAATGGGTTTGTTGAAAACAGTTCTGCTGGTCACATGACCAAGATGGCTGTCATGCCCATATTTGGTAAAAAAAAAGCCTCTAAAAATCTAACTCCTCATTATAAAAAGGACATTCAGATTTAATTGAGACTTTAATGAAATGTGCATACAATTAGGAGACCTGTAGAGCTTTCATGTTTGAAACAAAACAAGAGACCAGGAAAACCGACAATCATAAAAGTTGCTTGTTACTTTCGACGGACTTGGATCTTTTATAGATGTAGCTTTACTGAGCTGAACATAGTCTAAATACTGTCTAATTAGGTCACATATATTTTGTAAGCTATGATTGGTTATTCCATTATTTTACCTGATCAATTCAGAGTACATTTATATATAGTCACTTTGCAAACCGTTTGGATCCAGATCAGGGCGGACAATTTGCATAGATCATCAGCAGACAACAGCCTATAGAAATATCTTATCAAAATAAACACTGTCATTCTTTAGCTAACCTTAGCCAAACACTGTAGACCTGGATGATATTGCTCATATATAATTATAGTTATTCATTTTTCAGGCCCTGACTGAATGCCCTTGAAGCTACAAGCCCACGTTGATTCAAGAATCTGGAGTCTGCAGTCTACAGTAAGTTTTTTTTTTCTATCGTCTATATGGTACAGCGAAGTACTATTTGCGTTTAAACTTGGTCTGCAGCGGGTGTATTTTTTTCAAAATGTGAGAAAGATGCACTTCTTCCCTATGTTTAGGAATGGGGTAAAATGGCACAAATGTCACATCCCATCAAACACGATTCGCTGCCCCGCGTTCCCTTATGTGCACATATTCGGTTTGCTCAGAATTCCTTTTTTGTGTTGCGGACCAAGTCTAGTGCATCAATGGCACTAACCAAAAAAAACCCCAAAAAACCCCCCAAAACAACAACAACAACAAAACAAAACAACCCCCCCCCAAAAAAAAAAACAAAAAAAACAAAAAAAACAACAACAACAAAAACAAAACAAAAAAACAACAAAAGAAAACAGCAACAAACAAATAACAAAAACAGACAAGACACAACAAACTAATGTGGCCCTAGCCACTGCAAGAGCTTATAAAATTTATGTTACAAATGTGTCTGTATTCTTATTATTCTTATTTATAGTGAGCAGCATTTGGGGTAAGATGGTACTAAAGCCATATTCAGGTTGTCGTGGCTTTGCGTTGATTCGGTTATTTTTCGCGGTGGTTTTGCTTGCTCTGCTCTTTTCTATGGCATATGTGTTTAATGGTTGTTCTCTGAAAACTTAAAAATACAGAATGTAGTTTGCGAACTACTTTCTGACATACAAAATGGGTTATATATGCGTTGGATATGTTACTTAAAAACAACATAAAACTGGGTTTCACATACCCACTATGTAACATATAAAACCAAAAATAAAAGTACATGAAAAGGGTTTCACATACCCACCTGGTAACATATAAAACCAAAAACTAAAAAATATATAAAGGGTTTAACATACCCACATCGTAACATATAAAACAATAACAAAAATATATTAAAAGGGTTGCACAAACCCACCTCGTAGCGTATAAAACAAAAACTAAAACTATATAAAAAGGGTTTAACATACCCACCTCGTAACGTATAAAACAAAATCTAAAAACATATAAAAAAGGGTTTCACGTACCCACCTCGTAACATATAAATCAAAAGCTAAAAATATAAAAAAAGGGTTTCACATACCCCACCAGGTAACATATAAAACAAAAAGTAGAAAGATGTAAAAGGTTCCACATACTGACCTGGTAACCAATAAAACCAAAACTAAAATATCTAAATTCTCATTTCTTATTTATTTTTTTATATAATTTCAGGTGCCAGTGTGTAAACAGACAGTGGATAGAAAGAGATCTCATTATATTGGAAGAGGTAAGTTTTGTTGTATTTCATTTTTCTTTAATATCTGAGAATGCAAAACCGGATATTTCATGTGAAATGTGTGCCTGCACAACAGATGTCTGCTGATAAACTTTACAAGCGGTTTAGACCAAGTTCAGGCACGAAAATTTTTTGGGCCTGATCTGAATCCAAACTGTTCATCAAGATTTTCAAACATCTACTCCTGAAACAACTGGGTAAAATGAACTCCCGATTTCATATGGAGACTCCTTCTGGTGATCAAATGGGTTTGTTGAAAACAGTTCTGCTGGTCACATGACCAAGATGGCTGTCATGCCCATATTTGGTAAAAAAAAAGCCTCTAAAAATCTAACTCCTCATTATAAAAAGGACATTCAGATTTAATTGAGACTTTAATGAAATGTGCATACAATTAGGAGACCTGTAGAGCTTTCATGTTTGAAACAAAACAAGAGACCAGGAAAACCGACAATCATAAAAGTTGCTTGTTACTTTCGACGGACTTGGATCTTTTATAGATGTAGCTTTACTGAGCTGAACATAGTCTAAATACTGTCTAATTAGGTCACATATATTTTGTAAGCTATGATTGGTTATTCCATTATTTTACCTGATCAATTCAGAGTACATTTATATATAGTCACTTTGCAAACCGTTTGGATCCAGATCAGGGCGGACAATTTGCATAGATCATCAGCAGACAACAGCCTATAGAAATATCTTATCAAAATAAACACTGTCATTCTTTAGCTAACCTTAGCCAAACACTGTAGACCTGGATGATATTGCTCATATATAATTATAGTTATTCATTTTTCAGGCCCTGACTGAATGCCCTTGAAGCTACAAGCCCACGTTGATTCAAGAATCTGGAGTCTGCAGTCTACAGTAAGTTTTTTTTTTCTATCGTCTATATGGTACAGCGAAGTACTATTTGCGTTTAAACTTGGTCTGCAGCGGGTGTATTTTTTTCAAAATGTGAGAAAGATGCACTTCTTCCCTATGTTTAGGAATGGGGTTAAATGGCACAAATGTCACATCCCATCAAACACGATTCGCTGCCCCGCGTTCCCTTATGTGCACATATTCGGTTTGCTCAGAATTCCTTTTTTGTGTTGCGGACCAAGTCTAGTGCATCAATGGCACTAACCAAAAAAAACCCCAAAAAAACCCCCAAAACAACAACAACAACAAAACAAAACAACCCCCCCCCAAAAAAAAAACAAAAAAAACAAAAAAAACAAAAAAAACAACAACAACAAAAACAAAACAAAAAAACAACAAAAGAAAACAGCAACAAACAAATAACAAAAACAGACAAGACACAACAAACTAATGTGGCCCTAGCCACTGCAAGAGCTTATAAAATTTATGTTACAAATGTGTCTGTATTCTTATTATTCTTATTTATAGTGAGCAGCATTTGGGGTAAGATGGTACTAAAGCCATATTCAGGTTGTCGTGGCTTTGCGTTGATTCGGTTATTTTTCGCGGTGGTTTTGCTTGCTCTGCTCTTTTCTATGGCATATGTGTTTAATGGTTGTTCTCCGAAAACTTAAAAATACAGAATGTAGTTTGCGAACTACTTTCTGACATACAAAATGGGTTATATATGCGTTGGATATGTTACTTAAAAACAACATAAAACTGGGTTTCACATACCCACTATGTAACATATAAAACCAAAAATAAAAGTACATGAAAAGGGTTTCACATACCCACCTGGTAACATATAAAACCAAAAACTAAAAAATATATAAAGGGTTTAACATACCCACATCGTAACATATAAAACAATAACAAAAATATATTAAAAGGGTTGCACAAACCCACCTCGTAACGTATAAAACAAAAACTAAAACTATATAAAAAGGGTTTAACATACCCACCTCGTAACGTATAAAACAAAATCTAAAAACATATAAAAAAGGGTTTCACGTACCCACCTCGTAACATATAAATCAAAAGCTAAAAATATAAAAAAAGGGTTTCACATACCCCACCAGGTAACATATAAAACAAAAAGTAGAAAGATGTTAAAGGTTCCACATACTGACCTGGTAACCAATAAAACCAAAACTAAAATATCTAAATTCTCATTTCTTATTTATTTTTTTATATAATTTCAGGTGCCAGTGTGTAAACAGACAGTGGATAGAAAGAGATCTCATTATATTGGAAGAGGTAAGTTTTGTTGTATTTCATTTTTCTTTAATATCTGAGAATGCAAAACCGGATATTTCATGTGAAATGTGTGCCTGCACAACAGATGTCTGCTGATAAACTTTACAAGCGGTTTAGACCAAGTTCAGGCACGAAAATTTTTTGGGCCTGATCTGGATCCAAACTGTTCATCAAGATTTTCAAACATCTACTCCTGAAACAACTGGGTAAAATGAACTCCCGATTTCATATGGAGACTCCTTCTGGTGATCAAATGGGTTTGTTGAAAACAGTTCTGCTGGTCACATGACCAAGATGGCTGTCATGCCCATATTTGGTAAAAAAAAAGCCTCTAAAAATCTAACTCCTCATTATAAAAAGGACATTCAGATTTAATTGAGACTTTAATGAAATGTGCATACAATTAGGAGACCTGTAGAGCTTTCATGTTTGAAACAAAACAAGAGACCAGGAAAACCGACAATCATAAAAGTTGCTTGTTACTTTCGACGGACTTGGATCTTTTATAGATGTAGCTTTACTGAGCTGAACATAGTCTAAATACTGTCTAATTAGGTCACATATATTTTGTAAGCTATGATTGGTTATTCCATTATTTTACCTGATCAATTCAGAGTACATTTATATATAGTCACTTTGCAAACCGTTTGGATCCAGATCAGGGTGGACAATTTGCATAGATCATCAGCAGACAACAGCCTATAGAAATATCTTATCAAAATAAACACTGTCATTCTTTAGCTAACCTTAGCCAAACACTGTAGACCTGGATGATATTGCTCATATATAATTATAGTTATTCATTTTTCAGGCCCTGACTGAATGCCCTTGAAGCTACAAGCCCACGTTGATTCAAGAATCTGGAGTCTGCAGTCTACAGTAAGTTTTTTTTTTCTATCGTCTATATGGTACAGCGAAGTACTATTTGCGTTTAAACTTGGTCTGCAGCGGGTGTATTTTTTTCAAAATGTGAGAAAGATGCACTTCTTCCCTATGTTTAGGAATGGGGTTAAATGGCACAAATGTCACATCCCATCAAACACGATTCGCTGCCCCGCGTTCCCTTATGTGCACATATTCGGTTTGCTCAGAATTCCTTTTTTGTGTTGCGGACCAAGTCTAGTGCATCAATGGCACTAACCAAAAAAAAACCCAAAAAACCCCCCAAAACAACAACAACAACAAAACAAAACAACCCCCCCCCCCAAAAAAAAACAAAAAAAACAAAAAAAAACAAAAAAAACAACAACAACAAAAACAAAACAAAAAAACAACAAAAGAAAACAGCAACAAACAAATAACAAAAACAGACAAGACACAACAAACTAATGTGGCCCTAGCCACTGCAAGAGCTTATAAAATTTATGTTACAAATGTGTCTGTATTCTTATTATTCTTATTTATAGTGAGCAGCATTTGGGGTAAGATGGTACTAAAGCCATATTCAGGTTGTCGTGGCTTTGCGTTGATTCGGTTATTTTTCGCGGTGGTTTTGCTTGCTCTGCTCTTTTCTATGGCATATGTGTTTAATGGTTGTTCTCCGAAAACTTAAAAATACAGAATGTAGTTTGCGAACTACTTTCTGACATACAAAATGGGTTATATATGCGTTGGATATGTTACTTAAAAACAACATAAAACTGGGTTTCACATACCCACTATGTAACATATAAAACCAAAAATAAAAGTACATGAAAAGGGTTTCACATACCCACCTGGTAACATATAAAACCAAAAACTAAAAAATATATAAAGGGTTTAACATACCCACATCGTAACATATAAAACAATAACAAAAATATATTAAAAGGGTTGCACAAACCCACCTCGTAACGTATAAAACAAAAACTAAAACTATATAAAAAGGGTTTAACATACCCACCTCGTAACGTATAAAACAAAATCTAAAAACATATAAAAAAGGGTTTCACGTACCCACCTCGTAACATATAAATCAAAAGCTAAAAATATAAAAAAAGGGTTTCACATACCCCACCAGGTAACATATAAAACAAAAAGTAGAAAGATGTAAAAGGTTCCACATACTGACCTGGTAACCAATAAAACCAAAACTAAAATATCTAAATTCTCATTTCTTATTTATTTTTTTATATAATTTCAGGTGCCAGTGTGTAAACAGACAGTGGATAGAAAGAGATCTCATTATATTGGAAGAGGTAAGTTTTGTTGTATTTCATTTTTCTTTAATATCTGAGAATGCAAAACCGGATATTTCATGTGAAATGTGTGCCTGCACAACAGATGTCTGCTGATAAACTTTACAAGCGGTTTAGACCAAGTTCAGGCACGAAAATTTTTTGGGCCTGATCTGGATCCAAACTGTTCATCAAGATTTTCAAACATCTACTCCTGAAACAACTGGGTAAAATGAACTCCCGATTTCATATGGAGACTCCTTCTGGTGATCAAATGGGTTTGTTGAAAACAGTTCTGCTGGTCACATGACCAAGATGGCTGTCATGCCCATATTTGGTAAAAAAAAAGCCTCTAAAAATCTAACTCCTCATTATAAAAAGGACATTCAGATTTAATTGAGACTTTAATGAAATGTGCATACAATTAGGAGACCTGTAGAGCTTTCATGTTTGAAACAAAACAAGAGACCAGGAAAACCGACAATCATAAAAGTTGCTTGTTACTTTCGACGGACTTGGATCTTTTATAGATGTAGCTTTACTGAGCTGAACATAGTCTAAATACTGTCTAATTAGGTCACATATATTTTGTAAGCTATGATTGGTTATTCCATTATTTTACCTGATCAATTCAGAGTACATTTATATATAGTCACTTTGCAAACCGTTTGGATCCAGATCAGGGCGGACAATTTGCATAGATCATCAGCAGACAACAGCCTATAGAAATATCTTATCAAAATAAACACTGTCATTCTTTAGCTAACCTTAGCCAAACACTGTAGACCTGGATGATATTGCTCATATATAATTATAGTTATTCATTTTTCAGGCCCTGACTGAATGCCCTTGAAGCTACAAGCCCACGTTGATTCAAGAATCTGGAGTCTGCAGTCTACAGTAAGTTTTTTTTTTCTATCGTCTATATGGTACAGCGAAGTACTATTTGCGTTTAAACTTGGTCTGCAGCGGGTGTATTTTTTTCAAAATGTGAGAAAGATGCACTTCTTCCCTATGTTTAGGAATGGGGTAAAATGGCACAAATGTCACATCCCATCAAACACGATTCGCTGCCCCGCGTTCCCTTATGTGCACATATTCGGTTTGCTCAGAATTCCTTTTTTGTGTTGCGGACCAAGTCTAGTGCATCAATGGCACTAACCAAAAAAAACCCCAAAAAACCCCCCAAAACAACAACAACAACAAAACAAAACAACCCCCCCCCCCAAAAAAAACAAAAAAAACAAAAAAAAAAACAACAACAAAAACAAAACAAAAAAACAACAAAAGAAAACAGCAACAAACAAATAACAAAAACAGACAAGACACAACAAACTAATGTGGCCCTAGCCACTGCAAGAGCTTATAAAATTTATGTTACAAATGTGTCTGTATTCTTATTATTCTTATTTATAGTGAGCAGCATTTGGGGTAAGATGGTACTAAAGCCATATTCAGGTTGTCGTGGCTTTGCGTTGATTCGGTTATTTTTCGCGGTGGTTTTGCTTGCTCTGCTCTTTTCTATGGCATATGTGTTTAATGGTTGTTCTCCGAAAACTTAAAAATACAGAATGTAGTTTGCGAACTACTTTCTGACATACAAAATGGGTTATATATGCGTTGGATATGTTACTTAAAAACAACATAAAACTGGGTTTCACATACCCACTATGTAACATATAAAACCAAAAATAAAAGTACATGAAAAGGGTTTCACATACCCACCTGGTAACATATAAAACCAAAAACTAAAAAATATATAAAGGGTTTAACATACCCACATCGTAACATATAAAACAATAACAAAAATATATTAAAAGGGTTGCACAAACCCACCTCGTAGCGTATAAAACAAAAACTAAAACTATATAAAAAGGGTTTAACATACCCACCTCGTAACGTATAAAACAAAATCTAAAAACATATAAAAAAGGGTTTCACATACCCACCTCGTAACATATAAATCAAAAGCTAAAAATATAAAAAAAGGGTTTCACATACCCCACCAGGTAACATATAAAACAAAAAGTAGAAAGATGTAAAAGGTTCCACATACTGACCTGGTAACCAATAAAACCAAAACTAAAATATCTAAATTCTCATTTCTTATTTATTTTTTTATATAATTTCAGGTGCCAGTGTGTAAACAGACAGTGGATAGAAAGAGATCTCATTATATTGGAAGAGGTAAGTTTTGTTGTATTTCATTTTTCTTTAATATCTGAGAATGCAAAACCGGATATTTCATGTGAAATGTGTGCCTGCACAACAGATGTCTGCTGATAAACTTTACAAGCGGTTTAGACCAAGTTCAGGCACGAAAATTTTTTGGGCCTGATCTGGATCCAAACTGTTCATCAAGATTTTCAAACATCTACTCCTGAAACAACTGGGTAAAATGAACTCCCGATTTCATATGGAGACTCCTTCTGGTGATCAAATGGGTTTGTTGAAAACAGTTCTGCTGGTCACATGACCAAGATGGCTGTCATGCCCATATTTGGTAAAAAAAAAGCCTCTAAAAATCTAACTCCTCATTATAAAAAGGACATTCAGATTTAATTGAGACTTTAATGAAATGTGCATACAATTAGGAGACCTGTAGAGCTTTCATGTTTGAAACAAAACAAGAGACCAGGAAAACCGACAATCATAAAAGTTGCTTGTTACTTTCGACGGACTTGGATCTTTTATAGATGTAGCTTTACTGAGCTGAACATAGTCTAAATACTGTCTAATTAGGTCACATATATTTTGTAAGCTATGATTGGTTATTCCATTATTTTACCTGATCAATTCAGAGTACATTTATATATAGTCACTTTGCAAACCGTTTGGATCCAGATCAGGGCGGACAATTTGCATAGATCATCAGCAGACAACAGCCTATAGAAATATCTTATCAAAATAAACACTGTCATTCTTTAGCTAACCTTAGCCAAACACTGTAGACCTGGATGATATTGCTCATATATAATTATAGTTATTCATTTTTCAGGCCCTGACTGAATGCCCTTGAAGCTACAAGCCCACGTTGATTCAAGAATCTGGAGTCTGCAGTCTACAGTAAGTTTTTTTTTTCTATCGTCTATATGGTACAGCGAAGTACTATTTGCGTTTAAACTTGGTCTGCAGCGGGTGTATTTTTTTCAAAATGTGAGAAAGATGCACTTCTTCCCTATGTTTAGGAATGGGGTTAAATGGCACAAATGTCACATCCCATCAAACACGATTCGCTGCCCCGCGTTCCCTTATGTGCACATATTCGGTTTGCTCAGAATTCCTTTTTTGTGTTGCGGACCAAGTCTAGTGCATCAATGGCACTAACCAAAAAAAACCCCAAAAAACCCCCCAAAACAACAACAACAACAAAACAAAACAACCCCCCCCCAAAAAAAAAAACAAAAAAAACAAAAAAAACAAAAAAAACAACAACAACAAAAACAAAACAAAAAAACAACAAAAGAAAACAGCAACAAACAAATAACAAAAACAGACAAGACACAACAAACTAATGTGGCCCTAGCCACTGCAAGAGCTTATAAAATTTATGTTACAAATGTGTCTGTATTCTTATTATTCTTATTTATAGTGAGCAGCATTTGGGGTAAGATGGTACTAAAGCCATATTCAGGTTGTCGTGGCTTTGCGTTGATTCGGTTATTTTTCGCGGTGGTTTTGCTTGCTCTGCTCTTTTCTATGGCATATGTGTTTAATGGTTGTTCTCCGAAAACTTAAAAATACAGAATGTAGTTTGCGAACTACTTTCTGACATACAAAATGGGTTATATATGCGTTGGATATGTTACTTAAAAACAACATAAAACTGGGTTTCACATACCCACTATGTAACATATAAAACCAAAAATAAAAGTACATGAAAAGGGTTTCACATACCCACCTGGTAACATATAAAACCAAAAACTAAAAAATATATAAAGGGTTTAACATACCCACATCGTAACATATAAAACAATAACAAAAATATATTAAAAGGGTTGCACAAACCCACCTCGTAACGTATAAAACAAAAACTAAAACTATATAAAAAGGGTTTAACATACCCACCTCGTAACGTATAAAACAAAATCTAAAAACATATAAAAAAGGGTTTCACGTACCCACCTCGTAACATATAAATCAAAAGCTAAAAATATAAAAAAAGGGTTTCACATACCCCACCAGGTAACATATAAAACAAAAAGTAGAAAGATGTTAAAGGTTCCACATACTGACCTGGTAACCAATAAAACCAAAACTAAAATATCTAAATTCTCATTTCTTATTTATTTTTTTATATAATTTCAGGTGCCAGTGTGTAAACAGACAGTGGATAGAAAGAGATCTCATTATATTGGAAGAGGTAAGTTTTGTTGTATTTCATTTTTCTTTAATATCTGAGAATGCAAAACCGGATATTTCATGTGAAATGTGTGCCTGCACAACAGATGTCTGCTGATAAACTTTACAAGCGGTTTAGACCAAGTTCAGGCACGAAAATTTTTTGGGCCTGATCTGGATCCAAACTGTTCATCAAGATTTTCAAACATCTACTCCTGAAACAACTGGGTAAAATGAACTCCCGATTTCATATGGAGACTCCTTCTGGTGATCAAATGGGTTTGTTGAAAACAGTTCTGCTGGTCACATGACCAAGATGGCTGTCATGCCCATATTTGGTAAAAAAAAAGCCTCTAAAAATCTAACTCCTCATTATAAAAAGGACATTCAGATTTAATTGAGACTTTAATGAAATGTGCATACAATTAGGAGACCTGTAGAGCTTTCATGTTTGAAACAAAACAAGAGACCAGGAAAACCGACAATCATAAAAGTTGCTTGTTACTTTCGACGGACTTGGATCTTTTATAGATGTAGCTTTACTGAGCTGAACATAGTCTAAATACTGTCTAATTAGGTCACATATATTTTGTAAGCTATGATTGGTTATTCCATTATTTTACCTGATCAATTCAGAGTACATTTATATATAGTCACTTTGCAAACCGTTTGGATCCAGATCAGGGCGGACAATTTGCATAGATCATCAGCAGACAACAGCCTATAGAAATATCTTATCAAAATAAACACTGTCATTCTTTAGCTAACCTTAGCCAAACACTGTAGACCTGGATGATATTGCTCATATATAATTATAGTTATTCATTTTTCAGGCCCTGACTGAATGCCCTTGAAGCTACAAGCCCACGTTGATTCAAGAATCTGGAGTCTGCAGTCTACAGTAAGTTTTTTTTTTCTATCGTCTATATGGTACAGCGAAGTACTATTTGCGTTTAAACTTGGTCTGCAGCGGGTGTATTTTTTTCAAAATGTGAGAAAGATGCACTTCTTCCCTATGTTTAGGAATGGGGTTAAATGGCACAAATGTCACATCCCATCAAACACGATTCGCTGCCCCGCGTTCCCTTATGTGCACATATTCGGTTTGCTCAGAATTCCTTTTTTGTGTTGCGGACCAAGTCTAGTGCATCAATGGCACTAACCAAAAAAAAACCCAAAAAACCCCCCAAAACAACAACAACAACAAAACAAAACAACCCCCCCCCCCCCCCAAAAAAAAAACAAAAAAAACAAAAAACAAAAAAAACAACAACAACAAAAACAAAACAAAAAAACAACAAAAGAAAACAGCAACAAACAAATAACAAAAACAGACAAGACACAACAAACTAATGTGGCCCTAGCCACTGCAAGAGCTTATAAAATTTATGTTACAAATGTGTCTGTATTCTTATTATTCTTATTTATAGTGAGCAGCATTTGGGGTAAGATGGTACTAAAGCCATATTCAGGTTGTCGTGGCTTTGCGTTGATTCGGTTATTTTTCGCGGTGGTTTTGCTTGCTCTGCTCTTTTCTATGGCATATGTGTTTAATGGTTGTTCTCCGAAAACTTAAAAATACAGAATGTAGTTTGCGAACTACTTTCTGACATACAAAATGGGTTATATATGCGTTGGATATGTTACTTAAAAACAACATAAAACTGGGTTTCACATACCCACTATGTAACATATAAAACCAAAAATAAAAGTACATGAAAAGGGTTTCACATACCCACCTGGTAACATATAAAACCAAAAACTAAAAAATATATAAAGGGTTTAACATACCCACATCGTAACATATAAAACAATAACAAAAATATATTAAAAGGGTTGCACAAACCCACCTCGTAACGTATAAAACAAAAACTAAAACTATATAAAAAGGGTTTAACATACCCACCTCGTAACTTATAAAACAAAATCTAAAAACATATAAAAAAGGGTTTCACGTACCCACCTCGTAACATATAAATCAAAAGCTAAAAATATAAAAAAAGGGTTTCACATACCCCACCAGGTAACATATAAAACAAAAAGTAGAAAGATGTAAAAGGTTCCACATACTGACCTGGTAACCAATAAAACCAAAACTAAAATATCTAAATTCTCATTTCTTATTTATTTTTTTATATAATTTCAGGTGCCAGTGTGTAAACAGACAGTGGATAGAAAGAGATCTCATTATATTGGAAGAGGTAAGTTTTGTTGTATTTCATTTTTCTTTAATATCTGAGAATGCAAAACCGGATATTTCATGTGAAATGTGTGCCTGCACAACAGATGTCTGCTGATAAACTTTACAAGCGGTTTAGACCAAGTTCAGGCACGAAAATTTTTTGGGCCTGATCTGGATCCAAACTGTTCATCAAGATTTTCAAACATCTACTCCTGAAACAACTGGGTAAAATGAACTCCCGATTTCATATGGAGACTCCTTCTGGTGATCAAATGGGTTTGTTGAAAACAGTTCTGCTGGTCACATGACCAAGATGGCTGTCATGCCCATATTTGGTAAAAAAAAAGCCTCTAAAAATCTAACTCCTCATTATAAAAAGGACATTCAGATTTAATTGAGACTTTAATGAAATGTGCATACAATTAGGAGACCTGTAGAGCTTTCATGTTTGAAACAAAACAAGAGACCAGGAAAACCGACAATCATAAAAGTTGCTTGTTACTTTCGACGGACTTGGATCTTTTATAGATGTAGCTTTACTGAGCTGAACATAGTCTAAATACTGTCTAATTAGGTCACATATATTTTGTAAGCTATGATTGGTTATTCCATTATTTTACCTGATCAATTCAGAGTACATTTATATATAGTCACTTTGCAAACCGTTTGGATCCAGATCAGGGCGGACAATTTGCATAGATCATCAGCAGACAACAGCCTATAGAAATATCTTATCAAAATAAACACTGTCATTCTTTAGCTAACCTTAGCCAAACACTGTAGACCTGGATGATATTGCTCATATATAATTATAGTTATTCATTTTTCAGGCCCTGACTGAATGCCCTTGAAGCTACAAGCCCACGTTGATTCAAGAATCTGGAGTCTGCAGTCTACAGTAAGTTTTTTTTTTCTATCGTCTATATGGTACAGCGAAGTACTATTTGCGTTTAAACTTGGTCTGCAGCGGGTGTATTTTTTTCAAAATGTGAGAAAGATGCACTTCTTCCCTATGTTTAGGAATGGGGTTAAATGGCACAAATGTCACATCCCATCAAACACGATTCGCTGCCCCGCGTTCCCTTATGTGCACATATTCGGTTTGCTCAGAATTCCTTTTTTGTGTTGCGGACCAAGTCTAGTGCATCAATGGCACTAACCAAAAAAAAACCCAAAAAACCCCCCAAAACAACAACAACAACAAAACAAAACAACCCCCCCCCCCAAAAAAAAAAACAAAAAAAACAAAAAAAACAAAAAAAACAACAACAACAAAAACAAAACAAAAAAACAACAAAAGAAAACAGCAACAAACAAATAACAAAAACAGACAAGACACAACAAACTAATGTGGCCCTAGCCACTGCAAGAGCTTATAAAATTTATGTTACAAATGTGTCTGTATTCTTATTATTCTTATTTATAGTGAGCAGCATTTGGGGTAAGATGGTACTAAAGCCATATTCAGGTTGTCGTGGCTTTGCGTTGATTCGGTTATTTTTCGCGGTGGTTTTGCTTGCTCTGCTCTTTTCTATGGCATATGTGTTTAATGGTTGTTCTCCGAAAACTTAAAAATACAGAATGTAGTTTGCGAACTACTTTCTGACATACAAAATGGGTTATATATGCGTTGGATATGTTACTTAAAAACAACATAAAACTGGGTTTCACATACCCACTATGTAACATATAAAACCAAAAATAAAAGTACATGAAAAGGGTTTCACATACCCACCTGGTAACATATAAAACCAAAAACTAAAAAATATATAAAGGGTTTAACATACCCACATCGTAACATATAAAACAATAACAAAAATATATTAAAAGGGTTGCACAAACCCACCTCGTAACGTATAAAACAAAAACTAAAACTATATAAAAAGGGTTTAACATACCCACCTCGTAACGTATAAAACAAAATCTAAAAACATATAAAAAAGGGTTTCACGTACCCACCTCGTAACATATAAATCAAAAGCTAAAAATATAAAAAAAGGGTTTCACATACCCCACCAGGTAACATATAAAACAAAAAGTAGAAAGATGTAAAAGGTTCCACATACTGACCTGGTAACCAATAAAACCAAAACTAAAATATCTAAATTCTCATTTCTTATTTATTTTTTTATATAATTTCAGGTGCCAGTGTGTAAACAGTGGATAGAAAGAGATCTCATTATATTGGAAGAGGTAAGTTTTGTTGTATTTCATTTTTCTTTAATATCTGAGAATGCAAAACCGGATATTTCATGTGAAATGTGTGCCTGCACAACAGATGTCTGCTGATAAACTTTACAAGCGGTTTAGACCAAGTTCAGGCACGAAAATTTTTTGGGCCTGATCTGGATCCAAACTGTTCATCAAGATTTTCAAACATCTACTCCTGAAACAACTGGGTAAAATGAACTCCCGATTTCATATGGAGACTCCTTCTGGTGATCAAATGGGTTTGTTGAAAACAGTTCTGCTGGTCACATGACCAAGATGGCTGTCATGCCCATATTTGGTAAAAAAAAAGCCTCTAAAAATCTAACTCCTCATTATAAAAAGGACATTCAGATTTAATTGAGACTTTAATGAAATGTGCATACAATTAGGAGACCTGTAGAGCTTTCATGTTTGAAACAAAACAAGAGACCAGGAAAACCGACAATCATAAAAGTTGCTTGTTACTTTCGACGGACTTGGATCTTTTATAGATGTAGCTTTACTGAGCTGAACATAGTCTAAATACTGTCTAATTAGGTCACATATATTTTGTAAGCTATGATTGGTTATTCCATTATTTTACCTGATCAATTCAGAGTACATTTATATATAGTCACTTTGCAAACCGTTTGGATCCAGATCAGGGCGGACAATTTGCATAGATCATCAGCAGACAACAGCCTATAGAAATATCTTATCAAAATAAACACTGTCATTCTTTAGCTAACCTTAGCCAAACACTGTAGACCTGGATGATATTGCTCATATATAATTATAGTTATTCATTTTTCAGGCCCTGACTGAATGCCCTTGAAGCTACAAGCCCACGTTGATTCAAGAATCTGGAGTCTGCAGTCTACAGTAAGTTTTTTTTTTCTATCGTCTATATGGTACAGCGAAGTACTATTTGCGTTTAAACTTGGTCTGCAGCGGGTGTATTTTTTTCAAAATGTGAGAAAGATGCACTTCTTCCCTATGTTTAGGAATGGGGTAAAATGGCACAAATGTCACATCCCATCAAACACGATTCGCTGCCCCGCGTTCCCTTATGTGCACATATTCGGTTTGCTCAGAATTCCTTTTTTGTGTTGCGGACCAAGTCTAGTGCATCAATGGCACTAACCAAAAAAAACCCCAAAAAACCCCCCAAAACAACAACAACAACAAAACAAAACAACCCCCCCCCCAAAAAAAAACAACAAAAAAAACAAAAAAAACAAAAAAAACAACAACAACAAAAACAAAACAAAAAAACAACAAAAGAAAACAGCAACAAACAAATAACAAAAACAGACAAGACACAACAAACTAATGTGGCCCTAGCCACTGCAAGAGCTTATAAAATTTATGTTACAAATGTGTCTGTATTCTTATTATTCTTATTTATAGTGAGCAGCATTTGGGGTAAGATGGTACTAAAGCCATATTCAGGTTGTCGTGGCTTTGCGTTGATTCGGTTATTTTTCGCGGTGGTTTTGCTTGCTCTGCTCTTTTCTATGGCATATGTGTTTAATGGTTGTTCTCCGAAAACTTAAAAATACAGAATGTAGTTTGCGAACTACTTTCTGACATACAAAATGGGTTATATATGCGTTGGATATGTTACTTAAAAACAACATAAAACTGGGTTTCACATACCCACTATGTAACATATAAAACCAAAAATAAAAGTACATGAATAGGGTTTCACATACCCACCTGGTAACATATAAAACCAAAAACTAAAAAATATATAAAGGGTTTAACATACCCACATCGTAACATATAAAACAATAACAAAAATATATTAAAAGGGTTGCACAAACCCACCTCGTAACGTATAAAACAAAAACTAAAACTATATAAAAAGGGTTTAACATACCCACCTCGTAACGTATAAAACAAAATCTAAAAACATATAAAAAAGGGTTTCACGTACCCACCTCGTAACATATAAATCAAAAGCTAAAAATATAAAAAAAGGGTTTCACATACCCCACCAGGTAACATATAAAACAAAAAGTAGAAAGATGTAAAAGGTTCCACATACTGACCTGGTAACCAATAAAACCAAAACTAAAATATCTAAATTCTCATTTCTTATTTATTTTTTTATATAATTTCAGGTGCCAGTGTGTAAACAGACAGTGGATAGAAAGAGATCTCATTATATTGGAAGAGGTAAGTTTTGTTGTATTTCATTTTTCTTTAATATCTGAGAATGCAAAACCGGATATTTCATGTGAAATGTGTGCCTGCACAACAGATGTCTGCTGATAAACTTTACAAGCGGTTTAGACCAAGTTCAGGCACGAAAATTTTTTGGGCCTGATCTGGATCCAAACTGTTCATCAAGATTTTCAAACATCTACTCCTGAAACAACTGGGTAAAATGAACTCCCGATTTCATATGGAGACTCCTTCTGGTGATCAAATGGGTTTGTTGAAAACAGTTCTGCTGGTCACATGACCAAGATGGCTGTCATGCCCATATTTGGTAAAAAAAAAGCCTCTAAAAATCTAACTCCTCATTATAAAAAGGACATTCAGATTTAATTGAGACTTTAATGAAATGTGCATACAATTAGGAGACCTGTAGAGCTTTCATGTTTGAAACAAAACAAGAGACCAGGAAAACCGACAATCATAAAAGTTGCTTGTTACTTTCGACGGACTTGGATCTTTTATAGATGTAGCTTTACTGAGCTGAACATAGTCTAAATACTGTCTAATTAGGTCACATATATTTTGTAAGCTATGATTGGTTATTCCATTATTTTACCTGATCAATTCAGAGTACATTTATATATAGTCACTTTGCAAACCGTTTGGATCCAGATCAGGGCGAACAATTTGCATAGATCATCAGCAGACAACAGCCTATAGAAATATCTTATCAAAATAAACACTGTCATTCTTTAGCTAACCTTAGCCAAACACTGTAGACCTGGATGATATTGCTCATATATAATTATAGTTATTCATTTTTCAGGCCCTGACTGAATGCCCTTGAAGCTACAAGCCCACGTTGATTCAAGAATCTGGAGTCTGCAGTCTACAGTAAGTTTTTTTTTTCTATCGTCTATATGGTACAGCGAAGTACTATTTGCGTTTAAACTTGGTCTGCAGCGGGTGTATTTTTTTCAAAATGTGAGAAAGATGCACTTCTTCCCTATGTTTAGGAATGGGGTAAAATGGCACAAATGTCACATCCCATCAAACACGATTCGCTGCCCCGCGTTCCCTTATGTGCACATATTCGGTTTGCTCAGAATTCCTTTTTTGTGTTGCGGACCAAGTCTAGTGCATCAATGGCACTAACCAAAAAAAACCCCAAAAAACCCCCCAAAACAACAACAACAACAAAACAAAACAACCCCCCCCCCAAAAAAAAAAACAAAAAAAACAAAAAAAACAAAAAAAACAACAACAACAAAAACAAAACAAAAAAACAACAAAAGAAAACAGCAACAAACAAATAACAAAAACAGACAAGACACAACAAACTAATGTGGCCCTAGCCACTGCAAGAGCTTATAAAATTTATGTTACAAATGTGTCTGTATTCTTATTATTCTTATTTATAGTGAGCAGCATTTGGGGTAAGATGGTACTAAAGCCATATTCAGGTTGTCGTGGCTTTGCGTTGATTCGGTTATTTTTCGCGGTGGTTTTGCTTGCTCTGCTCTTTTCTATGGCATATGTGTTTAATGGTTGTTCTCCGAAAACTTAAAAATACAGAATGTAGTTTGCGAACTACTTTCTGACATACAAAATGGGTTATATATGCGTTGGATATGTTACTTAAAAACAACATAAAACTGGGTTTCACATACCCACTATGTAACATATAAAACCAAAAATAAAAGTACATGAAAAGGGTTTCACATACCCACCTGGTAACATATAAAACCAAAAACTAAAAAATATATAAAGGGTTTAACATACCCACATCGTAACATATAAAACAATAACAAAAATATATTAAAAGGGTTGCACAAACCCACCTCGTAACGTATAAAACAAAAACTAAAACTATATAAAAAGGGTTTAACATACCCACCTCGTAACGTATAAAACAAAATCTAAAAACATATAAAAAAGGGTTTCACGTACCCACCTCGTAACATATAAATCAAAAGCTAAAAATATAAAAAAAGGGTTTCACATACCCCACCAGGTAACATATAAAACAAAAAGTAGAAAGATGTAAAAGGTTCCACATACTGACCTGGTAACCAATAAAACCAAAACTAAAATATCTAAATTCTCATTTCTTATTTATTTTTTTATATAATTTCAGGTGCCAGTGTGTAAACAGACAGTGGATAGAAAGAGATCTCATTATATTGGAAGAGGTAAGTTTTGTTGTATTTCATTTTTCTTTAATATCTGAGAATGCAAAACCGGATATTTCATGTGAAATGTGTGCCTGCACAACAGATGTCTGCTGATAAACTTTACAAGCGGTTTAGACCAAGTTCAGGCACAAAAATTTTTTGGGCCTGATCTGGATCCAAACTGTTCATCAAGATTTTCAAACATCTACTCCTGAAACAACTGGGTAAAATGAACTCCCGATTTCATATGGAGACTCCTTCTGGTGATCAAATGGGTTTGTTGAAAACAGTTCTGCTGGTCACATGACCAAGATGGCTGTCATGCCCATATTTGGTAAAAAAAAAGCCTCTAAAAATCTAACTCCTCATTATAAAAAGGACATTCAGATTTAATTGAGACTTTAATGAAATGTGCATACAATTAGGAGACCTGTAGAGCTTTCATGTTTGAAACAAAACAAGAGACCAGGAAAACCGACAATCATAAAAGTTGCTTGTTACTTTCGACGGACTTGGATCTTTTATAGATGTAGCTTTACTGAGCTGAACATAGTCTAAATACTGTCTAATTAGGTCACATATATTTTGTAAGCTATGATTGGTTATTCCATTATTTTACCTGATCAATTCAGAGTACATTTATATATAGTCACTTTGCAAACCGTTTGGATCCAGATCAGGGCGGACAATTTGCATAGATCATCAGCAGACAACAGCCTATAGAAATATCTTATCAAAATAAACACTGTCATTCTTTAGCTAACCTTAGCCAAACACTGTAGACCTGGATGATATTGCTCATATATAATTATAGTTATTCATTTTTCAGGCCCTGACTGAATGCCCTTGAAGCTACAAGCCCACGTTGATTCAAGAATCTGGAGTCTGCAGTCTACAGTAAGTTTTTTTTTTCTATCGTCTATATGGTACAGCGAAGTACTATTTGCGTTTAAACTTGGTCTGCAGCGGGTGTATTTTTTTCAAAATGTGAGAAAGATGCACTTCTTCCCTATGTTTAGGAATGGGGTAAAATGGCACAAATGTCACATCCCATCAAACACGATTCGCTGCCCCGCGTTCCCTTATGTGCACATATTCGGTTTGCTCAGAATTCCTTTTTTGTGTTGCGGACCAAGTCTAGTGCATCAATGGCACTAACCAAAAAAAAACCCAAAAAACCCCCCAAAACAACAACAACAACAAAACAAAACAACCCCCCCCCCCCCAAAAAAAAACAAAAAAAACAAAAAAAACAAAAAAAAACAACAACAACAAAAACAAAACAAAAAAACAACAAAAGAAAACAGCAACAAACAAATAACAAAAACAGACAAGACACAACAAACTAATGTGGCCCTAGCCACTGCAAGAGCTTATAAAATTTATGTTACAAATGTGTCTGTATTCTTATTATTCTTATTTATAGTGAGCAGCATTTGGGGTAAGATGGTACTAAAGCCATATTCAGGTTGTCGTGGCTTTGCGTTGATTCGGTTATTTTTCGCGGTGGTTTTGCTTGCTCTGCTCTTTTCTATGGCATATGTGTTTAATGGTTGTTCTCCGAAAACTTAAAAATACAGAATGTAGTTTGCGAACTACTTTCTGACATACAAAATGGGTTATATATGCGTTGGATATGTTACTTAAAAACAACATAAAACTGGGTTTCACATACCCACTATGTAACATATAAAACCAAAAATAAAAGTACATGAAAAGGGTTTCACATACCCACCTGGTAACATATAAAACCAAAAACTAAAAAATATATAAAGGGTTTAACATACCCACATCGTAACATATAAAACAATAACAAAAATATATTAAAAGGGTTGCACAAACCCACCTCGTAACGTATAAAACAAAAACTAAAACTATATAAAAAGGGTTTAACATACCCACCTCGTAACGTATAAAACAAAATCTAAAAACATATAAAAAAGGGTTTCACGTACCCACCTCGTAACATATAAATCAAAAGCTAAAAATATAAAAAAAGGGTTTCACATACCCCACCAGGTAACATATAAAACAAAAAGTAGAAAGATGTAAAAGGTTCCACATACTGACCTGGTAACCAATAAAACCAAAACTAAAATATCTAAATTCTCATTTCTTATTTATTTTTTTATATAATTTCAGGTGCCAGTGTGTAAACAGACAGTGGATAGAAAGAGATCTCATTATATTGGAAGAGGTAAGTTTTGTTGTATTTCATTTTTCTTTAATATCTGAGAATGCAAAACCGGATATTTCATGTGAAATGTGTGCCTGCACAACAGATGTCTGCTGATAAACTTTACAAGCGGTTTAGACCAAGTTCAGGCACGAAAATTTTTTGGGCCTGATCTGGATCCAAACTGTTCATCAAGATTTTCAAACATCTACTCCTGAAACAACTGGGTAAAATGAACTCCCGATTTCATATGGAGACTCCTTCTGGTGATCAAATGGGTTTGTTGAAAACAGTTCTGCTGGTCACATGACCAAGATGGCTGTCATGCCCATATTTGGTAAAAAAAAAGCCTCTAAAAATCTAACTCCTCATTATAAAAAGGACATTCAGATTTAATTGAGACTTTAATGAAATGTGCATACAATTAGGAGACCTGTAGAGCTTTCATGTTTGAAACAAAACAAGAGACCAGGAAAACCGACAATCATAAAAGTTGCTTGTTACTTTCGACGGACTTGGATCTTTTATAGATGTAGCTTTACTGAGCTGAACATAGTCTAAATACTGTCTAATTAGGTCACATATATTTTGTAAGCTATGATTGGTTATTCCATTATTTTACCTGATCAATTCAGAGTACATTTATATATAGTCACTTTGCAAACCGTTTGGATCCAGATCAGGGCGGACAATTTGCATAGATCATCAGCAGACAACAGCCTATAGAAATATCTTATCAAAATAAACACTGTCATTCTTTAGCTAACCTTAGCCAAACACTGTAGACCTGGATGATATTGCTCATATATAATTATAGTTATTCATTTTTCAGGCCCTGACTGAATGCCCTTGAAGCTACAAGCCCACGTTGATTCAAGAATCTGGAGTCTGCAGTCTACAGTAAGTTTTTTTTTTCTATCGTCTATATGGTACAGCGAAGTACTATTTGCGTTTAAACTTGGTCTGCAGCGGGTGTATTTTTTTCAAAATGTGAGAAAGATGCACTTCTTCCCTATGTTTAGGAATGGGGTTAAATGGCACAAATGTCACATCCCATCAAACACGATTCGCTGCCCCGCGTTCCCTTATGTGCACATATTCGGTTTGCTCAGAATTCCTTTTTTGTGTTGCGGACCAAGTCTAGTGCATCAATGGCACTAACCAAAAAAACCCCCAAAAAACCCCCCAAAACAACAACAACAACAAAACAAAACAACCCCCCCCCCAAAAAAAAAAACAAAAAAAACAAAAAAAACAAAAAAAACAACAACAACAAAAACAAAACAAAAAAACAACAAAAGAAAACAGCAACAAACAAATAACAAAAACAGACAAGACACAACAAACTAATGTGGCCCTAGCCACTGCAAGAGCTTATAAAATTTATGTTACAAATGTGTCTGTATTCTTATTATTCTTATTTATAGTGAGCAGCATTTGGGGTAAGATGGTACTAAAGCCATATTCAGGTTGTCGTGGCTTTGCGTTGATTCGGTTATTTTTCGCGGTGGTTTTGCTTGCTCTGCTCTTTTCTATGGCATATGTGTTTAATGGTTGTTCTCCGAAAACTTAAAAATACAGAATGTAGTTTGCGAACTACTTTCTGACATACAAAATGGGTTATATATGCGTTGGATATGTTACTTAAAAACAACATAAAACTGGGTTTCACATACCCACTATGTAACATATAAAACCAAAAATAAAAGTACATGAAAAGGGTTTCACATACCCACCTGGTAACATATAAAACCAAAAACTAAAAAATATATAAAGGGTTTAACATACCCACATCGTAACATATAAAACAATAACAAAAATATATTAAAAGGGTTGCACAAACCCACCTCGTAACGTATAAAACAAAAACTAAAACTATATAAAAAGGGTTTAACATACCCACCTCGTAACGTATAAAACAAAATCTAAAAACATATAAAAAAGGGTTTCACGTACCCACCTCGTAACATATAAATCAAAAGCTAAAAATATAAAAAAAGGGTTTCACATACCCCACCAGGTAACATATAAAACAAAAAGTAGAAAGATGTAAAAGGTTCCACATACTGACCTGGTAACCAATAAAACCAAAACTAAAATATCTAAATTCTCATTTCTTATTTATTTTTTTATATAATTTCAGGTGCCAGTGTGTAAACAGACAGTGGATAGAAAGAGATCTCATTATATTGGAAGAGGTAAGTTTTGTTGTATTTCATTTTTCTTTAATATCTGAGAATGCAAAACCGGATATTTCATGTGAAATGTGTGCCTGCACAACAGATGTCTGCTGATAAACTTTACAAGCGGTTTAGACCAAGTTCAGGCACGAAAATTTTTTGGGCCTGATCTGGATCCAAACTGTTCATCAAGATTTTCAAACATCTACTCCTGAAACAACTGGGTAAAATGAACTCCCGATTTCATATGGAGACTCCTTCTGGTGATCAAATGGGTTTGTTGAAAACAGTTCTGCTGGTCACATGACCAAGATGGCTGTCATGCCCATATTTGGTAAAAAAAAAAGCCTCTAAAAATCTAACTCCTCATTATAAAAAGGACATTCAGATTTAATTGAGACTTTAATGAAATGTGCATACAATTAGGAGACCTGTAGAGCTTTCATGTTTGAAACAAAACAAGAGACCAGGAAAACCGACAATCATAAAAGTTGCTTGTTACTTTCGACGGACTTGGATCTTTTATAGATGTAGCTTTACTGAGCTGAACATAGTCTAAATACTGTCTAATTAGGTCACATATATTTTGTAAGCTATGATTGGTTATTCCATTATTTTACCTGATCAATTCAGAGTACATTTATATATAGTCACTTTGCAAACCGTTTGGATCCAGATCAGGGCGGACAATTTGCATAGATCATCAGCAGACAACAGCCTATAGAAATATCTTATCAAAATAAACACTGTCATTCTTTAGCTAACCTTAGCCAAACACTGTAGACCTGGATGATATTGCTCATATATAATTATAGTTATTCATTTTTCAGGCCCTGACTGAATGCCCTTGAAGCTACAAGCCCACGTTGATTCAAGAATCTGGAGTCTGCAGTCTACAGTAAGTTTTTTTTTTCTATCGTCTATATGGTACAGCGAAGTACTATTTGCGTTTAAACTTGGTCTGCAGCGGGTGTATTTTTTTCAAAATGTGAGAAAGATGCACTTCTTCCCTATGTTTAGGAATGGGGTAAAATGGCACAAATGTCACATCCCATCAAACACGATTCGCTGCCCCGCGTTCCCTTATGTGCACATATTCGGTTTGCTCAGAATTCCTTTTTTGTGTTGCGGACCAAGTCTAGTGCATCAATGGCACTAACCAAAAAAAACCCCAAAAAAACCCCCAAAACAACAACAACAACAAAACAAAACAACCCCCCCCCCCCAAAAAAAAACAAAAAAAACAAAAAAAACAAAAAAAACAACAACAACAAAAACAAAACAAAAAAACAACAAAAGAAAACAGCAACAAACAAATAACAAAAACAGACAAGACACAACAAACTAATGTGGCCCTAGCCACTGCAAGAGCTTATAAAATTTATGTTACAAATGTGTCTGTATTCTTATTATTCTTATTTATAGTGAGCAGCATTTGGGGTAAGATGGTACTAAAGCCATATTCAGGTTGTCGTGGCTTTGCGTTGATTCGGTTATTTTTCGCGGTGGTTTTGCTTGCTCTGCTCTTTTCTATGGCATATGTGTTTAATGGTTGTTCTCCGAAAACTTAAAAATACAGAATGTAGTTTGCGAACTACTTTCTGACATACAAAATGGGTTATATATGCGTTGGATATGTTACTTAAAAACAACATAAAACTGGGTTTCACATACCCACTATGTAACATATAAAACCAAAAATAAAAGTACATGAAAAGGGTTTCACATACCCACCTGGTAACATATAAAACCAAAAACTAAAAAATATATAAAGGGTTTAACATACCCACATCGTAACATATAAAACAATAACAAAAATATATTAAAAGGGTTGCACAAACCCACCTCGTAACGTATAAAACAAAAACTAAAACTATATAAAAAGGGTTTAACATACCCACCTCGTAACGTATAAAACAAAATCTAAAAACATATAAAAAAGGGTTTCACGTACCCACCTCGTAACATATAAATCAAAAGCTAAAAATATAAAAAAAGGGTTTCACATACCCCACCAGGTAACATATAAAACAAAAAGTAGAAAGATGTAAAAGGTTCCACATACTGACCTGGTAACCAATAAAACCAAAACTAAAATATCTAAATTCTCATTTCTTATTTATTTTTTTATATAATTTCAGGTGCCAGTGTGTAAACAGACAGTGGATAGAAAGAGATCTCATTATATTGGAAGAGGTAAGTTTTGTTGTATTTCATTTTTCTTTAATATCTGAGAATGCAAAACCGGATATTTCATGTGAAATGTGTGCCTGCACAACAGATGTCTGCTGATAAACTTTACAAGCGGTTTAGACCAAGTTCAGGCACAAAAATTTTTTGGGCCTGATCTGGATCCAAACTGTTCATCAAGATTTTCAAACATCTACTCCTGAAACAACTGGGTAAAATGAACTCCCGATTTCATATGGAGACTCCTTCTGGTGATCAAATGGGTTTGTTGAAAACAGTTCTGCTGGTCACATGACCAAGATGGCTGTCATGCCCATATTTGGTAAAAAAAAAGCCTCTAAAAATCTAACTCCTCATTATAAAAAGGACATTCAGATTTAATTGAGACTTTAATGAAATGTGCATACAATTAGGAGACCTGTAGAGCTTTCATGTTTGAAACAAAACAAGAGACCAGGAAAACCGACAATCATAAAATTTGCTTGTTACTTTCGACGGACTTGGATCTTTTATAGATGTAGCTTTACTGAGCTGAACATAGTCTAAATACTGTCTAATTAGGTCACATATATTTTGTAAGCTATGATTGGTTATTCCATTATTTTACCTGATCAATTCAGAGTACATTTATATATAGTCACTTTGCAAACCGTTTGGATCCAGATCAGGGCGGACAATTTGCATAGATCATCAGCAGACAACAGCCTATAGAAATATCTTATCAAAATAAACACTGTCATTCTTTAGCTAACCTTAGCCAAACACTGTAGACCTGGATGATATTGCTCATATATAATTATAGTTATTCATTTTTCAGGCCCTGACTGAATGCCCTTGAAGCTACAAGCCCACGTTGATTCAAGAATCTGGAGTCTGCAGTCTACAGTAAGTTTTTTTTTTCTATCGTCTATATGGTACAGCGAAGTACTATTTGCGTTTAAACTTGGTCTGCAGCGGGTGTATTTTTTTCAAAATGTGAGAAAGATGCACTTCTTCCCTATGTTTAGGAATGGGGTAAAATGGCACAAATGTCACATCCCATCAAACACGATTCGCTGCCCCGCGTTCCCTTATGTGCACATATTCGGTTTGCTCAGAATTCCTTTTTTGTGTTGCGGACCAAGTCTAGTGCATCAATGGCACTAACCAAAAAAACCCCCAAAAAAACCCCCAAAACAACAACAACAACAAAACAAAACAACCCCCCCCCCAAAAAAAAAAAACAAAAAAAACAAAAAAAACAAAAAAAACAACAACAACAAAAACAAAACAAAAAAACAACAAAAGAAAACAGCAACAAACAAATAACAAAAACAGACAAGACACAACAAACTAATGTGGCCCTAGCCACTGCAAGAGCTTATAAAATTTATGTTACAAATGTGTCTGTATTCTTATTATTCTTATTTATAGTGAGCAGCATTTGGGGTAAGATGGTACTAAAGCCATATTCAGGTTGTCGTGGCTTTGCGTTGATTCGGTTATTTTTCGCGGTGGTTTTGCTTGCTCTGCTCTTTTCTATGGCATATGTGTTTAATGGTTGTTCTCCGAAAACTTAAAAATACAGAATGTAGTTTGCGAACTACTTTCTGACATACAAAATGGGTTATATATGCGTTGGATATGTTACTTAAAAACAACATAAAACTGGGTTTCACATACCCACTATGTAACATATAAAACCAAAAATAAAAGTACATGAAAAGGGTTTCACATACCCACCTGGTAACATATAAAACCAAAAACTAAAAAATATATAAAGGGTTTAACATACCCACATCGTAACATATAAAACAATAACAAAAATATATTAAAAGGGTTGCACAAACCCACCTCGTAACGTATAAAACAAAAACTAAAACTATATAAAAAGGGTTTAACATACCCACCTCGTAACGTATAAAACAAAATCTAAAAACATATAAAAAAGGGTTTCACGTACCCACCTCGTAACATATAAATCAAAAGCTAAAAATATAAAAAAAGGGTTTCACATACCCCACCAGGTAACATATAAAACAAAAAGTAGAAAGATGTAAAAGGTTCCACATACTGACCTGGTAACCAATAAAACCAAAACTAAAATATCTAAATTCTCATTTCTTATTTATTTTTTTATATAATTTCAGGTGCCAGTGTGTAAACAGACAGTGGATAGAAAGAGATCTCATTATATTGGAAGAGGTAAGTTTTGTTGTATTTCATTTTTCTTTAATATCTGAGAATGCAAAACCGGATATTTCATGTGAAATGTGTGCCTGCACAACAGATGTCTGCTGATAAACTTTACAAGCGGTTTAGACCAAGTTCAGGCACGAAAATTTTTTGGGCCTGATCTGGATCCAAACTGTTCATCAAGATTTTCAAACATCTACTCCTGAAACAACTGGGTAAAATGAACTCCCGATTTCATATGGAGACTCCTTCTGGTGATCAAATGGGTTTGTTGAAAACAGTTCTGCTGGTCACATGACCAAGATGGCTGTCATGCCCATATTTGGTAAAAAAAAAGCCTCTAAAAATCTAACTCCTCATTATAAAAAGGACATTCAGATTTAATTGAGACTTTAATGAAATGTGCATACAATTAGGAGACCTGTAGAGCTTTCATGTTTGAAACAAAACAAGAGACCAGGAAAACCGACAATCATAAAAGTTGCTTGTTACTTTCGACGGACTTGGATCTTTTATAGATGTAGCTTTACTGAGCTGAACATAGTCTAAATACTGTCTAATTAGGTCACATATATTTTGTAAGCTATGATTGGTTATTCCATTATTTTACCTGATCAATTCAGAGTACATTTATATATAGTCACTTTGCAAACCGTTTGGATCCAGATCAGGGCGGACAATTTGCATAGATCATCAGCAGACAACAGCCTATAGAAATATCTTATCAAAATAAACACTGTCATTCTTTAGCTAACCTTAGCCAAACACTGTAGACCTGGATGATATTGCTCATATATAATTATAGTTATTCATTTTTCAGGCCCTGACTGAATGCCCTTGAAGCTACAAGCCCACGTTGATTCAAGAATCTGGAGTCTGCAGTCTACAGTAAGTTTTTTTTTTCTATCGTCTATATGGTACAGCGAAGTACTATTTGCGTTTAAACTTGGTCTGCAGCGGGTGTATTTTTTTCAAAATGTGAGAAAGATGCACTTCTTCCCTATGTTTAGGAATGGGGTAAAATGGCACAAATGTCACATCCCATCAAACACGATTCGCTGCCCCGCGTTCCCTTATGTGCACATATTCGGTTTGCTCAGAATTCCTTTTTTGTGTTGCGGACCAAGTCTAGTGCATCAATGGCACTAACCAAAAAAAACCCCAAAAAACCCCCCAAAACAACAACAACAACAAAACAAAACAACCCCCCCCCAAAAAAAAAACAAAAAAAACAAAAAAAAAAACAACAACAAAAACAAAACAAAAAAACAACAAAAGAAAACAGCAACAAACAAATAACAAAAACAGACAAGACACAACAAACTAATGTGGCCCTAGCCACTGCAAGAGCTTATAAAATTTATGTTACAAATGTGTCTGTATTCTTATTATTCTTATTTATAGTGAGCAGCATTTGGGGTAAGATGGTACTAAAGCCATATTCAGGTTGTCGTGGCTTTGCGTTGATTCGGTTATTTTTCGCGGTGGTTTTGCTTGCTCTGCTCTTTTCTATGGCATATGTGTTTAATGGTTGTTCTCCGAAAACTTAAAAATACAGAATGTAGTTTGCGAACTACTTTCTGACATACAAAATGGGTTATATATGCGTTGGATATGTTACTTAAAAACAACATAAAACTGGGTTTCACATACCCACTATGTAACATATAAAACCAAAAATAAAAGTACATGAAAAGGGTTTCACATACCCACCTGGTAACATATAAAACCAAAAACTAAAAAATATATAAAGGGTTTAACATACCCACATCGTAACATATAAAACAATAACAAAAATATATTAAAAGGGTTGCACAAACCCACCTCGTAACGTATAAAACAAAAACTAAAACTATATAAAAAGGGTTTAACATACCCACCTCGTAACGTATAAAACAAAATCTAAAAACATATAAAAAAGGGTTTCACGTACCCACCTCGTAACATATAAATCAAAAGCTAAAAATATAAAAAAAGGGTTTCACATACCCCACCAGGTAACATATAAAACAAAAAGTAGAAAGATGTAAAAGGTTCCACATACTGACCTGGTAACCAATAAAACCAAAACTAAAATATCTAAATTCTCATTTCTTATTTATTTTTTTATATAATTTCAGGTGCCAGTGTGTAAACAGACAGTGGATAGAAAGAGATCTCATTATATTGGAAGAGGTAAGTTTTGTTGTATTTCATTTTTCTTTAATATCTGAGAATGCAAAACCGGATATTTCATGTGAAATGTGTGCCTGCACAACAGATGTCTGCTGATAAACTTTACAAGCGGTTTAGACCAAGTTCAGGCACGAAAATTTTTTGGGCCTGATCTGGATCCAAACCGTTCATCAAGATTTTCAAACATCTACTCCTGAAACAACTGGGTAAAATGAACTCCCGATTTCATATGGAGACTCCTTCTGGTGATCAAATGGGTTTGTTGAAAACAGTTCTGCTGGTCACATGACCAAGATGGCTGTCATGCCCATATTTGGTAAAAAAAAAGCCTCTAAAAATCTAACTCCTCATTATAAAAAGGACATTCAGATTTAATTGAGACTTTAATGAAATGTGCATACAATTAGGAGACCTGTAGAGCTTTCATGTTTGAAACAAAACAAGAGACCAGGAAAACCGACAATCATAAAAGTTGCTTGTTACTTTCGACGGACTTGGATCTTTTATAGATGTAGCTTTACTGAGCTGAACATAGTCTAAATACTGTCTAATTAGGTCACATATATTTTGTAAGCTATGATTGGTTATTCCATTATTTTACCTGATCAATTCAGAGTACATTTATATATAGTCACTTTGCAAACCGTTTGGATCCAGATCAGGGCGGACAATTTGCATAGATCATCAGCAGACAACAGCCTATAGAAATATCTTATCAAAATAAACACTGTCATTCTTTAGCTAACCTTAGCCAAACACTGTAGACCTGGATGATATTGCTCATATATAATTATAGTTATTCATTTTTCAGGCCCTGACTGAATGCCCTTGAAGCTACAAGCCCACGTTGATTCAAGAATCTGGAGTCTGCAGTCTACAGTAAGTTTTTTTTTTCTATCGTCTATATGGTACAGCGAAGTACTATTTGCGTTTAAACTTGGTCTGCAGCGGGTGTATTTTTTTCAAAATGTGAGAAAGATGCACTTCTTCCCTATGTTTAGGAATGGGGTTAAATGGCACAAATGTCACATCCCATCAAACACGATTCGCTGCCCCGCGTTCCCTTATGTGCACATATTCGGTTTGCTCAGAATTCCTTTTTTGTGTTGCGGACCAAGTCTAGTGCATCAATGGCACTAACCAAAAAAAACCCCAAAAAACCCCCCAAAACAACAACAACAACAAAACAAAACAACCCCCCCCCCAAAAAAAAAAAACAAAAAAAACAAAAAAAACAAAAAAAACAACAACAACAAAAACAAAACAAAAAAACAACAAAAGAAAACAGCAACAAACAAATAACAAAAACAGACAAGACACAACAAACTAATGTGGCCCTAGCCACTGCAAGAGCTTATAAAATTTATGTTACAAATGTGTCTGTATTCTTATTATTCTTATTTATAGTGAGCAGCATTTGGGGTAAGATGGTACTAAAGCCATATTCAGGTTGTCGTGGCTTTGCGTTGATTCGGTTATTTTTCGCGGTGGTTTTGCTTGCTCTGCTCTTTTCTATGGCATATGTGTTTAATGGTTGTTCTCCGAAAACTTAAAAATACAGAATGTAGTTTGCGAACTACTTTCTGACATACAAAATGGGTTATATATGCGTTGGATATGTTACTTAAAAACAACATAAAACTGGGTTTCACATACCCACTATGTAACATATAAAACCAAAAATAAAAGTACATGAAAAGGGTTTCACATACCCACCTGGTAACATATAAAACCAAAAACTAAAAAATATATAAAGGGTTTAACATACCCACATCGTAACATATAAAACAATAACAAAAATATATTAAAAGGGTTGCACAAACCCACCTCGTAACGTATAAAACAAAAACTAAAACTATATAAAAAGGGTTTAACATACCCACCTCGTAACGTATAAAACAAAATCTAAAAACATATAAAAAAGGGTTTCACGTACCCACCTCGTAACATATAAATCAAAAGCTAAAAATATAAAAAAAGGGTTTCACATACCCCACCAGGTAACATATAAAACAAAAAGTAGAAAGATGTATAAGGTTCCACATACTGACCTGGTAACCAATAAAACCAAAACTAAAATATCTAAATTCTCATTTCTTATTTATTTTTTTATATAATTTCAGGTGCCAGTGTGTAAACAGACAGTGGATAGAAAGAGATCTCATTATATTGGAAGAGGTAAGTTTTGTTGTATTTCATTTTTCTTTAATATCTGAGAATGCAAAACCGGATATTTCATGTGAAATGTGTGCCTGCACAACAGATGTCTGCTGATAAACTTTACAAGCGGTTTAGACCAAGTTCAGGCACGAAAATTTTTTGGGCCTGATCTGGATCCAAACTGTTCATCAAGATTTTCAAACATCTACTCCTGAAACAACTGGGTAAAATGAACTCCCGATTTCATATGGAGACTCCTTCTGGTGATCAAATGGGTTTGTTGAAAACAGTTCTGCTGGTCACATGACCAAGATGGCTGTCATGCCCATATTTGGTAAAAAAAAAGCCTCTAAAAATCTAACTCCTCATTATAAAAAGGACATTCAGATTTAATTGAGACTTTAATGAAATGTGCATACAATTAGGAGACCTGTAGAGCTTTCATGTTTGAAACAAAACAAGAGACCAGGAAAACCGACAATCATAAAAGTTGCTTGTTACTTTCGACGGACTTGGATCTTTTATAGATGTAGCTTTACTGAGCTGAACATAGTCTAAATACTGTCTAATTAGGTCACATATATTTTGTAAGCTATGATTGGTTATTCCATTATTTTACCTGATCAATTCAGAGTACATTTATATATAGTCACTTTGCAAACCGTTTGGATCCAGATCAGGGCGGACAATTTGCATAGATCATCAGCAGACAACAGCCTATAGAAATATCTTATCAAAATAAACACTGTCATTCTTTAGCTAACCTTAGCCAAACACTGTAGACCTGGATGATATTGCTCATATATAATTATAGTTATTCATTTTTCAGGCCCTGACTGAATGCCCTTGAAGCTACAAGCCCACGTTGATTCAAGAATCTGGAGTCTGCAGTCTACAGTAAGTTTTTTTTTTTCTATCGTCTATATGGTACAGCGAAGTACTATTTGCGTTTAAACTTGGTCTGCAGCGGGTGTATTTTTTTCAAAATGTGAGAAAGATGCACTTCTTCCCTATGTTTAGGAATGGGGTAAAATGGCACAAATGTCACATCCCATCAAACACGATTCGCTGCCCCGCGTTCCCTTATGTGCACATATTCGGTTTGCTCAGAATTCCTTTTTTGTGTTGCGGACCAAGTCTAGTGCATCAATGGCACTAACCAAAAAAAACCCCAAAAAACCCCCCAAAACAACAACAACAACAAAACAAAACAACCCCCCCCCCCCAAAAAAAAAAAACAAAAAAAAACAAAAAAAACAAAAAAAACAACAACAACAAAAACAAAACAAAAAAACAACAAAAGAAAACAGCAACAAACAAATAACAAAAACAGACAAGACACAACAAACTAATGTGGCCCTAGCCACTGCAAGAGCTTATAAAATTTATGTTACAAATGTGTCTGTATTCTTATTATTCTTATTTATAGTGAGCAGCATTTGGGGTAAGATGGTACTAAAGCCATATTCAGGTTGTCGTGGCTTTGCGTTGATTCGGTTATTTTTCGCGGTGGTTTTGCTTGCTCTGCTCTTTTCTATGGCATATGTGTTTAATGGTTGTTCTCCGAAAACTTAAAAATACAGAATGTAGTTTGCGAACTACTTTCTGACATACAAAATGGGTTATATATGCGTTGGATATGTTACTTAAAAACAACATAAAACTGGGTTTCACATACCCACTATGTAACATATAAAACCAAAAATAAAAGTACATGAAAAGGGTTTCACATACCCACCTGGTAACATATAAAACCAAAAACTAAAAAATATATAAAGGGTTTAACATACCCACATCGTAACATATAAAACAATAACAAAAATATATTAAAAGGGTTGCACAAACCCACCTCGTAACGTATAAAACAAAAACTAAAACTATATAAAAAGGGTTTAACATACCCACCTCGTAACGTATAAAACAAAATCTAAAAACATATAAAAAAGGGTTTCACGTACCCACCTCGTAACATATAAATCAAAAGCTAAAAATATAAAAAAAGGGTTTCACATACCCCACCAGGTAACATATAAAACAAAAAGTAGAAAGATGTAAAAGGTTCCACATACTGACCTGGTAACCAATAAAACCAAAACTAAAATATCTAAATTCTCATTTCTTATTTATTTTTTTATATAATTTCAGGTGCCAGTGTGTAAACAGACAGTGGATAGAAAGAGATCTCATTATATTGGAAGAGGTAAGTTTTGTTGTATTTCATTTTTCTTTAATATCTGAGAATGCAAAACCGGATATTTCATGTGAAATGTGTGCCTGCACAACAGATGTCTGCTGATAAACTTTACAAGCGGTTTAGACCAAGTTCAGGCACGAAAATTTTTTGGGCCTGATCTGGATCCAAACTGTTCATCAAGATTTTCAAACATCTACTCCTGAAACAACTGGGTAAAATGAACTCCCGATTTCATATGGAGACTCCTTCTGGTGATCAAATGGGTTTGTTGAAAACAGTTCTGCTGGTCACATGACCAAGATGGCTGTCATGCCCATATTTGGTAAAAAAAAAGCCTCTAAAAATCTAACTCCTCATTATAAAAAGGACATTCAGATTTAATTGAGACTTTAATGAAATGTGCATACAATTAGGAGACCTGTAGAGCTTTCATGTTTGAAACAAAACAAGAGACCAGGAAAACCGACAATCATAAAAGTTGCTTGTTACTTTCGACGGACTTGGATCTTTTATAGATGTAGCTTTACTGAGCTGAACATAGTCTAAATACTGTCTAATTAGGTCACATATATTTTGTAAGCTATGATTGGTTATTCCATTATTTTACCTGATCAATTCAGAGTACATTTATATATAGTCACTTTGCAAACCGTTTGGATCCAGATCAGGGCGGACAATTTGCATAGATCATCAGCAGACAACAGCCTATAGAAATATCTTATCAAAATAAACACTGTCATTCTTTAGCTAACCTTAGCCAAACACTGTAGACCTGGATGATATTGCTCATATATAATTATAGTTATTCATTTTTCAGGCCCTGACTGAATGCCCTTGAAGCTACAAGCCCACGTTGATTCAAGAATCTGGAGTCTGCAGTCTACAGTAAGTTTTTTTTTTCTATCGTCTATATGGTACAGCGAAGTACTATTTGCGTTTAAACTTGGTCTGCAGCGGGTGTATTTTTTTCAAAATGTGAGAAAGATGCACTTCTTCCCTATGTTTAGGAATGGGGTAAAATGGCACAAATGTCACATCCCATCAAACACGATTCGCTGCCCCGCGTTCCCTTATGTGCACATATTCGGTTTGCTCAGAATTCCTTTTTTGTGTTGCGGACCAAGTCTAGTGCATCAATGGCACTAACCAAAAAAAACCCCAAAAAACCCCCCCAAAACAACAACAACAACAAAACAAAACAACCCCCCTCCAAAAAAAAAACAAAAAAAACAAAAAAAACAAAAAAAACAACAACAACAAAAACAAAACAAAAAAACAACAAAAGAAAACAGCAACAAACAAATAACAAAAACAGACAAGACACAACAAACTAATGTGGCCCTAGCCACTGCAAGAGCTTATAAAATTTATGTTACAAATGTGTCTGTATTCTTATTATTCTTATTTATAGTGAGCAGCATTTGGGGTAAGATGGTACTAAAGCCATATTCAGGTTGTCGTGGCTTTGCGTTGATTCGGTTATTTTTCGCGGTGGTTTTGCTTGCTCTGCTCTTTTCTATGGCATATGTGTTTAATGGTTGTTCTCCGAAAACTTAAAAATACAGAATGTAGTTTGCGAACTACTTTCTGACATACAAAATGGGTTATATATGCGTTGGATATGTTACTTAAAAACAACATAAAACTGGGTTTCACATACCCACTATGTAACATATAAAACCAAAAATAAAAGTACATGAAAAGGGTTTCACATACCCACCTGGTAACATATAAAACCAAAAACTAAAAAATATATAAAGGGTTTAACATACCCACATCGTAACATATAAAACAATAACAAAAATATATTAAAAGGGTTGCACAAACCCACCTCGTAACGTATAAAACAAAAACTAAAACTATATAAAAAGGGTTTAACATACCCACCTCGTAACGTATAAAACAAAATCTAAAAACATATAAAAAAGGGTTTCACGTACCCACCTCGTAACATATAAATCAAAAGCTAAAAATATAAAAAAAGGGTTTCACATACCCCACCAGGTAACATATAAAACAAAAAGTAGAAAGATGTAAAAGGTTCCACATACTGACCTGGTAACCAATAAAACCAAAACTAAAATATCTAAATTCTCATTTCTTATTTATTTTTTTATATAATTTCAGGTGCCAGTGTGTAAACAGACAGTGGATAGAAAGAGATCTCATTATATTGGAAGAGGTAAGTTTTGTTGTATTTCATTTTTCTTTAATATCTGAGAATGCAAAACCGGATATTTCATGTGAAATGTGTGCCTGCACAACAGATGTCTGCTGATAAACTTTACAAGCGGTTTAGACCAAGTTCAGGCACGAAAATTTTTTGGGCCTGATCTGGATCCAAACTGTTCATCAAGATTTTCAAACATCTACTCCTGAAACAACTGGGTAAAATGAACTCCCGATTTCATATGGAGACTCCTTCTGGTGATCAAATGGGTTTGTTGAAAACAGTTCTGCTGGTCACATGACCAAGATGGCTGTCATGCCCATATTTGGTAAAAAAAAAGCCTCTAAAAATCTAACTCCTCATTATAAAAAGGACATTCAGATTTAATTGAGACTTTAATGAAATGTGCATACAATTAGGAGACCTGTAGAGCTTTCATGTTTGAAACAAAACAAGAGACCAGGAAAACCGACAATCATAAAAGTTGCTTGTTACTTTCGACGGACTTGGATCTTTTATAGATGTAGCTTTACTGAGCTGAACATAGTCTAAATACTGTCTAATTAGGTCACATATATTTTGTAAGCTATGATTGGTTATTCCATTATTTTACCTGATCAATTCAGAGTACATTTATATATAGTCACTTTGCAAACCGTTTGGATCCAGATCAGGGCGGACAATTTGCATAGATCATCAGCAGACAACAGCCTATAGAAATATCTTATCAAAATAAACACTGTCATTCTTTAGCTAACCTTAGCCAAACACTGTAGACCTGGATGATATTGCTCATATATAATTATAGTTATTCATTTTTCAGGCCCTGACTGAATGCCCTTGAAGCTACAAGCCCACGTTGATTCAAGAATCTGGAGTCTGCAGTCTACAGTAAGTTTTTTTTTTCTATCGTCTATATGGTACAGCGAAGTACTATTTGCGTTTAAACTTGGTCTGCAGCGGGTGTATTTTTTTCAAAATGTGAGAAAGATGCACTTCTTCCCTATGTTTAGGAATGGGGTAAAATGGCACAAATGTCACATCCCATCAAACACGATTCGCTGCCCCGCGTTCCCTTATGTGCACATATTCGGTTTGCTCAGAATTCCTTTTTTGTGTTGCGGACCAAGTCTAGTGCATCAATGGCACTAACCAAAAAAAACCCCAAAAAACCCCCCAAAACAACAACAACAACAAAACAAAACAACCCCCCCCCCCCAAAAAAAAACAAAAAAAAACAAAAAAAACAACAACAACAAAAACAAAACAAAAAAACAACAAAAGAAAACAGCAACAAACAAATAACAAAAACAGACAAGACACAACAAACTAATGTGGCCCTAGCCACTGCAAGAGCTTATAAAATTTATGTTACAAATGTGTCTGTATTCTTATTATTCTTATTTATAGTGAGCAGCATTTGGGGTAAGATGGTACTAAAGCCATATTCAGGTTGTCGTGGCTTTGCGTTGATTCGGTTATTTTTCGCGGTGGTTTTGCTTGCTCTGCTCTTTTCTATGGCATATGTGTTTAATGGTTGTTCTCCGAAAACTTAAAAATACAGAATGTAGTTTGCGAACTACTTTCTGACATACAAAATGGGTTATATATGCGTTGGATATGTTACTTAAAAACAACATAAAACTGGGTTTCACATACCCACTATGTAACATATAAAACCAAAAATAAAAGTACATGAAAAGGGTTTCACATACCCACCTGGTAACATATAAAACCAAAAACTAAAAAATATATAAAGGGTTTAACATACCCACATCGTAACATATAAAACAATAACAAAAATATATTAAAAGGGTTGCACAAACCCACCTCGTAACGTATAAAACAAAAACTAAAACTATATAAAAAGGGTTTAACATACCCACCTCGTAACGTATAAAACAAAATCTAAAAACATATAAAAAAGGGTTTCACGTACCCACCTCGTAACATATAAATCAAAAGCTAAAAATATAAAAAAAGGGTTTCACATACCCCACCAGGTAACATATAAAACAAAAAGTAGAAAGATGTAAAAGGTTCCACATACTGACCTGGTAACCAATAAAACCAAAACTAAAATATCTAAATTCTCATTTCTTATTTATTTTTTTATATAATTTCAGGTGCCAGTGTGTAAACAGACAGTGGATAGAAAGAGATCTCATTATATTGGAAGAGGTAAGTTTTGTTGTATTTCATTTTTCTTTAATATCTGAGAATGCAAAACCGGATATTTCATGTGAAATGTGTGCCTGCACAACAGATGTCTGCTGATAAACTTTACAAGCGGTTTAGACCAAGTTCAGGCACGAAAATTTTTTGGGCCTGATCTGGATCCAAACTGTTCATCAAGATTTTCAAACATCTACTCCTGAAACAACTGGGTAAAATGAACTCCCGATTTCATATGGAGACTCCTTCTGGTGATCAAATGGGTTTGTTGAAAACAGTTCTGCTGGTCACATGACCAAGATGGCTGTCATGCCCATATTTGGTAAAAAAAAAGCCTCTAAAAATCTAACTCCTCATTATAAAAAGGACATTCAGATTTAATTGAGACTTTAATGAAATGTGCATACAATTAGGAGACCTGTAGAGCTTTCATGTTTGAAACAAAACAAGAGACCAGGAAAACCGACAATCATAAAAGTTGCTTGTTACTTTCGACGGACTTGGATCTTTTATAGATGTAGCTTTACTGAGCTGAACATAGTCTAAATACTGTCTAATTAGGTCACATATATTTTGTAAGCTATGATTGGTTATTCCATTATTTTACCTGATCAATTCAGAGTACATTTATATATAGTCACTTTGCAAACCGTTTGGATCCAGATCAGGGCGGACAATTTGCATAGATCATCAGCAGACAACAGCCTATAGAAATATCTTATCAAAATAAACACTGTCATTCTTTAGCTAACCTTAGCCAAACACTGTAGACCTGGATGATATTGCTCATATATAATTATAGTTATTCATTTTTCAGGCCCTGACTGAATGCCCTTGAAGCTACAAGCCCACGTTGATTCAAGAATCTGGAGTCTGCAGTCTACAGTAAGTTTTTTTTTTCTATCGTCTATATGGTACAGCGAAGTACTATTTGCGTTTAAACTTGGTCTGCAGCGGGTGTATTTTTTTCAAAATGTGAGAAAGATGCACTTCTTCCCTATGTTTAGGAATGGGGTAAAATGGCACAAATGTCACATCCCATCAAACACGATTCGCTGCCCCGCGTTCCCTTATGTGCACATATTCGGTTTGCTCAGAATTCCTTTTTTGTGTTGCGGACCAAGTCTAGTGCATCAATGGCACTAACCAAAAAAAACCCCAAAAAACCCCCCAAAACAACAACAACAACAAAACAAAACAACCCCCCCCCCCCAAAAAAAAACAAAAAAAACAAAAAAAACAAAAAAAACAACAACAACAAAAACAAAACAAAAAAACAACAAAAGAAAACAGCAACAAACAAATAACAAAAACAGACAAGACACAACAAACTAATGTGGCCCTAGCCACTGCAAGAGCTTATAAAATTTATGTTACAAATGTGTCTGTATTCTTATTATTCTTATTTATAGTGAGCAGCATTTGGGGTAAGATGGTACTAAAGCCATATTCAGGTTGTCGTGGCTTTGCGTTGATTCGGTTATTTTTCGCGGTGGTTTTGCTTGCTCTGCTCTTTTCTATGGCATATGTGTTTAATGGTTGTTCTCCGAAAACTTAAAAATACAGAATGTAGTTTGCGAACTACTTTCTGACATACAAAATGGGTTATATATGCGTTGGATATGTTACTTAAAAACAACATAAAACTGGGTTTCACATACCCACTATGTAACATATAAAACCAAAAATAAAAGTACATGAAAAGGGTTTCACATACCCACCTGGTAACATATAAAACCAAAAACTAAAAAATATATAAAGGGTTTAACATACCCACATCGTAACATATAAAACAATAACAAAAATATATTAAAAGGGTTGCACAAACCCACCTCGTAACGTATAAAACAAAAACTAAAACTATATAAAAAGGGTTTAACATACCCACCTCGTAACGTATAAAACAAAATCTAAAAACATATAAAAAAGGGTTTCACGTACCCACCTCGTAACATATAAATCAAAAGCTAAAAATATAAAAAAAGGGTTTCACATACCCCACCAGGTAACATATAAAACAAAAAGTAGAAAGATGTAAAAGGTTCCACATACTGACCTGGTAACCAATAAAACCAAAACTAAAATATCTAAATTCTCATTTCTTATTTATTTTTTTATATAATTTCAGGTGCCAGTGTGTAAACAGACAGTGGATAGAAAGAGATCTCATTATATTGGAAGAGGTAAGTTTTGTTGTATTTCATTTTTCTTTAATATCTGAGAATGCAAAACCGGATATTTCATGTGAAATGTGTGCCTGCACAACAGATGTCTGCTGATAAACTTTACAAGCGGTTTAGACCAAGTTCAGGCACGAAAATTTTTTGGGCCTGATCTGGATCCAAACTGTTCATCAAGATTTTCAAACATCTACTCCTGAAACAACTGGGTAAAATGAACTCCCGATTTCATATGGAGACTCCTTCTGGTGATCAAATGGGTTTGTTGAAAACAGTTCTGCTGGTCACATGACCAAGATGGCTGTCATGCCCATATTTGGTAAAAAAAAAGCCTCTAAAAATCTAACTCCTCATTATAAAAAGGACATTCAGATTTAATTGAGACTTTAATGAAATGTGCATACAATTAGGAGACCTGTAGAGCTTTCATGTTTGAAACAAAACAAGAGACCAGGAAAACCGACAATCATAAAAGTTGCTTGTTACTTTCGACGGACTTGGATCTTTTATAGATGTAGCTTTACTGAGCTGAACATAGTCTAAATACTGTCTAATTAGGTCACATATATTTTGTAAGCTATGATTGGTTATTCCATTATTTTACCTGATCAATTCAGAGTACATTTATATATAGTCACTTTGCAAACCGTTTGGATCCAGATCAGGGCGGACAATTTGCATAGATCATCAGCAGACAACAGCCTATAGAAATATCTTATCAAAATAAACACTGTCATTCTTTAGCTAACCTTAGCCAAACACTGTAGACCTGGATGATATTGCTCATATATAATTATAGTTATTCATTTTTCAGGCCCTGACTGAATGCCCTTGAAGCTACAAGCCCACGTTGATTCAAGAATCTGGAGTCTGCAGTCTACAGTAAGTTTTTTTTTTCTATCGTCTATATGGTACAGCGAAGTACTATTTGCGTTTAAACTTGGTCTGCAGCGGGTGTATTTTTTTCAAAATGTGAGAAAGATGCACTTCTTCCCTATGTTTAGGAATGGGGTAAAATGGCACAAATGTCACATCCCATCAAACACGATTCGCTGCCCCGCGTTCCCTTATGTGCACATATTCGGTTTGCTCAGAATTCCTTTTTTGTGTTGCGGACCAAGTCTAGTGCATCAATGGCACTAACCAAAAAAAACCCCAAAAAACCCCCCAAAACAACAACAACAACAAAACAAAACAACCCCCCCCCCCAAAAAAAAACAACAAAAAAAACAAAAAAAACAAAAAAAACAACAACAACAAAAACAAAACAAAAAAACAACAAAAGAAAACAGCAACAAACAAATAACAAAAACAGACAAGACACAACAAACTAATGTGGCCCTAGCCACTGCAAGAGCTTATAAAATTTATGTTACAAATGTGTCTGTATTCTTATTATTCTTATTTATAGTGAGCAGCATTTGGGGTAAGATGGTACTAAAGCCATATTCAGGTTGTCGTGGCTTTGCGTTGATTCGGTTATTTTTCGCGGTGGTTTTGCTTGCTCTGCTCTTTTCTATGGCATATGTGTTTAATGGTTGTTCTCCGAAAACTTAAAAATACAGAATGTAGTTTGCGAACTACTTTCTGACATACAAAATGGGTTATATATGCGTTGGATATGTTACTTAAAAACAACATAAAACTGGGTTTCACATACCCACTATGTAACATATAAAACCAAAAATAAAAGTACATGAAAAGGGTTTCACATACCCACCTGGTAACATATAAAACCAAAAACTAAAAAATATATAAAGGGTTTAACATACCCACATCGTAACATATAAAACAATAACAAAAATATATTAAAAGGGTTGCACAAACCCACCTCGTAACGTATAAAACAAAAACTAAAACTATATAAAAAGGGTTTAACATACCCACCTCGTAACGTATAAAACAAAATCTAAAAACATATAAAAAAGGGTTTCACGTACCCACCTCGTAACATATAAATCAAAAGCTAAAAATATAAAAAAAGGGTTTCACATACCCCACCAGGTAACATATAAAACAAAAAGTAGAAAGATGTAAAAGGTTCCACATACTGACCTGGTAACCAATAAAACCAAAACTAAAATATCTAAATTCTCATTTCTTATTTATTTTTTTATATAATTTCAGGTGCCAGTGTGTAAACAGACAGTGGATAGAAAGAGATCTCATTATATTGGAAGAGGTAAGTTTTGTTGTATTTCATTTTTCTTTAATATCTGAGAATGCAAAACCGGATATTTCATGTGAAATGTGTGCCTGCACAACAGATGTCTGCTGATAAACTTTACAAGCGGTTTAGACCAAGTTCAGGCACGAAAATTTTTTGGGCCTGATCTGGATCCAAACTGTTCATCAAGATTTTCAAACATCTACTCCTGAAACAACTGGGTAAAATGAACTCCCGATTTCATATGGAGACTCCTTCTGGTGATCAAATGGGTTTGTTGAAAACAGTTCTGCTGGTCACATGACCAAGATGGCTGTCATGCCCATATTTGGTAAAAAAAAAGCCTCTAAAAATCTAACTCCTCATTATAAAAAGGACATTCAGATTTAATTGAGACTTTAATGAAATGTGCATACAATTAGGAGACCTGTAGAGCTTTCATGTTTGAAACAAAACAAGAGACCAGGAAAACCGACAATCATAAAAGTTGCTTGTTACTTTCGACGGACTTGGATCTTTTATAGATGTAGCTTTACTGAGCTGAACATAGTCTAAATACTGTCTAATTAGGTCACATATATTTTGTAAGCTATGATTGGTTATTCCATTATTTTACCTGATCAATTCAGAGTACATTTATATATAGTCACTTTGCAAACCGTTTGGATCCAGATCAGGGCGGACAATTTGCATAGATCATCAGCAGACAACAGCCTATAGAAATATCTTATCAAAATAAACACTGTCATTCTTTAGCTAACCTTAGCCAAACACTGTAGACCTGGATGATATTGCTCATATATAATTATAGTTATTCATTTTTCAGGCCCTGACTGAATGCCCTTGAAGCTACAAGCCCACGTTGATTCAAGAATCTGGAGTCTGCAGTCTACAGTAAGTTTTTTTTTTCTATCGTCTATATGGTACAGCGAAGTACTATTTGCGTTTAAACTTGGTCTGCAGCGGGTGTATTTTTTTCAAAATGTGAGAAAGATGCACTTCTTCCCTATGTTTAGGAATGGGGTAAAATGGCACAAATGTCACATCCCATCAAACACGATTCGCTGCCCCGCGTTCCCTTATGTGCACATATTCGGTTTGCTCAGAATTCCTTTTTTGTGTTGCGGACCAAGTCTAGTGCATCAATGGCACTAACCAAAAAAACCCCCAAAAAACCCCCCAAAACAACAACAACAACAAAACAAAACAACCCCCCCCCCCCAAAAAAAAACAAAAAAAACAAAACAAAAAAACAACAAAAGAAAACAGCAACAAACAAATAACAAAAACAGACAAGACACAACAAACTAATGTGGCCCTAGCCACTGCAAGAGCTTATAAAATTTATGTTACAAATGTGTCTGTATTCTTATTATTCTTATTTATAGTGAGCAGCATTTGGGGTAAGATGGTACTAAAGCCATATTCAGGTTGTCGTGGCTTTGCGTTGATTCGGTTATTTTTCGCGGTGGTTTTGCTTGCTCTGCTCTTTTCTATGGCATATGTGTTTAATGGTTGTTCTCCGAAAACTTAAAAATACAGAATGTAGTTTGCGAACTACTTTCTGACATACAAAATGGGTTATATATGCGTTGGATATGTTACTTAAAAACAACATAAAACTGGGTTTCACATACCCACTATGTAACATATAAAACCAAAAATAAAAGTACATGAAAAGGGTTTCACATACCCACCTGGTAACATATAAAACCAAAAACTAAAAAATATATAAAGGGTTTAACATACCCACATCGTAACATATAAAACAATAACAAAAATATATTAAAAGGGTTGCACAAACCCACCTCGTAACGTATAAAACAAAAACTAAAACTATATAAAAAGGGTTTAACATACCCACCTCGTAACGTATAAAACAAAATCTAAAAACATATAAAAAAGGGTTTCACGTACCCACCTCGTAACATATAAATCAAAAGCTAAAAATATAAAAAAAGGGTTTCACATACCCCACCAGGTAACATATAAAACAAAAAGTAGAAAGATGTAAAAGGTTCCACATACTGACCTGGTAACCAATAAAACCAAAACTAAAATATCTAAATTCTCATTTCTTATTTATTTTTTTATATAATTTCAGGTGCCAGTGTGAAAACAGACAGTGTATAGAAAGAGATCTCATTATATTGGAAGAGGTAAGTTTTGTTGTATTTCATTTTTCTTTAATATCTGAGAATGCAAAACCGGATATTTCATGTGAAATGTGTGCCTGCACAACAGATGTCTGCTGATAAACTTTACAAGCGGTTTAGACCAAGTTCAGGCACGAAAATTTTTTGGGCCTGATCTGGATCCAAACTGTTCATCAAGATTTTCAAACATCTACTCCTGAAACAACTGGGTAAAATGAACTCCCGATTTCATATGGAGACTCCTTCTGGTGATCAAATGGGTTTGTTGAAAACAGTTCTGCTGGTCACATGACCAAGATGGCTGTCATGCCCATATTTGGTAAAAAAAAAGCCTCTAAAAATCTAACTCCTCATTATAAAAAGGACATTCAGATTTAATTGAGACTTTAATGAAATGTGCATACAATTAGGAGACCTGTAGAGCTTTCATGTTTGAAACAAAACAAGAGACCAGGAAAACCGACAATCATAAAAGTTGCTTGTTACTTTCGACGGACTTGGATCTTTTATAGATGTAGCTTTACTGAGCTGAACATAGTCTAAATACTGTCTAATTAGGTCACATATATTTTGTAAGCTATGATTGGTTATTCCATTATTTTACCTGATCAATTCAGAGTACATTTATATATAGTCACTTTGCAAACCGTTTGGATCCAGATCAGGGCGGACAATTTGCATAGATCATCAGCAGACAACAGCCTATAGAAATATCTTATCAAAATAAACACTGTCATTCTTTAGCTAACCTTAGCCAAACACTGTAGACCTGGATGATATTGCTCATATATAATTATAGTTATTCATTTTTCAGGCCCTGACTGAATGCCCTTGAAGCTACAAGCCCACGTTGATTCAAGAATCTGGAGTCTGCAGTCTACAGTAAGTTTTTTTTTTCTATCGTCTATATGGTACAGCGAAGTACTATTTGCGTTTAAACTTGGTCTGCAGCGGGTGTATTTTTTTCAAAATGTGAGAAAGATGCACTTCTTCCCTATGTTTAGGAATGGGGTAAAATGGCACAAATGTCACATCCCATCAAACACGATTCGCTGCCCCGCGTTCCCTTATGTGCACATATTCGGTTTGCTCAGAATTCCTTTTTTGTGTTGCGGACCAAGTCTAGTGCATCAATGGCACTAACAAAAAAAAACCCAAAAAAAAAACCCAAAACAACAACAACAACAAAACAAAACAACCCCCCCCCCCCCCAAAAAAAAAAATAAAAAAAAAAAAAAAAAAAAACAACAACAACAAAAACAAAACAAAAAAACAACAAAAGAAAACAGCAACAAACAAATAACAAAAACAGACAAGACACAACAAACTAATGTGGCCCTAGCCACTGCAAGAGCTTATAAAATTTATGTTACAAATGTGTCTGTATTCTTATTATTCTTATTTATAGTGAGCAGCATTTGGGGTAAGATGGTACTAAAGCCATATTCAGGTTGTCGTGGCTTTGCGTTGATTCGGTTATTTTTCGCGGTGGTTTTGCTTGCTCTGCTCTTTTCTATGGCATATGTGTTTAATGGTTGTTCTCCGAAAACTTAAAAATACAGAATGTAGTTTGCGAACTACTTTCTGACATACAAAATGGGTTATATATGCGTTGGATATGTTACTTAAAAACAACATAAAACTGGGTTTCACATACCCACTATGTAACATATAAAACCAAAAATAAAAGTACATGAAAAGGGTTTCACATACCCACCTGGTAACATATAAAACCAAAAACTAAAAAATATATAAAGGGTTTAACATACCCACATCGTAACATATAAAACAATAACAAAAATATATTAAAAGGGTTGCACAAACCCACCTCGTAACGTATAAAACAAAAACTAAAACTATATAAAAAGGGTTTAACATACCCACCTCGTAACGTATAAAACAAAATCTAAAAACATATAAAAAAGGGTTTCACGTACCCACCTCGTAACATATAAATCAAAAGCTAAAAATATAAACAAAGGGTTTCACATACCCCACCAGGTAACATATAAAACAAAAAGTAGAAAGATGTAAAAGGTTCCACATACTGACCTGGTAACCAATAAAACCAAAACTAAAATATCTAAATTCTCATTTCTCATTTATTTTTTTATATAATTTCAGGTGCCAGTGTGTAAACAGACAGTGGATAGAAAGAGATCTCATTATATTGGAAGAGGTAAGTTTTGTTGTATTTCATTTTTCTTTAATATCTGAGAATGCAAAACCGGATATTTCATGTGAAATGTGTGCCTGCACAACAGATGTCTGCTGATAAACTTTACAAGCGGTTTAGACCAAGTTCAGGCACGAAAATTTTTTGGGCCTGATCTGGATCCAAACTGTTCATCAAGATTTTCAAACATCTACTCCTGAAACAACTGGGTAAAATGAACTCCCGATTTCATATGGAGACTCCTTCTGGTGATCAAATGGGTTTGTTGAAAACAGTTCTGCTGGTCACATGACCAAGATGGCTGTCATGCCCATATTTGGTAAAAAAAAAGCCTCTAAAAATCTAACTCCTCATTATAAAAAGGACATTCAGATTTAATTGAGACTTTAATGAAATGTGCATACAATTAGGAGACCTGTAGAGCTTTTATGTTTGAAACAAAACAAGAGACCAGGAAAACCGACAATCATAAAAGTTGCTTGTTACTTTCGACGGACTTGGATCTTTTATAGATGTAGCTTTACTGAGCTGAACATAGTCTAAATACTGTCTAATTAGGTCACATATATTTTGTAAGCTATGATTGGTTATTCCATTATTTTACCTGATCAATTCAGAGTACATTTATATATAGTCACTTTGCAAACCGTTTGGATCCAGATCAGGGCGGACAATTTGCATAGATCATCAGCAGACAACAGCCTATAGAAATATCTTATCAAAATAAACACTGTCATTCTTTAGCTAACCTTAGCCAAACACTGTAGACCTGGATGATATTGCTCATATATAATTATAGTTATTCATTTTTCAGGCCCTGACTGAATGCCCTTGAAGCTACAAGCCCACGTTGATTCAAGAATCTGGAGTCTGCAGTCTACAGTAAGTTTTTTTTTTCTATCGTCTATATGGTACAGCGAAGTACTATTTGCGTTTAAACTTGGTCTGCAGCGGGTGTATTTTTTTCAAAATGTGAGAAAGATGCACTTCTTCCCTATGTTTAGGAATGGGGTAAAATGGCACAAATGTCACATCCCATCAAACACGATTCGCTGCCCCGCGTTCCCTTATGTGCACATATTCGGTTTGCTCAGAATTCCTTTTTTGTGTTGCGGACCAAGTCTAGTGCATCAATGGCACTAACCAAAAAAAACCCCAAAAAACCCCCCAAAACAACAACAACAACAAAACAAAACAACCCCCCCCCAAAAAAACAAACAAAAAAAACAAAAAAAACAAAAAAAACAACAACAACAAAAACAAAACAAAAAAACAACAAAAGAAAACAGCAACAAACAAATAACAAAAACAGACAAGACACAACAAACTAATGTGGCCCTAGCCACTGCAAGAGCTTATAAAATTTATGTTACAAATGTGTCTGTATTCTTATTATTCTTATTTATAGTGAGCAGCATTTGGGGTAAGATGGTACTAAAGCCATATTCAGGTTGTCGTGGCTTTGCGTTGATTCGGTTATTTTTCGCGGTGGTTTTGCTTGCTCTGCTCTTTTCTATGGCATATGTGTTTAATGGTTGTTCTCCGAAAACTTAAAAATACAGAATGTAGTTTGCGAACTACTTTCTGACATACAAAATGGGTTATATATGCGTTGGATATGTTACTTAAAAACAACATAAAACTGGGTTTCACATACCCACTATGTAACATATAAAACCAAAAATAAAAGTACATGAAAAGGGTTTCACATACCCACCTGGTAACATATAAAACCAAAAACTAAAAAATATATAAAGGGTTTAACATACCCACATCGTAACATATAAAACAATAACAAAAATATATTAAAAGGGTTGCACAAACCCACCTCGTAACGTATAAAACAAAAACTAAAACTATATAAAAAGGGTTTAACATACCCACCTCGTAACGTATAAAACAAAATCTAAAAACATATAAAAAAGGGTTTCACGTACCCACCTCGTAACATATAAATCAAAAGCTAAAAATATAAAAAAAGGGTTTCACATACCCCACCAGGTAACATATAAAACAAAAAGTAGAAAGATGTAAAAGGTTCCACATACTGACCTGGTAACCAATAAAACCAAAACTAAAATATCTAAATTCTCATTTCTTATTTATTTTTTTATATAATTTCAGGTGCCAGTGTGTAAACAGACAGTGGATAGAAAGAGATCTCATTATATTGGAAGAGGTAAGTTTTGTTGTATTTCATTTTTCTTTAATATCTGAGAATGCAAAACCGGATATTTCATGTGAAATGTGTGCCTGCACAACAGATGTCTGCTGATAAACTTTACAAGCGGTTTAGACCAAGTTCAGGCACGAAAATTTTTTGGGCCTGATCTGGATCCAAACTGTTCATCAAGATTTTCAAACATCTACTCCTGAAACAACTGGGTAAAATGAACTCCCGATTTCATATGGAGACTCCTTCTGGTGATCAAATGGGTTTGTTGAAAACAGTTCTGCTGGTCACATGACCAAGATGGCTGTCATGCCCATATTTGGTAAAAAAAAAGCCTCTAAAAATCTAACTCCTCATTATAAAAAGGACATTCAGATTTAATTGAGACTTTAATGAAATGTGCATACAATTAGGAGACCTGTAGAGCTTTCATGTTTGAAACAAAACAAGAGACCAGGAAAACCGACAATCATAAAAGTTGCTTGTTACTTTCGACGGACTTGGATCTTTTATAGATGTAGCTTTACTGAGCTGAACATAGTCTAAATACTGTCTAATTAGGTCACATATATTTTGTAAGCTATGATTGGTTATTCCATTATTTTACCTGATCAATTCAGAGTACATTTATATATAGTCACTTTGCAAACCGTTTGGATCCAGATCAGGGCGGACAATTTGCATAGATCATCAGCAGACAACAGCCTATAGAAATATCTTATCAAAATAAACACTGTCATTCTTTAGCTAACCTTAGCCAAACACTGTAGACCTGGATGATATTGCTCATATATAATTATAGTTATTCATTTTTCAGGCCCTGACTGAATGCCCTTGAAGCTACAAGCCCACGTTGATTCAAGAATCTGGAGTCTGCAGTCTACAGTAAGTTTTTTTTTTCTATCGTCTATATGGTACAGCGAAGTACTATTTGCGTTTAAACTTGGTCTGCAGCGGGTGTATTTTTTTCAAAATGTGAGAAAGATGCACTTCTTCCCTATGTTTAGGAATGGGGTAAAATGGCACAAATGTCACATCCCATCAAACACGATTCGCTGCCCCGCGTTCCCTTATGTGCACATATTCGGTTTGCTCAGAATTCCTTTTTTGTGTTGCGGACCAAGTCTAGTGCATCAATGGCACTAACCAAAAAAAACCCCAAAAAACCCCCCAAAACAACAACAACAACAAAACAAAACAACCCCCCCCCCAAAAAAAAACAAAAAAAACAAAACAAAAAAACAACAAAAGAAAACAGCAACAAACAAATAACAAAAACAGACAAGACACAACAAACTAATGTGGCCCTAGCCACTGCAAGAGCTTATAAAATTTATGTTACAAATGTGTCTGTATTCTTATTATTCTTATTTATAGTGAGCAGCATTTGGGGTAAGATGGTACTAAAGCCATATTCAGGTTGTCGTGGCTTTGCGTTGATTCGGTTATTTTTCGCGGTGGTTTTGCTTGCTCTGCTCTTTTCTATGGCATATGTGTTTAATGGTTGTTCTCCGAAAACTTAAAAATACAGAATGTAGTTTGCGAACTACTTTCTGACATACAAAATGGGTTATATATGCGTTGGATATGTTACTTAAAAACAACATAAAACTGGGTTTCACATACCCACTATGTAACATATAAAACCAAAAATAAAAGTACATGAAAAGGGTTTCACATACCCACCTGGTAACATATAAAACCAAAAACTAAAAAATATATAAAGGGTTTAACATACCCACATCGTAACATATAAAACAATAACAAAAATATATTAAAAGGGTTGCACAAACCCACCTCGTAACGTATAAAACAAAAACTAAAACTATATAAAAAGGGTTTAACATACCCACCTCGTAACGTATAAAACAAAATCTAAAAACATATAAAAAAGGGTTTCACGTACCCACCTCGTAACATATAAATCAAAAGCTAAAAATATAAAAAAAGGGTTTCACATACCCCACCAGGTAACATATAAAACAAAAAGTAGAAAGATGTAAAAGGTTCCACATACTGACCTGGTAACCAATAAAACCAAAACTAAAATATCTAAATTCTCATTTCTTATTTATTTTTTTATATAATTTCAGGTGCCAGTGTGAAAACAGACAGTGTATAGAAAGAGATCTCATTATATTGGAAGAGGTAAGTTTTGTTGTATTTCATTTTTCTTTAATATCTGAGAATGCAAAACCGGATATTTCATGTGAAATGTGTGCCTGCACAACAGATGTCTGCTGATAAACTTTACAAGCGGTTTAGACCAAGTTCAGGCACGAAAATTTTTTGGGCCTGATCTGGATCCAAACTGTTCATCAAGATTTTCAAACATCTACTCCTGAAACAACTGGGTAAAATGAACTCCCGATTTCATATGGAGACTCCTTCTGGTGATCAAATGGGTTTGTTGAAAACAGTTCTGCTGGTCACATGACCAAGATGGCTGTCATGCCCATATTTGGTAAAAAAAAAGCCTCTAAAAATCTAACTCCTCATTATAAAAAGGACATTCAGATTTAATTGAGACTTTAATGAAATGTGCATACAATTAGGAGACCTGTAGAGCTTTCATGTTTGAAACAAAACAAGAGACCAGGAAAACCGACAATCATAAAAGTTGCTTGTTACTTTCGACGGACTTGGATCTTTTATAGATGTAGCTTTACTGAGCTGAACATAGTCTAAATACTGTCTAATTAGGTCACATATATTTTGTAAGCTATGATTGGTTATTCCATTATTTTACCTGATCAATTCAGAGTACATTTATATATAGTCACTTTGCAAACCGTTTGGATCCAGATCAGGGCGGACAATTTGCATAGATCATCAGCAGACAACAGCCTATAGAAATATCTTATCAAAATAAACACTGTCATTCTTTAGCTAACCTTAGCCAAACACTGTAGACCTGGATGATATTGCTCATATATAATTATAGTTATTCATTTTTCAGGCCCTGACTGAATGCCCTTGAAGCTACAAGCCCACGTTGATTCAAGAATCTGGAGTCTGCAGTCTACAGTAAGTTTTTTTTTTCTATCGTCTATATGGTACAGCGAAGTACTATTTGCGTTTAAACTTGGTCTGCAGCGGGTGTATTTTTTTCAAAATGTGAGAAAGATGCACTTCTTCCCTATGTTTAGGAATGGGGTAAAATGGCACAAATGTCACATCCCATCAAACACGATTCGCTGCCCCGCGTTCCCTTATGTGCACATATTCGGTTTGCTCAGAATTCCTTTTTTGTGTTGCGGACCAAGTCTAGTGCATCAATGGCACTAACCAAAAAAAACCCAAAAAAAAACCCAAAACAACAACAACAACAAAACAAAACAACCCCCCCCCCCCCCCCCAAAAAAAACAAAAAAAAAAAAAAAAAAAAACAACAACAACAAAAACAAAACAAAAAAACAACAAAAGAAAACAGCAACAAACAAATAACAAAAACAGACAAGACACAACAAACTAATGTGGCCCTAGCCACGGCAAGAGCTTATAAAATTTATGTTACAAATGTGTCTGTATTCTTATTATTCTTATTTATAGTGAGCAGCATTTGGGGTAAGATGGTACTAAAGCCATATTCAGGTTGTCGTGGCTTTGCGTTGATTCGGTTATTTTTCGCGGTGGTTTTGCTTGCTCTGCTCTTTTCTATGGCATATGTGTTTAATGGTTGTTCTCCGAAAACTTAAAAATACAGAATGTAGTTTGCGAACTACTTTCTGACATACAAAATGGGTTATATATGCGTTGGATATGTTACTTAAAAACAACATAAAACTGGGTTTCACATACCCACTATGTAACATATAAAACCAAAAATAAAAGTACATGAAAAGGGTTTCACATACCCACCTGGTAACATATAAAACCAAAAACTAAAAAATATATAAAGGGTTTAACATACCCACATCGTAACATATAAAACAATAACAAAAATATATTAAAAGGGTTGCACAAACCCACCTCGTAACGTATAAAACAAAAACTAAAACTATATAAAAAGGGTTTAACATACCCACCTCGTAACGTATAAAACAAAATCTAAAAACATATAAAAAAGGGTTTCACGTACCCACCTCGTAACATATAAATCAAAAGCTAAAAATATAAAAAAAGGGTTTCACATACCCCACCAGGTAACATATAAAACAAAAAGTAGAAAGATGTAAAAGGTTCCACATACTGACCTGGTAACCAATAAAACCAAAACTAAAATATCTAAATTCTCATTTCTTATTTATTTTTTTATATAATTTCAGGTGCCAGTGTGTAAACAGACAGTGGATAGAAAGAGATCTCATTATATTGGAAGAGGTAAGTTTTGTTGTATTTCATTTTTCTTTAATATCTGAGAATGCAAAACCGGATATTTCATGTGAAATGTGTGCCTGCACAACAGATGTCTGCTGATAAACTTTACAAGCGGTTTAGACCAAGTTCAGGCACGAAATTTTTTTGGGCCTGATCTGGATCCAAACTGTTCATCAAGATTTTCAAACATCTACTCCTGAAACAACTGGGTAAAATGAACTCCCGATTTCATATGGAGACTCCTTCTGGTGATCAAATGGGTTTGTTGAAAACAGTTCTGCTGGTCACATGACCAAGATGGCTGTCATGCCCATATTTGGTAAAAAAAAAGCCTCTAAAAATCTAACTCCTCATTATAAAAAGGACATTCAGATTTAATTGAGACTTTAATGAAATGTGCATACAATTAGGAGACCTGTAGAGCTTTCATGTTTGAAACAAAACAAGAGACCAGGAAAACCGACAATCATAAAAGTTGCTTGTTACTTTCGACGGACTTGGATCTTTTATAGATGTAGCTTTACTGAGCTGAACATAGTCTAAATACTGTCTAATTAGGTCACATATATTTTGTAAGCTATGATTGGTTATTCCATTATTTTACCTGATCAATTCAGAGTACATTTATATATAGTCACTTTGCAAACCGTTTGGATCCAGATCAGGGCGGACAATTTGCATAGATCATCAGCAGACAACAGCCTATAGAAATATCTTATCAAAATAAACACTGTCATTCTTTAGCTAACCTTAGCCAAACACTGTAGACCTGGATGATATTGCTCATATATAATTATAGTTATTCATTTTTCAGGCCCTGACTGAATGCCCTTGAAGCTACAAGCCCACGTTGATTCAAGAATCTGGAGTCTGCAGTCTACAGTAAGTTTTTTTTTTCTATCGTCTATATGGTACAGCGAAGTACTATTTGCGTTTAAACTTGGTCTGCAGCGGGTGTATTTTTTTCAAAATGTGAGAAAGATGCACTTCTTCCCTATGTTTAGGAATGGGGTAAAATGGCACAAATGTCACATCCCATCAAACACGATTGGCTGCCCCGCGTTCCCTTATGTGCACATATTCGGTTTGCTCAGAATTCCTTTTTTGTGTTGCGGACCAAGTCTAGTGCATCAATGGCACTAACCAAAAAAAACCCCAAAAAACCCCCCAAAACAACAACAACAACAAAACAAAACAACCCCCCCCCCCCAAAAAAAAACAAAAAAAACAAAAAAAACAAAAAAAACAACAACAACAAAAACAAAACAAAAAAACAACAAAAGAAAACAGCAACAAACAAATAACAAAAACAGACAAGACACAACAAACTAATGTGGCCCTAGCCACTGCAAGAGCTTATAAAATTTATGTTACAAATGTGTCTGTATTCTTATTATTCTTATTTATAGTGAGCAGCATTTGGGGTAAGATGGTACTAAAGCCATATTCAGGTTGTCGTGGCTTTGCGTTGATTCGGTTATTTTTCGCGGTGGTTTTGCTTGCTCTGCTCTTTTCTATGGCATATGTGTTTAATGGTTGTTCTCCGAAAACTTAAAAATACAGAATGTAGTTTGCGAACTACTTTCTGACATACAAAATGGGTTATATATGCGTTGGATATGTTACTTAAAAACAACATAAAACTGGGTTTCACATACCCACTATGTAACATATAAAACCAAAAATAAAAGTACATGAAAAGGGTTTCACATACCCACCTGGTAACATATAAAACCAAAAACTAAAAAATATATAAAGGGTTTAACATACCCACATCGTAACATATAAAACAATAACAAAAATATATTAAAAGGGTTGCACAAACCCACCTCGTAACGTATAAAACAAAAACTAAAACTATATAAAAAGGGTTTAACATACCCACCTCGTAACGTATAAAACAAAATCTAAAAACATATAAAAAAGGGTTTCACGTACCCACCTCGTAACATATAAATCAAAAGCTAAAAATATAAACAAAGGGTTTCACATACCCCACCAGGTAACATATAAAACAAAAAGTAGAAAGATGTAAAAGGTTCCACATACTGACCTGGTAACCAATAAAACCAAAACTAAAATATCTAAATTCTCATTTCTCATTTATTTTTTTATATAATTTCAGGTGCCAGTGTGTAAACAGACAGTGGATAGAAAGAGATCTCATTATATTGGAAGAGGTAAGTTTTGTTGTATTTCATTTTTCTTTAATATCTGAGAATGCAAAACCGGATATTTCATGTGAAATGTGTGCCTGCACAACAGATGTCTGCTGATAAACTTTACAAGCGGTTTAGACCAAGTTCAGGCACGAAAATTTTTTGGGCCTGATCTGGATCCAAACTGTTCATCAAGATTTTCAAACATCTACTCCTGAAACAACTGGGTAAAATGAACTCCCGATTTCATATGGAGACTCCTTCTGGTGATCAAATGGGTTTGTTGAAAACAGTTCTGCTGGTCACATGACCAAGATGGCTGTCATGCCCATATTTGGTAAAAAAAAAGCCTCTAAAAATCTAACTCCTCATTATAAAAAGGACATTCAGATTTAATTGAGACTTTAATGAAATGTGCATACAATTAGGAGACCTGTAGAGCTTTTATGTTTGAAACAAAACAAGAGACCAGGAAAACCGACAATCATAAAAGTTGCTTGTTACTTTCGACGGACTTGGATCTTTTATAGATGTAGCTTTACTGAGCTGAACATAGTCTAAATACTGTCTAATTAGGTCACATATATTTTGTAAGCTATGATTGGTTATTCCATTATTTTACCTGATCAATTCAGAGTACATTTATATATAGTCACTTTGCAAACCGTTTGGATCCAGATCAGGGCGGACAATTTGCATAGATCATCAGCAGACAACAGCCTATAGAAATATCTTATCAAAATAAACACTGTCATTCTTTAGCTAACCTTAGCCAAACACTGTAGACCTGGATGATATTGCTCATATATAATTATAGTTATTCATTTTTCAGGCCCTGACTGAATGCCCTTGAAGCTACAAGCCCACGTTGATTCAAGAATCTGGAGTCTGCAGTCTACAGTAAGTTTTTTTTTTCTATCGTCTATATGGTACAGCGAAGTACTATTTGCGTTTAAACTTGGTCTGCAGCGGGTGTATTTTTTTCAAAATGTGAGAAAGATGCACTTCTTCCCTATGTTTAGGAATGGGGTAAAATGGCACAAATGTCACATCCCATCAAACACGATTCGCTGCCCCGCGTTCCCTTATGTGCACATATTCGGTTTGCTCAGAATTCCTTTTTTGTGTTGCGGACCAAGTCTAGTGCATCAATGGCACTAACCAAAAAAAACCCCAAAAAACCCCCCAAAACAACAACAACAACAAAACAAAACAACCCCCCCCCAAAAAAAACAAACAAAAAAAACAAAAAAAACAAAAAAAACAACAACAACAAAAACAAAACAAAAAAACAACAAAAGAAAACAGCAACAAACAAATAACAAAAACAGACAAGACACAACAAACTAATGTGGCCCTAGCCACTGCAAGAGCTTATAAAATTTATGTTACAAATGTGTCTGTATTCTTATTATTCTTATTTATAGTGAGCAGCATTTGGGGTAAGATGGTACTAAAGCCATATTCAGGTTGTCGTGGCTTTGCGTTGATTCGGTTATTTTTCGCGGTGGTTTTGCTTGCTCTGCTCTTTTCTATGGCATATGTGTTTAATGGTTGTTCTCCGAAAACTTAAAAATACAGAATGTAGTTTGCGAACTACTTTCTGACATACAAAATGGGTTATATATGCGTTGGATATGTTACTTAAAAACAACATAAAACTGGGTTTCACATACCCACTATGTAACATATAAAACCAAAAATAAAAGTACATGAAAAGGGTTTCACATACCCACCTGGTAACATATAAAACCAAAAACTAAAAAATATATAAAGGGTTTAACATACCCACATCGTAACATATAAAACAATAACAAAAATATATTAAAAGGGTTGCACAAACCCACCTCGTAACGTATAAAACAAAAACTAAAACTATATAAAAAGGGTTTAACATACCCACCTCGTAACGTATAAAACAAAATCTAAAAACATATAAAAAAGGGTTTCACGTACCCACCTCGTAACATATAAATCAAAAGCTAAAAATATAAAAAAAGGGTTTCACATACCCCACCAGGTAACATATAAAACAAAAAGTAGAAAGATGTAAAAGGTTCCACATACTGACCTGGTAACCAATAAAACCAAAACTAAAATATCTAAATTCTCATTTCTTATTTATTTTTTTATATAATTTCAGGTGCCAGTGTGTAAACAGACAGTGGATAGAAAGAGATCTCATTATATTGGAAGAGGTAAGTTTTGTTGTATTTCATTTTTCTTTAATATCTGAGAATGCAAAACCGGATATTTCATGTGAAATGTGTGCCTGCACAACAGATGTCTGCTGATAAACTTTACAAGCGGTTTAGACCAAGTTCAGGCACGAAAATTTTTTGGGCCTGATCTGGATCCAAACTGTTCATCAAGATTTTCAAACATCTACTCCTGAAACAACTGGGTAAAATGAACTCCCGATTTCATATGGAGACTCCTTCTGGTGATCAAATGGGTTTGTTGAAAACAGTTCTGCTGGTCACATGACCAAGATGGCTGTCATGCCCATATTTGGTAAAAAAAAAGCCTCTAAAAATCTAACTCCTCATTATAAAAAGGACATTCAGATTTAATTGAGACTTTAATGAAATGTGCATACAATTAGGAGACCTGTAGAGCTTTCATGTTTGAAACAAAACAAGAGACCAGGAAAACCGACAATCATAAAAGTTGCTTGTTACTTTCGACGGACTTGGATCTTTTATAGATGTAGCTTTACTGAGCTGAACATAGTCTAAATACTGTCTAATTAGGTCACATATATTTTGTAAGCTATGATTGGTTATTCCATTATTTTACCTGATCAATTCAGAGTACATTTATATATAGTCACTTTGCAAACCGTTTGGATCCAGATCAGGGCGGACAATTTGCATAGATCATCAGCAGACAACAGCCTATAGAAATATCTTATCAAAATAAACACTGTCATTCTTTAGCTAACCTTAGCCAAACACTGTAGACCTGGATGATATTGCTCATATATAATTATAGTTATTCATTTTTCAGGCCCTGACTGAATGCCCTTGAAGCTACAAGCCCACGTTGATTCAAGAATCTGGAGTCTGCAGTCTACAGTAAGTTTTTTTTTTCTATCGTCTATATGGTACAGCGAAGTACTATTTGCGTTTAAACTTGGTCTGCAGCGGGTGTATTTTTTTCAAAATGTGAGAAAGATGCACTTCTTCCCTATGTTTAGGAATGGGGTAAAATGGCACAAATGTCACATCCCATCAAACACGATTCGCTGCCCCGCGTTCCCTTATGTGCACATATTCGGTTTGCTCAGAATTCCTTTTTTGTGTTGCGGACCAAGTCTAGTGCATCAATGGCACTAACCAAAAAAACCCCCAAAAAACCCCCCAAAACAACAACAACAACAAAACAAAACAACCCCCCCCCCCAAAAAAAAACAAAAAAAACAAAACAAAAAAACAACAAAAGAAAACAGCAACAAACAAATAACAAAAACAGACAAGACACAACAAACTAATGTGGCCCTAGCCACTGCAAGAGCTTATAAAATTTATGTTACAAATGTGTCTGTATTCTTATTATTCTTATTTATAGTGAGCAGCATTTGGGGTAAGATGGTACTAAAGCCATATTCAGGTTGTCGTGGCTTTGCGTTGATTCGGTTATTTTTCGCGGTGGTTTTGCTTGCTCTGCTCTTTTCTATGGCATATGTGTTTAATGGTTGTTCTCCGAAAACTTAAAAATACAGAATGTAGTTTGCGAACTACTTTCTGACATACAAAATGGGTTATATATGCGTTGGATATGTTACTTAAAAACAACATAAAACTGGGTTTCACATACCCACTATGTAACATATAAAACCAAAAATAAAAGTACATGAAAAGGGTTTCACATACCCACCTGGTAACATATAAAACCAAAAACTAAAAAATATATAAAGGGTTTAACATACCCACATCGTAACATATAAAACAATAACAAAAATATATTAAAAGGGTTGCACAAACCCACCTCGTAACGTATAAAACAAAAACTAAAACTATATAAAAAGGGTTTAACATACCCACCTCGTAACGTATAAAACAAAATCTAAAAACATATAAAAAAGGGTTTCACGTACCCACCTCGTAACATATAAATCAAAAGCTAAAAATATAAAAAAAGGGTTTCACATACCCCACCAGGTAACATATAAAACAAAAAGTAGAAAGATGTAAAAGGTTCCACATACTGACCTGGTAACCAATAAAACCAAAACTAAAATATCTAAATTCTCATTTCTTATTTATTTTTTTATATAATTTCAGGTGCCAGTGTGTAAACAGACAGTGGATAGAAAGAGATCTCATTATATTGGAAGAGGTAAGTTTTGTTGTATTTCATTTTTCTTTAATATCTGAGAATGCAAAACCGGATATTTCATGTGAAATGTGTGCCTGCACAACAGATGTCTGCTGATAAACTTTACAAGCGGTTTAGACCAAGTTCAGGCACGAAAATTTTTTGGGCCTGATCTGGATCCAAACTGTTCATCAAGATTTTCAAACATCTACTCCTGAAACAACTGGGTAAAATGAACTCCCGATTTCATATGGAGACTCCTTCTGGTGATCAAATGGGTTTGTTGAAAACAGTTCTGCTGGTCACATGACCAAGATGGCTGTCATGCCCATATTTGGTAAAAAAAAAGCCTCTAAAAATCTAACTCCTCATTATAAAAAGGACATTCAGATTTAATTGAGACTTTAATGAAATGTGCATACAATTAGGAGACCTGTAGAGCTTTCATGTTTGAAACAAAACAAGAGACCAGGAAAACCGACAATCATAAAAGTTGCTTGTTACTTTCGACGGACTTGGATCTTTTATAGATGTAGCTTTACTGAGCTGAACATAGTCTAAATACTGTCTAATTAGGTCACATATATTTTGTAAGCTATGATTGGTTATTCCATTATTTTACCTGATCAATTCAGAGTACATTTATATATAGTCACTTTGCAAACCGTTTGGATCCAGATCAGGGCGGACAATTTGCATAGATCATCAGCAGACAACAGCCTATAGAAATATCTTATCAAAATAAACACTGTCATTCTTTAGCTAACCTTAGCCAAACACTGTAGACCTGGATGATATTGCTCATATATAATTATAGTTATTCATTTTTCAGGCCCTGACTGAATGCCCTTGAAGCTACAAGCCCACGTTGATTCAAGAATCTGGAGTCTGCAGTCTACAGTAAGTTTTTTTTTTCTATCGTCTATATGGTACAGCGAAGTACTATTTGCGTTTAAACTTGGTCTGCAGCGGGTGTATTTTTTTCAAAATGTGAGAAAGATGCACTTCTTCCCTATGTTTAGGAATGGGGTAAAATGGCACAAATGTCACATCCCATCAAACACGATTCGCTGCCCCGCGTTCCCTTATGTGCACATATTCGGTTTGCTCAGAATTCCTTTTTTGTGTTGCGGACCAAGTCTAGTGCATCAATGGCACTAACCAAAAAAAACCCAAAAAAAAACCCAAAACAACAACAACAACAAAACAAAACAACCCCCCCCCCCAAAAAAAAAAAAAAAAAAAAAAAAAAAAAAAAACAACAACAACAAAAACAAAACAAAAAAACAACAAAAGAAAACAGCAACAAACAAATAACAAAAACAGACAAGACACAACAAACTAATGTGGCCCTAGCCACGGCAAGAGCTTATAAAATTTATGTTACAAATGTGTCTGTATTCTTATTATTCTTATTTATAGTGAGCAGCATTTGGGGTAAGATGGTACTAAAGCCATATTCAGGTTGTCGTGGCTTTGCGTTGATTCGGTTATTTTTCGCGGTGGTTTTGCTTGCTCTGCTCTTTTCTATGGCATATGTGTTTAATGGTTGTTCTCCGAAAACTTAAAAATACAGAATGTAGTTTGCGAACTACTTTCTGACATACAAAATGGGTTATATATGCGTTGGATATGTTACTTAAAAACAACATAAAACTGGGTTTCACATACCCACTATGTAACATATAAAACCAAAAATAAAAGTACATGAAAAGGGTTTCACATACCCACCTGGTAACATATAAAACCAAAAACTAAAAAATATATAAAGGGTTTAACATACCCACATCGTAACATATAAAACAATAACAAAAATATATTAAAAGGGTTGCACAAACCCACCTCGTAACGTATAAAACAAAAACTAAAACTATATAAAAAGGGTTTAACATACCCACCTCGTAACGTATAAAACAAAATCTAAAAACATATAAAAAAGGGTTTCACGTACCCACCTCGTAACATATAAATCAAAAGCTAAAAATATAAAAAAAGGGTTTCACATACCCCACCAGGTAACATATAAAACAAAAAGTAGAAAGATGTAAAAGGTTCCACATACTGACCTGGTAACCAATAAAACCAAAACTAAAATATCTAAATTCTCATTTCTTATTTATTTTTTTATATAATTTCAGGTGCCAGTGTGAAAACAGACAGTGTATAGAAAGAGATCTCATTATATTGGAAGAGGTAAGTTTTGTTGTATTTCATTTTTCTTTAATATCTGAGAATGCAAAACCGGATATTTCATGTGAAATGTGTGCCTGCACAACAGATGTCTGCTGATAAACTTTACAAGCGGTTTAGACCAAGTTCAGGCACGAAAATTTTTTGGGCCTGATCTGGATCCAAACTGTTCATCAAGATTTTCAAACATCTACTCCTGAAACAACTGGGTAAAATGAACTCCCGATTTCATATGGAGACTCCTTCTGGTGATCAAATGGGTTTGTTGAAAACAGTTCTGCTGGTCACATGACCAAGATGGCTGTCATGCCCATATTTGGTAAAAAAAAAGCCTCTAAAAATCTAACTCCTCATTATAAAAAGGACATTCAGATTTAATTGAGACTTTAATGAAATGTGCATACAATTAGGAGACCTGTAGAGCTTTCATGTTTGAAACAAAACAAGAGACCAGGAAAACCGACAATCATAAAAGTTGCTTGTTACTTTCGACGGACTTGGATCTTTTATAGATGTAGCTTTACTGAGCTGAACATAGTCTAAATACTGTCTAATTAGGTCACATATATTTTGTAAGCTATGATTGGTTATTCCATTATTTTACCTGATCAATTCAGAGTACATTTATATATAGTCACTTTGCAAACCGTTTGGATCCAGATCAGGGCGGACAATTTGCATAGATCATCAGCAGACAACAGCCTATAGAAATATCTTATCAAAATAAACACTGTCATTCTTTAGCTAACCTTAGCCAAACACTGTAGACCTGGATGATATTGCTCATATATAATTATAGTTATTCATTTTTCAGGCCCTGACTGAATGCCCTTGAAGCTACAAGCCCACGTTGATTCAAGAATCTGGAGTCTGCAGTCTACAGTAAGTTTTTTTTTTCTATCGTCTATATGGTACAGCGAAGTACTATTTGCGTTTAAACTTGGTCTGCAGCGGGTGTATTTTTTTCAAAATGTGAGAAAGATGCACTTCTTCCCTATGTTTAGGAATGGGGTAAAATGGCACAAATGTCACATCCCATCAAACACGATTCGCTGCCCCGCGTTCCCTTATGTGCACATATTCGGTTTGCTCAGAATTCCTTTTTTGTGTTGCGGACCAAGTCTAGTGCATCAATGGCACTAACCAAAAAAAACCCAAAAAAAAACCCAAAACAACAACAACAACAAAACAAAACAACCCCCCCCCCCCCAAAAAAAAAAAAAAAAAAAAAAAAAAAAAAAACAACAACAACAAAAACAAAACAAAAAAACAACAAAAGAAAACAGCAACAAACAAATAACAAAAACAGACAAGACACAACAAACTAATGTGGCCCTAGCCACGGCAAGAGCTTATAAAATTTATGTTACAAATGTGTCTGTATTCTTATTATTCTTATTTATAGTGAGCAGCATTTGGGGTAAGATGGTACTAAAGCCATATTCAGGTTGTCGTGGCTTTGCGTTGATTCGGTTATTTTTCGCGGTGGTTTTGCTTGCTCTGCTCTTTTCTATGGCATATGTGTTTAATGGTTGTTCTCCGAAAACTTAAAAATACAGAATGTAGTTTGCGAACTACTTTCTGACATACAAAATGGGTTATATATGCGTTGGATATGTTACTTAAAAACAACATAAAACTGGGTTTCACATACCCACTATGTAACATATAAAACCAAAAATAAAAGTACATGAAAAGGGTTTCACATACCCACCTGGTAACATATAAAACCAAAAACTAAAAAATATATAAAGGGTTTAACATACCCACATCGTAACATATAAAACAATAACAAAAATATATTAAAAGGGTTGCACAAACCCACCTCGTAACGTATAAAACAAAAACTAAAACTATATAAAAAGGGTTTAACATACCCACCTCGTAACGTATAAAACAAAATCTAAAAACATATAAAAAAGGGTTTCACGTACCCACCTCGTAACATATAAATCAAAAGCTAAAAATATAAAAAAAGGGTTTCACATACCCCACCAGGTAACATATAAAACAAAAAGTAGAAAGATGTAAAAGGTTCCACATACTGACCTGGTAACCAATAAAACCAAAACTAAAATATCTAAATTCTCATTTCTTATTTATTTTTTTATATAATTTCAGGTGCCAGTGTGTAAACAGACAGTGGATAGAAAGAGATCTCATTATATTGGAAGAGGTAAGTTTTGTTGTATTTCATTTTTCTTTAATATCTGAGAATGCAAAACCGGATATTTCATGTGAAATGTGTGCCTGCACAACAGATGTCTGCTGATAAACTTTACAAGCGGTTTAGACCAAGTTCAGGCACGAAAATTTTTTGGGCCTGATCTGGATCCAAACTGTTCATCAAGATTTTCAAACATCTACTCCTGAAACAACTGGGTAAAATGAACTCCCGATTTCATATGGAGACTCCTTCTGGTGATCAAATGGGTTTGTTGAAAACAGTTCTGCTGGTCACATGACCAAGATGGCTGTCATGCCCATATTTGGTAAAAAAAAAGCCTCTAAAAATCTAACTCCTCATTATAAAAAGGACATTCAGATTTAATTGAGACTTTAATGAAATGTGCATACAATTAGGAGACCTGTAGAGCTTTCATGTTTGAAACAAAACAAGAGACCAGGAAAACCGACAATCATAAAAGTTGCTTGTTACTTTCGACGGACTTGGATCTTTTATAGATGTAGCTTTACTGAGCTGAACATAGTCTAAATACTGTCTAATTAGGTCACATATATTTTGTAAGCTATGATTGGTTATTCCATTATTTTACCTGATCAATTCAGAGTACATTTATATATAGTCACTTTGCAAACCGTTTGGATCCAGATCAGGGCGGACAATTTGCATAGATCATCAGCAGACAACAGCCTATAGAAATATCTTATCAAAATAAACACTGTCATTCTTTAGCTAACCTTAGCCAAACACTGTAGACCTGGATGATATTGCTCATATATAATTATAGTTATTCATTTTTCAGGCCCTGACTGAATGCCCTTGAAGCTACAAGCCCACGTTGATTCAAGAATCTGGAGTCTGCAGTCTACAGTAAGGTTTTTTTTTCTATCGTCTATATGGTACAGCGAAGTACTATTTGCGTTTAAACTTGGTCTGCAGCGGGTGTATTTTTTTCAAAATGTGAGAAAGATGCACTTCTTCCCTATGTTTAGGAATGGGGTAAAATGGCACAAATGTCACATCCCATCAAACACGATTCGCTGCCCCGCGTTCCCTTATGTGCACATATTCGGTTTGCTCAGAATTCCTTTTTTGTGTTGCGGACCAAGTCTAGTGCATCAATGGCACTAACCAAAAAAAACCCCAAAAAACCCCCCAAAACAACAACAACAACAAAACAAAACAACCCCCCCCCCAAAAAAAAACAAAAAAAACAAAAAAAAACAAAAAAAACAACAACAACAAAAACAAAACAAAAAAACAACAAAAGAAAACAGCAACAAACAAATAACAAAAACAGACAAGACACAACAAACTAATGTGGCCCTAGCCACTGCAAGAGCTTATAAAATTTATGTTACAAATGTGTCTGTATTCTTATTATTCTTATTTATAGTGAGCAGCATTTGGGGTAAGATGGTACTAAAGCCATATTCAGGTTGTCGTGGCTTTGCGTTGATTCGGTTATTTTTCGCGGTGGTTTTGCTTGCTCTGCTCTTTTCTATGGCATATGTGTTTAATGGTTGTTCTCCGAAAACTTAAAAATACAGAATGTAGTTTGCGAACTACTTTCTGACATACAAAATGGGTTATATATGCGTTGGATATGTTACTTAAAAACAACATAAAACTGGGTTTCACATACCCACTATGTAACATATAAAACCAAAAATAAAAGTACATGAAAAGGGTTTCACATACCCACCTGGTAACATATAAAACCAAAAACTAAAAAATATATAAAGGGTTTAACATACCCACATCGTAACATATAAAACAATAACAAAAATATATTAAAAGGGTTGCACAAACCCACCTCGTAACGTATAAAACAAAAACTAAAACTATATAAAAAGGGTTTAACATACCCACCTCGTAACGTATAAAACAAAATCTAAAAACATATAAAAAAGGGTTTCACGTACCCACCTCGTAACATATAAATCAAAAGCTAAAAATATAAAAAAAGGGTTTCACATACCCCACCAGGTAACATATAAAACAAAAAGTAGAAAGATGTAAAAGGTTCCACATACTGACCTGGTAACCAATAAAACCAAAACTAAAATATCTAAATTCTCATTTCTTATTTATTTTTTTATATAATTTCAGGTGCCAGTGTGTAAACAGACAGTGGATAGAAAGAGATCTCATTATATTGGAAGAGGTAAGTTTTGTTGTATTTCATTTTTCTTTAATATCTGAGAATGCAAAACCGGATATTTCATGTGAAATGTGTGCCTGCACAACAGATGTCTGCTGATAAACTTTACAAGCGGTTTAGACCAAGTTCAGGCACGAAAATTTTTTGGGCCTGATCTGGATCCAAACTGTTCATCAAGATTTTCAAACATCTACTCCTGAAACAACTGGGTAAAATGAACTCCCGATTTCATATGGAGACTCCTTCTGGTGATCAAATGGGTTTGTTGAAAACAGTTCTGCTGGTCACATGACCAAGATGGCTGTCATGCCCATATTTGGTAAAAAAAAAGCCTCTAAAAATCTAACTCCTCATTATAAAAAGGACATTCAGATTTAATTGAGACTTTAATGAAATGTGCATACAATTAGGAGACCTGTAGAGCTTTCATGTTTGAAACAAAACAAGAGACCAGGAAAACCGACAATCATAAAAGTTGCTTGTTACTTTCGACGGACTTGGATCTTTTATAGATGTAGCTTTACTGAGCTGAACATAGTCTAAATACTGTCTAATTAGGTCACATATATTTTGTAAGCTATGATTGGTTATTCCATTATTTTACCTGATCAATTCAGAGTACATTTATATATAGTCACTTTGCAAACCGTTTGGATCCAGATCAGGGCGGACAATTTGCATAGATCATCAGCAGACAACAGCCTATAGAAATATCTTATCAAAATAAACACTGTCATTCTTTAGCTAACCTTAGCCAAACACTGTAGACCTGGATGATATTGCTCATATATAATTATAGTTATTCATTTTTCAGGCCCTGACTGAATGCCCTTGAAGCTACAAGCCCACGTTGATTCAAGAATCTGGAGTCTGCAGTCTACAGTAAGTTTTTTTTTTCTATCGTCTATATGGTACAGCGAAGTACTATTTGCGTTTAAACTTGGTCTGCAGCGGGTGTATTTTTTTCAAAATGTGAGAAAGATGCACTTCTTCCCTATGTTTAGGAATGGGGTAAAATGGCACAAATGTCACATCCCATCAAACACGATTCGCTGCCCCGCGTTCCCTTATGTGCACATATTCGGTTTGCTCAGAATTCCTTTTTTGTGTTGCGGACCAAGTCTAGTGCATCAATGGCACTAACCAAAAAAAACCCCAAAAAACCCCCCAAAACAACAACAACAACAAAACAAAACAACCCCCCCCCAAAAAAAAAAAAAAAAAAAAAAACAAAAAAAACAAAAAAAACAACAACAACAAAAACAAAACAAAAAAACAACAAAAGAAAACAGCAACAAACAAATAACAAAAACAGACAAGACACAACAAACTAATGTGGCCCTAGCCACTGCAAGAGCTTATAAAATTTATGTTACAAATGTGTCTGTATTCTTATTATTCTTATTTATAGTGAGCAGCATTTGGGGTAAGATGGTACTAAAGCCATATTCAGGTTGTCGTGGCTTTGCGTTGATTCGGTTGTTTTTCGCGGTGGTTTTGCTTGCTCTGCTCTTTTCTATGGCATATGTGTTTAATGGTTGTTCTCCGAAAACTTAAAAATACAGAATGTAGTTTGCGAACTACTTTCTGACATACAAAATGGGTTATATATGCGTTGGATATGTTACTTAAAAACAACATAAAACTGGGTTTCACATACCCACTATGTAACATATAAAACCAAAAATAAAAGTACATGAAAAGGGTTTCACATACCCACCTGGTAACATATAAAACCAAAAACTAAAAAATATATAAAGGGTTTAACATACCCACATCGTAACATATAAAACAATAACAAAAATATATTAAAAGGGTTGCACAAACCCACCTCGTAACGTATAAAACAAAAACTAAAACTATATAAAAAGGGTTTAACATACCCACCTCGTAACGTATAAAACAAAATCTAAAAACATATAAAAAAGGGTTTCACGTACCCACCTCGTAACATATAAATCAAAAGCTAAAAATATAAAAAAAGGGTTTCACATACCCCACCAGGTAACATATAAAACAAAAAGTAGAAAGATGTAAAAGGTTCCACATACTGACCTGGTAACCAATAAAACCAAAACTAAAATATCTAAATTCTCATTTCTTATTTATTTTTTTATATAATTTCAGGTGCCAGTGTGTAAACAGACAGTGGATAGAAAGAGATCTCATTATATTGGAAGAGGTAAGTTTTGTTGTATTTCATTTTTCTTTAATATCTGAGAATGCAAAACCGGATATTTCATGTGAAATGTGTGCCTGCACAACAGATGTCTGCTGATAAACTTTACAAGCGGTTTAGACCAAGTTCAGGCACGAAAATTTTTTGGGCCTGATCTGGATCCAAACTGTTCATCAAGATTTTCAAACATCTACTCCTGAAACAACTGGGTAAAATGAACTCCCGATTTCATATGGAGACTCCTTCTGGTGATCAAATGGGTTTGTTGAAAACAGTTCTGCTGGTCACATGACCAAGATGGCTGTCATGCCCATATTTGGTAAAAAAAAAGCCTCTAAAAATCTAACTCCTCATTATAAAAAGGACATTCAGATTTAATTGAGACTTTAATGAAATGTGCATACAATTAGGAGACCTGTAGAGCTTTCATGTTTGAAACAAAACAAGAGACCAGGAAAACCGACAATCATAAAAGTTGCTTGTTACTTTCGACGGACTTGGATCTTTTATAGATGTAGCTTTACTGAGCTGAACATAGTCTAAATACTGTCTAATTAGGTCACATATATTTTGTAAGCTATGATTGGTTATTCCATTATTTTACCTGATCAATTCAGAGTACATTTATATATAGTCACTTTGCAAACCGTTTGGATCCAGATCAGGGCGGACAATTTGCATAGATCATCAGCAGACAACAGCCTATAGAAATATCTTATCAAAATAAACACTGTCATTCTTTAGCTAACCTTAGCCAAACACTGTAGACCTGGATGATATTGCTCATATATAATTATAGTTATTCATTTTTCAGGCCCTGACTGAATGCCCTTGAAGCTACAAGCCCACGTTGATTCAAGAATCTGGAGTCTGCAGTCTACAGTAAGTTTTTTTTTTCTATCGTCTATATGGTACAGCGAAGTACTATTTGCGTTTAAACTTGGTCTGCAGCGGGTGTATTTTTTTCAAAATGTGAGAAAGATGCACTTCTTCCCTATGTTTAGGAATGGGGTAAAATGGCACAAATGTCACATCCCATCAAACACGATTCGCTGCCCCGCGTTCCCTTATGTGCACATATTCGGTTTGCTCAGAATTCCTTTTTTGTGTTGCGGACCAAGTCTAGTGCATCAATGGCACTAACCAAAAAACCCCCCAAAAAAAACCCCAAAACAACAACAACAACAAAACAAAACAACCCCCCCCCCAAAAAAAACAAACAAAAAAAACAAAAAAAACAAAAAAAACAACAACAACAAAAACAAAACAAAAAAACAACAAAAGAAAACAGCAACAAACAAATAACAAAAACAGACAAGACACAACAAACTAATGTGGCCCTAGCCACTGCAAGAGCTTATAAAATTTATGTTACAAATGTGTCTGTATTCTTATTATTCTTATTTATAGTGAGCAGCATTTGGGGTAAGATGGTACTAAAGCCATATTCAGGTTGTCGTGGCTTTGCGTTGATTCGGTTATTTTTCGCGGTGGTTTTGCTTGCTCTGCTCTTTTCTATGGCATATGTGTTTAATGGTTGTTCTCCGAAAACTTAAAAATACAGAATGTAGTTTGCGAACTACTTTCTGACATACAAAATGGGTTATATATGCGTTGGATATGTTACTTAAAAACAACATAAAACTGGGTTTCACATACCCACTATGTAACATATAAAACCAAAAATAAAAGTACATGAAAAGGGTTTCACATACCCACCTGGTAACATATAAAACCAAAAACTAAAAAATATATAAAGGGTTTAACATACCCACATCGTAACATATAAAACAATAACAAAAATATATTAAAAGGGTTGCACAAACCCACCTCGTAACGTATAAAACAAAAACTAAAACTATATAAAAAGGGTTTAACATACCCACCTCGTAACGTATAAAACAAAATCTAAAAACATATAAAAAAGGGTTTCACGTACCCACCTCGTAACATATAAATCAAAAGCTAAAAATATAAAAAAAGGGTTTCACATACCCCACCAGGTAACATATAAAACAAAAAGTAGAAAGATGTAAAAGGTTCCACATACTGACCTGGTAACCAATAAAACCAAAACTAAAATATCTAAATTCTCATTTCTTATTTATTTTTTTATATAATTTCAGGTGCCAGTGTGTAAACAGACAGTGGATAGAAAGAGATCTCATTATATTGGAAGAGGTAAGTTTTGTTGTATTTCATTTTTCTTTAATATCTGAGAATGCAAAACCGGATATTTCATGTGAAATGTGTGCCTGCACAACAGATGTCTGCTGATAAACTTTACAAGCGGTTTAGACCAAGTTCAGGCACGAAAATTTTTTGGGCCTGATCTGGATCCAAACTGTTCATCAAGATTTTCAAACATCTACTCCTGAAACAACTGGGTAAAATGAACTCCCGATTTCATATGGAGACTCCTTCTGGTGATCAAATGGGTTTGTTGAAAACAGTTCTGCTGGTCACATGACCAAGATGGCTGTCATGCCCATATTTGGTAAAAAAAAAGCCTCTAAAAATCTAACTCCTCATTATAAAAAGGACATTCAGATTTAATTGAGACTTTAATGAAATGTGCATACAATTAGGAGACCTGTAGAGCTTTCATGTTTGAAACAAAACAAGAGACCAGGAAAACCGACAATCATAAAAGTTGCTTGTTACTTTCGACGGACTTGGATCTTTTATAGATGTAGCTTTACTGAGCTGAACATAGTCTAAATACTGTCTAATTAGGTCACATATATTTTGTAAGCTATGATTGGTTATTCCATTATTTTACCTGATCAATTCAGAGTACATTTATATATAGTCACTTTGCAAACCGTTTGGATCCAGATCAGGGCGGACAATTTGCATAGATCATCAGCAGACAACAGCCTATAGAAATATCTTATCAAAATAAACACTGTCATTCTTTAGCTAACCTTAGCCAAACACTGTAGACCTGGATGATATTGCTCATATATAATTATAGTTATTCATTTTTCAGGCCCTGACTGAATGCCCTTGAAGCTACAAGCCCACGTTGATTCAAGAATCTGGAGTCTGCAGTCTACAGTAAGTTTTTTTTTTCTATCGTCTATATGGTACAGCGAAGTACTATTTGCGTTTAAACTTGGTCTGCAGCGGGTGTATTTTTTTCAAAATGTGAGAAAGATGCACTTCTTCCCTATGTTTAGGAATGGGGTAAAATGGCACAAATGTCACATCCCATCAAACACGATTCGCTGCCCCGCGTTCCCTTATGTGCACATATTCGGTTTGCTCAGAATTCCTTTTTTGTGTTGCGGACCAAGTCTAGTGCATCAATGGCACTAACCAAAAAAAACCCCAAAAAACCCCCCAAAACAACAACAACAACAAAACAAAACAACCCCCCCCCCCCAAAAAAAAAAACAAAAAAAACAAAAAAAACAAAAAAAACAACAACAACAAAAACAAAACAAAAAAACAACAAAAGAAAACAGCAACAAACAAATAACAAAAACAGACAAGACACAACAAACTAATGTGGCCCTAGCCACTGCAAGAGCTTATAAAATTTATGTTACAAATGTGTCTGTATTCTTATTATTCTTATTTATAGTGAGCAGCATTTGGGGTAAGATGGTACTAAAGCCATATTCAGGTTGTCGTGGCTTTGCGTTGATTCGGTTATTTTTCGCGGTGGTTTGGCTTGCTCTGCTCTTTTCTATGGCATATGTGTTTAATGGTTGTTCTCCGAAAACTTAAAAATACAGAATGTAGTTTGCGAACTACTTTCTGACATACAAAATGGGTTATATATGCGTTGGATATGTTACTTAAAAACAACATAAAACTGGGTTTCACATACCCACTATGTAACATATAAAACCAAAAATAAAAGTACATGAAAAGGGTTTCACATACCCACCTGGTAACATATAAAACCAAAAACTAAAAAATATATAAAGGGTTTAACATACCCACATCGTAACATATAAAACAATAACAAAAATATATTAAAAGGGTTGCACAAACCCACCTCGTAACGTATAAAACAAAAACTAAAACTATATAAAAAGGGTTTAACATACCCACCTCGTAACGTATAAAACAAAATCTAAAAACATATAAAAAAGGGTTTCACGTACCCACCTCGTAACATATAAATCAAAAGCTAAAAATATAAAAAAAGGGTTTCACATACCCCACCAGGTAACATATAAAACAAAAAGTAGAAAGATGTAAAAGGTTCCACATACTGACCTGGTAACCAATAAAACCAAAACTAAAATATCTAAATTCTCATTTCTTATTTATTTTTTTATATAATTTCAGGTGCCAGTGTGTAAACAGACAGTGGGTAGAAAGAGATCTCATTATATTGGAAGAGGTAAGTTTTGTTGTATTTCATTTTTCTTTAATATCTGAGAATGCAAAACCGGATATTTCATGTGAAATGTGTGCCTGCACAACAGATGTCTGCTGATAAACTTTACAAGCGGTTTAGACCAAGTTCAGGCACGAAAATTTTTTGGGCCTGATCTGGATCCAAACTGTTCATCAAGATTTTCAAACATCTACTCCTGAAACAACTGGGTAAAATGAACTCCCGATTTCATATGGAGACTCCTTCTGGTGATCAAATGGGTTTGTTGAAAACAGTTCTGCTGGTCACATGACCAAGATGGCTGTCATGCCCATATTTGGTAAAAAAAAAGCCTCTAAAAATCTAACTCCTCATTATAAAAAGGACATTCAGATTTAATTGAGACTTTAATGAAATGTGCATACAATTAGGAGACCTGTAGAGCTTTCATGTTTGAAACAAAACAAGAGACCAGGAAAACCGACAATCATAAAAGTTGCTTGTTACTTTCGACGGACTTGGATCTTTTATAGATGTAGCTTTACTGAGCTGAACATAGTCTAAATACTGTCTAATTAGGTCACATATATTTTGTAAGCTATGATTGGTTATTCCATTATTTTACCTGATCAATTCAGAGTACATTTATATATAGTCACTTTGCAAACCGTTTGGATCCAGATCAGGGCGGACAATTTGCATAGATCATCAGCAGACAACAGCCTATAGAAATATCTTATCAAAATAAACACTGTCATTCTTTAGCTAACCTTAGCCAAACACTGTAGACCTGGATGATATTGCTCATATATAATTATAGTTATTCATTTTTCAGGCCCTGACTGAATGCCCTTGAAGCTACAAGCCCACGTTGATTCAAGAATCTGGAGTCTGCAGTCTACAGTAAGTTTTTTTTTTCTATCGTCTATATGGTACAGCGAAGTACTATTTGCGTTTAAACTTGGTCTGCAGCGGGTGTATTTTTTTCAAAATGTGAGAAAGATGCACTTCTTCCCTATGTTTAGGAATGGGGTAAAATGGCACAAATGTCACATCCCATCAAACACGATTCGCTGCCCCGCGTTCCCTTATGTGCTCATATTCGGTTTGCTCAGAATTCCTTTTTTGTGTTGCGGACCAAGTCTAGTGCATCAATGGCACTAACCAAAAAAAACCCCAAAAAACCCCCCAAAACAACAACAACAACAAAACAAAACAACCCCCCCCCCAAAAAAAAAAAACAAAAAAAACAAAAAAAACAACAACAACAAAAACAAAACAAAAAAACAACAAAAGAAAACAGCAACAAACAAATAACAAAAACAGACAAGACACAACAAACTAATGTGGCCCTAGCCACTGCAAGAGCTTATAAAATTTATGTTACAAATGTGTCTGTATTCTTATTATTCTTATTTATAGTGAGCAGCATTTGGGGTAAGATGGTACTAAAGCCATATTCAGGTTGTCGTGGCTTTGCGTTGATTCGGTTATTTTTCGCGGTGGTTTTGCTTGCTCTGCTCTTTTCTATGGCATATGTGTTTAATGGTTGTTCTCCGAAAACTTAAAAATACAGAATGTAGTTTGCGAACTACTTTCTGACATACAAAATGGGTTATATATGCGTTGGATATGTTACTTAAAAACAACATAAAACTGGGTTTCACATACCCACTATGTAACATATAAAACCAAAAATAAAAGTACATGAAAAGGGTTTCACATACCCACCTGGTAACATATAAAACCAAAAACTAAAAAATATATAAAGGGTTTAACATACCCACATCGTAACATATAAAACAATAACAAAAATATATTAAAAGGGTTGCACAAACCCACCTCGTAACGTATAAAACAAAAACTAAAACTATATAAAAAGGGTTTAACATACCCACCTCGTAACGTATAAAACAAAATCTAAAAACATATAAAAAAGGGTTTCACGTACCCACCTCGTAACATATAAATCAAAAGCTAAAAATATAAAAAAAGGGTTTCACATACCCCACCAGGTAACATATAAAACAAAAAGTAGAAAGATGTAAAAGGTTCCACATACTGACCTGGTAACCAATAAAACCAAAACTAAAATATCTAAATTCTCATTTCTTATTTATTTTTTTATATAATTTCAGGTGCCAGTGTGAAAACAGACAGTGGATAGAAAGAGATCTCATTATATTGGAAGAGGTAAGTTTTGTTGTATTTCATTTTTCTTTAATATCTGAGAATGCAAAACCGGATATTTCATGTGAAATGTGTGCCTGCACAACAGATGTCTGCTGATAAACTTTACAAGCGGTTTAGACCAAGTTCAGGCACGAAAATTTTTTGGGCCTGATCTGGATCCAAACTGTTCATCAAGATTTTCAAACATCTACTCCTGAAACAACTGGGTAAAATGAACTCCCGATTTCATATGGAGACTCCTTCTGGTGATCAAATGGGTTTGTTGAAAACAGTTCTGCTGGTCACATGACCAAGATGGCTGTCATGCCCATATTTGGTAAAAAAAAAGCCTCTAAAAATCTAACTCCTCATTATAAAAAGGACATTCAGATTTAATTGAGACTTTAATGAAATGTGCATACAATTAGGAGACCTGTAGAGCTTTCATGTTTGAAACAAAACAAGAGACCAGGAAAACCGACAATCATAAAAGTTGCTTGTTACTTTCGACGGACTTGGATCTTTTATAGATGTAGCTTTACTGAGCTGAACATAGTCTAAATACTGTCTAATTAGGTCACATATATTTTGTAAGCTATGATTGGTTATTCCATTATTTTACCTGATCAATTCAGAGTACATTTATATATAGTCACTTTGCAAACCGTTTGGATCCAGATCAGGGCGGACAATTTGCATAGATCATCAGCAGACAACAGCCTATAGAAATATCTTATCAAAATAAACACTGTCATTCTTTAGCTAACCTTAGCCAAACACTGTAGACCTGGATGATATTGCTCATATATAATTATAGTTATTCATTTTTCAGGCCCTGACTGAATGCCCTTGAAGCTACAAGCCCACGTTGATTCAAGAATCTGGAGTCTGCAGTCTACAGTAAGTTTTTTTTTTCTATCGTCTATATGGTACAGCGAAGTACTATTTGCGTTTAAACTTGGTCTGCAGCGGGTGTATTTTTTTCAAAATGTGAGAAAGATGCACTTCTTCCCTATGTTTAGGAATGGGGTAAAATGGCACAAATGTCACATCCCATCAAACACGATTCGCTGCCCCGCGTTCCCTTATGTGCACATATTCGGTTTGCTCAGAATTCCTTTTTTGTGTTGCGGACCAAGTCTAGTGCATCAATGGCACTAACCAAAAAAAACCCAAAAAAACCCCCAAAACAACAACAACAACAAAACAAAACAACCCCCCCCCCAAAAAAAAAAAAAAAAAAAAAAAAAAAAAAAAAAAAAACAACAACAACAAAAACAAAACAAAAAAACAACAAAAGAAAACAGCAACAAACAAATAACAAAAACAGACAAGACACAACAAACTAATGTGGCCCTAGCCACTGCAAGAGCTTATAAAATTTATGTTACAAATGTGTCTGTATTCTTATTATTCTTATTTATAGTGAGCAGCATTTGGGGTAAGATGGTACTAAAGCCATATTCAGGTTGTCGTGGCTTTGCGTTGATTCGGTTATTTTTCGCGGTGGTTTTGCTTGCTCTGCTCTTTTCTATGGCATATGTGTTTAATGGTTGTTCTCCGAAAACTTAAAAATACAGAATGTAGTTTGCGAACTACTTTCTGACATACAAAATGGGTTATATATGCGTTGGATATGTTACTTAAAAACAACATAAAACTGGGTTTCACATACCCACTATGTAACATATAAAACCAAAAATAAAAGTACATGAAAAGGGTTTCACATACCCACCTGGTAACATATAAAACCAAAAACTAAAAAATATATAAAGGGTTTAACATACCCACATCGTAACATATAAAACAATAACAAAAATATATTAAAAGGGTTGCACAAACCCACCTCGTAACGTATAAAACAAAAACTAAAACTATATAAAAAGGGTTTAACATACCCACCTCGTAACGTATAAAACAAAATCTAAAAACATATAAAAAAGGGTTTCACGTACCCACCTCGTAACATATAAATCAAAAGCTAAAAATATAAAAAAAGGGTTTCACATACCCCACCAGGTAACATATAAAACAAAAAGTAGAAAGATGTAAAAGGTTCCACATACTGACCTGGTAACCAATAAAACCAAAACTAAAATATCTAAATTCTCATTTCTTATTTATTTTTTTATATAATTTCAGGTGCCAGTGTGTAAACAGACAGTGGATAGAAAGAGATCTCATTATATTGGAAGAGGTAAGTTTTGTTGTATTTCATTTTTCTTTAATATCTGAGAATGCAAAACCGGATATTTCATGTGAAATGTGTGCCTGCACAACAGATGTATGCTGATAAACTTTACAAGCGGTTTAGACCAAGTTCAGGCACGAAAATTTTTTGGGCCTGATCTGGATCCAAACTGTTCATCAAGATTTTCAAACATCTACTCCTGAAACAACTGGGTAAAATGAACTCCCGATTTCATATGGAGACTCCTTCTGGTGATCAAATGGGTTTGTTGAAAACAGTTCTGCTGGTCACATGACCAAGATGGCTGTCATGCCCATATTTGGTAAAAAAAAAGCCTCTAAAAATCTAACTCCTCATTATAAAAAGGACATTCAGATTTAATTGAGACTTTAATGAAATGTGCATACAATTAGGAGACCTGTAGAGCTTTCATGTTTGAAACAAAACAAGAGACCAGGAAAACCGACAATCATAAAAGTTGCTTGTTACTTTCGACGGACTTGGATCTTTTATAGATGTAGCTTTACTGAGCTGAACATAGTCTAAATACTGTCTAATTAGGTCACATATATTTTGTAAGCTATGATTGGTTATTCCATTATTTTACCTGATCAATTCAGAGTACATTTATATATAGTCACTTTGCAAACCGTTTGGATCCAGATCAGGGCGGACAATTTGCATAGATCATCAGCAGACAACAGCCTATAGAAATATCTTATCAAAATAAACACTGTCATTCTTTAGCTAACCTTAGCCAAACACTGTAGACCTGGATGATATTGCTCATATATAATTATAGTTATTCATTTTTCAGGCCCTGACTGAATGCCCTTGAAGCTACAAGCCCACGTTGATTCAAGAATCTGGAGTCTGCAGTCTACAGTAAGTTTTTTTTTTCTATCGTCTATATGGTACAGCGAAGTACTATTTGCGTTTAAACTTGGTCTGCAGCGGGTGTATTTTTTTCAAAATGTGAGAAAGATGCACTTCTTCCCTATGTTTAGGAATGGGGTAAAATGGCACAAATGTCACATCCCATCAAACACGATTCGCTGCCCCGCGTTCCCTTATGTGCACATATTCGGTTTGCTCAGAATTCCTTTTTTGTGTTGCGGACCAAGTCTAGTGCATCAATGGCACTAACCAAAAAAAACCCCAAAAAACCCCCCAAAACAACAACAACAACAAAACAAAACAACCCCCCCCCCAAAAAAAAACAAAAAAAACAAAAAAAACAAAAAAAACAACAACAACAAAAACAAAACAAAAAAACAACAAAAGAAAACAGCAACAAACAAATAACAAAAACAGACAAGACACAACAAACTAATGTGGCCCTAGCCACTGCAAGAGCTTATAAAATTTATGTTACAAATGTGTCTGTATTCTTATTATTCTTATTTATAGTGGAAGCATTTGGGGTAAGATGGTACTAAAGCCATATTCAGGTTGTCGTGGCTTTGCGTTGATTCGGTTATTTTTCGCGGTGGTTTTGCTTGCTCTGCTCTTTTCTATGGCATATGTGTTTAATGGTTGTTCTCCGAAAACTTAAAAATACAGAATGTAGTTTGCGAACTACTTTCTGACATACAAAATGGGTTATATATGCGTTGGATATGTTACTTAAAAACAACATAAAACTGGGTTTCACATACCCACTATGTAACATATAAAACCAAAAATAAAAGTACATGAAAAGGGTTTCACATACCCACCTGGTAACATATAAAACCAAAAACTAAAAAATATATAAAGGGTTTAACATACCCACATCGTAACATATAACACAATAACAAAAATATATTAAAAGGGTTGCACAAACCCACCTCGTAACGTATAAAACAAAAACTAAAACTATATAAAAAGGGTTTAACATACCCACCTCGTAACGTATAAAACAAAATCTAAAAACATATAAAAAAGGGTTTCACGTACCCACCTCGTAACATATAAATCAAAAGCTAAAAATATAAAAAAAGGGTTTCACATACCCCACCAGGTAACATATAAAACAAAAAGTAGAAAGATGTAAAAGGTTCCACATACTGACCTGGTAACCAATAAAACCAAAACTAAAATATCTAAATTCTCATTTCTTATTTATTTTTTTATATAATTTCAGGTGCCAGTGTGTAAACAGACAGTGGATAGAAAGAGATCTCATTATATTGGAAGAGGTAAGTTTTGTTGTATTTCATTTTTCTTTAATATCTGAGAATGCAAAACCGGATATTTCATGTGAAATGTGTGCCTGCACAACAGATGTCTGCTGATAAACTTTACAAGCGGTTTAGACCAAGTTCAGGCACGAAAATTTTTTGGGCCTGATCTGGATCCAAACTGTTCATCAAGATTTTCAAACATCTACTCCTGAAACAACTGGGTAAAATGAACTCCCGATTTCATATGGAGACTCCTTCTGGTGATCAAATGGGTTTGTTGAAAACAGTTCTGCTGGTCACATGACCAAGATGGCTGTCATGCCCATATTTGGTAAAAAAAAAGCCTCTAAAAATCTAACTCCTCATTATAAAAAAGACATTCAGATTTAATTGAGACTTTAATGAAATGTGCATACAATTAGGAGACCTGTAGAGCTTTCATGTTTGAAACAAAACAAGAGACCAGGAAAACCGACAATCATAAAAGTTGCTTGTTACTTTCGACGGACTTGGATCTTTTATAGATGTAGCTTTACTGAGCTGAACATAGTCTAAATACTGTCTAATTAGGTCACATATATTTTGTAAGCTATGATTGGTTATTCCATTATTTTACCTGATCAATTCAGAGTACATTTATATATAGTCACTTTGCAAACCGTTTGGATCCAGATCAGGGCGGACAATTTGCATAGATCATCAGCAGACAACAGCCTATAGAAATATCTTATCAAAATAAACACTGTCATTCTTTAGCTAACCTTAGCCAAACACTGTAGACCTGGATGATATTGCTCATATATAATTATAGTTATTCATTTTTCAGGCCCTGACTGAATGCCCTTGAAGCTACAAGCCCACGTTGATTCAAGAATCTGGAGTCTGCAGTCTACAGTAAGTTTTTTTTTTCTATCGTCTATATGGTACAGCGAAGTACTATTTGCGTTTAAACTTGGTCTGCAGCGGGTGTATTTTTTTCAAAATGTGAGAAAGATGCACTTCTTCCCTATGTTTAGGAATGGGGTTAAATGGCACAAATGTCACATCCCATCAAACACGATTCGCTGCCCCGCGTTCCCTTATGTGCACATATTCGGTTTGCTCAGAATTCCTTTTTTGTGTTGCGGACCAAGTCTAGTGCATCAATGGCACTAACCAAAAAAAACCCCAAAAAACCCCCCAAAACAACAACAACAACAAAACAAAACAACCCCCCCCCAAAAAAAAAAAAACAAAAAAAACAAAAAAAACAAAAAAAACAACAAAAACAAAACAAAAAAACAACAAAAGAAAACAGCAACAAACAAATAACAAAAACAGACAAGACACAACAAACTAATGTGGCCCTAGCCACTGCAAGAGCTTATAAAATTTATGTTACAAATGTGTCTGTATTCTTATTATTCTTATTTATAGTGAGCAGCATTTGGGGTAAGATGGTACTAAAGCCATATTCAGGTTGTCGTGGCTTTGCGTTGATTCGGTTATTTTTCGCGGTGGTTTTGCTTGCTCTGCTCTTTTCTATGGCATATGTGTTTAATGGTTGTTCTCCGAAAACTTAAAAATACAGAATGTAGTTTGCGAACTACTTTCTGACATACAAAATGGGTTATATATGCGTTGGATATGTTACTTAAAAACAACATAAAACTGGGTTTCACATACCCACTATGTAACATATAAAACCAAAAATAAAAGTACATGAAAAGGGTTTCACATACCCACCTGGTAACATATAAAACCAAAAACTAAAAAATATATAAAGGGTTTAACATACCCACATCGTAACATATAAAACAATAACAAAAATATATTAAAAGGGTTGCACAAACCCACCTCGTAACGTATAAAACAAAAACTAAAACTATATAAAAAGGGTTTAACATACCCACCTCGTAACGTATAAAACAAAATCTAAAAACATATAAAAAAGGGTTTCACGTACCCACCTCGTAACATATAAATCAAAAGCTAAAAATATAAAAAAAGGGTTTCACATACCCCACCAGGTAACATATAAAACAAAAAGTAGAAAGATGTAAAAGGTTCCACATACTGACCTGGTAACCAATAAAACCAAAACTAAAATATCTAAATTCTCATTTCTTATTTATTTTTTTATATAATTTCAGGTGCCAGTGTGTAAACAGACAGTGGATAGAAAGAGATCTCATTATATTGGAAGAGGTAAGTTTTGTTGTATTTCATTTTTCTTTAATATCTGAGAATGCAAAACCGGATATTTCATGTGAAATGTGTGCCTGCACAACAGATGTCTGCTGATAAACTTTACAAGCGGTTTAGACCAAGTTCAGGCACGAAAATTTTTTGGGCCTGATCTGGATCCAAACTGTTCATCAAGATTTTCAAACATCTACTCCTGAAACAACTGGGTAAAATGAACTCCTGATTTCATATGGAGACTCCTTCTGGTGATCAAATGGGTTTGTTGAAAACAGTTCTGCTGGTCACATGACCAAGATGGCTGTCATGCCCATATTTGGTAAAAAAAAAGCCTCTAAAAATCTAACTCCTCATTATAAAAAGGACATTCAGATTTAATTGAGACTTTAATGAAATGTGCATACAATTAGGAGACCTGTAGAGCTTTCATGTTTGAAACAAAACAAGAGACCAGGAAAACCGACAATCATAAAAGTTGCTTGTTACTTTCGACGGACTTGGATCTTTTATAGATGTAGCTTTACTGAGCTGAACATAGTCTAAATACTGTCTAATTAGGTCACATATATTTTGTAAGCTATGATTGGTTATTCCATTATTTTACCTGATCAATTCAGAGTACATTTATATATAGTCACTTTGCAAACCGTTTGGATCCAGATCAGGGCGGACAATTTGCATAGATCATCAGCAGACAACAGCCTATAGAAATATCTTATCAAAATAAACACTGTCATTCTTTAGCTAACCTTAGCCAAACACTGTAGACCTGGATGATATTGCTCATATATAATTATAGTTATTCATTTTTCAGGCCCTGACTGAATGCCCTTGAAGCTACAAGCCCACGTTGATTCAAGAATCTGGAGTCTGCAGTCTACAGTAAGTTTTTTTTTTCTATCGTCTATATGGTACAGCGAAGTACTATTTGCGTTTAAACTTGGTCTGCAGCGGGTGTATTTTTTTCAAAATGTGAGAAAGATGCACTTCTTCCCTATGTTTAGGAATGGGGTAAAATGGCACAAATGTCACATCCCATCAAACACGATTCGCTGCCCCGCGTTCCCTTATGTGCACATATTCGGTTTGCTCAGAATTCCTTTTTTGTGTTGCGGACCAAGTCTAGTGCATCAATGGCACTAACCAAAAAAAACCCCAAAAAACCCCCCAAAACAACAACAACAACAAAACAAAACAACCCCCCCCAAAAAAAAAGCAAAAAAAACAAAAAAAAAAAAAAACAACAACAACAAAAACAAAACAAAAAAACAACAAAAGAAAACAGCAACAAACAAATAACAAAAACAGACAAGACACAACAAACTAATGTGGCCCTAGCCACTGCAAGAGCTTATAAAATTTATGTTACAAATGTGTCTGTATTCTTATTATTCTTATTTATAGTGAGCAGCATTTGGGGTAAGATGGTACTAAAGCCATATTCAGGTTGTCGTGGCTTTGCGTTGATTCGGTTATTTTTCGCGGTGGTTTTGCTTGCTCTGCTCTTTTCTATGGCATATGTGTTTAATGGTTGTTCTCCGAAAACTTAAAAATACAGAATGTAGTTTGCGAACTACTTTCTGACATACAAAATGGGTTATATATGCGTTGGATATGTTACTTAAAAACAACATAAAACTGGGTTTCACATACCCACTATGTAACATATAAAACCAAAAATAAAAGTACATGAAAAGGGTTTCACATACCCACCTGGTAACATATAAAACCAAAAACTAAAAAATATATAAAGGGTTTAACATACCCACATCGTAACATATAAAACAATAACAAAAATATATTAAAAGGGTTGCACAAACCCACCTCGTAACGTATAAAACAAAAACTAAAACTATATAAAAAGGGTTTAACATACCCACCTCGTAACGTATAAAACAAAATCTAAAAACATATAAAAAAGGGTTTCACGTACCCACCTCGTAACATATAAATCAAAAGCTAAAAATATAAAAAAAGGGTTTCACATACCCCACCAGGTAACATATAAAACAAAAAGTAGAAAGATGTAAAAGGTTCCACATACTGACCTGGTAACCAATAAAACCAAAACTAAAATATCTAAATTCTCATTTCTTATTTATTTTTTTATATAATTTCAGGTGCCAGTGTGTAAACAGACAGTGGATAGAAAGAGATCTCATTATATTGGAAGAGGTAAGTTTTGTTGTATTTCATTTTTCTTTAATATCTGAGAATGCAAAACCGGATATTTCATGTGAAATGTGTGCCTGCACAACAGATGTCTGCTGATAAACTTTACAAGCGGTTTAGACCAAGTTCAGGCACGAAAATTTTTTGGGCCTGATCTGGATCCAAACTGTTCATCAAGATTTTCAAACATCTACTCCTGAAACAACTGGGTAAAATGAACTCCCGATTTCATATGGAGACTCCTTCTGGTGATCAAATGGGTTTGTTGAAAACAGTTCTGCTGGTCACATGACCAAGATGGCTGTCATGCCCATATTTGGTAAAAAAAAAGCCTCTAAAAATCTAACTCCTCATTATAAAAAGGACATTCAGATTTAATTGAGACTTTAATGAAATGTGCATACAATTAGGAGACCTGTAGAGCTTTCATGTTTGAAACAAAACAAGAGACCAGGAAAACCGACAATCATAAAAGTTGCTTGTTACTTTCGACGGACTTGGATCTTTTATAGATGTAGCTTTACTGAGCTGAACATAGTCTAAATACTGTCTAATTAGGTCACATATATTTTGTAAGCTATGATTGGTTATTCCATTATTTTACCTGATCAATTCAGAGTACATTTATATATAGTCACTTTGCAAACCGTTTGGATCCAGATCAGGGCGGACAATTTGCATAGATCATCAGCAGACAACAGCCTATAGAAATATCTTATCAAAATAAACACTGTCATTCTTTAGCTAACCTTAGCCAAACACTGTAGACCTGGATGATATTGCTCATATATAATTATAGTTATTCATTTTTCAGGCCCTGACTGAATGCCCTTGAAGCTACAAGCCCACGTTGATTCAAGAATCTGGAGTCTGCAGTCTACAGTAAGTTTTTTTTTTCTATCGTCTATATGGTACAGCGAAGTACTATTTGCGTTTAAACTTGGTCTGCAGCGGGTGTATTTTTTTCAAAATGTGAGAAAGATGCACTTCTTCCCTATGTTTAGGAATGGGGTAAAATGGCACAAATGTCACATCCCATCAAACACGATTCGCTGCCCCGCGTTCCCTTATGTGCACATATTCGGTTTGCTCAGAATTCCTTTTTTGTGTTGCGGACCAAGTCTAGTGCATCAATGGCACTAACCAAAAAAAACCCCAAAAAACCCCCCAAAACAACAACAACAACAAAACAAAACAACCCCCCCCCCCAAAAAAAAACAAAAAAAACAAAAAAAACAAAAAAAACAAAAACAACAAAAACAAAACAAAAAAACAACAAAAGAAAACAGCAACAAACAAATAACAAAAACAGACAAGACACAACAAACTAATGTGGCCCTAGCCACTGCAAGAGCTTATAAAATTTATGTTACAAATGTGTCTGTATTCTTATTATTCTTATTTATAGTGAGCAGCATTTGGGGTAAGATGGTACTAAAGCCATATTCAGGTTGTCGTGGCTTTGCGTTGATTCGGTTATTTTTCGCGGTGGTTTTGCTTGCTCTGCTCTTTTCTATGGCATATGTGTTTAATGGTTGTTCTCCGAAAACTTAAAAATACAGAATGTAGTTTGCGAACTACTTTCTGACATACAAAATGGGTTATATATGCGTTGGATATGTTACTTAAAAACAACATAAAACTGGGTTTCACATACCCACTATGTAACATATAAAACCAAAAATAAAAGTACATGAAAAGGGTTTCACATACCCACCTGGTAACATATAAAACCAAAAACTAAAAAATATATAAAGGGTTTAACATACCCACATCGTAACATATAAAACAATAACAAAAATATATTAAAAGGGTTGCACAAACCCACCTCGTAACGTATAAAACAAAAACTAAAACTATATAAAAAGGGTTTAACATACCCACCTCGTAACGTATAAAACAAAATCTAAAAACATATAAAAAAGGGTTTCACGTACCCACCTCGTAACATATAAATCAAAAGCTAAAAATATAAAAAAAGGGTTTCACATACCCCACCAGGTAACATATAAAACAAAAAGTAGAAAGATGTAAAAGGTTCCACATACTGACCTGGTAACCAATAAAACCAAAACTAAAATATCTAAATTCTCATTTCTTATTTATTTTTTTATATAATTTCAGGTGCCAGTGTGTAAACAGACAGTGGATAGAAAGAGATCTCATTATATTGGAAGAGGTAAGTTTTGTTGTATTTCATTTTTCTTTAATATCTGAGAATGCAAAACCGGATATTTCATGTGAAATGTGTGCCTGCACAACAGATGTCTGCTGATAAACTTTACAAGCGGTTTAGACCAAGTTCAGGCACGAAAATTTTTTGGGCCTGATCTGGATCCAAACTGTTCATCAAGATTTTCAAACATCTACTCCTGAAACAACTGGGTAAAATGAACTCCCGATTTCATATGGAGACTCCTTCTGGTGATCAAATGGGTTTGTTGAAAACAGTTCTGCTGGTCACATGACCAAGATGGCTGTCATGCCCATATTTGGTAAAAAAAAAGCCTCTAAAAATCTAACTCCTCATTATAAAAAGGACATTCAGATTTAATTGAGACTTTAATGAAATGTGCATACAATTAGGAGACCTGTAGAGCTTTCATGTTTGAAACAAAACAAGAGACCAGGAAAACCGACAATCATAAAAGTTGCTTGTTACTTTCGACGGACTTGGATCTTTTATAGATGTAGCTTTACTGAGCTGAACATAGTCTAAATACTGTCTAATTAGGTCACATATATTTTGTAAGCTATGATTGGTTATTCCATTATTTTACCTGATCAATTCAGAGTACATTTATATATAGTCACTTTGCAAACCGTTTGGATCCAGATCAGGGCGGACAATTTGCATAGATCATCAGCAGACAACAGCCTATAGAAATATCTTATCAAAATAAACACTGTCATTCTTTAGCTAACCTTAGCCAAACACTGTAGACCTGGATGATATTGCTCATATATAATTATAGTTATTCATTTTTCAGGCCCTGACTGAATGCCCTTGAAGCTACAAGCCCACGTTGATTCAAGAATCTGGAGTCTGCAGTCTACAGTAAGTTTTTTTTTTCTATCGTCTATATGGTACAGCGAAGTACTATTTGCGTTTAAACTTGGTCTGCAGCGGGTGTATTTTTTTCAAAATGTGAGAAAGATGCACTTCTTCCCTATGTTTAGGAATGGGGTAAAATGGCACAAATGTCACATCCCATCAAACACGATTCGCTGCCCCGCGTTCCCTTATGTGCACATATTCGGTTTGCTCAGAATTCCTTTTTTGTGTTGCGGACCAAGTCTAGTGCATCAATGGCACTAACCAAAAAAAACCCCAAAAAACCCCCCAAAACAACAACAACAACAAAACAAAACAACCCCCCCCCCAAAAAAAAAACAAAAAAAACAAAAAAAACAAAAAAAACAACAACAACAAAAACAAAACAAAAAAACAACAAAAGAAAACAGCAACAAACAAATAACAAAAACAGACAAGACACAACAAACTAATGTGGCCCTAGCCACTGCAAGAGCTTATAAAATTTATGTTACAAATGTGTCTGTATTCTTATTATTCTTATTTATAGTGAGCAGCATTTGGGGTAAGATGGTACTAAAGCCATATTCAGGTTGTCGTGGCTTTGCGTTGATTCGGTTATTTTTCGCGGTGGTTTTGCTTGCTCTGCTCTTTTCTATGGCATATGTGTTTAATGGTTGTTCTCCGAAAACTTAAAAATACAGAATGTAGTTTGCGAACTACTTTCTGACATACAAAATGGGTTATATATGCGTTGGATATGTTACTTAAAAACAACATAAAACTGGGTTTCACATACCCACTATGTAACATATAAAACCAAAAATAAAAGTACATGAAAAGGGTTTCACATACCCACCTGGTAACATATAAAACCAAAAACTAAAAAATATATAAAGGGTTTAACATACCCACATCGTAACATATAAAACAATAACAAAAATATATTAAAAGGGTTGCACAAACCCACCTCGTAACGTATAAAACAAAAACTAAAACTATATAAAAAGGGTTTAACATACCCACCTCGTAACGTATAAAACAAAATCTAAAAACATATAAAAAAGGGTTTCACGTACCCACCTCGTAACATATAAATCAAAAGCTAAAAATATAAAAAAAGGGTTTCACATACCCCACCAGGTAACATATAAAACAAAAAGTAGAAAGATGTAAAAGGTTCCACATACTGACCTGGTAACCAATAAAACCAAAACTAAAATATCTAAATTCTCATTTCTTATTTATTTTTTTATATAATTTCAGGTGCCAGTGTGTAAACAGACAGTGGATAGAAAGAGATCTCATTATATTGGAAGAGGTAAGTTTTGTTGTATTTCATTTTTCTTTAATATCTGAGAATGCAAAACCGGATATTTCATGTGAAATGTGTGCCTGCACAACAGATGTCTGCTGATAAACTTTACAAGCGGTTTAGACCAAGTTCAGGCACGAAAATTTTTTGGGCCTGATCTGGATCCAAACTGTTCATCAAGATTTTCAAACATCTACTCCTGAAACAACTGGGTAAAATGAACTCCCGATTTCATATGGAGACTCCTTCTGGTGATCAAATGGGTTTGTTGAAAACAGTTCTGCTGGTCACATGACCAAGATGGCTGTCATGCCCATATTTGGTAAAAAAAAAGCCTCTAAAAATCTAACTCCTCATTATAAAAAGGACATTCAGATTTAATTGAGACTTTAATGAAATGTGCATACAATTAGGAGACCTGTAGAGCTTTCATGTTTGAAACAAAACAAGAGACCAGGAAAACCGACAATCATAAAAGTTGCTTGTTACTTTCGACGGACTTGGATCTTTTATAGATGTAGCTTTACTGAGCTGAACATAGTCTAAATACTGTCTAATTAGGTCACATATATTTTGTAAGCTATGATTGGTTATTCCATTATTTTACCTGATCAATTCAGAGTACATTTATATATAGTCACTTTGCAAACCGTTTGGATCCAGATCAGGGCGGACAATTTGCATAGATCATCAGCAGACAACAGCCTATAGAAATATCTTATCAAAATAAACACTGTCATTCTTTAGCTAACCTTAGCCAAACACTGTAGACCTGGATGATATTGCTCATATATAATTATAGTTATTCATTTTTCAGGCCCTGACTGAATGCCCTTGAAGCTACAAGCCCACGTTGATTCAAGAATCTGGAGTCTGCAGTCTACAGTAAGTTTTTTTTTTCTATCGTCTATATGGTACAGCGAAGTACTATTTGCGTTTAAACTTGGTCTGCAGCGGGTGTATTTTTTTCAAAATGTGAGAAAGATGCACTTCTTCCCTATGTTTAGGAATGGGGTAAAATGGCACAAATGTCACATCCCATCAAACACGATTCGCTGCCCCGCGTTCCCTTATGTGCACATATTCGGTTTGCTCAGAATTCCTTTTTTGTGTTGCGGACCAAGTCTAGTGCATCAATGGCACTAACCAAAAAAAAACCCAAAAAACCCCCCAAAACAACAACAACAACAAAACAAAACAACCCCCCCCCCAAAAAAAAAACAAAAAAAACAAAAAAACAAAAAAAACAACAACAACAAAAACAAAACAAAAAAACAACAAAAGAAAACAGCAACAAACAAATAACAAAAACAGACAAGACACAACAAACTAATGTGGCCCTAGCCACTGCAAGAGCTTATAAAATTTATGTTACAAATGTGTCTGTATTCTTATTATTCTTATTTATAGTGAGCAGCATTTGGGGTAAGATGGTACTAAAGCCATATTCAGGTTGTCGTGGCTTTGCGTTGATTCGGTTATTTTTCGCGGTGGTTTTGCTTGCTCTGCTCTTTTCTATGGCATATGTGTTTAATGGTTGTTCTCCGAAAACTTAAAAATACAGAATGTAGTTTGCGAACTACTTTCTGACATACAAAATGGGTTATATATGCGTTGGATATGTTACTTAAAAACAACATAAAACTGGGTTTCACATACCCACTATGTAACATATAAAACCAAAAATAAAAGTACATGAAAAGGGTTTCACATACCCACCTGGTAACATATAAAACCAAAAACTAAAAAATATATAAAGGGTTTAACATACCCACATCGTAACATATAAAACAATAACAAAAATATATTAAAAGGGTTGCACAAACCCACCTCGTAACGTATAAAACAAAAACTAAAACTATATAAAAAGGGTTTAACATACCCACCTCGTAACGTATAAAACAAAATCTAAAAACATATAAAAAAGGGTTTCACGTACCCACCTCGTAACATATAAATCAAAAGCTAAAAATATAAAAAAAGGGTTTCACATACCCCACCAGGTAACATATAAAACAAAAAGTAGAAAGATGTAAAAGGTTCCACATACTGACCTGGTAACCAATAAAACCAAAACTAAAATATCTAAATTCTCATTTCTTATTTATTTTTTTATATAATTTCAGGTGCCAGTGTGTAAACAGACAGTGGATAGAAAGAGATCTCATTATATTGGAAGAGGTAAGTTTTGTTGTATTTCATTTTTCTTTAATATCTGAGAATGCAAAACCGGATATTTCATGTGAAATGTGTGCCTGCACAACAGATGTCTGCTGATAAACTTTACAAGCGGTTTAGACCAAGTTCAGGCACGAAAATTTTTTGGGCCTGATCTGGATCCAAACTGTTCATCAAGATTTTCAAACATCTACTCCTGAAACAACTGGGTAAAATGAACTCCCGATTTCATATGGAGACTCCTTCTGGTGATCAAATGGGTTTGTTGAAAACAGTTCTGCTGGTCACATGACCAAGATGGCTGTCATGCCCATATTTGGTAAAAAAAAAGCCTCTAAAAATCTAACTCCTCATTATAAAAAGGACATTCAGATTTAATTGAGACTTTAATGAAATGTGCATACAATTAGGAGACCTGTAGAGCTTTCATGTTTGAAACAAAACAAGAGACCAGGAAAACCGACAATCATAAAAGTTGCTTGTTACTTTCGACGGACTTGGATCTTTTATAGATGTAGCTTTACTGAGCTGAACATAGTCTAAATACTGTCTAATTAGGTCACATATATTTTGTAAGCTATGATTGGTTATTCCATTATTTTACCTGATCAATTCAGAGTACATTTATATATAGTCACTTTGCAAACCGTTTGGATCCAGATCAGGGCGGACAATTTGCATAGATCATCAGCAGACAACAGCCTATAGAAATATCTTATCAAAATAAACACTGTCATTCTTTAGCTAACCTTAGCCAAACACTGTAGACCTGGATGATATTGCTCATATATAATTATAGTTATTCATTTTTCAGGCCCTGACTGAATGCCCTTGAAGCTACAAGCCCACGTTGATTCAAGAATCTGGAGTCTGCAGTCTACAGTAAGTTTTTTTTCTTTCTATCGTCTATATGGTACAGCGAAGTACTATTTGCGTTTAAACTTGGTCTGCAGCGGGTGTATTTTTTTCAAAATGTGAGAAAGATGCACTTCTTCCCTATGTTTAGGAATGGGGTAAAATGGCACAAATGTCACATCCCATCAAACACGATTCGCTGCCCCGCGTTCCCTTATGTGCACATATTCGGTTTGCTCAGAATTCCTTTTTTGTGTTGCGGACCAAGTCTAGTGCATCAATGGCACTAACCAAAAAAAACCCCAAAAAACCCCCCAAAACAACAACAACAACAAAACAAAACAACCCCCCCCCCAAAAAAAAAAACAAAAAAAACAAAAAAAACAAAAAAAACAACAACAACAAAAACAAAACAAAAAAACAACAAAAGAAAACAGCAACAAACAAATAACAAAAACAGACAAGACACAACAAACTAATGTGGCCCTAGCCACTGCAAGAGCTTATAAAATTTATGTTACAAATGTGTCTGTATTCTTATTATTCTTATTTATAGTGAGCAGCATTTGGGGTAAGATGGTACTAAAGCCATATTCAGGTTGTCGTGGCTTTGCGTTGATTCGGTTATTTTTCGCGGTGGTTTTGCTTGCTCTGCTCTTTTCTATGGCATATGTGTTTAATGGTTGTTCTCCGAAAACTTAAAAATACAGAATGTAGTTTGCGAACTACTTTCTGACATACAAAATGGGTTATATATGCGTTGGATATGTTACTTAAAAACAACATAAAACTGGGTTTCACATACCCACTATGTAACATATAAAACCAAAAATAAAAGTACATGAAAAGGGTTTCACATACCCACCTGGTAACATATAAAACCAAAAACTAAAAAATATATAAAGGGTTTAACATACCCACATCGTAACATATAAAACAATAACAAAAATATATTAAAAGGGTTGCACAAACCCACCTTGTAACGTATAAAACAAAAACTAAAACTATATAAAAAGGGTTTAACATACCCACCTCGTAACGTATAAAACAAAATCTAAAAACATATAAAAAAGGGTTTCACGTACCCACCTCGTAACATATAAATCAAAAGCTAAAAATATAAAAAAAGGGTTTCACATACCCCACCAGGTAACATATAAAACAAAAAGTAGAAAGATGTAAAAGGTTCCACATACTGACCTGGTAACCAATAAAACCAAAACTAAAATATCTAAATTCTCATTTCTTATTTATTTTTTTATATAATTTCAGGTGCCAGTGTGTAAACAGACAGTGGATAGAAAGAGATCTCATTATATTGGAAGAGGTAAGTTTTGTTGTATTTCATTTTTCTTTAATATCTGAGAATGCAAAACCGGATATTTCATGTGAAATGTGTGCCTGCACAACAGATGTCTGCTGATAAACTTTACAAGCGGTTTAGACCAAGTTCAGGCACGAAAATTTTTTGGGCCTGATCTGGATCCAAACTGTTCATCAAGATTTTCAAACATCTACTCCTGAAACAACTGGGTAAAATGAACTCCCGATTTCATATGGAGACTCCTTCTGGTGATCAAATGGGTTTGTTGAAAACAGTTCTGCTGGTCACATGACCAAGATGGCTGTCATGCCCATATTTGGTAAAAAAAAGCCTCTAAAAATCTAACTCCTCATTATAAAAAGGACATTCAGATTTAATTGAGACTTTAATGAAATGTGCATACAATTAGGAGACCTGTAGAGCTTTCATGTTTGAAACAAAACAAGAGACCAGGAAAACCGACAATCATAAAAGTTGCTTGTTACTTTCGACGGACTTGGATCTTTTATAGATGTAGCTTTACTGAGCTGAACATAGTCTAAATACTGTCTAATTAGGTCACATATATTTTGTAAGCTATGATTGGTTATTCCATTATTTTACCTGATCAATTTAGAGTACATTTATATATAGTCACTTTGCAAACCGTTTGGATCCAGATCAGGGCGGACAATTTGCATAGATCATCAGCAGACAACAGCCTATAGAAATATCTTATCAAAATAAACACTGTCATTCTTTAGCTAACCTTAGCCAAACACTGTAGACCTGGATGATATTGCTCATATATAATTATAGTTATTCATTTTTCAGGCCCTGACTGAATGCCCTTGAAGCTACAAGCCCACGTTGATTCAAGAATCTGGAGTCTGCAGTCTACAGTAAGTTTTTTTTTTCTATCGTCTATATGGTACAGCGAAGTACTATTTGCGTTTAAACTTGGTCTGCAGCGGGTGTATTTTTTTCAAAATGTGAGAAAGATGCACTTCTTCCCTATGTTTAGGAATGGGGTAAAATGGCACAAATGTCACATCCCATCAAACACGATTCGCTGCCCCGCGTTCCCTTATGTGCACATATTCGGTTTGCTCAGAATTCCTTTTTTGTGTTGCGGACCAAGTCTAGTGCATCAATGGCACTAACCAAAAAAAACCCCAAAAAACCCCCCAAAACAACAACAACAACAAAACAAAACAACCCCCCCCCCCAAAAAAAAAACAAAAAAAAACAAAAAAAAACAAAAAAAACAACAACAACAAAAACAAAACAAAAAAACAACAAAAGAAAACAGCAACAAACAAATAACAAAAACAGACAAGACACAACAAACTAATGTGGCCCTAGCCACTGCAAGAGCTTATAAAATTTATGTTACAAATGTGTCTGTATTCTTATTATTCTTATTTATAGTGAGCAGCATTTGGGGTAAGATGGTACTAAAGCCATATTCAGGTTGTCGTGGCTTTGCGTTGATTCGGTTATTTTTCGCGGTGGTTTTGCTTGCTCTGCTCTTTTCTATGGCATATGTGTTTAATGGTTGTTCTCCGAAAAACTTAAAAATACAGAATGTAGTTTGCGAACTACTTTCTGACATACAAAATGGGTTATATATGCGTTGGATATGTTACTTAAAAACAACATAAAACTGGGTTTCACATACCCACTATGTAACATATAAAACCAAAAATAAAAGTACATGAAAAGGGTTTCACATACCCACCTGGTAACATATAAAACCAAAAACTAAAAAATATATAAAGGGTTTAACATACCCACATCGTAACATATAAAACAATAACAAAAATATATTAAAAGGGTTGCACAAACCCACCTCGTAACGTATAAAACAAAAACTAAAACTATATAAAAAGGGTTTAACATACCCACCTCGTAACGTATAAAACAAAATCTAAAAACATATAAAAAAGGGTTTCACGTACCCACCTCGTAACATATAAATCAAAAGCTAAAAATATAAAAAAAGGGTTTCACATACCCCACCAGGTAACATATAAAACAAAAAGTAGAAAGATGTAAAAGGTTCCACATACTGACCTGGTAACCAATAAAACCAAAACTAAAATATCTAAATTCTCATTTCTTATTTATTTTTTTATATAATTTCAGGTGCCAGTGTGTAAACAGACAGTGGATAGAAAGAGATCTCATTATATTGGAAGAGGTAAGTTTTGTTGTATTTCATTTTTCTTTAATATCTGAGAATGCAAAACCGGATATTTCATGTGAAATGTGTGCCTGCACAACAGATGTCTGCTGATAAACTTTACAAGCGGTTTAGACCAAGTTCAGGCACGAAAATTTTTTGGGCCTGATCTGGATCCAAACTGTTCATCAAGATTTTCAAACATCTACTCCTGAAACAACTGGGTAAAATGAACTCCCGATTTCATATGGAGACTCCTTCTGGTGATCAAATGGGTTTGTTGAAAACAGTTCTGCTGGTCACATGACCAAGATGGCTGTCATGCCCATATTTGGTAAAAAAAAAGCCTCTAAAAATCTAACTCCTCATTATAAAAAGGACATTCAGATTTAATTGAGACTTTAATGAAATGTGCATACAATTAGGAGACCTGTAGAGCTTTCATGTTTGAAACAAAACAAGAGACCAGGAAAACCGACAATCATAAAAGTTGCTTGTTACTTTCGACGGACTTGGATCTTTTATAGATGTAGCTTTACTGAGCTGAACATAGTCTAAATACTGTCTAATTAGGTCACATATATTTTGTAAGCTATGATTGGTTATTCCATTATTTTACCTGATCAATTCAGAGTACATTTATATATAGTCACTTTGCAAACCGTTTGGATCCAGATCAGGGCGGACAATTTGCATAGATCATCAGCAGACAACAGCCTATAGAAATATCTTATCAAAATAAACACTGTCATTCTTTAGCTAACCTTAGCCAAACACTGTAGACCTGGATGATATTGCTCATATATAATTATAGTTATTCATTTTTCAGGCCCTGACTGAATGCCCTTGAAGCTACAAGCCCACGTTGATTCAAGAATCTGGAGTCTGCAGTCTACAGTAAGTTTTTTTTTTCTATCGTCTATATGGTACAGCGAAGTACTATTTGCGTTTAAACTTGGTCTGCAGCGGGTGTATTTTTTTCAAAATGTGAGAAAGATGCACTTCTTCCCTATGTTTAGGAATGGGGTAAAATGGCACAAATGTCACATCCCATCAAACACGATTCGCTGCCCCGCGTTCCCTTATGTGCACATATTCGGTTTGCTCAGAATTCCTTTTTTGTGTTGCGGACCAAGTCTAGTGCATCAATGGCACTAACCAAAAAAAACCCCAAAAAACCCCCCAAAACAACAACAACAACAAAACAAAACAACCCCCCCCCAAAAAAAAAAACAAAAAAAACAAAAAAAACAACAACAACAAAAACAAAACAAAAAAACAACAAAAGAAAACAGCAACAAACAAATAACAAAAACAGACAAGACACAACAAACTAATGTGGCCCTAGCCACTGCAAGAGCTTATAAAATTTATGTTACAAATGTGTCTGTATTCTTATTATTCTTATTTATAGTGAGCAGCATTTGGGGTAAGATGGTACTAAAGCCATATTCAGGTTGTCGTGGCTTTGCGTTGATTCGGTTATTTTTCGCGGTGGTTTTGCTTGCTCTGCTCTTTTCTATGGCATATGTGTTTAATGGTTGTTCTCCGAAAACTTAAAAATACAGAATGTAGTTTGCGAACTACTTTCTGACATACAAAATGGGTTATATATGCGTTGGATATGTTACTTAAAAACAACATAAAACTGGGTTTCACATACCCACTATGTAACATATAAAACCAAAAATAAAAGTACATGAAAAGGGTTTCACATACCCACCTGGTAACATATAAAACCAAAAACTAAAAAATATATAAAGGGTTTAACATACCCACATCGTAACATATAAAACAATAACAAAAATATATTAAAAGGGTTGCACAAACCCACCTCGTAACGTATAAAACAAAAACTAAAACTATATAAAAAGGGTTTAACATACCCACCTCGTAACGTATAAAACAAAATCTAAAAACATATAAAAAAGGGTTTCACGTACCCACCTCGTAACATATAAATCAAAAGCTAAAAATATAAAAAAAGGGTTTCACATACCCCACCAGGTAACATATAAAACAAAAAGTAGAAAGATGTAAAAGGTTCCACATACTGACCTGGTAACCAATAAAACCAAAACTAAAATATCTAAATTCTCATTTCTTATTTATTTTTTTATATAATTTCAGGTGCCAGTGTGTAAACAGACAGTGGATAGAAAGAGATCTCATTATATTGGAAGAGGTAAGTTTTGTTGTATTTCATTTTTCTTTAATATCTGAGAATGCAAAACCGGATATTTCATGTGAAATGTGTGCCTGCACAACAGATGTCTGCTGATAAACTTTACAAGCGGTTTAGACCAAGTTCAGGCACGAAAATTTTTTGGGCCTGATCTGGATCCAAACTGTTCATCAAGATTTTCAAACATCTACTCCTGAAACAACTGGGTAAAATGAACTCCCGATTTCATATGGAGACTCCTTCTGGTGATCAAATGGGTTTGTTGAAAACAGTTCTGCTGGTCACATGACCAAGATGGCTGTCATGCCCATATTTGGTAAAAAAAAAGCCTCTAAAAATCTAACTCCTCATTATAAAAAGGACATTCAGATTTAATTGAGACTTTAATGAAATGTGCATACAATTAGGAGACCTGTAGAGCTTTCATGTTTGAAACAAAACAAGAGACCAGGAAAACCGACAATCATAAAAGTTGCTTGTTACTTTCGACGGACTTGGATCTTTTATAGATGTAGCTTTACTGAGCTGAACATAGTCTAAATACTGTCTAATTAGGTCACATATATTTTGTAAGCTATGATTGGTTATTCCATTATTTTACCTGATCAATTCAGAGTACATTTATATATAGTCACTTTGCAAACCGTTTGGATCCAGATCAGGGCGGACAATTTGCATAGATCATCAGCAGACAACAGCCTATAGAAATATCTTATCAAAATAAACACTGTCATTCTTTAGCTAACCTTAGCCAAACACTGTAGACCTGGATGATATTGCTCATATATAATTATAGTTATTCATTTTTCAGGCCCTGACTGAATGCCCTTGAAGCTACAAGCCCACGTTGATTCAAGAATCTGGAGTCTGCAGTCTACAGTAAGTTTTTTTTTTCTATCGTCTATATGGTACAGCGAAGTACTATTTGCGTTTAAACTTGGTCTGCAGCGGGTGTATTTTTTTCAAAATGTGAGAAAGATGCACTTCTTCCCTATGTTTAGGAATGGGGTAAAATGGCACAAATGTCACATCCCATCAAACACGATTCGCTGCCCCGCGTTCCCTTATGTGCACATATTCGGTTTGCTCAGAATTCCTTTTTTGTGTTGCGGACCAAGTCTAGTGCATCAATGGCACTAACCAAAAAAAACCCCAAAAAACCCCCCAAAACAACAACAACAACAAAACAAAACAACCCCCCCCCCCAAAAAAAAACAACAAAAAAAACAAAAAAAAACAAAAAAAACAACAACAACAAAAACAAAACAAAAAAACAACAAAAGAAAACAGCAACAAACAAATAACAAAAACAGACAAGACACAACAAACTAATGTGGCCCTAGCCACTGCAAGAGCTTATAAAATTTATGTTACAAATGTGTCTGTATTCTTATTATTCTTATTTATAGTGAGCAGCATTTGGGGTAAGATGGTACTAAAGCCATATTCAGGTTGTCGTGGCTTTGCGTTGATTCGGTTATTTTTCGCGGTGGTTTTGCTTGCTCTGCTCTTTTCTATGGCATATGTGTTTAATGGTTGTTCTCCGAAAACTTAAAAATACAGAATGTAGTTTGCGAACTACTTTCTGACATACAAAATGGGTTATATATGCGTTGGATATGTTACTTAAAAACAACATAAAACTGGGTTTCACATACCCACTATGTAACATATAAAACCAAAAATAAAAGTACATGAAAAGGGTTTCACATACCCACCTGGTAACATATAAAACCAAAAACTAAAAAATATATAAAGGGTTTAACATACCCACATCGTAACATATAAAACAATAACAAAAATATATTAAAAGGGTTGCACAAACCCACCTCGTAACGTATAAAACAAAAACTAAAACTATATAAAAAGGGTTTAACATACCCACCTCGTAACGTATAAAACAAAATCTAAAAACATATAAAAAAGGGTTTCACGTACCCACCTCGTAACATATAAATCAAAAGCTAAAAATATAAAAAAAGGGTTTCACATACCCCACCAGGTAACATATAAAACAAAAAGTAGAAAGATGTAAAAGGTTCCACATACTGACCTGGTAACCAATAAAACCAAAACTAAAATATCTAAATTCTCATTTCTTATTTATTTTTTTATATAATTTCAGGTGCCAGTGTGTAAACAGACAGTGGATAGAAAGAGATCTCATTATATTGGAAGAGGTAAGTTTTGTTGTATTTCATTTTTCTTTAATATCTGAGAATGCAAAACCGGATATTTCATGTGAAATGTGTGCCTGCACAACAGATGTCTGCTGATAAACTTTACAAGCGGTTTAGACCAAGTTCAGGCACGAAAATTTTTTGGGCCTGATCTGGATCCAAACTGTTCATCAAGATTTTCAAACATCTACTCCTGAAACAACTGGGTAAAATGAACTCCCGATTTCATATGGAGACTCCTTCTGGTGATCAAATGGGTTTGTTGAAAACAGTTCTGCTGGTCACATGACCAAGATGGCTGTCATGCCCATATTTGGTAAAAAAAAGCCTCTAAAAATCTAACTCCTCATTATAAAAAGGACATTCAGATTTAATTGAGACTTTAATGAAATGTGCATACAATTAGGAGACCTGTAGAGCTTTCATGTTTGAAACAAAACAAGAGACCAGGAAAACCGACAATCATAAAAGTTGCTTGTTACTTTCGACGGACTTGGATCTTTTATAGATGTAGCTTTACTGAGCTGAACATAGTCTAAATACTGTCTAATTAGGTCACATATATTTTGTAAGCTATGATTGGTTATTCCATTATTTTACCTGATCAATTCAGAGTACATTTATATATAGTCACTTTGCAAACCGTTTGGATCCAGATCAGGGCGGACAATTTGCATAGATCATCAGCAGACAACAGCCTATAGAAATATCTTATCAAAATAAACACTGTCATTCTTTAGCTAACCTTAGCCAAACACTGTAGACCTGGATGATATTGCTCATATATAATTATAGTTATTCATTTTTCAGGCCCTGACTGAATGCCCTTGAAGCTACAAGCCCACGTTGATTCAAGAATCTGGAGTCTGCAGTCTACAGTAAGTTTTTTTTTTCTATCGTCTATATGGTACAGCGAAGTACTATTTGCGTTTAAACTTGGTCTGCAGCGGGTGTATTTTTTTCAAAATGTGAGAAAGATGCACTTCTTCCCTATGTTTAGGAATGGGGTAAAATGGCACAAATGTCACATCCCATCAAACACGATTCGCTGCCCCGCGTTCCCTTATGTGCACATATTCGGTTTGCTCAGAATTCCTTTTTTGTGTTGCGGACCAAGTCTAGTGCATCAATGGCACTAACCAAAAAAAACCCCAAAAAACCCCCCAAAACAACAACAACAACAAAACAAAACAACCCCCCCCCCCAAAAAAAAAAAAACAAAAAAAAACAAAAAAAACAACAACAACAAAAACAAAACAAAAAAACAACAAAAGAAAACAGCAACAAACAAATAACAAAAACAGACAAGACACAACAAACTAATGTGGCCCTAGCCACTGCAAGAGCTTATAAAATTTATGTTACAAATGTGTCTGTATTCTTATTATTCTTATTTATAGTGAGCAGCATTTGGGGTAAGATGGTACTAAAGCCATATTCAGGTTGTCGTGGCTTTGCGTTGATTCGGTTATTTTTCGCGGTGGTTTTGCTTGCTCTGCTCTTTTCTATGGCATATGTGTTTAATGGTTGTTCTCCGAAAACTTAAAAATACAGAATGTAGTTTGCGAACTACTTTCTGACATACAAAATGGGTTATATATGCGTTGGATATGTTACTTAAAAACAACATAAAACTGGGTTTCACATACCCACTATGTAACATATAAAACCAAAAATAAAAGTACATGAAAAGGGTTTCACATACCCACCTGGTAACATATAAAACCAAAAACTAAAAAATATATAAAGGGTTTAACATACCCACATCGTAACATATAAAACAATAACAAAAATATATTAAAAGGGTTGCACAAACCCACCTCGTAACGTATAAAACAAAAACTAAAACTATATAAAAAGGGTTTAACATACCCACCTCGTAACGTATAAAACAAAATCTAAAAACATATAAAAAAGGGTTTCACGTACCCACCTCGTAACATATAAATCAAAAGCTAAAAATATAAAAAAAGGGTTTCACATACCCCACCAGGTAACATATAAAACAAAAAGTAGAAAGATGTAAAAGGTTCCACATACTGACCTGGTAACCAATAAAACCAAAACTAAAATATCTAAATTCTCATTTCTTATTTATTTTTTTATATAATTTCAGGTGCCAGTGTGTAAACAGACAGTGGATAGAAAGAGATCTCATTATATTGGAAGAGGTAAGTTTTGTTGTATTTCATTTTTCTTTAATATCTGAGAATGCAAAACCGGATATTTCATGTGAAATGTGTGCCTGCACAACAGATGTCTGCTGATAAACTTTACAAGCGGTTTAGACCAAGTTCAGGCACGAAAATTTTTTGGGCCTGATCTGGATCCAAACTGTTCATCAAGATTTTCAAACATCTACTCCTGAAACAACTGGGTAAAATGAACTCCCGATTTCATATGGAGACTCCTTCTGGTGATCAAATGGGTTTGTTGAAAACAGTTCTGCTGGTCACATGACCAAGATGGCTGTCATGCCCATATTTGGTAAAAAAAAAGCCTCTAAAAATCTAACTCCTCATTATAAAAAGGACATTCAGATTTAATTGAGACTTTAATGAAATGTGCATACAATTAGGAGACCTGTAGAGCTTTCATGTTTGAAACAAAACAAGAGACCAGGAAAACCGACAATCATAAAAGTTGCTTGTTACTTTCGACGGACTTGGATCTTTTATAGATGTAGCTTTACTGAGCTGAACATAGTCTAAATACTGTCTAATTAGGTCACATATATTTTGTAAGCTATGATTGGTTATTCCATTATTTTACCTGATCAATTCAGAGTACATTTATATATAGTCACTTTGCAAACCGTTTGGATCCAGATCAGGGCGGACAATTTGCATAGATCATCAGCAGACAACAGCCTATAGAAATATCTTATCAAAATAAACACTGTCATTCTTTAGCTAACCTTAGCCAAACACTGTAGACCTGGATGATATTGCTCATATATAATTATAGTTATTCATTTTTCAGGCCCTGACTGAATGCCCTTGAAGCTACAAGCCCACGTTGATTCAAGAATCTGGAGTCTGCAGTCTACAGTAAGTTTTTTTTTTCTATCGTCTATATGGTACAGCGAAGTACTATTTGCATTTAAACTTGGTCTGCAGCGGGTGTATTTTTTTCAAAATGTGAGAAAGATGCACTTCTTCCCTATGTTTAGGAATGGGGTAAAATGGCACAAATGTCACATCCCATCAAACACGATTCGCTGCCCCGCGTTCCCTTATGTGCACATATTCGGTTTGCTCAGAATTCCTTTTTTGTGTTGCGGACCAAGTCTAGTGCATCAATGGCACTAACCAAAAAAAACCAAAAAAAACCCCCCAAAACAACAACAACAACAAAACAAAACAACCCCCCCCCCAAAAAAAAAAAACAAAAAAAACAAAAAAAAAACAAAAAAAACAACAACAACAAAAACAAAACAAAAAAACAACAAAAGAAAACAGCAACAAACAAATAACAAAAACAGACAAGACACAACAAACTAATGTGGCCCTAGCCACTGCAAGAGCTTATAAAATTTATGTTACAAATGTGTCTGTATTCTTATTATTCTTATTTATAGTGAGCAGCATTTGGGGTAAGATGGTACTAAAGCCATATTCAGGTTGTCGTGGCTTTGCGTTGATTCGATTATTTTTCGCGGTGGTTTTGCTTGCTCTGCTCTTTTCTATGGCATATGTGTTTAATGGTTGTTCTCCGAAAACTTAAAAATACAGAATGTAGTTTGCGAACTACTTTCTGACATACAAAATGGGTTATATATGCGTTGGATATGTTACTTAAAAACAACATAAAACTGGGTTTCACATACCCACTATGTAACATATAAAACCAAAAATAAAAGTACATGAAAAGGGTTTCACATACCCACCTGGTAACATATAAAACCAAAAACTAAAAAATATATAAAGGGTTTAACATACCCACATCGTAACATATAAAACAATAACAAAAATATATTAAAAGGGTTGCACAAACCCACCTCGTAACGTATAAAACAAAAACTAAAACTATATAAAAAGGGTTTAACATACCCACCTCGTAACGTATAAAACAAAATCTAAAAACATATAAAAAAGGGTTTCACGTACCCACCTCGTAACATATAAATCAAAAGCTAAAAATATAAAAAAAGGGTTTCACATACCCCACCAGGTAACATATAAAACAAAAAGTAGAAAGATGTAAAAGGTTCCACATACTGACCTGGTAACCAATAAAACCAAAACTAAAATATCTAAATTCTCATTTCTTATTTATTTTTTTATATAATTTCAGGTGCCAGTGTGTAAACAGACAGTGGATAGAAAGAGATCTCATTATATTGGAAGAGGTAAGTTTTGTTGTATTTCATTTTTCTTTAATATCTGAGAATGCAAAACCGGATATTTCATGTGAAATGTGTGCCTGCACAACAGATGTCTGCTGATAAACTTTACAAGCGGTTTAGACCAAGTTCAGGCACGAAAATTTTTTGGGCCTGATCTGGATCCAAACTGTTCATCAAGATTTTCAAACATCTACTCCTGAAACAACTGGGTAAAATGAACTCCCGATTTCATATGGAGACTCCTTCTGGTGATCAAATGGGTTTGTTGAAAACAGTTCTGCTGGTCACATGACCAAGATGGCTGTCATGCCCATATTTGGTAAAAAAAAGCCTCTAAAAATCTAACTCCTCATTATAAAAAGGACATTCAGATTTAATTGAGACTTTAATGAAATGTGCATACAATTAGGAGACCTGTAGAGCTTTCATGTTTGAAACAAAACAAGAGACCAGGAAAACCGACAATCATAAAAGTTGCTTGTTACTTTCGACGGACTTGGATCTTTTATAGATGTAGCTTTACTGAGCTGAACATAGTCTAAATACTGTCTAATTAGGTCACATATATTTTGTAAGCTATGATTGGTTATTCCATTATTTTACCTGATCAATTCAGAGTACATTTATATATAGTCACTTTGCAAACCGTTTGGATCCAGATCAGGGCGGACAATTTGCATAGATCATCAGCAGACAACAGCCTATAGAAATATCTTATCAAAATAAACACTGTCATTCTTTAGCTAACCTTAGCCAAACACTGTAGACCTGGATGATATTGCTCATATATAATTATAGTTATTCATTTTTCAGGCCCTGACTGAATGCCCTTGAAGCTACAAGCCCACGTTGATTCAAGAATCTGGAGTCTGCAGTCTACAGTAAGTTTTTTTTTTCTATCGTCTATATGGTACAGCGAAGTACTATTTGCGTTTAAACTTGGTCTGCAGCGGGTGTATTTTTTTCAAAATGTGAGAAAGATGCACTTCTTCCCTATGTTTAGGAATGGGGTAAAATGGCACAAATGTCACATCCCATCAAACACGATTAGCTGCCCCGCGTTCCCTTATGTGCACATATTCGGTTTGCTCAGAATTCCTTTTTTGTGTTGCGGACCAAGTCTAGTGCATCAATGGCACTAACCAAAAAAAACCCCAAAAAACCCCCCAAAACAACAACAACAACAAAACAAAACAACCCCCCCCCCCAAAAAAAAAAACAAAAAAAACAAAAAAAACAAAAAAAACAACAACAACAAAAACAAAACAAAAAAACAACAAAAGAAAACAGCAACAAACAAATAACAAAAACAGACAAGACACAACAAACTAATGTGGCCCTAGCCACTGCAAGAGCTTATAAAATTTATGTTACAAATGTGTCTGTATTCTTATTATTCTTATTTATAGTGAGCAGCATTTGGGGTAAGATGGTACTAAAGCCATATTCAGGTTGTCGTGGCTTTGCGTTGATTCGGTTATTTTTCGCGGTGGTTTTGCTTGCTCTGCTCTTTTCTATGGCATATGTGTTTAATGGTTGTTCTCCGAAAACTTAAAAATACAGAATGTAGTTTGCGAACTACTTTCTGACATACAAAATGGGTTATATATGCGTTGGATATGTTACTTAAAAACAACATAAAACTGGGTTTCACATACCCACTATGTAACATATAAAACCAAAAATAAAAGTACATGAAAAGGGTTTCACATACCCACCTGGTAACATATAAAACCAAAAACTAAAAAATATATAAAGGGTTTAACATACCCACATCGTAACATATAAAACAATAACAAAAATATATTAAAAGGGTTGCACAAACCCACCTCGTAACGTATAAAACAAAAACTAAAACTATATAAAAAGGGTTTAACATACCCACCTCGTAACGTATAAAACAAAATCTAAAAACATATAAAAAAGGGTTTCACGTACCCACCTCGTAACATATAAATCAAAAGCTAAAAATATAAAAAAAGGGTTTCACATACCCCACCAGGTAACATATAAAACAAAAAGTAGAAAGATGTAAAAGGTTCCACATACTGACCTGGTAACCAATAAAACCAAAACTAAAATATCTAAATTCTCATTTCTTATTTATTTTTTTATATAATTTCAGGTGCCAGTGTGTAAACAGACAGTGGATAGAAAGAGATCTCATTATATTGGAAGAGGTAAGTTTTGTTGTATTTCATTTTTCTTTAATATCTGAGAATGCAAAACCGGATATTTCATGTGAAATGTGTGCCTGCACAACAGATGTCTGCTGATAAACTTTACAAGCGGTTTAGACCAAGTTCAGGCACGAAAATTTTTTGGGCCTGATCTGGATCCAAACTGTTCATCAAGATTTTCAAACATCTACTCCTGAAACAACTGGGTAAAATGAACTCCCGATTTCATATGGAGACTCCTTCTGGTGATCAAATGGGTTTGTTGAAAACAGTTCTGCTGGTCACATGACCAAGATGGCTGTCATGCCCATATTTGGTAAAAAAAAAGCCTCTAAAAATCTAACTCCTCATTATAAAAAGGACATTCAGATTTAATTGAGACTTTAATGAAATGTGCATACAATTAGGAGACCTGTAGAGCTTTCATGTTTGAAACAAAACAAGAGACCAGGAAAACCGACAATCATAAAAGTTGCTTGTTACTTTCGACGGACTTGGATCTTTTATAGATGTAGCTTTACTGAGCTGAACATAGTCTAAATACTGTCTAATTAGGTCACATATATTTTGTAAGCTATGATTGGTTATTCCATTATTTTACCTGATCAATTCAGAGTACATTTATATATAGTCACTTTGCAAACCGTTTGGATCCAGATCAGGGCGGACAATTTGCATAGATCATCAGCAGACAACAGCCTATAGAAATATCTTATCAAAATAAACACTGTCATTCTTTAGCTAACCTTAGCCAAACACTGTAGACCTGGATGATATTGCTCATATATAATTATAGTTATTCATTTTTCAGGCCCTGACTGAATGCCCTTGAAGCTACAAGCCCACGTTGATTCAAGAATCTGGAGTCTGCAGTCTACAGTAAGTTTTTTTTTTCTATCGTCTATATGGTACAGCGAAGTACTATTTGCGTTTAAACTTGGTCTGCAGCGGGTGTATTTTTTTCAAAATGTGAGAAAGATGCACTTCTTCCCTATGTTTAGGAATGGGGTAAAATGGCACAAATGTCACATCCCATCAAACACGATTCGCTGCCCCGCGTTCCCTTATGTGCACATATTCGGTTTGCTCAGAATTCCTTTTTTGTGTTGCGGACCAAGTCTAGTGCATCAATGGCACTAACCAAAAAAAAACCCAAAAAACCCCCCAAAACAACAACAACAACAAAACAAAACAACCCCCCCCCAAAAAAAAAAAAAACAAAAAAAACAAAAAAAACAACAACAACAAAAACAAAACAAAAAAACAACAAAAGAAAACAGCAACAAACAAATAACAAAAACAGACAAGACACAACAAACTAATGTGGCCTTAGCCACTGCAAGAGCTTATAAAATTTATGTTACAAATGTGTCTGTATTCTTATTATTCTTATTTATAGTGAGCAGCATTTGGGGTAAGATGGTACTAAAGCCATATTCAGGTTGTCGTGGCTTTGTGTTGATTCGGTTATTTTTCGCGGTGGTTTTGCTTGCTCTGCTCTTTTCTATGGCATATGTGTTTAATGGTTGTTCTCCGAAAACTTAAAAATACAGAATGTAGTTTGCGAACTACTTTCTGACATACAAAATGGGTTATATATGCGTTGGATATGTTACTTAAAAACAACATAAAACTGGGTTTCACATACCCACTATGTAACATATAAAACCAAAAATAAAAGTACATGAAAAGGGTTTCACATACCCACCTGGTAACATATAAAACCAAAAACTAAAAAATATATAAAGGGTTTAACATACCCACATCGTAACATATAAAACAATAACAAAAATATATTAAAAGGGTTGCACAAACCCACCTCGTAACGTATAAAACAAAAACTAAAACTATATAAAAAGGGTTTAACATACCCACCTTGTAACGTATAAAACAAAATCTAAAAACATATAAAAAAGGGTTTCACGTACCCACCTCGTAACATATAAATCAAAAGCTAAAAATATAAAAAAAGGGTTTCACATACCCCACCAGGTAACATATAAAACAAAAAGTAGAAAGATGTAAAAGGTTCCACATACTGACCTGGTAACCAATAAAACCAAAACTAAAATATCTAAATTCTCATTTCTTATTTATTTTTTTATATAATTTCAGGTGCCAGTGTGTAAACAGACAGTGGATAGAAAGAGATCTCATTATATTGGAAGAGGTAAGTTTTGTTGTATTTCATTTTTCTTTAATATCTGAGAATGCAAAACCGGATATTTCATGTGAAATGTGTGCCTGCACAACAGATGTCTGCTGATAAACTTTACAAGCGGTTTAGACCAAGTTCAGGCACGAAAATTTTTTGGGCCTGATCTGGATCCAAACTGTTCATCAAGATTTTCAAACATCTACTCCTGAAACAACTGGGTAAAATGAACTCCCGATTTCATATGGAGACTCCTTCTGGTGATCAAATGGGTTTGTTGAAAACAGTTCTGCTGGTCACATGACCAAGATGGCTGTCATGCCCATATTTGGTAAAAAAAAAGCCTCTAAAAATCTAACTCCTCATTATAAAAAGGACATTCAGATTTAATTGAGACTTTAATGAAATGTGCATACAATTAGGAGACCTGTAGAGCTTTCATGTTTGAAACAAAACAAGAGACCAGGAAAACCGACAATCATAAAAGTTGCTTGTTACTTTCGACGGACTTGGATCTTTTATAGATGTAGCTTTACTGAGCTGAACATAGTCTAAATACTGTCTAATTAGGTCACATATATTTTGTAAGCTATGATTGGTTATTCCATTATTTTACCTGATCAATTCAGAGTACATTTATATATAGTCACTTTGCAAACCGTTTGGATCCAGATCAGGGCGGACAATTTGCATAGATCATCAGCAGACAACAGCCTATAGAAATATCTTATCAAAATAAACACTGTCATTCTTTAGCTAACCTTAGCCAAACACTGTAGACCTGGATGATATTGCTCATATATAATTATAGTTATTCATTTTTCAGGCCCTGACTGAATGCCCTTGAAGCTACAAGCCCACGTTGATTCAAGAATCTGGAGTCTGCAGTCTACAGTAAGTTTTTTTTTTCTATCGTCTATATGGTACAGCGAAGTACTATTTGCGTTTAAACTTGGTCTGCAGCGGGTGTATTTTTTTCAAAATGTGAGAAAGATGCACTTCTTCCCTATGTTTAGGAATGGGGTAAAATGGCACAAATGTCACATCCCATCAAACACGATTCGCTGCCCCGCGTTCCCTTATGTGCACATATTCGGTTTGCTCAGAATTCCTTTTTTGTGTTGCGGACCAAGTCTAGTGCATCAATGGCACTAACCAAAAAAAACCAAAAAAAACCCCCCAAAACAACAACAACAACAAAACAAAACAACCCCCCCCCCAAAAAAAAAAAAACAAAAAAAACAAAAAAAACAAAAAAAACAACAACAACAAAAACAAAACAAAAAAACAACAAAAGAAAACAGCAACAAACAAATAACAAAAACAGACAAGACACAACAAACTAATGTGGCCCTAGCCACTGCAAGAGCTTATAAAATTTATGTTACAAATGTGTCTGTATTCTTATTATTCTTATTTATAGTGAGCAGCATTTGGGGTAAGATGGTACTAAAGCCATATTCAGGTTGTCGTGGCTTTGCGTTGATTCGGTTATTTTTCGCGGTGGTTTTGCTTGCTCTGCTCTTTTCTATGGCATATGTGTTTAATGGTTGTTCTCCGAAAACTTAAAAATACAGAATGTAGTTTGCGAACTACTTTCTGACATACAAAATGGGTTATATATGCGTTGGATATGTTACTTAAAAACAACATAAAACTGGGTTTCACATACCCACTATGTAACATATAAAACCAAAAATAAAAGTACATGAAAAGGGTTTCACATACCCACCTGGTAACATATAAAACCAAAAACTAAAAAATATATAAAGGGTTTAACATACCCACATCGTAACATATAAAACAATAACAAAAATATATTAAAAGGGTTGCACAAACCCACCTCGTAACGTATAAAACAAAAACTAAAACTATATAAAAAGGGTTTAACATACCCACCTCGTAACGTATAAAACAAAATCTAAAAACATATAAAAAAGGGTTTCACGTACCCACCTCGTAACATATAAATCAAAAGCTAAAAATATAAAAAAAGGGTTTCACATACCCCACCAGGTAACATATAAAACAAAAAGTAGAAAGATGTAAAAGGTTCCACATACTGACCTGGTAACCAATAAAACCAAAACTAAAATATCTAAATTCTCATTTCTTATTTATTTTTTTATATAATTTCAGGTGCCAGTGTGTAAACAGACAGTGGATAGAAAGAGATCTCATTATATTGGAAGAGGTAAGTTTTGTTGTATTTCATTTTTCTTTAATATCTGAGAATGCAAAACCGGATATTTCATGTGAAATGTGTGCCTGCACAACAGATGTCTGCTGATAAACTTTACAAGCGGTTTAGACCAAGTTCAGGCACGAAAATTTTTTGGGCCTGATCTGGATCCAAACTGTTCATCAAGATTTTCAAACATCTACTCCTGAAACAACTGGGTAAAATGAACTCCCGATTTCATATGGAGACTCCTTCTGGTGATCAAATGGGTTTGTTGAAAACAGTTCTGCTGGTCACATGACCAAGATGGCTGTCATGCCCATATTTGGTAAAAAAAAAGCCTCTAAAAATCTAACTCCTCATTATAAAAAGGACATTCAGATTTAATTGAGACTTTAATGAAATGTGCATACAATTAGGAGACCTGTAGAGCTTTCATGTTTGAAACAAAACAAGAGACCAGGAAAACCGACAATCATAAAAGTTGCTTGTTACTTTCGACGGACTTGGATCTTTTATAGATGTAGCTTTACTGAGCTGAACATAGTCTAAATACTGTCTAATTAGGTCACATATATTTTGTAAGCTATGATTGGTTATTCCATTATTTTACCTGATCAATTCAGAGTACATTTATATATAGTCACTTTGCAAACCGTTTGGATCCAGATCAGGGCGGACAATTTGCATAGATCATCAGCAGACAACAGCCTATAGAAATATCTTATCAAAATAAACACTGTCATTCTTTAGCTAACCTTAGCCAAACACTGTAGACCTGGATGATATTGCTCATATATAATTATAGTTATTCATTTTTCAGGCCCTGACTGAATGCCCTTGAAGCTACAAGCCCACGTTGATTCAAGAATCTGGAGTCTGCAGTCTACAGTAAGTTTTTTTTTTCTATCGTCTATATGGTACAGCGAAGTACTATTTGCGTTTAAACTTGGTCTGCAGCGGGTGTATTTTTTTCAAAATGTGAGAAAGATGCACTTCTTCCCTATGTTTAGGAATGGGGTAAAATGGCACAAATGTCACATCCCATCAAACACGATTCGCTGCCCCGCGTTCCCTTATGTGCACATATTCGGTTTGCTCAGAATTCCTTTTTTGTGTTGCGGACCAAGTCTAGTGCATCAATGGCACTAACCAAAAAAAACCCCAAAAAACCCCCCAAAACAACAACAACAACAAAACAAAACAACCCCCCCCCCCAAAAAAAAAAAACAAAAAAAACAAAAAAAACAAAAAAAACAACAACAACAAAAACAAAACAAAAAAACAACAAAAGAAAACAGCAACAAACAAATAACAAAAACAGACAAGACACAACAAACTAATGTGGCCCTAGCCACTGCAAGAGCTTATAAAATTTATGTTACAAATGTGTCTGTATTCTTATTATTCTTATTTATAGTGAGCAGCATTTGGGGTAAGATGGTACTAAAGCCATATTCAGGTTGTCGTGGCTTTGCGTTGATTCGGTTATTTTTCGCGGTGGTTTTGCTTGCTCTGCTCTTTTCTATGGCATATGTGTTTAATGGTTGTTCTCCGAAAACTTAAAAATACAGAATGTAGTTTGCGAACTACTTTCTGACATACAAAATGGGTTATATATGCGTTGGATATGTTACTTAAAAACAACATAAAACTGGGTTTCACATACCCACTATGTAACATATAAAACCAAAAATAAAAGTACATGAAAAGGGTTTCACATACCCACCTGGTAACATATAAAACCAAAAACTAAAAAAATATATAAAGGGTTTAACATACCCACATCGTAACATATAAAACAATAACAAAAATATATTAAAAGGGTTGCACAAACCCACCTCGTAACGTATAAAACAAAAACTAAAACTATATAAAAAGGGTTTAACATACCCACCTCGTAACGTATAAAACAAAATCTAAAAACATATAAAAAAGGGTTTCACGTACCCACCTCGTAACATATAAATCAAAAGCTAAAAATATAAAAAAAGGGTTTCACATACCCCACCAGGTAACATATAAAACAAAAAGTAGAAAGATGTAAAAGGTTCCACATACTGACCTGGTAACCAATAAAACCAAAACTAAAATATCTAAATTCTCATTTCTTATTTATTTTTTTATATAATTTCAGGTGCCAGTGTGTAAACAGACAGTGGATAGAAAGAGATCTCATTATATTGGAAGAGGTAAGTTTTGTTGTATTTCATTTTTCTTTAATATCTGAGAATGCAAAACCGGATATTTCATGTGAAATGTGTGCCTGCACAACAGATGTCTGCTGATAAACTTTACAAGCGGTTTAGACCAAGTTCAGGCACGAAAATTTTTTGGGCCTGATCTGGATCCAAACTGTTCATCAAGATTTTCAAACATCTACTCCTGAAACAACTGGGTAAAATGAACTCCCGATTTCATATGGAGACTCCTTCTGGTGATCAAATGGGTTTGTTGAAAACAGTTCTGCTGGTCACATGACCAAGATGGCTGTCATGCCCATATTTGGTAAAAAAAAAGCCTCTAAAAATCTAACTCCTCATTATAAAAAGGACATTCAGATTTAATTGAGACTTTAATGAAATGTGCATACAATTAGGAGACCTGTAGAGCTTTCATGTTTGAAACAAAACAAGAGACCAGGAAAACCGACAATCATAAAAGTTGCTTGTTACTTTCGACGGACTTGGATCTTTTATAGATGTAGCTTTACTGAGCTGAACATAGTCTAAATACTGTCTAATTAGGTCACATATATTTTGTAAGCTATGATTGGTTATTCCATTATTTTACCTGATCAATTCAGAGTACATTTATATATAGTCACTTTGCAAACCGTTTGGATCCAGATCAGGGCGGACAATTTGCATAGATCATCAGCAGACAACAGCCTATAGAAATATCTTATCAAAATAAACACTGTCATTCTTTAGCTAACCTTAGCCAAACACTGTAGACCTGGATGATATTGCTCATATATAATTATAGTTATTCATTTTTCAGGCCCTGACTGAATGCCCTTGAAGCTACAAGCCCACGTTGATTCAAGAATCTGGAGTCTGCAGTCTACAGTAAGTTTTTTTTTTCTATCGTCTATATGGTACAGCGAAGTACTATTTGCGTTTAAACTTGGTCTGCAGCGGGTGTATTTTTTTCAAAATGTGAGAAAGATGCACTTCTTCCCTATGTTTAGGAATGGGGTAAAATGGCACAAATGTCACATCCCATCAAACACGATTCGCTGCCCCGCGTTCCCTTATGTGCACATATTCGGTTTGCTCAGAATTCCTTTTTTGTGTTGCGGACCAAGTCTAGTGCATCAATGGCACTAACCAAAAAAAACCCCAAAAAACCCCCCAAAACAACAACAACAACAAAACAAAACAACCCCCCCCCCAAAAAAAAAACAAAAAAAACAAAAAAAACAAAAAAAACTACAACAACAAAAACAAAACAAAAAAACAACAAAAGAAAACAGCAACAAACAAATAACAAAAACAGACAAGACACAACAAACTAATGTGGCCCTAGCCACTGCAAGAGCTTATAAAATTTATGTTACAAATGTGTCTGTATTCTTATTATTCTTATTTATAGTGAGCAGCATTTGGGGTTAGATGGTACTAAAGCCATATTCAGGTTGTCGTGGCTTTGCGTTGATTTGGTTATTTTTCGCGGTGGTTTTGCTTGCTCTGCTCTTTTCTATGGCATATGTGTTTAATGGTTGTTCTCCGAAAACTTAAAAATACAGAATGTAGTTTGCGAACTACTTTCTGACATACAAAATGGGTTATATATGCGTTGGATATGTTACTTAAAAACAACATAAAACTGGGTTTCACATACCCACTATGTAACATATAAAACCAAAAATAAAAGTACATGAAAAGGGTTTCACATACCCACCTGGTAACATATAAAACCAAAAACTAAAAAATATATAAAGGGTTTAACATACCCACATCGTAACATATAAAACAATAACAAAAATATATTAAAAGGGTTGCACAAACCCACCTCGTAACGTATAAAACAAAAACTAAAACTATATAAAAAGGGTTTAACATACCCACCTCGTAACGTATAAAACAAAATCTAAAAACATATAAAAAAGGGTTTCACGTACCCACCTCGTAACATATAAATCAAAAGCTAAAAATATAAAAAAAGGGTTTCACATACCCCACCAGGTAACATATAAAACAAAAAGTAGAAAGATGTAAAAGGTTCCACATACTGACCTGGTAACCAATAAAACCAAAACTAAAATATCTAAATTCTCATTTCTTATTTATTTTTTTATATAATTTCAGGTGCCAGTGTGTAAACAGACAGTGGATAGAAAGAGATCTCATTATATTGGAAGAGGTAAGTTTTGTTGTATTTCATTTTTCTTTAATATCTGAGAATGCAAAACCGGATATTTCATGTGAAATGTGTGCCTGCACAACAGATGTCTGCTGATAAACTTTACAAGCGGTTTAGACCAAGTTCAGGCACGAAAATTTTTTGGGCCTGATCTGGATCCAAACTGTTAATCAAGATTTTCAAACATCTACTCCTGAAACAACTGGGTAAAATGAACTCCCGATTTCATATGGAGACTCCTTCTGGTGATCAAATGGGTTTGTTGAAAACAGTTCTGCTGGTCACATGACCAAGATGGCTGTCATGCCCATATTTGGTAAAAAAAAAGCCTCTAAAAATCTAACTCCTCATTATAAAAAGGACATTCAGATTTAATTGAGACTTTAATGAAATGTGCATACAATTAGGAGACCTGTAGAGCTTTCATGTTTGAAACAAAACAAGAGACCAGGAAAACCGACAATCATAAAAGTTGCTTGTTACTTTCGACGGACTTGGATCTTTTATAGATGTAGCTTTACTGAGCTGAACATAGTCTAAATACTGTCTAATTAGGTCACATATATTTTGTAAGCTATGATTGGTTATTCCATTATTTTACCTGATCAATTCAGAGTACATTTATATATAGTCACTTTGCAAACCGTTTGGATCCAGATCAGGGCGGACAATTTGCATAGATCATCAGCAGACAACAGCCTATAGAAATATCTTATCAAAATAAACACTGTCATTCTTTAGCTAACCTTAGCCAAACACTGTAGACCTGGATGATATTGCTCATATATAATTATAGTTATTTATTTTTCAGGCCCTGACTGAATGCCCTTGAAGCTACAAGCCCACGTTGATTCAAGAATCTGGAGTCTGCAGTCTACAGTAAGTTTTTTTTTTCTATCGTCTATATGGTACAGCGAAGTACTATTTGCGTTTAAACTTGGTCTGCAGCGGGTGTATTTTTTTCAAAATGTGAGAAAGATGCACCTCTTCCCTATGTTTAGGAATGGGGTAAAATGGCACAAATGTCACATCCCATCAAACACGATTCGCTGCCCCGCGTTCCCTTATGTGCACATATTCGGTTTGCTCAGAATTCCTTTTTTGTGTTGCGGACCAAGTCTAGTGCATCAATGGCACTAACCAAAAAAAACCCCAAAAAAACCCCCAAAACAACAACAACAACAAAACAAAACAACCCCCCCCCCCCAAAAAAAAACAAACAAAAAAAACAAAAAAAACAAAAAAAACAACAACAACAAAAACAAAACAAATATACAACAAAAGAAAACAGCAACAAACAAATAACAAAAACAGACAAGACACAACAAACTAATGTGGCCCTAGCCACTGCAAGAGCTTATAAAATTTATGTTACAAATGTGTCTGTATTCTTATTATTCTTATTTATAGTGAGCAGCATTTGGGGTAAGATGGTACTAAAGCCATATTCAGGTTGTCGTGGCTTTGCGTTGATTCGGTTATTTTTCGCGGTGGTTTTGCTTGCTCTGCTCTTTTCTATGGCATATGTGTTTAATGGTTGTTCTCCGAAAACTTAAAAATACAGAATGTAGTTTGCGAACTACTTTCTGACATACAAAATGGGTTATATATGCGTTGGATATGTTACTTAAAAACAACATAAAACTGGGTTTCACATACCCACTATGTAACATATAAAACCAAAAATAAAAGTACATGAAAAGGGTTTCACATACCCACCTGGTAACATATAAAACCAAAAACTAAAAAATATATAAAGGGTTTAACATACCCACATCGTAACATATAAAACAATAACAAAAATATATTAAAAGGGTTGCACAAACCCACCTCGTAACGTATAAAACAAAAACTAAAACTATATAAAAAGGGTTTAACATACCCACCTCGTAACGTATAAAACAAAATCTAAAAACATATAAAAAAGGGTTTCACGTACCCACCTCGTAACATATAAATCAAAAGCTAAAAATATAAAAAAAGGGTTTCACATACCCCACCAGGTAACATATAAAACAAAAAGTAGAAAGATGTAAAAGGTTCCACATACTGACCTGGTAACCAATAAAACCAAAACTAAAATATCTAAATTCTCATTTCTTATTTATTTTTTTATATAATTTCAGGTGCCAGTGTGTAAACAGACAGTGGATAGAAAGAGATCTCATTATATTGGAAGAGGTAAGTTTTGTTGTATTTCATTTTTCTTTAATATCTGAGAATGCAAAACCGGATATTTCATGTGAAATGTGTGCCTGCACAACAGATGTCTGCTGATAAACTTTACAAGCGGTTTAGACCAAGTTCAGGCACGAAAATTTTTTGGGCCTGATCTGGATCCAAACTGTTCATCAAGATTTTCAAACATCTACTCCTGAAACAACTGGGTAAAATGAACTCCCGATTTCATATGGAGACTCCTTCTGGTGATCAAATGGGTTTGTTGAAAACAGTTCTGCTGGTCACATGACCAAGATGGCTGTCATGCCCATATTTGGTAAAAAAAAAGCCTCTAAAAATCTAACTCCTCATTATAAAAAGGACATTCAGATTTAATTGAGACTTTAATGAAATGTGCATACAATTAGGAGACCTGTAGAGCTTTCATGTTTGAAACAAAACAAGAGACCAGGAAAACCGACAATCATAAAAGTTGCTTGTTACTTTCGACGGACTTGGATCTTTTATAGATGTAGCTTTACTGAGCTGAACATAGTCTAAATACTGTCTAATTAGGTCACATATATTTTGTAAGCTATGATTGGTTATTCCATTATTTTACCTGATCAATTCAGAGTACATTTATATATAGTCACTTTGCAAACCGTTTGGATCCAGATCAGGGCGGATAATTTGCATAGATCATCAGCAGACAACAGCCTATAGAAATATCTTATCAAAATAAACACTGTCATTCTTTAGCTAACCTTAGCCAAACACTGTAGACCTGGATGATATTGCTCATATATAATTATAGTTATTTATTTTTCAGGCCCTGACTGAATGCCCTTGAAGCTACAAGCCCACGTTGATTCAAGAATCTGGAGTCTGCAGTCTACAGTAAGTTTTTTTTTTCTATCGTCTATATGGTACAGCGAAGTACTATCTGCGTTTAAACTTGGTCTGCAGCGGGTGTATTTTTTTCAAAATGTGAGAAAGATGCACTTCTTCCCTATGTTTAGGAATGGGGTAAAATGGCACAAATGTCACATCCCATCAAACACGATTCGCTGCCCCGCGTTCCCTTATGTGCACATATTCGGTTTGCTCAGAATTCCTTTTTTGTGTTGCGGACCAAGTCTAGTGCATCAATGGCACTAACCAAAAAAAACCCCAAAAAACCCCCCAAAACAACAACAACAACAAAACAAAACAACCCCCCCCCCCAAAAAAAAACAAAAAAAACAAAAAAAACAACAACAACAAAAACAAAACAAAAAAACAACAAAAGAAAACAGCAACAAACAAATAACAAAAACAGACAAGACACAACAAACTAATGTGGCCCTAGCCACTGCAAGAGCTTATAAAATTTATGTTACAAATGTGTCTGTATTCTTATTATTCTTATTTATAGTGAGCAGCATTTGGGGTAAGATGGTACTAAAGCCATATTCAGGTTGTCGTGGCTTTGCGTTGATTCGGTTATTTTTCGCGGTGGTTTTGCTTGCTCTGCTCTTTTCTATGGCATATGTGTTTAATGGTTGTTCTCCGAAAACTTAAAAATACAGAATGTAGTTTGCGAACTACTTTCTGACATACAAAATGGGTAATATATGCGTTGGATATGTTACTTAAAAACAACATAAAACTGGGTTTCACATACCCACTATGTAACATATAAAACCAAAAATAAAAGTACATGAAAAGGGTTTCACATACCCACCTGGTAACATATAAAACCAAAAACTAAAAAATATATAAAGGGTTTAACATACCCACATCGTAACATATAAAACAATAACAAAAATATATTAAAAGGGTTGCACAAACCCACCTCGTAACGTATAAAACAAAAACTAAAACTATATAAAAAGGGTTTAACATACCCACCTCGTAACGTATAAAACAAAATCTAAAAACATATAAAAAAGGGTTTCACGTACCCACCTCGTAACATATAAATCAAAAGCTAAAAATATAAAAAAAGGGTTTCACATACCCCACCAGGTAACATATAAAACAAAAAGTAGAAAGATGTAAAAGGTTCCACATACTGACCTGGTAACCAATAAAACCAAAACTAAAATATCTAAATTCTCATTTCTTATTTATTTTTTTATATAATTTCAGGTGCCAGTGTGTAAACAGACAGTGGATAGAAAGAGATCTCATTATATTGGAAGAGGTAAGTTTTGTTGTATTTCATTTTTCTTTAATATCTGAGAATGCAAAACCGGATATTTCATGTGAAATGTGTGCCTGCACAACAGATGTCTGCTGATAAACTTTACAAGCGGTTTAGACCAAGTTCAGGCACGAAAATTTTTTGGGCCTGATCTGGATCCAAACTGTTCATCAAGATTTTCAAACATCTACTCCTGAAACAACTGGGTAAAATGAACTCCCGATTTCATATGGAGACTCCTTCTGGTGATCAAATGGGTTTGTTGAAAACAGTTCTGCTGGTCACATGACCAAGATGGCTGTCATGCCCATATTTGGTAAAAAAAAAGCCTCTAAAAATCTAACTCCTCATTATAAAAAGGACATTCAGATTTAATTGAGACTTTAATGAAATGTGCATACAATTAGGAGACCTGTAGAGCTTTCATGTTTGAAACAAAACAAGAGACCAGGAAAACCGACAATCATAAAAGTTGCTTGTTACTTTCGACGGACTTGGATCTTTTATAGATGTAGCTTTACTGAGCTGAACATAGTCTAAATACTGTCTAATTAGGTCACATATATTTTGTAAGCTATGATTGGTTATTCCATTATTTTACCTGATCAATTCAGAGTACATTTATATATAGTCACTTTGCAAACCGTTTGGATCCAGATCAGGGCGGACAATTTGCATAGATCATCAGCAGACAACAGCCTATAGAAATATCTTATCAAAATAAACACTGTCATTCTTTAGCTAACCTTAGCCAAACACTGTAGACCTGGATGATATTGCTCATATATAATTATAGTTATTCATTTTTCAGGCCCTGACTGAATGCCCTTGAAGCTACAAGCCCACGTTGATTCAAGAATCTGGAGTCTGCAGTCTACAGTAAGTTTTTTTTTTTCTATCGTCTATATGGTACAGCGAAGTACTATTTGCGTTTAAACTTGGTCTGCAGCGGGTGTATTTTTTTCAAAATGTGAGAAAGATGCACTTCTTCCCTATGTTTAGGAATGGGGTAAAATGGCACAAATGTCACATCCCATCAAACACGATTCGCTGCCCCGCGTTCCCTTATGTGCACATATTCGGTTTGCTCAGAATTCCTTTTTTGTGTTGCGGACCAAGTCTAGTGCATCAATGGCACTAACCAAAAAAACCCCAAAAAAACCCCCCAAAACAACAACAACAACAAAACAAAACAACCCCCCCCCCCCCAAAAAAAAACAAAACAAAAAAAACAAAAAAAACAACAACAACAAAAACAAAACAAAAAAACAACAAAAGAAAACAGCAACAAACAAATAACAAAAACAGACAAGACACAACAAACTAATGTGGCCCTAGCCACTGCAAGAGCTTATAAAATTTATGTTACAAATGTGTCTGTATTCTTATTATTCTTATTTATAGTGAGCAGCATTTGGGGTAAGATGGTACTAAAGCCATATTCAGGTTGTCGTGGCTTTGCGTTGATTCGGTTATTTTTCGCGGTGGTTTTGCTTGCTCTGCTCTTTTCTATGGCATATGTGTTTAATGGTTGTTCTCCGAAAACTTAAAAATACAGAATGTAGTTTGCGAACTACTTTCTGACATACAAAATGGGTTATATATGCGTTGGATATGTTACTTAAAAACAACATAAAACTGGGTTTCACATACCCACTATGTAACATATAAAACCAAAAATAAAAGTACATGAAAAGGGTTTCACATACCCACCTGGTAACATATAAAACCAAAAACTAAAAAATATATAAAGGGTTTAACATACCCACATCGTAACATATAAAACAATAACAAAAATATATTAAAAGGGTTGCACAAACCCACCTCGTAACGTATAAAACAAAAACTAAAACTATATAAAAAGGGTTTAACATACCCACCTCGTAACGTATAAAACAAAATCTAAAAACATATAAAAAAGGGTTTCACGTACCCACCTCGTAACATATAAATCAAAAGCTAAAAATATAAAAAAAGGGTTTCACATACCCCACCAGGTAACATATAAAACAAAAAGTAGAAAGATGTAAAAGGTTCCACATACTGACCTGGTAACCAATAAAACCAAAACTAAAATATCTAAATTCTCATTTCTTATTTATTTTTTTATATAATTTCAGGTGCCAGTGTGTAAACAGACAGTGGATAGAAAGAGATCTCATTATATTGGAAGAGGTAAGTTTTGTTGTATTTCATTTTTCTTTAATATCTGAGAATGCAAAACCGGATATTTCATGTGAAATGTGTGCCTGCACAACAGATGTCTGCTGATAAACTTTACAAGCGGTTTAGACCAAGTTCAGGCACGAAAATTTTTTGGGCCTGATCTGGATCCAAACTGTTCATCAAGATTTTCAAACATCTACTCCTGAAACAACTGGGTAAAATGAACTCCCGATTTCATATGGAGACTCCTTCTGGTGATCAAATGGGTTTGTTGAAAACAGTTCTGCTGGTCACATGACCAAGATGGCTGTCATGCCCATATTTGGTAAAAAAAAAGCCTCTAAAAATCTAACTCCTCATTATAAAAAGGACATTCAGATTTAATTGAGACTTTAATGAAATGTGCATACAATTAGGAGACCTGTAGAGCTTTCATGTTTGAAACAAAACAAGAGACCAGGAAAACCGACAATCATAAAAGTTGCTTGTTACTTTCGACGGACTTGGATCTTTTATAGATGTAGCTTTACTGAGCTGAACATAGTCTAAATACTGTCTAATTAGGTCACATATATTTTGTAAGCTATGATTGGTTATTCCATTATTTTTACCTGATCAATTCAGAGTACATTTATATATAGTCACTTTGCAAACCGTTTGGATCCAGATCAGGGCGGACAATTTGCATAGATCATCAGCAGACAACAGCCTATAGAAATATCTTATCAAAATAAACACTGTCATTCTTTAGCTAACCTTAGCCAAACACTGTAGACCTGGATGATATTGCTCATATATAATTATAGTTATTCATTTTTCAGGCCCTGACTGAATGCCCTTGAAGCTACAAGCCCACGTTGATTCAAGAATCTGGAGTCTGCAGTCTACAGTAAGTTTTTTTTTTCTATCGTCTATATGGTACAGCGAAGTACTATTTGCGTTTAAACTTGGTCTGCAGCGGGTGTATTTTTTTCAAAATGTGAGAAAGATGCACTTCTTCCCTATGTTTAGGAATGGGGTAAAATGGCACAAATGTCACATCCCATCAAACACGATTCGCTGCCCCGCGTTCCCTTATGTGCACATATTCGGTTTGCTCAGAATTCCTTTTTTGTGTTGCGGACCAAGTCTAGTGCATCAATGGCACTAACCAAAAAAAACCCAAAAAAACCCCCCAAAACAACAACAACAACAAAACAAAACAACCCCCCCCCAAAAAAAAAACAAAAAAACAAAAAAAAAACAAAAAAAACAACAACAACAAAAACAAAACAAAAAAACAACAAAAGAAAACAGCAACAAACAAATAACAAAAACAGACAAGACACAACAAACTAATGTGGCCCTAGCCACTGCAAGAGCTTATAAAATTTATGTTACAAATGTGTCTGTATTCTTATTATTCTTATTTATAGTGAGCAGCATTTGGGGTAAGATGGTACTAAAGCCATATTCAGGTTGTCGTGGCTTTGCGTTGATCCGGTTATTTTTCGCGGTGGTTTTGCTTGCTCTGCTCTTTTCTATGGCATATGTGTTTAATGGTTGTTCTCCGAAAACTTAAAAATACAGAATGTAGTTTGCGAACTACTTTCTGACATACAAAATGGGTTATATATGCGTTGGATATGTTACTTAAAAACAACATAAAACTGGGTTTCACATACCCACTATGTAACATATAAAACCAAAAATAAAAGTACATGAAAAGGGTTTCACATACCCACCTGGTAACATATAAAACCAAAAACTAAAAAATATATAAAGGGTTTAACATACCCACATCGTAACATATAAAACAATAACAAAAATATATTAAAAGGGTTGCACAAACCCACCTCGTAACGTATAAAACAAAAACTAAAACTATATAAAAAGGGTTTAACATACCCACCTCGTAACGTATAAAACAAAATCTAAAAACATATAAAAAAGGGTTTCACGTACCCACCTCGTAACATATAAATCAAAAGCTAAAAATATAAAAAAAGGGTTTCACATACCCCACCAGGTAACATATAAAACAAAAAGTAGAAAGATGTAAAAGGTTCCACATACTGACCTGGTAACCAATAAAACCAAAACTAAAATATCTAAATTCTCATTTCTTATTTATTTTTTTATATAATTTCAGGTGCCAGTGTGTAAACAGACAGTGGATAGAAAGAGATCTCATTATATTGGAAGAGGTAAGTTTTGTTGTATTTCATTTTTCTTTAATATCTGAGAATGCAAAACCGGATATTTCATGTGAAATGTGTGCCTGCACAACAGATGTCTGCTGATAAACTTTACAAGCGGTTTAGACCAAGTTCAGGCACGAAAATTTTTTGGGCCTGATCTGGATCCAAACTGTTCATCAAGATTTTCAAACATCTACTCCTGAAACAACTGGGTAAAATGAACTCCCGATTTCATATGGAGACTCCTTCTGGTGATCAAATGGGTTTGTTGAAAACAGTTCTGCTGGTCACATGACCAAGATGGCTGTCATGCCCATATTTGGTAAAAAAAAAGCCTCTAAAAATCTAACTCCTCATTATAAAAAGGACATTCAGATTTAATTGAGACTTTAATGAAATGTGCATACAATTAGGAGACCTGTAGAGCTTTCATGTTTGAAACAAAACAAGAGACCAGGAAAACCGACAATCATAAAAGTTGCTTGTTACTTTCGACGGACTTGGATCTTTTATAGATGTAGCTTTACTGAGCTGAACATAGTCTAAATACTGTCTAATTAGGTCACATATATTTTGTAAGCTATGATTGGTTATTCCATTATTTTACCTGATCAATTCAGAGTACATTTATATATAGTCACTTTGCAAACCGTTTGGATCCAGATCAGGGCGGACAATTTGCATAGATCATCAGCAGACAACAGCCTATAGAAATATCTTATCAAAATAAACACTGTCATTCTTTAGCTAACCTTAGCCAAACACTGTAGACCTGGATGATATTGCTCATATATAATTATAGTTATTCATTTTTCAGGCCCTGACTGAATGCCCTTGAAGCTACAAGCCCACGTTGATTCAAGAATCTGGAGTCTGCAGTCTACAGTAAGTTTTTTTTTCTATCGTCTATATGGTACAGCGAAGTACTATTTGCGTTTAAACTTGGTCTGCAGCGGGTGTATTTTTTTCAAAATGTGAGAAAGATGCACTTCTTCCCTATGTTTAGGAATGGGGTAAAATGGCACAAATGTCACATCCCATCAAACACGATTCGCTGCCCCGCGTTCCCTTATGTGCACATATTCGGTTTGCTCAGAATTCCTTTTTTGTGTTGCGGACCAAGTCTAGTGCATCAATGGCACTAACCAAAAAAAACCCAAAAAAAACCCCCAAAACAACAACAACAACAAAACAAAACAACCCCCCCCCCCCCAAAAAAAAAAAAAAAAAAAAAAAAACAAAAAAAACAACAACAACAAAAACAAAACAAAAAAACAACAAAAGAAAACAGCAACAAACAAATAACAAAAACAGACAAGACACAACAAACTAATGTGGCCCTAGCCACTGCAAGAGCTTATAAAATTTATGTTACAAATGTGTCTGTATTCTTATTATTCTTATTTATAGTGAGCAGCATTTGGGGTAAGATGGTACTAAAGCCATATTCAGGTTGTCGTGGCTTTGCGTTGATTCGGTTATTTTTCGCGGTGGTTTTGCTTGCTCTGCTCTTTTCTATGGCATATGTGTTTAATGGTTGTTCTCCGAAAACTTAAAAATACAGAATGTAGTTTGCGAACTACTTTCTGACATACAAAATGGGTTATATATGCGTTGGATATGTTACTTAAAAACAACATAAAACTGGGTTTCACATACCCACTATGTAACATATAAAACCAAAAATAAAAGTACATGAAAAGGGTTTCACATACCCACCTGGTAACATATAAAACCAAAAACTAAAAAATATATAAAGGGTTTAACATACCCACATCGTAACATATAAAACAATAACAAAAATATATTAAAAGGGTTGCACAAACCCACCTCGTAACGTATAAAACAAAAACTAAAACTATATAAAAAGGGTTTAACATACCCACCTCGTAACGTATAAAACAAAATCTAAAAACATATAAAAAAGGGTTTCACGTACCCACCTCGTAACATATAAATCAAAAGCTAAAAATATAAAAAAAGGGTTTCACATACCCCACCAGGTAACATATAAAACAAAAAGTAGAAAGATGTAAAAGGTTCCACATACTGACCTGGTAACCAATAAAACCAAAACTAAAATATCTAAATTCTCATTTCTTATTTATTTTTTTATATAATTTCAGGTGCCAGTGTGTAAACAGACAGTGGATAGAAAGAGATCTCATTATATTGGAAGAGGTAAGTTTTGTTGTATTTCATTTTTCTTTAATATCTGAGAATGCAAAACCGGATATTTCATGTGAAATGTGTGCCTGCACAACAGATGTCTGCTGATAAACTTTACAAGCGGTTTAGACCAAGTTCAGGCACGAAAATTTTTTGGGCCTGATCTGGATCCAAACTGTTCATCAAGATTTTCAAACATCTACTCCTGAAACAACTGGGTAAAATGAACTCCCGATTTCATATGGAGACTCCTTCTGGTGATCAAATGGGTTTGTTGAAAACAGTTCTGCTGGTCACATGACCAAGATGGCTGTCATGCCCATATTTGGTAAAAAAAAAGCCTCTAAAAATCTAACTCCTCATTATAAAAAGGACATTCAGATTTAATTGAGACTTTAATGAAATGTGCATACAATTAGGAGACCTGTAGAGCTTTCATGTTTGAAACAAAACAAGAGACCAGGAAAACCGACAATCATAAAAGTTGCTTGTTACTTTCGACGGACTTGGATCTTTTATAGATGTAGCTTTACTGAGCTGAACATAGTCTAAATACTGTCTAATTAGGTCACATATATTTTGTAAGCTATGATTGGTTATTCCATTATTTTACCTGATCAATTCAGAGTACATTTATATATAGTCACTTTGCAAACCGTTTGGATCCAGATCAGGGCGGACAATTTGCATAGATCATCAGCAGACAACAGCCTATAGAAATATCTTATCAAAATAAACACTGTCATTCTTTAGCTAACCTTAGCCAAACACTGTAGACCTGGATGATATTGCTCATATATAATTATAGTTATTCATTTTTCAGGCCCTGACTGAATGCCCTTGAAGCTACAAGCCCACGTTGATTCAAGAATCTGGAGTCTGCAGTCTACAGTAAGTTTTTTTTTTCTATCGTCTATATGGTACAGCGAAGTACTATTTGCGTTTAAACTTGGTCTGCAGCGGGTGTATTTTTTTCAAAATGTGAGAAAGATGCACTTCTTCCCTATGTTTAGGAATGGGGTAAAATGGCACAAATGTCACATCCCATCAAACACGATTCGCTGCCCCGCGTTCCCTTATGTGCACATATTCGGTTTGCTCAGAATTCCTTTTTTGTGTTGCGGACCAAGTCTAGTGCATCAATGGCACTAACCAAAAAAAACCCAAAAAAACCCCCCAAAACAACAACAACAACAAAACAAAACAACCCCCCCCCCCAAAAAAAAACAAAAACAAAAAAAACAAAAAAAACAACAACAACAAAAACAAAACAAAAAAACAACAAAAGAAAACAGCAACAAACAAATAACAAAAACAGACAAGACACAACAAACTAATGTGGCCCTAGCCACTGCAAGAGCTTATAAAATTTATGTTACAAACGTGTCTGTATTCTTATTATTCTTATTTATAGTGAGCAGCATTTGGGGTAAGATGGTACTAAAGCCATATTCAGGTTGTCGTGGCTTTGCGTTGATTCGGTTATTTTTCGCGGTGGTTTTGCTTGCTCTGCTCTTTTCTATGGCATATGTGTTTAATGGTTGTTCTCCGAAAACTTAAAAATACAGAATGTAGTTTGCGAACTACTTTCTGACATACAAAATGGGTTATATATGCGTTGGATATGTTACTTAAAAACAACATAAAACTGGGTTTCACATACCCACTATGTAACATATAAAACCAAAAATAAAAGTACATGAAAAGGGTTTCACATACCCACCTGGTAACATATAAAACCAAAAACTAAAAAATATATAAAGGGTTTAACATACCCACATCGTAACATATAAAACAATAACAAAAATATATTAAAAGGGTTGCACAAACCCACCTCGTAACGTATAAAACAAAAACTAAAACTATATAAAAAGGGTTTAACATACCCACCTCGTAACGTATAAAACAAAATCTAAAAACATATAAAAAAGGGTTTCACGTACCCACCTCGTAACATATAAATCAAAAGCTAAAAATATAAAAAAAGGGTTTCACATACCCCACCAGGTAACATATAAAACAAAAAGTAGAAAGATGTAAAAGGTTCCACATACTGACCTGGTAACCAATAAAACCAAAACTAAAATATCTAAATTCTCATTTCTTATTTATTTTTTTATATAATTTCAGGTGCCAGTGTGTAAACAGACAGTGGATAGAAAGAGATCTCATTATATTGGAAGAGGTAAGTTTTGTTGTATTTCATTTTTCTTTAATATCTGAGAATGCAAAACCGGATATTTCATGTGAAATGTGTGCCTGCACAACAGATGTCTGCTGATAAACTTTACAAGCGGTTTAGACCAAGTTCAGGCACGAAAATTTTTTGGGCCTGATCTGGATCCAAACTGTTCATCAAGATTTTCAAACATCTACTCCTGAAACAACTGGGTAAAATGAACTCCCGATTTCATATGGAGACTCCTTCTGGTGATCAAATGGGTTTGTTGAAAACAGTTCTGCTGGTCACATGACCAAGATGGCTGTCATGCCCATATTTGGTAAAAAAAAAGCCTCTAAAAATCTAACTCCTCATTATAAAAAGGACATTCAGATTTAATTGAGACTTTAATGAAATGTGCATACAATTAGGAGACCTGTAGAGCTTTCATGTTTGAAACAAAACAAGAGACCAGGAAAACCGACAATCATAAAAGTTGCTTGTTACTTTCGACGGACTTGGATCTTTTATAGATGTAGCTTTACTGAGCTGAACATAGTCTAAATACTGTCTAATTAGGTCACATATATTTTGTAAGCTATGATTGGTTATTCCATTATTTTACCTGATCAATTCAGAGTACATTTATATATAGTCACTTTGCAAACCGTTTGGATCCAGATCAGGGCGGACAATTTGCATAGATCATCAGCAGACAACAGCCTATAGAAATATCTTATCAAAATAAACGCTGTCATTCTTTAGCTAACCTTAGCCAAACACTGTAGACCTGGATGATATTGCTCATATATAATTATAGTTATTCATTTTTCAGGCCCTGACTGAATGCCCTTGAAGCTACAAGCCCACGTTGATTCAAGAATCTGGAGTCTGCAGTCTACAGTAAGTTTTTTTTTCTATCGTCTATATGGTACAGCGAAGTACTATTTGCGTTTAAACTTGGTCTGCAGCGGGTGTATTTTTTTCAAAATGTGAGAAAGATGCACTTCTTCCCTATGTTTAGGAATGGGGTAAAATGGCACAAATGTCACATCCCATCAAACACGATTCGCTGCCCCGCGTTCCCTTATGTGCACATATTCGGTTTGCTCAGAATTCCTTTTTTGTGTTGCGGACCAATTCTAGTGCATCAATGGCACTAACCAAAAAAACCCCAAAAAAAACCCCCAAAACAACAACAACAACAAAACAAAACAACCCCCCCCCCCCCAAAAAAAAAAAAAAAAAACACAAAAAAAACAAAAAAAACAACAACAACAAAAACAAAACAAAAAAACAACAAAAGAAAACAGCAACAAACAAATAACAAAAACAGACAAGACACAACAAACTAATGTGGCCCTAGCCACTGCAAGAGCTTATAAAATTTATGTTACAAATGTGTCTGTATTCTTATTATTCTTATTTATAGTGAGCAGCATTTGGGGTAAGATGGTACTAAAGCCATATTCAGGTTGTCGTGGCTTTGCGTTGATTCGGTTATTTTTCGCGGTGGTTTTGCTTGCTCTGCTCTTTTCTATGGCATATGTGTTTAATGGTTGTTCTCCGAAAACTTAAAAATACAGAATGTAGTTTGCGAACTACTTTCTGACATACAAAATGGGTTATATATGCGTTGGATATGTTACTTAAAAACAACATAAAACTGGGTTTCACATACCCACTATGTAACATATAAAACCAAAAATAAAAGTACATGAAAAGGGTTTCACATACCCACCTGGTAACATATAAAACCAAAAACTAAAAAATATATAAAGGGTTTAACATACCCACATCGTAACATATAAAACAATAACAAAAATATATTAAAAGGGTTGCACAAACCCACCTCGTAACGTATAAAACAAAAACTAAAACTATATAAAAAGGGTTTAACATACCCACCTCGTAACGTATAAAACAAAATCTAAAAACATATAAAAAAGGGTTTCACGTACCCACCTCGTAACATATAAATCAAAAGCTAAAAATATAAAAAAAGGGTTTCACATACCCCACCAGGTAACATATAAAACAAAAAGTAGAAAGATGTAAAAGGTTCCACATACTGACCTGGTAACCAATAAAACCAAAACTAAAATATCTAAATTCTCATTTCTTATTTATTTTTTTATATAATTTCAGGTGCCAGTGTGTAAACAGACAGTGGATAGAAAGAGATCTCATTATATTGGAAGAGGTAAGTTTTGTTGTATTTCATTTTTCTTTAATATCTGAGAATGCAAAACCGGATATTTCATGTGAAATGTGTGCCTGCACAACAGATGTCTGCTGATAAACTTTACAAGCGGTTTAGACCAAGTTCAGGCACGAAAATTTTTTGGGCCTGATCTGGATCCAAACTGTTCATCAAGATTTTCAAACATCTACTCCTGAAACAACTGGGTAAAATGAACTCCCGATTTCATATGGAGACTCCTTCTGGTGATCAAATGGGTTTGTTGAAAACAGTTCTGCTGGTCACATGACCAAGATGGCTGTCATGCCCATATTTGGTAAAAAAAAAGCCTCTAAAAATCTAACTCCTCATTATAAAAAGGACATTCAGATTTAATTGAGACTTTAATGAAATGTGCATACAATTAGGAGACCTGTAGAGCTTTCATGTTTGAAACAAAACAAGAGACCAGGAAAACCGACAATCATAAAAGTTGCTTGTTACTTTCGACGGACTTGGATCTTTTATAGATGTAGCTTTACTGAGCTGAACATAGTCTAAATACTGTCTAATTAGGTCACATATATTTTGTAAGCTATGATTGGTTATTCCATTATTTTACCTGATCAATTCAGAGTACATTTATATATAGTCACTTTGCAAACCGTTTGGATCCAGATCAGGGCGGACAATTTGCATAGATCATCAGCAGACAACAGCCTATAGAAATATCTTATCAAAATAAACACTGTCATTCTTTAGCTAACCTTAGCCAAACACTGTAGACCTGGATGATATTGCTCATATATAATTATAGTTATTCATTTTTCAGGCCCTGACTGAATGCCCTTGAAGCTACAAGCCCACGTTGATTCAAGAATCTGGAGTCTGCAGTCTACAGTAAGTTTTTTTTTCTATCGTCTATATGGTACAGCGAAGTACTATTTGCGTTTAAACTTGGTCTGCAGCGGGTGTATTTTTTTCAAAATGTGAGAAAGATGCACTTCTTCCCTATGTTTAGGAATGGGGTAAAATGGCACAAATGTCACATCCCATCAAACACGATTCGCTGCCCCGCGTTCCCTTATGTGCACATATTCGGTTTGCTCAGAATTCCTTTTTTGTGTTGCAGACCAAGTCTAGTGCATCAATGGCACTAACCAAAAAAAACCCAAAAAAAACCCCCAAAACAACAACAACAACAAAACAAAACAACCCCCCCCCAAAAAAAAAAAAAAAACAAAAAAAACAAAAAAAACAACAACAACAAAAACAAAACAAAAAAACAACAAAAGAAAACAGCAACAAACAAATAACAAAAACAGACAAGACACAACAAACTAATGTGGCCCTAGCCACTGCAAGAGCTTATAAAATTTATGTTACAAATGTGTCTGTATTCTTATTATTCTTATTTATAGTGAGCAGCATTTGGGGTAAGATGGTACTAAAGCCATATTCAGGTTGTCGTGGCTTTGCGTTGATTCGGTTATTTTTCGCGGTGGTTTTGCTTGCTCTGCTCTTTTCTATGGCATATGTGTTTAATGGTTGTTCTCCGAAAACTTAAAAATACAGAATGTAGTTTGCGAACTACTTTCTGACATACAAAATGGGTTATATATGCGTTGGATATGTTACTTAAAAACAACATAAAACTGGGTTTCACATACCCACTATGTAACATATAAAACCAAAAATAAAAGTACATGAAAAGGGTTTCACATACCCACCTGGTAACATATAAAACCAAAAACTAAAAAATATATAAAGGGTTTAACATACCCACATCGTAACATATAAAACAATAACAAAAATATATTAAAAGGGTTGCACAAACCCACCTCGTAACGTATAAAACAAAAACTAAAACTATATAAAAAGGGTTTAACATACCCACCTCGTAACGTATAAAACAAAATCTAAAAACATATAAAAAAAGGGTTTCACGTACCCACCTCGTAACATATAAATCAAAAGCTAAAAATATAAAAAAAGGGTTTCACATACCCCACCAGGTAACATATAAAACAAAAAGTAGAAAGATGTAAAAGGTTCCACATACTGACCTGGTAACCAATAAAACCAAAACTAAAATATCTAAATTCTCATTTCTTATTTATTTTTTTATATAATTTCAGGTGCCAGTGTGTAAACAGACAGTGGATAGAAAGAGATCTCATTATATTGGAAGAGGTAAGTTTTGTTGTATTTCATTTTTCTTTAATATCTGAGAATGCAAAACCGGATATTTCATGTGAAATGTGTGCCTGCACAACAGATGTCTGCTGATAAACTTTACAAGCGGTTTAGACCAAGTTCAGGCACGAAAATTTTTTGGGCCTGATCTGGATCCAAACTGTTCATCAAGATTTTCAAACATCTACTCCTGAAACAACTGGGTAAAATGAACTCCCGATTTCATATGGAGACTCCTTCTGGTGATCAAATGGGTTTGTTGAAAACAGTTCTGCTGGTCACATGACCAAGATGGCTGTCATGCCCATATTTGGTAAAAAAAAAGCCTCTAAAAATCTAACTCCTCATTATAAAAAGGACATTCAGATTTAATTGAGACTTTAATGAAATGTGCATACAATTAGGAGACCTGTAGAGCTTTCATGTTTGAAACAAAACAAGAGACCAGGAAAACCGACAATCATAAAAGTTGCTTGTTACTTTCGACGGACTTGGATCTTTTATAGATGTAGCTTTACTGAGCTGAACATAGTCTAAATACTGTCTAATTAGGTCACATATATTTTGTAAGCTATGATTGGTTATTCCATTATTTTACCTGATCAATTCAGAGTACATTTATATATAGTCACTTTGCAAACCGTTTGGATCCAGATCAGGGCGGACAATTTGCATAGATCATCAGCAGACAACAGCCTATAGAAATATCTTATCAAAATAAACACTGTCATTCTTTAGCTAACCTTAGCCAAACACTGTAGACCTGGATGATATTGCTCATATATAATTATAGTTATTCATTTTTCAGGCCCTGACTGAATGCCCTTGAAGCTACAAGCCCACGTTGATTCAAGAATCTGGAGTCTGCAGTCTACAGTAAGTTTTTTTTCTTCTATCGTCTATATGGTACAGCGAAGTACTATTTGCGTTTAAACTTGGTCTGCAGCGGGTGTATTTTTTTCAAAATGTGAGAAAGATGCACTTCTTCCCTATGTTTAGGAATGGGGTAAAATGGCACAAATGTCACATCCCATCAAACACGATTCGCTGCCCCGCGTTCCCTTATGTGCACATATTCGGTTTGCTCAGAATTCCTTTTTTGTGTTGCGGACCAAGTCTAGTGCATCAATGGCACTAACCAAAAAAAACCCAAAAAAAACCCCCAAAACAACAACAACAACAAAACAAAACAACCCTTCCCCCCCAAAAAAAAACAAAAACAAAAAAAACAAAAAAAACAACAACAACAAAAACAAAACAAAAAAACAACAAAAGAAAACAGCAACAAACAAATAACAAAAACAGACAAGACACAACAAACTAATGTGGCCCTAGCCACTGCAAGAGCTTATAAAATTTATGTTACAAATGTGTCTGTATTCTTATTATTCTTATTTATAGTGAGCAGCATTTGGGGTAAGATGGTACTAAAGCCATATTCAGGTTGTCGTGGCTTTGCGTTGATTCGGTTATTTTTCGCGGTGGTTTTGCTTGCTCTGCTCTTTTCTATGGCATATGTGTTTAATGGTTGTTCTCCGAAAACTTAAAAATACAGAATGTAGTTTGCGAACTACTTTCTGACATACAAAATGGGTTATATATGCGTTGGATATTTTACTTAAAAACAACATAAAACTGGGTTTCACATACCCACTATGTAACATATAAAACCAAAAATAAAAGTACATGAAAAGGGTTTCACATACCCACCTGGTAACATATAAAACCAAAAACTAAAAAATATATAAAGGGTTTAACATACCCACATCGTAACATATAAAACAATAACAAAAATATATTAAAAGGGTTGCACAAACCCACCTCGTAACGTATAAAACAAAAACTAAAACTATATAAAAAGGGTTTAACATACCCACCTCGTAACGTATAAAACAAAATCTAAAAACATATAAAAAAGGGTTTCACGTACCCACCTCGTAACATATAAATCAAAAGCTAAAAATATAAAAAAAGGGTTTCACATACCCCACCAGGTAACATATAAAACAAAAAGTAGAAAGATGTAAAAGGTTCCACATACTGACCTGGTAACCAATAAAACCAAAACTAAAATATCTAAATTCTCATTTCTTATTTATTTTTTTATATAATTTCAGGTGCCAGTGTGTAAACAGACAGTGGATAGAAAGAGATCTCATTATATTGGAAGAGGTAAGTTTTGTTGTATTTCATTTTTCTTTAATATCTGAGAATGCAAAACCGGATATTTCATGTGAAATGTGTGCCTGCACAACAGATGTCTGCTGATAAACTTTACAAGCGGTTTAGACCAAGTTCAGGCACGAAAATTTTTTGGGCCTGATCTGGATCCAAACTGTTCATCAAGATTTTCAAACATCTACTCCTGAAACAACTGGGTAAAATGAACTCCCGATTTCATATGGAGACTCCTTCTGGTGATCAAATGGGTTTGTTGAAAACAGTTCTGCTGGTCACATGACCAAGATGGCTGTCATGCCCATATTTGGTAAAAAAAAAGCCTCTAAAAATCTAACTCCTCATTATAAAAAGGACATTCAGATTTAATTGAGACTTTAATGAAATGTGCATACAATTAGGAGACCTGTAGAGCTTTCATGTTTGAAACAAAACAAGAGACCAGGAAAACCGACAATCATAAAAGTTGCTTGTTACTTTCGACGGACTTGGATCTTTTATAGATGTAGCTTTACTGAGCTGAACATAGTCTAAATACTGTCTAATTAGGTCACATATATTTTGTAAGCTATGATTGGTTATTCCATTATTTTACCTGATCAATTCAGAGTACATTTATATATAGTCACTTTGCAAACCGTTTGGATCCAGATCAGGGCGGACAATTTGCATAGATCATCAGCAGACAACAGCCTATAGAAATATCTTATCAAAATAAACACTGTCATTCTTTAGCTAACCTTAGCCAAACACTGTAGACCTGGATGATATTGCTCATATATAATTATAGTTATTCATTTTTCAGGCCCTGACTGAATGCCCTTGAAGCTACAAGCCCACGTTGATTCAAGAATCTGGAGTCTGCAGTCTACAGTAAGTTTTTTTTTTCTATCGTCTATATGGTACAGCGAAGTACTATTTGCGTTTAAACTTGGTCTGCAGCGGGTGTATTTTTTTCAAAATGTGAGAAAGATGCACTTCTTCCCTATGTTTAGGAATGGGGTAAAATGGCACAAATGTCACATCCCATCAAACACGATTCGCTGCCCCGCGTTCCCTTATGTGCACATATTCGGTTTGCTCAGAATTCCTTTTTTGTGTTGCGGACCAAGTCTAGTGCATCAATGGCACTAACCAAAAAAACCCCCAAAAAACCCCCCAAAACAACAACAACAACAAAACAAAACAACCCCCCCCCCAAAAAAAAAACAAAAAAACAAAAAAAACAAAAAAAACAACAACAACAAAAACAAAACAAAAAAACAACAAAAGAAAACAGCAACAAACAAATAACAAAAACAGACAAGACACAACAAACTAATGTGGCCCTAGCCACTGCAAGAGCTTATAAAATTTATGTTACAAACGTGTCTGTATTCTTATTATTCTTATTTATAGTGAGCAGCATTTGGGGTAAGATGGTACTAAAGCCATATTCAGGTTGTCGTGGCTTTGCGTTGATTCGGTTATTTTTCGCGGTGGTTTTGCTTGCTCTGCTCTTTTCTATGGCATATGTGTTTAATGGTTGTTCTCCGAAAACTTAAAAATACAGAATGTAGTTTGCGAACTACTTTCTGACATACAAAATGGGTTATATATGCGTTGGATATGTTACTTAAAAACAACATAAAACTGGGTTTCACATACCCACTATGTAACATATAAAACCAAAAATAAAAGTACATGAAAAGGGTTTCACATACCCACCTGGTAACATATAAAACCAAAAACTAAAAAATATATAAAGGGTTTAACATACCCACATCGTAACATATAAAACAATAACAAAAATATATTAAAAGGGTTGCACAAACCCACCTCGTAACGTATAAAACAAAAACTAAAACTATATAAAAAGGGTTTAACATACCCACCTCGTAACGTATAAAACAAAATCTAAAAACATATAAAAAAGGGTTTCACGTACCCACCTCGTAACATATAAATCAAAAGCTAAAAATATAAAAAAAGGGTTTCACATACCCCACCAGGTAACATATAAAACAAAAAGTAGAAAGATGTAAAAGGTTCCACATACTGACCTGGTAACCAATAAAACCAAAACTAAAATATCTAAATTCTCATTTCTTATTTATTTTTTTATATAATTTCAGGTGCCAGTGTGTAAACAGACAGTGGATAGAAAGAGATCTCATTATATTGGAAGAGGTAAGTTTTGTTGTATTTCATTTTTCTTTAATATCTGAGAATGCAAAACCGGATATTTCATGTGAAATGTGTGCCTGCACAACAGATGTCTGCTGATAAACTTTACAAGCGGTTTAGACCAAGTTCAGGCACGAAAATTTTTTGGGCCTGATCTGGATCCAAACTGTTCATCAAGATTTTCAAACATCTACTCCTGAAACAACTGGGTAAAATGAACTCCCGATTTCATATGGAGACTCCTTCTGGTGATCAAATGGGTTTGTTGAAAACAGTTCTGCTGGTCACATGACCAAGATGGCTGTCATGCCCATATTTGGTAAAAAAAAAAGCCTCTAAAAATCTAACTCCTCATTATAAAAAGGACATTCAGATTTAATTGAGACTTTAATGAAATGTGCATACAATTAGGAGACCTGTAGAGCTTTCATGTTTGAAACAAAACAAGAGACCAGGAAAACCGACAATCATAAAAGTTGCTTGTTACTTTCGACGGACTTGGATCTTTTATAGATGTAGCTTTACTGAGCTGAACATAGTCTAAATACTGTCTAATTAGGTCACATATATTTTGTAAGCTATGATTGGTTATTCCATTATTTTACCTGATCAATTCAGAGTACATTTATATATAGTCACTTTGCAAACCGTTTGGATCCAGATCAGGGCGGACAATTTGCATAGATCATCAGCAGACAACAGCCTATAGAAATATCTTATCAAAATAAACACTGTCATTCTTTAGCTAACCTTAGCCAAACACTGTAGACCTGGATGATATTGCTCATATATAATTATAGTTATTCATTTTTCAGGCCCTGACTGAATGCCCTTGAAGCTACAAGCCCACGTTGATTCAAGAATCTGGAGTCTGCAGTCTACAGTAAGTTTTTTTTTTCTATCGTCTATATGGTACAGCGAAGTACTATTTGCGTTTAAACTTGGTCTGCAGCGGGTGTATTTTTTTCAAAATGTGAGAAAGATGCACTTCTTCCCTATGTTTAGGAATGGGGTAAAATGGCACAAATGTCACATCCCATCAAACACGATTCGCTGCCCCGCGTTCCCTTATGTGCACATATTCGGTTTGCTCAGAATTCCTTTTTTGTGTTGCGGACCAAGTCTAGTGCATCAATGGCACTAACCAAAAAAAACCCAAAAAAAACCCCCAAAACAACAACAACAACAAAACAAAACAACCCCCCCCCCCCAAAAAAAACAAAAAAAACAAAAAAAACAACAACAACAAAAACAAAACAAAAAAACAACAAAAGAAAACAGCAACAAACAAATAACAAAAACAGACAAGACACAACAAACTAATGTGGCCCTAGCCACTGCAAGAGCTTATAAAATTTATGTTACAAACGTGTCTGTATTCTTATTATTCTTATTTATAGTGAGCAGCATTTGGGGTAAGATGGTACTAAAGCCATATTCAGGTTGTCGTGGCTTTGCGTTGATTCGGTTATTTTTCGCGGTGGTTTTGCTTGCTCTGCTCTTTTCTATGGCATATGTGTTTAATGGTTGTTCTCCGAAAACTTAAAAATACAGAATGTAGTTTGCGAACTACTTTCTGACATACAAAATGGGTTATATATGCGTTGGATATGTTACTTAAAAACAACATAAAACTGGGTTTCACATACCCACTATGTAACATATAAAACCAAAAATAAAAGTACATGAAAAGGGTTTCACATACCCACCTGGTAACATATAAAACCAAAAACTAAAAAATATATAAAGGGTTTAACATACCCACATCGTAACATATAAAACAATAACAAAAATATATTAAAAGGGTTGCACAAACCCACCTCGTAACGTATAAAACAAAAACTAAAACTATATAAAAAGGGTTTAACATACCCACCTCGTAACGTATAAAACAAAATCTAAAAACATATAAAAAAGGGTTTCACGTACCCACCTCGTAACATATAAATCAAAAGCTAAAAATATAAAAAAAGGGTTTCACATACCCCACCAGGTAACATATAAAACAAAAAGTAGAAAGATGTAAAAGGTTCCACATACTGACCTGGTAACCAATAAAACCAAAACTAAAATATCTAAATTCTCATTTCTTATTTATTTTTTTATATAATTTCAGGTGCCAGTGTGTAAACAGACAGTGGATAGAAAGAGATCTCATTATATTGGAAGAGGTAAGTTTTGTTGTATTTCATTTTTCTTTAATATCTGAGAATGCAAAACCGGATATTTCATGTGAAATGTGTGCCTGCACAACAGATGTCTGCTGATAAACTTTACAAGCGGTTTAGACCAAGTTCAGGCACGAAAATTTTTTGGGCCTGATCTGGATCCAAACTGTTCATCAAGATTTTCAAACATCTACTCCTGAAACAACTGGGTAAAATGAACTCCCGATTTCATATGGAGACTCCTTCTGGTGATCAAATGGGTTTGTTGAAAACAGTTCTGCTGGTCACATGACCAAGATGGCTGTCATGCCCATATTTGGTAAAAAAAAAGCCTCTAAAAATCTAACTCCTCATTATAAAAAGGACATTCAGATTTAATTGAGACTTTAATGAAATGTGCATACAATTAGGAGACCTGTAGAGCTTTCATGTTTGAAACAAAACAAGAGACCAGGAAAACCGACAATCATAAAAGTTGCTTGTTACTTTCGACGGACTTGGATCTTTTATAGATGTAGCTTTACTGAGCTGAACATAGTCTAAATACTGTCTAATTAGGTCACATATATTTTGTAAGCTATGATTGGTTATTCCATTATTTTACCTGATCAATTCAGAGTACATTTATATATAGTCACTTTGCAAACCGTTTGGATCCAGATCAGGGCGGACAATTTGCATAGATCATCAGCAGACAACAGCCTATAGAAATATCTTATCAAAATAAACACTGTCATTCTTTAGCTAACCTTAGCCAAACACTGTAGACCTGGATGATATTGCTCATATATAATTATAGTTATTCATTTTTCAGGCCCTGACTGAATGCCCTTGAAGCTACAAGCCCACGTTGATTCAAGAATCTGGAGTCTGCAGTCTACAGTAAGTTTTTTTTTTCTATCGTCTATATGGTACAGCGAAGTACTATTTGCGTTTAAACTTGGTCTGCAGCGGGTGTATTTTTTTCAAAATGTGAGAAAGATGCACTTCTTCCCTATGTTTAGGAATGGGGTAAAATGGCACAAATGTCACATCCCATCAAACACGATTCGCTGCCCCGCGTTCCCTTATGTGCACATATTCGGTTTGCTCAGAATTCCTTTTTTGTGTTGCGGACCAAGTCTAGTGCATCAATGACACTAACCAAAAAAAACCCCAAAAAAAACCCCAAAACAACAACAACAACAAAACAAAACAACCCCCCCCCCCAAAAAAAAAAAAACAAAAAAAACAAACAAAAAAAACAACAACAACAAAAACAAAACAAAAAAACAACAAAAGAAAACAGCAACAAACAAATAACAAAAACAGACAAGACACAACAAACTAATGTGGCCCTAGCCACTGCAAGAGCTTATAAAATTTATGTTACAAATGTGTCTGTATTCTTATTATTCTTATTTATAGTGAGCAGCATTTGGGGTAAGATGGTACTAAAGCCATATTCAGGTTGTCGTGGCTTTGCGTTGATTCGGTTATTTTTCGCGGTGGTTTTGCTTGCTCTGCTCTTTTCTATGGCATATGTGTTTAATGGTTGTTCTCCAAAAACTTAAAAATACAGAATGTAGTTTGCGAACTACTTTCTGACATACAAAATGGGTTATATATGCGTTGGATATGTTACTTAAAAACAACATAAAACTGGGTTTCACATACCCACTATGTAACATATAAAACCAAAAATAAAAGTACATGAAAAGGGTTTCACATACCCACCTGGTAACATATAAAACCAAAAACTAAAAAATATATAAAGGGTTTAACATACCCACATCGTAACATATAAAACAATAACAAAAATATATTAAAAGGGTTGCACAAACCCACCTCGTAACGTATAAAACAAAAACTAAAACTATATAAAAAGGGTTTAACATACCCACCTCGTAACGTATAAAACAAAATCTAAAAACATATAAAAAAGGGTTTCACGTACCCACCTCGTAACATATAAATCAAAAGCTAAAAATATAAAAAAAGGGTTTCACATACCCCACCAGGTAACATATAAAACAAAAAGTAGAAAGATGTAAAAGGTTCCACATACTGACCTGGTAACCAATAAAACCAAAACTAAAATATCTAAATTCTCATTTCTTATTTATTTTTTTATATAATTTCAGGTGCCAGTGTGTAAACAGACAGTGGATAGAAAGAGATCTCATTATATTGGAAGAGGTAAGTTTTGTTGTATTTCATTTTTCTTTAATATCTGAGAATGCAAAACCGGATATTTCATGTGAAATGTGTGCCTGCACAACAGATGTCTGCTGATAAACTTTACAAGCGGTTTAGACCAAGTTCAGGCACGAAAATTTTTTGGGCCTGATCTGGATCCAAACTGTTCATCAAGATTTTCAAACATCTACTCCTGAAACAACTGGGTAAAATGAACTCCCGATTTCATATGGAGACTCCTTCTGGTGATCAAATGGGTTTGTTGAAAACAGTTCTGCTGGTCACATGACCAAGATGGCTGTCATGCCCATATTTGGTAAAAAAAAAGCCTCTAAAAATCTAACTCCTCATTATAAAAAGGACATTCAGATTTAATTGAGACTTTAATGAAATGTGCATACAATTAGGAGACCTGTAGAGCTTTCATGTTTGAAACAAAACAAGAGACCAGGAAAACCGATAATCATAAAAGTTGCTTGTTACTTTCGACGGACTTGGATCTTTTATAGATGTAGCTTTACTGAGCTGAACATAGTCTAAATACTGTCTAATTAGGTCACATATATTTTGTAAGCTATGATTGGTTATTCCATTATTTTACCTGATCAATTCAGAGTACATTTATATATAGTCACTTTGCAAACCGTTTGGATCCAGATCAGGGCGGACAATTTGCATAGATCATCAGCAGACAACAGCCTATAGAAATATCTTATCAAAATAAACACTGTCATTCTTTAGCTAACCTTAGCCAAACACTGTAGACCTGGATGATATTGCTCATATATAATTATAGTTATTCATTTTTCAGGCCCTGACTGAATGCCCTTGAAGCTACAAGCCCACGTTGATTCAAGAATCTGGAGTCTGCAGTCTACAGTAAGTTTTTTTTTTCTATCGTCTATATGGTACAGCGAAGTACTATTTGCGTTTAAACTTGGTCTGCAGCGGGTGTATTTTTTTCAAAATGTGAGAAAGATGCACTTCTTCCCTATGTTTAGGAATGGGGTAAAATGGCACAAATGTCACATCCCATCAAACACGATTCGCTGCCCCGCGTTCCCTTATGTGCACATATTCGGTTTGCTCAGAATTCCTTTTTTGTGTTGCGGACCAAGTCTAGTGCATCAATGGCACTAACCAAAAAAAACCCAAAAAAAACCCCCAAAACAACAACAACAACAAAACAAAACAACCCCCCCCCCCCAAAAAAAAAAAAAAAAACAAAAAAAAAAAAAAAAACAACAACAACAAAAACAAAACAAAAAAACAACAAAAGAAAACAGCAACAAACAAATAACAAAAACAGACAAGACACAACAAACTAATGTGGCCCTAGCCACTGCAAGAGCTTATAAAATTTATGTTACAAATGTGTCTGTATTCTTATTATTCTTATTTATAGTGAGCAGCATTTGGGGTAAGATGGTACTAAAGCCATATTCAGGTTGTCGTGGCTTTGCGTTGATTCGGTTATTTTTCGCGGTGGTTTTGCTTGCTCTGCTCTTTTCTATGGCATATGTGTTTAATGGTTGTTCTCCGAAAACTTAAAAATACAGAATGTAGTTTGCGAACTACTTTCTGACATACAAAATGGGTTATATATGCGTTGGATATGTTACTTAAAAACAACATAAAACTGGGTTTCACATACCCACTATGTAACATATAAAACCAAAAATAAAAGTACATGAAAAGGGTTTCACATACCCACCTGGTAACATATAAAACCAAAAACTAAAAAATATATAAAGGGTTTAACATACCCACATCGTAACATATAAAACAATAACAAAAATATATTAAAAGGGTTGCACAAACCCACCTCGTAACGTATAAAACAAAAACTAAAACTATATAAAAAGGGTTTAACATACCCACCTCGTAACGTATAAAACAAAATCTAAAAACATATAAAAAAGGGTTTCACGTACCCACCTCGTAACATATAAATCAAAAGCTAAAAATATAAAAAAAGGGTTTCACATACCCCACCAGGTAACATATAAAACAAAAAGTAGAAAGATGTAAAAGGTTCCACATACTGACCTGGTAACCAATAAAACCAAAACTAAAATATCTAAATTCTCATTTCTTATTTATTTTTTTATATAATTTCAGGTGCCAGTGTGTAAACAGACAGTGGATAGAAAGAGATCTCATTATATTGGAAGAGGTAAGTTTTGTTGTATTTCATTTTTCTTTAATATCTGAGAATGCAAAATCGGATATTTCATGTGAAATGTGTGCCTGCACAACAGATGTCTGCTGATAAACTTTACAAGCGGTTTAGACCAAGTTCAGGCACGAAAATTTTTTGGGCCTGATCTGGATCCAAACTGTTCATCAAGATTTTCAAACATCTACTCCTGAAACAACTGGGTAAAATGAACTCCCGATTTCATATGGAGACTCCTTCTGGTGATCAAATGGGTTTGTTGAAAACAGTTCTGCTGGTCACATGACCAAGATGGCTGTCATGCCCATATTTGGTAAAAAAAAAGCCTCTAAAAATCTAACTCCTCATTATAAAAAGGACATTCAGATTTAATTGAGACTTTAATGAAATGTGCATACAATTAGGAGACCTGTAGAGCTTTCATGTTTGAAACAAAACAAGAGACCAGGAAAACCGACAATCATAAAAGTTGCTTGTTACTTTCGACGGACTTGGATCTTTTATAGATGAAGCTTTACTGAGCTGAACATAGTCTAAATACTGTCTAATTAGGTCACATATATTTTGTAAGCTATGATTGGTTATTCCATTATTTTACCTGATCAATTCAGAGTACATTTATATATAGTCACTTTGCAAACCGTTTGGATCCAGATCAGGGCGGACAATTTGCATAGATCATCAGCAGACAACAGCCTATAGAAATATCTTATCAAAATAAACACTGTCATTCTTTAGCTAACCTTAGCCAAACACTGTAGACCTGGATGATATTGCTCATATATAATTATAGTTATTCATTTTTCAGGCCCTGACTGAATGCCCTTGAAGCTACAAGCCCACGTTGATTCAAGAATCTGGAGTCTGCAGTCTACAGTAAGTTTTTTTTTTCTATCGTCTATATGGTACAGCGAAGTACTATTTGCGTTTAAACTTGGTCTGCAGCGGGTGTATTTTTTTCAAAATGTGAGAAAGATGCACTTCTTCCCTATGTTTAGGAATGGGGTAAAATGGCACAAATGTCTCATCCCATCAAACACGATTCGCTGCCCCGCGTTCCCTTATGTGCACATATTCGGTTTGCTCAGAATTCCTTTTTTGTGTTGCGGACCAAGTCTAGTGCATCAATGGCACTAACCAAAAAAAACCCAAAAAAAACCCCCAAAACAACAACAACAACAAAACAAAACAACCCCCCCCCAAAAAAAAAAAAAAAACAACAAAAAAAACAAAAAAAACAACAACAACAAAAACAAAACAAAAAAACAACAAAAGAAAACAGCAACAAACAAATAACAAAAACAGACAAGACACAACAAACTAATGTGGCCCTAGCCACTGCAAGAGCTTATAAAATTTATGTTACAAATGTGTCTGTATTCTTATTATTCTTATTTATAGTGAGCAGCATTTGGGGTAAGATGGTACTAAAGCCATATTCAGGTTGTCGTGGCTTTGCGTTGATTCGGTTATTTTTCGCGGTGGTTTTGCTTGCTCTGCTCTTTTCTATGGCATATGTGTTTAATGGTTGTTCTCCGAAAACTTAAAAATACAGAATGTAGTTTGCGAACTACTTTCTGACATACAAAATGGGTTATATATGCGTTGGATATGTTACTTAAAAACAACATAAAACTGGGTTTCACATACCCACTATGTAACATATAAAACCAAAAATAAAAGTACATGAAAAGGGTTTCACATACCCACCTGGTAACATATAAAACCAAAAACTAAAAAATATATAAAGGGTTTAACATACCCACATCGTAACATATAAAACAATAACAAAAATATATTAAAAGGGTTGCACAAACCCACCTCGTAACGTATAAAACAAAAACTAAAACTATATAAAAAGGGTTTAACATACCCACCTCGTAACGTATAAAACAAAATCTAAAAACATATAAAAAAGGGTTTCACGTACCCACCTCGTAACATATAAATCAAAAGCTAAAAATATAAAAAAAGGGTTTCACATACCCCACCAGGTAACATATAAAACAAAAAGTAGAAAGATGTAAAAGGTTCCACATACTGACCTGGTAACCAATAAAACCAAAACTAAAATATCTAAATTCTCATTTCTTATTTATTTTTTTATATAATTTCAGGTGCCAGTGTGTAAACAGACAGTGGATAGAAAGAGATCTCATTATATTGGAAGAGGTAAGTTTTGTTGTATTTCATTTTTCTTTAATATCTGAGAATGCAAAACCGGATATTTCATGTGAAATGTGTGCCTGCACAACAGATGTCTGCTGATAAACTTTACAAGCGGTTTAGACCAAGTTCAGGCACGAAAATTTTTTGGGCCTGATCTGGATCCAAACTGTTCATCAAGATTTTCAAACATCTACTCCTGAAACAACTGGGTAAAATGAACTCCCGATTTCATATGGAGACTCCTTCTGGTGATCAAATGGGTTTGTTGAAAACAGTTCTGCTGGTCACATGACCAAGATGGCTGTCATGCCCATATTTGGTAAAAAAAAAGCCTCTAAAAATCTAACTCCTCATTATAAAAAGGACATTCAGATTTAATTGAGACTTTAATGAAATGTGCATACAATTAGGAGACCTGTAGAGCTTTCATGTTTGAAACAAAACAAGAGACCAGGAAAACCGACAATCATAAAAGTTGCTTGTTACTTTCGACGGACTTGGATCTTTTATAGATGTAGCTTTACTGAGCTGAACATAGTCTAAATACTGTCTAATTAGGTCACATATATTTTGTAAGCTATGATTGGTTATTCCATTATTTTACCTGATCAATTCAGAGTACATTTATATATAGTCACTTTGCAAACCGTTTGGATCCAGATCAGGGCGGACAATTTGCATAGATCATCAGCAGACAACAGCCTATAGAAATATCTTATCAAAATAAACACTGTCATTCTTTAGCTAACCTTAGCCAAACACTGTAGACCTGGATGATATTGCTCATATATAATTATAGTTATTCATTTTTCAGGCCCTGACTGAATGCCCTTGAAGCTACAAGCCCACGTTGATTCAAGAATCTGGAGTCTGCAGTCTACAGTAAGTTTTTTTTTTCTATCGTCTATATGGTACAGCGAAGTACTATTTGCGTTTAAACTTGGTCTGCAGCGGGTGTATTTTTTTCAAAATGTGAGAAAGATGCACTTCTTCCCTATGTTTAGGAATGGGGTAAAATGGCACAAATGTCACATCCCATCAAACACGATTCGCTGCCCCGCGTTCCCTTATGTGCACATATTCGGTTTGCTCAGAATTCCTTTTTTGTGTTGCGGACCAAGTCTAGTGCATCAATGGCACTAACCAAAAAAAACCCCAAAAAAAACCCCAAAACAACAACAACAACAAAACAAAACAACCCCCCCCCCCCCCCAAAAAAAAAACAAAACAAAAAAAACAAAAAAAACAACAACAACAAAAACAAAACAAAAAAACAACAAAAGAAAACAGCAACAAACAAATAACAAAAACAGACAAGACACAACAAACTAATGTGGCCCTAGCCACTGCAAGAGCTTATAAAATTTATGTTACAAATGTGTCTGTATTCTTATTATTCTTATTTATAGTGAGCAGCATTTGGGGTAAGATGGTACTAAAGCCATATTCAGGTTGTCGTGGCTTTGCGTTGATTCGGTTATTTTTCGCGGTGGTTTTGCTTGCTCTGCTCTTTTCTATGGCATATGTGTTTAATGGTTGTTCTCCGAAAACTTAAAAATACAGAATGTAGTTTGCGAACTACTTTCTGACATACAAAATGGGTTATATATGCGTTGGATATGTTACTTAAAAACAACATAAAACTGGGTTTCACATACCCACTATGTAACATATAAAACCAAAAATAAAAGTACATGAAAAGGGTTTCACATACCCACCTGGTAACATATAAAACCAAAAACTAAAAAATATATAAAGGGTTTAACATACCCACATCGTAACATATAAAACAATAACAAAAATATATTAAAAGGGTTGCACAAACCCACCTCGTAACGTATAAAACAAAAACTAAAACTATATAAAAAGGGTTTAACATACCCACCTCGTAACGTATAAAACAAAATCTAAAAACATATAAAAAAGGGTTTCACGTACCCACCTCGTAACATATAAATCAAAAGCTAAAAATATAAAAAAAGGGTTTCACATACCCCACCAGGTAACATATAAAACAAAAAGTAGAAAGATGTAAAAGGTTCCACATACTGACCTGGTAACCAATAAAACCAAAACTAAAATATCTAAATTCTCATTTCTTATTTATTTTTTTATATAATTTCAGGTGCCAGTGTGTAAACAGACAGTGGATAGAAAGAGATCTCATTATATTGGAAGAGGTAAGTTTTGTTGTATTTCATTTTTCTTTAATATCTGAGAATGCAAAACCGGATATTTCATGTGAAATGTGTGCCTGCACAACAGATGTCTGCTGATAAACTTTACAAGCGGTTTAGACCAAGTTCAGGCACGAAAATTTTTTGGGCCTGATCTGGATCCAAACTGTTCATCAAGATTTTCAAACATCTACTCCTGAAACAACTGGGTAAAATGAACTCCCGATTTCATATGGAGACTCCTTCTGGTGATCAAATGGGTTTGTTGAAAACAGTTCTGCTGGTCACATGACCAAGATGGCTGTCATGCCCATATTTGGTAAAAAAAAAGCCTCTAAAAATCTAACTCCTCATTATAAAAAGGACATTCAGATTTAATTGAGACTTTAATGAAATGTGCATACAATTAGGAGACCTGTAGAGCTTTCATGTTTGAAACAAAACAAGAGACCAGGAAAACCGACAATCATAAAAGTTGCTTGTTACTTTCGACGGACTTGGATCTTTTATAGATGTAGCTTTACTGAGCTGAACATAGTCTAAATACTGTCTAATTAGGTCACATATATTTTGTAAGCTATGATTGGTTATTCCATTATTTTACCTGATCAATTCAGAGTACATTTATATATAGTCACTTTGCAAACCGTTTGGATCCAGATCAGGGCGGACAATTTGCATAGATCATCAGCAGACAACAGCCTATAGAAATATCTTATCAAAATAAACACTGTCATTCTTTAGCTAACCTTAGCCAAACACTGTAGACCTGGATGATATTGCTCATATATAATTATAGTTATTCATTTTTCAGGCCCTGACTGAATGCCCTTGAAGCTACAAGCCCACGTTGATTCAAGAATCTGGAGTCTGCAGTCTACAGTAAGTTTTTTTTTTTCTATCGTCTATATGGTACAGCGAAGTACTATTTGCGTTTAAACTTGGTCTGCAGCGGGTGTATTTTTTTCAAAATGTGAGAAAGATGCACTTCTTCCCTATGTTTAGGAATGGGGTAAAATGGCACAAATGTCACATCCCATCAAACACGATTCGCTGCCCCGCGTTCCCTTATGTGCACATATTCGGTTTGCTCAGAATTCCTTTTTTGTGTTGCGGACCAAGTCTAGTGCATCAATGGCACTAACCAAAAAAAACCCAAAAAAACCCCCCAAAACAACAACAACAACAAAACAAAACAACCCCCCCCACAAAAAAAAAAAACAAAACAAAAAAAAACAAAAAAAACAACAACAACAAAAACAAAACAAAAAAACAACAAAAGAAAACAGCAACAAACAAATAACAAAAACAGACAAGACACAACAAACTAATGTGGCCCTAGCCACTGCAAGAGCTTATAAAATTTATGTTACAAATGTGTCTGTATTCTTATTATTCTTATTTATAGTGAGCAGCATTTGGGGTAAGATGGTACTAAAGCCATATTCAGGTTGTCGTGGCTTTGCGTTGATTCGGTTATTTTTCGCGGTGGTTTTGCTTGCTCTGCTCTTTTCTATGGCATATGTGTTTAATGGTTGTTCTCCGAAAACTTAAAAATACAGAATGTAGTTTGCGAACTACTTTCTGACATACAAAATGGGTTATATATGCGTTGGATATGTTACTTAAAAACAACATAAAACTGGGTTTCACATACCCACTATGTAACATATAAAACCAAAAATAAAAGTACATGAAAAGGGTTTCACATACCCACCTGGTAACATATAAAACCAAAAACTAAAAAATATATAAAGGGTTTAACATACCCACATCGTAACATATAAAACAATAACAAAAATATATTAAAAGGGTTGCACAAACCCACCTCGTAACGTATAAAACAAAAACTAAAACTATATAAAAAGGGTTTAACATACCCACCTCGTAACGTATAAAACAAAATCTAAAAACATATAAAAAAGGGTTTCACGTACCCACCTCGTAACATATAAATCAAAAGCTAAAAATATAAAAAAAGGGTTTCACATACCCCACCAGGTAACATATAAAACAAAAAGTAGAAAGATGTAAAAGGTTCCACATACTGACCTGGTAACCAATAAAACCAAAACTAAAATATCTAAATTCTCATTTCTTATTTATTTTTTTATATAATTTCAGGTGCCAGTGTGTAAACAGACAGTGGATAGAAAGAGATCTCATTATATTGGAAGAGGTAAGTTTTGTTGTATTTCATTTTTCTTTAATATCTGAGAATGCAAAACCGGATATTTCATGTGAAATGTGTGCCTGCACAACAGATGTCTGCTGATAAACTTTACAAGCGGTTTAGACCAAGTTCAGGCACGAAAATTTTTTGGGCCTGATCTGGATCCAAACTGTTCATCAAGATTTTCAAACATCTACTCCTGAAACAACTGGGTAAAATGAACTCCCGATTTCATATGGAGACTCCTTCTGGTGATCAAATGGGTTTGTTGAAAACAGTTCTGCTGGTCACATGACCAAGATGGCTGTCATGCCCATATTTGGTAAAAAAAAGCCTCTAAAAATCTAACTCCTCATTATAAAAAGGACATTCAGATTTAATTGAGACTTTAATGAAATGTGCATACAATTAGGAGACCTGTAGAGCTTTCATGTTTGAAACAAAACAAGAGACCAGGAAAACCGACAATCATAAAAGTTGCTTGTTACTTTCGACGGACTTGGATCTTTTATAGATGTAGCTTTACTGAGCTGAACATAGTCTAAATACTGTCTAATTAGGTCACATATATTTTGTAAGCTATGATTGGTTATTCCATTATTTTACCTGATCAATTCAGAGTACATTTATATATAGTCACTTTGCAAACCGTTTGGATCCAGATCAGGGCGGACAATTTGCATAGATCATCAGCAGACAACAGCCTATAGAAATATCTTATCAAAATAAACACTGTCATTCTTTAGCTAACCTTAGCCAAACACTGTAGACCTGGATGATATTGCTCATATATAATTATAGTTATTCATTTTTCAGGCCCTGACTGAATGCCCTTGAAGCTACAAGCCCACGTTGATTCAAGAATCTGGAGTCTGCAGTCTACAGTAAGTTTTTTTTTCTATCGTCTATATGGTACAGCGAAGTACTATTTGCGTTTAAACTTGGTCTGCAGCGGGTGTATTTTTTTCAAAATGTGAGAAAGATGCACTTCTTCCCTATGTTTAGGAATGGGGTAAAATGGCACAAATGTCACATCCCATCAAACACGATTCGCTGCCCCGCGTTCCCTTATGTGCACATATTCGGTTTGCTCAGAATTCCTTTTTTGTGTTGCGGACCAAGTCTAGTGCATCAATGGCACTAACCAAAAAAAACCCAAAAAAAACCCCCAAAACAACAACAACAACAAAACAAAACAACCCCCCCCCAAAAAAAAAACAAACAAAAAAAACAAAAAAAACAACAACAACAAAAACAAAACAAAAAAACAACAAAAGAAAACAGCAACAAACAAATAACAAAAACAGACAAGACACAACAAACTAATGTGGCCCTAGCCACTGCAAGAGCTTATAAAATTTATGTTACAAATGTGTCTGTATTCTTATTATTCTTATTTATAGTGAGCAGCATTTGGGGTAAGATGGTACTAAAGCCATATTCAGGTTGTCGTGGCTTTGCGTTGATTCGGTTATTTTTCGCGGTGGTTTTGCTTGCTCTGCTCTTTTCTATGGCATATGTGTTTAATGGTTGTTCTCCGAAAACTTAAAAATACAGAATGTAGTTTGCGAACTACTTTCTGACATACAAAATGGGTTATATATGCGTTGGATATGTTACTTAAAAACAACATAAAACTGGGTTTCACATACCCACTATGTAACATATAAAACCAAAAATAAAAGTACATGAAAAGGGTTTCACATACCCACCTGGTAACATATAAAACCAAAAACTAAAAAATATATAAAGGGTTTAACATACCCACATCGTAACATATAAAACAATAACAAAAATATATTAAAAGGGTTGCACAAACCCACCTCGTAACGTATAAAACAAAAACTAAAACTATATAAAAAGGGTTTAACATACCCACCTCGTAACGTATAAAACAAAATCTAAAAACATATAAAAAAGGGTTTCACGTACCCACCTCGTAACATATAAATCAAAAGCTAAAAATATAAAAAAAGGGTTTCACATACCCCACCAGGTAACATATAAAACAAAAAGTAGAAAGATGTAAAAGGTTCCACATACTGACCTGGTAACCAATAAAACCAAAACTAAAATATCTAAATTCTCATTTCTTATTTATTTTTTTATATAATTTCAGGTGCCAGTGTGTAAACAGACAGTGGATAGAAAGAGATCTCATTATATTGGAAGAGGTAAGTTTTGTTGTATTTCATTTTTCTTTAATATCTGAGAATGCAAAACCGGATATTTCATGTGAAATGTGTGCCTGCACAACAGATGTCTGCTGATAAACTTTACAAGCGGTTTAGACCAAGTTCAGGCACGAAAATTTTTTGGGCCTGATCTGGATCCAAACTGTTCATCAAGATTTTCAAACATCTACTCCTGAAACAACTGGGTAAAATGAACTCCCGATTTCATATGGAGACTCCTTCTGGTGATCAAATGGGTTTGTTGAAAACAGTTCTGCTGGTCACATGACCAAGATGGCTGTCATGCCCATATTTGGTAAAAAAAAGCCTCTAAAAATCTAACTCCTCATTATAAAAAGGACATTCAGATTTAATTGAGACTTTAATGAAATGTGCATACAATTAGGAGACCTGTAGAGCTTTCATGTTTGAAACAAAACAAGAGACCAGGAAAACCGACAATCATAAAAGTTGCTTGTTACTTTCGACGGACTTGGATCTTTTATAGATGTAGCTTTACTGAGCTGAACATAGTCTAAATACTGTCTAATTAGGTCACATATATTTTGTAAGCTATGATTGGTTATTCCATTATTTTACCTGATCAATTCAGAGTACATTTATATATAGTCACTTTGCAAACCGTTTGGATCCAGATCAGGGCGGACAATTTGCATAGATCATCAGCAGACAACAGCCTATAGAAATATCTTATCAAAATAAACACTGTCATTCTTTAGCTAACCTTAGCCAAACACTGTAGACCTGGATGATATTGCTCATATATAATTATAGTTATTCATTTTTCAGGCCCTGACTGAATGCCCTTGAAGCAACAAGCCCACGTTGATTCAAGAATCTGGAGTCTGCAGTCTACAGTAAGTTTTTTTTTCTATCGTCTATATGGTACAGCGAAGTACTATTTGCGTTTAAACTTGGTCTGCAGCGGGTGTATTTTTTTCAAAATGTGAGAAAGATGCACTTCTTCCCTATGTTTAGGAATGGGGTAAAATGGCACAAATGTCACATCCCATCAAACACGATTCGCTGCCCCGCGTTCCCTTATGTGCACATATTCGGTTTGCTCAGAATTCCTTTTTTGTGTTGCGGACCAAGTCTAGTGCATCAATGGCACTAACCAAAAAAAACCCAAAAAAAAACCCCAAAACAACAACAACAACAAAACAAAACAACCCCCCCCCCCCCCAAAAAAAAACAAACAAAAAAAACAAAAAAAACAACAACAACAAAAACAAAACAAAAAAACAACAAAAGAAAACAGCAACAAACAAATAACAAAAACAGACAAGACACAACAAACTAATGTGGCCCTAGCCACTGCAAGAGCTTATAAAATTTATGTTACAAATGCGTCTGTATTCTTATTATTCTTATTTATAGTGAGCAGCATTTGGGGTAAGATGGTACTAAAGCCATATTCAGGTTGTCGTGGCTTTGCGTTGATTCGGTTATTTTTCGCGGTGGTTTTGCTTGCTCTGCTCTTTTCTATGGCATATGTGTTTAATGGTTGTTCTCCGAAAACTTAAAAATACAGAATGTAGTTTGCGAACTACTTTCTGACATACAAAATGGGTTATATATGCGTTGGATATGTTACTTAAAAACAACATAAAACTGGGTTTCACATACCCACTATGTAACATATAAAACCAAAAATAAAAGTACATGAAAAGGGTTTCACATACCCACCTGGTAACATATAAAACCAAAAACTAAAAAATATATAAAGGGTTTAACATACCCACATCGTAACATATAAAACAATAACAAAAATATATTAAAAGGGTTGTACAAACCCACCTCGTAACGTATAAAACAAAAACTAAAACTATATAAAAAGGGTTTAACATACCCACCTCGTAACGTATAAAACAAAATCTAAAAACATATAAAAAAGGGTTTCACGTACCCACCTCGTAACATATAAATCAAAAGCTAAAAATATAAAAAAAGGGTTTCACATACCCCACCAGGTAACATATAAAACAAAAAGTAGAAAGATGTAAAAGGTTCCACATACTGACCTGGTAACCAATAAAACCAAAACTAAAATATCTAAATTCTCATTTCTTATTTATTTTTTTATATAATTTCAGGTGCCAGTGTGTAAACAGACAGTGGATAGAAAGAGATCTCATTATATTGGAAGAGGTAAGTTTTGTTGTATTTCATTTTTCTTTAATATCTGAGAATGCAAAACCGGATATTTCATGTGAAATGTGTGCCTGCACAACAGATGTCTGCTGATAAACTTTACAAGCGGTTTAGACCAAGTTCAGGCACGAAAATTTTTTGGGCCTGATCTGGATCCAAACTGTTCATCAAGATTTTCAAACATCTACTCCTGAAACAACTGGGTAAAATGAACTCCCGATTTCATATGGAGACTCCTTCTGGTGATCAAATGGGTTTGTTGAAAACAGTTCTGCTGGTCACATGACCAAGATGGCTGTCATGCCCATATTTGGTAAAAAAAAAGCCTCTAAAAATCTAACTCCTCATTATAAAAAGGACATTCAGATTTAATTGAGACTTTAATGAAATGTGCATACAATTAGGAGACCTGTAGAGCTTTCATGTTTGAAACAAAACAAGAGACCAGGAAAACCGACAATCATAAAAGTTGCTTGTTACTTTCGACGGACTTGGATCTTTTATAGATGTAGCTTTACTGAGCTGAACATAGTCTAAATACTGTCTAATTAGGTCACATATATTTTGTAAGCTATGATTGGTTATTCCATTATTTTACCTGATCAATTCAGAGTACATTTATATATAGTCACTTTGCAAACCGTTTGGATCCAGATCAGGGCGGACAATTTGCATAGATCATCAGCAGACAACAGCCTATAGAAATATCTTATCAAAATAAACACTGTCATTCTTTAGCTAACCTTAGCCAAACACTGTAGACCTGGATGATATTGCTCATATATAATTATAGTTATTCATTTTTCAGGCCCTGACTGAATGCCCTTGAAGCTACAAGCCCACGTTGATTCAAGAATCTGGAGTCTGCAGTCTACAGTAAGTTTTTTTTTTCTATCGTCTATATGGTACAGCGAAGTACTATTTGCGTTTAAACTTGGTCTGCAGCGGGTGTATTTTTTTCAAAATGTGAGAAAGATGCACTTCTTCCCTATGTTTAGGAATGGGGTAAAATGGCACAAATGTCACATCCCATCAAACACGATTCGCTGCCCCGCGTTCCCTTATGTGCACATATTCGGTTTGCTCAGAATTCCTTTTTTGTGTTGCGGACCAAGTCTAGTGCATCAATGGCACTAACCAAAAAAAACCCAAAAAAAACCCCCAAAACAACAACAACAACAAAACAAAACAACCCCCCCCCCAAAAAAAAAAAAAAAAAAAAAAAAAAAAAAAAAACAACAACAACAAAAACAAAACAAAAAAACAACAAAAGAAAACAGCAACAAACAAATAACAAAAACAGACAAGACACAACAAACTAATGTGGCCCTAGCCACTGCAAGAGCTTATAAAATTTATGTTACAAATGTGTCTGTATTCTTATTATTCTTATTTATAGTGAGCAGCATTTGGGGTAAGATGGTACTAAAGCCATATTCAGGTTGTCGTGGCTTTGCGTTGATTCGGTTATTTTTCGCGGTGGTTTTGCTTGCTCTGCTCTTTTCTATGGCATATGTGTTTAATGGTTGTTCTCCGAAAACTTAAAAATACAGAATGTAGTTTGCGAACTACTTTCTGACATACAAAATGGGTTATATATGCGTTGGATATGTTACTTAAAAACAACATAAAACTGGGTTTCACATACCCACTATGTAACATATAAAACCAAAAATAAAAGTACATGAAAAGGGTTTCACATACCCACCTGGTAACATATAAAACCAAAAACTAAAAAATATATAAAGGGTTTAACATACCCACATCGTAACATATAAAACAATAACAAAAATATATTAAAAGGGTTGCACAAACCCACCTCGTAACGTATAAAACAAAAACTAAAACTATATAAAAAGGGTTTAACATACCCACCTCGTAACGTATAAAACAAAATCTAAAAACATATAAAAAAGGGTTTCACGTACCCACCTCGTAACATATAAATCAAAAGCTAAAAATATAAAAAAAGGGTTTCACATACCCCACCAGGTAACATATAAAACAAAAAGTAGAAAGATGTAAAAGGTTCCACATACTGACCTGGTAACCAATAAAACCAAAACTAAAATATCTAAATTCTCATTTCTTATTTATTTTTTTATATAATTTCAGGTGCCAGTGTGTAAACAGACAGTGGATAGAAAGAGATCTCATTATATTGGAAGAGGTAAGTTTTGTTGTATTTCATTTTTCTTTAATATCTGAGAATGCAAAACCGGATATTTCATGTGAAATGTGTGCCTGCACAACAGATGTCTGCTGATAAACTTTACAAGCGGTTTAGACCAAGTTCAGGCACGAAAATTTTTTGGGCCTGATCTGGATCCAAACTGTTCATCAAGATTTTCAAACATCTACTCCTGAAACAACTGGGTAAAATGAACTCCCGATTTCATATGGAGACTCCTTCTGGTGATCAAATGGGTTTGTTGAAAACAGTTCTGCTGGTCACATGACCAAGATGGCTGTCATGCCCATATTTGGTAAAAAAAAAAGCCTCTAAAAATCTAACTCCTCATTATAAAAAGGACATTCAGATTTAATTGAGACTTTAATGAAATGTGCATACAATTAGGAGACCTGTAGAGCTTTCATGTTTGAAACAAAACAAGAGACCAGGAAAACCGACAATCATAAAAGTTGCTTGTTACTTTCGACGGACTTGGATCTTTTATAGATGTAGCTTTACTGAGCTGAACATAGTCTAAATACTGTCTAATTAGGTCACATATATTTTGTAAGCTATGATTGGTTATTCCATTATTTTACCTGATCAATTCAGAGTACATTTATATATAGTCACTTTGCAAACCGTTTGGATCCAGATCAGGGCGGACAATTTGCATAGATCATCAGCAGACAACAGCCTATAGAAATATCTTATCAAAATAAACACTGTCATTCTTTAGCTAACCTTAGCCAAACACTGTAGACCTGGATGATATTGCTCATATATAATTATAGTTATTCATTTTTCAGGCCCTGACTGAATGCCCTTGAAGCTACAAGCCCACGTTGATTCAAGAATCTGGAGTCTGCAGTCTACAGTAAGTTTTTTTTTTCTATCGCCTATATGGTACAGCGAAGTACTATTTGCGTTTAAACTTGGTCTGCAGCGGGTGTATTTTTTTCAAAATGTGAGAAAGATGCACTTCTTCCCTATGTTTAGGAATGGGGTAAAATGGCACAAATGTCACATCCCATCAAACACGATTCGCTGCCCCGCGTTCCCTTATGTGCACATATTCGGTTTGCTCAGAATTCCTTTTTTGTGTTGCGGACCAAGTCTAGTGCATCAATGGCACTAACCAAAAAAAACCCAAAAAAACCCCCCAAAACAACAACAACAACAACAAAACAAAACAACCCCCCCCCCCCAAAAAAAAAAAAAAACAAAAAAAACAAAAAAAACAACAACAACAAAAACAAAACAAAAAAACAACAAAAGAAAACAGCAACAAACAAATAACAAAAACAGACAAGACACAACAAACTAATGTGGCCCTAGCCACTGCAAGAGCTTATAAAATTTATGTTACAAATGTGTCTGTATTCTTATTATTCTTATTTATAGTGAGCAGCATTTGGGGTAAGATGGTACTAAAGCCATATTCAGGTTGTCGTGGCTTTGCGTTGATTCGGTTATTTTTCGCGGTGGTTTTGCTTGCTCTGCTCTTTTCTATGGCATATGTGTTTAATGGTTGTTCTCCGAAAACTTAAAAATACAGAATGTAGTTTGCGAACTACTTTCTGACATACAAAATGGGTTATATATGCGTTGGATATGTTACTTAAAAACAACATAAAACTGGGTTTCACATACCCACTATGTAACATATAAAAGCAAAAATAAAAGTACATGAAAAGGGTTTCACATACCCACCTGGTAACATATAAAACCAAAAACTAAAAAATATATAAAGGGTTTAACATACCCACATCGTAACATATAAAACAATAACAAAAATATATTAAAAGGGTTGTACAAACCCACCTCGTAACGTATAAAACAAAAACTAAAACTATATAAAAAGGGTTTAACATACCCACCTCGTAACGTATAAAACAAAATCTAAAAACATATAAAAAAGGGTTTCACGTACCCACCTCGTAACATATAAATCAAAAGCTAAAAATATAAAAAAAGGGTTTCACATACCCCACCAGGTAACATATAAAACAAAAAGTAGAAAGATGTAAAAGGTTCCACATACTGACCTGGTAACCAATAAAACCAAAACTAAAATATCTAAATTCTCATTTCTTATTTATTTTTTTATATAATTTCAGGTGCCAGTGTGTAAACAGACAGTGGATAGAAAGAGATCTCATTATATTGGAAGAGGTAAGTTTTGTTGTATTTCATTTTTCTTTAATATCTGAGAATGCAAAACCGGATATTTCATGTGAAATGTGTGCCTGCACAACAGATGTCTGCTGATAAACTTTACAAGCGGTTTAGACCAAGTTCAGGCACGAAAATTTTTTGGGCCTGATCTGGATCCAAACTGTTCATCAAGATTTTCAAACATCTACTCCTGAAACAACTGGGTAAAATGAACTCCCGATTTCATATGGAGACTCCTTCTGGTGATCAAATGGGTTTGTTGAAAACAGTTCTGCTGGTCACATGACCAAGATGGCTGTCATGCCCATATTTGGTAAAAAAAAAGCCTCTAAAAATCTAACTCCTCATTATAAAAAGGACATTCAGATTTAATTGAGACTTTAATGAAATGTGCATACAATTAGGAGACCTGTAGAGCTTTCATGTTTGAAACAAAACAAGAGACCAGGAAAACCGACAATCATAAAAGTTGCTTGTTACTTTCGACGGACTTGGATCTTTTATAGATGTAGCTTTACTGAGCTGAACATAGTCTAAATACTGTCTAATTAGGTCACATATATTTTGTAAGCTATGATTGGTTATTCCATTATTTTACCTGATCAATTCAGAGTACATTTATATATAGTCACTTTGCAAACCGTTTGGATCCAGATCAGGGCGGACAATTTGCATAGATCATCAGCAGACAACAGCCTATAGAAATATCTTATCAAAATAAACACTGTCATTCTTTAGCTAACCTTAGCCAAACACTGTAGACCTGGATGATATTGCTCATATATAATTATAGTTATTCATTTTTCAGGCCCTGACTGAATGCCCTTGAAGCTACAAGCCCACGTTGATTCAAGAATCTGGAGTCTGCAGTCTACAGTAAGTTTTTTTTTTCTATCGTCTATATGGTACAGCGAAGTACTATTTGCGTTTAAACTTGGTCTGCAGCGGGTGTATTTTTTTCAAAATGTGAGAAAGATGCACTTCTTCCCTATGTTTAGGAATGGGGTAAAATGGCACAAATGTCACATCCCATCAAACACGATTCGCTGCCCCGCGTTCCCTTATGTGCACATATTCGGTTTGCTCAGAATTCCTTTTTTGTGTTGCGGACCAAGTCTAGTGCATCAATGGCACTAACCAAAAAAAACCCAAAAAAAAAACCCCAAAACAACAACAACAACAAAACAAAACAACCCCCCCCCCCCAAAAAAAAAAAAAACAAAAAAAACAACAACAACAAAAACAAAACAAAAAAACAACAAAAGAAAACAGCAACAAACAAATAACAAAAACAGACAAGACACAACAAACTAATGTGGCCCTAGCCACTGCAAGAGCTTATAAAATTTATGTTACAAATGTGTCTGTATTCTTATTATTCTTATTTATAGTGAGCAGCATTTGGGGTAAGATGGTACTAAAGCCATATTCAGGTTGTCGTGGCTTTGCGTTGATTCGGTTATTTTTCGCGGTGGTTTTGCTTGCTCTGCTCTTTTCTATGGCATATGTGTTTAATGGTTGTTCTCCGAAAACTTAAAAATACAGAATGTAGTTTGCGAACTACTTTCTGACATACAAAATGGGTTATATATGCGTTGGATATGTTACTTAAAAACAACATAAAACTGGGTTTCACATACCCACTATGTAACATATAAAACCAAAAATAAAAGTACATGAAAAGGGTTTCACATACCCACCTGGTAACATATAAAACCAAAAACTAAAAAATATATAAAGGGTTTAACATACCCACATCGTAACATATAAAACAATAACAAAAATATATTAAAAGGGTTGCACAAACCCACCTCGTAACGTATAAAACAAAAACTAAAACTATATAAAAAGGGTTTAACATACCCACCTCGTAACGTATAAAACAAAATCTAAAAACATATAAAAAAGGGTTTCACGTACCCACCTCGTAACATATAAATCAAAAGCTAAAAATATAAAAAAAGGGTTTCACATACCCCACCAGGTAACATATAAAACAAAAAGTAGAAAGATGTAAAAGGTTCCACATACTGACCTGGTAACCAATAAAACCAAAACTAAAATATCTAAATTCTCATTTCTTATTTATTTTTTTATATAATTTCAGGTGCCAGTGTGTAAACAGACAGTGGATAGAAAGAGATCTCATTATATTGGAAGAGGTAAGTTTTGTTGTATTTCATTTTTCTTTAATATCTGAGAATGCAAAACCGGATATTTCATGTGAAATGTGTGCCTGCACAACAGATGTCTGCTGATAAACTTTACAAGCGGTTTAGACCAAGTTCAGGCACGAAAATTTTTTGGGCCTGATCTGGATCCAAACTGTTCATCAAGATTTTCAAACATCTACTCCTGAAACAACTGGGTAAAATGAACTCCCGATTTCATATGGAGACTCCTTCTGGTGATCAAATGGGTTTGTTGAAAACAGTTCTGCTGGTCACATGACCAAGATGGCTGTCATGCCCATATTTGGTAAAAAAAAAGCCTCTAAAAATCTAACTCCTCATTATAAAAAGGACATTCAGATTTAATTGAGACTTTAATGAAATGTGCATACAATTAGGAGACCTGTAGAGCTTTCATGTTTGAAACAAAACAAGAGACCAGGAAAACCGACAATCATAAAAGTTGCTTGTTACTTTCGACGGACTTGGATCTTTTATAGATGTAGCTTTACTGAGCTGAACATAGTCTAAATACTGTCTAATTAGGTCACATATATTTTGTAAGCTATGATTGGTTATTCCATTATTTTACCTGATCAATTCAGAGTACATTTATATATAGTCACTTTGCAAACCGTTTGGATCCAGATCAGGGCGGACAATTTGCATAGATCATCAGCAGACAACAGCCTATAGAAATATCTTATCAAAATAAACACTGTCATTCTTTAGCTAACCTTAGCCAAACACTGTAGACCTGGATGATATTGCTCATATATAATTATAGTTATTCATTTTTCAGGCCCTGACTGAATGCCCTTGAAGCTACAAGCCCACGTTGATTCAAGAATCTGGAGTCTGCAGTCTACAGTAAGTTTTTTTTTTCTATCGTCTATATGGTACAGCGAAGTACTATTTGCGTTTAAACTTGGTCTGCAGCGGGTGTATTTTTTTCAAAATGTGAGAAAGATGCACTTCTTCCCTATGTTTAGGAATGGGGTAAAATGGCACAAATGTCACATCCCATCAAACACGATTCGCTGCCCCGCGTTCCCTTATGTGCACATATTCGGTTTGCTCAGAATTCCTTTTTTGTGTTGCGGACCAAGTCTAGTGCATCAATGGCACTAACCAAAAAAAACCAAAAAAAAACCCCAAAACAACAACAACAACAAAACAAAACAACCCCCCCCCCCAAAAAAAAAACAAAAACAAAAAAAACAAAAAAACAACAACAACAAAAACAAAACAAAAAAACAACAAAAGAAAACAGCAACAAACAAATAACAAAAACAGACAAGACACAACAAACTAATGTGGCCCTAGCCACTGCAAGAGCTTATAAAATTTATGTTACAAATGTGTCTGTATTCTTATTATTCTTATTTATAGTGAGCAGCATTTGGGGTAAGATGGTACTAAAGCCATATTCAGGTTGTCGTGGCTTTGCGTTGATTCGGTTATTTTTCGCGGTGGTTTTGCTTGCTCTGCTCTTTTCTATGGCATATGTGTTTAATGGTTGTTCTCCGAAAACTTAAAAATACAGAATGTAGTTTGCGAACTACTTTCTGACATACAAATTGGGTTATATATGCGTTGGATATGTTACTTAAAAACAACATAAAACTGGGTTTCACATACCCACTATGTAACATATAAAACCAAAAATAAAAGTACATGAAAAGGGTTTCACATACCCACCTGGTAACATATAAAACCAAAAACTAAAAAATATATAAAGGGTTTAACATACCCACATCGTAACATATAAAACAATAACAAAAATATATTAAAAGGGTTGCACAAACCCACCTCGTAACGTATAAAACAAAAACTAAAACTATATAAAAAGGGTTTAACATACCCACCTCGTAACGTATAAAACAAAATCTAAAAACATATAAAAAAGGGTTTCACGTACCCACCTCGTAACATATAAATCAAAAGCTAAAAATATAAAAAAAGGGTTTCACATACCCCACCAGGTAACATATAAAACAAAAAGTAGAAAGATGTAAAAGGTTCCACATACTGACCTGGTAACCAATAAAACCAAAACTAAAATATCTAAATTCTCATTTCTTATTTATTTTTTTATATAATTTCAGGTGCCAGTGTGTAAACAGACAGTGGATAGAAAGAGATCTCATTATATTGGAAGAGGTAAGTTTTGTTGTATTTCATTTTTCTTTAATATCTGAGAATGCAAAACCGGATATTTCATGTGAAATGTGTGCCTGCACAACAGATGTCTGCTGATAAACTTTACAAGCGGTTTAGACCAAGTTCAGGCACGAAAATTTTTTGGGCCTGATCTGGATCCAAACTGTTCATCAAGATTTTCAAACATCTACTCCTGAAACAACTGGGTAAAATGAACTCCCGATTTCATATGGAGACTCCTTCTGGTGATCAAATGGGTTTGTTGAAAACAGTTCTGCTGGTCACATGACCAAGATGGCTGTCATGCCCATATTTGGTAAAAAAAAAGCCTCTAAAAATCTAACTCCTCATTATAAAAAGGACATTCAGATTTAATTGAGACTTTAATGAAATGTGCATACAATTAGGAGACCTGTAGAGCTTTCATGTTTGAAACAAAACAAGAGACCAGGAAAACCGACAATCATAAAAGTTGCTTGTTACTTTCGACGGACTTGGATCTTTTATAGATGTAGCTTTACTGAGCTGAACATAGTCTAAATACTGTCTAATTAGGTCACATATATTTTGTAAGCTATGATTGGTTATTCCATTATTTTACCTGATCAATTCAGAGTACATTTATATATAGTCACTTTGCGAACCGTTTGGATCCAGATCAGGGCGGACAATTTGCATAGATCATCAGCAGACAACAGCCTATAGAAATATCTTATCAAAATAAACACTGTCATTCTTTAGCTAACCTTAGCCAAACACTGTAGACCTGGATGATATTGCTCATATATAATTATAGTTATTCATTTTTCAGGCCCTGACTGAATGCCCTTGAAGCTACAAGCCCACGTTGATTCAAGAATCTGGAGTCTGCAGTCTACAGTAAGTTTTTTTTTCTATCGTCTATATGGTACAGCGAAGTACTATTTGCGTTTAAACTTGGTCTGCAGCGGGTGTATTTTTTTCAAAATGTGAGAAAGATGCACTTCTTCCCTATGTTTAGGAATGGGGTAAAATGGCACAAATGTCACATCCCATCAAACACGATTCGCTGCCCCGCGTTCCCTTATGTGCACATATTCGGTTTGCTCAGAATTCCTTTTTTGTGTTGCGGACCAAGTCTAGTGCATCAATGGCACTAACCAAAAAAAACCCAAAAAAAACCCCCAAAACAACAACAACAACAAAACAAAACAACCCCCCCCCCCCAAAAAAAAAAAAAAAAAAACAAAACAAAAAAAAAAAAAACAACAAAAACAAAACAAAAAAACAACAAAAGAAAACAGCAACAAACAAATAACAAAAACAGACAAGACACAACAAACTAATGTGGCCCTAGCCACTGCAAGAGCTTATAAAATTTATGTTACAAATGTGTCTGTATTCTTATTATTCTTATTTATAGTGAGCAGCATTTGGGGTAAGATGGTACTAAAGCCATATTCAGGTTGTCGTGGCTTTGCGTTGATTCGGTTATTTTTCGCGGTGGTTTTGCTTGCTCTGCTCTTTTCTATGGCATATGTGTTTAATGGTTGTTCTCCGAAAACTTAAAAATACAGAATGTAGTTTGCGAACTACTTTCTGACATACAAAATGGGTTATATATGCGTTGGATATGTTACTTAAAAACAACATAAAACTGGGTTTCACATACCCACTATGTAACATATAAAACCAAAAATAAAAGTACATGAAAAGGGTTTCACATACCCACCTGGTAACATATAAAACCAAAAACTAAAAAATATATAAAGGGTTTAACATACCCACATCGTAACATATAAAACAATAACAAAAATATATTAAAAGGGTTGCACAAACCCACCTCGTAACGTATAAAACAAAAACTAAAACTATATAAAAAGGGTTTAACATACCCACCTCGTAACGTATAAAACAAAATCTAAAAACATATAAAAAAGGGTTTCACGTACCCACCTCGTAACATATAAATCAAAAGCTAAAAATATAAAAAAAGGGTTTCACATACCCCACCAGGTAACATATAAAACAAAAAGTAGAAAGATGTAAAAGGTTCCACATACTGACCTGGTAACCAATAAAACCAAAACTAAAATATCTAAATTCTCATTTCTTATTTATTTTTTTATATAATTTCAGGTGCCAGTGTGTAAACAGACAGTGGATAGAAAGAGATCTCATTATATTGGAAGAGGTAAGTTTTGTTGTATTTCATTTTTCTTTAATATCTGAGAATGCAAAACCGGATATTTCATGTGAAATGTGTGCCTGCACAACAGATGTCTGCTGATAAACTTTACAAGCGGTTTAGACCAAGTTCAGGCACGAAAATTTTTTGGGCCTGATCTGGATCCAAACTGTTCATCAAGATTTTCAAACATCTACTCCTGAAACAACTGGGTAAAATGAACTCCCGATTTCATATGGAGACTCCTTCTGGTGATCAAATGGGTTTGTTGAAAACAGTTCTGCTGGTCACATGACCAAGATGGCTGTCATGCCCATATTTGGTAAAAAAAAAGCCTCTAAAAATCTAACTCCTCATTATAAAAAGGACATTCAGATTTAATTGAGACTTTAATGAAATGTGCATACAATTAGGAGACCTGTAGAGCTTTCATGTTTGAAACAAAACAAGAGACCAGGAAAACCGACAATCATAAAAGTTGCTTGTTACTTTCGACGGACTTGGATCTTTTATAGATGTAGCTTTACTGAGCTGAACATAGTCTAAATACTGTCTAATTAGGTCACATATATTTTGTAAGCTATGATTGGTTACTCCATTATTTTACCTGATCAATTCAGAGTACATTTATATATAGTCACTTTGCAAACCGTTTGGATCCAGATCAGGGCGGACAATTTGCATAGATCATCAGCAGACAACAGCCTATAGAAATATCTTATCAAAATAAACACTGTCATTCTTTAGCTAACCTTAGCCAAACACTGTAGATCTGGATGATATTGCTCATATATAATTATAGTTATTCATTTTTCAGGCCCTGACTGAATGCCCTTGAAGCTACAAGCCCACGTTGATTCAAGAATCTGGAGTCTGCAGTCTACAGTAAGTTTTTTTTCTATCGTCTATATGGTACAGCGAAGTACTATTTGCGTTTAAACTTGGTCTGCAGCGGGTGTATTTTTTTCAAAATGTGAGAAAGATGCACTTCTTCCCTATGTTTAGGAATGGGGTAAAATGGCACAAATGTCACATCCCATCAAACATGATTCGCTGCCCCGCGTTCCCTTATGTGCACATATTCGGTTTGCTCAGAATTCCTTTTTTGTGTTGCGGACCAAGTCTAGTGCATCAATGGCACTAACCAAAAAAAACCCAATAAAAACCCCAAAACAACAACAAAACAAAACAACCCCCCCCCCCAAAAAAAAAAAAAAAAAAAAAAAAAAAACAACAACAACAAAAACAAAACAAAAAAACAACAAAAGAAAACAGCAACAAACAAATAACAAAAACAGACAAGACACAACAAACTAATGTGGCCCTAGCCACTGCAAGAGCTTATAAAATTTATGTTACAAATGTGTCTGTATTCTTATTATTCTTATTTATAGTGAGCAGCATTTGGGGTAAGATGGTACTAAAGCCATATTCAGGTTGTCGTGGCTTTGCGTTGATTCGGTTATTTTTCGCGGTGGTTTTGCTTGCTCTGCTCTTTTCTATGGCATATGTGTTTAATGGTTGTTCTCCGAAAACTTAAAAATACAGAATGTAGTTTGCGAACTACTTTCTGACATACAAAATGGGTTATATATGCGTTGGATATGTTACTTAAAAACAACATAAAACTGGGTTTCACATACCCACTATGTAACATATAAAACCAAAAATAAAAGTACATGAAAAGGGTTTCACATACCCACCTGGTAACATATAAAACCAAAAACTAAAAAATATATAAAGGGTTTAACATACCCACATCGTAACATATAAAACAATAACAAAAATATATTAAAAGGGTTGCACAAACCCACCTCGTAACGTATAAAACAAAAACTAAAACTATATAAAAAGGGTTTAACATACCCACCTCGTAACGTATAAAACAAAATCTAAAAACATATAAAAAAGGGTTTCACGTACCCACCTCGTAACATATAAATCAAAAGCTAAAAATATAAAAAAAGGGTTTCACATACCCCACCAGGTAACATATAAAACAAAAAGTAGAAAGATGTAAAAGGTTCCACATACTGACCTGGTAACCAATAAAACCAAAACTAAAATATCTAAATTCTCATTTCTTATTTATTTTTTTATATAATTTCAGGTGCCAGTGTGTAAACAGACAGTGGATAGAAAGAGATCTCATTATATTGGAAGAGGTAAGTTTTGTTGTATTTCATTTTTCTTTAATATCTGAGAATGCAAAACCGGATATTTCATGTGAAATGTGTGCCTGCACAACAGATGTCTGCTGATAAACTTTACAAGCGGTTTAGACCAAGTTCAGGCACGAAAATTTTTTGGGCCTGATCTGGATCCAAACTGTTCATCAAGATTTTCAAACATCTACTCCTGAAACAACTGGGTAAAATGAACTCCCGATTTCATATGGAGACTCCTTCTGGTGATCAAATGGGTTTGTTGAAAACAGTTCTGCTGGTCACATGACCAAGATGGCTGTCATGCCCATATTTGGTAAAAAAAAAGCCTCTAAAAATCTAACTCCTCATTATAAAAAGGACATTCAGATTTAATTGAGACTTTAATGAAATGTGCATACAATTAGGAGACCTGTAGAGCTTTCATGTTTGAAACAAAACAAGAGACCAGGAAAACCGACAATCATAAAAGTTGCTTGTTACTTTCGACGGACTTGGATCTTTTATAGATGTAGCTTTACTGAGCTGAACATAGTCTAAATACTGTCTAATTAGGTCACATATATTTTGTAAGCTATGATTGGTTATTCCATTATTTTACCTGATCAATTCAGAGTACATTTATATATAGTCACTTTGCAAACCGTTTGGATCCAGATCAGGGCGGACAATTTGCATAGATCATCAGCAGACAACAGCCTATAGAAATATCTTATCAAAATAAACACTGTCATTCTTTAGCTAACCTTAGCCAAACACTGTAGACCTGGATGATATTGCTCATATATAATTATAGTTATTCATTTTTCAGGCCCTGACTGAATGCCCTTGAAGCTACAAGCCCACGTTGATTCAAGAATCTGGAGTCTGCAGTCTACAGTAAGTTTTTTTTTTCTATCGTCTATATGGTACAGCGAGGAACTATTTGCGTTTAAACTTGGTCTGCAGCGGGTGTATTTTTTTCAAAATGTGAGAAAGATGCACTTCTTCCCTATGTTTAGGAATGGGGTAAAATGGCACAAATGTCACATCCCATCAAACACGATTCGCTGCCCCGCGTTCCCTTATGTGCACATATTCGGTTTGCTCAGAATTCCTTTTTTGTGTTGCGGACCAAGTCTAGTGCATCAATGGCACTAACCAAAAAAAACCCAAAAAAAAAACCCCAAAACAACAACAACAACAAAACAAAACAACCCCCCCCCCCAAAAAAAAACAAAAAAAACAAAAAAAACAACAACAACAAAAACAAAACAAAAAAACAACAAAAGAAAACAGCAACAAACAAATAACAAAAACAGACAAGACACAACAAACTAATGTGGCCCTAGCCACTGCAAGAGCTTATAAAATTTATGTTACAAATGTGTCTGTATTCTTATTATTCTTATTTATAGTGAGCAGCATTTGGGGTAAGATGGTACTAAAGCCATATTCAGGTTGTCGTGGCTTTGCGTTGATTCGGTTATTTTTCGCGGTGGTTTTGCTTGCTCTGCTCTTTTCTATGGCATATGTGTTTAATGGTTGTTCTCCGAAAACTTAAAAATACAGAATGTAGTTTGCGAACTACTTTCTGACATACAAAATGGGTTATATATGCGTTGGATATGTTACTTAAAAACAACATAAAACTGGGTTTCACATACCCACTATGTAACATATAAAACCAAAAATAAAAGTACATGAAAAGGGTTTCACATACCCACCTGGTAACATATAAAACCAAAAACTAAAAAATATATAAAGGGTTTAACATACCCACATCGTAACATATAAAACAATAACAAAAATATATTAAAAGGGTTGCACAAACCCACCTCGTAACGTATAAAACAAAAACTAAAACTATATAAAAAGGGTTTAACATACCCACCTCGTAACGTATAAAACAAAATCTAAAAACATATAAAAAAGGGTTTCACGTACCCACCTCGTAACATATAAATCAAAAGCTAAAAATATAAAAAAAAGGGTTTCACATACCCCACCAGGTAACATATAAAACAAAAAGTAGAAAGATGTAAAAGGTTCCACATACTGACCTGGTAACCAATAAAACCAAAACTAAAATATCTAAATTCTCATTTCTTATTTATTTTTTTATATAATTTCAGGTGCCAGTGTGTAAACAGACAGTGGATAGAAAGAGATCTCATTATATTGGAAGAGGTAAGTTTTGTTGTATTTCATTTTTCTTTAATATCTGAGAATGCAAAACCGGATATTTCATGTGAAATGTGTGCCTGCACAACAGATGTCTGCTGATAAACTTTACAAGCGGTTTAGACCAAGTTCAGGCACGAAAATTTTTTGGGCCTGATCTGGATCCAAACTGTTCATCAAGATTTTCAAACATCTACTCCTGAAACAACTGGGTAAAATGAACTCCCGATTTCATATGGAGACTCCTTCTGGTGATCAAATGGGTTTGTTGAAAACAGTTCTGCTGGTCACATGACCAAGATGGCTGTCATGCCCATATTTGGTAAAAAAAAAGCCTCTAAAAATCTAACTCCTCATTATAAAAAGGACATTCAGATTTAATTGAGACTTTAATGAAATGTGCATACAATTAGGAGACCTGTAGAGCTTTCATGTTTGAAACAAAACAAGAGACCAGGAAAACCGACAATCATAAAAGTTGCTTGTTACTTTCGACGGACTTGGATCTTTTATAGATGTAGCTTTACTGAGCTGAACATAGTCTAAATACTGTCTAATTAGGTCACATATATTTTGTAAGCTATGATTGGTTATTCCATTATTTTACCTGATCAATTCAGAGTACATTTATATATAGTCACTTTGCAAACCGTTTGGATCCAGATCAGGGCGGACAATTTGCATAGATCATCAGCAGACAACAGCCTATAGAAATATCTTATCAAAATAAACACTGTCATTCTTTAGCTAACCTTAGCCAAACACTGTAGACCTGGATGATATTGCTCATATATAATTATAGTTATTCATTTTTCAGGCCCTGACTGAATGCCCTTGAAGCTACAAGCCCACGTTGATTCAAGAATCTGGAGTCTGCAGTCTACAGTAAGTTTTTTTTTTCTATCGTCTATATGGTACAGCGAAGTACTATTTGCGTTTAAACTTGGTCTGCAGCGGGTGTATTTTTTTCAAAATGTGAGAAAGATGCACTTCTTCCCTATGTTTAGGAATGGGGTAAAATGGCACAAATGTCACATCCCATCAAACACGATTCGCTGCCCCGCGTTCCCTTATGTGCACATATTCGGTTTGCTCAGAATTCCTTTTTTGTGTTGCGGACCAAGTCTAGTGCATCAATGGCACTAACCAAAAAAAACCCAAAAAAAACCCCCAAAACAACAACAACAACAAAACAAAACAACCCCCCCCCCCCCCGAAAAAAAAAAACAAAAAAAAAAAAAAAAAAAAAAAACAACAAAAACAAAACAAAAAAACAACAAAAGAAAACAGCAACAAACAAATAACAAAAACAGACAAGACACAACAAACTAATGTGGCCCTAGCCACGGCAAGAGCTTATAAAATTTATGTTACAAATGTGTCTGTATTCTTATTATTCTTATTTATAGTGAGCAGCATTTGGGGTAAGATGGTACTAAAGCCATATTCAGGTTGTCGTGGCTTTGCGTTGATTCGGTTATTTTTCGCGGTGGTTTTGCTTGCTCTGCTCTTTTCTATGGCATATGTGTTTAATGGTTGTTCTCCGAAAACTTAAAAATACAGAATGTAGTTTGCGAACTACTTTCTGACATACAAAATGGGTTATATATGCGTTGGATATGTTACTTAAAAACAACATAAAACTGGGTTTCACATACCCACTATGTAACATATAAAACCAAAAATAAAAGTACATGAAAAGGGTTTCACATACCCACCTGGTAACATATAAAACCAAAAACTAAAAAATATATAAAGGGTTTAACATACCCACATCGTAACATATAAAACAATAACAAAAATATATTAAAAGGGTTGCACAAACCCACCTCGTAATGTATAAAACAAAAACTAAAACTATATAAAAAGGGTTTAACATACCCACCTCGTAACGTATAAAACAAAATCTAAAACCATATAAAAAAGGGTTTCACGTACCCACCTCGTAACATATAAATCAAAAGCTAAAAATATAAAAAAAGGGTTTCACATACCCCACCAGGTAACATATAAAACAAAAAGTAGAAATATGTAAAAGGTTCCACATACTGACCTGGTAACCAATAAAACCAAAACTAAAATATCTAAATTCTCATTTCTTATTTATTTTTTTATATAATTTCAGGTGCCAGTGTGTAAACAGACAGTGGATAGAAAGAGATCTCATTATATTGGAAGAGGTAAGTTTTGTTGTATTTCATTTTTCTTTAATATCTGAGAATGCAAAACCGGATATTTCATGTGAAATGTGTGCCTGCACAACAGATGTCTGCTGATAAACTTTACAAGCGGTTTAGACCAAGTTCAGGCACGAAAATTTTTTGGGCCTGATCTGGATCCAAACTGTTCATCAAGATTTTCAAACATCTACTCCTGAAACAACTGGGTAAAATGAACTCCCGATTTCATATGGAGACTCCTTCTGGTGATCAAATGGGTTTGTTGAAAACAGTTCTGCTGGTCACATGACCAAGATGGCTGTCATGCCCATATTTGGTAATAAAAAAGCCTCTAAAAATCTAACTCCTCATTATAAAAAGGACATTCAGATTTAATTGAGACTTTAATGAAATGTGCATACAATTAGGAGACCTGTAGAGCTTTCATGTTTGAAACAAAACAAGAGACCAGGAAAACCGACAATCATAAAAGTTGCTTGTTACTTTCGACGGACTTGGATCTTTTATAGATGTAGCTTTACTGAGCTGAACATAGTCTAAATACTGTCTAATTAGGTCACATATATTTTGTAAGCTATGATTGGTTATTCCATTATTTTACCTGATCAATTCAGAGTACATTTATATATAGTCACTTTGCAAACCGTTTGGATCCAGATCAGGGCGGACAATTTGCATAGATCATCAGCAGACAACAGCCTATAGAAATATCTTATCAAAATAAACACTGTCATTCTTTAGCTAACCTTAGCCAAACACTGTAGACCTGGATGATATTGCTCATATATAATTATAGTTATTCATTTTTCAGGCCCTGACTGAATGCCCTTGAAGCTACAAGCCCACGTTGATTCAAGAATCTGGAGTCTGCAGTCTACAGTAAGTTTTTTTTTTCTATCGTCTATATGGTACAGCTAAATGAGTACGATTACTGTTTCCTGATATCTTTATTCAACATCTAGAATGATGAAGATCTGAAACATAATAATATACTTATTGATCATCTTGTAAAAGTATTTGTCATATATATCCCTCTATCCCCTCCTGAGTCATTTGTATAACACTTGAAGAAAAGTTTTACAATGGCTGGTGTTTACTTTTAAATCAAAACAATGCCATATTGTTAATGATCTGGTTACTTGTCCAGGAATATATAGCAAAAGTAAAGTCACAAATTAGAATTCACAGCAGGAAACATTAGATTTTTATGGTAGCTTGGCCTTCATAAGGTTAGACTGCCCTCCAGCCAGGGGATTATTCTGCCCCATTAAATCAAACAATGCCATACTGTTAATGATCTGGTTACTTGTCCAGGAATATATAGCAAAAGTAAAGTCACAAATTAGAATTCACAACAGGAAACATTAGATTTTTAAGGTAGCATGGCCTTCATAGGGTTAGACTGCCCTCCAGCCAGGGGATTATTCTGCCCCATTTAATGCACAAAATCACGAAGCCAAGTTGGTTCAACACGAGGCCGCGATGATCTTCTTGGTGTTACAGGTGTTGTGATTTCTTGTGTAGGTTGAGGCATATCTGGGCGGTTCACGCCTTGTTGTGGTAGCTCAACGCGACTTGGAGTCCTTGGTAGCTGTAACTCTGGTGGATCGGGCATTGGTTGAGCTGGATAATTTTCACCAGTAGGTTGCCCATTATTAGTTTCAGTTTCTGAGTTATCCTGAGGCACAAAGGGGGTTGGGAGTTTTGTTGGAGAACACGGTTGTGACACATGTGTGGGAGAATTATGCAAGTCAGGTTCAAAAGTATGTCGAATTGGTTGTGGCACATGTGTAAGGGGACTCCGAAAATCTGTGTCAATTGTGTGTCGCGCTTGGGGTAGATAAATTGGAGTATATTGTCTGAGAAACTTCCTATTCCGCATAGTGATTCTTCCGGAGCCGTCCACACGTATGGCGTACTGATCATATTGGCGTACCTCTATCACACGCCCAGTTCTGTCCCATTTAAGGGGATGTCGTCCTGTCTGATTTTGTATCCGAACGAAGTCGCCAACGCGAAGAGGTGGTAGACGCTGAGTATGTTCTGTGAGACGCTCTGCTATCTTCATGTGACGGTTACGTAACGCTGATTCTCGTTGCTTTAAAGTTTCTTTCCATGTGTCATGAGGCTTATAGTTGCCAGGAAGAATTGGTATGAAATCTTTGACCGATCGACCAAAGACACACATAGCTGGAGAAAGTTTTGTGTCTCTGTCAGGGGTATTTCTGTATTGCAGGATGGCACGTTGGAAAGCATCTGTGTCCAGTTCACCATTTGGACCAGTGTTATCCGTAATCATGCGTTTAACAGTTTTTACACCTACTTCTGCCCTACAATTGCTGTGAGGGAACGCGACAGATGATAGTCTATGATGAACGCCCCATGTATTCAGAAACTCTCGTGTATTTGTCGCTACGAATTCAGGTCCACCATCAGATGCTAATTCATCTGGAATACCGAATGTTACAAACGTCTTTCGTAAACAGTCAATCAGACCTTGAGAACCTTTGGCTGCTCTCTCGACTATTGGCCAGTTTGAATACCTGTCAACAATCACAAGGTAGTTTCCACCCTTATAGTGAAAAAAATCTGCACATACACATTGGAATGGGTATAGAGGGGGCACTGTAGGCGTAGGCGGGGCACTTGGTTGCGAAGGGGCCATGCGATTGCAGTGGTTGCATTTGTTTCTGAGGCTTATGATGTCGGATGTGATGCCTGGCCAGAATACAGATGTCTCTGCTCTAGATATCATAGATGTAACACCTTGGTGTGCTGAATGCAGGGCTGTTAGTATGTCTTTACGCAAAGAGGGTGGTACTATGATGCGATCTTTGTATATGGCGACACCATCAACAGTTGATAACTGATCACGAAGAGGAAAGTAATCTCGGATTGATGGTGGAAGGGAAGTGCGTTTGTCTGGCATTCCTGATTCTATCGTTTCAACTAAGCGATGCATCTCGACGTCTCCTGAGGTGGCAGTGCGAACTTTATCCCATGTAACACATTGTAAGTTTGTGATTGCGTTCATGGCTGAAGAGTACAATGCTGCCTCGTCAGTGTCATCACGTACAAAATCACTTGTTTGGGTATCATTAGATGAATATGTGAATGTGGGAAGGCACAGAACGTCACTGTCAGAGGTATACCGCGAAATGTATGCAATATCGTCAATAAGCACAGTGGTTTCTGCATCACCACTTGGGTGACGTGACACAGCATCAGCAGCGCGATGTTTAGCACCCGGCACATACAGCATTTTGAACTTGTAACGAAGAGTTTTTTCCTTAAGATTACGAAGCCTTGCATTGGGAATGTTCTCTAGGGATCGATCCCCAAAAATTTTGAGGAGAGGTTTATGGTCAACAGCAATGACAAGGTCGTTGCATCCAAGGACAAAGTATCGAGCTTTCTCAAGTGCGTCTGCAACAGCTAAGGCTTCTCCCTCAACAGGAGCATACCGTGACTCTGTAGCACTTGTGAATCTGCTGCCCACTAATGTTATCTTCCAACCATCAGTGCAGCAAAATGGGGTCGTTTTGGCGCATTCACAATGTTTTTGAAATAACCAAAATCCAATCCCATCCTTTGACCAATCGGTAGCTAAACATGTTGATTTACTTGGGTCGAATATGCGTACGCCCTGCTCTATCTCACTGACAATGACTGCCTTTGATTCCTGAAATGCCTCTTCAAGAAGATGATCCCATCTGAAAGGTGTTCCAGGTTTGAGTAGTTCCCTAAAGGGGAGCATCCTGTCTGTCATACTAAACGCGTAAGAGACCTGATTGATAAGGCCAAACCATGAACGCACATCAGTTATGTTTTTTGGTGTTGGGAAATCAACAATGGCTTTCAGGTATTTTTGACAAGGGCGGACACTATTTGGGGTGATTTCGAAGCCAGCAAATTCAACACAGTCCTGAGCGAATACAAACTTCTCAGGGTTAAGCGTGATTCCATTATTTCCGCAAGTTTCAAGCCAATGGCATGCTTGGAAGAAGCTCTCTTCAATATTGTCTCCCCATAGTAGGGCATCATCCACACACTTTGTTTTCTTGGGAATATCACTTACGATTTCATCAAATCGCCGCGTGTACCCATCCCCTGAGGCAATATAACCCTGAGGCGCGGTTCGATAACGGTATCTGCCCCAAGGTGTGATAAATGTTGTTAGGTGTCTATCCTCTTCTATGATAGGAACACTGTGGTACCCATTCCAGGCGTCAAATACAGTCTTTTTCATTCCATGTGGCACAGAACGAGCCTGGTGAAATGGCGATTGAGTGTGATGTGTCTCTCTTACTGCATGCGTATTTAGCGCTTGAAAGTCGACAGTTCGACGAGGTGTCCCGTTCTTCTTTGCACACACCACCATGCGGTGGCACCATGTAACTGGTTCTCCTATTGGTACCGGTTCTATGACACCAAGGCGAACGTCCTGATCAAGGCCAGACTTTACTTCATCTTGCCAGTGAAGTGGAACTGGCACAGGTGTATGATGGGCAACTGGTGTGGCATTGGTGTCAACCATTAGTTTCATTGGAGGACCTGTCATGAGGGGCAAGGGTTGATGTTCACAAGTGTTGAAGGTACTGGACTTGTATCTGTCTAGTATGTACCGTTGAATGTCCGCTCGATGCTCTTCCGTGGCTGGGAATGGCAATTGTGTTGGCATTGGTGGTGGAAGTTCACGTCTGGGACAATCACAACTAATGTCATGTACCTTACTTGAATCAACTGTATTTGTGGATATCCCTTCATCACTTTTTGTGTCACCAATTGCCGGGAAATTGTCCGTAATAATGCCAAGGGCAGTGCATGCCTCTCTGCTCAGGAATAGTTTATCAGAACTGTCAGTAATGTATACTACCTGGCGCGTTTCAAACATTTCACCAGCACTGTTTGTCCCTGAGAAGCGAAGAATAGTGGCACCAAGAATCTTTATGTTTCTATTATTGGCAGCATGCATTTTCAAAGTTACCGGAATAAGATTACGTTCATTCAATCCCAAGCGATGAGCTATTTTGATACCAGCTAGGCAGCTTTGACAACCAGTATCTGCCATGGCTGAGACTGTGATTTTCCTTGGTTTTGATGGTAAGTTGGACGCATATCCTAAGCTTTTATAGTCCTCGACCTTAGTCTCGACACTGACATTGACATACGGTTGCGGTTGTGAAGATTTCTTAGTCCATGTATTGTTAAGGTTATCATACACATGATGGTCAAGATTAATCACTTTGTTTTCGAAAGAAGAGTTGTAGTCCATAGCTACACAGAGTGAATTAAAAACAGCACCTTCATGTTCTGTAGTATGTTTTTTGTTAGTGGACTTAGAACTTCTACACATTGATGGCAAGTGATTCTTTAAAGTGCATTTTTGGCATGTTTGTCCATATGCCACACATTCTCTCAGACGTATGCGAGGTGGAGCCCGAACACCATGACCAGTCTTACCACAATATGAACAAACTTCGCGCGTTTCTACTTTAGGTTTATCAACCTTTAAGCGGTCTGCATTTTTGTTGCGGCGATAAGAGCTACTTGCTGATTCAGCACCCTGCGAGTCCATGAGTTTTGAGGCTGAACGCCTTCCAGCTTCTTTGGCTTCGACAAACTTAAACACTTGTTCTAAAGTCATATTTTGATTCTGGTCTCCGAGCAATTCCAATTGTATTTCTGAGTCGTAAAGTCCACGAGTTAGAACATCGCGTAAGATTGCGTCTGCATAATTGACGTCTGTGTCACAGTTGTTGCATTTCAACACAAACTTGCAAACCCCAGCTTGTCCACGCAATCTTGCACCGAACGACCGAACTGTCTCTTCTCGATCCTGTGTCATATTGTTCAATGTTACGCGCGCGACCATTGTATTTTCCTCACGAACTGCAAGTTGTCGAATAGCTGCCAAAACAACTTCCTCAGTTTTTGTTGTCAGGGAGCCACCTTGTGCTCTAGTAAGATCTCTGCGCAAAGTCTCATCGCAGCACTCAAGCAGTTGAATTATGAGTTCTTTGTCTTTGATTTTTGTCGCGTCGACGTAATCTTTCCATCTTGAAAGGAAATATGTCCACTCCTCGCTGGTGCCTGCTGAAGACACAGTTGGTCGCTTCACTTTCTCGGCTTTAGCTGGTGTCACCGAAGTATCATGCACCTTAGCGTGGGTAGAAATGAGCGCAGCCACTATGGCAGCATCCAGGTCATCCGTTTCAAATTCACAGGCTGGTATAGGACACTTGACTCTAACCATCTTGCTGGTGTTTATGTCACAGTTCTATAATTTATTGTCTGGAATTGGATGTGTGGTAGATCTTCACTGATGAATCTCCATCATAAATGAGTACGATTACTGTTTCCTGATATCTTTATTCAACATCTAGAATGATGGAGATCTGAAACATAATAATATACTTATTGATCATCTTGTAAAAGTATTTGTCATATATATCCCTCTAACAGCGAAGTACTATTTGCGTTTAAACTTGGTCTGCAGCGGGTGTATTTTTTTCAAAATGTGAGAAAGATGCACTTCTTCCCTATGTTTAGGAATGGGGTAAAATGGCACAAATGTCACATCCCATCAAACACGATTCGCTGCCCCGCGTTCCCTTATGTGCACATATTCGGTTTGCTCAGAATTCCTTTTTTGTGTTGCGGACCAAGTCTAGTGCATCAATGGCACTAACCAAAAAAAACCCAAAAAAACCCCCCAAAACAACAACAACAACAAAACAAAACAACCCCCCCCCCCCCCAAAAAAAAAAAAAAAAAAAAAAAAAAAAAAAAACAACAACAACAAAAACAAAACAAAAAAACAACAAAAGAAAACAGCAACAAACAAATAACAAAAACAGACAAGACACAACAAACTAATGTGGCCCTAGCCACTGCAAGAGCTTATAAAATTTATGTTACAAATGTGTCTGTATTCTTATTATTCTTATTTATAGTGAGCAGCATTTGGGGTAAGATGGTACTAAAGCCATATTCAGGTTGTCGTGGCTTTGCGTTGATTCGGTTATTTTTCGCGGTGGTTTTGCTTGCTCTGCTCTTTTCTATGGCATATGTGTTTAATGGTTGTTCTCCGAAAACTTAAAAATACAGAATGTAGTTTGCGAACTACTTTCTGACATACAAAATGGGTTATATATGCGTTGGATATGTTACTTAAAAACAACATAAAACTGGGTTTCACATACCCACTATGTAACATATAAAACCAAAAATAAAAGTACATGAAAAGGGTTTCACATACCCACCTGGTAACATATAAAACCAAAAACTAAAAAATATATAAAGGGTTTAACATACCCACATCGTAACATATAAAACAATAACAAAAATATATTAAAAGGGTTGCACAAACCCACCTCGTAACGTATAAAACAAAAACTAAAACTATATAAAAAGGGTTTAACATACCCACCTCGTAACATATAAAACAAAATCTAAAAACATATAAAAAAGGGTTTCACGTACCCACCTCGTAACATATAAATCAAAAGCTAAAAATATAAAAAAAGGGTTTCACATACCCCACCAGGTAACATATAAAACAAAAAGTAGAAATATGTAAAAGGTTCCACATACTGACCTGGTAACCAATAAAACCAAAACTAAAATATTAAATTCGCATTTCTTATTTATTTTTTTATATAATTTCAGGTGCCAGTGTGTAAACAGACAGTGGATAGAAAGAGATCTCATTATATTGGAAGAGGTAAGTTTTGTTGTATTTCATTTTTCTTTAATATCTGAGAATGCAAAACCGGATATTTCATGTGAAATGTGTGCCTGCACAACAGATGTCTGCTGATAAACTTTACAAGCGGTTTAGACCAAGTTCAGGCACGAAAATTTTTTGGGCCTGATCTGGATCCAAACTGTTCATCAAGATTTTCAAACATCTACTCCTGAAACAACTGGGTAAAATGAACTCCCGATTTCATATGGAGACTCCTTCTGGTGATCAAATGGGTTTGTTGAAAACAGTTCTGCTGGTCACATGACCAAGATGGCTGTCATGCCCATATTTGGTAAAAAAAAAGCCTCTAAAAATCTAACTCCTCATTATAAAAAGGACATTCAGATTTAATTGAGACTTTAATGAAATGTGCATACAATTAGGAGACCTGTAGAGCTTTCATGTTTGAAACAAAACAAGAGACCAGGAAAACCGACAATCATAAAAGTTGCTTGTTACTTTCGACGGACTTGGATCTTTTATAGATGTAGCTTTACTGAGCTGAACATAGTCTAAATACTGTCTAATTAGGTCACATATATTTTGTAAGCTATGATTGGTTATTCCATTATTTTACCTGATCAATTCAGAGTACATTTATATATAGTCACTTTGCAAACCGTTTGGATCCAGATCAGGGCGGACAATTTGCATAGATCATCAGCAGACAACAGCCTATAGAAATATCTTATCAAAATAAACACTGTCATTCTTTAGCTAACCTTAGCCAAACACTGTAGACCTGGATGATATTGCTCATATATAATTATAGTTATTCATTTTTCAGGCCCTGACTGAATGCCCTTGAAGCTACAAGCCCACGTTGATTCAAGAATCTGGAGTCTGCAGTCTACAGTAAGTTTTTTTTTTCTATCGTCTATATGGTACAGCGAAGTACTATTTGCGTTTAAACTTGGTCTGCAGCGGGTGTATTTTTTTCAAAATGTGAGAAAGATGCACTTCTTCCCTATGTTTAGGAATGGGGTAAAATGGCACAAATGTCACATCCCATCAAACACGATTCGCTGCCCCGCGTTCCCTTATGTGCACATATTCGGTTTGCTCAGAATTCCTTTTTTGTGTTGCGGACCAAGTCTAGTGCATCAATGGCACTAACCAAAAAAAACCCAAAAAAAACCCCCAAAACAACAACAACAACAAAACAAAACAACCCCCCCCCCAAAAAAAAACAAACAAAAAAAACAAAAAAAACAACAACAACAAAAACAAAACAAAAAAACAACAAAAGAAAACAGCAACAAACAAATAACAAAAACAGACAAGACACAACAAACTAATGTGGCCCTAGCCACTGCAAGAGCTTATAAAATTTATGTTACAAATGTGTCTGTATTCTTATTATTCTTATTTATAGTGAGCAGCATTTGGGGTAAGATGGTACTAAAGCCATATTCAGGTTGTCGTGGCTTTGCGTTGATTCGGTTATTTTTCGCGGTGGTTTTGCTTGCTCTGCTCTTTTCTATGGCATATGTGTTTAATGGTTGTTCTCCGAAAACTTAAAAATACAGAATGTAGTTTGCGAACTACTTTCTGACATACAAAATGGGTTATATATGCGTTGGATATGTTACTTAAAAACAACATAAAACTGGGTTTCACATACCCACTATGTAACATATAAAACCAAAAATAAAAGTACATGAAAAGGGTTTCACATACCCACCTGGTAACATATAAAACCAAAAACTAAAAAATATATAAAGGGTTTAACATACCCACATCGTAACATATAAAACAATAACAAAAATATATTAAAAGGGTTGCACAAACCCACCTCGTAACGTATAAAACAAAAACTAAAACTATATAAAAAGGGTTTAACATACCCACCTCGTAACGTATAAAACAAAATCTAAAAACATATAAAAAAGGGTTTCACGTACCCACCTCGTAACATATAAATCAAAAGCTAAAAATATAAAAAAAGGGTTTCACATACCCCACCAGGTAACATATAAAACAAAAAGTAGAAATATGTAAAAGGTTCCACATACTGACCTGGTAACCAATAAAACCAAAACTAAAATATCTAAATTCTCATTTCTTATTTATTTTTTTATATAATTTCAGGTGCCAGTGTGTAAACAGACAGTGGATAGAAAGAGATCTCATTATATTGGAAGAGGTAAGTTTTGTTGTATTTCATTTTTCTTTAATATCTGAGAATGCAAAACCGGATATTTCATGTGAAATGTGTGCCTGCACAACAGATGTCTGCTGATAAACTTTACAAGCGGTTTAGACCAAGTTCAGGCACGAAAATTTTTTGGGCCTGATCTGGATCCAAACTGTTCATCAAGATTTTCAAACATCTACTCCTGAAACAACTGGGTAAAATGAACTCCCGATTTCATATGGAGACTCCTTCTGGTGATCAAATGGGTTTGTTGAAAACAGTTCTGCTGGTCACATGACCAAGATGGCTGTCATGCCCATATTTGGTAAAAAAAAAGCCTCTAAAAATCTAACTCCTCATTATAAAAAGGACATTCAGATTTAATTGAGACTTTAATGAAATGTGCATACAATTAGGAGACCTGTAGAGCTTTCATGTTTGAAACAAAACAAGAGACCAGGAAAACCGACAATCATAAAAGTTGCTTGTTACTTTCGACGGACTTGGATCTTTTATAGATGTAGCTTTACTGAGCTGAACATAGTCTAAATACTGTCTAATTAGGTCACATATATTTTGTAAGCTATGATTGGTTATTCCATTATTTTACCTGATCAATTCAGAGTACATTTATATATAGTCACTTTGCAAACCGTTTGGATCCAGATCAGGGCGGACAATTTGCATAGATCATCAGCAGACAACAGCCTATAGAAATATCTTATCAAAATAAACACTGTCATTCTTTAGCTAACCTTAGCCAAACACTGTAGACCTGGATGATATTGCTCATATATAATTATAGTTATTCATTTTTCAGGCCCTGACTGAATGCCCTTGAAGCTACAAGCCCACGTTGATTCAAGAATCTGGAGTCTGCAGTCTACAGTAAGTTTTTTTTTTCTATCGTCTATATGGTACAGCGAAGTACTATTTGCGTTTAAACTTGGTCTGCAGCGGGTGTATTTTTTTCAAAATGTGAGAAAGATGCACTTCTTCCCTATGTTTAGGAATGGGGTAAAATGGCACAAATGTCACATCCCATCAAACACGATTCGCTGCCCTGCGTTCCCTTATGTGCACATATTCGGTTTGCTCAGAATTCCTTTTTTGTGTTGCGGACCAAGTCTAGTGCATCAATGGCACTAACCAAAAAAAACCCAAAAAAAACCCCAAAACAACAACAACAACAAAACAAAACAACCCCCCCCCCCCCAAAAAAAAAAACAAAAAAACAAAAAAAACAACAACAACAAAAACAAAACAAAAAAACAACAAAAGAAAACAGCAACAAACAAATAACAAAAACAGACAAGACACAACAAACTAATGTGGCCCTAGCCACTGCAAGAGCTTATAAAATTTATGTTACAAATGTGTCTGTATTCTTATTATTCTTATTTATAGTGAGCAGCATTTGGGGTAAGATGGTACTAAAGCCATATTCAGGTTGTCGTGGCTTTGCGTTGATTCGGTTATTTTTCGCGGTGGTTTTGCTTGCTCTGCTCTTTTCTATGGCATATGTGTTTAATGGTTGTTCTCCGAAAACTTAAAAATACAGAATGTAGTTTGCGAACTACTTTCTGACATACAAAATGGGTTATATATGCGTTGGATATGTTACTTAAAAACAACATAAAACTGGGTTTCACATACCCACTATGTAACATATAAAACCAAAAATAAAAGTACATGAAAAGGGTTTCACATACCCACCTGGTAACATATAAAACCAAAAACTAAAAAATATATAAAGGGTTTAACATACCCACATCGTAACATATAAAACAATAACAAAAATATATTAAAAGGGTTGCACAAACCCACCTCGTAACGTATAAAACAAAAACTAAAACTATATAAAAAGGGTTTAACATACCCACCTCGTAACGTATAAAACAAAATCTAAAAACATATAAAAAAGGGTTTCACGTACCCACCTCGTAACATATAAATCAAAAGCTAAAAATATAAAAAAAGGGTTTCACATACCCCACCAGGTAACATATAAAACAAAAAGTAGAAATATGTAAAAGGTTCCACATACTGACCTGGTAACCAATAAAACCAAAACTAAAATATCTAAATTCTCATTTCTTATTTATTTTTTTATATAATTTCAGGTGCCAGTGTGTAAACAGACAGTGGATAGAAAGAGATCTCATTATATTGGAAGAGGTAAGTTTTGTTGTATTTCATTTTTCTTTAATATCTGAGAATGCAAAACCGGATATTTCATGTGAAATGTGTGCCTGCACAACAGATGTCTGCTGATAAACTTTACAAGCGGTTTAGACCAAGTTCAGGCACGAAAATTTTTTGGGCCTGATCTGGATCCAAACTGTTCATCAAGATTTTCAAACATCTACTCCTGAAACAACTGGGTAAAATGAACTCCCGATTTCATATGGAGACTCCTTCTGGTGATCAAATGGGTTTGTTGAAAACAGTTCTGCTGGTCACATGACCAAGATGGCTGTCATGCCCATATTTGGTAAAAAAAAAGCCTCTAAAAATCTAACTCCTCATTATAAAAAGGACATTCAGATTTAATTGAGACTTTAATGAAATGTGCATACAATTAGGAGACCTGTAGAGCTTTCATGTTTGAAACAAAACAAGAGACCAGGAAAACCGACAATCATAAAAGTTGCTTGTTACTTTCGACGGACTTGGATCTTTTATAGATGTAGCTTTACTGAGCTGAACATAGTCTAAATACTGTCTAATTAGGTCACATATATTTTGTAAGCTATGATTGGTTATTCCATTATTTTACCTGATCAATTCAGAGTACATTTATATATAGTCACTTTGCAAACCGTTTGGATCCAGATCAGGGCGGACAATTTGCATAGATCATCAGCAGACAACAGCCTATAGAAATATCTTATCAAAATAAACACTGTCATTCTTTAGCTAACCTTAGCCAAACACTGTAGACCTGGATGATATTGCTCATATATAATTATAGTTATTCATTTTTCAGGCCCTGACTGAATGCCCTTGAAGCTACAAGCCCACGTTGATTCAAGAATCTGGAGTCTGCAGTCTACAGTAAGTTTTTTTTTTCTATCGTCTATATGGTACAGCGAAGTACTATTTGCGTTTAAACTTGGTCTGCAGCGGGTGTATTTTTTTCAAAATGTGAGAAAGATGCACTTCTTCCCTATGTTTAGGAATGGGGTAAAATGGCACAAATGTCACATCCCATCAAACACGATTCGCTGCCCCGCGTTCCCTTATGTGCACATATTCGGTTTGCTCAGAATTCCTTTTTTGTGTTGCGGACCAAGTCTAGTGCATCAATGGCACTAACCAAAAAAAACCCAAAAAAACCCCCCAAAACAACAACAACAACAAAACAAAACAACCCCCCCGCCCAAAAAAAAAACAAACAAAAAAAACAAAAAAAACAACAACAACAAAAACAAAACAAAAAAACAACAAAAGAAAACAGCAACAAACAAATAACAAAAACAGACAAGACACAACAAACTAATGTGGCCCTAGCCACTGCAAGAGCTTATAAAATTTATGTTACAAATGTGTCTGTATTCTTATTATTCTTATTTATAGTGAGCAGCATTTGGGGTAAGATGGTACTAAAGCCATATTCAGGTTGTCGTGGCTTTGCGTTGATTCGGTTATTTTTCGCGGTGGTTTTGCTTGCTCTGCTCTTTTCTATGGCATATGTGTTTAATGGTTGTTCTCCGAAAACTTAAAAATACAGAATGTAGTTTGCGAACTACTTTCTGACATACAAAATGGGTTATATATGCGTTGGATATGTTACTTAAAAACAACATAAAACTGGGTTTCACATACCCACTATGTAACATATAAAACCAAAAATAAAAGTACATGAAAAGGGTTTCACATACCCACCTGGTAACATATAAAACCAAAAACTAAAAAATATATAAAGGGTTTAACATACCCACATCGTAACATATAAAACAATAACAAAAATATATTAAAAGGGTTGCACAAACCCACCTCGTAACGTATAAAACAAAAACTAAAACTATATAAAAAGGGTTTAACATACCCACCTCGTAACGTATAAAACAAAATCTAAAAACATATAAAAAAGGGTTTCACGTACCCACCTCGTAACATATAAATCAAAAGCTAAAAATATAAAAAAAGGGTTTCACATACCCCACCAGGTAACATATAAAACAAAAAGTAGAAATATGTAAAAGGTTCCACATACTGACCTGGTAACCAATAAAACCAAAACTAAAATATCTAAATTCTCATTTCTTATTTATTTTTTTATATAATTTCAGGTGCCAGTGTGTAAACAGACAGTGGATAGAAAGAGATCTCATTATATTGGAAGAGGTAAGTTTTGTTGTATTTCATTTTTCTTTAATATCTGAGAATGCAAAACCGGATATTTCATGTGAAATGTGTGCCTGCACAACAGATGTCTGCTGATAAACTTTACAAGCGGTTTAGACCAAGTTCAGGCACGAAAATTTTTTGGGCCTGATCTGGATCCAAACTGTTCATCAAGATTTTCAAACATCTACTCCTGAAACAACTGGGTAAAATGAACTCCCGATTTCATATGGAGACTCCTTCTGGTGATCAAATGGGTTTGTTGAAAACAGTTCTGCTGGTCACATGACCAAGATGGCTGTCATGCCCATATTTGGTAAAAAAAAAGCCTCTAAAAATCTAACTCCTCATTATAAAAAGGACATTCAGATTTAATTGAGACTTTAATGAAATGTGCATACAATTAGGAGACCTGTAGAGCTTTCATGTTTGAAACAAAACAAGAGACCAGGAAAACCGACAATCATAAAAGTTGCTTGTTACTTTCGACGGACTTGGATCTTTTATAGATGTAGCTTTACTGAGCTGAACATAGTCTAAATACTGTCTAATTAGGTCACATATATTTTGTAAGCTATGATTGGTTATTCCATTATTTTACCTGATCAATTCAGAGTACATTTATATATAGTCACTTTGCAAACCGTTTGGATCCAGATCAGGGCGGACAATTTGCATAGATCATCAGCAGACAACAGCCTATAGAAATATCTTATCAAAATAAACACTGTCATTCTTTAGCTAACCTTAGCCAAACACTGTAGACCTGGATGATATTGCTCATATATAATTATAGTTATTCATTTTTCAGGCCCTGACTGAATGCCCTTGAAGCTACAAGCCCACGTTGATTCAAGAATCTGGAGTCTGCAGTCTACAGTAAGTTTTTTTTTCTATCGTCTATATGGTACAGCGAAGTACTATTTGCGTTTAAACTTGGTCTGCAGCGGGTGTATTTTTTTCAAAATGTGAGAAAGATGCACTTCTTCCTTATGTTTAGGAATGGGGTAAAATGGCACAAATGTCACATCCCATCAAACACGATTCGCTGCCCCGCGTTCCCTTATGTGCACATATTCGGTTTGCTCAGAATTCCTTTTTTGTGTTGCGGACCAAGTCTAGTGCATCAATGGCACTAACCAAAAAAAACCCAAAAAAAACCCCCAAAACAACAACAACAACAACAAAACAAAACAACCCCCCCCCCAAAAAAAAAAAAACAAACAAAAAAAACAAAAAAAACAACAACAACAAAAACAAAACAAAAAAACAACAAAAGAAAACAGCAACAAACAAATAACAAAAACAGACAAGACACAACAAACTAATGTGGCCCTAGCCACTGCAAGAGCTTATAAAATTTATGTTACAAATGTGTCTGTATTCTTATTATTCTTATTTATAGTGAGCAGCATTTGGGGTAAGATGGTACTAAAGCCATATTCAGGTTGTCGTGGCTTTGCGTTGATTTGGTTATTTTTCGCGGTGGTTTTGCTTGCTCTGCTCTTTTCTATGGCATATGTGTTTAATGGTTGTTCTCCGAAAACTTAAAAATACAGAATGTAGTTTGCGAACTACTTTCTGACATACAAAATGGGTTATATATGCGTTGGATATGTTACTTAAAAACAACATAAAACTGGGTTTCACATACCCACTATGTAACATATAAAACCAAAAATAAAAGTACATGAAAAGGGTTTCACATACCCACCTGGTAACATATAAAACCAAAAACTAAAAAATATATAAAGGGTTTAACATACCCACATCGTAACATATAAAACAATAACAAAAATATATTAAAAGGGTTGCACAAACCCACCTCGTAACGTATAAAACAAAAACTAAAACTATATAAAAAGGGTTTAACATACCCACCTCGTAACGTATAAAACAAAATCTAAAAACATATAAAAAAGGGTTTCACGTACCCACCTCGTAACATATAAATCAAAAGCTAAAAATATAAAAAAAGGGTTTCACATACCCCACCAGGTAACATATAAAACAAAAAGTAGAAATATGTAAAAGGTTCCACATACTGACCTGGTAACCAATAAAACCAAAACTAAAATATCTAAATTCTCATTTCTTATTTATTTTTTTATATAATTTCAGGTGCCAGTGTGTAAACAGACAGTGGATAGAAAGAGATCTCATTATATTGGAAGAGGTAAGTTTTGTTGTATTTCATTTTTCTTTAATATCTGAGAATGCAAAACCGGATATTTCATGTGAAATGTGTGCCTGCACAACAGATGTCTGCTGATAAACTTTACAAGCGGTTTAGACCAAGTTCAGGCACGAAAATTTTTTGGGCCTGATCTGGATCCAAACTGTTCATCAAGATTTTCAAACATCTACTCCTGAAACAACTGGGTAAAATGAACTCCCGATTTCATATGGAGACTCCTTCTGGTGATCAAATGGGTTTGTTGAAAACAGTTCTGCTGGTCACATGACCAAGATGGCTGTCATGCCCATATTTGGTAAAAAAAAAGCCTCTAAAAATCTAACTCCTCATTATAAAAAGGACATTCAGATTTAATTGAGACTTTAATGAAATGTGCATACAATTAGGAGACCTGTAGAGCTTTCATGTTTGAAACAAAACAAGAGACCAGGAAAACCGACAATCATAAAAGTTGCTTGTTACTTTCGACGGACTTGGATCTTTTATAGATGTAGCTTTACTGAGCTGAACATAGTCTAAATACTGTCTAATTAGGTCACATATATTTTGTAAGCTATGATTGGTTATTCCATTATTTTACCTGATCAATTCAGAGTACATTTATATATAGTCACTTTGCAAACCGTTTGGATCCAGATCAGGGCGGACAATTTGCATAGATCATCAGCAGACAACAGCCTATAGAAATATCTTATCAAAATAAACACTGTCATTCTTTAGCTAACCTTAGCCAAACACTGTAGACCTGGATGATATTGCTCATATATAATTATAGTTATTCATTTGGCACTGTCTCCGGGTCCGGTACCGGACCCCTAGACTACGGGGCTACGGGTCCGGTACCGGACCCCGAGCCACGCCTATGAGGACTGTCTCGGGGTCCGGTAGTTTGTGAAACAACTGCTCGACGAGTCTAGGGATACGGGGTGCGTGTCAGTACCTGCACGTATATGTAGTAACAGTTATCTTACCAACAAAAACTCGTGTTGAAGTTTCACTTTGCTTCGTCCGCAATCTTTGATCATCTGTATTTACTGTTACACTATTCAAACAAGTATAAGCTTATACAAAAGGTATAAGATTTATAACGGACAAGAGTGAAAAAAAACATAACTAAATATAATTTGTCTTACTTTATTCCTTTTATTTTTCTTATTCTTATTTTTTCAATAAGGTCATGGATAAAGGTAATTAATGTCCGGGGGAACTTACTATCGCATCAGTGAATTGGCGCAGGGTTAGATGTTCTTTAATTGATGTTTGTCTCAATGTCCTTATTAATTTATTGTTGTTATCTGTCTACTTGATTATTAACCTAAAGGTTAATACCAATTTGCACTTTCATTGAAGTTAGCAAGTGGTGATTGCAGGTGCATTGTTTAATTGCTTTTATACCGGCTAATTGGTCACATATCTGTCTGTCTGTCCGCCCGTCCATCCACCACCAACACCAGTGAAACGCATGGGCCGATGGTGGTCTGTAGATATTCAAAATAAAACAGCTAAAAAAGTGGGCCGATTTTGGCCTGATATAACATGCTAGCACGGGAAGTTATTCACAGCGGTGAGACGGTTCTTTTGAGCACCCAAAAGCTGAAGACCAAATAAGCACACAAAATCAGACCACTGTCGAACACCAGCCAAACGCATGGGCCGATGGTGGCTCGGCAATAACATGCTGGCACGAAATGTGGTGCTCAGAAATTTATGATGGGGATCTAACATCAGTTGGGCGTATTCATGCGCAGATCCAGAGGGGGGCAGGGGCTCCGGACCCCCTCCCCCTGAAAAATCATAAGAAATATAGGGTTTCTTAGCCATACTGATCAGGATCCCCTTAAAAAATAAAAAGCTACTAAGCCAGCAATGTTGGGCCATCATTAGCACGCCAGCGAAACGCCATTTATGTTCTGCTAGATAACTCCAGTCCAGTCTTTGTAGCAAACAGTGTGGATCCGGATTAAACTGCTCTCATAAGAGCAGTCTGATCCAGGTCTACAATGTTTGTCTGTACGGAGAAATTAGTCATTGACGTAAGCATAAGTTGCATTTTCCTTACATAACGACCCATATGTCGTCTACTTGTTCGTTATTGAAAAACATCTTTGAAGCAATCAATATTGACCCAGATCTCATAGGAGCAGTCTGATCCTGGTCCCAAATGTTTGTCTGTACAGGGATATTGGCCATTGACGTAAGCATAAGTTGCATTTCCCTGACATAACGACCCTTAAGCCGTCTTTGTAGCAAACAGTGTGGACCCGTATCAAACTACTATCCTAGGAGCAGCCTGAACCGGATTCGCAATGTTTATCTGTCCGTAAGACGTCTGTGGAGCAAACAGTGTGGACCCAAATCTGACTGCTCTCCTAGGAACAGTCTGATCAGGGTCCACGGCAAAATTAGCCGTTGGCGTAAGCATTTACATGTGGCAGATACCTCCAGCAGACGTAAATTTTAGATGCATTTCCGCGATTGAATCGTTCAACCTATGAACGGTCTCTGAAGCAAATAGAGTGGACCGAGATCAGGCTGTTATCATAGGAGCGGTCTGATCTTGTTCATCACTGTTTGTCATTATTTTAGATGCATTTCCGCGATCGAGTCTTCAACCTTAGGATATCCATTTGTAACGTCTCTCTAACGAACAGTGTGGATCCAGATCAGACTGTTATCGTATGAGCAGTCTGATCTTGTTCAACACTGTTTGTCTTTATGCTAAAAAGTCATTTCCTTTTGGGTCCATATCAGTTGTTTAAAAAAGACCAAAAAAAAGACTCAGAGTCTTCTTATAAAGCTATGTCCGAATGTCAAAAGATACCAGTAAGATCCACTGCCGTTGTCCCATTAATGAGTCTCTTTGAAAGCTATAGTTGAATAATGAAGCTATACTACAGACTAAGTAAGCTTATTTGACACTGCTCACTCATCTCACTAATCAGCTGCAAACGAGTAGTTTAATTGGTTCCTTTAATTGAAGATAAGAAGATAATTGATTTGTTACAGGTGAGTTACGTTCTTTTTTTACTTTACCGTTTAAGCTTAATTGTACATGACAGTAAATACAGATTGGTTTCCCTTTGAGGATCAAAGATGGCGGACGAAGCAAAGTGAAACTTCAACATGAGATTTTGTTGGTAAAATAACTGTTACTACATATACATGCAGGTACGGACCCGTATCCCTAGACTTGTCAGAAGTCGTTTCACAAACTACCGGACCCCGAGACAGTCCTCATAGGCGTGGCTCGGGGTCCGGTACCGGACCCCTAGAATCAGTGTCTAGGGGTCCGATACCGGACCCGTAGCCCCGTAGTCTAGGGGTCCGGTACCGGACTCGGAGACAGTGCCTATTCATTTTTCAGGCCCTGACTGAATGCCCTTGAAGCTACAAGCCCACGTTGATTCAAGAATCTGGAGTCTGCAGTCTACAGTAAGTTTTTTTTTTCTATCGTCTATATGGTACAGCGAAGTACTATTTGCGTTTAAACTTGGTCTGCAGCGGGTGTATTTTTTTCAAAATGTGAGAAAGATGCACTTCTTCCCTATGTTTAGGAATGGGGTAAAATGGCACAAATGTCACATCCCATCAAACACGATTCGCTGCCCCGCGTTCCCTTATGTGCACATATTCGGTTTGCTCAGAATTCCTTTTTTGTGTTGCGGACCAAGTCTAGTGCATCAATGGCACTAACCAAAAAAAACCCCAAAAAAAAACCCAAAACAACAACAACAACAAAACAAAACAACCCCCCCCCCCCCAAAAAAAAAAAAAAACAAAAAAAACAAAAAAAACAACAACAACAAAAACAAAACAAAAAAACAACAAAAGAAAACAGCAACAAACAAATAACAAAAACAGACAAGACACAACAAACTAATGTGGCCCTAGCCACTGCAAGAGCTTATAAAATTTATGTTACAAATGTGTCTGTATTCTTATTATTCTTATTTATAGTGAGCAGCATTTGGGGTAAGATGGTACTAAAGCCATATTCAGGTTGTCGTGGCTTTGCGTTGATTCGGTTATTTTTCGCGGTGGTTTTGCTTGCTCTGCTCTTTTCTATGGCATATGTGTTTAATGGTTGTTCTCCGAAAACTTAAAAATACAGAATGTAGTTTGCGAACTACTTTCTGACATACAAAATGGGTTATATATGCGTTGGATATGTTACTTAAAAACAACATAAAACTGGGTTTCACATACCCACTATGTAACATATAAAACCAAAAATAAAAGTACATGAAAAGGGTTTCACATACCCACCTGGTAACATATAAAACCAAAAACTAAAAAATATATAAAGGGTTTAACATACCCACATCGTAACATATAAAACAATAACAAAAATATATTAAAAGGGTTGCACAAACCCACCTCGTAACGTATAAAACAAAAACTAAAACTATATAAAAAGGGTTTAACATACCCACCTCGTAACGTATAAAACAAAATCTAAAAACATATAAAAAAGGGTTTCACGTACCCACCTCGTAACATATAAATCAAAAGCTAAAAATATAAAAAAAGGGTTTCACATACCCCACCAGGTAACATATAAAACAAAAAGTAGAAATATGTAAAAGGTTCCACATACTGACCTGGTAACCAATAAAACCAAAACTAAAATATCTAAATTCTCATTTCTTATTTATTTTTTTATATAATTTCAGGTGCCAGTGTGTAAACAGACAGTGGATAGAAAGAGATCTCATTATATTGGAAGAGGTAAGTTTTGTTGTGTTTCATTTTTCTTTAATATCTGAGAATGCAAAACCGGATATTTCATGTGAAATGTGTGCCTGCACAACAGATGTCTGCTGATAAACTTTACAAGCGGTTTAGACCAAGTTCAGGCACGAAAATTTTTTGGGCCTGATCTGGATCCAAACTGTTCATCAAGATTTTCAAACATCTACTCCTGAAACAACTGGGTAAAATGAACTCCCGATTTCATATGGAGACTCCTTCTGGTGATCAAATGGGTTTGTTGAAAACAGTTCTGCTGGTCACATGACCAAGATGGCTGTCATGCCCATATTTGGTAAAAAAAAAGCCTCTAAAAATCTAACTCCTCATTATAAAAAGGACATTCAGATTTAATTGAGACTTTAATGAAATGTGCATACAATTAGGAGACCTGTAGAGCTTTCATGTTTGAAACAAAACAAGAGACCAGGAAAACCGACAATCATAAAAGTTGCTTGTTACTTTCGACGGACTTGGATCTTTTATAGATGTAGCTTTACTGAGCTGAACATAGTCTAAATACTGTCTAATTAGGTCACATATATTTTGTAAGCTATGATTGGTTATTCCATTATTTTACCTGATCAATTCAGAGTACATTTATATATAGTCACTTTGCAAACCGTTTGGATCCAGATCAGGGCGGACAATTTGCATAGATCATCAGCAGACAACAGCCTATAGAAATATCTTATCAAAATAAACACTGTCATTCTTTAGCTAACCTTAGCCAAACACTGTAGACCTGGATGATATTGCTCATATATAATTATAGTTATTCATTTTTCAGGCCCTGACTGAATGCCCTTGAAGCTACAAGCCCACGTTGATTCAAGAATCTGGAGTCTGCAGTCTACAGTAAGTTTTTTTTTTCTATCGTCTATATGGTACAGCGAAGTACTATTTGCGTTTAAACTTGGTCTGCAGCGGGTGTATTTTTTTCAAAATGTGAGAAAGATGCACTTCTTCCCTATGTTTAGGAATGGGGTAAAATGGCACAAATGTCACATCCCATCAAACACGATTCGCTGCCCCGCGTTCCCTTATGTGCACATATTCGGTTTGCTCAGAATTCCTTTTTTGTGTTGCGGACCAAGTCTAGTGCATCAATGGCACTAACCAAAAAAAACCCAAAAAAAAACCCCAAAACAACAACAACAACAAAACAAAACAACCCCCCCCCCCAAAAAAAAAACAAACAAAAAAAACAACAACAACAAAAACAAAACAAAAAAACAACAAAAGAAAACAGCAACAAACAAATAACAAAAACAGACAAGACACAACAAACTAATGTGGCCCTAGCCACTGCAAGAGCTTATAAAATTTATGTTACAAATGTGTCTGTATTCTTATTATTCTTATTTATAGTGAGCAGCATTTGGGGTAAGATGGTACTAAAGCCATATTCAGGTTGTCGTGGCTTTGCGTTGATTCGGTTATTTTTCGCGGTGGTTTTGCTTGCTCTGCTCTTTTCTATGGCATATGTGTTTAATGGTTGTTCTCCGAAAACTTAAAAATACAGAATGTAGTTTGCGAACTACTTTCTGACATACAAAATGGGTTATATATGCGTTGGATATGTTACTTAAAAACAACATAAAACTGGGTTTCACATACCCACTATGTAACATATAAAACCAAAAATAAAAGTACATGAAAAGGGTTTCACATACCCACCTGGTAACATATAAAACCAAAAACTAAAAAATATATAAAGGGTTTAACATACCCACATTGTAACATATAAAACAATAACAAAAATATATTAAAAGGGTTGCACAAACCCACCTCGTAACGTATAAAACAAAAACTAAAACTATATAAAAAGGGTTTAACATACCCACCTCGTAACGTATAAAACAAAATCTAAAAACATATAAAAAAGGGTTTCACGTACCCACCTCGTAACATATAAATCAAAAGCTAAAAATATAAAAAAAGGGTTTCACATACCCCACCAGGTAACATATAAAACAAAAAGTAGAAATATGTAAAAGGTTCCACATACTGACCTGGTAACCAATAAAACCAAAACTAAAATATCTAAATTCTCATTTCTTATTTATTTTTTTATATAATTTCAGGTGCCAGTGTGTAAACAGACAGTGGATAGAAAGAGATCTCATTATATTGGAAGAGGTAAGTTTTGTTGTATTTCATTTTTCTTTAATATCTGAGAATGCAAAACCGGATATTTCATGTGAAATGTGTGCCTGCACAACAGATGTCTGCTGATAAACTTTACAAGCGGTTTAGACCAAGTTCAGGCACGAAAATTTTTTGGGCCTGATCTGGATCCAAACTGTTCATCAAGATTTTCAAACATCTACTCCTGAAACAACTGGGTAAAATGAACTCCCGATTTCATATGGAGACTCCTTCTGGTGATCAAATGGGTTTGTTGAAAACAGTTCTGCTGGTCACATGACCAAGATGGCTGTCATGCCCATATTTGGTAAAAAAAAAGCCTCTAAAAATCTAACTCCTCATTATAAAAAGGACATTCAGATTTAATTGAGACTTTAATGAAATGTGCATACAATTAGGAGACCTGTAGAGCTTTCATGTTTGAAACAAAACAAGAGACCAGGAAAACCGACAATCATAAAAGTTGCTTGTTACTTTCGACGGACTTGGATCTTTTATAGATGTAGCTTTACTGAGCTGAACATAGTCTAAATACTGTCTAATTAGGTCACATATATTTTGTAAGCTATGATTGGTTATTCCATTATTTTACCTGATCAATTCAGAGTACATTTATATATAGTCACTTTGCAAACCGTTTGGATCCAGATCAGGGCGGACAATTTGCATAGATCATCAGCAGACAACAGCCTATAGAAATATCTTATCAAAATAAACACTGTCATTCTTTAGCTAACCTTAGCCAAACACTGTAGACCTGGATGATATTGCTCATATATAATTATAGTTATTCATTTTTCAGGCCCTGACTGAATGCCCTTGAAGCTACAAGCCCACGTTGATTCAAGAATCTGGAGTCTGCAGTCTACAGTAAGTTTTTTTTTTCTATCGTCTATATGGTACAGCGAAGTACTATTTGCGTTTAAACTTGGTCTGCAGCGGGTGTATTTTTTTCAAAATGTGAGAAAGATGCACTTCTTCCCTATGTTTAGGAATGGGGTAAAATGGCACAAATGTCACATCCCATCAAACACGATTTGCTGCCCCGCGTTCCCTTATGTGCACATATTCGGTTTGCTCAGAATTCCTTTTTTGTGTTGCGGACCAAGTCTAGTGCATCAATGGCACTAACCAAAAAAAAAACAAAAAAAACCCCCAAAACAACAACAACAACAAAACAAAACAACCCCCCCCCCCCCAAAAAAAAAAAAACAAAAAAAACAAACAAAAAAAAACAACAACAACAAAAACAAAACAAAAAAACAACAAAAGAAAACAGCAACAAACAAATAACAAAAACAGACAAGACACAACAAACTAATGTGGCCCTAGCCACTGCAAGAGCTTATAAAATTTATGTTACAAATGTGTCTGTATTCTTATTATTCTTATTTATAGTGAGCAGCATTTGGGGTAAGATGGTACTAAAGCCATATTCAGGTTGTCGTGGCTTTGCGTTGATTCGGTTATTTTTCGCGGTGGTTTTGCTTGCTCTGCTCTTTTCTATGGCATATGTGTTTAATGGTTGTTCTCCGAAAACTTAAAAATACAGAATGTAGTTTGCGAACTACTTTCTGACATACAAAATGGGTTATATATGCGTTGGATATGTTACTTAAAAACAACATAAAACTGGGTTTCACATACTCACTATGTAACATATAAAACCAAAAATAAAAGTACATGAAAAGGGTTTCACATACCCACCTGGTAACATATAAAACCAAAAACTAAAAAATATATAAAGGGTTTAACATACCCACATCGTAACATATAAAACAATAACAAAAATATATTAAAAGGGTTGCACAAACCCACCTCGTAACGTATAAAACAAAAACTAAAACTATATAAAAAGGGTTTAACATACCCACCTCGTAACGTATAAAACAAAATCTAAAGACATATAAAAAAGGGTTTCACGTACCCACCTCGTAACATATAAATCAAAAGCTAAAAATATAAAAAAAGGGTTTCACATACCCCACCAGGTAACATATAAAACAAAAAGTAGAAATATGTAAAAGGTTCCACATACTGACCTGGTAACCAATAAAACCAAAACTAAAATATCTAAATTCTCATTTCTTATTTATTTTTTTATATAATTTCAGGTGCCAGTGTGTAAACAGACAGTGGATAGAAAGAGATCTCATTATATTGGAAGAGGTAAGTTTTGTTGTATTTCATTTTTCTTTAATATCTGAGAATGCAAAACCGGATATTTCATGTGAAATGTGTGCCTGCACAACAGATGTCTGCTGATAAACTTTACAAGCGGTTTAGACCAAGTTCAGGCACGAAAATTTTTTGGGCCTGATCTGGATCCAAACTGTTCATCAAGATTTTCAAACATCTACTCCTGAAACAACTGGGTAAAATGAACTCCCGATTTCATATGGAGACTCCTTCTGGTGATCAAATGGGTTTGTTGAAAACAGTTCTGCTGGTCACATGACCAAGATGGCTGTCATGCCCATATTTGGTAAAAAAAAAGCCTCTAAAAATCTAACTCCTCATTATAAAAAGGACATTCAGATTTAATTGAGACTTTAATGAAATGTGCATACAATTAGGAGACCTGTAGAGCTTTCATGTTTGAAACAAAACAAGAGACCAGGAAAACCGACAATCATAAAAGTTGCTTGTTACTTTCGACGGACTTGGATCTTTTATAGATGTAGCTTTACTGAGCTGAACATAGTCTAAATACTGTCTAATTAGGTCACATATATTTTGTAAGCTATGATTGGTTATTCCATTATTTTACCTGATCAATTCAGAGTACATTTATATATAGTCACTTTGCAAACCGTTTGGATCCAGATCAGGGCGGACAATTTGCATAGATCATCAGCAGACAACAGCCTATAGAAATATCTTATCAAAATAAACACTGTCATTCTTTAGCTAACCTTAGCCAAACACTGTAGACCTGGATGATATTGCTCATATATAATTATAGTTATTCATTTTTCAGGCCCTGACTGAATGCCCTTGAAGCTACAAGCCCACGTTGATTCAAGAATCTGGAGTCTGCAGTCTACAGTAAGTTTTTTTTTCTATCGTCTATATGGTACAGCGAAGTACTATTTGCGTTTAAACTTGGTCTGCAGCGGGTGTATTTTTTTCAAAATGTGAGAAAGATGCACTTCTTCCCTATGTTTAGGAATGGGGTAAAATGGCACAAATGTCACATCCCATCAAACACGATTCGCTGCCCCGCGTTCCCTTATGTGCACATATTCGGTTTGCTCAGAATTCCTTTTTTGTGTTGCGGACCAAGTCTAGTGCATCAATGGCACTAACCAAAAAAAACCCAAAAAAACCCCCCAAAACAACAACAACAACAAAACAAAACAACCCCCCCCCAAAAAAAACAAAAAAAACAAAAAAAACAACAACAACAAAAACAAAACAAAAAAACAACAAAAGAAAACAGCAACAAACAAATTACAAAAACAGACAAGACACAACAAACTAATGTGGCCCTAGCCACTGCAAGAGCTTATAAAATTTATGTTACAAATGTGTCTGTATTCTTATTATTCTTATTTATAGTGAGCAGCATTTGGGGTAAGATGGTACTAAAGCCATATTCAGGTTGTCGTGGCTTTGCGTTGATTCGGTTATTTTTCGCGGTGGTTTTGCTTGCTCTGCTCTTTTCTATGGCATATGTGTTTAATGGTTGTTCTTCGAAAACTTAAAAATACAGAATGTAGTTTGCGAACTACTTTCTGACATACAAAATGGGTTATATATGCGTTGGATATGTTACTTAAAAACAACATAAAACTGGGTTTCACATACCCACTATGTAACATATAAAACCAAAAATAAAAGTACATGAAAAGGGTTTCACATACCCACCTGGTAACATATAAAACCAAAAACTAAAAAACATATAAAGGGTTTAACATACCCACATCGTAACATATAAAACAATAACAAAAATATATTAAAAGGGTTGCACAAACCCACCTCGTAACGTATAAAACAAAAACTAAAACTATATAAAAAGGGTTTAACATACCCACCTCGTAACGTATAAAACAAAATCTAAAACCATATAAAAAAGGGTTTCACGTACCCACCTCGTAACATATAAATCAAAAGCTAAAAATATAAAAAAAGGGTTTCACATACCCCACCAGGTAACATATAAAACAAAAAGTAGAAATATGTAAAAGGTTCCACATACTGACCTGGTAACCAATAAAACCAAAACTAAAATATCTAAATTCTCATTTCTTATTTATTTTTTTATATAATTTCAGGTGCCAGTGTGTAAACAGACAGTGGATAGAAAGAGATCTCATTATATTGGAAGAGGTAAGTTTTGTTGTATTTCATTTTTCTTTAATATCTGAGAATGCAAAACCGGATATTTCATGTGAAATGTGTGCCTGCACAACAGATGTCTGCTGATAAACTTTACAAGCGGTTTAGACCAAGTTCAGGCACGAAAATTTTTTGGGCCTGATCTGGATCCAAACTGTTCATCAAGAAATGGGTTTGTTGAAAACAGTTCTGCTGGTCACATGACCAAGATGGCTGTCATGCCCATATTTGGTAAAAAAAAAGCCTCTAAAAATCTAACTCCTCATTATAAAAAGGACATTCAGATTTAATTGAGACTTTAATGAAATGTGCATACAATTAGGAGACCTGTAGAGCTTTCATGTTTGAAACAAAACAAGAGACCAGGAAAACCGACAATCATAAAAGTTGCTTGTTACTTTCGACGGACTTGGATCTTTTATAGATGTAGCTTTACTGAGCTGAACATAGTCTAAATACTGTCTAATTAGGTCACATATATTTTGTAAGCTATGATTGGTTATTCCATTATTTTACCTGATCAATTCAGAGTACATTTATATATAGTCACTTTGCAAACCGTTTGGATCCAGATCAGGGCGGACAATTTGCATAGATCATCAGCAGACAACAGCCTATAGAAATATCTTATCAAAATAAACACTGTCATTCTTTAGCTAACCTTAGCCAAACACTGTAGACCTGGATGATATTGCTCATATATAATTATAGTTATTCATTTTTCAGGCCCTGACTGAATGCCCTTGAAGCTACAAGCCCACGTTGATTCAAGAATCTGGAGTCTGCAGTCTACAGTAAGTTTTTTTTTTCTATCGTCTATATGGTACAGCGAAGTACTATTTGCGTTTAAACTTGGTCTGCAGCGGGTGTATTTTTTTCAAAATGTGAGAAAGATGCACTTCTTCCCTATGTTTAGGAATGGGGTAAAATGGCACAAATGTCACATCCCATCAAACACGATTCGCTGCCCCGCGTTCCCTTATGTGCACATATTCGGTTTGCTCAGAATTCCTTTTTTGTGTTGCGGACCAAGTCTAGTGCATCAATGGCACTAACCAAAAAAAAACCAAAAAAAAACCCCAAAACAACAACAACAACAAAACAAAACAACCCCCCCCCAAAAAAAAAAAAACAAAAAAAAAAAAACAACAACAACAAAAACAAAACAAAAAAACAACAAAAGAAAACAGCAACAAACAAATAACAAAAACAGACAAGACACAACAAACTAATGTGGCCCTAGCCACTGCAAGAGCTTATAAAATTTATGTTACAAATGTGTCTGTATTCTTATTATTCTTATTTATAGTGAGCAGCATTTGGGGTAAGATGGTACTAAAGCCATATTCAGGTTGTCGTGGCTTTGCGTTGATTCGGTTATTTTTCGCGGTGGTTTTGCTTGCTCTGCTCTTTTCTATGGCATATGTGTTTAATGGTTGTTCTCCGAAAACTTAAAAATACAGAATGTAGTTTGCGAACTACTTTCTGACATACAAAATGGGTTATATATGCGTTGGATATGTTACTTAAAAACAACATAAAACTGGGTTTCACATACCCACTATGTAACATATAAAACCAAAAATAAAAGTACATGAAAAGGGTTTCACATACCCACCTGGTAACATATAAAACCAAAAACTAAAAAATATATAAAGGGTTTAACATACCCACATCGTAACATATAAAACAATAACAAAAATATATTAAAAGGGTTGCACAAACCCACCTCGTAACGTATAAAACAAAAACTAAAACTATATAAAAAGGGTTTAACATACCCACCTCGTAACGTATAAAACAAAATCTAAAAACATATAAAAAAGGGTTTCACGTACCCACCTCGTAACATATAAATCAAAAGCTAAAAATATAAAAAAAGGGTTTCACATACCCCACCAGGTAACATATAAAACAAAAAGTAGAAATATGTAAAAGGTTCCACATACTGACCTGGTAACCAATAAAACCAAAACTAAAATATCTAAATTCTCATTTCTTATTTATTTTTTTATATAATTTCAGGTGCCAGTGTGTAAACAGACAGTGGATAGAAAGAGATCTCATTATATTGGAAGAGGTAAGTTTTGTTGTATTTCATTTTTCTTTAATATCTGAGAATGCAAAACCGGATATTTCATGTGAAATGTGTGCCTGCACAACAGATGTCTGCTGATAAACTTTACAAGCGGTTTAGACCAAGTTCAGGCACGAAAATTTTTTGGGCCTGATCTGGATCCAAACTGTTCATCAAGATTTTCAAACATCTACTCCTGAAACAACTGGGTAAAATGAACTCCCGATTTCATATGGAGACTCCTTCTGGTGATCAAATGGGTTTGTTGAAAACAGTTCTGCTGGTCTCATGACCAAGATGGCTGTCATGCCCATATTTGGTAAAAAAAAAGCCTCTAAAAATCTAACTCCTCATTATAAAAAGGATATTCAGATTTAATTGAGACTTTAATGAAATGTGCATACAATTAGGAGACCTGTAGAGCTTTCATGTTTGAAACAAAACAAGAGACCAGGAAAACCGACAATCATAAAAGTTGCTTGTTACTTTCGACGGACTTGGATCTTTTATAGATGTAGCTTTACTGAGCTGAACATAGTCTAAATACTGTCTAATTAGGTCACATATATTTTGTAAGCTATGATTGGTTATTCCATTATTTTACCTGATCAATTCAGAGTACATTTATATATAGTCACTTTGCAAACCGTTTGGATCCAGATCAGGGCGGACAATTTGCATAGATCATCAGCAGACAACAGGCTATAGAAATATCTTATCAAAATAAACACTGTCATTCTTTAGCTAACCTTAGCCAAACACTGTAGACCTGGATGATATTGCTCATATATAATTATAGTTATTCATTTTTCAGGCCCTGACTGAATGCCCTTGAAGCTACAAGCCCACGTTGATTCAAGAATCTGGAGTCTGCAGTCTACAGTAAGTTTTTTTTTTCTATCGTCTATATGGTACAGCGAAGTACTATTTGCGTTTAAACTTGGTCTGCAGCGGGTGTATTTTTTTCAAAATGTGAGAAAGATGCACTTCTTCCCTATGTTTAGGAATGGGGTAAAATGGCACAAATGTCACATCCCATCAAACACGATTCGCTGCCCCGCGTTCCCTTATGTGCACATATTCGGTTTGCTCAGAATTCCTTTTTTGTGTTGCGGACCAAGTCTAGTGCATCAATGGCACTAACCAAAAAAAAACCAAAAAAAACCCCCAAAACAACAACAACAACAAAACAAAACAACCCCCCCCCCCAAAAAAAACAAAAAAAAAAACAACAACAACAACAACAAAAACAAAACAAAAAAACAAGAAAAGAAAACAGCAACAAACAAATAACAAAAACAGACAAGACACAACAAACTAATGTGGCCCTAGCCACTGCAAGAGCTTATAAAATTTATGTTACAAATGTGTCTGTATTCTTATTATTCTTATTTATAGTGAGCAGCATTTGGGGTAAGATGGTACTAAAGCCATATTCAGGTTGTCGTGGCTTTGCGTTGATTCGGTTATTTTTCGCGGTGGTTTTGCTTGCTCTGCTCTTTTCTATGGCATATGTGTTTAATGGTTGTTCTCCGAAAACTTAAAAATACAGAATGTAGTTTGCGAACTACTTTCTGACATACAAAATGGGTTATATATGCGTTGGATATGTTACTTAAAAACAACATAAAACTGGGTTTCACATACCCACTATGTAACATATAAAACCAAAAATAAAAGTACATGAAAAGGGTTTCACATACCCACCTGGTAACATATAAAACCAAAAACTAAAAAATATATAAAGGGTTTAACATACCCACATCGTAACATATAAAACAATAACAAAAATATATTAAAAGGGTTGCACAAACCCACCTCGTAACGTATAAAACAAAAACTAAAACTATATAAAAAGGGTTTAACATACCCACCTCGTAACGTATAAAACAAAATCTAAAAACATATAAAAAAGGGTTTCACGTACCCACCTCGTAACATATAAATCAAAAGCTAAAAATATAAAAAAAGGGTTTCACATATCCCACCAGGTAACATATAAAACAAAAAGTAGAAAGATGTAAAAGGTTCCACATACTGACCTGGTAACCAATAAAACCAAAACTAAAATATCTAAATTCTCATTTCTTATTTATTTTTTTATATAATTTCAGGTGCCAGTGTGTAAACAGACAGTGGATAGAAAGAGATCTCATTATATTGGAAGAGGTAAGTTTTGTTGTATTTCATTTTTCTTTAATATCTGAGAATGCAAAACCGGATATTTCATGTGAAATGTGTGCCTGCACAACAGATGTCTGCTGATAAACTTTACAAGCGGTTTAGACCAAGTTCAGGCACGAAAATTTTTTGGGCCTGATCTGGATCCAAACTGTTCATCAAGATTTTCAAACATCTACTCCTGAAACAACTGGGTAAAATGAACTCCCGATTTCATATGGAGACTCCTTCTGGTGATCAAATGGGTTTGTTGAAAACAGTTCTGCTGGTCACATGACCAAGATGGCTGTCATGCCCATATTTGGTAAAAAAAAAGCCTCTAAAAATCTAACTCCTCATTATAAAAAGGACATTCAGATTTAATTGAGACTTTAATGAAATGTGCATACAATTAGGAGACCTGTAGAGCTTTCATGTTTGAAACAAAACAAGAGACCAGGAAAACCGACAATCATAAAAGTTGCTTGTTACTTTCGACGGACTTGGATCTTTTATAGATGTAGCTTTACTGAGCTGAACATAGTCTAAATACTGTCTAATTAGGTCACATATATTTTGTAAGCTATGATTGGTTATTCCATTATTTTACCTGATCAATTCAGAGTACATTTATATATAGTCACTTTGCAAACCGTTTGGATCCAGATCAGGGCGGACAATTTGCATAGATCATCAGCAGACAACAGCCTATAGAAATATCTTATCAAAATAAACACTGTCATTCTTTAGCTAACCTTAGCCAAACACTGTAGACCTGGATGATATTGCTCATATATAATTATAGTTATTCATTTTTCAGGCCCTGACTGAATGCCCTTGAAGCTACAAGCCCACGTTGATTCAAGAATCTGGAGTCTGCAGTCTACAGTAAGTTTTTTTTTTCTATCGTCTATATGGTACAGCGAAGTACTATTTGCGTTTAAACTTGGTCTGCAGCGGGTGTATTTTTTTCAAAATGTGAGAAAGATGCACTTCTTCCCTATGTTTAGGAATGGGGTAAAATGGCACAAATGTCACATCCCATCAAACACGATTCGCTGCCCCGCGTTCCCTTATGTGCACATATTCGGTTTGCTCAGAATTCCTTTTTTGTGTTGCGGACCAAGTCTAGTGCATCAATGGCACTAACCAAAAAAAACCCCAAAAAACCCCCCAAAACAACAACAACAACAAAACAAAACAACCCCCCCCCCCAAAAAAAACAAAAAAAAACAAAAAAAACAAAAAAAACAACAACAACAAAAACAAAACAAAAAAACAACAAAAGAAAACAGCAACAAACAAATAACAAAAACAGACAAGACACAACAAACTAATGTGGCCCTAGCCACTGCAAGAGCTTATAAAATTTATGTTACAAATGTGTCTGTATTCTTATTATTCTTATTTATAGTGAGCAGCATTTGGGGTAAGATGGTACTAAAGCCATATTCAGGTTGTCGTGGCTTTGCGTTGATTCGGTTATTTTTCGCGGTGGTTTTGCTTGCTCTGCTCTTTTCTATGGCATATGTGTTTAATGGTTGTTCTCCGAAAACTTAAAAATACAGAATGTAGTTTGCGAACTACTTTCTGACATACAAAATGGGTTATATATGCGTTGGATATGTTACTTAAAAACAACATAAAACTGGGTTTCACATACCCACTATGTAACATATAAAACCAAAAATAAAAGTACATGAAAAGGGTTTCACATACCCACCTGGTAACATATAAAACCAAAAACTAAAAAATATATAAAGGGTTTAACATACCCACATCGTAACATATAAAACAATAACAAAAATATATTAAAAGGGTTGCACAAACCCACCTCGTAACGTATAAAACAAAAACTAAAACTATATAAAAAGGGTTTAACATACCCACCTCGTAACGTATAAAACAAAATCTAAAAACATATAAAAAAGGGTTTCACGTACCCACCTCGTAACATATAAATCAAAAGCTAAAAATATAAAAAAAGGGTTTCACATACCCCACCAGGTAACATATAAAACAAAAAGTAGAAAGATGTAAAAGGTTCCACATACTGACCTGGTAACCAATAAAACCAAAACTAAAATATCTAAATTCTCATTTCTTATTTATTTTTTTATATAATTTCAGGTGCCAGTGTGAAAACAGACAGTGGATAGAAAGAGATCTCATTATATTGGAAGAGGTAAGTTTTGTTGTATTTCATTTTTCTTTAATATCTGAGAATGCAAAACCGGATATTTCATGTGAAATGTGTGCCTGCACAACAGATGTCTGCTGATAAACTTTACAAGCGGTTTAGACCAAGTTCAGGCACGAAAATTTTTTGGGCCTGATCTGGATCCAAACTGTTCATCAAGATTTTCAAACATCTACTCCTGAAACAACTGGGTAAAATGAACTCCCGATTTCATATGGAGACTCCTTCTGGTGATCAAATGGGTTTGTTGAAAACAGTTCTGCTGGTCACATGACCAAGATGGCTGTCATGCCCATATTTGGTAAAAAAAAAGCCTCTAAAAATCTAACTCCTCATTATAAAAAGGACATTCAGATTTAATTGAGACTTTAATGAAATGTGCATACAATTAGGAGACCTGTAGAGCTTTCATGTTTGAAACAAAACAAGAGACCAGGAAAACCGACAATCATAAAAGTTGCTTGTTACTTTCGACGGACTTGGATCTTTTATAGATGTAGCTTTACTGAGCTGAACATAGTCTAAATACTGTCTAATTAGGTCACATATATTTTGTAAGCTATGATTGGTTATTCCATTATTTTACCTGATCAATTCAGAGTACATTTATATATAGTCACTTTGCAAACCGTTTGGATCCAGATCAGGGCGGACAATTTGCATAGATCATCAGCAGACAACAGCCTATAGAAATATCTTATCAAAATAAACACTGTCATTCTTTAGCTAACCTTAGCCAAACACTGTAGACCTGGATGATATTGCTCATATATAATTATAGTTATTCATTTTTCAGGCCCTGACTGAATGCCCTTGAAGCTACAAGCCCACGTTGATTCAAGAATCTGGAGTCTGCAGTCTACAGTAAGTTTTTTTTTTCTATCGTCTATATGGTACAGCGAAGTACTATTTGCGTTTAAACTTGGTCTGCAGCGGGTGTATTTTTTTCAAAATGTGAGAAAGATGCACTTCTTCCCTATGTTTAGGAATGGGGTAAAATGGCACAAATGTCACATCCCATCAAACACGATTCGCTGCCCCGCGTTCCCTTATGTGCACATATTCGGTTTGCTCAGAATTCCTTTTTTGTGTTGCGGACCAAGTCTAGTGCATCAATGGCACTAACCAAAAAAAACCCAAAAAAAAACCCCAAAACAACAACAACAACAAAACAAAACAACCCCCCCCCCCAAAAAAAAAAACAAAAAACAAAAAACAAAAAAAACAACAACAACAAAAACAAAACAAAAAAACAACAAAAGAAAACAGCAACAAACAAATAACAAAAACAGACAAGACACAACAAACTAATGTGGCCCTAGCCACTGCAAGAGCTTATAAAATTTATGTTACAAATGTGTCTGTATTCTTATTATTCTTATTTATAGTGAGCAGCATTTGGGGTAAGATGGTACTAAAGCCATATTCAGGTTGTCGTGGCTTTGCGTTGATTCGGTTATTTTTCGCGGTGGTTTTGCTTGCTCTGCTCTTTTCTATGGCATATGTGTTTAATGGTTGTTCTCCGAAAACTTAAAAATACAGAATGTAGTTTGCGAACTACTTTCTGACATACAAAATGGGTTATATATGCGTTGGATATGTTACTTAAAAACAACATAAAACTGGGTTTCACATACCCACTATGTAACATATAAAACCAAAAATAAAAGTACATGAAAAGGGTTTCACATACCCACCTGGTAACATATAAAACCAAAAACTAAAAAATATATAAAGGGTTTAACATACCCACATCGTAACATATAAAACAATAACAAAAATATATTAAAAGGGTTGCACAAACCCACCTCGTAACGTATAAAACAAAAACTAAAACTATATAAAAAGGGTTTAACATACCCACCTCGTAACGTATAAAACAAAATCTAAAAACATATAAAAAAGGGTTTCACGTACCCACCTCGTAACATATAAATCAAAAGCTAAAAATATAAAAAAAGGGTTTCACATACCCCACCAGGTAACATATAAAACAAAAAGTAGAAAGATGTAAAAGGTTCCACATACTGACCTGGTAACCAATAAAACCAAAACTAAAATATCTAAATTCTCATTTCTTATTTATTTTTTTATATAATTTCAGGTGCCAGTGTGTAAACAGACAGTGGATAGAAAGAGATCTCATTATATTGGAAGAGGTAAGTTTTGTTGTATTTCATTTTTCTTTAATATCTGAGAATGCAAAACCGGATATTTCATGTGAAATGTGTGCCTGCACAACAGATGTCTGCTGATAAACTTTACAAGCGGTTTAGACCAAGTTCAGGCACGAAAATTTTTTGGGCCTGATCTGGATCCAAACTGTTCATCAAGATTTTCAAACATCTACTCCTGAAACAACTGGGTAAAATGAACTCCCGATTTCATATGGAGACTCCTTCTGGTGATCAAATGGGTTTGTTGAATACAGTTCTGCTGGTCACATGACCAAGATGGCTGTCATGCCCATATTTGGTAAAAAAAAAGCCTCTAAAAATCTAACTCCTCATTATAAAAAGGACATTCAGATTTAATTGAGACTTTAATGAAATGTGCATACAATTAGGAGACCTGTAGAGCTTTCATGTTTGAAACAAAACAAGAGACCAGGAAAACCGACAATCATAAAAGTTGCTTGTTACTTTCGACGGACTTGGATCTTTTATAGATGTAGCTTTACTGAGCTGAACATAGTCTAAATACTGTCTAATTAGGTCACATATATTTTGTAAGCTATGATTGGTTATTCCATTATTTTACCTGATCAATTCAGAGTACATTTATATATAGTCACTTTGCAAACCGTTTGGATCCAGATCAGGGCGGACAATTTGCATAGATCATCAGCAGACAACAGCCTATAGAAATATCTTATCAAAATAAACACTGTCATTCTTTAGCTAACCTTAGCCAAACACTGTAGACCTGGATGATATTGCTCATATATAATTATAGTTATTCATTTTTCAGGCCCTGACTGAATGCCCTTGAAGCTACAAGCCCACGTTGATTCAAGAATCTGGAGTCTGCAGTCTACAGTAAGTTTTTTTTTTCTATCGTCTATATGGTACAGCGAAGTACTATTTGCGTTTAAACTTGGTCTGCAGCGGGTGTATTTTTTTCAAAATGTGAGAAAGATGCACTTCTTCCCTATGTTTAGGAATGGGGTAAAATGGCACAAATGTCACATCCCATCAAACACGATTCGCTGCCCCGCGTTCCCTTATGTGCACATATTCGGTTTGCTCAGAATTCCTTTTTTGTGTTGCGGACCAAGTCTAGTGCATCAATGGCACTAACCAAAAAAAACCCCAAAAAACCCCCCAAAACAACAACAACAACAAAACAAAACAACCCCCCCCCCCCAAAAAAAAAAACAAAAAAAAACAAAAAAAACAACAACAAAAACAAAACAAAAAAACAACAAAAGAAAACAGCAACAAACAAATAACAAAAACAGACAAGACACAACAAACTAATGTGGCCCTAGCCACTGCAAGAGCTTATAAAATTTATGTTACAAATGTGTCTGTATTCTTATTATTCTTATTTATAGTGAGCAGCATTTGGGGTAAGATGGTACTAAAGCCATATTCAGGTTGTCGTGGCTTTGCGTTGATTCGGTTATTTTTCGCGGTGGTTTTGCTTGCTCTGCTCTTTTCTATGGCATATGTGTTTAATGGTTGTTCTCCGAAAACTTAAAAATACAGAATGTAGTTTGCGAACTACTTTCTGACATACAAAATGGGTTATATATGCGTTGGATATGTTACTTAAAAACAACATAAAACTGGGTTTCACATACCCACTATGTAACATATAAAACCAAAAATAAAAGTACATGAAAAGGGTTTCACATACCCACCTGGTAACATATAAAACCAAAAACTAAAAAATATATAAAGGGTTTAACATACCCACATCGTAACATATAAAACAATAACAAAAATATATTAAAAGGGTTGCACAAACCCACCTCGTAACGTATAAAACAAAAACTAAAACTATATAAAAAGGGTTTAACATACCCACCTCGTAACGTATAAAACAAAATCTAAAAACATATAAAAAAGGGTTTCACGTACCCACCTCGTAACATATAAATCAAAAGCTAAAAATATAAAAAAAGGGTTTCACATACCCCACCAGGTAACATATAAAACAAAAAGTAGAAAGATGTAAAAGGTTCCACATACTGACCTGGTAACCAATAAAACCAAAACTAAAATATCTAAATTCTCATTTCTTATTTATTTTTTTATATAATTTCAGGTGCCAGTGTGTAAACAGACAGTGGATAGAAAGAGATCTCATTATATTGGAAGAGGTAAGTTTTGTTGTATTTCATTTTTCTTTAATATCTGAGAATGCAAAACCGGATATTTCATGTGAAATGTGTGCCTGCACAACAGATGTCTGCTGATAAACTTTACAAGCGGTTTAGACCAAGTTCAGGCACGAAAATTTTTTGGGCCTGATCTGGATCCAAACTGTTCATCAAGATTTTCAAACATCTACTCCTGAAACAACTGGGTAAAATGAACTCCCGATTTCATATGGAGACTCCTTCTGGTGATCAAATGGGTTTGTTGAAAACAGTTCTGCTGGTCACATGACCAAGATGGCTGTCATGCCCATATTTGGTAAAAAAAAAGCCTCTAAAAATCTAACTCCTCATTATAAAAAGGACATTCAGATTTAATTGAGACTTTAATGAAATGTGCATACAATTAGGAGACCTGTAGAGCTTTCATGTTTGAAACAAAACAAGAGACCAGGAAAACCGACAATCATAAAAGTTGCTTGTTACTTTCGACGGACTTGGATCTTTTATAGATGTAGCTTTACTGAGCTGAACATAGTCTAAATACTGTCTAATTAGGTCACATATATTTTGTAAGCTATGATTGGTTATTCCATTATTTTACCTGATCAATTCAGAGTACATTTATATATAGTCACTTTGCAAACCGTTTGGATCCAGATCAGGGCGGACAATTTGCATAGATCATCAGCAGACAACAGCCTATAGAAATATCTTATCAAAATAAACACTGTCATTCTTTAGCTAACCTTAGCCAAACACTGTAGACCTGGATGATATTGCTCATATATAATTATAGTTATTCATTTTTCAGGCCCTGACTGAATGCCCTTGAAGCTACAAGCCCACGTTGATTCAAGAATCTGGAGTCTGCAGTCTACAGTAAGTTTTTTTTTTCTATCGTCTATATGGTACAGCGAAGTACTATTTGCGTTTAAACTTGGTCTGCAGCGGGTGTATTTTTTTCAAAATGTGAGAAAGATGCACTTCTTCCCTATGTTTAGGAATGGGGTAAAATGGCACAAATGTCACATCCCATCAAACACGATTCGCTGCCCCGCGTTCCCTTATGTGCACATATTCGGTTTGCTCAGAATTCCTTTTTTGTGTTGCGGACCAAGTCTAGTGCATCAATGGCACTAACCAAAAAAAACCCCAAAAAACCCCCCAAAACAACAACAACAACAAAACAAAACAACCCCCCCCCCAAAAAAAAAACAAAAAAAACAAAAAAAAAAAAAAAAAAACAACAACAAAAACAAAACAAAAAAACAACAAAAGAAAACAGCAACAAACAAATAACAAAAACAGACAAGACACAACAAACTAATGTGGCCCTAGCCACTGCAAGAGCTTATAAAATTTATGTTACAAATGTGTCTGTATTCTTATTATTCTTATTTATAGTGAGCAGCATTTGGGGTAAGATGGTACTAAAGCCATATTCAGGTTGTCGTGGCTTTGCGTTGATTCGGTTATTTTTCGCGGTGGTTTTGCTTGCTCTGCTCTTTTCTATGGCATATGTGTTTAATGGTTGTTCTCCGAAAACTTAAAAATACAGAATGTAGTTTGCGAACTACTTTCTGACATACAAAATGGGTTATATATGCGTTGGATATGTTACTTAAAAACAACATAAAACTGGGTTTCACATACCCACTATGTAACATATAAAACCAAAAATAAAAGTACATGAAAAGGGTTTCACATACCCACCTGGTAACATATAAAACCAAAAACTAAAAAATATATAAAGGGTTTAACATACCCACATCGTAACATATAAAACAATAACAAAAATATATTAAAAGGGTTGCACAAACCCACCTCGTAACGTATAAAACAAAAACTAAAACTATATAAAAAGGGTTTAACATACCCACCTCGTAACGTATAAAACAAAATCTAAAAACATATAAAAAAGGGTTTCACGTACCCACCTCGTAACATATAAATCAAAAGCTAAAAATATAAAAAAAGGGTTTCACATACCCCACCAGGTAACATATAAAACAAAAAGTAGAAAGATGTAAAAGGTTCCACATACTGACCTGGTAACCAATAAAACCAAAACTAAAATATCTAAATTCTCATTTCTTATTTATTTTTTTATATAATTTCAGGTGCCAGTGTGTAAACAGACAGTGGATAGAAAGAGATCTCATTATATTGGAAGAGGTAAGTTTTGTTGTATTTCATTTTTCTTTAATATCTGAGAATGCAAAACCGGATATTTCATGTGAAATGTGTGCCTGCACAACAGATGTCTGCTGATAAACTTTACAAGCGGTTTAGACCAAGTTCAGGCACGAAAATTTTTTGGGCCTGATCTGGATCCAAACTGTTCATCAAGATTTTCAAACATCTACTCCTGAAACAACTGGGTAAAATGAACTCCCGATTTCATATGGAGACTCCTTCTGGTGATCAAATGGGTTTGTTGAAAACAGTTCTGCTGGTCACATGACCAAGATGGCTGTCATGCCCATATTTGGTAAAAAAAAAGCCTCTAAAAATCTAACTCCTCATTATAAAAAGGACATTCAGATTTAATTGAGACTTTAATGAAATGTGCATACAATTAGGAGACCTGTAGAGCTTTCATGTTTGAAACAAAACAAGAGACCAGGAAAACCGACAATCATAAAAGTTGCTTGTTACTTTCGACGGACTTGGATCTTTTATAGATGTAGCTTTACTGAGCTGAACATAGTCTAAATACTGTCTAATTAGGTCACATATATTTTGTAAGCTATGATTGGTTATTCCATTATTTTACCTGATCAATTCAGAGTACATTTATATATAGTCACTTTGCAAACCGTTTGGATCCAGATCAGGGCGGACAATTTGCATAGATCATCAGCAGACAACAGCCTATAGAAATATCTTATCAAAATAAACACTGTCATTCTTTAGCTAACCTTAGCCAAACACTGTAGACCTGGATGATATTGCTCATATATAATTATAGTTATTCATTTTTCAGGCCCTGACTGAATGCCCTTGAAGCTACAAGCCCACGTTGATTCAAGAATCTGGAGTCTGCAGTCTACAGTAAGTTTTTTTTTTCTATCGTCTATATGGTACAGCGAAGTACTATTTGCGTTTAAACTTGGTCTGCAGCGGGTGTATTTTTTTCAAAATGTGAGAAAGATGCACTTCTTCCCTATGTTTAGGAATGGGGTAAAATGGCACAAATGTCACATCCCATCAAACACGATTCGCTGCCCCGCGTTCCCTTATGTGCACATATTCGGTTTGCTCAGAATTCCTTTTTTGTGTTGCGGACCAAGTCTAGTGCATCAATGGCACTAACCAAAAAAAACCCAAAAAAACCCCCCAAAACAACAACAACAACAAAACAAAACAACCCCCCCCCCCCAAAAAAAAAAAAAAAAAAAAAAAAAAACAACAACAAAAACAAAACAAAAAAACAACAAAAGAAAACAGCAACAAACAAATAACAAAAACAGACAAGACACAACAAATTAATGTGGCCCTAGCCACTGCAAGAGCTTATAAAATTTATGTTACAAATGTGTCTGTATTCTTATTATTCTTATTTATAGTGAGCAGCATTTGGGGTAAGATGGTACTAAAGCCATATTCAGGTTGTCGTGGCTTTGCGTTGATTCGGTTATTTTTCGCGGTGGTTTTGCTTGCTCTGCTCTTTTCTATGGCATATGTGTTTAATGGTTGTTCTCCGAAAACTTAAAAATACAGAATGTAGTTTGCGAACTACTTTCTGACATACAAAATGGGTTATATATGCGTTGGATATGTTACTTAAAAACAACATAAAACTGGGTTTCACATACCCACTATGTAACATATAAAACCAAAAATAAAAGTACATGAAAAGGGTTTCACATACCCACCTGGTAACATATAAAACCAAAAACTAAAAAATATATAAAGGGTTTAACATACCCACATCGTAACATATAAAACAATAACAAAAATATATTAAAAGGGTTGCACAAACCCACCTCGTAACGTATAAAACAAAAACTAAAACTATATAAAAAGGGTTTAACATACCCACCTCGTAACGTATAAAACAAAATCTAAAAACATATAAAAAAGGGTTTCACGTACCCACCTCGTAACATATAAATCAAAAGCTAAAAATATAAAAAAAGGGTTTCACATACCCCACCAGGTAACATATAAAACAAAAAGTAGAAAGATGTAAAAGGTTCCACATACTGACCTGGTAACCAATAAAACCAAAACTAAAATATCTAAATTCTCATTTCTTATTTATTTTTTTATATAATTTCAGGTGCCAGTGTGTAAACAGACAGTGGATAGAAAGAGATCTCATTATATTGGAAGAGGTAAGTTTTGTTGTATTTCATTTTTCTTTAATATCTGAGAATGCAAAACCGGATATTTCATGTGAAATGTGTGCCTGCACAACAGATGTCTGCTGATAAACTTTACAAGCGGTTTAGACCAAGTTCAGGCACGAAAATTTTTTGGGCCTGATCTGGATCCAAACTGTTCATCAAGATTTTCAAACATCTACTCCTGAAACAACTGGGTAAAATGAACTCCCGATTTCATATGGAGACTCCTTCTGGTGATCAAATGGGTTTGTTGAAAACAGTTCTGCTGGTCACATGACCAAGATGGCTGTCATGCCCATATTTGGTAAAAAAAAAGCCTCTAAAAATCTAACTCCTCATTATAAAAAGGACATTCAGATTTAATTGAGACTTTAATGAAATGTGCATACAATTAGGAGACCTGTAGAGCTTTCATGTTTGAAACAAAACAAGAGACCAGGAAAACCGACAATCATAAAAGTTGCTTGTTACTTTCGACTGACTTGGATCTTTTATAGATGTAGCTTTACTGAGCTGAACATAGTCTAAATACTGTCTAATTAGGTCACATATATTTTGTAAGCTATGATTGGTTATTCCATTATTTTACCTGATCAATTCAGAGTACATTTATATATAGTCACTTTGCAAACCGTTTGGATCCAGATCAGGGCGGACAATTTGCATAGATCATCAGCAGACAACAGCCTATAGAAATATCTTATCAAAATAAACACTGTCATTCTTTAGCTAACCTTAGCCAAACACTGTAGACCTGGATGATATTGCTCATATATAATTATAGTTATTCATTTTTCAGGCCCTGACTGAATGCCCTTGAAGCTACAAGCCCACGTTGATTCAAGAATCTGGAGTCTGCAGTCTACAGTAAGTTTTTTTCTTCTATCGTCTATATGGTACAGCGAAGTACTATTTGCGTTTAAACTTGGTCTGCAGCGGGTGTATTTTTTTCAAAATGTGAGAAAGATGCACTTCTTCCCTATGTTTAGGAATGGGGTAATATGGCACAAATGTCACATCCCATCAAACACGATTCGCTGCCCCGCGTTCCCTTATGTGCACATATTCGGTTTGCTCAGAATTCCTTTTTTGTGTTGCGGACCCAAGTCTAGTGCATCAATGGCACTAACCAAAAAAAACCCAAAAAAACCCCCCAAAACAACAACAACAACAAAACAAAACAACCCCCCCCCCCAAAAAAACAAAAAAAAACAAAAAAACAACAACAACAAAAACAAAACAAAAAAACAACAAAAGAAAACAGCAACAAACAAATAACAAAAACAGACAAGACACAACAAACTAATGTGGCCCTAGCCACTGCAAGAGCTTATAAAATTTATGTTACAAATGTGTCTGTATTCTTCTTATTCTTATTTATAGTGAGCAGCATTTGGGGTAAGATGGTACTAAAGCCATATTCAGGTTGTCGTGGCTTTGCGTTGATTCGGTTATTTTTCGCGGTGGTTTTGCTTGCTCTGCTCTTTTCTATGGCATATGTGTTTAATGGTTGTTCTCCTAAAACTTAAAAATACAGAATGTAGTTTGCGAACTACTTTCTGACATACAAAATGGGTTATATATGCGTTGGATATGTTACTTAAAAACAACATAAAACTGGGTTTCACATACCCACTATGTAACATATAAAACCAAAAATAAAAGTACATGAAAAGGGTTTCACATACCCACCTGGTAACATATAAAACCAAAAACTAAAAAATATATAAAGGGTTTAACATACCCACATCGTAACATATAAAACAATAACAAAAATATATTAAAAGGGTTGCACAAACCCACCTCGTAACGTATAAAACAAAAACTAAAACTATATAAAAAGGGTTTAACATACCCACCTCGTAACGTATAAAACAAAATCTAAAAACATATAAAAAAGGGTTTCACGTACCCACCTCGTAACATATAAATCAAAAGCTAAAAATATAAAAAAAGGGTTTCACATACCCCACCAGGTAACATATAAAACAAAAAGTAGAAATATGTAAAAGGTTCCACATACTGACCTGGTAACCAATAAAACCAAAACTAAAATATCTAAATTCTCATTTCTTATTTATTTTTTTATATAATTTCAGGTGCCAGTGTGTAAACAGACAGTGGATAGAAAGATATCTCATTATATTGGAAGAGGTAAGTTTTGTTGTATTTCATTTTTCTTTAATATCTGAGAATGCAAAACCGGATATTTCATGTGAAATGTGTGCCTGCACAACAGATGTCTGCTGATAAACTTTACAAGCGGTTTAGACCAAGTTCAGGCACGAAAATTTTTTGGGCCTGATCTGGATCCAAACTGTTCATCAAGATTTTCAAACATCTACTCCTGAAACAACTGGGTAAAATGAACTCCCGATTTCATATGGAGACTCCTTCTGGTGATCAAATGGGTTTGTTGAAAACAGTTCTGCTGGTCACATGACCAAGATGGCTGTCATGCCCATATTTGGTAAAAAAAAAGCCTCTAAAAATCTAACTCCTCATTATAAAAAGGACATTCAGATTTAATTGAGACTTTAATGAAATGTGCATACAATTAGGAGACCTGTAGAGCTTTCATGTTTGAAACAAAACAAGAGACCAGGAAAACCGACAATCATAAAAGTTGCTTGTTACTTTCGACGGACTTGGATCTTTTATAGATGTAGCTTTACTGAGCTGAACATAGTCTAAATACTGTCTAATTAGGTCACATATATTTTGTAAGCTATGATTGGTTATTCCATTATTTTACCTGATCAATTCAGAGTACATTTATATATAGTCACTTTGCAAACCGTTTGGATCCAGATCAGGGCGGACAATTTGCATAGATCATCAGCAGACAACAGCCTATAGAAATATCTTATCAAAATAAACACTGTCATTCTTTAGCTAACCTTAGCCAAACACTGTAGACCTGGATGATATTGCTCATATATAATTATAGTTATTCATTTTTCAGGCCCTGACTGAATGCCCTTGAAGCTACAAGCCCACGTTGATTCAAGAATCTGGAGTCTGCAGTCTACAGTAAGTTTTTTTTTTCTATCGTCTATATGGTACAGCGAAGTACTATTTGCGTTTAAACTTGGTCTGCAGCGGGTGTATTTTTTTCAAAATGTGAGAAAGATGCACTTCTTCCCTATGTTTAGGAATGGGGTAAAATGGCACAAATGTCACATCCCATCAAACACGATTCGCTGCCCCGCGTTCCCTTATGTGCACATATTCGGTTTGCTCAGAATTCCTTTTTTGTGTTGCGGACCAAGTCTAGTGCATCAATGGCACTAACCAAAAAAAACCCAAAAAAAAACCCCAAAACAACAACAACAACAAAACAAAACAACCCCCCCCCCCAAAAAAACAAAAAAAAAAACAAAAAAAACAACAACAACAAAAACAAAACAAAAAAACAACAAAAGAAAACAGCAACAAACAAATAACAAAAACAGACAAGACACAACAAACTAATGTGGCCCTAGCCACTGCAAGAGCTTATAAAATTTATGTTACAAATGTGTCTGTATTCTTATTATTCTTATTTATAGTGAGCAGCATTTGGGGTAAGATGGTACTAAAGCCATATTCAGGTTGTCGTGGCTTTGCGTTGATTCGGTTATTTTTCGCGGTGGTTTTGCTTGCTCTGCTCTTTTCTATGGCATATGTGTTTAATGGTTGTTCTCCGAAAACTTAAAAATACAGAATGTAGTTTGCGAACTACTTTCTGACATACAAAATGGGTTATATATGCGTTGGATATGTTACTTAAAAACAACATAAAACTGGGTTTCACATACCCACTATGTAACATATAAAACCAAAAATAAAAGTACATGAAAAGGGTTTCACATACCCACCTGGTAACATATAAAACCAAAAACTAAAAAATATATAAAGGGTTTAACATACCCACATCGTAACATATAAAACAATAACAAAAATATATTAAAAGGGTTGCACAAACCCACCTCGTAACGTATAAAACAAAAACTAAAACTATATAAAAAGGGTTTAACATACCCACCTCGTAACGTATAAAACAAAATCTAAAAACATATAAAAAAGGGTTTCACGTACCCACCTCGTAACATATAAATCAAAAGCTAAAAATATAAAAAAAGGGTTTCACATACCCCACCAGGTAACATATAAAACAAAAAGTAGAAATATGTAAAAGGTTCCACATACTGACCTGGTAACCAATAAAACCAAAACTAAAATATCTAAATTCTCATTTCTTATTTATTTTTTTATATAATTTCAGGTGCCAGTGTGTAAACAGACAGTGGATAGAAAGAGATCTCATTATATTGGAAGAGGTAAGTTTTGTTGTATTTCATTTTTCTTTAATATCTGAGAATGCAAAACCGGATATTTCATGTGAAATGTGTGCCTGCACAACAGATGTCTGCTGATAAACTTTACAAGCGGTTTAGACCAAGTTCAGGCACGAAAATTTTTTGGGCCTGATCTGGATCCAAACTGTTCATCAAGATTTTCAAACATCTACTCCTGAAACAACTGGGTAAAATGAACTCCCGATTTCATATGGAGACTCCTTCTGGTGATCAAATGGGTTTGTTGAAAACAGTTCTGCTGGTCACATGACCAAGATGGCTGTCATGCCCATATTTGGTAAAAAAAAGCCTCTAAAAATCTAACTCCTCATTATAAAAAGGACATTCAGATTTAATTGAGACTTTAATGAAATGTGCATACAATTAGGAGACCTGTAGAGCTTTCATGTTTGAAACAAAACAAGAGACCAGGAAAACCGACAATCATAAAAGTTGCTTGTTACTTTCGACGGACTTGGATCTTTTATAGATGTAGCTTTACTGAGCTGAACATAGTCTAAATACTGTCTAATTAGGTCACATATATTTTGTAAGCTATGATTGGTTATTCCATTATTTTACCTGATCAATTCAGAGTACATTTATATATAGTCACTTTGCAAACCGTTTGGATCCAGATCAGGGCGGACAATTTGCATAGATCATCAGCAGACAACAGCCTATAGAAATATCTTATCAAAATAAACACTGTCATTCTTTAGCTAACCTTAGCCAAACACTGTAGACCTGGATGATATTGCTCATATATAATTATAGTTATTCATTTTTCAGGCCCTGACTGAATGCCCTTGAAGCTACAAGCCCACGTTGATTCAAGAATCTGGAGTCTGCAGTCTACAGTAAGTTTTTTTTTTCTATCGTCTATATGGTACAGCGAAGTACTATTTGCGTTTAAACTTGGTCTGCAGCGGGTGTATTTTTTTCAAAATGTGAGAAAGATGCACTTCTTCCCTATGTTTAGGAATGGGGTAAAATGGCACAAATGTCACATCCCATCAAACACGATTCGCTGCCCCGCGTTCCCTTATGTGCACATATTCGGTTTGCTCAGAATTCCTTTTTTGTGTTGCGGACCAAGTCTAGTGCATCAATGGCACTAACCAAAAAAAAACCCCAAAAAACCCCCAAAACAACAACAACAACAAAACAAAACAACCCCCCCCCCCAAAAAAAAAAAAAAAAAAAAAAACAACAAAAAAAACAACAACAACAAAAACAAAACAAAAAAACAACAAAAGAAAACAGCAACAAACAAATAACAAAAACAGACAAGACACAACAAACTAATGTGGCCCTAGCCACTGCAAGAGCTTATAAAATTTATGTTACAAATGTGTCTGTATTCTTATTATTCTTATTTATAGTGAGCAGCATTTGGGGTAAGATGGTACTAAAGCCATATTCAGGTTGTCGTGGCTTTGCGTTGATTCGGTTATTTTTCGCGGTGGTTTTGCTTGCTCTGCTCTTTTCTATGGCATATGTGTTTAATGGTTGTTCTCCGAAAACTTAAAAATACAGAATGTAGTTTGCGAACTACTTTCTGACATACAAAATGGGTTATATATGCGTTGGATATGTTACTTAAAAACAACATAAAACTGGGTTTCACATACCCACTATGTAACATATAAAACCAAAAATAAAAGTACATGAAAAGGGTTTCACATACCCACCTGGTAACATATAAAACCAAAAACTAAAAAATATATAAAGGGTTTAACATACCCACATCGTAACATATAAAACAATAACAAAAATATATTAAAAGGGTTGCACAAACCCACCTCGTAACGTATAAAACAAAAACTAAAACTATATAAAAAGGGTTTAACATACCCACCTCGTAACGTATAAAACAAAATCTAAAAACATATAAAAAAGGGTTTCACGTACCCACCTCGTAACATATAAATCAAAAGCTAAAAATATAAAAAAAGGGTTTCACATACCCCACCAGGTAACATATAAAACAAAAAGTAGAAATATGTAAAAGGTTCCACATACTGACCTGGTAACCAATAAAACCAAAACTAAAATATCTAAATTCTCATTTCTTATTTATTTTTTTATATAATTTCAGGTGCCAGTGTGTAAACAGACAGTGGATAGAAAGAGATCTCATTATATTGGAAGAGGTAAGTTTTGTTGTATTTCATTTTTCTTTAATATCTGAGAATGCAAAACCGGATATTTCATGTGAAATGTGTGCCTGCACAACAGATGTCTGCTGATAAACTTTACAAGCGGTTTAGACCAAGTTCAGGCACGAAAATTTTTTGGGCCTGATCTGGATCCAAACTGTTCATCAAGATTTTCAAACATCTACTCCTGAAACAACTGGGTAAAATGAACTCCCGATTTCATATGGAGACTCCTTCTGGTGATCAAATGGGTTTGTTGAAAACAGTTCTGCTGGTCACATGACCAAGATGGCTGTCATGCCCATATTTGGTAAAAAAAAAGCCTCTAAAAATCTAACTCCTCATTATAAAAAGGACATTCAGATTTAATTGAGACTTTAATGAAATGTGCATACAATTAGGAGACCTGTAGAGCTTTCATGTTTGAAACAAAACAAGAGACCAGGAAAACCGACAATCATAAAAGTTGCTTGTTACTTTCGACGGACTTGGATCTTTTATAGATGTAGCTTTACTGAGCTGAACATAGTCTAAATACTGTCTAATTAGGTCACATATATTTTGTAAGCTATGATTGGTTATTCCATTATTTTACCTGATCAATTCAGAGTACATTTATATATAGTCACTTTGCAAACCGTTTGGATCCAGATCAGGGCGGACAATTTGCATAGATCATCAGCAGACAACAGCCTATAGAAATATCTTATCAAAATAAACACTGTCATTCTTTAGCTAACCTTAGCCAAACACTGTAGACCTGGATGATATTGCTCATATATAATTATAGTTATTCATTTTTCAGGCCCTGACTGAATGCCCTTGAAGCTACAAGCCCACGTTGATTCAAGAATCTGGAGTCTGCAGTCTACAGTAAGTTTTTTTTTTCTATCGTCTATATGGTACAGCGAAGTACTATTTGCGTTTAAACTTGGTCTGCAGCGGGTGTATTTTTTTCAAAATGTGAGAAAGATGCACTTCTTCCCTATGTTTAGGAATGGGGTAAAATGGCACAAATGTCACATCCCATCAAACACGATTCGCTGCCCCGCGTTCCCTTATGTGCACATATTCGGTTTGCTCAGAATTCCTTTTTTGTGTTGCGGACCAAGTCTAGTGCATCAATGGCACTAACCAAAAAAAAACCAAAAAAAACCCCCAAAACAACAACAACAACAAAACAAAACAACCCCCCCCCCCAAAAAAAAAAAAAAAAAAAAAAAAACAACAACAACAAAAACAAAACAAAAAAACAACAAAAGAAAACAGCAACAAACAAATAACAAAAACAGACAAGACACAACAAACTAATGTGGCCCTAGCCACTGCAAGAGCTTATAAAATTTATGTTACAAATGTGTCTGTATTCTTATTATTCTTATTTATAGTGAGCAGCATTTGGGGTAAGATGGTACTAAAGCCATATTCAGGTTGTCGTGGCTTTGCGTTGATTCGGTTATTTTTCGCGGTGGTTTTGCTTGCTCTGCTCTTTTCTATGGCATATGTGTTTAATGGTTGTTCTCCGAAAACTTAAAAATACAGAATGTAGTTTGCGAACTACTTTCTGACATACAAAATGGGTTATATATGCGTTGGATATGTTACTTAAAAACAACATAAAACTGGGTTTCACATACCCACTATGTAACATATAAAACCAAAAATAAAAGTACATGAAAAGGGTTTCACATACCCACCTGGTAACATATAAAACCAAAAACTAAAAAATATATAAAGGGTTTAACATACCCACATCGTAACATATAAAACAATAACAAAAATATATTAAAAGGGTTGCACAAACCCACCTCGTAACGTATAAAACAAAAACTAAAACTATATAAAAAGGGTTTAACATACCCACCTCGTAACGTATAAAACAAAATCTAAAAACATATAAAAAAGGGTTTCACGTACCCACCTCGTAACATATAAATCAAAAGCTAAAAATATAAAAAAAGGGTTTCACATACCCCACCAGGTAACATATAAAACAAAAAGTAGAAATATGTAAAAGGTTCCACATACTGACCTGGTAACCAATAAAACCAAAACTAAAATATCTAAATTCTCATTTCTTATTCATTTTTTTATATAATTTCAGGTGCCAGTGTGTAAACAGACAGTGGATAGAAAGAGATCTCATTATATTGGAAGAGGTAAGTTTTGTTGTATTTCATTTTTCTTTAATATCTGAGAATGCAAAACCGGATATTTCATGTGAAATGTGTGCCTGCACAACAGATGTCTGCTGATAAACTTTACAAGCGGTTTAGACCAAGTTCAGGCACGAAAATTTTTTGGGCCTGATCTGGATCCAAACTGTTCATCAAGATTTTCAAACATCTACTCCTGAAACAACTGGGTAAAATGAACTCCCGATTTCATATGGAGACTCCTTCTGGTGATCAAATGGGTTTGTTGAAAACAGTTCTGCTGGTCACATGACCAAGATGGCTGTCATGCCCATATTTGGTAAAAAAAAGCCTCTAAATATCTAACTCCTCATTATAAAAAGGACATTCAGATTTAATTGAGACTTTAATGAAATGTGCATACAATTAGGAGACCTGTAGAGCTTTCATGTTTGAAACAAAACAAGAGACCAGGAAAACCGACAATCATAAAAGTTGCTTGTTACTTTCGACGGACTTGGATCTTTTATAGATGTAGCTTTACTGAGCTGAACATAGTCTAAATACTGTCTAATTAGGTCACATATATTTTGTAAGCTATGATTGGTTATTCCATTATTTTACCTGATCAATTCAGAGTACATTTATATATAGTCACTTTGCAAACCGTTTGGATCCAGATCAGGGCGGACAATTTGCATAGATCATCAGCAGACAACAGCCTATAGAAATATCTTATCAAAATAAACACTGTCATTCTTTAGCTAACCTTAGCCAAACACTGTAGACCTGGATGATATTGCTCATATATAATTATAGTTATTCATTTTTCAGGCCCTGACTGAATGCCCTTGAAGCTACAAGCCCACGTTGATTCAAGAATCTGGAGTCTGCAGTCTACAGTAAGTTTTTTTTTTCTATCGTCTATATGGTACAGCGAAGTACTATTTGCGTTTAAACTTGGTCTGCAGCGGGTGTATTTTTTTCAAAATGTGAGAAAGATGCACTTCTTCCCTATGTTTAGGAATGGGGTAAAATGGCACAAATGTCACATCCCATCAAACACGATTCGCTGCCCCGCGTTCCCTTATGTGCACATATTCGGTTTGCTCAGAATTCCTTTTTTGTGTTGCGGACCAAGTCTAGTGCATCAATGGCACTAACCAAAAAAAACCCAAAAAAAACCCCAAAACAACAACAACAACAAAACAAAACAACCCCCCCCCCCAAAAAAAAACAAAACAAAACAAAACAAAAAAAACAACAACAACAAAAACAAAACAAAAAAACAACAAAAGAAAACAGCAACAAACAAATAACAAAAACAGACAAGACACAACAAACTAATGTGGCCCTAGCCACTGCAAGAGCTTATAAAATTTATGTTACAAATGTGTCTGTATTCTTATTATTCTTATTTATAGTGAGCAGCATTTGGGGTAAGATGGTACTAAAGCCATATTCAGGTTGTCGTGGCTTTGCGTTGATTCGGTTATTTTTCGCGGTGGTTTTGCTTGCTCTGCTCTTTTCTATGGCATATGTGTTTAATGGTTGTTCTCCGAAAACTTAAAAATACAGAATGTAGTTTGCGAACTACTTTCTGACATACAAAATGGGTTATATATGCGTTGGATATGTTACTTAAAAACAACATAAAACTGGGTTTCACATACCCACTAAGTAACATATAAAACCAAAAATAAAAGTACATGAAAAGGGTTTCACATACCCACCTGGTAACATATAAAACCAAAAACTAAAAAATATATAAAGGGTTTAACATACCCACATCGTAACATATAAAACAATAACAAAAATATATTAAAAGGGTTGCACAAACCCACCTCGTAACGTATAAAACAAAAACTAAAACTATATAAAAAGGGTTTAACATACCCACCTCGTAACGTATAAAACAAAATCTAAAAACATATAAAAAAGGGTTTCACGTACCCACCTCGTAACATATAAATCAAAAGCTAAAAATATAAAAAAAGGGTTTCACATACCCCACCAGGTAACATATAAAACAAAAAGTAGAAATATGTAAAAGGTTCCACATACTAACCTGGTAACCAATAAAACCAAAACTAAAATATCTAAATTCTCATTTCTTATTTATTTTTTTATATAATTTCAGGTGCCAGTGTGTAAACAGACAGTGGATAGAAAGAGATCTCATTATATTGGAAGAGGTAAGTTTTGTTGTATTTCATTTTTCTTTAATATCTGAGAATGCAAAACCGGATATTTCATGTGAAATGTGTGCCTGCACAACAGATGTCTGCTGATAAACTTTACAAGCGGTTTAGACCAAGTTCAGGCACGAAAATTTTTTGGGCCTGATCTGGATCCAAACTGTTCATCAAGATTTTCAAACATCTACTCCTGAAACAACTGGGTAAAATGAACTCCCGATTTCATATGGAGACTCCTTCTGGTGATCAAATGGGTTTGTTGAAAACAGTTCTGCTGGTCACATGACCAAGATGGCTGTCATGCCCATATTTGGTAAAAAAAAAGCCTCTAAAAATCTAACTCCTCATTATAAAAAGGACATTCAGATTTAATTGAGACTTTAATGAAATGTGCATACAATTAGGAGACCTGTAGAGCTTTCATGTTTGAAACAAAACAAGAGACCAGGAAAACCGACAATCATAAAAGTTGCTTGTTACTTTCGACGGACTTGGATCTTTTATAGATGTAGCTTTACTGAGCTGAACATAGTCTAAATACTGTCTAATTAGGTCACATATATTTTGTAAGCTATGATTGGTTATTCCATTATTTTACCTGATCAATTCAGAGTACATTTATATATAGTCACTTTGCAAACCGTTTGGATCCAGATCAGGGCGGACAATTTGCATAGATCATCAGCAGACAACAGCCTATAGAAATATCTTATCAAAATAAACACTGTCATTCTTTAGCTAACCTTAGCCAAACACTGTAGACCTGGATGATATTGCTCATATATAATTATAGTTATTCATTTTTCAGGCCCTGACTGAATGCCCTTGAAGCTACAAGCCCACGTTGATTCAAGAATCTGGAGTCTGCAGTCTACAGTAAGTTTTTTTTTTCTATCGTCTATATGGTACAGCGAAGTACTATTTGCGTTTAAACTTGGTCTGCAGCGGGTGTATTTTTTTCAAAATGTGAGAAAGATGCACTTCTTCCCTATGTTTAGGAATGGGGTAAAATGGCACAAATGTCACATCCCATCAAACACGATTCGCTGCCCTGCGTTCCCTTATGTGCACATATTCGGTTTGCTCAGAATTCCTTTTTTGTGTTGCGGACCAAGTCTAGTGCATCAATGGCACTAACCAAAAAAACCCAAAAAAAACCCCAAAACAACAACAACAACAAAACAAAACAACCCCCCCCCCCCCAAAAAAAAAAAAAAAAAAAAAAAAAAAAAAAACAACAACAACAAAAACAAAACAAAAAAACAACAAAAGAAAACAGCTACAAACAAATAACAAAAACAGACAAGACACAACAAACTAATGTGGCCCTAGCCACTGCAAGAGCTTATAAAATTTATGTTACAAATGTGTCTGTATTCTTATTATTCTTATTTATAGTGAGCAGCATTTGGGGTAAGATGGTACTAAAGCCATATTCAGGTTGTCGTGGCTTTGCGTTGATTCGGTTATTTTTCGCGGTGGTTTTGCTTGCTCTGCTCTTTTCTATGGCATATGTGTTTAATGGTTGTTCTCCGAAAACTTAAAAATACAGAATGTAGTTTGCGAACTACTTTCTGACATACAAAATGGGTTATATATGCGTTGGATATGTTACTTAAAAACAACATAAAACTGGGTTTCACATACCCACTATGTAACATATAAAACCAAAAATAAAAGTACATGAAAAGGGTTTCACATACCCACCTGGTAACATATAAAACCAAAAACTAAAAAATATATAAAGGGTTTAACATACCCACATCGTAACATATAAAACAATAACAAAAATATATTAAAAGGGTTGCACAAACCCACCTCGTAACGTATAAAACAAAAACTAAAACTATATAAAAAGGGTTTAACATACCCACCTCGTAACGTATAAAACAAAATCTAAAAACATATAAAAAAGGGTTTCACGTACCCACCTCGTAACATATAAATCAAAAGCTAAAAATATAAAAAAAGGGTTTCACATACCCCACCAGGTGACATATAAAACAAAAAGTAGAAATATGTAAAAGGTTCCACATACTGACCTGGTAACCAATAAAACCAAAACTAAAATATCTAAATTCTCATTTCTTATTTATTTTTTTATATAATTTCAGGTGCCAGTGTGTAAACAGACAGTGGATAGAAAGAGATCTCATTATATTGGAAGAGGTAAGTTTTGTTGTATTTCATTTTTCTTTAATATCTGAGAATGCAAAACCGGATATTTCATGTGAAATGTGTGCCTGCACAACAGATGTCTGCTGATAAACTTTACAAGCGGTTTAGACCAAGTTCAGGCACGAAAATTTTTTGGGCCTGATCTGGATCCAAACTGTTCATCAAGATTTTCAAACATCTACTCCTGAAACAACTGGGTAAAATGAACTCCCGATTTCATATGGAGACTCCTTCTGGTGATCAAATGGGTTTGTTGAAAACAGTTCTGCTGGTCACATGACCAAGATGGCTGTCATGCCCATATTTGGTAAAAAAAAGCCTCTAAAAATCTAACTCCTCATTATAAAAAGGACATTCAGATTTAATTGAGACTTTAATGAAATGTGCATACAATTAGGAGACCTGTAGAGCTTTCATGTTTGAAACAAAACAAGAGACCAGGAAAACCGACAATCATAAAAGTTGCTTGTTACTTTCGACGGACTTGGATCTTTTATAGATGTAGCTTTACTGAGCTGAACATAGTCTAAATACTGTCTAATTAGGTCACATATATTTTGTAAGCTATGATTGGTTATTCCATTATTTTACCTGATCAATTCAGAGTACATTTATATATAGTCACTTTGCAAACCGTTTGGATCCAGATCAGGGCGGACAATTTGCATAGATCATCAGCAGACAACAGCCTATAGAAATATCTTATCAAAATAAACACTGTCATTCTTTAGCTAACCTTAGCCAAACACTGTAGACCTGGATGATATTGCTCATATATAATTATAGTTATTCATTTTTCAGGCCCTGACTGAATGCCCTTGAAGCTACAAGCCCACGTTGATTCAAGAATCTGGAGTCTGCAGTCTACAGTAAGTTTTTTTTTTCTATCGTCTATATGGTACAGCGAAGTACTATTTGCGTTTAAACTTGGTCTGCAGCGGGTGTATTTTTTTCAAAATGTGAGAAAGATGCACTTCTTCCCTATGTTTAGGAATGGGGTAAAATGGCACAAATGTCACATCCCATCAAACACGATTCGCTGCCCTGCGTTCCCTTATGTGCACATATTCGGTTTGCTCAGAATTCCTTTTTTGTGTTGCGGACCAAGTCTAGTGCATCAATGGCACTAACCAAAAACAACCCAAAAAAAACCCCAAAACAACAACAACAACAAAACAAAACAACCCCCCCCCCCCAAAAAAAAACAAAACAAAACAAAACAAAAAAAACAACAACAACAAAAACAAAACAAAAAAACAACAAAAGAAAACAGCAACAAACAAATAACAAAAACAGACAAGACACAACAAACTAATGTGGCCCTAGCCACTGCAAGAGCTTATAAAATTTATGTTACAAATGTGTCTGTATTCTTATTATTCTTATTTATAGTGAGCAGCATTTGGGGTAAGATGGTACTAAAGCCATATTCAGGTTGTCGTGGCTTTGCGTTGATTCGGTTATTTTTCGCGGTGGTTTTGCTTGCTCTGCTCTTTTCTATGGCATATGTGTTTAATGGTTGTTCTCCGAAAACTTAAAAATACAGAATGTAGTTTGCGAACTACTTTCTGACATACAAAATGGGTTATATATGCGTTGGATATGTTACTTAAAAACAACATAAAACTGGGTTTCACATACCCACTAAGTAACATATAAAACCAAAAATAAAAGTACATGAAAAGGGTTTCACATACCCACCTGGTAACATATAAAACCAAAAACTAAAAAATATATAAAGGGTTTAACATACCCACATCGTAACATATAAAACAATAACAAAAATATATTAAAAGGGTTGCACAAACCCACCTCGTAACGTATAAAACAAAAACTAAAACTATATAAAAAGGGTTTAACATACCCACCTCGTAACGTATAAAACAAAATCTAAAAACATATAAAAAAGGGTTTCACGTACCCACCTCGTAACATATAAATCAAAAGCTAAAAATATAAAAAAAGGGTTTCACATACCCCACCAGGTAACATATAAAACAAAAAGTAGAAAGATGTAAAAGGTTCCACATACTGACCTGGTAACCAATAAAACCAAAACTAAAATATCTAAATTCTCATTTCTTATTTATTTTTTTATATAATTTCAGGTGCCAGTGTGTAAACAGACAGTGGATAGAAAGAGATCTCATTATATTGGAAGAGGTAAGTTTTGTTGTATTTCATTTTTCTTTAATATCTGAGAATGCAAAACCGGATATTTCATGTGAAATGTGTGCCTGCACAACAGATGTCTGCTGATAAACTTTACAAGCGGTTTAGACCAAGTTCAGGCACGAAAATTTTTTGGGCCTGATCTGGATCCAAACTGTTCATCAAGATTTTCAAACATCTACTCCTGAAACAACTGGGTAAAATGAACTCCCGATTTCATATGGAGACTCCTTCTGGTGATCAAAAGGGGTTTGTTGAAAACAGTTCTGCTGGTCACATGACCAAGATGGCTGTCATGCCCATATTTGGTAAAAAAAAAGCCTCTAAAAATCTAACTCCTCATTATAAAAAGGACATTCAGATTTAATTGAGACTTTAATGAAATGTGCATACAATTAGGAGACCTGTAGAGCTTTCATGTTTGAAACAAAACAAGAGACCAGGAAAACCGACAATCATAAAAGTTGCTTGTTACTTTCGACGGACTTGGATCTTTTATAGATGTAGCTTTACTGAGCTGAACATAGTCTAAATACTGTCTAATTAGGTCACATATATTTTGTAAGCTATGATTGGTTATTCCATTATTTTACCTGATCAATTCAGAGTACATTTATATATAGTCACTTTGCGAACCGTTTGGATCCAGATCAGGGCGGACAATTTGCATAGATCATCAGCAGACAACAGCCTATAGAAATATCTTATCAAAATAAACACTGTCATTCTTTAGCTAACCTTAGCCAAACACTGTAGACCTGGATGATATTGCTCATATATAATTATAGTTATTCATTTTTCAGGCCCTGACTGAATGCCCTTGAAGCTACAAGCCCACGTTGATTCAAGAATCTGGAGTCTGCAGTCTACAGTAAGTTTTTTTTTTCTATCGTCTATATGGTACAGCGAAGTACTATTTGCGTTTAAACTTGGTCTGCAGCGGGTGTATTTTTTTCAAAATGTGAGAAAGATGCACTTCTTCCCTATGTTTAGGAATGGGGTAAAATGGCACAAATGTCACATCCCATCAAACACGATTCGCTGCCCTGCGTTCCCTTATGTGCACATATTCGGTTTGCTCAGAATTCCTTTTTTGTGTTGCGGACCAAGTCTAGTGCATCAATGGCACTAACCAAAAAAAAACCAAAAAAAACCCCAAAACAACAACAACAACAAAACAAAACAACCCCCCCCCAAAAAAAAAAAAAAAACAAAACAAAAAAAACAACAACAACAAAAACAAAACAAAAAAACAACAAAAGAAAACAGCAACAAACAAATAACAAAAACAGACAAGACACAACAAACTAATGTGGCCCTAGCCACTGCAAGAGCTTATAAAATTTATGTTACAAATGTGTCTGTATTCTTATTATTCTTATTTATAGTGAGCAGCATTTGGGGTAAGATGGTACTAAAGCCATATTCAGGTTGTCGTGGCTTTGCGTTGATTCGGTTATTTTTCGCGGTGGTTTTGCTTGCTCTGCTCTTTTCTATGGCATATGTGTTTAATGGTTGTTCTCCGAAAACTTAAAAATACAGAATGTAGTTTGCGAACTACTTTCTGACATACAAAATGGGTTATATATGCGTTGGATATGTTACTTAAAAACAACATAAAACTGGGTTTCACATACCCACTATGTAACATATAAAACCAAAAATAAAAGTACATGAAAAGGGTTTCACATACCCACCTGGTAACATATAAAACCAAAAACTAAAAAATATAAAGGGTTTAACATACCCACATCGTAACATATAAAACAATAACAAAAATATATTAAAAGGGTTGCACAAACCCACCTCGTAACGTATAAAACAAAAACTAAAACTATATAAAAAGGGTTTAACATACCCACCTCGTAACGTATAAAACAAAATCTAAAAACATATAAAAAAGGGTTTCACGTACCCACCTCGTAACATATAAATCAAAAGCTAAAAATATAAAAAAAGGGTTTCACATACCCCACCAGGTAACATATAAAACAAAAAGTAGAAAGATGTAAAAGGTTCCACATACTGACCTGGTAACCAATAAAACCAAAACTAAAATATCTAAATTCTCATTTCTTATTTATTTTTTTATATAATTTCAGGTGCCAGTGTGTAAACAGACAGTGGATAGAAAGAGATCTCATTATATTGGAAGAGGTAAGTTTTGTTGTATTTCATTTTTCTTTAATATCTGAGAATGCAAAACCGGATATTTCATGTGAAATGTGTGCCTGCACAACAGATGTCTGCTGATAAACTTTACAAGCGGTTTAGACCAAGTTCAGGCACGAAAATTTTTTGGGCCTGATCTGGATCCAAACTGTTCATCAAGATTTTCAAACATCTACTCCTGAAACAACTGGGTAAAATGAACTCCCGATTTCATATGGAGACTCCTTCTGGTGATCAAATGGGTTTGTTGAAAACAGTTCTGCTGGTCACATGACCAAGATGGCTGTCATGCCCATATTTGGTAAAAAAAAGCCTCTAAAAATCTAACTCCTCATTATAAAAAGGACATTCAGATTTAATTGAGACTTTAATGAAATGTGCATACAATTAGGAGACCTGTAGAGCTTTCATGTTTGAAACAAAACAAGAGACCAGGAAAACCGACAATCATAAAAGTTGCTTGTTACTTTCGACGGACTTGGATCTTTTATAGATGTAGCTTTACTGAGCTGAACATAGTCTAAATACTGTCTAATTAGGTCACATATATTTTGTAAGCTATGATTGGTTATTCCATTATTTTACCTGATCAATTCAGAGTACATTTATATATAGTCACTTTGCGAACCGTTTGGATCCAGATCAGGGCGGACAATTTGCATAGATCATCAGCAGACAACAGCCTATAGAAATATCTTATCAAAATAAACACTGTCATTCTTTAGCTAACCTTAGCCAAACACTGTAGACCTGGATGATATTGCTCATATATAATTATAGTTATTCATTTTTCAGGCCCTGACTGAATGCCCTTGAAGCTACAAGCCCACGTTGATTCAAGAATCTGGAGTCTGCAGTCTACAGTAAGTTTTTTTTTTCTATCGTCTAGATGGTACAGCGAAGTACTATTTGCGTTTAAACTTGGTCTGCAGCGGGTGTATTTTTTTCAAAATGTGAGAAAGATGCACTTCTTCCCTATGTTTAGGAATGGGGTAAAATGGCACAAATGTCACATCCCATCAAACACGATTCGCTGCCCCGCGTTCCCTTATGTGCACATATTCGGTTTGCTCAGAATTCCTTTTTTGTGTTGCGGACCAAGTCTAGTGCATCAATGGCACTAACCAAAAAAAACCCAAAAAAACCCCCCAAAACAACAACAACAACAAAACAAAACAACCCCCCCCCCCCAAAAAAAAAAAAAAAACAAAACAAAAAAAAAAACAACAACAAAAACAAAACAAAAAAACAACAAAAGAAAACAGCAACAAACAAATAACAAAAACAGACAAGACACAACAAACTAATGTGGCCCTAGCCACTGCAAGAGCTTATAAAATTTATGTTACAAATGTGTCTGTATTCTTATTATTCTTATTTATAGTGAGCAGCATTTGGGGTAAGATGGTACTAAAGCCATATTCAGGTTGTCGTGGCTTTGCGTTGATTCGGTTATTTTTCGCGGTGGTTTTGCTTGCTCTGCTCTTTTCTATGGCATATGTGTTTAATGGTTGTTCTCCGAAAACTTAAAAATACAGAATGTAGTTTGCGAACTACTTTCTGACATACAAAATGGGTTATATATGCGTTGGATATGTTACTTAAAAACAACATAAAACTGGGTTTCACATACCCACTATGTAACATATAAAACCAAAAATAAAAGTACATGAAAAGGGTTTCACATACCCACCTGGTAACATATAAAACCAAAAACTAAAAAATATATAAAGGGTTTAACATACCCACATCGTAACATATAAAACAATAACAAAAATATATTAAAAGGGTTGCACAAACCCACCTCGTAACGTATAAAACAAAAACTAAAACTATATAAAAAGGGTTTAACATACCCACCTCGTAACGTATAAAACAAAATCTAAAAACATATAAAAAAGGGTTTCACGTACCCACCTCGTAACATATAAATCAAAAGCTAAAAATATAAAAAAAGGGTTTCACATACCCCACCAGGTAACATATAAAACAAAAAGTAGAAATATGTAAAAGGTTCCACATACTGACCTGGTAACCAATAAAACCAAAACTAAAATATCTAAATTCTCATTTCTTATTTATTTTTTTATATAATTTCAGGTGCCAGTGTGTAAACAGACAGTGGATAGAAAGAGATCTCATTATATTGGAAGAGGTAAGTTTTGTTGTATTACATTTTTCTTTAATATCTGAGAATGCAAAACCGGATATTTCATGTGAAATGTGTGCCTGCACAACAGATGTCTGCTGATAAACTTTACAATCGGTTTAGACCAAGTTCAGGCACGAAAATTTTTTGGGCCTGATCTGGATCCAAACTGTTCATCAAGATTTTCAAACATCTACTCCTGAAACAACTGGGTAAAATGAACTCCCGATTTCATATGGAGACTCCTTCTGGTGATCAAATGGGTTTGTTGAAAACAGTTCTGCTGGTCACATGACCAAGATGGCTGTCATGCCCATATTTGGTAAAAAAAAAGCCTCTAAAAATCTAACTCCTCATTATAAAAAGGACATTCAGATTTAATTGAGACTTTAATGAAATGTGCATACAATTAGGAGACCTGTAGAGCTTTCATGTTTGAAACAAAACAAGAGACCAGGAAAACCGACAATCATAAAAGTTGCTTGTTACTTTCGACGGACTTGGATCTTTTATAGATGTAGCTTTACTGAGCTGAACATAGTCTAAATACTGTCTAATTAGGTCACATATATTTTGTAAGCTATGATTGGTTATTCCATTATTTTACCTGATCAATTCAGAGTACATTTATATATAGTCACTTTGCAAACCGTTTGGATCCAGATCAGGGCGGACAATTTGCATAGATCATCAGCAGACAACAGCCTATAGAAATATCTTATCAAAATAAACACTGTCATTCTTTAGCTAACCTTAGCCAAACACTGTAGACCTGGATGATATTGCTCATATATAATTATAGTTATTCATTTTTCAGGCCCTGACTGAATGCCCTTGAAGCTACAAGCCCACGTTGATTCAAGAATCTGGAGTCTGCAGTCTACAGTAAGTTTTTTTTTTCTATCGTCTATATGGTACAGCGAAGTACTATTTGCGTTTAAACATGGTCTGCAGCGGGTGTATTTTTTTCAAAATGTGAGAAAGATGCACTTCTTCCCTATGTTTAGGAATGGGGTAAAATGGCACAAATGTCACATCCCATCAAACACGATTCGCTGCCCCGCGTTCCCTTATGTGCACATATTCGGTTTGCTCAGAATTCCTTTTTTGTGTTGCGGACCAAGTCTAGTGCATCAATGGCACTAACCAAAAAAAACCCAAAAAAAACCCCAAAACAACAACAACAACAAAACAAAACAACCCCCCCCCCAAAAAAAAAAAAAAAAAAAAACAAAAAACAACAACAAAAACAAAACAAAAAAACAACAAAAGAAAACAGCAACAAACAAATAACAAAAACAGACAAGACACAACAAACTAATGTGGCCCTAGCCACTGCAAGAGCTTATAAAATTTATGTTACAAATGTGTCTGTATTCTTATTATTCTTATTTATAGTGAGAAGCATTTGGGGTAAGATGGTACTAAAGCCATATTCAGGTTGTCGTGGCTTTGCGTTGATTCGGTTATTTTTCGCGGTGGTTTTGCTTGCTCTGCTCTTTTCTATGGCATATGTGTTTAATGGTTGTTCTCCGAAAACTTAAAAATACAGAATGTAGTTTGCGAACTACTTTCTGACATACAAAATGGGTTATATATGCGTTGGATATGTTACTTAAAAACAACATAAAACTGGGTTTCACATACCCACTATGTAACATATAAAACCAAAAATAAAAGTACATGAAAAGGGTTTCACATACCCACCTGGTAACATATAAAACCAAAAACTAAAAAATATATAAAGGGTTTAACATACCCACATCGTAACATATAAAACAATAACAAAAATATATTAAAAGGGTTGCACAAACCCACCTCGTAACGTATAAAACAAAAACTAAAACTATATAAAAAGGGTTTAACATACCCACCTCGTAACGTATAAAACAAAATCTAAAAACATATAAAAAAGGGTTTCACGTACCCACCTCGTAACATATAAATCAAAAGCTAAAAATATAAAAAAAGGGTTTCACATACCCCACCAGGTAACATATAAAACAAAAAGTAGAAAGATGTAAAAGGTTCCACATACTGACCTGGTAACCAATAAAACCAAAACTAAAATATCTAAATTCTCATTTCTTATTTATTTTTTTATATAATTTCAGGTGCCAGTGTGTAAACAGACAGTGGATAGAAAGAGATCTCATTATATTGGAAGAGGTAAGTTTTGTTGTATTTCATTTTTCTTTAATATCTGAGAATGCAAAACCGGATATTTCATGTGAAATGTGTGCCTGCACAACAGATGTCTGCTGATAAACTTTACAAGCGGTTTAGACCAAGTTCAGGCACGAAAATTTTTTGGGCCTGATCTGGATCCAAACTGTTCATCAAGATTTTCAAACATCTACTCCTGAAACAACTGGGTAAAATGAACTCCGATTTCATATGGAGACTCCTTCTGGTGATCAAATGGGTTTGTTGAAAACAGTTCTGCTGGTCACATGACCAAGATGGCTGTCATGCCCATATTTGGTAAAAAAAAAGCCTCTAAAAATCTAACTCCTCATTATAAAAAGGACATTCAGATTTAATTGAGACTTTAATGAAATGTGCATACAATTAGGAGACCTGTAGAGCTTTCATGTTTGAAACAAAACAAGAGACCAGGAAAACCGACAATCATAAAAGTTGCTTGTTACTTTCGACGGACTTGGATCTTTTATAGATGTAGCTTACTGAGCTGAACATAGTCTAAATACTGTCTAATTAGGTCACATATATTTTGTAAGCTATGATTGGTTATTCCATTATTTTACCTGATCAATTCAGAGTACATTTATATATAGTCACTTTGCAAACCGTTTGGATCCAGATCAGGGCAGACAATTTGCATAGATCATCAGCAGACAACAGCCTATAGAAATATCTTATCAAAATAAACACTGTCATTCTTTAGCTAACCTTAGCCAAACACTGTAGACCTGGATGATATTGCTCATATATAATTATAGTTATTCATTTTTCAGGCCCTGACTGAATGCCCTTGAAGCTACAAGCCCACGTTGATTCAAGAATCTGGAGTCTGCAGTCTACAGTAAGTTTTTTTTTTCTATCGTCTATATGGTACAGCGAAGTACTATTTGCGTTTAAACTTGGTCTGCAGCGGGTGTATTTTTTTCAAAATGTGAGAAAGATGCACTTCTTCCCTATGTTTAGGAATGGGGTAAAATGGCACAAATGTCACATCCCATCAAACACGATTCGCTGCCCAGCGTTCCCTTATGTGCACATATTCGGTTTGCTCAGAATTCCTTTTTTGTGTTGCGGACCAAGTCTAGTGCATCAATGGCACTAACCAAAAAAACCCCAAAAAAAACCCCAAAACAACAACAACAACAAAACAAAACAACCCCCCCCCCCCCCAAAAAAAAAAAAAAAAAAAAAAAAAAAAAAACAACAACAAAAACAAAACAAAAAAACAACAAAAGAAAACAGCAACAAACAAATAACAAAAACAGACAAGACACAACAAACTAATGTGGCCCTAGCCACTGCAAGAGCTTATAAAATTTATGTTACAAATGTGTCTGTATTCTTATTATTCTTATTTATAGTGAGCAGCATTTGGGGTAAGATGGTACTAAAGCCATATTCAGGTTGTCGTGGCATTGCGTTGATTCGGTTATTTTTCGCGGTGGTTTTGCTTGCTCTGCTCTTTTCTATGGCATATGTGTTTAATGGTTGTTCTCCGAAAACTTAAAAATACAGAATGTAGTTTGCGAACTACTTTCTGACATACAAAATGGGTTATATATGCGTTGGATATGTTACTTAAAAACAACATAAAACTGGGTTTCACATACCCACTATGTAACATATAAAACCAAAAATAAAAGTACATGAAAAGGGTTTCACATACCCACCTGGTAACATATAAAACCAAAAACTAAAAAATATATAAAGGGTTTAACATACCCACATCGTAACATATAAAACAATAACAAAAATATATTAAAAGGGTTGCACAAACCCACCTCGTAACGTATAAAACAAAAACTAAAACTATATAAAAAGGGTTTAACATACCCACCTCGTAACGTATAAAACAAAATCTAAAAACATATAAAAAAGGGTTTCACGTACCCACCTCGTAACATAAATCAAAAGCTAAAAATATAAAAAAAGGGTTTCACATACCCCACCAGGTAACATATAAAACAAAAAGTAGAAAGATGTAAAAGGTTCCACATACTGACCTGGTAACCAATAAAACCAAAACTAAAATATCTAAATTCTCATTTCTTATTTATTTTTTTATATAATTTCAGGTGCCAGTGTGTAAACAGACAGTGGATAGAAAGAGATCTCATTATATTGGAAGAGGTAAGTTTTGTTGTATTTCATTTTTCTTTAATATCTGAGAATGCAAAACCGGATATTTCATGTGAAATGTGTGCCTGCACAACAGATGTCTGCTGATAAACTTTACAAGCGGTTTAGACCAAGTTCAGGCACGAAAATTTTTTGGGCCTGATCTGGATCCAAACTGTTCATCAAGATTTTCAAACATCTACTCCTGAAACAACTGGGTAAAATGAACTCCCGATTTCATATGGAGACTCCTTCTGGTGATCAAATGGGTTTGTTGAAAACAGTTCTGCTGGTCACATGACCAAGATGGCTGTCATGCCCATATTTGGTAAAAAAAAGCCTCTAAAAATCTAACTCCTCATTATAAAAAGGACATTCAGATTTAATTGAGACTTTAATGAAATGTGCATACAATTAGGAGACCTGTAGAGCTTTCATGTTTGAAACAAAACAAGAGACCAGGAAAACCGACAATCATAAAAGTTGCTTGTTACTTTCGACGGACTTGGATCTTTTATAGATGTAGCTTTACTGAGCTGAACATAGTCTAAATACTGTCTAATTAGGTCACATATATTTTGTAAGCTATGATTGGTTATTCCATTATTTTACCTGATCAATTCAGAGTACATTTATATATAGTCACTTTGCAAACCGTTTGGATCCAGATCAGGGCGGACAATTTGCATAGATCATCAGCAGACAACAGCCTATAGAAATATCTTATCAAAATAAACACTGTCATTCTTTAGCTAACCTTAGCCAAACACTGTAGACCTGGATGATATTGCTCATATATAATTATAGTTATTCATTTTTCAGGCCCTGACTGAATGCCCTTGAAGCTACAAGCCCACGTTGATTCAAGAATCTGGAGTCTGCAGTCTACAGTAAGTTTTTTTTTTCTATCGTCTATATGGTACAGCGAAGTACTATTTGCGTTTAAACTTGGTCTGCAGCGGGTGTATTTTTTTCAAAATGTGAGAAAGATGCACTTCTTCCCTATGTTTAGGAATGGGGTAAAATGGCACAAATGTCACATCCCATCAAACACGATTCGCTGCCCTGCGTTCCCTTATGTGCACATATTCGGTTTGCTCAGAATTCCTTTTTTGTGTTGCGGACCAAGTCTAGTGCATCAATGGCACTAACCAAAAAAAACCCAAAAAAACCCCCAAAACAACAACAACAACAAAACAAAACAACCCCCCCCCAAAAAAAAAAACAAAACAAAAAAAACAACAACAACAAAAACAAAACAAAAAAACAACAAAAGAAAACAGCAACAAACAAATAACAAAAACAGACAAGACACAACAAACTAATGTGGCCCTAGCCACTGCAAGAGCTTATAAAATTTATGTTACAAATGTGTCTGTATTCTTATTATTCTTATTTATAGTGAGCAGCATTTGGGGTAAGATGGTACTAAAGCCATATTCAGGTTGTCGTGGCTTTGCGTTGATTCGGTTATTTTTCGCGGTGGTTTTGCTTGCTCTGCTCTTTTCTATGGCATATGTGTTTAATGGTTGTTCTCCGAAAACTTAAAAATACAGAATGTAGTTTGCGAACTACTTTCTGACATACAAAATGGGTTATATATGCGTTGGATATGTTACTTAAAAACAACATAAAACTGGGTTTCACATACCCACTATGTAACATATAAAACCAAAAATAAAAGTACATGAAAAGGGTTTCACATACCCACCTGGTAACATATAAAACCAAAAACTAAAAAATATATAAAGGGTTTAACATACCCACATCGTAACATATAAAACAATAACAAAAATATATTAAAAGGGTTGCACAAACCCACCTCGTAACGTATAAAACAAAAACTAAAACTATATAAAAAGGGTTTAACATACCCACCTCGTAACGTATAAAACAAAATCTAAAAACATATAAAAAAGGGTTTCACGTACCCACCTCGTAACATATAAATCAAAAGCTAAAAATATAAAAAAAGGGTTTCACATACCCCACCAGGTAACATATAAAACAAAAAGTAGAAAGATGTAAAAGGTTCCACATACTGACCTGGTAACCAATAAAACCAAAACTAAAATATCTAAATTCTCATTTCTTATTTATTTTTTTATATAATTTCAGGTGCCAGTGTGTAAACAGACAGTGGATAGAAAGAGATCTCATTATATTGGAAGAGGTAAGTTTTGTTGTATTTCATTTTTCTTTAATATCTGAGAATGCAAAACCGGATATTTCATGTGAAATGTGTGCCTGCACAACAAATGTCTGCTGATAAACTTTACAAGCGGTTTAGACCAAGTTCAGGCACGAAAATTTTTTGGGCCTGATCTGGATCCACACTGTTCATCAAGATTTTCAAACATCTACTCCTGAAACAACTGGGTAAAATGAACTCCCGATTTCATATGGAGACTCCTTCTGGTGATCAAATGGGTTTGTTGAAAACAGTTCTGCTGGTCACATGACCAAGATGGCTGTCATGCCCATATTTGGTAAAAAAAAAAGCCTCTAAAAATCTAACTCCTCATTATAAAAAGGACATTCAGATTTAATTGAGACTTTAATGAAATGTGCATACAATTAGGAGACCTGTAGAGCTTTCATGTTTGAAACAAAACAAGAGACCAGGAAAACCGACAATCATAAAAGTTGCTTGTTACTTTCGACGGACTTGGATCTTTTATAGATGTAGCTTTACTGAGCTGAACATAGTCTAAATACTGTCTAATTAGGTCACATATATTTTGTAAGCTATGATTGGTTATTCCATTATTTTACCTGATCAATTCAGAGTACATTTATATATAGTCACTTTGCAAACCGTTTGGATCCAGATCAGGGCGGACAATTTGCATAGATCATCAGCAGACAACAGCCTATAGAAATATCTTATCAAAATAAACACTGTCATTCTTTAGCTAACCTTAGCCAAACACTGTAGACCTGGATGATATTGCTCATATATAATTATAGTTATTCATTTTTCAGGCCCTGACTGAATGCCCTTGAAGCTACAAGCCCACGTTGATTCAAGAATCTGGAATCTGCAGTCTACAGTAAGTTTTTTTTTTCTATCGTCTATATGGTACAGCGAAGTACTATTTGCGTTTAAATTTGGTCTGCAGCGGGTGTATTTTTTTCAAAATGTGAGAAAGATGCACTTCTTCCCTATGTTTAGGAATGGGGTAAAATGGCACAAATGTCACATCCCATCAAACACGATTCGCTGCCCCGCGTTCCCTTATGTGCACATATTCGGTTTGCTCAGAATTCCTTTTTTGTGTTGCGGACCAAGTCTAGTGCATCAATGGCACTAACCAAAAAAAACCCAAAAAAAAACCCAAAACAACAACAACAACAAAACAAAACAACCCCCCCCCCCCCCCAAAAAAAAAAAAAAACAAAAAAAAAAAAAAAAAAACAACAAAAACAAAACAAAAAAACAACAAAAGAAAACAGCAACAAACAAATAACAAAAACAGACAAGACACAACAAACTAATGTGGCCCTAGCCACTGCAAGAGCTTATAAAATTTATGTTACAAATGTGTCTGTATTCTTATTATTCTTATTTATAGTGAGCAGCATTTGGGGTAAGATGGTACTAAAGCCATATTCAGGTTGTCGTGGCTTTGCGTTGATTCGGTTATTTTTCGCGGTGGTTTTGCTTGCTCTGCTCTTTTCTATGGCATATGTGTTTAATGGTTGTTCTCCGAAAACTTAAAAATACAGAATGTAGTTTGCGAACTACTTTCTGACATACAAAATGGGTTATATATGCGTTGGATATGTTACTTAAAAACAACATAAAACTGGGTTTCACATACCCACTATGTAACATATAAAACCAAAAATAAAAGTACATGAAAAGGGTTTCACATACCCACCTGGTAACATATAAAACCAAAAACTAAAAAATATATAAAGGGTTTAACATACCCACATCGTAACATATAAAACAATAACAAAAATATATTAAAAGGGTTGCACAAACCCACCTCGTAACGTATAAAACAAAAACTAAAACTATATAAAAAGGGTTTAACATACCCACCTCGTAACGTATAAAACAAAATCTAAAAACATATAAAAAAGGGTTTCACGTACCCACCTCGTAACATATAAATCAAAAGCTAAAAATATAAAAAAAGGGTTTCACATACCCCACCAGGTAACATATAAAACAAAAAGTAGAAAGATGTAAAAGGTTCCACATACTGACCTGGTAACCAATAAAACCAAAACTAAAATATCTAAATTCTCATTTCTTATTTATTTTTTTATATAATTTCAGGTGCCAGTGTGTAAACAGACAGTGGATAGAAAGAGATCTCATTATATTGGAAGAGGTAAGTTTTGTTGTATTTCATTTTTCTTTAATATCTGAGAATGCAAAACCGGATATTTCATGTGAAATGTGTGCCTGCACAACAGATGTCTGCTGATAAACTTTACAAGCGGTTTAGACCAAGTTCAGGCACGAAAATTTTTTGGGCCTGATCTGGATCCAAACTGTTCATCAAGATTTTCAAACATCTACTCCTGAAACAACTGGGTAAAATGAACTCCCGATTTCATATGGAGACTCCTTCTGGTGATCAAATGGGTTTGTTGAAAACAGTTCTGCTGGTCACATGACCAAGATGGCTGTCATGCCCATATTTGGTAAAAAAAAGCCTCTAAAAATCTAACTCCTCATTATAAAAAGGACATTCAGATTTAATTGAGACTTTAATGAAATGTGCATACAATTAGGAGACCTGTAGAGCTTTCATGTTTGAAACAAAACAAGAGACCAGGAAAACCGACAATCATAAAAGTTGCTTGTTACTTTCGACGGACTTGGATCTTTTATAGATGTAGCTTTACTGAGCTGAACATAGTCTAAATACTGTCTAATTAGGTCACATATATTTTGTAAGCTATGATTGGTTATTCCATTATTTTACCTGATCAATTCAGAGTACATTTATATATAGTCACTTTGCAAACCGTTTGGATCCAGATCAGGGCGGACAATTTGCATAGATCATCAGCAGACAACAGCCTATAGAAATATCTTATCAAAATAAACACTGTCATTCTTTAGCTAACCTTAGCCAAACACTGTAGACCTGGATGATATTGCTCATATATAATTATAGTTATTCATTTTTCAGGCCCTGACTGAATGCCCTTGAAGCTACAAGCCCACGTTGATTCAAGAATCTGGAGTCTGCAGTCTACAGTAAGTTTTTTTTTTCTATCGTCTATATGGTACAGCGAAGTACTATTTGCGTTTAAATTTGGTCTGCAGCGGGTGTATTTTTTTCAAAATGTGAGAAAGATGCACTTCTTCCCTATGTTTAGGAATGGGGTAAAATGGCACAAATGTCACATCCCATCAAACACGATTCGCTGCCCCGCGTTCCCTTATGTGCACATATTCGGTTTGCTCAGAATTCCTTTTTTGTGTTGCGGACCAAGTCTAGTGCATCAATGGCACTAACCAAAAAAAACCAAAAAAAAACCCCAAAACAACAACAACAACAAAACAAAACAACCCCCCCCCCCCAAAAAAAAAAAAAAAAAAAAAAAAAAACAACAACAACAAAAACAAAACAAAAAAACAACAAAAGAAAACAGCAACAAACAAATAACAAAAACAGACAAGACACAACAAACTAATGTGGCCCTAGCCACTGCAAGAGCTTATAAAATTTATGTTACAAATGTGTCTGTATTCTTATTATTCTTATTTATAGTGAGCAGCATTTGGGGTAAGATGGTACTAAAGCCATATTCAGGTTGTCGTGGCTTTGCGTTGATTCGGTTATTTTTCGCGGTGGTTTTGCTTGCTCTGCTCTTTTCTATGGCATATGTGTTTAATGGTTGTTCTCCGAAAACTTAAAAATACAGAATGTAGTTTGCGAACTACTTTCTGAAATACAAAATGGGTTATATATGCGTTGGATATGTTACTTAAAAACAACATAAAACTGGGTTTCACATACCCACTATGTAACATATAAAACCAAAAATAAAAGTACATGAAAAGGGTTTCACATACCCACCTGGTAACATATAAAACCAAAAACTAAAAAATATATAAAGGGTTTAACATACCCACATCGTAACATATAAAACAATAACAAAAATATATTACAAGGGTTGCACAAACCCACCTCGTAACGTATAAAACAAAAACTAAAACTATATAAAAAGGGTTTAACATACCCACCTCGTAACGTATAAAACAAAATCTAAAAACATATAAAAAAGGGTTTCACGTACCCACCTCGTAACATATAAATCAAAAGCTAAAAATATAAAAAAAGGGTTTCACATACCCCACCAGGTAACATATAAAACAAAAAGTAGAAAGATGTAAAAGGTTCCACATACTGACCTGGTAACCAATAAAACCAAAACTAAAATATCTAAATTCTCATTTCTTATTTATTTTTTTATATAATTTCAGGTGCCAGTGTGTAAACAGACAGTGGATAGAAAGAGATCTCATTATATTGGAAGAGGTAAGTTTTGTTGTATTTCATTTTTCTTTAATATCTGAGAATGCAAAACCGGATATTTCATGTGAAATGTGTGCCTGCACAACAAATGTCTGCTGATAAACTTTACAAGCGGTTTAGACCAAGTTCAGGCACGAAAATTTTTTGGGCCTGATCTGGATCCAAACTGTTCATCAAGATTTTCAAACATCTACTCCTGAAACAACTGTGTAAAATGAACTCCCGATTTCATATGGAGACTCCTTCTGGTGATCAAATGGGTTTGTTGAAAACAGTTCTGCTGGTCACATGACCAAGATGGCTGTCATGCCCATATTTGGTAAAAAAAAGCCTCTAAAAATCTAACTCCTCATTATAAAAAGGACATTCAGATTTAATTGAGACTTTAATGAAATGTGCATACAATTAGGAGACCTGTAGAGCTTTCATGTTTGAAACAAAACAAGAGACCAGGAAAACCGACAATCATAAAAGTTGCTTGTTACTTTCGACGGACTTGGATCTTTTATAGATGTAGCTTTACTGAGCTGAACATAGTCTAAATACTGTCTAATTAGGTCACATATATTTTGTAAGCTATGATTGGTTATTCCATTATTTTACCTGATCAATTCAGAGTACATTTATATATAGTCACTTTGCAAACCGTTTGGATCCAGATCAGGGCGGACAATTTGCATAGATCATCAGCAGACAACAGCCTATAGAAATATCTTATCAAAATAAACACTGTCATTCTTTAGCTAACCTTAGCCAAACACTGTAGACCTGGATGATATTGCTCATATATAATTATAGTTATTCATTTTTCAGGCCCTGACTGAATGCCCTTGAAGCTACAAGCCCACGTTGATTCAAGAATCTGGAGTCTGCAGTCTACAGTAAGTTTTTTTTTTTCTATCGTCTATATGGTACAGCGAAGTACTATTTGCGTTTAAACTTGGTCTGCAGCGGGTGTATTTTTTTCAAAATGTGAGAAAGATGCACTTCTTCCCTATGTTTAGGAATGGGGTAAAATGGCACAAATGTCACATCCCATCAAACACGATTCGCTGCCCCGCGTTCCCTTATGTGCACATATTCGGTTTGCTCAGAATTCCTTTTTTGTGTTGCGGACCTAGTCTAGTGCATCAATGGCACTAACCAAAAAAAACCCAAAAAAAAACCCCAAAACAACAACAACAACAAAACAAAACAACCCCCCCCCCCCAAAAAAAAAAAAAACAAAAAAAAAACAAAAAAAAAAACAACAACAAAAACAAAACAAAAAACAACAAAAGAAAACAGCAACAAACAAATAACAAAAACAGACAAGACACAACAAACTAATGTGGCCCTAGCCACTGCAAGAGCTTATAAGATTTATGTTACAAATGTGTCTGTATTCTTATTATTCTTATTTATAGTGAGCAGCATTTGGGGTAAGATGGTACTAAAGCCATATTCAGGTTGTCGTGGCTTTGCGTTGATTCGGTTATTTTTCGCGGTGGTTTTGCTTGCTCTGCTCTTTTCTATGGCATATGTGTTTAATGGTTGTTCTCCGAAAACTTAGAAATACAGAATGTAGTTTGCGAACTACTTTCTGACATACAAAATGGGTTATATATGCGTTGGATATGTTACTTAAAAACAACATAAAACTGGGTTTCACATACCCACTATGTAACATATAAAACCAAAAATAAAAGTACATGAAAAGGGTTTCACATACCCACCTGGTAACATATAAAACCAAAAACTAAAAAATATATAAAGGGTTTAACATACCCACATCGTAACATATAAAACAATAACAAAAATATATTAAAAGGGTTGCACAAACCCACCTCGTAACGTATAAAACAAAAACTAAAACTATATAAAAAGGGTTTAACATACCCACCTCGTAACGTATAAAACAAAATCTAAAAACATATAAAAAAGGGTTTCACGTACCCACCTCGTAACATATAAATCAAAAGCTAAAAATATAAAATAAGGGTTTCACATACCCCACCAGGTAACATATAAAACAAAAAGTAGAAAGATGTAAAAGGTTCCACATACTGACCTGGTAACCAATAAAACCAAAACTAAAATATCTAAATTCTCATTTCTTATTTATTTCTTTATATAATTTCAGGTGCCAGTGTGTAAACAGACAGTGGATAGAAAGAGATCTCATTATATTGGAAGAGGTAAGTTTTGTTGTATTTCATTTTTCTTTAATATCTGAGAATGCAAAACCGGATATTTCATGTGAAATGTGTGCCTGCACAACAGATGTCTGCTGATAAACTTTACAAGCGGTTTAGACCAAGTTCAGGCACGAAAATTTTTTGGGCCTGATCTGGATCCAAACTGTTCATCAAGATTTTCAAACATCTACTCCTGAAACAACTGGGTAAAATGAACTCCCGATTTCATATGGAGACTCCTTCTGGTGATCAAATGGGTTTGTTGAAAACAGTTCTGCTGGTCACATGACCAAGATGGCTGTCATGCCCATATTTGGTAAAAAAAAAGCCTCTAAAAATCTAACTCCTCATTATAAAAAGGACATTCAGATTTAATTGAGACTTTAATGAAATGTGCATACAATTAGGAGACCTGTAGAGCTTTCATGTTTGAAACAAAACAAGAGACCAGGAATCCGACAATCATAAAAGTTGCTTGTTACTTTCGACGGACTTGGATCTTTTATAGATGTAGCTTTACTGAGCTGAACATAGTCTAAATACTGTCTAATTAGGTCACATATATTTTGTGAGCTATGATTGGTTATTCCATTATTTTACCTGATCAATTCAGAGTACATTTATATATAGTCACTTTGCAAACCGTTTGGATCCAGATCAGGGCGGACAATTTGCATAGATCATCAGCAGACAACAGCCTATAGAAATATCTTATCAAAATAAACACTGTCATTCTTTAGCTAACCTTAGCCAAACACTGTAGACCTGGATGATATTGCTCATATATAATTATAGTTATTCATTTTTCAGGCCCTGACTGAATGCCCTTGAAGCTACAAGCCCACGTTGATTCAAGAATCTGGAGTCTGCAGTCTACAGTAAGTTTTTTTTTTCTATCGTCTATATGGTACAGCGAAGTACTATTTGCGTTTAAACTTGGTCTGCAGCGGGTGTATTTTTTTCAAAATGTGAGAAAGATGCACTTCTTCCCTATGTTTAGGAATGGGGTAAAATGGCACAAATGTCACATCCCATCAAACACGATTCGCTGCCCCGCGTTCCCTTATGTGCACATATTCGGTTTGCTCAGAATTCCTTTTTTGTGTTGCGGACCAAGTCTAGTGCATCAATGGCACTAACCAAAAAAAACCCCCCAAAAAAACCCCAAAACAACAACAACAACAAAACAAAACACCCCCCCCCCCCCAAAAAAAAAAAACAAAAAAAAAAACAAAAAAAACAACAACAACAAAAACAAAACAAAAAAACAACAAAAGAAAACAGCAACAAACAAATAACAAAAACAGACAAGACACAACAAACTAATGTGGCCCTAGCCACTGCAAGAGCTTATAAAATTTATGTTACAAATGTGTCTGTATTCTTATCATTCTTATTTATAGTGAGCAGCATTTGGGGTAAGATGGTACTAAAGCCATATTCAGGTTGTCGTGGCTTTGCGTTGATTCGGTTATTTTTCGCGGTGGTTTTGCTTGCTCTGCTCTTTTCTATGGCATATGTGTTTAATGGTTGTTCTCCGAAAACTTAAAAATACAGAATGTAGTTTGCGAACTACTTTCTGACATACAAAATGGGTTATATATGCGTTGGATATGTTACTTAAAAACAACATAAAACTGGGTTTCACATACCCACTATGTAACATATAAAACCAAAAATAAAAGTACATGAAAAGGGTTTCACATACCCACCTGGTAACATATAAAACCAAAAACTAAAAAATATATAAAGGGTTTAACATACCCACATCGTAACATATAAAACAATAACAAAAACATATTAAAAGGGTTGCACAAACCCACCTCGTAACGTATAAAACAAAAACTAAAACTATATAAAAAGGGTTTAACATACCCACCTCGTAACGTATAAAACAAAATCTAAAAACATATAAAAAGGGTTTCACGTACCCACCTCGTAACATATAAATCAAAAGCTAAAGATATAAAAAAAGGGTTTCACATACCCCACCAGGTAACATATAAAACAAAAAGTAGAAAGATGTAAAAGGTTCCACATACTGACCTGGTAACCAATAAAACCAAAACTAAAATATCTAAATTCTCATTTCTTATTTATTTTTTTATATAATTTCAGGTGCCAGTGTGTAAACAGACAGTGGATAGAAAGAGATCTCATTATATTGGAAGAGGTAAGTTTTGTTGTATTTCATTTTTCTTTAATATCTGAGAATGCAAAACCGGATATTTCATGTGAAATGTGTGCCTGCACAACAGATGTCTGCTGATAAACTTTACAAGCGGTTTAGACCAAGTTCAGGCACGAAAATTTTTTGGGCCTGATCTGGATCCAAACTGTTCATCAAGATTTTCAAACATCTACTCCTGAAACAACTGGGTAAAATGAACTCCCGATTTCATATGGAGACTCCTTCTGGTGATCAAATGGGTTTGTTGAAAACAGTTCTGCTGGTCACATGACCAAGATGGCTGTCATGCCCATATTTGGTAAAAAAAAAGCCTCTAAAAATCTAACTCCTCATTATAAAAAGGACATTCAGATTTAATTGAGACTTTAATGAAATGTGCATACAATTAGGAGACCTGTAGAGCTTTCATGTTTGAAACAAAACAAGAGACCAGGAAAACCGACAATCATAAAAGTTGCTTGTTACTTTCGACGGACTTGGATCTTTTATAGATGTAGCTTTACTGAGCTGAACATAGTCTAAATACTGTCTAATTAGGTCACATATATTTTGTAAGCTATGATTGGTTATTCCATTATTTTACCTGATCAATTCAGAGTACATTTATATATAGTCACTTTGCAAACCGTTTGGATCCAGATCAGGGCGGACAATTTGCATAGATCATCAGCAGACAACAGCCTATAGAAATATCTTATCAAAATAAACACTGTCATTCTTTAGCTAACCTTAGCCAAACACTGTAGACCTGGATGATATTGCTCATATATAATTATAGTTATTCATTTTTCAGGCCCTGACTGAATGCCCTTGAAGCTACAAGCCCACGTTGATTCAAGAATCTGGAGTCTGCAGTCTACAGTAAGTTTTTTTTTTTTCTATCGTCTATATGGTACAGCGAAGTACTATTTACGTTTAAACTTGGTCTGCAGCGGGTTTATTTATTTCAAAATGTGAGAAAGATGCACTTCTTCCCTATGTTTAGGAATGGGGTAAAATGGCACAAATGTCACATCCCATCAAACACGATTCGCTGCCCCGCGTTCCCTTATGTGCACATATTCGGTTTGCTCAGAATTCCTTTTTTGTGTTGCGGACCAAGTCTAGTGCATCAATGGCACTAACCAAAAAAAACCCAAAAAAAAACCCAAAACAACAACAACAACAAAACAAAACAACCCCCCCCCCCCAAAAAAAAAAAAAACAAAACAAAAAAAAAAAAAAACAACAAAAACAAAACAAAAAAACAACAAAAGAAAACAGCAACAAACAAATAACAAAAACAGACAAGACACAACAAACTAATGTGGCCCTAGCCACTGCAAGAGCTTATAAAATTTATGTTACAAATGTGTCTGTATTCTTATTATTCTTATTTATAGTGAGCAGCATTTGGGGTAAGATGGTACTAAAGCCATATTCAGGTTGTCGTGGCTTTGCGTTGATTCGGTTATTTTTCGCGGTGGTTTTGCTTGCTCTGCTCTTTTCTATGGCATATGTGTTTAATGGTTGTTCTCCGAAAACTTAAAAATACAGAATGTAGTTTGCGAACTACTTTCTGACATACAAAATGGGTTATATATGCGTTGGATATGTTACTTAAAAACAACATAAAACTGGGTTTCACATACCCACTATGTAACATATAAAACCAAAAATAAAAGTACATGAAAAGGGTTTCACATACCCACCTGGTAACATATAAAACCAAAAACTAAAAAATATATAAAGGGTTTAACATACCCACATCGTAACATATAAAACAATAACAAAAATATATTAAAAGGGTTGCACAAACCCACCTCGTAACGTATAAAACAAAAACTAAAACTATATAAAAAGGGTTTAACATACCCACCTCGTAAGGTATAAAACAAAATCTAAAAACATATAAAAAAGGGTTTCACGTACCCACCTCGTAACATATAAATCAAAAGCTAAAAATATAAAAAAAGGGTTTCACATACCCCACCAGGTAACATATAAAACAAAAAGTAGAAAGATGTAAAAGGTTCCACATACTGACCTGGTAACCAATAAAACCAAAACTAAAATATCTAAATTCTCATTTCTTATTTATTTTTTTATATAATTTCAGGTGCCAGTGTGTAAACAGACAGTGGATAGAAAGAGATCTCATTATATTGGAAGAGGTAAGTTTTGTTGTATTTCATTTTTCTTTAATATCTGAGAATGCAAAACCGGATATTTCATGTGAAATGTGTGCCTGCACAACAGATGTCTGCTGATAAACTTTACAAGCGGTTTAGACCAAGTTCAGGCACGAAAATTTTTTGGGCCTGATCTGGATCCAAACTGTTCATCAAGATTTTCAAACATCTACTCCTGAAACAACTGGGTAAAATGAACTCCCGATTTCATATGGAGACTCCTTCTGGTGATCAAATGGGTTTGTTGAAAACAGTTCTGCTGGTCACATGACCAAGATGGCTGTCATGCCCATATTTGGTAAAAAAAAAGCCTCTAAAAATCTAACTCCTCATTATAAAAAGGACATTCAGATTTAATTGAGACTTTAATGAAATGTGCATACAATTAGGAGACCTGTAGAGCTTTCATGTTTGAAACAAAACAAGAGACCAGGAAAACCGACAATCATAAAAGTTGCTTGTTACTTTCGACGGACTTGGATCTTTTATAGATGAAGCTTTACTGAGCTGAACATAGTCTAAATACTGTCTAATTAGGTCACATATATTTTGTAAGCTATGATTGGTTATTCCATTATTTTACCTGATCAATTCAGAGTACATTTATATATAGTCACTTTGCAAACCGTTTGGATCCAGATCAGGGCGGACAATTTGCATAGATCATCAGCAGACAACAGCCTATAGAAATATCTTATCAAAATAAACACTGTCATTCTTTAGCTAACCTTAGCCAAACACTGTAGACCTGGATGATATTGCTCATATATAATTATAGTTATTCATTTTTCAGGCCCTGACTGAATGCCCTTGAAGCTACAAGCCCACGTTGATTCAAGAATCTGGAGTCTGCAGTCTACAGTAAGTTTTTTTTTCTATAGTCTATATGGTACAGCGAAGTAATATTTGCGTTTAAACTTGGTCTGCAGCGGGTGTATTTTTTTCAAAATGTGAGAAAGATGCACTTCTTCCCTATGTTTAGGAATGGGGTAAAATGGCACAAATATCACATCCCATCAAACACGATTCGCTGCCCCGCGTTCCCTTATGTGCACATATTCGGTTTGCTCAGAATTCCTTTTTTGTGTTGCGGACCAAGTCTAGTGCATCAATGGCACTAACCAAAAAAAACCCAAAAAAAACCCCAAAACAACAACAACAACAAAACAAAACAACCCCCCCCCCCCCAAAAAAAAAACAAAAAAAACAACAACAACAAAAACAAAACAAAAAAACAACAAAAGAAAACAGCAACAAACAAATAACAAAAACAGACAAGACACAACAAACTAATGTGGCCCTAGCCACTGCAAGAGCTTATAAAATTTATGTTACAAATGTGTCTGTATTCTTATTATTCTTATTTATAGTGAGCAGCATTTGGGGTAAGATGGTACTAAAGCCATATTCAGGTTGTCGTGGCTTTGCGTTGATTCGGTTATTTTTCGCGGTGGTTTTGCTTGCTCTGCTCTTTTCTATGGCATATGTGTTTAATGGTTGTTCTCCGAAAACTTAAAAATACAGAATGTAGTTTGCGAACTACTTTCTGACATACAAAATGGGTTATATATGCGTTGGATATGTTACTTAAAAACAACATAAAACTGGGTTTCACATACCCACTATGTAACATATAAAACCAAAAATAAAAGTACATGAAAAGGGTTTCACATACCCACCTGGTAACATATAAAACCAAAAACTAAAAAATATATAAAGGGTTTAACATACCCACATCGTAACATATAAAACAATAACAAAAATATATTAAAAGGGTTGCACAAACCCACCTCGTAACGTATAAAACAAAAACTAAAACTATATAAAAAGGGTTTAACATACCCACCTCGTAACGTATAAAACAAAATCTAAAAACATATAAAAAAGGGTTTCACGTACCCACCTCGTAACATATAAATCAAAAGCTAAAAATATAAAAAAAGGGTTTCACATACCCCACCAGGTAACATATAAAACAAAAAGTAGAAAGATGTAAAAGGTTCCACATACTGACCTGGTAACCAATAAAACCAAAACTAAAATATCTAAATTCTCATTTCTTATTTATTTTTTTATATAATTTCAGGTGCCAGTGTGTAAACAGACAGTGGATAGAAAGAGATCTCATTATATTGGAAGAGGTAAGTTTTGTTGTATTTCATTTTTCTTTAATATCTGAGAATGCAAAACCGGATATTTCATGTGAAATGTGTGCCTGCACAACAAATGTCTGCTGATAAACTTTACAAGCGGTTTAGACCAAGTTCAGGCACGAAAATTTTTTGGGCCTGATCTGGATCCAAACTGTTCATCAAGATTTTCAAACATCTACTCCTGAAACAACTGGGTAAAATGAACTCCCGATTTCATATGGAGACTCCTTCTGGTGATCAAATGGGTTTGTTGAAAACAGTTCTGCTGGTCACATGACCAAGATGGCTGTCATGCCCATATTTGGTAAAAAAAAAGCCTCTAAAAATCTAACTCCTCATTATAAAAAGGACATTCAGATTTAATTGAGACTTTAATGAAATGTGCATACAATTAGGAGACCTGTAGAGCTTTCATGTTTGAAACAAAACAAGAGACCAGGAAAACCGACAATCATAAAAGTTGCTTGTTACTTTCGACGGACTTGGATCTTTTATAGATGTAGCTTTACTGAGCTGAACATAGTCTAAATACTGTCTAATTAGGTCACATATATTTTGTAAGCTATGATTGGTTATTCCATTATTTTACCTGATCAATTCAGAGTACATTTATATATAGTCACTTTGCAAACCGTTTGGATCCAGATCAGGGCGGACAATTTGCATAGATCATCAGCAGACAACAGCCTATAGAAATATCTTATCAAAATAAACACTGTCATTCTTTAGCTAACCTTAGCCAAACACTGTAGACCTGGATGATATTGCTCATATATAATTATAGTTATTCATTTTTCAGGCCCTGACTGAATGCCCTTGAAGCTACAAGCCCACGTTGATTCAAGAATCTGGAGTCTGCAGTCTACAGTAAGTTTTTTTTTTCTATCGTCTATATGGTACAGCGAAGTACTATTTGCGTTTAAACTTGGTCTGCAGCGGGTGTATTTTTTTCAAAATGTGAGAAAGATGCACTTCTTCCCTATGTTTAGGAATGGGGTAAAATGGCACAAATGTCACATCCCATCAAACACGATTCGCTGCCCCGCGTTCCCTTATGTGCACATATTCGGTTTGCTCAGAATTCCTTTTTTGTGTTGCGGACCAAGTCTAGTGCATCAATGGCACTAACCAAAAAAAACCCAAAAAAAACCCCAAAACAACAACAACAACAAAACAAAACAACCCCCCCCCCCCAAAAAAAAAAACAAAACAAAAAAAAAAAAAACTACAAAAACAAAACAAAAAAACAACAAAAGAAAACAGCAACAAACAAATAACAAAAACAGACAAGACACAACAAACTAATGTGGCCCTAGCCACTGCAAGAGCTTATAAAATTTATGTTACAAATGTGTCTGTATTCTTATTATTCTTATTTATAGTGAGCAGCATTTGGGGTAAGATGGTACTAAAGCCATATTCAGGTTGTCGTGGCTTTGCGTTGATTCGGTTATTTTTCGCGGTGGTTTTGCTTGCTCTGCTCTTTTCTATGGCATATGTGTTTAATGGTTGTTCTCCGAAAACTTAAAAATACAGAATGTAGTTTGCGAACTACTTTCTGACATACAAAATGGGTTATATATGCGTTGGATATGTTACTTAAAAACAACATAAAACTGGGTTTCACATACCCACTATGTAACATATAAAACCAAAAATAAAAGTACATGAAAAGGGTTTCACATACCCACCTGGTAACATATAAAACCAAAAACTAAAAAATATATAAAGGGTTTAACATACCCACATCGTAACATATAAAACAATAACAAAAATATATTAAAAGGGTTGCACAAACCCACCTCGTAACGTATAAAACAAAAACTAAAACTATATAAAAAGGGTTTAACATACCCACCTCGTAACGTATAAAACAAAATCTAAAAACATATAAAAAAGGGTTTCACCTACCCACCTCGTAACATATAAATCAAAAGCTAAAAATATAAAAAAAGGGTTTCACATACCCCACCAGGTAACATATAAAACAAAAAGTAGAAAGATGTAAAAGGTTCCACATACTGACCTGGTAACCAATAAAACCAAAACTAAAATATCTAAATTCTCATTTCTTATTTATTTTTTTATATAATTTCAGGTGCCAGTGTGTAAACAGACAGTGGATAGAAAGAGATCTCATTATATTGGAAGAGGTAAGTTTTGTTGTATTTCATTTTTCTTTAATATCTGAGAATGCAAAACCGGATGTTTCATGTGAAATGTGTGCCTGCACAACAGATGTCTGCTGATAAACTTTACAAGCGGTTTAGACCAAGTTCAGGCACGAAAATTTTTTGGGCCTGATCTGGATCCAAACTGTTCATCAAGATTTTCAAACATCTACTCCTGAAACAACTGGGTAAAATGAACTCCCGATTTCATATGGAGACTCCTTCTGGTGATCAAATGACAGTTCTGCTGGTCACATGACCAAGATGGCTGTCATGCCCATATTTGGTAAAAAAAAGCCTCTAAAAATCTAACTCCTCATTATAAAAAGGACATTCAGATTTAATTGAGACTTTAATGAAATGTGCATACAATTAGGAGACCTGTAGAGCTTTCATGTTTGAAACAAAACAAGAGACCAGGAAAACCGACAATCATAAAAGTTGCTTGTTACTTTCGACGGACTTGGATCTTTTATAGATGTAGCTTTACTGAGCTGAACATAGTCTAAATACTGTCTAATTAGGTCACATATATTTTGTAAGCTATGATTGGTTATTCCATTATTTTACCTGATCAATTCAGAGTACATTTATATATAGTCACTTTGCAAACCGTTTGGATCCAGATCAGGGCGGACAATTTGCATAGATCATCAGCAGACAACAGCCTATAGAAATATCTTATCAAAATAAACACTGTCATTCTTTAGCTAACCTTAGCCAAACACTGTAGACCTGGATGATATTGCTCATATATAATTATAGTTATTCATTTTTCAGGCCCTGACTGAATGCCCTTGAAGCTACAAGCCCACGTTGATTCAAGAATCTGGAGTCTGCAGTCTACAGTAAGTTTTTTTTTTCTATCGTCTATATGGTACAGCGAAGTACTATTTGCGTTTAAACTTGGTCTGCAGCGGGTGTATTTTTTTCAAAATGTGAGAAAGATGCACTTCTTCCCTATGTTTAGGAATGGGGTAAAATGGCACAAATGTCACATCCCATCAAACACGATTCGCTGCCCCGCGTTCCCTTATGTGCACATATTCGGTTTGCTCAGAATTCCTTTTTTGTGTTGCGGACCAAGTCTAGTGCATCAATGGCACTAACCAAAAAAAACCCAAAAAAAACCCCAAAACAACAACAACAACAAAACAAAACAACCCCCCCCCCCCCAAAAAAAAAAAAAAAAAAAACAACAACAACAACAAACACAAAACAAAAAAACAACAAAAGAAAACAGCAACAAACAAATAACAAAAACAGACAAGACACAACAAACTAATGTGGCCCTAGCCACTGCAAGAGCTTATAAAATTTATGTTACAAATGTGTCTGTATTCTTATTATTCTTATTTATAGTGAGCAGCATTTGGGGTAAGATGGTACTAAAGCCATATTCAGGTTGTCGTGGCTTTGCGTTGATTCGGTTATTTTTCGCGGTGGTTTTGCTTGCTCTGCTCTTTTCTATGGCATATGTGTTTAATGGTTGTTCTCCGAAAACTTAAAAATACAGAATGTAGTTTGCGAACTACTTTCTGACATACAAAATGGGTTATATATGCGTTGGATATGTTACTTAAAAACAACATAAAACTGGGTTTCACATACCCACTATGTAACATATAAAACCAAAAATAAAAGTACATGAAAAGGGTTTCACATACCCACCTGGTAACATATAAAACCAAAAACAAAAAAATATATAAAGGGTTTAACATACCCACATCGTAACATATAAAACAATAACAAAAATATATTAAAAGGGTTGCACAAACCCACCTCGTAACGTATAAAACAAAAACTAAAACTATATAAAAAGGGTTTAACATACCCACCTCGTAACGTATAAAACAAAATCTAAAAACATATAAAAAAGGGTTTCACGTACCCACCTCGTAACATATAAATCAAAAGCTAAAAATATAAAAAAAGGGTTTCACATACCCCACCAGGTAACATATAAAACAAAAAGTAGAAAGATGTAAAAGGTTCCACATACTGACCTGGTAACCAATAAAACCAAAACTAAAATATCTAAATTCTCATTTCTTATTTATTTTTTTATATAATTTCAGGTGCCAGTGTGTAAACAGACAGTGGATAGAAAGAGATCTCATTATATTGGAAGAGGTAAGTTTTGTTGTATTTCATTTTTCTTTAATATCTGAGAATGCAAAACCGGATATTTCATGTGAAATGTGTGCCTGCACAACAGATGTCTGCTGATAAACTTTACAAGCGGTTTAGACCAAGTTCAGGCACGAAAATTTTTTGGGCCTGATCTGGATCCAAACTGTTCATCAAGATTTTCAAACATCTACTCCTGAAACAACTGGGTAAAATGAACTCCCGATTTCATATGGAGACTCCTTCTGGTGATCAAATGGGTTTGTTGAAAACAGTTCTGCTGGTCACATGACCAAGATGGCTGTCATGCCCATATTTGGTAAAAAAAAGCCTCTAAAAATCTAACTCCTCATTATAAAAAGGACATTCAGATTTAATTGAGACTTTAATGAAATGTGCATACAATTAGGAGACCTGTAGAGCTTTCATGTTTGAAACAAAACAAGAGACCAGGAAAACCGACAATCATAAAAGTTGCTTGTTACTTTCGACGGACTTGGATCTTTTATAGATGTAGCTTTACTGAGCTGAACATAGTCTAAATACTGTCTAATTAGGTCACATATATTTTGTAAGCTATGATTGGTTATTCCATTATTTTACCTGATCAATTCAGAGTACATTTATATATAGTCACTTTGCAAACCGTTTGGATCCAGATCAGGGCGGACAATTTGCATAGATCATCAGCAGACAACAGCCTATAGAAATATCTTATCAAAATAAACACTGTCATTCTTTAGCTAACCTTAGCCAAACACTGTAGACCTGGATGATATTGCTCATATATAATTATAGTTATTCATTTTTCAGGCCCTGACTGAATGCCCTTGAAGCTACAAGCCCACGTTGATTCAAGAATCTGGAGTCTGCAGTCTACAGTAAGTTTTTTTTTTCTATCGTCTATATGGTACAGCGAAGTACTATTTGCGTTTAAACTTGGTCTGCAGCGGGTGTATTTTTTTCAAAATGTGAGAAAGATGCACTTCTTCCCTATGTTTAGGAATGGGGTAAAATGGCACAAATGTCACATCCCATCAAACACGATTCGCTGCCCCGCGTTCCCTTATGTGCACATATTCGGTTTGCTCAGAATTCCTTTTTTGTGTTGCGGACCAAGTCTAGTGCATCAATGGCACTAACCAAAAAAAACCCAAAAAAAACCCCAAAACAACAACAACAACAAAACAAAACAACCCCCCCCCCCAAAAAAAAAAAAAAAAAAAAAAAAAAAACAACAACAAAAACAAAACAAAAAAACAACAAAAGAAAACAGCAACAAACAAATAACAAAAACAGACAAGACACAACAAACTAATGTGGCCCTAGCCACTGCAAGAGCTTATAAAATTTATGTTACAAATGTGTCTGTATTCTTATTATTCTTATTTATAGTGAGCAGCATTTGGGGTAAGATGGTACTAAAGCCATATTCAGGTTGTCGTGGCTTTGCGTTGATTCGGTTATTTTTCGCGGTGGTTTTGCTTGCTCTGCTCTTTTCTATGGCATATGTGTTTAATGGTTGTTCTCCGAAAACTTAAAAATACAGAATGTAGTTTGCGAACTACTTTCTGACATACAAAATGGGTTATATATGCGTTGGATATGTTACTTAAAAACAACATAAAACTGGGTTTCACATACCCACTATGTAACATATAAAACCAAAAATAAAAGTACATGAAAAGGGTTTCACATACCCACCTGGTAACATATAAAACCAAAAACTAAAAAATATATAAAGGGTTTAACATACCCACACCGTAACATATAAAACAATAACAAAAATATATTAAAAGGGTTGCACAAACCCACCTTGTAACGTATAAAACAAAAACTAAAACTATATAAAAAGGGTTTAACATACCCACCTCGTAACGTATAAAACAAAATCTAAAAACATATAAAAAAGGGTTTCACGTACCCACCTCGTAACATATAAATCAAAAGCTAAAAATATAAAAAAAAGGGTTTCACATACCCCACCAGGTAACATATAAAACAAAAAGTAGAAAGATGTAAAAGGTTCCACATACTGACCTGGTAACCAATAAAACCAAAACTAAAATATCTAAATTCTCATTTCTTATTTATTTTTTTATATAATTTCAGGTGCCAGTGTGTAAACAGACAGTGGATAGAAAGAGATCTCATTATATTGGAAGAGGTAAGTTTTGTTGTATTTCATTTTTCTTTAATATCTGAGAATGCAAAACCGGATATTTCATGTGAAATGTGTGCCTGCACAACAGATGTCTGCTGATAAACTTTACAAGCGGTTTAGACCAAGTTCAGGCACGAAAATTTTTTGGGCCTGATCTGGATCCAAACTGTTCATCAAGATTTTCAAACATCTACTCCTGAAACAACTGGGTAAAATGAACTCCCGATTTCATATGGAGACTCCTTCTGGTGATCAAATGGGTTTGTTGAAAACAGTTCTGCTGGTCACATGACCAAGATGGCTGTCATGCCCATATTTGGTAAAAAAAAGCCTCTAAAAATCTAACTCCTCATTATAAAAAGGACATTCAGATTTAATTGAGACTTTAATGAAATGTGCATACAATTAGGAGACCTGTAGAGCTTTCATGTTTGAAACAAAACAAGAGACCAGGAAAACCGACAATCATAAAAGTTGCTTGTTACTTTCGACGGACTTGGATCTTTTATAGATGTAGCTTTACTGAGCTGAACATAGTCTAAATACTGTCTAATTAGGTCACATATATTTTGTAAGCTATGATTGGTTATTCCATTATTTTACCTGATCAATTCAGAGTACATTTATATATAGTCACTTTGCAAACCGTTTGGATCCAGATCAGGGCGGACAATTTGCATAGATCATCAGCAGACAACAGCCTATAGAAATATCTTATCAAAATAAACACTGTCATTCTTTAGCTAACCTTAGCCAAACACTGTAGACCTGGATGATATTGCTCATATATAATTATAGTTATTCATTATTCAGGCCCTGACTGAATGCCCTTGAAGCTACAAGCCCACGTTGATTCAAGAATCTGGAGTCAGCAGTCTACAGTAAGTTTTTTTTTCTATCGTCTATATGGTACAGCGAAGTACTATTTGCGTTTAAACTTGGTCTGCAGCGGGTGTATTTTTTTCAAAATGTGAGAAAGATGCACTTCTTCCCTATGTTTAGGAATGGGGTAAAATGGCACAAATGTCACATCCCATCAAACACGATTCGCTGCCCCGTGTTCCCTTATGTGCACATATTCGGTTTGCTCAGAATTCCTTTTTTGTGTTGCGGACCAAGTCTAGTGCATCAATGGCACTAACCAAAAAAAAACCAAAAAAAACCCCAAAACAACAACAACAACAAAACAAAACAACCCCCCCCCCCAAAAAAAAAAAAAAAAAAACAAAAAAAAAAAAAACAGCAACAAAAACAAAACAAAAAAACAACAAAAGAAAACAGCAACAAACAAATAACAAAAACAGACAAGACACAACAAACTAGTGTGGCCCTAGCCACTGCAAGAGCTTATAAAATTTATGTTACAAATGTGTCTGTATTCTTATTATTCTTATTTATAGTGAGCAGCATTTGGGGTAAGATGGTACTAAAGCCATATTCAGGTTGTCGTGGCTTTGCGTTGATTCGGTTATTTTTCGCGGTGGTTTTGCTTGCTCTGCTCTTTTCTATGGCATATGTGTTTAATGGTTGTTCTCCGAAAACTTAAAAATACAGAATGTAGTTTGCGAACTACTTTCTGACATACAAAATGGGTTATATATGCGTTGGATATGTTACTTAAAAACAACATAAAACTGGGTTTCACATACCCACTATGTAACATATAAAACCAAAAATAAAAGTACATGAAAAGGGTTTCACATACCCACCTGGTAACATATAAAACCAAAAACTAAAAAATATATAAAGGGTTTAACATACCCACATCGTAACATATAAAACAATAACAAAAATATATTAAAAGGGTTGCACAAACCCACCTCGTAACGTATAAAACAAAAACTAAAACTATATAAAAAGGGTTTAACATACCCACCTCGTAACGTATAAAACAAAATCTAAAAACATATAAAAAAGGGTTTCACGTACCCACCTCGTAACATATAAATCAAAAGCTAAAAATATAAAAAAAGGGTTTCACATACCCCACCAGGTAACATATAAAACAAAAAGTAGAAAGATGTAAAAGGTTCCACATACTGACCTGGTAACCAATAAAACCAAAACTAAAATATCTAAATTCTCATTTCTTATTTATTTTTTTATATAATTTCAGGTGCCAGTGTGTAAACAGACAGTGGATAGAAAGAGATCTCATTATATTGGAAGAGGTAAGTTTTGTTGTATTTCATTTTTCTTTAATATCTGAGAATGCAAAACCGGATATTTCATGTGAAATGTGTGCCTGCACAACAGATGTCTGCTGATAAGCTTTACAAGCGGTTTAGACCAAGTTCAGGCACGAAAATTTTTTGGGCCTGATCTGGATCCAAACTGTTCATCAAGATTTTCTAACATCTACTCCTGAAACAACTGGGTAAAATGAACTCCCGATTTCATATGGAGACTCCTTCTGGTGATCAAATGGGTTTGTTGAAAACAGTTCTGCTGGTCACATGACCAAGATGGCTGTCATGCCCATATTTGGTAAAAAAAAGCCTCTAAAAATCTAACTCCTCATTATAAAAAGGACATTCAGATTTAATTGAGACTTTAATGAAATGTGCATACAATTAGGAGACCTGTAGAGCTTTCATGTTTGAAACAAAACAAGAGACCAGGAAAACCGACAATCATAAAAGTTGCTTGTTACTTTCGACGGACTTGGATCTTTTATAGATGTAGCTTTACTGAGCTGAACATAGTCTAAATACTGTCTAATTAGGTCACATATATTTTGTAAGCTATGATTGGTTATTCCATTATTTTACCTGATCAATTCAGAGTACATTTATATATAGTCACTTTGCAAACCGTTTGGATCCAGATCAGGGCGGACAATTTGCATAGATCATCAGCAGACAACAGCCTATAGAAATATCTTATCAAAATAAACACTGTCATTCTTTAGCTAACCTTAGCCAAACACTGTAGACCTGGATGATATTGCTCATATATAATTATAGTTATTCATTTTTCAGGCCCTGACTGAATGCCCTTGAAGCTACAAGCCCACGTTGATTCAAGAATCTGGAGTCTGCAGTCTACGGTAAGTTTTTTTTTTCTATCGTCTATATGGTACAGCGAAGTACTATTTGCGTTTAAACTTGGTCTGCAGCGGGTGTATTTTTTTCAAAATGTGAGAAAGATGCACTTCTTCCCTATGTTTAGGAATGGGGTAAAATGGCACAAATGTCACATCCCATCAAACACGATTCGCTGCCCCGCGTTCCCTTATGTGCACATATTCGGTTTGCTCAGAATTCCTTTTTTGTGTTGCGGACCAAGTCTAGTGCATCAATGGCACTAACCAAAAAAACCCCAAAAAAAAACCCAAAACAACAACAACAACAAAACAAAACAACCCCCCCCCCCCAAAAAAAAAAAAAAAAAAAAAAAAAACAAAACAACAACAAAAACAAAACAAAAAAACAACAAAAGAAAACAGCAACAAACAAATAACAAAAACAGACAAGACACAACAAACTAATGTGGCCCTAGCCACTGCAAGAGCTTATAAAATTTATGTTACAAATGTGTCTGTATTCTTATTATTCTTATTTATAGTGAGCAGCATTTGGGGTAAGATGGTACTAAAGCCATATTCAGGTTGTCGTGGCTTTGCGTTGATTCGGTTATTTTTCGCGGTGGTTTTGCTTGCTCTGCTCTTTTCTATGGCATATGTGTTTAATGGTTGTTCTCCGAAAACTTAAAAATACAGAATGTAGTTTGCGAACTACTTTCTGACATACAAAATGGGTTATATATGCGTTGGATATGTTACTTAAAAACAACATAAAACTGGGTTTCACATACCCACTATGTAACATATAAAACCAAAAATAAAAGTACATGAAAAGGGTTTCACATACCCACCTGGTAACATATAAAACCAAAAACTAAAAAATATATAAAGGGTTTAACATACCCACATCGTAACATATAAAACAATAACAAAAATATATTAAAAGGGTTGCACAAACCCACCTCGTAACGTATAAAACAAAAACTAAAACTATATAAAAAGGGTTTAAAATACCCACCTCGTAACGTATAAAACAAAATCTAAAAACATATAAAAAAGGGTTTCACGTACCCACCTCGTAACATATAAATCAAAAGCTAAAAATATAAAAAAAGGGTTTCACATACCCCACCAGGTAACATATAAAACAAAAAGTAGAAAGATGTAAAAGGTTCCACATACTGACCTGGTAACCAATAAAACCAAAACTAAAATATCTAAATTCTCATTTCTTATTTATTTTTTTATATAATTTCAGGTGCCAGTGTGTAAACAGACAGTGGATAGAAAGAGATCTCATTATATTGGAAGAGGTAAGTTTTGTTGTATTTCATTTTTCTTTAATATCTGAGAATGCAAAACCGGATATTTCATGTGAAATGTGTGCCTGCACAACAGATGTCTGCTGATAAACTTTACAAGCGGTTTAGACCAAGTTCAGGCACGAAAATTTTTTGGGCCTGATCTGGATCCAAACTGTTCATCAAGATTTTCAAACATCTACTCCTGAAACAACTGGGTAAAATGAAATTCCGATTTCATATGGAGACTCCTTCTGGTGATCAAATGGGTTTGTTGAAAACAGTTCTGCTGGTCACATGACCAAGATGGCTGTCATGCCCATATTTGCTAAAAAAAAAGCCTCTAAAAATCTAACTCCTCATTATAAAAAGGACATTCAGATTTAATTGAGACTTTAATGAAATGTGCATACAATTAGGAGACCTGTAGAGCTTTCATGTTTGAAACAAAACAAGAGACCAGGAAAACCGACAATCATAAAAGTTGCTTGTTACTTTCGATGGACTTGGATCTTTTATAGATGTAGCTTTACTGAGCTATCGTCTATATGGTACAGCGAAGTACTATTTGCGTTTAAACTTGGTCTGCAGCGGGTGTATTTTTTTCAAAATGTGAGAAAGATGCACTTCTTCCCTATGTTTAGGAATGGGGTAAAATGGCACAAATGTCACATCCCATCAAACACGATTCGTAAATGATACCAGAAAACAGCTTAGCAAAATTCTTATAATTGTATCTGGGAGGCTTTTCCGAATACACATACCCTCAGTTTTAAAATTCACACAATTTTGCATTGGATGGTGGGGTAATTTTCAGCACTTTGGCCAATAACAACGAGTCTCATGCAGATGGAGTGTTCATTTCAGCACGATCGTGTTCAATATGAGTTTGGCTTTTGAAAGAAAACGTTTTGTGCGTGAAAGTGAGTTATTTCAAAAAGTCATGACTTACAAATTGGGCCAAAATGCGAATTTTAAAAATGGGGGTACCACTAATCAAATGGGCATCCTTCGTGTACTGTTGAACATGTTGTCAATATCTTTACTGTCTAGGGTACATGACACGTGTGGCTATTTCGAGGTGCAAAAAGTTAAGTCATGTCATTTTACATTTTGAAGAAAATTAATGAAATGCAGGTGGCCGGTAAGAACTTTTGGCTAGTATATTAGTCTAAGTCACCATAAATTTATTAGGAACTTCAATTTATTTCAGCCTTATAAATTTTGTAAATTCTCTGACAGACTATACATGTATAATCAACAACTGCTAAACAGATACTCAGAATAACTTATGTAACAGTTGGTAACATACACAACAATTAAAGCTCAAGGCATTTTATAAATGAATATTTATGATAGGTAAACCTTGTTAAAAGAAGTACATATACCTGTGCCAGCATGTAAATAAGTATAAACTGGGCTTGTTAGAGACATTATCTTGAATGTTTAATGCTATTTTGAAGGTAACATACATGACATGGGCCTGAAAAAAGTGTAAGCGACCATAATAAAGAACTTTAAATCATTTAAAAAGCAACCTTATTGATTTACTATATGCTGCGACAGATGCAATACACGTATAGTAATAAATACCATACTGATACTCAGAAATAATGCAGGAAACATTAAGTAACGTATACAACGGTACTAACTCAAAACATTTATAAAATTAATACTAAAAATATGCAACCGTGCTATAAGAAGTTCATAAACCTGTGTCAGCATGCACATATGTAAGAACATGCCAAGGTTGAGACATTATCAGGGACGTTTAATGCTATTTTGGGGGGTAACATATATAACGTAACGTTACACGTTAACGCTGCCACTCTCAGAGGGCTTACATCTTTTCTTTTGTGCTTTATATAATGTAGTTTTAGAAAATCATAGTGTACAAAATTCCCCCTGGGGGGGGGGGGGGTGGGAGGGGGTCTATAGCCAGCTCAAGGCCTACACACTCAACACAGACAATGATGTAACGGCATAATGTTGTTGCAACAACATTGTAACCCTTGATGAAGTCGCCATATTGTGGTGTTTCCAACTTTCATTTTATATTTCCATCTGTATTGTGAAGCCCAGAATATATATATATATATATATTTTTTTTATTTTTTTTTTCTATGGAAAAGAATAATTTAAACAACTTGGTAGAGGGTCATCTGAGAACTATGATTGGTGTTTAATTATTTTCAAATAGGTACAAGATGCTTTAAAACTTTGTTGACATGTTCACTCAGTGGCCATAAGTGAGTTCCCAAATCAGCTTACAAGAATTTGACAAAAAATGTGGTCTGAAACAATGGTCTTTTCTGGCCAATTTAGACAATTTCTCCAAATGATAATTGCCCTAGATAAGTATACAGGGTATATGTTTATGTCATCACCAAATAATATGATGTCATCATCTGTTGCTATGGAGATATTGTGTATCACAAACATTGGCTCCATTTCTTCCAAAAAGATAGCAGGTGTTGAAAAATTGCTGTAAAAATGCTAGATTATAATATTCTTTATCGAAAATTTGCAGAAATATTTGAAATGAACTGAAAAACATTCTGTTAAAGTTCAAATTAGTATAGACACTGAAAATAAAGTAATGCAGATGGAAAATAATGCCATGAAAATGATCTGACTGCAGTATACTTTGGCTGTAAAAAACAAACTAAATATACAAATGCAGGAATATGGGGTATGCATGTTTTGTGAGTTATCATAACAGTGTTCAAATTGAAAATTATATATTTTGAATAAATGTTGATGGATAAAAGCTATGGTTGGATCCAAAGAAAATCTGCTTATTTTCACCGTCAGTCCTGATATTGGTGCCAAAAGCAGCATAACCAGTGATATAATATTTGTGAAATAATTATTTTCAGTTGAAAGTACCATTTGGGATTACATTTTTACAGAACATTATTTTTTAAGAAGAACTATCCTTAGATTTTGCATGAAAGTTTGGGTACCCCCTCGTAAAGCAAAATTTGACCAAGGGGTTAGGTATCGCTGGGTGCTGTCTTTTCGATTTGAAAGAACGAAACATTTAAAGACTAACTGCTTCAAACACTCATATATAGACCCTAGAAAGACTGATACTTGTTGCTAAGTTACCATATGGATTCATTCAATAATTTAGATTTTTGGGTCTGGGGTACAGACCTTATATGACGGTAAACAAATAAGATGTGAACACATCTTGTTCACAGCTCAGGATTATAACATATTAGCACCATTATCACCAAAAATATATAGAAAATAAGCAATATCTATAGCCATGTAAAAACGGAAGAAGTTTAGAACCAACATCGAGTTTTCAAACTGTTTCAGAAATTAAAGGTGGTTGAAATAAATAACACCCACAAACTCTAGGTGATACTAATTCTATAATAATCAAGCATTCTTAAGTGGAAAAATAGCAAATAGTGATATGTTCAAAATTTCAGATAATTTGCATTCCTCGTTTTCAAATTATACAGATTTTAAATGTTCTTAAATTTTTGCAAACGAAACAACCCTTTTGGGAACTTACTTATGGCCACCGAGTGTACATTGGAATAACTGGCCCTTGGACTGCGTTTTGGACAGTTAAGAATAATTTGAACACTCTTGGTAGAGGATCACCCATGAACCGTTTGTGTCAAACTATTTTCGAATTCGCCAAGTAGTTTTTGACAAGTAGATTTGATAAACTTCACACAAGATTTTTGACATGAATATCTTTTAAAGTTTACCTTTATACCAGTGTCCCAGGGTCAGTTTTTCAAGCAATCAAAATAATTTTGAACAACCTTGGTAAAGAAAAGACACCCAAGGAGCAGTCTGATAAGGGTTCATAGTCTTGGATTACATGGTAAAAAATATTTTGAAGTGCATTTGAATCTGTAGTAGACTTAATAAGCAGACAACATTTTCATGGCAAGTATATTGGCTGGATAATGGCTAATTAAATCAACAACATAATATGCAAGAATTCAATTTTATTGACACCATTTACTTTCTGTAACATTGAATCAGATTTTAACTCTGCCGTATAAAGTCATCTGCTAATAACCTTTGCAAACAATTTGGAGCCAGATCAGGCTGGACAAAAAAGTTGAGCCTGATCTGGACCCAAACTGTTTGTCACTCTGATGGCATTTTTGAAAGAATTTTTCAAACAATTGATTTTGAAAAAGAATCAGATGACAAGCATGAAAAATAACCCAGTAGGCAGAGTTAAACATAAATGATATGTTATTTATCAACTTTATTCATATTTATGACAGCCTTTGTAAACACAAAAAAGAAAATACATCAGCAGACAGATAAAATAAAATATCAAAAACAATAAAATATAAATAAAATTAATACAAGGACGGACTGCAAAAAATAAATAATGTACAAAAAGTACAAATTAACGTCTACCATGAGAAGTATTCAAATATGAATGCAATTTGTCCAATAATATGAATGCAATTAGGCCAATGTGTATGCAATCAGGCCAATATCCCGCTTTTAACCAGGATTTGCATGAAAAAGGTACATGTATTGTAAGGGTTCTGTAAGCTCTCCATTGATACAATACATTTTGACTCTACGCATGATGGCTAATTTTTCATGATTTTTGTTGTTATATGCCAACTTTTTTTCAAAATTAACTTTTTCAAAAAAAAAATTTCCGGAAACTATCTGAGTGTCAAGCAGTTTGGATCCATATCAGGCCTGACATATTGTTGGGCCTAGTCTGGGTCCAAACTGTTTGCACAGATTTTCAGCTGACGACAAAATTAGCCGCTGACAGGTAAAGAGTTAATGCAATTCAGTCTAGCTACTAGTGTACACTAATTTTAATAGCTTAAATGGGTAATATGAAATTGCCATTTAAGTTTGGATTTAAAATTATGAAACTTAATAGATCATATGGTGGCAAGTATTTTGAATGATTGAGAAAGTTATTTTGTCATTATTTGTTAAGTACTTCTGAAAACTGACCCAGTTGCATTCCTACTTGCACATCCCTCATATACATTTATGCTACAAATGAAACACTAACTGGCTGTTCAAGGCATAGAAATACAGTGTTTAAACAATGAAATTGACATCAAAATTATAACCCTTCCTTGACCAATGAAATCCTCCATCCAGTTTAACAAAATAGTTTGAATGGTCCAAATTTACAATGCAATAGTGTCTCTAAAAGTTATTTCTGTCTTTAATAGACATTTTTCAGTTACCGCAAGTTACAACGAGTGAATGCATACATGTATGGAACAAGAAATAACTGTTACCCTTAAAGCGCCAAGAAAAAAAAGCATCTGAAAATGTCGTCTGCTGAAGTCGTCTGCTGCAAATAATTGCCTAGCATTACTGAGGAATTAAATATAGAAGCAAACAGCGTGGACCCAGAACAGACTGCTCCTAGAGGAGCAGTCTGATCTGGGTCCACACTGTTTGCCATAGAGGCTTCTTAAACATTTCAGCAGACGAGAAAAGCAGACGACTTTTGTTGTGATTGGCGCATTAAGGGTTAAAAAAGATATTCGGCTGCATTTCAATTGTGAAATATATATTTTTGGTACATGTTTTTTACAATTGTAAACTGCTGAAATGCCATCATGCGGCATTTCATCATGGTATGCACTGTTTGCTTAGGTAAAAAAGATCTCAGGACAAAAAATATAATATTTAGTAGCAGACGAAAAAGATAGATTCCAGTTACTGCTGACATCGCCCCTCTTAAATAGTGTCCAAAGTAAGTCTCCGTTGACAGACAAATCGTAATGTAAATAGTAACTGAAAAATGTCTAATAGCATAGAGTATAGATCCTGCTTTCATCAGCATCTCATCAATGTCCATGCCGTTTGTGAAGGAATCTGGCCCTGAGGTTATAAATCTTTTTTCATGCTCAGCTCACATGAGCATGATATTTCATCTTCTCATAAGACTAAAGGCTGAGAAATGTAGATATATTTGCTTTGAACTCTCATATGTATTTAGCCTGCTCATAATCATCAGTCAAACATACTATTTAAGAGCTTAAACATACCAGCTCAATGAGATGGTCTTTTTGATACCCACAACATATGTTTTGACTCAAACCAAACATTACTTTTGGTTCTTTTGAAAACCCACATGTTTTGACCCAAAACATATATCATTAAGACGTTTTTTTGAGTATCCAAAACATGTATTTTTGCTCAGAAATCAGAAACTAAACTCTAGCTGTTAAGTTTTTAGAACTAATTTTTAACAATATCATTTTTATCTTCAATTTTAGCCAAATGTGTTTGCAATGAAAAGTATTCAGGAACATCTCCAACAACTTCTCCAAATGGTTCGAACATCCCAGATGCTGCAGGTTCCTCTGTGCTTAGATGCACTCTTTGAACATTTTATGCAAAGCACAAATGAACCAAGCCCAAGATGCAGTCAAAAAGTCACATTGCACCGCCCTTATTCAATTACTAAATCGATGGATGACTTGTTCAAATATAATGTAAATCACGCCTGATTCGCGCGTGCATTAAGCTAGTGGGGTCATCTCAAAACTGTTCATAGCAAGTGCAGAAGAGAAAAATTGCATGTCATGCTATAACCCAGCCTTTGTTCCTACAAATGGGCCTGCTTGAAGTTGATTCTTCATAAGCACAATAAATTCTGAGTATGTTAACAGCAGTTTTATACCCCTTTCTGTCACGACTATACGAATTTTACCTGTCAATAACAGACTTAGAAATTTAGGACGAATTCAATATATTACAAAATCTTCATCTATATACACAAAAATCAGTTTGTGCCACAAGAACAAGACCTTTTGGAGAAGTTGGCGGAAAGTCTCCTCTACAACTTTCATCGCAAACACATTTTGCTAAAATTGAAGATAAAAATAGTTATTGCGAAAAATTAGTTCTAAAAACTTAGTTCATAATTATCCCTACTTTTATCTAAGACACCTGGAATATTAATTCTTGAGAAAAACAAACTCAATATTTCTATTTCCTTTCTCTTGCATGAACAGTATGTAGCAAACATACACACAGCTTTGAACAATGCATGGTGAAATTAATGGTGTAAAATAGCATTTCAAAATTCTCATTGAAAAAGACAAATCAAAACATACATTTACGGAATCTACAGATACCACATGCAACACGTATAGTTAAACTTATGTAAAACGGCCACTAAAAATAGAAAAAAAAATCTTAATGAAAAATGGTAGCTTAATGAAGGTCAAAAGTATTGCAGAATGCTCCCATTGGAGCATTCTGCAATACTTTTGACCTGCATTAAGCGATAATTGGTCTTGAGACCAATATTATGTCTTTTTGAGAGTGGTTGTTTTACACAGGTTTTACTGTATACAGATAAAAGTAAAGTCAGTGCCTCATTCTTAGCCATCAAGCAAACACCATAGTCCCCTCACTTTTTTTCAAGCTCAACTTAACTGAAATAAAAGCTAAACTGCTGAAAAATAAAGAACTCTAAGATGCCCTATTTATCCTACTTATAAATGTTAAAATGCCAACAATAGTTGAGCAGAGAATAAAGTGTCTTGCTCAAGGACACAATGTGCAGCTTCCGATGAGGCTCGAACCCACAACCCCCTAACCTCGAGTCAAGCACTCTACCATTGAGCTCCTCACATCTCATTTTAACCAAATTTTTGGCCAGTCACAACTTTTGCCATCTGCTCTCTCAGTCGAGTTGAGAATGAAAAAAAGTTTTACAACCCTGGGAGCATTTTTGCTGTGAGCTAGTGTATTGTAGATCCTGCCCCCTAGATTATAAAACTTTTATCATGCTCAACTAAGCTGAGCACGAAATTTATCCTGCTCATAAATGTTAAAATGCCAACAATTGTTGGCATTTTAACATTTATAACCATGATAAATACATAACCTGAGAGACTTAAAGCAAGAAACTTTTTTATTTGTTGGTTTTAATGGGCATTTGAAATTTCGTTCTCAGTTGCATTGAGCATGAAAAATGTTTTTTTAACCTCTGGGCATGAACTTTCATACATACACATTAAGACATAGGTGCAATTACACAAAATTTCATGTCAAATTGTAAATTTAAAAATGTGTTTTGGGTGCTCAAAAAAGCCGTCTCATTGAGATGTTTCTTTTGAGTACCCACCTACAACATATGTTTTGCTTGAAAAATAAGGAAACAAAAACAATTATGCACCCTTATTTGGAGCTGTTTTTTTTGTTGTTTGATTTGATTCTTGACGTCCCATCAACAATCTTTCAGGTAAACAGGAACGGGTCTTCCTGGGTTGAACCAGTACTAAGCTAGGATAAATGTGTCTTGCTCAAGGACAACACAGTGACGCTGGTGAGGCTCGAATCTGTGGCCCCTCCGTCTCGAGTCAAGCACTCTTCCAATGAGCCATTGCCCTCCCTGCCTTTTTTTGGAGACTGGTATCATACATATACATTAATATTTACACAAATTAGTAATGAAAGATGAAGTACATTAAAAATGGATTGTGCACACTTCTATTGAGTTATCACAGACTATGTATTTGTCATAGGCTCCAGTAATTGGGACAATTTAACCCATTTAAGCCAAATGGAGTTGCCTACCCTAATCAATTGGACCAATCCATTTAGAATTTAAGGGTTTTGGGGTTGTTAGTTTCAATTTCAATCAAATATTAAAAGTAAATTCTGAAAACAAACATTTCAAAACCTGATCAGACGCCGCGGTGTCTGATCTGGTTCTGCACTCTGCCAATACCCCATTAAAAGGATGTTAGGCTTAAATGGGTTAAGCAATATTAAACAATTTATATACAGTAAAAGAGCCACTCTCAAAAAGACCAAAAATTGGTTTTCAAGACCAATTATCGCTAAATTCAGGTAAAAAGTATTACAGACTGCTCCAAGAGAGCATTCTGTAATGCTTTTGACCTTCATTAAGCTACCATTTGTCATTGAGATCTATGTTTTGTCTATTTTTGAGTGGCTTTTTTACACAGGTTTTACTGTATAATTATAAGGGCCTTTTTGCGAGAAAACCTGTCTTCGTGGGTTGGCGAACAACAAAGGCGCAGACCAGCCTGCGTCTGCGCAGACTGATCTACGCCTTTGTTATTCGCTTATTGGAAAGTATCATATCTAGACTTGCTACAAGCGAAATTTCAATTTTCTAGCTAGTCTCTGTAGCTAAGGAGATTGGTTTGAATCTAACTTTGTCAGAAACCCCGAAGACAGGTTTTGTCGCGTCGTGGCCCATATGATCCAGAACATAAGATTTGGGTACTCATCACATTAGTCAGTAGCTAAGACTATAAGAATCCATCACGAGTGTGAGGGTGGGATAGAAAAATCTGTACCAAGGATCACCAAATGGCATCACAAGGCTTGCCGAGTGATGACACATGGTGATCTCGAGGGATAGATTTTTATATGATGGATTCGTTTTCTTGCTCACCACTAAATACCTCATTTTAAATTAGAAAAACACAAATAAGACTTCCCGAAAATCCTGAATACGCTAAGATGCGACATGGTGACTTCATTTTAACATTTCATTGTGGTCACGGATGGACGTGCAGCCAATGTACGGCTGTTCGTTTTTTATCTTTCCCGCGAGCTGGTATGGGTATGTGAGATATAATTATCTCACATGGGTAAACACAACAGAAATCCCGATCTCACATGCGAGAATAGACGAGCCTGCACATTTTTGCAGACTCACCAGATCGAATACACAGAGTATGTAAGTATAGGAAGGCTCAGGCCAAGATTTAGACATGTTTGTGTTGAATTTGTGCTGATGCTTTACGTTCCAGGCAACAATTTTTCAGTCATGCCAGGACAATTTCCAGCTTCTGAAGTTGTACCAGTACAAATTGTCTTGCTCAAAGACACACTGTGCCTCCAGTGAGTCTCGAACCAGCGACCCTTCTAAATAAAGTCTAACACTCTACCACTGAGCCACCACACTCCTCTGATTTAGACATGCAGTCACACTATGTAGCTGCACACACTTATTTAATAAGTGAATTTATTAATGTAAAAACTTAATATTTGTGGCATCAAAATTTGATGATTTTAAAAGCAGACATATTGGCTTTAGTTCTATTTTTAATTTAATGACCTTGTAAGTGACCCATGACATGTGATTTCCAACAATGTGGTATTTTGAAAAGTGTAGATTCAGACGAGCCTGTGCAGTCCCCTTTTAAGCTTAGAAACTCCAAATGGTGTTCAGTCAGTAGCTTTACAATCATAGAATACTCAAGCGACTAGCAAAGGCTCTGATCAGACTGCGCGTATGCGCAGGCTGATCTGAGGCTTTGCTGGTCGCACGTATCACACTGTTGGAAATCCCATGCCACGGCTCAAGTTCATTTGCTCCCAAAGGAAATAATATGCTCTCTTGGGAGCATATTCTTTCCTTTACTTGTAGCCCCTTTAAAATCACGTTTTTTCTCAATGGGGAAAGTTTGTTTGTTTGATTTGATTCTTTACGTCCTATCAACAATCTTTCAGTTATAAAGGGACGGGTCTTCCTGGGTTGAACCAGTACTAAGCTAGGATTAATGGTCTTGCTCAAGGACACAACACAGTGACGCCGGTGAGGCTCAAACCCGCTGCCCCTCGGTCTCGAGTCAAGCACTCTACCACTGAGCCATTGCGCTCCCTTCAATGGGGAAAGACACTAACTACCGTTCTAAAGTTGTTTTATTAATACAGATACCAACATACTTTGAAATAAGGGTCTATTCAATGCATCTTTTTTCCGTTTGATTTGTTTCTTTACATCCCATTCAACATTTTTTCAGTTATGTCGGGACAGGTCTTCCTGGGTTGAACCAGAACTAAGCAATAATTAGTATGTCTTGCTCAAGGACACAACACAGTGACGCTGGTGAGGCTAGAACCCGCAATGTCTTGGCCTGGAGTCAAGCACTCTACCTACGAGCCACTGCGCTCCCATTCACTGCATCTTCTGCAATTGAATCCTAAACTATTTTTTCACAGGCTTTCGTTTTGGTTATTTCTATTTATATCACAGATAGCGTTAAATTAAAATTCCCACCAAATATAAGTGTTTTACAGTAAGCAAACGGTGTAAAAGTAGATCCAAACATGCTTGTAAACGCAGATTGGACAGCTCCTAGTGAAGAAGTCTAATCAGGGTTTACAGTTTCCAAGTATCCATAGCTATTATATGGGCCTCGACGCGAGAAATCCTGTCTTCGGGGTTTTCAACAAAGCAAGACTCAAAGCAGTCTCCTCAGCTACAGAGACTAGCTAGAAAACTAAAATTTCGCTTGTAGCATGTTTAGATATGATACTTTTTAAAAAGCGAATAGCAAAGGCGCTGATCAGACTGGGGGGATGCACAGGCTGGTCTGCACATTTGTTGTTCGCAGACCCCCGAAGACAGGTTTTCTCGCATGCAGGCCATATTGTTTCACACACATCTTCAGGTAGTAAAATGGAAAGGTTCATATGAACTTTACTGTGAGAAAACCAGGACCTGAACTTGTAAAACTTTTTTCATGCGCAACTCAAGTGAACATGAAATTTCATATGTTCATAAAATCAACAAACTAAAATTTTTCTAGCTTTTCAAGTACTTAAGATATTGTATTTATCATGCTTATAAATGTTAAAATGCCAACAATTGTTGGCATTTTAACATTTATGAGCATAATAAATTTCATGCTCAATTGAGCATGAAAAAGTTGGATAACCTCAGAGCCTGATTTTGTGTGCAGATCAGCTGAGAGAACAAGCAACATTGAAGATTCTAGGTTCTTTTGACTTCTGTCTTCACTAGACCTCTAGTTGTTGGGAACACTTGGGATGCATCGGGTTGTTTTGATGATCTCGGTCTACAAAATAAAGGAAATACAATGTATTTCAGAGATCAGAAAAGGAAAAGCAAACTGCAAAGTTTTTGTTGTTTTTTTGATAAAAGAAGGGCTTTTCAATCCAAAAAGTATAGCAAAATTTCACATTTCTTGAACTTAAAAAATAAAACAAAACTATCATCCTGTTGGAAATATAATTGCTACAAATACAGTTTCACAGGATTCAAAATTTGGACATTTCTTGGCATTGTATCTTCGTGTGATGCATAGATATTCCTGGCCCAAAATAATGACAAGCCCTTAATAAATTGGGACATTAGCCCATGTCCCATTCCAAATTTCCAAGTTTTAATGGGCATTTTGAAATGTTTATTGGCCCTTTGTAAAATTTTAAGAGCCCATGAATCCTTAATGGTTTAATTAACATATTTGAATAGTTTATATGTGGGGTTCATCCAAAAATAAAGTCCATTCTAGCATAACAATACTGGTTTTCTCACAAAATTGATTGGGCCCATCCAAGGAGTATCCCTGTCAGATGGCACAACATTGATCTATTACCTGTGTTTTAAGGTCCCCATTATGATACATGTTGGTACTCCCAAAATAGATGGGTTGCCTGTCCTAAGCAGCTGAGATTGTGATAGTTAAAAATCAGCATTTAAGCTGCAAGATTTTTTTTAGAACAACCCCAAGCAGGGGCACTAGGCTTATAGCAGTGTCTTTTATTTGAAATAAGATTGACTGCCTCGTGCCTCTGCAATCAGAATCTCAGCTGCCATTATTTCAGAACAAGACAAGTAGAGGCACCAGATATAAAGATAATGCAAAGTTGTTTATTTTAAGCTAGGTACTGTCCTGCCAGCCAAGAGTGACAGTGACATAATATTTTGTTTACAATTGTAAAGTAAACATTAACTTGTACACTCCACTTGAGCTAATGCATTTCGATTGATCACTTAAGTATTAATCCTATCCTGTGGATAGGATTAATACACAAGTGATCTATCGATTATAAGTCCCAAATAACATTATAAACAAAACATGGTGTCACTGTCACTCTTGGCTGGCAGCACAGTAACACACCCACATATTCACCCTTTACCTGCCAGTCATGATTAGACTGGTTCTCTCCCTTTAATAGCTTGTCAGCATATTAAGACAGGTAACTACTAGCCACCATCGTGCCTACGTATAGCATAAACACTGACGTCATGAGTGACGTGGTATTGGAAAATACCCTTGACATAAAGTGCATTTTTTAAACAAGCCGTTTTATTAAGTTTATTTTGTTCTGGGAGTTAATATATTTTTTCTTTTACTTTATTATCAAATTATAGCAACTGAAAAAATCTGAAGTTTGTGGTGAAAAATCTTTTCTGGAGCATGTGCAGTCGCATGAGTAGGATTCTCTACTTGTAATTAAATACACGTTACCTGACCCTAGATGGGTAGATCTAGGGGAGGGAACCAGACTAAGTAAAGTAAGTAAGGGTGCAAAGATCAGGAATTTCGATGTCTGCTCTCTCATCTACTCTTTTTCTTATGTAGCCTATATTGCAAACAATATGGACCCAGATTGTTTGTTTATTTGATTTGATTCTTTACGTCCCACCAACAATCTTTCAGTTACATAGGGACGGTTCTTCTCGGGTTGAAACAGTACTAAGCTAGGATAAATGTGTCTTGCTCAAGGACCACAACGCAGTGACTCTGGTGAGGCTCGAACCCGCACCCCTTCGGTCTCGAGTCAAGCACTCTACCACTGAGCCACTGTGCTCCCCTATGGACCCAGATCAGACTGCTCCTGATCAGGGTTCAAAGTCAATGCTTCCAGGATAAAATCTAGTCCTAATGGCACTTGAATAATATTCAAGTGCACTTTGAACTAGATTTCATCCTGGAAGCAATACTTTGCAATATACTTATATCTGGTGCCTCAGCCTGACATTTTCAGGACAAAAAATATTGGTGGGGGTAAGGGTTAAAAGACAAACTCTCAACATTACTGCAATATTGTTGTCTTAGACTTGAATCTGAAATAAAACAATACCTGGGTTTTGCAGATTCTTTCCTCTTTGATCTCTTGTTGCTGAAAATGGCGGGACTGAAAAAACAAACAAACAAACCACAGTTTACAATGATAGTTTACCATTATTATATTACAGGCCTTCCAGCAGGCTCTATCAAACAATGGCCATTGCATAAGGAGTTCCAATAAAGAAATTTTATTTTTTTTATTTTTATCAATGGAGCTTTGATTTGCCTGTAAGGTGGTGGTAATACAGGGTTCATACAGACAGGACAAAATGAAATTCCCTGACATTTCCCTGACTTTTCCCTGACGCCAGTTCAAATTTCCCTGACATAGTCATACTCGCTGGTGAAACAGTAAAACATTTCTTTCTCGACTGTCCAAACTATAATAACCAAAAGATTACTTTGATGCAAACTGTCTCACTTTTCTGTGCGATAACACTGGATACTCTGCTCTACGGTAATAACACTCTCTCCCTACAGGCAAATAAATACATATTTGAAGCAGTACAACTCTTTTTGAAACAAACTAACAGATTCTAGTTCAAGTACAAATACGTCACTGAAAGTGCCCCTCCAGTAATATAATGTGTAAATATGTTACTGGAAGCTTGGAGGCATACTGGTATATGTAGCTAATTTAAATTACTGAGCTGCATCCCGGAGCTCAAGTCCCTTCCACTCAGCCTCTTGCATTTCCAACCTCTATTTTTATTATCTTCATGATATATTTCTTTTCTCCAAATACTATCTCATCTTTTCTTAAATACTCGTTACTATGTTGCTACCACTTCAGATTCATGTTTGAAATATTAAATGCCATGTATGTAGTACAATATTTTTATGTCTTTGGAGATGAACTAAATAAGCTTAACTTTCGTTCTAATCCTATTTATAATGTTTGTAATTATTGTATATGTATGTATCTATTTGAGAAATAAATATGTTTAAACCAATTTAGAGTGATTATTTTGAAGTTTTTATTCAAGCCTTTTGTTGGAAAGCCTTAATTCCTTTTTCTGATCAATTCAAAAAGATAATCAAACATTTTAATAATAATGTGGGAGGGATATAACATGGATATCAAGCAACAGTCTGCATGCCTGGTTGTAATCCCAATCAAAGCTTATACCGTAGGTTTCCTCTTTAATCGCTTAGGGTGGGTCTGACCTCAAGATTAAATGATCTGTGACATGTGATTTCCAAAAATGTGGCATTTTGACAAGTGAAGACTTAGACGAGCCTGTGCAGTTTCCTTTTAAGCTTAGAAACTCCAAATTATGTTCAGTCAGTAGCTTAACAGTCATAGAATATTCAAGCAACTAGCAAAGGCTAGTTAAGGTTTAAAGTTCCAGTCAACAATATATCAGTAATGTCGGACTCAGGACTCTTTCCAGAGAGAGGGAGAGAGAAAAGAAGAATGGGATAAACTAAAAAAATCCCCACTCCCACTAAAATTTGCCTCAAGTGAAGCAAATTTCATTCTACCAACAGGCCAAAATGACAGTGCCATCTCTCAGAAAGCTGCAGCAGAGAGCGCACCACCCTACCACCCACAAGATGGGATTGTAATACTACATGGAAGAAACTAATTAGTTAAATGTTTTAGAAACCCCAAAACAGTGAGCTTTAAGGTCAGGTATCTGAGCAAGGATGGTGCTAAGCCAGGCATTAGACATTTTACTATCATCATAATTATTGCCCGCAATACCAATAAGAGTCTTTATCATAAAACTCTAAATCTGTGACCTTGACCTTAAAGTCACACCCCTCTATTGAGATAGTACTGAGAAATATTTTAGTTCTGTTTATTTATGCCAGTAAATAATGAAATCCAAAGAGTTTTGATAATACTTTTATAGATGGAAAAAGGGCATGCCCAGGGGTGGGGATGCCCTGAGTAAAACTTTAGACAGTTCAACATTTACCATCATGTCAAACACAAGTGAAATTTTGTTTGATTTGATTCTTTACGTTCCATCAACAATCTGTCAGTTAAACAGGGATGGGTCTTCCTGGGTTGAACCAGTACTAAGCTAGGATAAATGTATCTTTCTCAAGGACCACAACGCAGTGAAATTTATTATGAAAGGGTCTCAAGAAATTAGCTATAAACTGAAATACAAAAAAATAAGAACTTTAAGTCTGAGACCCAGGATATACACTTTGAACCTTATATCTACAATTACACATATGAAAAACATAAACATAATAATCTAAGTGTTTTGACAATATAGAATATTTAGCCTCAAAAGCATCATCTTATGTTAAAAGGAATTTAGAAGCATTCAAAATGTTTTCAAAGGCTTGACAAGTGCATCCAAAATGTTTGAAAAACTGCCTTAGCCATTTTCTTGTTTCTGATCATTTAATACAAATTATAACTTGTAAAATTCCCTGACATTTCCCTGACATTTTAGCAAAACTTCATTTTTCACTGACACAGCATAAAATTCCCTGACAATTCCCTGACCTTGAAATTTTTTAAATTTCCCGGACATTTCCCTGACGCGTATGAACCATGGTAATAGAATAGTTTTGATTGAAAATGTGTTCAATTTTGAGTGTTTTAAACAGAAAAGGGGTAAATCTGACATTTTCTAAACTAAATCGCTTGTCAATATAACTAGTCTCATTTGACTTTTTACGTGCCACTCCCTATGGGCTATCGTTTGTCAAAATTGATTTTATGGTCAATTCATAGGTCACAAAACACATGAGTAGGAAGAAAGTTAGAGGTTGCTGTGCTAAGGAGTTCTAGCGAGACTGGGTGCCGTTTAGACGAGAGTTTTAGTAAATCCTTTGCAGGTTTTCAAAAAGTAAAAGTACTAAAATATTAAGGATATAAGTACCCTTCATCCCCTTCATGCGAAAGAAGACATCAAATATCTGACAAAAAATAGACCACTTTGCAAGATGGTCGTTTTTATTGTACATCAACTGTATAAATAGTTTTACTGTACATAGCGTGATAGGACGATTGGTTCCCTTGTTTAAGGGTCTAGTTCCTATATATGTTACTGAATACCAAGTACAGTTGATGATCAAAATAAATTCCCATTCAATAAGAAGTAGAGTTATTACATGCACTAAGGAAATCCCGTTTTAAAATATACAAATTTGGGGGCAATGGTGCATCGACGGCCCGTCTATATATATTTGTTTAATGTGCCTAGTTTCTCCAGTCGTCATTTCAACAAAATAAAACGAACGTCTCGTTTAGGGAGATTGCTCGCCTTATCGCTAGAAATTCTTTGTGTTAATTTCACCAAACACTCATGTTAGTAGTGTAATTGCCCACTCTGTATATTTTTGGCCGTAACTGTCCTAAAATAAGATGAAACTTTATTCTGAACTAGAAATGTGTCAGTGTGACACAGATACCCCCGCCCGGGGCCATTGTAGGTCTGTCAAGGTCAATAACTCTGTTATAAATTTGCACAAATTGACGCAAAACAATCACAACCTAGATCTTGTCAATATCAAAGTGTATGCAAAAATTTTGTTAAATTCCAACCATTCATTTTTAAGATATTGAGTGGAAATGAAATTCTGACATGAGTCAAGGGCCATAACTCAGTAATAAATTTGCAAAATTTTACGCATAACAATCCAAACATTTATCTCATTAATATCAATGCATATGCTAAATTTTGTTAAATTCCATCCATTCATTCTTAAGATATTAAGTGGAAACAAAATTCTGACACAAGTCAAGGGCCACAACTCTTTTTAAAATTTACCCAACTCGACACAAAATGATCCCAACTCACATCTTGTCATTATCAATGCATATGCAAATTATTATCTGATTCCATTTATTTCTAAAAATATTAGGTGGAAAAAAATTAAACACATTTCTGATGAGAGTAAAGGGCCATAACTCTGCTACGGAATGGCCCAGACTGATGCCTATTAATCCGAACCTTGTCAATATTATTGCATAATGCAAAGTTTCGTCAAATTCCACCGATTAATTTTTAAGATACTACATGAAAACCAATTCTGAGATCAAGAGCCATAACTCTCTTAATAACTGTTGGATTTTATCCTGAATCAACCTTGACCTGTATTTTATGATTAAAAACTTGTGTATGAAATATGATTCCAATATACCATTGTTTTCAAAAGATGTTGCACAGAAACCAGTTTCGTATGTACGGAACGAAACCTATGTATCTACGAACAAATGGGACGTATGAACAAGGGTGATACTATATGCCCCCAACAGAAAATGGCGGGGGCATAAAAAGCAAAAACAATCTACTAACCTTCCTTCAAGGTCAAGGTCAGCCTCATCCTGTAGTGCCGCATCAAGGGCAGCCTGTATTCTTGGAGCTACAGCCGGGCCATCATAGTCTCGGGTTGTCCGATTAGGCATGTCCAGTTCTACCATCAAAATATTCTCTCCCTACAAACATAAGTGGTGACACTGAAGTTCTTCCTAGAAAGTAGTTTTTATATGCCTCTCATTCTAACAGTCTTAACCCTTTCGCTGCCATCAGGTCGGGTATACCTGTTGTACACATACTGCAACCTATTTGGCACAATGACGTGTTTTTACGTCTTCTGGTTTCCCACATTCCTATGGTTGTCAAGGACATGTGACGTCATGGAATTTTTTGGCATTGTAGCCAATCAGGTCTCAAGATTATCTCAGATCATCGCTTAATTTGCTTTTTTTATCAAATGTACAATAAAAATAGCCAAAACCGACCTTGGTTGATTGGAATTTACCATATGAAGCTTTATGTTTAAAAATGGTGGATGGTGACGTCAGATGTTATGATTTTTGGTTTGTATTCTTAAAAAGTGTTGCAAAATATACATAAAACCATTTTAGGATGGAAATATATTGTGTTATTTATAGGTTTGATTGTTCTCCTTCAAAAAAAATGCGCAGGATTATATACTTATAGGGGAAAAGGTGCCCCCCCCCCCATACTTGATATAATGATAATCAGTATCCAGATTTTGCAGTGGCGGATCCAGGACCCCTTATGTTGGGGGTGCTTGATAGATGTACACAGACAGTCAATATAACAAACACTAATAGCGCAATTCAGTTTACATACATATAAGCAAGAGACTAAATTAGCCTATACCACTCCCCTGAGCAGTTGGTCTTATGGTTTAAGAGAAGATTTGTCTTTTTCTTTTGATAATAAAAGCTAATGTCCCAAGCGTCGGAGTGACCATTCGTTTACCTATAGAGAACACTAAACTTTGCTATATATTAAAAGTATTAGCTGTGGACAGACGATTTTTAAATAAAAATTCTCCGTTATGCAATATGGAGGCCATTATAACCTAATGATCATCAGTAATTGGTAAATTTGAACCCAGGAGGCAGTGCTTACAGTATTTATGGTCATTTAGGTATGGAACTTAAAGCTGTGGGTCTCATGGTTTCAGAGAAGATTTATGACTCCCATGGCATGGCTAGTTTATGGGAATACAAGCTGTGGGTAGCCTAGGTTCCAGCCTGATCATTTTTCCTTTTTTAATTTTTCCGTTTCTTGGTAAAAATAACAATATATATCAAAGTTAATAAGGGACAGCCGATACCTTTGATGTGTTATCTTTTTATTATCTTAATTTTTAGATTATTAATATAAGAAAATATTTGCAAAATATATTGACGCCTGGACACAGGCTAGCTGTCGGTCTCGTGAGTTCAGAGAAGATTTTCAAGTGTTTCCCCATTAATGGAAGCTAATGACTCCCACGGCATGGCTAGTTTAGACACCAGTAGTGACTTTGTTTTCGCTTTATAAGTCTATGGGAGCTACAATGTATATGCCAGAGTTCTAATCCAATTAGCCCAAAAACCCACATGGAACCTTCCCCCTTTCTTACCTGACGATGCATTATATTTAATTGGACTAATAATGATCCGCTGATATACTTTTTTGTAAACGTGAACGGAAGATGAGATGACGAACCTTGGACCATTGGTATACTAGTACCTCACACGATTTTTCGGCTCAGGTGAGCAAACAATATTGTTACTCAACTGAGTCCCCCTTTAGACTATTGCCAAGTTGATAGAAGGAGGCGAAGGTAGTGAGATCATTCCTAAATGCTGCCATCTACCAATTGTTTGATTGTTCGATCTACAAAATGGCCCAAGGTGAGGTTTTGTGTCCTTCGTTCAAAAAGAAGGAATGGGAATGGCTGTAGAAAATAATTCATGACCAGTTTCAACTTTAGAATGGTGCTTGACTGGAAGAGCGAATCCACGACAGTCTGGTCGCCAGTCAGACTCACATTTAACAGAGTTGACTCACACATACACAGACGCACGTGCGTGCGCATGCACGTACGATATGCGAGACTCGCATCGCTGATACGATAGTGTCAAAATCGTGTGTGCTAGGTCAAATTAATTTTGTTTAAAAGTTTCTTATCGCACACGCAATGTTGCCCTGGAAAGGCTTTTGATCACATGTGAAACTTTGTTGACCCAAATGAGAATGCGCATCCGTATATGTCAGCGCAAAATGATGATTCCCAGGTCATGGAAAGAGCATCACAGCAAATGTTTGCAGTGAGTTTTAAAAGGAAAAATGTGGTTGGGGGGAAAGGCATCTGGCTTATGACTAATTCTACAGTCCGATTTTAAAACTATATCCTTTATGGTGGATTGTTGTGAGAAAATCTGAATTTGCTGCATGCATACGCAGGATACGCACAGACTCACATCGCTGATACGATAAGTATCAAAATCTCATGTGCTTGGTCAAATTAATTTTAATTAAAAAAGCGTCATCGCACGCAATGTTGCCCAGTGAAGGCGCTCAATCTCATGTGAAATTTTGGATGACCCAAATCAGAAGGTGCATCTGTGTATAATCAGCGTAACATGAAGGCCTGATTTTGCTGCAAGCGCAGGTCTGACTGTGCAGTCAAAACAGCGCATTTGTCTGTTGAAACTATAACAGATAAACCTACCTCAGGCAAAATTTCGATACTACAGCTAGTCTCTGTAGCTGAGCAGGCTGGATTGACCCTCACCTAGTTGCAAACCCAGTATTTATGACAACATGCATGTATATCAACTCTGCATGCTAAGTGATATTCCGTGGTGTTTGCCATCTGCAGATTTTTATATTAATTTCTTTAAAAAATATCTTTCTTTCGAAATTTCAAGCAGTTTGAAACTTTATCAAAATTTCGGGCCGGCCTGATCTGAGTCCAGACTGTTTGCTAATGTTTTCCGTGGTGTTACCACCAGTGGTGATTGATCAACCATACATCACAGAAAAAAAAGACCACCGGTATTCTATCAGGTCGCGTGTGTCGTGTCAGTGGCCATGACACGTGAAAAAACACATGCCATATGAAAAATTGTCAAACTCCAAAGATATGACCGCTAAGCCTATCCTTCCTTTTCATCGATTTGCAGGAATATCATTTTCAAAATTGAACGCATAATTTGAGTAAAGCCATTCACCAGTCCTCAAGACTTATTTTCAAAACAGTCTTGCGCCGTTATACTAAATGTATCGGACTTTAGAAGTTCCTTTATCGCATTGACATGGAGATAAGGCTATCCAAATTTAGAGGAAACTGGTTGCCTAGTTACGCAGTCGGTCAGCTGATTTGCTCTCCACTGATTGGGAAAACTTAATTTTATGACTAGGTGTGACAATTAACAGCCGTTTTAATCTCTAGGGTGCTGACTTTTTCTTAACCAGGCTTACAGAACTCGCAAAAAGGTACCTACGGACCATTGAGAAGGAAAAAGGTAGGTTAAGATTTTCCTACCATAGACTCAGCTGGGGGTGCTGAAGCACCCAAAACACCCCCCCTGGATCCGCCACTGTTTTGTGAACTTTTGTTATTTTTCATATTTTTGAAAGAAAAAAAATATGCTAAAACAAGTTTTAGGTTGGAAATAAAACGTTCAAACATTTTTTCTATATAAAAATTTAGATTTTGTATACTTTCATTGAAAAATATAGCCGCCATACCTCTTTTACAAAAATTACCCAAAACTCTTAGAAACCCCCTAGGAAATGGTTAGTCGATATATAAATATATGCTCGGCAAAGAAAGGGTTAAAGTTGTACAATTATGTAAAATGTGCAAAACATGAAACCAGTGCAATTTAAATGACTGATTAATTTAACTGGAGTTTGTTCTCAGAAAATATTTTATATGCCCCTTGTTATTAGTCTTAACTCATACAGTTTATCTTTAGTAATTTAAAGGCAAATATTGAAATGGCTTGATTCATGATGATACCAAACAATTACTGTCTACTAATGATGTGTTGCATATATTCAAATGAAGTTCTGACTTATCTTATAACAGAAGCAAACACTATGAATCCTGATCAAACTGCTCCTCTGAGTTTATATTGTTTGCAATATAAGCTAAACAGAAGAGATAGAGAGAGAGAGAGCAGTTGTCACGAATAGCAAGAAATGAAAATTCAAGGGATATAAGCAGTTTTCATCCTGCAATATCGTTTAAACTTTTTTTCTTGTTGCATATTCTTCCTTAAATAGTAATATTCAGCATAAATGACGAACAATAATAATTTTAAATTTGCCTTTTTCTAGAGCTTACCATAAATCTGGGATTGCCACCCATTGATGCCGCTCTGGCATACTCTGACACTGGTCGTCTGTTACCCAGAGCTGACTGAGGACGTTTAGCCATTGTCTGTGAGCTGAAATTGAAATGATCCCCTTAACCCCTTGCTGCCTGGAAAATTTTGAATGCTTCTTTGACAAATTCTTTCAGGAATACATTTGTTTTGTTCCTTTGGTTTGATTATTTACATCCCAATCATTAATTTTTCAGACATGTTGGGATGAGTCTTCCTGAGAATAACCAGTACTAACCAGTAATGACACATTGATGAAAAAATATTTTAAGGGCTGGAGCCAGTCTACCATCTTCATAGAGTGACTTTATGCATATGTGATAACATAGGCTTAGATAAAGAAATTATTTATGCCTAATCTTACCCATCAGTTTTAACATATGCTTTGGGTGCTCAAAGAACTCTCATTGAGACTGTTCTTTTTATGTGTTGGTTGAGAAATAAGAAAATTATTTTTTGGTAAGCATTCTTAACTAAAGGCCTGGATAAGAATCAAAATCTAATCTAGCAAATCATTTTGGCCATCAAAATTGTACCAGTCCATCTGGCAAATTTCTTATTCATACATAGGAAAATGTTATTCAAATTTATTTAGCATTTTCCTACTGAAAAGCAAATTAGTTTGATATGAGAAGGGTAAAAAACTAATTAATGAGTTTTGGCAATGTAGGAAATATGTCCTTGTTCAAAGATTTTGGTTTTGCTTTTAAATGATAATTTTCTGAAATGTACAACATAGGTCCAGATAAGAAAAAAATTTTGAGTAAAATTGTAAATATTTTCTTACCCATCTCAGGGGACAAATATTTCAATATTGCACTTGTCCTGCAGGACGAGTGACTAACAATTTTCACTTGTCCTGCAAACACATGGGCTTGCTCTTAATGAGTGTATGCAATAAAGAATATAAAGGAGTGATACAAACTTATAAACTTCCTTATATCACTGCTAAAATTTTATTTACCCAATCAGTTTCATACCTTGCATCCCATGCACTGACAAAGATTAATCAATACTCATCCAGTTCTGAAAATGCTTGTTTCACTCTCAGATTTTAGTACTCGTGGAGTAGGACATTAAAAAAGGACAAGTAATTATTCCCAAAGCACTCGTCCTACATGATGAGTGCTTTGGTAGTAATTACTCGTCCTTTCTAGATTTCACTCTTAATTAAGAGCGGATGAGTGGAATTTATGTCCCTTGCATCAGTTTGAACATGCATTTTGGGACAGTTCTTTTGAGTACCTGCATCATATGTTTTGGTTCAGAAATAAGAAAATTAATCTTCAAATACACACTCTTGCCTGGTACAATATGGCCTAATAAGGCCTAAATGGGCCTTGATGCGAGAAAACCTGTCTTTGGGTAATATTCAAACCAGCCTGCTCAGCTACAGAGACCAGCTAGAATATGCGCAGGCTAGTCTGCGGTTTTCTTGTTTGCATATAACAAAGTTAGGTTTTCTCTTGAATGAGGCACATATAATTGTATAGTTTAAAATAAAATGCACTAACAGGTTTTTTTTAGGTTTTCACCAGAAAAAAACACCCAAAATAAATCCCTGTTAGTGCATTTAATTTGTTCCCAATAGAATTTAGGGAACTTTTTTTTCCCAATTTTGAAAATAAATCCCAATCTTCCAAAAATATTTTTTTTGTTTGCTTGGTAATTTTTTGTTTTCATCTGCTTACTTTTTTCAAAATTAACTTATTCAAAAAGTTCTAGAATGTCAAATAGTTTGGATCCATATCAGGACCGACATTCTGTGGGTCCTGATATTAGTACAAACAGTTTGCAAAAGCTATAAGCAGATGACAAAAGTCGCTGCAAGCAAGGAAAGAGTTACATCCACTTGAAAGGCAATTCGTGTTGTAGGTCTGAAATACCAAAGAAAGTCTGTTGTAATGTGACGTAAGTTGGAAATATGTAAAATATAAATTTGTGATATTTGCCACTACAAACCTAGCATTGTGCCATATAAGATTAGAGAACTAGTGAAGGTTAATAGAATGGTACCTTTTTACAATGTTTGTTTGATCTGATTCTTTACGTCCCAGTCAATTTTTTTCAGTCATGTCGGGATGGGTCTGCCTGTGTTAAACCGGTACTAAGCAAGGATAAATGTGTCTTGCTCAAGGACACAACACAGTGGCGCTGGTGAGGCTTGAACCCGCAGCCCCTTGGTCTTGAATCAAGCACTCTACCACTGAGCCACTGTGCTCCCTACATAAATAGTTTTAAAAATGGTCTTCTGACAGATATTTATCAGCTTATTACAAGTCAGTTTTCCTATTTCTCAACCAAAAGGTATGTTACAGGTCCTAAAAACAATTTTCTTATTTCTAAACCAAAACTTACACTATGGGTACTCAAAAGGACTGTCTCAATGAGACAGTTCTTTTTAGCACCAAAAACTGATGTTTAAACTGAAGGATAAGAAAATATTCAAACTTTTACAAATTTTGTTAATTTGCATCAATGATATAATTCATCACACTTTCTCACCAGTGACGGCAAAATACTATGACTGTAAGAGGTCGGGAAGCTCTACAAAACATGTGAGAGTGTGATGTTATAAAGTGCTTTATGTGAAATTACTGACTTCTTATTTTGGCCTGCACATCATGAGATTTCATGGACTTTGTAAGTCATCGAGGAATCACTCTCACATTGATTGGCAGGTCTGCGATACAGCTTATTTGCGTATATGACATTTATCTGGGTGTACCCTTTCATTCAATAGCTTTACCATATTATAGTGCAGTTCCTTTATAACATACATCATCATAACATGGATATGTATATAACATGATCATGTTGTGGCTCCAAAAAGTTTTTACCATGGAATTTTACAAAGGATTATAGGAAATGACCATGTAACCATGAAATGGTCATTCCCTATAATACCTTTGTAAAATCATCCCTTTATATCATGATTCACTTTCAAACTTGCTCCATTTCTATGGACCTAAAATAGCATTATAGAGGAACATTCTTTCTTCCGATACTTTTAACCTCCAAGTAGAATTGCACTGTTTTGGTAAACAGGAAAACCCAGATCAGATTGCATTGATCGGTTAAAAGAGCTCTGAAGTATCTTTAATATTGCTGTAAATCATTTTGTGAATATTTTTACATCATAGTAAAAGGTATAACTTATTTAATATTTTACTAATATAAAATTCTACACTTAAACAATTTTCAACATTTCTTTAATATATATCTAATATACCATTGACATAAGGTTAAGCATATTGTACTTCCAATGACCAAAAATAATAAATTCTGATGGTCTAACATAAAATGCTTTTTACATTAGCCTACCATACTTATTTTGAGTAGAAAACCGAAATTTTGGTATTCCGACTCAAAAGAACGGGTTTTCTGGGTCAACTCTCAGTATGCAAAATGCCAAACTTCGATGCTGTGTACAAACAACGGATAGGAAAGAGTTTTTCAGACTTCTTAGACCAATGCTTCCTCTAAGTCGTTACAGCAAAGTTTGACATATCAGAGGATCTGGTAAGGAGCATTTTGAAAGCAAAAATGTACAAATTTTTGTCATGAAATGTGTAAGTGAAATGCAATTCATGCAATAATTTTGTTATTTGACTGTTTAACCTATCCCCATTTGCTGCAAAAATATTGCTTGGTGATGTGAGAAGAATAGCTGTGGCATTTACAGACGATAAGAGCCAGGAAACAGAATTCCTAGCCATAGTCTCAAAGGGCAAAACTTCATCATTATTTAAACCCATTTGAAATTGCCAGAGCCACACAGCTATGCCGGCATGATTTAGCAGTGTCTATTATCTGCAAACTTTGACAGACAGTCAGCAAAATCATCCCCGAATTTGGGAGAAAATCTACAAAAAGGCTTAAACAAATATGAACTCCTGCACCCTGGTTTATCCTTTTTTACAAAGCACTGTAGATTCATATCAGCTGGCTTCTGGTGAAGCCATATGATCAGGATCTACACTTCTTTCAACTCGACATGAAAATATATACTGACAGGCAGCTCTTAAGATTTTGATTCTTATGGCATTATTGAGTAACAAAGGCTCAGGCTAGCCTGTGCAAAGGAACAGGCCAGCAACATAAAGTGTGGATATAGATGATGACTCAGATTAAAATCTAGGTCGCTAGCCCAACTGCATGTCAGAAGGAGGCTTTTGCGCATATGCCATAAGCACTCGAAATTTTTTTAGCATAAAATTGTTAATATTTTCTTACCCATCAGTTTTTAACATTCGTTTTGGGTGCTCAAAAGAACCGTTTAAGCTAGATTTTTTTTTTTAATTATGCACTCTTAACTAGAGGCCTGGTTTATATATTCGCATGTTTAGATTAAAAAACCTTCTTATCTAATGGTATATAATATGCATTTAACTCTCTTTTTGCTAGTGGCCACTTTTGTCAACTGCTGATAAACTTTGCAAACAGTTTGGAGCCAGATCAGAACCAACATAATGTTGGTCCTGATCTGGATCCAAACAGTTTGACACTCTGATAGTGTTCCTCTGATTTTTTTTTGAAAAAGTTTATTTCGAAAAAAGTGAGTAGACAATAACAAAAGCATTAAAAGTTACCCAGCAGGCAAATAATTCAACTTACTTTTTATTAGCAAGGGCTCTTAATTGCCATGTGTCCTCATCCTCATCATAAGTGGCACGGTTCTGTATTTTGGTCTTCTCTTCTGATGGAATGAAATTCTCGATGATCAACATCCTAGTAAAATATATAGAGGATCTTACATGAGTGCTCATGTTTTATTGAATTTATTAAATGAGTTGGAGGAAAAGATATAAAATGCCAGGCTCGCAGAGAATTTTATCTCTTTTTCGCAACGAGTTTAATAAATTCAATAATACAAGAGGACGAATGTTAGATTCTAATTATCATATGACATAAAGATTATTTTGAAGTCATTTCTTATGTAAAAACATTATAATTCTCGTTGATCGACATCCGAGTAAAATACATAGAGGATCTTACATGAGTGCTCATGTTTTATTAAATTTATTAAACAAGTTGGGGAAAAGAGATAAAATGCGAGGCTTGCTGAGCATTTTATCTCTTTTTCGTAACGAGTTTAATAAATTCCATAATACAAGAGCACAAATGTTAGATTCTAATTATCATATGACATAAAGATTATTTTGAAGTCATTTCTGATGTAAAAACATTATAATTCTCGTTGATCGACATCCGAGTAAAATACATAGAGGATCTTACATGAGTAATCATGTTTTATTGAATTTATTAAACGAGTTGTGGAAAAGAGATAAAATGCGAGGCTTGCTGAGCATTTTATCTTTTTCACAACTTGTTTAATAAATTCAATAATACAAGAGTACGAATGTTAGATTCTAATTATCATATGACATAAAGATTATTTTGAAGTCTCATTTCTGATGTAAAAACATTATAATTCTCAATGATTAACATCCTAGTAAAATATACAGAGGATCTTACATAAGTGCTCATTTATTAAACGAGTTGAGGAAAATAAATAAAATGCGAGGCTTGCTGAGCATTTTATCTCTTTTTCGCAGCAAGTTTAATAAACCTAATTATAAAAGAGCACGAATGTTAGATTCTATTTATCATATGACATAAAGATTATTTTGAAGTCTCATTTCTGATGTTAAATGAAAAAAGTCAATAAGCAATGCTTATTAGATACCCCCCGCACAGTAAGAGTCAATGAAAAAACTTGGCAAGTTATAGTTCAAACAAGAAGACCTTAGTTTTGATAAGAAGATTTCAGGAGAATCTGTGCAAACAAAAATTATAAACTCTTTCGTGCATATGTTCAATGTGTCTACATTGTGTCGGCAAAGTATCAAATTGCTCCATCAAAAGCTGTAGTTGGACTTGGTCTGCCCATAAAGGCACTATCCATGCATATACAAAAGCCATTTTAGGGAATAATTGTCTAAGTTCTCACAGCTGTCGTTTTGTCAAAATTATTTTTTGAGAACCAAACTCTTCATGCATATGTTCAATGTGTCTACATTGTATCTACAGAGTATCAAATTGTTCCATCAAAAGCTGTAGTAGGAGTTGATCGGCCCATGAAGGCACCGTCTATGCATATACAAAAGCCTAATAGGGGAAAAATTGTCTAAGTTCTCACAGCTGTCATTTCGTCAAAAATTATTTTTTCTGAACAAAACTCCTTCAGGCATATGTTCAATGTGTTTACATTGTATAGGCAAAGTATCAAATTGTTCCATCAAAATCTGTGGTAGGAGTTGATCGGCCCATGAAGGCACAATCTATGCATATACAAAAGCCTTATTAGGGAAAAATTGTTTAAGTTCTCACAGCTGTCATTTTGTCAAAAAATATTATTTCTAAACCAAACTCCTTCATGCATATGTTAAATGTGTCTACATTGTATAGGCAAAGTATCAAATTGCTCCATAAAAAGCTGTGGTAGGAATTGATCGGCCCATAAGGGCACCGTCTATGCATATACAAACACCTTACTAGGGAAAAATTGTCTAAGTTCTCACAGCTGTCATTTTGTCAAAAATTATTTTTTCTGAACCAAACTCCTTCATGCATATGTTCAATGTGTCTACATTGTATAGGAAAAGTATCAAATTGTTCCATCAAAAGCTGTGGTAGGAGTTGATTGGCCAGTGTATGGCCTATAATAGCATAAAGCACTACAATAAAAGCCATTTAGCACTACAAAGGGAAATAACTATAATAGAATTGGCCCCTAGCCCTTACTTTTTTGTCTTAAGTATTTGTCTTGCATATATGAACATGTTTGCAAGGTTTGATGAAAATCCAGCAATGACTCTTCGAGTTATTAAGGAAACAAAGCGCTACGGACGGACGGACGCACGCACGCACACACGCACGCACACACGCACGGACAACGTGAAAACAGTATACCCCCTACAAACAAAGTTTGCGGGGGGTATAAACATTATAATTTTGTCATGATGAACGCAAAGTTGTTATGGACGTCATAACATTACCCGAAAATCTGTAAACCACTAGTGGTTACTCGATTTTATTGCATGGCGTTATTTCACTTCCAGACGCGACGTCATATGATAAAAATGATTTTCTGTACTATGATCCATAAAAAATAAAAAGAGGAATAAGCTCTGCTGCAGTGCCTGCTTAAGGGGCCAAAGGTAACTTTATGTCTCCAGTCCAGAATTCGTGCAAGCTGAATTGAACTCAAGTAATCAACATACAATTACATTATTTATTATTTTTAATATGATAAAAGGGCTGATTGTCCATATAAAATTAGACACCCCAACAATGACACTAATTTGGTGTACAGATTTGTTAAACAAAACACAACTGCTTTTTTTTTAGAAGGGGGGGTGCTCAATTAAGGAAATTCTATTTTTTTCCTGTACCATGAAAATTCAAATTAATGGTCACATTAATGAAATCAAAAGTTTATTCTACAACGTGTTTACCATGTTTTGAGGCTTTACGTCCCAGTCAATAAATGTTCAGTCATGTCAGGACAGAATTTCAATAAAGTGTACCTGATATAAAATCCTAGTTTTTAACATAAAAAGTAAAGAAAACAAGTTTGTTCTATCAAAGCCTTGGCTTTCAACTGAGAAAATTTTTGTAAATAGGAGATTCCGACTGTGAGGTAATAATATGTTTTGGTAATAATTTACAGTATATCAGTATTGAAAGTGGTATTGATTTGGGGATATACCTTATGTCACAGTCATAAACCATTTGTGGAAATAGTAGTTTTAATAGATATCCTTTAAGGCAATTGTTAATGATGGATCAATCACAAATCCTCACTATGAGTATTATATGAATAGTTGAGCTTTTCAGTACCTATAAATGTTGATTAATAATACAATAAACCTGTGTTAAATGGCCACTTAAAAAGACCAAAAATTGGTTTTTAAGACTAATTATTGCTTAATGCTGGGCAAAAGTATTGCAGAATGCTTTGTTATTAGATTCTTTGTTTTGTCTTTTTTGGTAGACGTTTTACACAGGTTTTACTGTACTCTTTTTTTCACTTCATTTTCAAAGACCATGTATCTTACATATGTCTAGATAAACAAAATCGTTGCGTATAAAATTGTAAATATTTTCTTACCCATCAGTTTTAACATACGTTTTGGGTGCTCAAAAGAACCGTTTCAACGAGACAGTTCTTTTGGGTACTCACAACATATGGTTTGATTGAGAAATATATATTTTTTAATTACACACTCTTAACTAGAGGCCTGACCTCGAGGTTATAAACCTTTTTTCATGCTCAACTCAACTGAGCACAAAATTTATCCTGCTCTGTTCCCATTTTAACATTTATTAGCATGATAAATACAACATCTGAGAATCTTAAAGCAAGGCACTTCTTTAATTGCCCGTATTTTAGTTTTTATCAGCGGTTGTAATTTCGTGCTCAGCTGAGTTGAGCATGTAATAAGTTTTCTAACCTCGGGGCCTGATCTTAACTTACTTGAGTTTAAGTTCTCTGGTAAGTTCATTCTGTGTTTGTTCGAGCTCCTGTCTCTCTTTAACATGTTCCTCCTGGAGATCTTGAATTTCCTGCTTTGTTGCTTGTAACTTGGCAAATAGCTATAAATGCATCAAAGTACAAAAACATACTGTAATACACTTAATATTAGTGGCATCAAAATCAGGTGATTTTAAAAGACTGACATATTGGCATGGTTTATTTTGGAAGTTTCTCAATCCATATAAGCCTTGCGTTCTTTTTTGTGGGACATAGGCAAACAGTGCAGACCCAGATCTGATGCCGCAGAACTCTGCATCTGATCAGGGTCTCCACGTACAGTTTGCTTAAATGTTGTTTTATTGAAATTCAAATAAAAATTAAAAAATTCCCTCTAACAACCCTTAAAACAGAAATGGACTGGTTCAATTGATAATAATAGGAAATTCCAGTAGGCTTAAATGGTTTAATCTAATGAACTTTAATTGGGAAATGCTTATCAAAAAGTTAACATGTTTGTAAAGTAAGGCTTCCCACACAAACAATTTTGTTGCAAATTTAATGAGAAAGCTATGATGTCATAAAATTACAAATATGGCAGCTACCATGAGAGAATTATTTGGAACAACTTGTTTGCGAGCGATGTTCAAAATGAATTGCTTATTGTCCTATATCTCGATATCCACGTTGGGCCTGATAAAAACCAATACATACTGAAACAATAAAGTTATGTCCGCTTGAGGTCTATGTCCGCCAGTTCTTAATGTATGAACGCATTTCATTCAAATTTTTACATTGCAAACTGTTATTATTTAGAAACATCATGCACCTAAACAAAATTCATTTGATATCAAGTAGAGCCGCTGACAACTCAGAGAACACAAGTACCCTTAAAATCAAAAGTCACAACATCAATAGCTTGTGTGTCCATCATAATTCCGAACCGTTCAAGCACATTAAACATCACTGAGCAAACTCTCTAGTAAGATGTTACGCATGCTAGCTGTATGCATTGCTTTTACGACCACAACCATTATTCTGTAACATACCCTGACGTCAAAAAACATCGGTCAAGAGCGTGGGTGAAGACACTCAGAAAATTCATTTTTGGTCCAGCATTTTGATAATCAACAGAGTCGGTCAAATTTGAATATCTTTTTCGACATCACAAGCATTTTAGCATTAATTAAGACTAACCCCCATTAAACCAATTGGAACTGGAAATTCATGTGCGGTTTTTTTTCAGTAAGGGGTGGGGTATACAACATAGATTTAGTGAACATGTGATGGCCAACATCAGTCATGGTTTCTATTTTTATCTTTGTGTAATCTTTGTCATACCCAAGCACAACAAATTAAAACAAAAACGGTGCCAAAAAGATGTTAGTTTAAGGAGAATCGGAGGTTCTTAAATTTCTTTGTTTAATGCAAAGGGAGGTAATTTCAGTTAAGTTCGTAAATTAACGATTTTGAATTGCAATGTCGCTCGTTTAATAAGCACATTTGGAATTTTTAGATGTTTTTTCATCGTTGGACGTTCCTGGTTGTCATTTAACGTAAAATGTGTCACGTTGTGATGATGAACTTGCTGATGATAGTGGAATGAGCTGTTTTTACTTTAGGTTCAATAACTCTTCCAGATAAAAAGATAAAATAAAATAATTACCAACGTTTGTGTGTCGGACGTTTGATAAACATTTTGGTATATTTTTTGCTGAGACATCTGAATTGGATCAAAAGATACAGTATCATGAAAATCGGACGTATCTTTTTTGTTTGAGTATATACCTATCTAGGTTTATTCAAGGTCTACACAACGGTGTATAAATGTACACGTTAGATTAAATGTAAGGCAAAAAATTTGCTATATTAATACACACAGTCATTGACCACTGTAGTAAAAATGGTTCGTCGAAGCGTCGACCAGAAATAGGAAATATGGGCTTACATCAAAGCTCGCTCAAAATTTGGTTGTTCTTTGAAGCAGCTAATGACTGAACTTTCTACTAATTTAGGACCTTCTTGTGTGTCTTATGACACAGTTAGGCGCTGGAAATTTGAATCTGGTGTAGAGTCCATCAAAAATGCACCAAAATCATGTAGGACAAAATTTGCATCTCGTAAAGAAATTGTTTCAAAAATAAAGGCAATCAGTGAAGGATATACCAGATTTACAGTTCGTGATATTGCACGAAAAGTAGGCATATCACTATCAACGGTTCACCTTATTTTGAAGAAGCATTTGAAAGTCCGAAAGATTTTTGCTAGATGGGTGCCAAATTTGTTGACTGATAAGCAAAACAGACAATGGATTAAAGTGGCCCAAAAGCTGCTTCAAATGTTTCAAACATGTGACAAAAAGCAGTTTGCCAATGTTGTCACAGGTGATGAAAATTGGGTCTATTATTTTGAGCCCGTCAGAAAATCAAGCAATAAAATCTCGGCCTCTAAACATAGCAGACACCCAATAATTGCAAAACGGTCTTGAGTGCAAGACAGTTTTGTATGCAATTTTCTTCTCTGGTGAAGGAGTCACAATAAAAGTGCCGATGAAAAAGGGCAAAAACATAACCGTTAAGCACTACAAAGACATAGTACTGGAGAAACGGAAAAAATATTATCAGAAACGAAGCCCTGTCACTGGTTTTAAACATATCCGTCTTCTACATGGCAATGTCCCTGCTCCTGCCTCCTAGCTACGGCATTTTTGAAGAAAGAAAAAGTAACTGTTTTGCCTCACCTCACGTATTCCCTAGATCTTGCCCTATGTGATTTCTTTATGTTTCCGAAATTGAAATAATTCCTTGCTGGGCGGAAATACTAGTCATGACAGGCTCTTGGATCTGGTATTCATCAGTTCCTTATTACTGTGCCCAAATCAGCGTACCAGGACGCCTTCAGGAATTGGATACATCGGTTGAAACTTTGCATTTCTAGCCAATGAGAGTTCTTTGATGGCATGGAATGAGCACTTTTGGGCTAACTTGAAATTTGAAGTCTCCAGATAGAAATAAGCAATTCTTTTCTAACATCCCTTGTATTTTTTACCAATCGTGGTTGAATATTTTACAAAATATCCTGTACATATACCTTCTTCAATTTCTTTGTTTTAACCTCCACCTCCTGTTGTAATGAGACGTACGTCTCTTGCATCTCAACAGCTGACTCTTCTTTCTCTTCTAACTTCTGTTGTATCTCACGCTCCACTCGCTGTAACACAGAAAATAATAATGTATCTTAATTAACCTCCACTTCCTGTTGTAATGAGACGTACGTCTCTTGCATCTCAACAGCTGACTCTTCTTTCTCTTCTTACTTCTGTTGTATCTCACGCTCCACTCGCTAGAACACAGAAAATAATAATATATCTTAATTAACCTCAACCTCTTGTTGTAATGAGACGTACGTCTCTTGCATCTCAACAGCTGACTCTTCTTTCTCTTCCAACTTCTGTTGTATCTCACGCTCCACTCGCTGTAACAAAGAAAATAATAATTATGTACCTAAACTAGCTCTTTTCATAGTCCTTTGGAAAATGCATTTTTTTTCTTTAAATATATGAAATAATAGCCTTTAAACTTTTGACGTGACTTGGTTTTATGAAAGAGCAGGAACATTCCTAGGTCCTTTTGTGGCCGAATATTAGCCCCTTCCCAATTCAAAAAGGAGCAAAAACTTCCCAAAATCGTGTTTATCATTCCCCATGTCTTAGTTCTACATTTTGGTGAAAATTTCATGAAAATCTGAACAAAAATAGCAAAGTTACAGATGCATGAAAATTTGCGTAAAAATGTGAATGAAAACATGCTTTCATTCACATTTTTACGCAAATTTTCATGAGTTTTTATGAAGGGCAATTACAGCAACAAATGCTTCACACTGCTAATTTCTTATATGCTTTTTAATTCATTTAAATACGGTCCAGTTCTTATAGAGTAATAGACTGCATCAAATTTTCCCAATTTTGATGATCCAAATGCTTTTCTCAAATTCAACAGGCCCCTGGTCCCGACTTCAGATAAGTAGTAAAATCCCTGAACAGTCTTGAAAATTAAGAAGTTCTGGGTCAGAAATTGTGGGTGAATATTAGTAAGCTGTGGAGTTTTACATGTATAATATATTTAATACATTACAATGTAAATCAATGGAATATATCAAGAAAGTGACAAAAATGTTGATAAGACTTGTTGACTGGGTGAAAGTTCAAAATTTCAGAGAAATTCAAATCTTTAAACCTGCAGTATAACTACAAAATATTTACAATTTCAAGTTTTAATGGTCAAAATAAAACAGTTTGCCTATTAAATTTAGCATTTTGAGGCCAACTTTCCATAGAAAGTCCACCTAAAAAGCCTGAATTCAGGAAAAATCCTGAATATCTTATGTATAATAAAGCCGTAACAGCCATTTCTCAAATTGTGGCTGATTTTAAAAGCAGAACTTTTTCCTATGAACCCACCTTCTGCTCTGCAATTTCTTTTCTTCGTTGTTCTAAGGCCCGCTGTTGTTCATTGGTATGATCCACAATGTTTGCTCCACCCATCAATAGCTTACTTTCCATTGCCTATACATAACAAAAGAACAAAGTGACATATGCAATATCAATCCTTTTCACGCTGATGAAACTCTCTTATTTCATTCTGGATAGTGGTAAACATGTACTTTGGCAAACAGTGAAGACCCAGATGAAATGCTGCAGAAGGCAGCATTTCATTATGGTCTGCACTGCTTGCTAAGATAAAAACAATCTTTAGGGACAGAAATACATCATAATTTAGAAATTTCTACCTGTGACCTCTTAAAACACAAAATGGAATATTCCATACTTTTAAATGTATCAATATGTTTGGGAAAATCCATCAGAATGAAAAGGGTTAAATACAGTAAGGGCAGAACCCTCCATTTTAAATTTTCAAGAAATAGACTTATGTCAACTCCAAAGTGTGTTACATTTAGGAAATAACTATTCAAAATTTTCATTTGCGGCGGTAGATTGTCGGGTATATGGTTAGAGATTAAGTTTTGCTCCAACACAGGAACAGAGCCGAAAAACATGATTCTGACTGTATATCCAACAATATAGCCCCCCCCCCCCATGAACATTTTGAATATGGTATTCCCCACTCTAATGCACTTTTGGGCATGTTTACTATTAAAATCTTTGCTTTATCTCAAATTGAGGCATTGCAAGCTGCAAAAAGCCACTCGCATCCAACAAAATGAGATATAATTAATGAGGTCAAACTATTTCTGACAGTATATCACAGACATTGTATTCTTAACCCGTAATGCGCCAATCGCATCAAAAGTCGTCTGCTTTTCTCTTCTGCTGAAATGTTGAAGAGGCCTCTATGGCAAACAGTGTGGACCCAGATCAGACTGCTCCTATAGGAGCAGTCTGTTCTGGGTCCATGCTGTTTGCTTCTATGCTTAATTTGTCAGTAATGCTAGGCAATTATTTGCAGCAGACGACTTCAGCAGACGACATTTTCAGATGCATTTTTTCTTGCGCTTTAAGGGTTAAAAGAATAAACTCACTGGTATAGTCCGACCAGTTAAGAGAGACTGGGCGGTTCTAAGCAAAGACACACCCCTGAACATTTCCATATAAAAATCGGTAAGACAGAGTGTATTTATTCACCTGTGAAACGCTTTACAGCTGTATACCTGTATATACCTTTTGTAGTTTTGAGCCTATTGTGAGAAAAAGGGATCTCGAATAAATTTGGATAACAAGACTGACTAGTCTAGATATATTGGCTTTGACAATGTTTCGAAATTTTAACTGTTCAAATTATAATACTGAATAAGATCTGCAATGAAAAATTAATACTATAAATTGGTCAGCACGCGAGATGATGATTCTTATTACATCGGCGTGTGGAGTAGGCTCCGACGAGCCTGCATGTACGCATGACCTCGCCAGGGCTTTCGCTTCTCGCATAAACAAAGTATGCAAGTTGAAGACTCCGGACAACTTTTAGATGTCTAGTCTCTCTGGACTAACCAGAAAAAGCGATTATAAGAGTTTTTTCTGATATGCAATTAGACCAAATCTCATGTTTGTTTGCCTTTTTCTCGTGATCTAGATACTTAACCCTTGTCCCGCTTAATTCTAATTGGTGGTTTATTATTATTGTATCAGGCTTAAAAATCAAACCAGTTTTGCCATACAGACAGAATTTGAAGAAAGTGCAAAACTACCCTCCCCCAAAACTTTCAGAACATATCCATCCCGGAAAATGAAATGCAGCAGGTCCTCAGCAGCATACTAAATATAAACGTTTACCAGGCATGCTAATGTATAAAGTTGGTCACCCTTGTCGTCTGCGCTTCAGTTGGTTGCACTAGTAAAGCGTGCATAGGCTATTACACCCGATTTACTGTAGACTAGTCTTATTTGACAGTGTATGACAGCTCTCTGTCTGACACCCCCAGTCTCTACTAGCTGGACGCACTATACAGCAATACTTTCCTTAGGGATATCCAATCTACTCCTTGCCTATAAGAATCAAGAAACAAATTTTCAGCATGGATAATCTCCCCTTAAACAAGTACCTTCCCCTTACCTTTATTTTTGATGCCAATGCGTCTCTGTTCTCTTTTTCTTTACTCAACACTGACTGTTTATCCTGTAGCTCAGAGATCATTTTATCTTTCTCCTGAAACATTTGAATGCAAGTTTTAGCTATATATGAGTAAATATATACCACCACAGGTTAAAATAATCAAAAGAACTTCTAGCGATAAGGCGTATATTTTCCCTAGTTGGCATGATTACAAACACCAACTTTTCAAATTGCCGTAATGTTTTTTAAATTGGTGTAGTTTGGCAGTAAAATATGCATAGTAGGCAACAAAATACGTTTCAAAGCGATTAACCATTTAAAATACCGTGTAAACGTGCACTTTCTATCCCCACCCCTCATTTAACGCCTTTATACTGGGTGCCGTTTAGACCAGATTTTGAGATTTTTAGATGCTTTGCCCCCCTAGACCCAAGATGCCCTTTGGACAACGACATGTCGCTATAAACATTTACAACATACGTCAAGGGCATCTTTGGTCTAGGGGGGCAAAGCATCTAAAAATAAACTGAAAGAGACCAGTTTCATCTTTCCAATGACAAACGTCACAATTTTAGGTGTATTTCGTACGCATGCGCAGAAGGAATAGGGTAAGGTTTTGGAAATGAAGAGCACTTATATCCTTTACTTTTTAGCACTTTATTTTTTTTTTTAATTCGCAATGCATTTGCTGAAAATCTGGTCTAAAACGGCGCCCAGTATAAAAGCGTTAAATGAGGGGTAGGGGTAGAAAGTGCCCGTTTACACGGTATTGTAAATGGTGAATCGCTTTGAAACGTATTTTGTTGCCTACTATGCATATTTTACTGCCAAACTACACCAATTTTAAAAACATTAGTGCAATTTGAAAATTTGGTGTTTGTAATCATGTCAACTAGGGGAAATATACGCCTTATGGCTAGAAGTTCTTTATGAGCATAAAATTGTAAATATTTTTTTACCCATCAGTTTTAACGTATGTTTTGGGTGCTTAAAAGAACGGTCTCATTGAGACGCTTCTTTAGAGTACCCACAACATACACTTTGGATAAGAAATAAGAAAATTTAGTTTTTGGTAAGCACTCTTAACCATATAACGCCTGTATTGGACCTTACACATACTTGACCTAACAAGTGCACTGTGTGTATAACTTTTTTTCAAAATTGGATACCCTCCTTTGAACACATAATAATTCCAGATCATCTGGCTCTAATGAAGCCAGCTAAGGATCTACTATGTTTTTCATCATGATGATTCATATGAAATATCAATCCTTATTTTGTTTCTTTAAGAAGCATCAAAGTTTGAAAATGTTGCCTTATTTTGTTGATTTGCTTGAGTTGATACTTTAAATCCCAGTCAACGATTTTTCAGTCATGTTGGAAAGTTCCGTGGGTTAAAAACCAGTACTTAACAAAAGATAAAGTGTCTCGCTCAAGGACACAACACAGTGCTTCCAGTGAGGCTCAAACCAGTGATCCCTTGATCTCGAATACTCTACCACTGAGCCATTGCGCTCTGTAAATGTCACCTTGATCAAATTCAGATGAAGCTTTCTTTAAAATGAAGACAAGGCTTGCAGCCCAGAGGTTATAAAAAATCATGCTCAGCTCAACTGAGCCTGAAATTTCAGCAGCTCAAAATGCTGAAAAATAAGGAATTTTCTTGCTTTCAAACTCTAAGATATTGTATATATCAAGCTGAAAAATGTTGAAATGCCAACAGTTGTTGGCATTTTAACATTTATCAGCATGATAAATTTCATGTTGAGTTCAGCTGAGCATGAACAAATTTTACAACCTCGGGGCCAGGGTTACAATACTTCACAGCCTTAGATAAACAAAAATTTTCAGCGTAAAATTGTAAATATTTTCTTACCCATTTCTTTTAGCACATGTTTTGGGTGCTTAAAAGAACCGTCTCATTGAGACGGTTCTTTTGAGTACCCACAACATATGTTTTGGTTAAGAAATTAGAAAATTATTTTTCTGTTACGCACTCTTAACTAAAGTCCTGATACTTACCGACTGTAACATATTTTGGTTGTTAAGAATGGCGTTTTTCTCATCTTCCAGCTTAGCTTGCTGTTCTTGCATGTACGCCTCGGCATCTTCCTCGTTGGTCTCTGCTTCCTCGTCATCTTCCTCTTCAGAACCACTGATTATCTCCCCTACAATGAATAAATGTAACATTATCTCCCCTACAGTCAACTACATCTTCAGAACCACTGATTATCTCCCCTACAATGGATAAATGTATCATTATCATTCCTACAGTCATCTTCATCTTCAGAACCACTGCTTATCTCCCCTACAATGGATAAATGTAACATTATCTCCCCTACAGTCATCTTCATCTTCAGAACCACTGATTATCTACCCTACAATGGATAAATGTAACATTATCTCTCCTACAGTCATCTTCATCTTCAGAACCACTGATTATCTCCCCTACAATGGATAAATGTAACATTATCTCCCAGGGTCCATACAGGCAAGATTGTGTAAAATTCAAGGACTTTTCTTCAAGAGCTTCTCAAAGACTTTCCTACTGTTTTCAAGGACTGAAAACTTAAGAAAAAAATACTGATTTACACGTTAAAATTCTACTTCTGAAATGCTACAGTATTACTAATGATATTAGTGTAAGATAATTAGTACCGAAGTGGTAACAGTCCAAGATTCTCAATCAGGAAAATCTTTCAGGTTCAATCCTGAACTTGGCCAAAAATGTTCAGAAATCACCAATAAAATGTTTAAAAGACCAAAACACCCATAAAAAGCAATCGGTTCATGCTTATCCTATAGTAAATATCTGATAAAAGATCATTATAGGTTCTGATAACAAATTGCAGCAATAATAAATTTGATCTTATTTGCAAAATGCATGAGTGCTCAATCAAGAAATCCTGATTAATCATGAACTTTATCACCCCTGTTAGTATAAAGGGGTACATGCATTAAGGGGGTATTTTGGCCCCCTCTAGAGCCAAAAACTGAAAATTACTTTTCACCAATTTCTTTTGATTGGTTTATTAGAAGAATAACTGAAGTACAATATTCTGGCTTTTATTTTACTCTTACTGTTGCTATGGTTACCAAAATGGCGGACGAAATAGGTTTAAAATTGCCATTTTGGGCCAAATTTAAGGCTTTTGTAGAACGATTTTTTAAGAATTAGACATCAGCACAAGTGAATACCAAAAAAACCTTTTAATATATTGTGTGCCATATTAATTCTCATCATCTGTTAAAATATCTTTTCGGTATTTGCTTGTGCTCTATATTAATTCGTCTGTTACAAGTCTCAAGTTTGCTCCAAAATGGTCATTTTCCTATTTTCACCCTATTTTGTCGGACATTTTTGTTACCATAGCAACCGTAAAAGTCGAATCAATACCATACTTTTACACTTTGGCTATTGGTCTAATAAACTAATAAGAAGAAACTTGTGAAGAGCAACTTTTATTTTTTGACCTCAAAGGGGGGGCAAAATAGCCTCTTAATGCACGTACCCCTTTGTTGTGTCTTTATTTGGTGCAGCATATGCTGCACCAAATAGAGGCACCATAATTTTATACTGATTTAGGTCTCCAAAAACACTGTTGAATCCTCCTGTAAATGGTAAAATTCAAGGATATTTTAAGGCCTTTGAGAGTTTTTCAGGCACTTTTAAAGGCAAATTTTATTTTCAAGGAATTTTCAAGACAGTCCTGAATATTCAAGTACTTTTCAAGCCTGTGCAGACCCTGTCTCCCCTATAATGGCAAAATGTAACATCATCTCCCCTACAATGACAAAATGTAACATTATTTCCCCTACAATTGCAAAATGTAACAGAATTTTAACATTATTTAGACTTCAAGGCGAGAAAACCTGCCTTAAAGGTTTGCAATGTAAGCAGGCCTCCAGATTAGAGTGTGTAACTGAAAATTATTTTTCTTATTTCTCAACCAAAATAGATGTCTAAACTGATAGATAAGGACAGAAACACAAATTAACGCTTAAAACTATTATTTTTCAAGGTTCCAGAGGGGGTCCAACATTTTCCAGGGGGGGGGGGGGGGGGGGGGGGGTCCAACTTTCCAGGGGGGGGGGGGGTACAATTGCTTATTCCCTATAGAAGCCCATATAACTTGTGATTTTCCAGGGGGGGGGGGGGGGTCCAGACCCCCTGTCCCCCCTCTGGATTCGCACTTGCTGTGCAAAGCAATCATTCGCACTTGTTGTGCAAAGCAATCAAACAGATCAACTCACAATTATTATGAGTGTCATCAACTGCGCATCTTTCTCAATGAAAGAAATGGTAAAACGCATTATTCCAATGTCCAGTTTTAGTCCTTATTGGTACAGGTTTTACAGGTATTGGCTTTTGCCAGTAGCCTAACTACCCTAGAGCATTGTTTCCTTGAATAAATTCTTCTGAAAATACAGGTTTCCCAAGTGAAGTCGTGACCGCTACAGAAGCCACTATTGGGGAGTTTATTTGGGTACTGTCTTTTACCAATATTCGACGGAAACATCCGAGTTTTGACGAATGTGTATAAACAAAATTGGCCATTTCCGCTGCGGTTTGCAAAGTTCTACGCCTTCTTTTGGCTAGGTTTGATAAAACATCTCCCTTTTTTTTGGCAGATAATATTCTTTCTTCCCCTTCCACGCAGCGAAATACCAACCACCCATGTAATTAGATTTGGTCGGACACCAATGACCCATATAATTTGAAAAGGTTCCGCACCAACCACCCATAGTAAAATATATCGCCCGCCGTCTTCCCCTCCTAGGTATTTTTTTTCTGGAATAGCCCTTAACTGGACATATGGTAAGAGATATCTAATTTAATTGGCCTCGGCGCAAGAAAATCTGTCTTTGGGGTTTGCAATGAAAGGCTTAAACCAGCATGCTCATCGATAGAGACAAGCTCTAGAGCAATGAAATTTTATGTGAAGCAAGTGAAGTAATTGTAATTTCCAGAAGTGTAAATTAAGGTGCTGACCAGACTGTTTGGATGTGCAGGCTGGTCTGGGCCTTTGTTGTTTGTCTACAACAAAGTCAGGTTTTCTCACAACAAGGTACAGTACATCCAAAACTGCTAAAGCAAATTCACATTATGCACTGATTATTATCCTAATAACAGCAAGAAACTAATAACAAACAGTGAAATATTGAAAAATATTAGATAAAATGTATAAAGTGGCAAATGAAATTAAGTCCCAGCTGAAATTTTCCCATACACTTAATGCAAAAACATGCAGGTTTGTTTTATCATTACTTTATTCCGAATTAAGATTTTCACATACAATTTTCAGCGAAGTAACAGCAATGTTTCTTTTCAGCATATGCTAGGTTCCACTTTTATTGATAAATTTACACAGTTGTCCCATTCAATTCCCTATCATTCCTATATTAAAATTTGTGTAAGTAAGATTTAGCACATATCGAAAGAAAAATCAGCATTTTCAATTGAAACTTTGTGTAATAACACATAAGAAGTTGTTGTCTAACTTGAGTTGAGTTCCAGTTTTCAATAATCATTGATTTTGTTATTTTTGAAATAAACAAATAAACTTGTGAAAATTAACATTATGCCTATAACAAAAAGCTGACATGGAGCTTAATTTATATTGACCAGTTTATTTCAAAAATTTTATTTATCATTGAGAAATTATCTGCAATTTTAAGCTAAATTTTTGGTTTGTTTTATACTACATGTATCCGGACCTATTGATGCGTATATATACTCCTCAAAATAATTGAAGGACCAATACTATCAATTATAACATTGATGCATTTTGTGTAGAACGTATTTTGAAAACCAATTTTACGATCTAGCCTAAACTTTTCGGACATCTTTGACGTCTTATTGCCAAGTGAAACGGCAAAAAGAAAGTGGTAGAAAATGTTACTAACAAGGAATTTTTGTCATTTTAAAACTTGACCTAAATGTATTGGAATGTCATTTTTTGTGTGTGATCCGTGGACTACAGAACTGCATGAAATGAATGCAAATTGCTTTTAGATGCTGAAATCTCTGTTTTTGCATGCTTTTATGGTGTTTGAATCCCATCAATTCCATCCACCTTTTCCTGTGAAAGAAAATTGCCCCGTTTGGCTGTGGCGTAATAGCCAGACTATAGATTCAGACATCAGGTTTGGCGTTTGTCAGTGACAATCTTTAAAAATTCGTCGGGACATCTTTCTAACACTAAATGGCATAGAATGACGATTGAAAATCTGATTCTTGATGGCCAAGTACACGCATTGATATCAGAAAAAAAAACAATGTCAAAACTCCATTGTCAGAGATGAAAATGCTTGCTTCCCAGTATTTTGAAACTGTTTGAAGATTTTTTTTTGCATGTAAGCTGAACTGTTTAAAGCAAAGTTTAATTTGGTGTCACTTTCATTCTACTCGAATGACCACAGAAGAATTTCTTTACCCCACCCACTGCCTTTTGAAAGTGTGTTTTTGAGGGTATGTGCATTTGAGACACAGTTATGGCAGAATTAGGCATGGGAATCATTAATAATGATTCTTGATTTATGGGCATAAAGAAGTGAAAGATTTGGGCCAAGTTTTACAGAATTTAAATGTTTGAGCTAATTATACTCGCGTTCTAAAATCTTGGTCCTTTAATTATTTTGAGGAGTATATTTGCATGGGATATATGAGCCTCTTTGTGACAAAACCTGTCTTCAGGGTTTCTGACTAAGCAAGACTCTAACCAGTTTCCCCAGCTATAGAGACTAGCTAGAAAATGGAAATATAGCATGTAGCAAGTTTAATTATGCTACTTTCAAAAGAGTGAATAACGAAGGCGCTGATCAGACTGCGCGGATGCGCAGGCTGGTCTGCGCCTTTGTTGTTCCCAAACCCCTAAAACAGGTTTTCTTGCGTCGAGGCCCGTATTATGTCCTACCCTGTTCATTTCTTCTTATTCTCTTCTTTTTCTTCTGTCTTGGACCACCCTTGCCTTGAAGTCTTCCTTTTAATCTGAAATATGGTAGAACCTCGTTAATTTGAAGTCTCTGGACTAGAGGTTTTAGTTTGCATTACAGGGAGGTAGACCAGGCCCAAAGGTTATAAAACTGTTTTAATGCTCAACTCAACTGAGCACAAAATTTCAACTGCTCATAAAACCTAAAATACCGACAAATACAGAAGTTTCTTGCTGTAAGTCTCTCAGATGTTGTATTTATCATGCTATCATTTAAGTACTTAAATTTATCATTTAAGTATGTAAAAGTTTTATAACCTCAGGGCCTCGAAATATCTTATAATAGACACTTGCCCTGCATCACAAAAATTATTGGCATATATGGGAAAAAAAAAAAAAATTTCACACTAGAAATCCAAAATTTCTAATTGCCCTGCAGCCTCAGGCACTCATAAATACGAGCGGACGAGTGCTATTTTCAAGCCCTGGTAGACAAAAAAATATATAACCCCCAAAAATGATTAAGAATATTTTTAAGGTTTTTTCTATCAAACATAAGTTTTGGCGCCAAAAAGAAATGTCTCAAGGAGACATTTCTTTTAAGCACCCAAAAAGTATGTTTTATAGACAGTTATAAAAATAGTTCATAAACATAGTCCCTTTCCTCTGAATCCATTGTGTCCAAAATTTAATTTGAATTTGTTTTTGTTTGTTTTTGTTGCTTTACGTCCCATGTCAACAGCTATGGTCATTGCGGGACGGTCAGTTCACTTAACCACACTTTTTCCTGGGCAGGCTTGAGCAAGCGGTTAAGCAGTAATTTGTGCACATACTTTCGCTTGTAACTGACAACAACCTTTCTTGAATAAATCAGCGGAAGGAGGAGAATGACCGTAGAATTTATTTCATGATCAATCTCCACGAAAGTATGTCCCCGGGCCAGGATCGAACTCGCGACCCCTGGATCTGCAGTTAGACACGCATCTGTAGCCAGACACGTTACCGACTGCGCTACGCGGCCAGGTAAATTATGAACAGAGTTAAAAATTTTGAGGGTTTTACTGTACATACCATCCTGTTTTCAGATTTTCAAATTCTAATATAAAATTAAAGTAAAATTTGGAAATCAGACAGCATGATAATTCCTAATTGGTCAAAGTTTGATATTTTCGAAATCCTGAACTACAGCATTTTCTATCTTAAAACTTGCAGTATGTTTATAATACATTAGCAATTTCATGCTTAAATGATCTGACATATGTTTAGATAAACAACTAGAGGACCTGAAGGTCCTGAGGAGCTCACCTGATCTCCTTAATAATGTAAAAATAGGTCAAGGTCAACTACAGCTTATAATGGAACAAATTTTGTTTTACCATATATGGGGGTTTCAGACATTTTGGTCAAGTGACTTAAACAATCTAATGAATAATCCATCGAACAGCCCAGTGATTTCTGAGAAACAGATATTTAGATAGGTGTGTGGCAGTCCAAATGAGTGGCCTTGGATAAAAGGTCACAGGTCAGCTTGGCTTTTGGTACTTAATACAAGATTTTTCCCAAATAAATACATCAGGAATCAAATTTGACCTTGCCATAAAGTAGGTCAAGGTCAACCTAGATTAATCATTTGTGCAAATCTGGTAGGGCCAACATCCCCAATGCTACAAACCAAGTCCCAAGGCCATTGGCCTTTTGGTTCCAGAGAAGACATTTAAAGGGTCTTTAACCATATATGGGCGTGGTGGCCATCTTGGTGATGTGACCAGTACACTTGGTATAAATTTTGGCTAACCTATCATAAGGAGTCTTCATATGAAATTTGAGTTCAAATGGCCTAGTGGTTTCTGAGGAAACTATGTTTTGATGTGTTGATGGGACTCCAATATGAGAGACCTTGGCTGAAAAGTTAAAGGTCAACCTTGACCTTTGAAACTTATTTATAGCCATTGACCCATTTGGTTCAACATATCAAGAGAGAATAATGACTTTGGCCTCAACAGTTTTCAAAAAATGAAATTTAAAAAAAAAATCCCATTTAAATGCATTAGGAAGCAAATTTGACCTTGAAGTTAAGTAGGTCAAGGTCAACTTAGGTTCATCATTTGAACAAACTTGGTAGGTCCCACATCCCAAATGCTACATACCAAGTCATCGGCCTTCTGGTTCTGGAGAAGAAGATTTTTAAATGGTTTTCACCATATATGAGCGTGGCGGCCATCTTGGTCATGTGACCATAATATTATGCGTTAATTTTGGCTAACTTATCATAAGGAGTCTTCACATGAAATTTGAGTTCAATTGGGCCAATGGTTTGTGAGAAAACTATGTTTTAATATATTGATGGGACTCCAATATGAGCGGCCTAAGCTGAAAGGTCAAAGGTCAACCTTGACCTTTTGAACTTATTTATAGCCATTGTCTCATTAGGTTAAACTTTTCAAGTGAGAATAATGACTAAAGCTTCCACAGTTTTCAAAAAAATCAACTTTTCAGAAATGTTCCCATTTAAATGCATTAGGAAGCAAATTTGACCTTGAAGTTAAGTAGGTCAAGGTCAACCTAGGATCATCATTTGAACAAACTTGGTAGGCCCCACAACCCCAATGTTACATACCAAGTCCCAAGGTCATCGGCCTTCTGGTTCTGGAGAAGAAGATTTTTAAGGGCTTTTACCATATATGGGCGTGGCGGCCATCTTGGTCATGTGACCAAGATTATTTGAACAAACTTTCGTTCCCCCATTCTAAGGAGTCTCCATATGAAATATGAGTTCAATTGGCCCAATAGTTTCAGAGGAGAAGATGTTTGAAAATGTTGACAGACGACGGACGCCGGACGGACGCCGGAGTCACTGGTATACTATTAGCTCACCAATGAGCCTTCGGCTCAGGTGAGGTAAAAATTTCAGTACAACATTGTAAATATTTTCTTACCAATAATTTTTAGCATATGTTTTGGGTGCTCAAAAGGACCGTCTCATTAAGACGTTTTTTGAGTACCCACAAAATATGTTTTGGATGAGAAATACGAAAAATATTTTTCTGTTACGCACTATTAATTAAAGTCATGTGATCAATAGACGTTTCGGAACCATGCCCAGAATGTCACTCAAAAGTCATCTGATAGTGTATAATTGACCAAAGCAACAACAACTTAGCATGTGGCATAGACCCACAAACAAAATCACACATGTTCAATCTCCCACAATTAATCCGAGATTAACCTTACAGTTAGTGGACAGATGTATAACCATGGGTGAAAGTTCAAAATTTCCATTATCCTGAACTTTAGAAATTCTAATTTTTAAACTTGCATGATGTCAACAAAAATGAATAATTTCATGTTTAAATGGTTAAATGTGTTTAGTTAATCTGAAAATTAATCAGAGTAGCTATTATAATCTCCCTAATTCAGCATTTGGGGGCGGACTTTCTACAGAAAGTCAGCCTCAAAATCCTGAATTCAGGATTAATCCTGAAAACTTTCACCGATGCATACCTTTTTCAAGTAGGCTTGGTGATTTATATATATTTATTAAAACTGAAAATAAATCAGAGGCTATCGTAATCTGCCTAATTCAGTTTTTTTAGCCTGACTCGATATGGAAAAGTCAGCCTCAAAATTCTGAATTTAGGAATAATCCTGAAATCTTTCTTCCATATCATAATCTGCCGAGCCTGACTCTCAATGGAAAAGTCAGCCTCAAAATCCTGAAATCAGGAATAATTCTGAAAACTTTCACCAATGATTCTGCATAATTATGTCAGAGTCAGTAGTGATTATTTTTATAACCAGACCTTTAGATAAGAGTGTGTAACAGAAAAGTAATTTTCTTATTTCTCAACCAAAACATATGTTGTGGGTACTCAAAAGAACCGTCTCATTAAGAACCGTCTCAATGAGACTGTTCTTTTGAGCACCCAAAACAAATGCTAAAAATTATCAATAAGAAAATATTTACAATTTTGCACTGATATTTGTTTATCTAAACTTGTGACTAACCTTGCAATTTCTTCCTGGAACTCTCTCAATAAGGCATCTTTAGGATCTTCATTAATCTTCGGTTTATTCTTGATATTCTTAGCTCTGTTAGCGTATCTGAAATTAAACCATATTACATCATAAAACAGAGCAAAGGGTTACTGGTGTCATTCTGCATGAAATTATGCTCCATGGAGGATGATGTTGCTTTTGCCTGGCCAATGGTCACAATATGTCCTTAAGTAGAATCTGTGTACAAATATAAATATCTTATGAGTTTACTGTTACAATCTCGATTCCTACTAGAATGGACGTTGAAAAATGGACAACCTATTGCAACTTTCAAATCCGTTAAGCCAACTCATGCTGGGATACCCATTTGTTTGTCAGACTGGAAATATCTCCTGTATTTAAAACTAATGATATCTGAATCTCTATCAAATGTTTGACAAAATTTCAGATTTCCTCAAACAATCAACTGTTCTAGAAAAATATATGAATTTGCCCTCTATGTATGCATGGGTGAAAGTTCAAAATTTCCAAAATCCTGAACTTTAGAGATTCAAATTTTAAAACTTGCAGGATGCCTACAAAAATGGATAATTTAAAGTTAAAATGATTAATTGCTTTTAGATAAACTGAAAACTAATCAGTGAAGCTATTATAATCACCTTAAATCAGCATTTTGAGGCTGATTTTCTATGGAAAATCAGCATCAAGATCCTGAATTCAGGATTAATCCTGAAAACTTTCACCCATGTGTATGTACCTTAGTGTACTAAGTGTTTCCTCACAGTCTGTTTCCGCACAGTTATAACTGCCTGAATGGGATGATAAAGAAATGAGAAAGGACCTCTGACAGTGGTAATGGCAATCACAGTGTATCGCTGCCTATTATTTTGATAAAAATTAAAGTTGACCAAATGCTTCCATCTTCATATATAAGCTCGCTGTTGGTCTCTATTTAACGAGTTTGCATTTAATTATCTATTTCCATGAATGTATGGCTTTATTTTGGGGCTAAATTGGTCATTTTTTGTAATATACATACCCCCGGCAAGCCCGAACAATAGCATTTGGATTTTTGGTGTGGTCTCTTGAAAATCTTTTTTTCCAGTACAATGAAATAATTAGTATAAGTTAGCTTTCTTTTCATAACTCATTAGTCATGAAATATTACAACGTTTTTAGCATATTTTTCTTTAGAGTATGAAAAGTCTCCTTTTACTAAATTCAGTTGTAAGATTATTTTGCACATATACTGTATCTATCTGATACACATAAACTACATAGTCCTTGACTAGGTGTACTTAACGCATGGATGAATGGTTATAGTGCATTGCTGCATAATATTGCACCAGGTAAATACATTGTCATCAAGGTTGAATATGGACTACAGTTGCACTTCAAAATATTTCTTAACAAATGATATAGAAAAAACTAGAAATGTGTCCATGGGACACGGATGCCCCCGCTATTGCCAAATTCGCATAAATAGGGCATTGTCATTAACAAAGGGCCATAACTCTGATAATAATTGGTGGATTTTGTCCATAATCGAACTTGACCTGTATTTTATGATTATATACCTGTGTATGAAATATAAATCCAATATCCCAATGTTATCAAAAGATATCGCCAGGAAACCATTTTCGTACGTACGGGACAGGACGTACGGGACGTACGTACGTACGGACAAGGGTGATGCTATATGCCCCCCCCCCCATTATAAATGGCGGGGGCATAACAACAATAAAAACAATCATTAAAATGCTCATGATTTTGGAATTTAAAATACTTCATTGTGAGTTGTAATCGAGTATTAATGATACAATACCCTTACAGGTGAAAATAATTGATTTCTAAATGTTTTGGTGATGTCAAATTTTTCAACCCCTAACCCCTTTGGTAGCTGGTCCTGTTTTGTCGTAGGCGTCTGCCTGTTTAATTATAACCTTAATTCGTTCCTAATACATCAAGCTTCCTATTCAAAAGGATACCAGTGATATGGTATGCAATGGGAAGTTTTGGGAATCGTCTGAAAAATAGGCAGATACCCTATCAAAGTGTCAGAGGTCCTTGCATAATAATGTACATACCTTAGTGTACTCAAGGTTTCATCATAATTATAACTGGCTGGACCAATATTAGCTACCATAACTGTCTTGGCATTGCCACCCAAGGAATCTGAAACACAAAACAATATACAGCCAATTTAAGTTTGACAACTCAAAGCACCTGCTTAATCAGTGCTCCAGATAGTGTCCGTACAGGCATAAATTACAGGTCCTTTTCCCCCCAATATAGGTTTGGACAGAGTAATAACCTATGAACCAGTCAGGGTAGAAACTGAAAGTAGGAATTTCTAAGGCAGCGTGTTTTATAAATTTTTATGATCAATGTCCATGACATATCTCACGAATTTCAATACAAGTATAAGCTTTCACAAAAAAACTTGACTAAAACAAGGTAAACATAGCCTATATAAAATTGGATAACATGAACAGAATGAAAATTAGCTTAAATGGATCAAGTTTCATTTGGATCAGTACTGGTACTGATGCCAGTCAAAATTATCTGGAGCACTGTTAACACTTTGCATGCTGGGTAATTTTATCATGCTTTAGTTGTTGGTCTGCTGGCTTTTTTTTTTCAAAAAAAATGTGTTCATGAACACTAGCAGAGAGTCAAACTTTTGGATCCAGATCAGGACAGACGTTCTGTCAGTCCTGATATGTGGGTCTAAACTGTTTGCAAAGGTTATCATATCAGCAAACGACAAGAGTCAGTGCCAGCAAGGAAAGAGCTAAGTCAAAGTTAATCCTTACTGTGCTACACCCAGACATATCCTGTTTTGAAAACAGTGTAGAATCCAGATCAGCTGGCTTCTTAAAAATATTTTGATGTTATTAATCACGTCACATATCGTTGGATGACTTGCGGCCTTTTGTGGCTTGCAACGCTCCAATTTGAGAGGAAACTGCAGAAATGCATTAAAATGGGGATAACTGTATTCAAAATTTTCATTTGGGGAGGTATATCGTTGGATATAAGGCCGGAAATCACGTTTTATGTCTCCGCTTGCGCTTCCCCGTAAAACTAATGAAAAAGTCAATTAGCAATGCTTATTAGATACCCCCCGCACAGTAAGAGTCAGTGAAAAAACTTGGCAAGTTATAGTTCGAACAAGAAGACCTTAGTTTTGATAAGAAGATTTCAGTAGAATCTGTGCAAACAAAAATTATAAACTCCTTCATGCATATGTTCAATGTGTCTACATTGTATCGGCAAAGTATCAAATTGCTTCATCAAAAGCTGTAGTAGGAGTTGATCGGCCCATAAAGGCACTATCCATGCATATACAAAAGGCATATAAGGGAATAATTGTCTAAGTTCAACAAAACTTATAAACTCCTTCATGCATATGTTCATTGTGTCTACATTTTATTGACAAAGTATCAATTGTTCCATCAAAAGCTGTGGTAGGAGTTGATCGGCCCATAAAGGCGCTATCAATGCATATACAAAAGCCATATAAGGGAATAATTGTTTAAGTTCTCACAGCAGTCAATTTGTCAAAATTATTTTTTGTGAACCAAACTCCTTCATGCATATGTTCAATGTGTCTACATTGTATAGGCAAAGTATCAAAGGACCTCGGACAGTCTTAATGAAGGATTGCCCATAAAAATGACCAGAGAAAAGTTTCAAAGAAAATAATATTTTTTCTATGAAAAAGATGGTAGGTTCAACCCTCGACTTATCCACAAAAGCCGTTTTCTCATTGGACAAGTACAAATTGAAAAATATGGGTTGACAACTCTGTTTTTGCTATTCAACATATAGAAAATAGAAAAAGTTTTACTGAAGTGCTTTCCCCCCCGTGACCAAACTAATCCTTTTGCATACAGTTGTAGTTTTACATTTCACACATCTTATAGAAACGGCATGATTGGTCACGGGGGGGAACGCTGTCAAAATGCTCAAAAACACTTTATTATAAAATAATATTAGAAACTTATTTTGTAAAAGCCTGTAGGTAAATATCAATTTGCAATGGCATGTATCAGGGCTTTAGTTAAGAGTGCTTATAAAGTAATTACTTGTCCCATTTCTCAACCTAAACATATGTTGTGGGTACTCAAAAGAAGCGTGTCAATGAGACGGTTCTTTAAAGCACAGAATTATAGCCTAAATCTGATGTGTAAGAAAATATTAACGATTTTACGCTCAACAACTGTGTTTATCTAGACTATGATTTATACAGTATGCAGATATGATACACCTCAGTGCACTTCAAACTGGTTGACCTTGAAACATTACAGGTAATAGTCAAAAGTTATTGACAGCACACTTCTTTAGATGGAACAATGAAATCTTCTCATCCCGAATTTTATGCAAACACATCACTTTCGTCTCAAGTTTTATGCCGCAAACATTATATTTAAATGTATTTAGGGGAATACTCGACGAAACTTTGACTTTCTGTGAAATAAAATTTGGTCACAAAAAATACCCCCGCCCCCTAAACCCTAGAGTCCTGACATAATAATGCGATATTTTCAAAATATTTTTATTTTGCTAGGTGCACTAAATGTTAGGGTTTGATTTAAGCACAAAACTGTGGTTGTCAATTATGCATTATCCTAGCCTCAGACTGTCAAAATTTGGGCAGATTGAATAGGAAACTGTCCGAGGTCCTTATTCCATCAAAAGCTGTGGTAGGAGTTGATCGGCCCATGAAGGCACCATCTATGCATATACAAAAGCCTTATTAGGGAAAAATTGTCTAAGTTCTCACAGCTGTCATTTTGTCAAAAAATATTTTTTTCTAAACCAAACTCCTTCATGCATATGTTCAATGTGTCTACATTGTATAGGCAAAGTATCAAATTGCTCCATAAAAAGCTGTGGTAGGAGTTGATCGGCCCATAAAGGCACCGTCTATGCATATACAAACACCTTATTAGGGAAAAATTGTCTAAGTTCTCACAGCTGTCATTTTGTCAAAAATTATTTTTTCTGAACCAAACTCCTTCATGCATATGTTCAATGTGTCTACATTGTATAAGAAAAGTAATAAATTGTTCCATCAAAAGCTGTGGTAGGAGTTGATCGGCCCGTGTATGGCCTATAATAGCATAAGCATAAAGCACTATATTAAAAGGCATTTAGAACTACAAAGGGAAATAACTCTAATAGAATTAGCCCCTAGCCCTTACTCTTTTGTCTAAAGTATTTGTCTTGCATATATGAACATGTTTGCAAGGTTTGATGAAAATCCAGCAATGCCTCTTCGAGTTATTAAGGAAACAAAGCGTTACGGACGGACGGACGGACGCACGGACGGACGGACACACGGAAGGACAACGTGAAAACAGTATACCCCTATTAAGGAAACAAAGCGTTACGGACGGACGCACCGACGGACGGACAAAGTGAAAACAGTATACCCCCTACAAACAAAGTTTGCGGGGGGGTATAACAAACAAAGTTTGCGGGGGGGGGGGGGGGGGGGGGGGGGGGGGGGGGGGGGGGGGGGGGGGGTATAAATATCCGACCGTATATCCGACGATATACATAAATGTACTTCCTCAAATGAAGATTTTGAATTATCCCCTAAGTAACTGGGATCATGCAGGTTTATTGGATAAAATTTGGGGAGGAGTGTAGTTCATAATATGTTATCCAATATGCTGATTTTAGGAGATTGATAAAGGAGAGGAAATCCATGCTAAACATGCATTATTTCTGGCCAATACCAGGCCCCTAGAGAGTGTATTCTTATTTCTCAACCAAAATCTATGTTGTGGGTACTTAAAAGTACTGTCTTAATGAGACGGTTATTTTGATCTTGGGGGCCTTTTAGATTCGAAAAATTAGCGTGGTAAACCCCTAAGTTGGATAATTTGTTATAGAGCACAATTATGTCATTTTTGGTCAATAAAAAATAGCCATGACACCTACTTTAGAAATAAAAAATTGAAGGAGAAATAAGATGCAGTAGTAGATTGTCATAATGTAGCTTGTGTGTGTTTTAACTGAATGAAAATCCCAATCTTCAAAAAAACATTTTTTTTTAAGATTGGGATTTTTTTTCTAAAATGGGAAAAAAGTCAACTCAACTCCGTTGGAAATGGGGCTGTATTTCAACCCACGAGAAGTGAGAACACAAAAAAAAATTCCCTGTAAGCTCAAAAATTTTGTTCATCTCAACCTATGCCAATACTTACACAGATATATTGCCGTGCACTTCATTTTTCCATCATTTTTTCCATTTTACAGCATATTTGCTTTGTCCAAAAAATCTCATTAAAATGTTTAACTAAGGTTTGGGGCCAAAATCTTTGGTAGGGTCCAAACATATAAACATTGATCAGCAATCTTTTGAAAAAAAACATTACCTTGTAATAATCTTGTTAATTTCGAGTCTCTGTATGGAATGTGGGTACTTTTGCCATCAACAAGGGCCGATATCACATTTCCCAGGGCAGACAGTGATAGGTTGATCTTTGTTGCCTCCTTTAATCTTTCTCCCTGCAAGAAGAATTAAATCTTAAGAAAACATTGAAGACAGCCTATATCATCCCTTTTATAGTCTATTGGATGCTTCAATCTGGCCCGAGGTTATAAAACTTGAGTAAAGTCTAAACCTCAGAATAAAGTGCAGTGGTTGGCTGCTTGCGGACACTAGTCCGCAAGCAGCCAATCATTACACTTTATTTTGGATTTGAGAATGAACTCAAGTTTTATAACCTCCGGCCTGGTTCTTGGTTCATTGTACATATAATACCATTGCGTCACAAGTTAGAATTTCCAAATTATTATTTACATTTTTTATTTCTGTTCATGAAGATTGTTCTTATCTTATTAAACAGTGTAGACCCTGATGAAATAACACACACAAAGATTTAAAATGTTACTTAACACTTAGCAAAACGTCACTCTTGAATCTGAGCCCCGGAAAGTCACCTATCCTGTAGGAAACAGTGTAACATATTCATGTTCTTTGATTACTGTTTAGACCAGCTAAGACTCAGACAAGCTTGCATATACACGTAGTCTTGTCTGAGCCAAGGCATGTTATTATATACATATCATTAATATAACCTTCAGATTATCAATTTTACTGGTAGCAAATACAGATGTTTAATTGGTCAATTATCTTAATATGGACTGAAAATAAATCAGAAGCTGTTAAAATCTACCTGAATTTGGTATTTTCCAAAGAAAGTCAGCCTCAAATTCCTGAATTCAGGAGTAATTACAAGAACTATTACCCATGGATACCCGTCTTAATTCCTTAGTCGTCATCAAAATCTGAGTTCAGGAATAACTCTGAAAACTTTTACCCATGGATACCCCTCTTTAGCAAGTCAGCCTCTTGAAATCATGAATAATTCTGAAAACTTTTACCTATGGATACCCCTCTTTAGCAAGTCAGCCTCTTGAATTCAGGAATAATTCTGAAAACTTTTACCCATGGATACCCCTCTTTAGCAAGTCAGCCTCTTGAATTCAGGAATAATTCTGAAAACTTTTACCCATGATTACCCCTCTTTAGCAAGTCAGCCTCTTGAATTCAGGAATAATTCTGAAAACTTTTACCCATGGTTACCCCTCTTTAGCAAGTCAGCCTCTTGAATTCATGAATAATTCTGAAAACTTTTACCAATGGATACCCCTCTTTGGTAAATCAGCTTCAAAATTCTGAATTTCAGGAATAATTCCTGAAAACTATTACACATGGATACCCCTCATTGGTAAATCAGCTTCAAAATTCTGAATTCAGGAAAAATCCTGAAAACTTTTACTCATGGATACCACTCTTTCGTAAGTCAGCCTCAAAATTCTGAATTCAGGAAATATACTGAAACTTTTACTCATGGATACCCCTCTTTCATAAGTCAGCCTCAAAATTCTGAATTCAGGAATAATCCTGAAAAATTTTACGTCTTCTCATTTCTATAATCAATAGCTTACCTCTGAATGTGTTTTTGACTGTCTTTCACTACCAGCCAAGTCTACCAGGTTGAGTCTCCCAACTCTTATGTGATTTTCTCCATCTTCACCAATCTGATGAAAAAAGGATAAGCAAATAATGAAGTATTTCAGGTTCAGATAAACAAAAAATTTCAGCTTAAAATTGTTAATAGTTTCTTGCCCATAATTTATAGAATATGTTTTAGGTGCTCAAAAGAACCGTCTCATTGAGACGGTTCTTTTGAGTACCCACAACATATGTTTTGGTTGAAAAATATTTTTCTGTTACCCACTCTTAACTAAAGGCCTGAGAAATTAATGTTTCCTCTTACCATCTAAACAGTCACAATACCACAGTGACCTTGAACTTCAGGTCCAGGTTACTAAAATTTTATCAACTCTTCAACAGACTCTTAAGATCTATATCCAAAGACAGAGTGGTTATTGATTAGCAGGGTTTTAAAATTCAAGGACTTTTCAATGACTTTTGAAACACTATCCTACAGTTTTCAAGGACTACAATTTAATGATATACCCTTAAAAATTCAATTTTGCAAATTCTGACAGAGATAATGGAGATTTTGTTTGTTTGATTTGATTCTTTATATCCCATCAACAATCTTTCAATAAAACAGGGACGGGTCTTCCTGGGTTGAACCAGTACTAAGCTAGGATAAATGTGTCTTGTTCAAGGACCAAAACGCAGTGAGGCCAGTGAGGCTCGAACCCACAGCCTCTCGGTCTCCAGTCAAGCACTCTACCACTGAGCCACTGCGCTCCCAGATAATGGAGATAAGACTACAAGAAAATTTGCCTTATTTGGTTCAGCATCTGCTACACCAAATAAAGGTACAATAATTTTATACAGATTTTTTTTATTTGTTATCTTTAGAAAATGGAGAGTAAAGGGTCAAACATGTTAACACCATAAGACCAGCCAATTTAGTATTCATATGAAGCATTTTTTTGCTTTTAGTAGATTATTGGTGGTTTAAATTGATGCTTTACACCCCTCACAATACTTTTTCAGTCATGTCAGGACATTTCCTGGGCTGAACCAGGCCCCGAGGTTATAAAACTTGACTACAGTCTCAAACTCAAAATGAAAAAAGTCAATAAGCAATGCTTATTAGATACCCCCCGCACAGTAAGAGTCAGAGAAAAAACTTGTCAAGTGATAGTTCAAACCAGCAGACTTTAGTTTTGAAAAGAAGATTTCAGTATAATATGCGCAAACAAAAATTATAACACTCCTTCATGCATATGTTCAATGTGTCTACATTGTATCGGCAAAGTATTAAATTGCTCCATTAAAAGCTGTGGTAGGAGTTGATTGGCCCATTAAGGCACCACCTATGCATATACAAAAGCCATATTAGGGAAAAATTGTTTAAGTTCTGACAGCTGTCATTTTGTCAAAAATTATTTTTTCTGAACCAAACCCCTTCATGCATATGTTCAATGTGCTTATATTGTATCAGCAAAGTATCAAATTGCTCCATCAAAAGCTGTGGTAGGAGTTGATCCGCCCATAAAGGCAGCATCTATGCATATACAAAAGCCATATTAGGGAAATATTGTCTAAGTTCTCACAGCTGTCATTTTGTCAAAAATTATTTTTTCTAAACCAAACTCCTACATGCATATGTTCAATGTGTCTACATTGTATTGGTAAAGTATCAAATTGTTCCATCAAAAGCTGTGGTAGGAATTGATCGGCCCATGAAGGCACCATCCATGCATATACAAACACGTTGGTAGGGAAAAATTGTCTAAGTTCTCACAGCTGTCATTTTGGTAAAAATTATTTTTTCTGAACCAAACTCCTTCATGCATATGTTCAATGTGTCTACATTGTATAGGAAAAGTATCAAATTGTTCCATCAAAAGCTGTGGTAGGAGTTGATCGGCCCATGTATGGCCTATAATAACATAAGCATAAAACCCTATATTAAAAGCCATTTAGAACTACAAAGGGAAATAACTCTGATAGAATTGGCCCCTAGCCCTTACTTTTTTGTCTAAAAAATTTGTCTTGCATATATGAACATGTTTGCAAGGTTTAATGAAAATCCAGCAATGACTCTTCAAGATATTAAGGAAACAAGGCGTTACGGACGGACGGACGCACGGATGGACAACGTGAAAACAGTATACCCCCTACAAACAAAGTTTGCGGGGGGTATAATAAAGCGCATCGATTTGCTGCTTGCGGACACATGTTCGCAAGCAGCCAATCATTGCTCTTTATTTTGAGTTAGAGAATGAACTCAAGTTTTATAACCTCGGGGCCAGTACTTAGCAGAGGATAAAGTGTCTTGCTCATGGATACAACACAGTGCCTCAAGTGAGGCTCAAACCAGTGATCCCTCAATGTCCAGTCTAGTACTCTACCACTGAGCTCATCTCAGTTGATCATGGGCGAAATTTCAAAATTTCCAAAATCCTGAACTTAAGAAATTCAAATTTTAATACTCACAGGATGGCTACAAAAATGAATAATTTCAAGTTTGAGTGATTAATTGCTTTTAGATAATCTGAAAACTAATCAAAGAAGCTATTATAATCTCCCTAATATAGCATTTTGAGGCTGACTTTTCATGGAAGTCAGCATCAAAATTCTAAATTCAGGATTAATCCTGAACACTTTCACCCCTGGTAGATTATTGTTTACAAGTAATGCCAAAGTCACATAGAGTACATATTGTGCTTTCAAAGATGCTGCCAATGCATAGTAATGAGTAATTCTATTTTTCTTATAAACAGGTAAAGCATGATTTTTCACTGCTATGCGCATATGCAATAATCTGTGGAAGGTTCAATATAACTGTAAACTGAGACTACCTGCACGCCCAAAATCAAGGTAAACTGGCCAGTGTTTGTTTACATCGATTCTCATCTATCTTTGAAAGTACAATAGGTCCAGTTAAGCAACAATTTTCAGCGTAAACTTGTACTTATTTTCTTACCCATAAGTTATAACATACAGTAAAACCTGTGTAAAATGTCCACTCAAAAATAGACAAAATGAAGTGCTTAATGACAAATGGTAGCTTAATGAAGGTCGAAAGTATCAATTGCAGAATGCCTTGGAGCATTCTGCAATACTTTTGACCTGCATTAAGCGATAATTGGTCTTGAAAACCTATTTTGGGTCTTTTGAGAGTGGCCATTTTACTAAAGTTTTACTGTATGTTTTGGTCTCATTGAGACGGTTCATTTTAGTACCCACAACCTATGATCTAGTTGAGAAATTGGAATAATAATTTTCAATTACACACTCTTATCTGGAGGCCTGGAATAGTCTCTGCAATGAATTCTTCAACAGGGCAAGGATTTGTATATATTTTTTCTTACTTTCAATGATAACAATTGAATTCAATGACATTCTATGAAATTCCATTAGGTAGTAAAGCTTTTATTGATTTTTGAAGGTTGCAGACAAATTATCATTAACTGTAAAACCATTGGAATTCCAGGGAGAATTTTATTAATTATAAATACACCCACTCGACAGAGACACATTACATCATCCCAGATACAAAAAAGATAAGGCTGTGGTAATTTAAGTCTATGTTTTAAGTCTGAGAGCTGGGTAGTTTTCAATAAAATGTAAAGAGTATTGGGGCAGGGTAGAAATAAGTAGTCTACTCTAAATCATGTGAATTGAATTTTTAAAAGAAAAACTTATTATTAACTCTTTCCTTGCTAGCAGCGACTTCTGTCTTTGCAAACAGAGTGGACCCAGATCAGGACTAAGGTATCCAACGCGTTCGACACTCTGATGGTGTTCCTGAAAGAATTTTTTGAAAAAGTTAATTTTGTAAAAAGTCGGCAGATGACAACAGGAACATGAAAAAAATTACCCAGCATGTATAGAGTTAAAATTAACAAGAATAATTGCAGCAGACTACATTTTGAAAGATAAAGCTTCTTTTTAAGAATAAATAATTATTTAAGTTCTGAAAAGGCTGTCTGATTATTATGTATACTGCAAAAATACAAAAATACAAATGCACTCAAAACCAGGCCCCCAGATAAGACTGCGTAACAGAAAATTATTTTTCATATTTCTCAACCAAACATATGTTGTGGGTACTCAAAAGAACCGTCTCAATGAGATGGTTCTTTGGAGCATCCAAAACAAATTTTTAAACTGATGGGTAAGAAAATAATCGCAATTTTACGCTAAAATCTTTTGCTTAACTGGCCCTATACAAACTACTTTTATCATGGAAGAAAACACTAGGAACCCTGATTAGACTGCTCCTACATCTGGGTTGTCCATTTTCTTTGCAGTATAGGCTACCAAAGTTCATCATCAGATGAAAAAGCAGACAACATTTGTTTTAATTGGAGGGAAAAGGGGTTACAAATAAGCCAAAGAATTTTCCTAGGACGTTATATACTCAGAAGAAAAAGTATAGTCAGTACAGACACTGTGTGCAATAAAATTGTAAGACAGTCTTAATATTGACAAAAACCTTACTCAAAATAAAATTCATGTAATGTCTTACAAATGTGGACATTTTCAACAAAACATTCTGAAAATATACCCATTTTCTTCATCAAAAATACACAAAGTGGTCAATATTAAAATTCAAATTTCATAACTCAAAAATCAGTCTAGCGCCCCTCAGACGATGTCTGGCAGTACAGACGGAAATTCTCATATCTGTTGCATGACTAAGGAATTTAAGAAGTTTCCAAGCGGCCATGAAGCGATTACGTCATGTTGACGTCACTATGACCCAAACTTCAAATGGCGTCGTTATCCGTGGTCTCCCAAACGGAGGCTTGTCATTTTTACTGCCAGACCGTTGAAAACGTGTTTGCAGACGATAAATTGTTTGTTTACTGCATCCAAAGCTGCGTGTTACGTCAGCAGCACGTGTACCTGTTTCAAGACGTCAGAATGCGGTATTTCTATAATTTGTTGATAGCCTGGACGGCGAATTAAGCTTGCTAGCACTGAATTTTCGCCGGATTATTGCAATAGGAACAACTCTCTTTCAATATCTAAAAGTTATGAGAAAATAACCCTGCCGGTTAACCGCAGCACGTGCACATCGTGCATTTTGAAATTTGGTTGATACAGTCTAATAGAGGCATTATTTGTCACGCAATAAACAGGTACATGTAAAGTTACGATAATACAACTCATGTAAAAAATTTGACAATGATATATGCAGTATTGTTGCTTTTATGAGAAAACATAAATACTGACTAAACTTTTTCTTCTGAGTATATTTTACCTGCTGATATTAATACCTTGTGGATACCTGATAAGTGGGAAAACACTCTAGATGTATCCACTTTATCATGTTCAACTCAACTGAGCATGAAATTGACAGGCCCCCTAGCAGACTCTCATGCAATTAAAGATTTTTTATAAAGGCTATTTTAGGCAAAAAAAAGGTTGTTTCATTGAAATTCTAACAAAAATAAAGAGCAAATTAACATCAAATTTTCTAGTATTTTTATCGGATCCTGATCTTTTAAATCCATGTTATGATAGATGATGGTATGAAAGAGGTGCAGCAAATCCTTAGCCAATAAAATTATAGACCATTATTCACAAATCAAAAGGAAATATTTGTGCTGTTTACTCTCTAGTTGAAAGCCTCACTTTAACTAAAGGCTTGTGTTGAGAAGGCCAGTGTCTGTGTTCTTGGAAAAATAAATAACATAATTTCTAATCTGGAAGGGGGGTCCGGGGGTCCTCCCCAAAAAAAATTTGGAAACCAAGAAAGAAGAAGAAGCCATCTCTGGTCATTTTGTAAGGACAGTTTTACCTTCAGTAAATGAACAATTTCAGAGGATATTGCTCCCATTTATTGTATGTAAAAGTTAGACAGTTATATAAGCATATTATCTGTGTTTGTTTTGGGGTGCAACTGTGATGACATTAGAAAATCGGGACATTACGTATTCAAAAGTCAATAAACCCAAAAGATGCTATCCATTAATATTGTTGATGCAGTTATTGCAGTTGGTAGCATGTCCAACCTAATGTCTGGAGTTTTGCTGGTTCTATTCTCAGGTCGGGCACATTCTTTCATTAGTTGTCAGTTACTAGTGAAAGATAAGCACTGAGTACTTGTGAAAGGATTTTAGAAAAAGGGTGGTTAGGATCAATTATCATTCCGACATTACCTCAGCTGTTTAGCAAGAAATCAACCCACAAGCATTTATATTTATCTTACCTCACTCTTTTTTTTATTGCTGCCTAATCTGAAGCCACAGAAAAATTGACTATAAAAGTCACCCTGATGCAAGAGGTAGGTTTAGACATAATAGTCTGAGAATTAATACAGCTTTAGATGTCACAGACATTACTTGTCAACATATGTATGGTCTATTTCTTATGTTCTAACTGATCTTGCAAAATTTAAAGGTTTATTAATCAAAATAAAGGTTATTAAAGGTTTTTCAGGCAAATTAAAGGTTTTAAAGGATTGCAACCAAATTAAAGGTTTCTAAAGGTTTTAAAGGTTCCACTAGGGGGCCTGAATTGATAATGCTCATAAATATTAAAATGCCAAACTTGTTGAATATTTAAACATTAATACGCGCGATAAGTGGGTTGAGCTTGAACAGGGTTCATACAGGCACGTTTGAGTAAAATTCAAGGACTTCTAAAAGACTCCTACAGTTTTCAAGCACTAAAGATTTTTGAAAACTTCTGATTTAAGTGTTCAAATTCTACTCCAGAAATGCTGGACTGAGATGATGGAGAAATTAGTACTTGTAAATTAGTATAAAATTGTTGTGCCTTTATTTGGTGCAGCGCATGCTGCACCAAATAAAGGCACAGCAATTTTATACTGATTTACTTCTCTATCAAGAGTGTTAAGTCCTACATATAAATAGTAGAATTCAAGGATTTTTTTAGGCCCTTTAGTGATTTTCCAGTACTTTTCAAGGCAGATTTAATTTTCAAGTACTTTTCAAGAAACCCCTCTATATTCAAGTATCTGTCAAGCCTGTGTGAACCCTGATGAAACAAGTTTTATAACCTAGGGACCAGTTTTGCTTACCTCACTACACTCAATAGTTATGATGAAAATGGCATGAGATCTTGAGCTGTGTTCATTCATACAAGTGGCCCTGCAATAAAAATCAAAAAACATTATATGAGTGGTCATAACATACGAAATGCCCTTCAGTGAAAAATTCCGTTCATCAGATAACCAATTTAACATTATACAACCTGAATAAATCTCTTTTCACAGAAAAGCAAATGAGCCGCAACATGTGATTTCCAACAATGTGACATATTGACAAGTGTAGACATATACAAGCCTGTGCAGCCTCCCTTTTAAGCTAAGAAACTCCAAATGATGTTCAGTCAGTAGCTTAACACTCATAGACTATTCAAGTGACTAGCAAAGGCTCTGATCACACTGCAAATATGCGCAGGCTGGTCTGAGGCTTAGCTGCTGACACATACCACATTGTTGGAAATCTCATGCCACGGCTCAAATAAATTTGAACATAAGAAGGTTGGAAACTAATTAACCCTTTTGGAAACGAGTAACCGAGTACTTTTACAAACAGTGAAGGCCCAGCTGAAATGTAGCTTAAAGCTGCATTTCCTCAGGGTCTACACTGTTTGTAAAGGTAATAAAAGATATTCAGACAAAAGAGAACATTTTTTTTAAAATTATAACCGGACAGCAGACACCCCTAGATATGTACAATGGACTATCCCAAGTTTATTGTATCAAACCCAAAGGAAGAATCTATTAGTACATAGATCCAGATAAGGAAATTTTATAAGCATAAATTTGTTATTATTTTCTTTTCCATCAATTTAAACATGTGTTTTGGGTGCTCAAAAGAACCGTCTCATTGCGACCGTTCTTTGGAGTACCCACAACATATGTTTTGGATGGGTAATAAAGAAAATAATTATTCAATACACACTTTTATCTGGAGGCCTGATTAGTATACAACAGTTAGGATTGTGTGCCTATTTGGAGACCAAGTTGGAAAATGTCAGGAACTTACCCCACAGCTCTGTTCTGGTTCCCCACATTCATCACATGTTCTATTTCTTTCACACTCTTAGTTACAAATGATGAGAGATCCTAAAATTACAAATGACATACAGTAAGTCGTGTGTAAAATGGTCACTCAAAAATAGACAAAACAAAGATCTTAATAACAATTGGTAGCTTAATGAAAGTCGATAGTTTTGCAGAATGCTCCAATACTTTTGACCTGCATTAAGCGATAATTGGTCTTGAATACCAATTTGTGGTTTCACAATATGTTATATCTTGATATTGTGGTTGTGCAACACATTGCCCCGACATATGCTTGTGTTTCTCTTAACCCATGTAGACGTAGCTACCTTTTAATGTGATAAAGGCAAACAGTGCAGACCAAGATCAGATTCTGTGGCATCTGATCAGGGTCTTTCCTGTTTTGTTTACAGAATGTTCTTTTTAAAATTTGAATGGAAACGATATACATCACTCAACAGCCTTTAAATTTGAAATGGACTCCTTCTATTGATAACGGTTTGAAAGACTATTCATTTGGCATCAATATAATAAGCCCCAAAAATGACATTTCTTCATTGCTCAAAAGTGCACATGCTAAGTGTTAGATTGCTTGACTTGAGATTGATGGGCTGCTGTTTTAAAGCCGTACCAGAGGCATTGTTTGTGTCCTTGAGCAAGGCACTATATCCTCTGTTTTAGTGCTGTTTCAACCCATGAAATGTAACAACATGAGTGAAAATTGTTGACTGGGATGTAAAGCATCAACTGAAACATTGCTTGCATATGCAATAAGTACCAAAATCCCATGTACTGGGTCATATTTTGTTTGTTTGATTTGATTCTTTACGTCCCATCAACAGTAACAGTGATGGGTCTTCCTGGGTTGAACCAGTACTAAGCTGGGATAAATGTGTCTGGCTCAAGGACTTAAAGCAGCGACGCCGCTGAGGCTCGAACCCGCGGCCCCTCAGTCTCGAGTCAAGCACTCTATCACTGAGCCACTGCACTCCCCTATTACTGGGTCATATGATGCAGAGTTTAAATGTATGTGTTGTCAGGATTGAAACCAGTGTAAACCCTGATCAGATTGCTCCATCAGGAGTAGCCTTATTTGGGTTAATGCTGTTTGATATAGCATATCTTTCTGACTTTCAGGGTAACTTCAGTAGGTAAACATTTTATGATATAAAGAGCCTGTAACTTATCTTATGTTGAACAGCATGAAAAATTTGTTTTAAATTTTAAGATGTCACCATGATCTGAACAGCATAGATCCAGATAAGGAAATTTTATTTGCTTAAAATTTTAATTATTTTATAACCCATTAATTCAAACATGTGTTTTGGGTGCTCAAAAGAGCCGTCTCATTGAGATGGATCTTTTGAGTACCCACAACATACGTTTTTGGTGAGAATTAAAGAAAATAATTTTCCAATACATTAAATTTGTTCTGATAATCCATTATATAATTTACATGCAAATGATCGATGATCAGATGGAATTTTGGGAATCGATTATAATCGGAAAAAAATCCTCAAGCAAAAGAATTTCATTTTTATTCAACACCAAATGCATTTTTTTTTTAAATTTTAACTATAAATTACTAACATTTGCATATACACTAGCAACAATATAACTCCAGACTGAGGTGCTTTAACTTAAATGGTAAATTCAAGTCCCTGTCCATGACGCTGTTGGAATGAAAGCGAAATAATGTTTTGGAGGACATCTGATCATGTTGTCATCTGTCTGTGTTGAAACACAGATCTATACTGAAATACATAGGTATGTTTGTGCTCACTGAAGTACATAATAAGGCCTCTATAGGTACTGAATGGCAATAAAATACAGTTTAAACTGTCAACTGATTACAATCGATAATCGTTCATTTACTTTAAACCTATAATCAATTATGAAAATCCAACCGATTCCCATCACTACAACACACACTCTTATCTGGAGGCCTGTGTAGTGTAAAAGCATAAAAATTCCTGCAATCTCCAACCTCTTGAGGATAGTCTAAGTTGGTGGGGGCTTATTATTTTTTTTATATTCAAGTATTCAAGTACTTTTCACGCCTGTATACATGGCATCAAATGTGATTTTCCCACAAAAATTGACACCATTACTCACTTTAACATATATCCCTGTATCTGGTCTTTCCTTCAACTCAAGTCTCTTGTTCTGATCCTTAGATAACAAATCTCGAATCTCCTCCTGCACAAAACATATATACAAGACGGTCTTTATATAATAATTGGGCCATGACATGTGATTTCCAACAATGTGGTATTTTGACATGTGTAGACTCGGACGGGCCTGTGCAGCCTCCTTTTAAGCTTAGAAACTCCAAATGGTGTTCAGTCAGTAGCTCAACACTCATACAATATGTAAGCGCTTAGCAAAGGCTCTGATCAGACTGCGCATATGCGCAGCCTGGTCTGAGCCATTGCTGGTCGCTCATACCACTTTGTTGGAAATCTCATCACACTGCTCATATCATATATTACATGTTTGTCCGAGGAATCCCATGATTTATCAAACAAATAAAGCAGTAATTTTGTTTTTGATTAGAAAGATTTGTTTCCGAAACACCTTTTTCCTAACGGTTAACCACAAGTGACCCAAGACATCGATGAGATGAAACACATGTCATATTCATTTTATTATTTACAATTTTACAAACATAACGCTTCTCTGCACTTATGACATCACAATCATTAACAAATGATGTCATTTACACATGTGATGACGTTGAATAACGTTTCTGTCTTCCAACACTGAAACTGGAAGATTGAGGTTCAAGAACGAAAAATTCTAGAAAAACACAATAAAGTTAGTACCAAGATGTTCGTTACGATCTAACTAAGAAAATGACTACCCACACTTTATGCTTTGGTTCACTAATAAAAAAGTTACAGACTTCTGAAATTTTGAGGTGGACTCGATGAAGAAGATTTCCAAAACGGCAGGCTTCCATTTTTTCAGGAGGTATCAGCTAATGTATTGCTACTCGGTTAGAATTAGACATGTCATGATCCTGCTGGTTTTGCCACATCACTACCATAGAATTTTCTTAATTTTAGCAAGCTATTCAAGCAGAATACATATAATATACAGTTTATTGAAATGTTCTATTTAAAATATGGGATTTATAAACTGAGGGAGGTGAAAAATCATATAAAGAAACTCGTGCTTGCGCACTCGTTTCTTTATCGGATTTTTCACCTGCCTCGGCTTATAAATCCCATATTTTAAATAGAACGATTAATAAACTCTATGTAAAGAAAAATTTAGTTTCTTATTTCTCAACCAAAACATATGTCTGGGTACTCAAAATAACGCTCTAAATGAATCAATTCTTTTGAGCACCTAATGCATATGTTAAAACTGATAGGTAAGAAAATATTTATAAATTCAAATAAAAATATTTACAATTTTCGGCAAAACCATTTTGATTATTAAACCCCTTCACTGCAGTATACAAGTGCACGCTATTCCAGGGGAAAATATGGCTATTTTGATGTTATTATTGTGTTACATATAATTTCATAAAAAATCATAACCAATGTAGGGATTTACACCAATTTTTTTCCTGCTTGTTTGAGACATTTGGTTCAATATCTGAAATAATGTTTCTAGTGATAGCATCTCAAAAAATATTTTTTCAACAGCTGAAAATACATGAATGTCTATTTTCGTTTTCAACATCATTGTTTTGGAATGGTTGGAAAACAATGGTTCAAAAATGTGAGAATGACAGTCATTTTCCTCATTTACCATTTCTGATTCCAATTAATATCAATTGTCATCCATATACGAGCCAGTTTAGACTTGCAAAATAACCTCTACACGACAATCTAATACTACAATCAGCTGCCATCTTCGAAAAAAGGAGTTCTTCATCAAAAGAGCCCTTTTCCCTGTAAAAAGCAAAATACCAAAGCCATTTTGACTGCAGATTTTGTTTGTTTTGTTGCTTTACGTCCCAAGTCAACAGCTATGGTCATTGCGGGACGGTCAGTTCACCTAACCACATTTTTTCCTGGGCAGACTTGATCAAGCGGTTAACCAGTAATTCGTGCACATACTTTCGCTTGTAACTGACAACAACCCTTCTTGAATGAATCAGCGGAAGGGAGGAGAATGACAGTAGAAATCATTTCATGATCAATCTCCACGAAAGTATGGTAACCACGAAAGTATGGTATGCGTAACCAAAATTTAATTTTCTTATTTCTCAACCAAAACATATGTTGTGGGTACTCAAAAGAACCATCTCCATGAGACAGTTCTTTTGAGCACTCAAAACTTATGGTTAAATTGATGGGTAAGAAAATAATCACATTTTTACGCTGAAAATTTTTGTTTATCTAAACCTGTGTAAACCTGTGCATACATGCAAAACTGCTTACCTGATAAATTTCTAGATATGAGGCACGGATGAGATATTGCTGGTTTTCTGAGCGGGAAATGTGTTGGAAAATATGTTCAAAGGAATTAGGTATAACACCTCTCAGGTCAGGGTCATTCTTCACACCTGAAAAACATTATTAAAACATATATATTTTCTAAGAATAATTATAGCATTAAAGTAATATAATAATACAGAGAACTGTGAAAGGAATCACAAGTTATTTCAGCTTATTATTGGGCCGCGACATGAGATTTTCAACAATGTGGTATGTGCGACCAGTAAAGGTTCAGACCAGCCTGCGCATATGCGCAGTCTGATCAGAGCCTTTGCTAGTCGCTTGACTATTCTATTGAGTGTTAAGATACTGACCGAACATCATTTGGAGTTTTAAAGCTTAAAGGGAGGTTGCACAGGCTCAATAGAGCCTACACTTGTCAAAATGCCACATTGTTGCATTGGTCCAGTTAAGCAAAACTTTTGAGAGTAAAATTGTCATTATTTTTTTACCCAGCAATCTAAACATAGGCTTCGGGTGCTCAAAAGAACCGTCTCATTGAGACTGTAGGTTGCCCCAAATATCTTATCAAATCTTTGCCTACAAAGTAATTTTTCATCCTTTTTTTGTCGTCTGCTGATTTTTTTTCAAAATTAACTTTTTCCAAAAATTCTTTTGGGAACACCATAAGAGTCTCAAATAGTTTGGATCCAGATCAGGTCTGACGTTTGATCTGGGTCCAAACTGTTTGCAAAGGTAATCTGCAGACCACACTAGTAGGCAAAGAGCTAAGAAAGTGAGTTTACCTTGCATTGTGAATGTTTTGCCTGTGCCTGTCTGACCATAAGCAAAGATAGTTCCGTTAAAACCTGATAGGACATTCTCCACAAGATCTCTAAATGTCTCCTCATACAGGTCACGCTGCTTAGAACTGAAACAGAAATGGGCCGCGTCATGAGATTTTCAACAATGTGGCATTTTAACAACTGTGGACTCGTACGAGCCTGTGCAGTTTCCTTTTAAACTAAGAAACTTCAAATGATGGTCAGCCAGTAGCTTAACACTCATAGAAAATTCAAGCGACTGGCAAAGGCACTGATTAGACTGTGCGTATGCGCAGGCTGATCTGAGCCTTTGCTGGTCACACATTGTTGGAAATATCATGCTGCGGCTCACAAGTCTATACAAGGCTACACAGTGAAGGAAACCATTATGAGATAATCTGTCACTGCTGCTTCACAGCTTTGTATGCATCACATTAACCCTTCTCGGGCCAGTATTTTTGGTCCTGAAAAAGCAAAGACTATGATCAAAGGGAGAAGTTTGATCTGGATCCATATTGTTTGCAATATCGACTATCTAGTAAGAGGACAAGGAGCAAATGACTTTTCAAAAGTCATCATCATCATCATCATCATCATCATCACCATCATCATCACCAGGTAGCTGGCTAGTTGTACGCATGGGGGATCTCACCCTGGATCTCCGCACATCCCTATCACAAGGATCAACCACATTAAGATTCTACTCACCACGGTCTCTCTCTGTCTTCCAAGTCATCTTGAGCCGCACTGGCCCATGCTTTCCTTCAATCTGCATGTTGCAAACTGTCTTAATTGCTCCAATGGTTCGTTCAACATGTCCAAACCAACGAAGCCTTTTTTCTCTCAGAATAACATCGATGTCATCAATCTAACGTCAAGCCAACAGCTCGTTCGATCTGACAGTAGCCACATTCTCTGGCTTCATATTACAGATCTGTCTGATCATGGCTCTGTCATTGCACCGTAAGCGCTGGAGATCTAGACTGGTCAAGGACCAAGTTTTGCTTGCATGAAGCATCACATTCCGGACACATGAGCTGTACATATGAACTTGGGTCTTGTAGGAGAGGTGGCATGATGAAAGAACAGGCAGTAGCCCCTTCAACTTCTTCAAGGCAGTTTTCACAATGATTTAGGTCTATATCAACTGTACCAAGTCCTACAGAAACATTAGAATTCAAGGACTTTTCAAGGCTTTTGAGTGACTTTCCAGTTCTTTTCAAGGCAGATTTTGTTTTTAAGGACTTTCCAAGAAAGCCCTCTAAATTCAAGTACTTTTCAAGCCTGTGCAAACCCTGCAAAGGCACTAAACAGACAGTGGAGATGTGCAGGCTGGTCTGAACCTTTGTTGTTCACATGTAACAAAATCAAGTTTTCTTGCAAAGTTGCTACAGTACCCAAATAATATTTTGCAAGATGCAAAAAAGTTGATCACAAAAACAAAACTAGACTGCAGTTGATGGTACACTATTGCAAATACCAACTTTTTAATCTTTGACCTTTACTTTGCAGCCAAGGTCACACAAAACACTGCCCAGTACCCTCTACATCATGATACCTATCCACCTGCAGTTTGGAGTTGCTGTGTCCAACAGTTTTGGAGATGCATTTACAAGAAAACACAATATTTGACCCCAAGATCAAGGTCAAAATTTTTGCCCGGTACCCTCTTCATCATGTGACTCATCCACCTACAAAGTTTAACGTTACTATGTCCAACTGTTTGAGAGAAGATGCATTAACAAGAAAATACATTATATGACCTTGACCCAAGGTCAAGGTCACAGGAAATGTTGCCCAGTACCCTCTACATTATATGAACTATGCACCTGTTAAATTTAAAGTTGCTATGTCAAACAGTTAAGGAGAAGATGCATTTACAAGAAAATACATTATTTGACCTTGACCTTAGGTCACACAAAATATTGCCCAGTACCCTCTACATCATGTGACCCATACAGCTGCAAAGTTAGAAGGTGCTATGCCCAGTGTTTTTGGAGAAGGTGCATTTACAAGAAAACACATCATTTGACCTTTGACCTTGACATTGGGGTCACTTAAAATGTTGTCCAGTACCCTCTACATTAAGTGAACAATGCACCTGTAAATTTTGAAGTTGCTAGGTTCAATGGTTAAGGAGAAGATGCATTTACAACAAAATACATTATTTGACCTCTGACCTTGACCTTGAGGATCAAGATCACACAAAATGTTGCTTAGTGCCCACTACATCATGTGACCTATGCACCTGCAAAGTTTGAAGTTGCTTTGTCCAGTGGTTTAGGAGATACATTAACAAGAAAACACATTATTTGACCTTTGACTGTGGTCAAGGTCACACAAAATGTTGCCCAGTACCCTCTACATCATGTGATCTATGCACCTGCAATGTTTTAAGTTGCTACGCTTAACGGTTTAATAGGAGATGCATTTACATGGAACGTGACAGATGGACACACAGACGGACGACGGACCAACTTTGGTACGAAATTAATATACTCATACTCTTTTTTTCTAAAGAAAAAAGGGTGTAATAAAGCTACCCTGCTGGTCTTACAAGCATGACAATAATGTAACTTACTTCCAGTCATACACTGTATCAAAGGTAAAGTTCTTCTTGGCATCAATGGCACCAGGCTTCAGGTTCCTTAATTCCACTGTCCCTCTCTTGGTATTCATGTCCACAACCCTGAAATTAGATAATAGAGAATTTTTCAGAATTACTTCCCTTATTTACTTTACTATAGATAAGAGTGTCGCGGATATACCCCAATGTGTTAGTTTATTTTATAAGCTTTAACTTGTTATACCCGCTTTTTTCGTTAGAAAAAAAGGGTACATGTATACTGAAACAATAATTTTATGTGCGCTTGACGTTTATTTCTGCCCGTTCCAATTGTATGAACATATTTCATTCAAATTTTCACATTTCCAACTCTGATCATTTAGAAACATTTTGCACGTAAGAGACATTCATTTGATAATCAGCAGAGCCACTGACAAAGCAGCGAACACGAGTACCCTTAAAATCAAAAGTCACAACATCAATAGCTTGTGTGTCCGTCATAATCCCGAACCATTCAAGTACATTTAAACATCACTGAGCAAACTCTCCAGTAAGATGTTATGCCTGCTAGTTCTATGCATTGCTTTTATGACCACAGCCATTAATCTGTAACATACTCTGACGTCACAAAACATCAATCACGAGCGTGCGTGAAAACACTCAGATAATTCAGTTTTGGTCCAGCATTTTGATAATCAACAGAATCGAACAAATTTGATCTTCTTTTCGTCATAACAAGCATTTCAACATAAATTAAGACTAACAAGCATCAAAACAATTGATAATGGGATTCTCTGATGATTTTGCAGTAAAGGGTGGGGTATAAAACACAGATTTAGTAAACCTTTGATACCCGACATCAGCCATAATTTTTGTTTTTCTCTTTTGTTTAATTGTTGTCAGAAACAAACACAACAAATTAAAACAAAAACGGTCTCAAAATGAGGTTAGGTTTATGCAGATTTGGAAGTTCTTAAAATGTTATTTGTTTAATTCAAAGGGAGGTAATTTCAGTCAATTTCGTAAATTTAAGGTTTTGAACTGCAATTTCGCTCGTTCAGTAAGCTGACTTGGGATTTTTAGATGTTTTTTAATCGTCGGACGTTTCTTGTTGCCATTTAACGTAAAATGTGCTACGTTTTGATGATTAACTTCCTGATGATAAAGGAAAAAGCTGTGTGCACATTAGGTACAATATCCCTTCAAGATAAGAAGATAAAATCAAAAAATTACCAATTTTTGTGTGTCGGACGTTTGATAAACATTTTGGTTTCATTTTTGTTGCGACATCTTAACTGGATCAAAAGATACAGTACCATGAATATCGGATGATTCTTTTTTGTTTGAATATATATTAATTTTGTACCAAAGTCACATTTCTTGTAAATGTATCTCTTCCTAAAAAGTTAGACATAGTTACTTAAAACTTTGTGGATGAATTGGTCACATGATGCAGAGGGTACTGAGCAATATTTCATGTGACCTTGGCCCCAAGGTCAAATACTGTATTTTCTTGTAAGTGCATCTCCTCCTAAACCATTGGATATAGCAACTTCAAACTTTGCAGCTGCATAGGTCAAATGATGACGAGGGTACTGGGCAACATCTTATGTGACCTTGGCCAAGGTCAAGGCCAAAGGTCAAATACTGTATTTTTTTGAAAATGCCTCTACTCTTTAACCTTTGGACATATCACATTCAAACTTTATAAGTGCATAGATCAAGTGATGTAGAGGGTACTGGGCAATATCTCATGTGACCTTAACCCTTAAGGTCAAGGTCAAAGCACAAATACTATATTTTCTTTCATTTCCTAACCAGTGAACTTAGTAACTTCAAACTTTGAGGGTGCATAGGTCACATGATAAGAGGGTGCTGGGCAATATTAATAATTTGGTGAACTTGATGCCAAGATCAATGTCAAATACTGTATTTTCTTTTAAATGCATCTCCTAAACCGTTGGATATAGCAACTTCAAACTTTGCAGGTGCATAGGAACCATGATGTTGGGGGTACTGGCCCCACTGGGTTAGAAAATATTCACAAGTTTTACACACTTAATTTGTGTTTAACTGGACCTATGCCGCATATACTTAGGTTTAGATAAAAAGTTTTCAGCGTACAATTGTAAATATTTTCTTACCCATCAATTTTTACATATGTTTTGGGTGCTCAAAAGAACCGTCTCATCAAGACGGTTCTTTTGAGTACCCACAACATATGTTTTGGTTGAGAAATAAGAAAAAAAAAATTTTGTTACACAATCTTAACTAAAGGAATGATATATTTTGTTACCTTTCATGACCAGCACTAGTTTCTTTCCCGTCCATGGGACGACATCTTACCACCACCTTCACACATTCTGACCTCTCTGGTAGCTTCAGAGCGGATGTCTGTAAAATAAGCAACAGACAGACTTGGGGTCAATTACTTTGAAAAAGTAATTAATTACTTACAATTACATTGGAAATTGTTCAATTAAATTACAATTACAATTACATGGCTTTTGAGCAAAGTAATTAATTACATACAATTACTTTGCCAAATGTAATTAATTACATTACAATTACATTTCACGGCCACTCAGATATCTTCATCAAATTTTAATTTCAGAGATATATGAAATGAGTTAAACACCTTAAAAACTCTGAGTAATCTTGGCAATCTAAATTCAGTATATGTCTATTAGATTGATTTTAATTTTAGGACTTCTTCTATTATTGTCAAGTAATGCAACTTACAAGAAATGAAATGTACAAAATCAGTTGTTTTTTCTGGTAGCTGACATGAGCACACAATGAGAAAATACAGAAATATATAAAAAAAAATTGGGGGGGGGGGGGGGGGGGGGGGGGAAAGAGGGGTCGTTTGTAAATTGCCGATGTTGTCAAAAAAATAGCTGTTAACCGCAGAACAAAGTTCAGGCATACACATTCGTCTGACAAAAGTCTTACAATTGTGGAAGCTAAACCATGGAAATGATTTTGTAAAACTAGCTTAAATGTCAGAGAATAACAGTTACTATTCTCAAAAAGTGTTGATAAGAAAAATGAGACATTAAAGTTGGCAAAAAAAGTACAAAAAGGAATATCAGATAGTGATAAACTAAAATATTACTTGTCACAGTTGTGTGTGAAATGCTGGCATTGCTAGTCCGGCCCCAACTGGAACATCTATTAAATTTTTAATTTTTGTTATTATATCAACAATGATAGGCCCCAGGTTCACTGAAGGAGTGAAATCCAATTTAATTTTCTGAATCACATTTTATTATTATTATTATTATTATTATTATTATTATTATTATTATTATTATTATTATTATTATTATTATTATTATTATTGAAGATGGCAAATAAGCAGTTTAAGGATATAAAAAATTGTAGGTGGATAGATTGGGTCATGCATCTTAGCATATGAGTGTGTTGATCCTAGGTGTGAAAATTTAACAAATAGCCTTCAAGGAGTCAATTCACTAGTCTATTGTCTCAATAATAACAATTGTTGAGATTTTCACACCTTCTTTGTTTTTGTATTGTTTTGGTAACTTGACTATTAAAAGGTTGATTGTCATAAAGCCATATCTTTTATAAGCAGATAAACAAAGAATATATAACTTGCTAAAAATGTGCTTTCAAAATAGTGGAGGTTACATACAGTCTGTGTCAGACTCTGTGGTAAAATAGTTAAATGCTATTTTATGTCTATACTAGCATGACTAGTTCCAGTATGTTGCACTCAACTTTTCATATATTGAATAAAGCAAATGATATATGCATTTACAAAGACCAAGAAGCATTTAGCAGAATTTTGAATATATAATATGATTATCTTCTAAAGGTAGCTGAATTTCATATGGTATCTGATCTGAAAAGTAATTAAAAAGTAATTGAAAGTAATTGTTAATTACTCCCATTTTTGACCAAGTAATTCATTACATTCAATTACTGTAATTAAAGAAATATCTTAATTACAATTACATGCAATTACTTTAGAAAATGTAATTAAATTACAATTAATTACAATTACAATTTTAATTACCCCAACTCTGGCAACAGAGTTTACAACTACATGAGATATTGGTAATTATTGCATTAAGTATCCAGGGAATTTTTTTTGTGTTCTCAGGGACCTAAATTCAGCCTCATTCCCAATGGAATTTAGGTGACTTTTCCCCCAGTTTTGAAAAAAAATCCCAATTTTCCAAAAAAAAATATTTTTTTTTTTGAAGATTGGGATTTTCATTCAGTCACCACACACAAGCTACATGGTGACAATCTACTAACATTTTTGCATCTTATTTCTCCTTCAATTTATTAATGGCAAAGAAAATGTTTTCTTCTTGACCAAAAATGGCATAATGGTGAACTATAACAAATTTCCCAATTTAGGGGTTGACCACTCTGATTTTTCCAATCTGAAAGGCCCTTAGCGTCCCATCAAAAAATTGCAAAAAAAATCCCTGAGCATCATGCTGCCAAATACATGTATGAATGCCTACTTGAAAATTCTTCTTATTTCTCCAAGTTCTCAACCAAAACATATGTTGTAGGTACTCAAAGAACATTCTCAATGAAATGTTTTTTTTTCTGACCACCCAAAACGTGAGATGGTTCTTTTGACCACCCAAAACACATGGTTAAACTGATGGGGAAGAAAATAATAATTTACCTTGCTTAACTGGACCTATGTCTTGGGTACTTTATACTGACCAAAGTTTGGATAAAGTTTCAGATCAAATATTTGACATGAACATTTCACTGGATATGTGACACAGTTAATTACGGTAAATGTTCTAAAATTTCAAGCCAAAAGGCCTAGACAAACAGCGCAGACCCAGAACAGACTGCTTCTGAAGAAGCAGTCTGATCAGGGTCTTCCCTGTTTGCTATTCTGTCAAGAATTTTGTGAATTCCCGCCCTAATAACCAAGATTTTATTTGAGAACAGAAACTTGAAAGTGTTCGAAATTTTAGAACATTTACCGTATTATGTGAGGCCATGCTTGCAAATCTAAAAATAATTTAGAAAAATCCAAAAAATGCACGATATTGAGGTTAAGACTTAAGCCCAGTGCCTCGGACTCCATCTCTTGGGACTAAAAAATAGTCAATAAAAATATATTAACTATTGAGAAATATTGAACTTTGAGTCGATGATTTTTGTTTTTGTTTGATTTGATTATTTATTTATCAACAATCTTTCAGTTAGACAGGGACGGGTCTTCCTGGGTTGAACCAGTACTAAGCTAGAGTAATTGTGTCTTGCTCAAGGAGCACAATGCAGTCATACTGGTGAGGCTCGAACCAGTGGCCCTTCAGTCTCAAGTCAAGCACTCTACCACTGAGCCACTGCGCTCCCATTTAGAGTTGATAGAATGCGCTTAACTCACTTGAAAATTTTTTGACTAAATCTACACATGAAAATTATGAGATTTTTTATGGAAAACTGTGAGTTGATTTTGCACACATGATCAGTGTACACTTATTCTAGATCATAGTCTGGAAGATTCCATTTTGGAAAATCAGCACTAAGTAGAGTCAAAGAATATGGCACCAAGAATGCAGTATTACTTGTGCATCCTTGTAAAGACATATTGGGGGTCCAAAATGGCAGTATCTCGACCATACAGGTACAGTGAGTACAGTCCCTTTATAACACACCTTGTTATAACACAGATTTGGCTATAACACAGTCATAATGTGGCTCCCCAACTTTACCTAGGAATTTGACAAAGGAATTATAGGAAAATGACCATTTTATGGTCATTTTCCTATAATTTCTTTGTGAAAGTGTCCCTTTATAACACAGTGCATTCTTATGGACACCACACACACAAATGTAAAGAAACCATATTGTTATGTAAGCAGTTCCCAATTAAAAATTGCCAATTCGTGCCAAACGATAGAAGGCTAAGGTAGCTATTTTCATTTCTAACAAATGTCTAGCGTTATAACAGGACCGAACTGTATAATCATAATTGCCCCCCATCTTATTGTAGGTTAAGTTGTAATAGAAGAGGGTCTGGATGGGGGGGGGGGGTCTGGTATTCACTATTCATTAAAAATTTAGCCCATTATTCATCTCATTAAAATTTTGGGTTATTCATTAAAATAAGACCAATTATTCATTAACAGTAAAAAAGGTGGCAAAGAAATCTGATTATTCACTATTCAATAATTTTTTCTTCAATTCATTAAAAAAAATAGATTATTCATTATTTTTTTGGCCCTCAATATTCACTATTCATTATTTTTTTTGCTCATTATTCACTATTCATTATAAAAAGGGCCATTATTCACTAATCATTATACCCCATCCAGACCCTCATAGAAAGATTTTTTTTCTTCACTTTTCTAATACAAAATCTTTTCACCAATATCATTCAATGAAATAATCAAATTGTTTATAAAATGTTACAGATTTTCAAATAATTATTGTTTAAACACATCTTAATCTAATAAAATTCCTAAGTACTTAAAAGTCTCTCCCATACCTTTATAATAATCATCATTATTTTATAAACAAATCTAAGTTAGGTACATGTATTTTAAGATAAAATATAAAATAAAATCATAAAAACAAAACCTGAAAATGATCTCTAAGTTCCTTCATATTTTCTGCAAACTTTTCGAATCCAGGAATGTTGACCTTAATTAAGGTCACACGGTATAAAAAGAACTTAATAAGTTTCTAAAAATATCAATGATGATCATCTAGTAAACTATTCATCTTTATTGAAATGCATTTCTTCTGAATAGTGTTTGTTTGTTTGTGTTGATGCTTTACATCCCAGTGAGCAGTTTTTCAGTCAAGTTGGGATGTTTTCCAGTCTTCCTGGGTTGAACCCAGTGCCTCCGATGTGTACCTATCGATCACAAGTAGACCACTAAGTCACTGTGCTCATCTCTAAATAGAGTACAATTCATGTAGTATACCCTGTTGAAAGGCTGCATTCTGTGGTTTTCATTCATCTGGGTATTCACAGTTTGCCATAATGGTTTAATATTTCAATATTGCACTTGTCCTGCAGGATGAGTAACTTTCAATTTTCACTCGTCCTGCAAACACATGCACTTGTCCTTTATAAGTGTATGCAGTAAAGAATATAAGGGAGTATTATGTAATATAACTTATAAAAGTTTCTTAATATATCACTGCTAAAATGATATATACCCAGTCAATTTCATAACTGCATCTTAAACACTGACAAAAATATTTCACAGGCAATACTCAGAAAATGTTAATTTCACCCTCAGATTTTAGGATGAGTAATTCTTCCCATAGCACTCGTCCTATAGGATGAGTGCTTTGGGAAGAATTACTTGTCCTTTCTAGATTTCACTCGTAATTGCGAGCGGATAAGTGGAATTTTTGTCCCCTGTTAGACATTTCTGAATCTTTGCAATCTTAAGTTAACCATACTTATTTTGATTGAGAATGAGACATATGACTTGTTTATGAAATTCAGAAAAGTCAAATATTTCATTTATTTTATGCTATATGACAATACCACCAAGCGGACCTGTGCACCCAACCCAATCTGACCAGAATCATTGCCGAGTATAAAAAAAAATCTTTGTTTTTAGCTACCCATAGAGTTAGTAGTGAACCATACTGTTTTAGCGTAAAACTGCAATATTGTCTTGTCTATCAATTTTAACATTTGTCTTGGGTGCTCAAAAGAACCATCCTCTTGAGAGGGTTCTTTTATTAGTACCCACACCATATGTTTTGGTTGAGAAATAAAAAAAATAGTAATTATCCTAATTCAGTGAAGGCTCTGACATGACTTGGCACTACTCATGCTGACCAAAGTCTTTGCTTTGGACATTGCCCCTTCTGTTGATTTGTCATGCACTGGCTAAAGCCCCTGTCACACCAAGGCACAGGGTTGTTTGATTTTCCAGACTGCTGTCAGATCGCAAGAAAACCCTGATATTTTCCGTGGAAAAGCATTGTCGCACAGGAAGTCCACTAGCACGAACTAACCTGTCGCCTTTCGCTCGGTGCACACTGGGATCGAACCGCCATTTTTATTAAAAATATATTATGCAATCACTGCTTGCATGACTCAAGGCTTTACATTCAGAAAATATTGATTAAATGAGAAATGATAAACTGTCAAAAAAATTTTTTTTGCTATTTTAACAATTGATTCTGTCACTACCGGAGTGCGAGATTTGAACGGGACTAGCCAAATATCGCTAGTTACCCATGATGCAAAGGGCGAAATGCGAGAGATCTAGATGAGGTATCGTCAGGTCTCGCGAGAATGGTGGAAAAGAGCCTGTCATGGTGTCCTTACAGCGACCATGGCGTTGCTACGGAGCTCACATGGCGTTCTATCGCGTTCCTATGGAGTTCTTATTGGCCATTCTCTGCGCTTTCAAGACGCTTTCACTGCACTCACAATGCGTGCACTGGGCTTTCATGGCTTTTTACCCTGCTCTTAGGCCAGAATTTTTTTATTAGTTGATTTACAAACCCTCCTACTGTAATTTTCCAGAAAGTAGAAATAAAATAAAATTTAGTTTCAAAAATTATTTTTATATTTTATCCCCCGACTAATTATTATTTGTTTTTTTTGAAAAAAAAAATTTTTTGAGGTTCTGTCTGTGTATTTTTGAGAGTGGCACTGCTAAAAGTGATAGTCCTGTCCAGATATTTTAGGAAAATGATGAAATATTTAAAGATTTAATACAGACAGTTGGTTTACCTTACTAGTTATACTGTTTTTTCTGGAGATATTAAAAAAAAAGCTCTGAAAATGACCAGTCAACTAACAAAAAAATTCTGGCCTTAGGGTGTGTTGATGATGCAGTGACATCTCAAAGAATGCTGTACTATCTCCGTGCTAACCCCACGGATGACCACGGTGCTTGCACAATGACCCTTGTGCTGGCCCGCGGAGCTCCTATTGCATGTTGGAGACCTTACTGCGCGGCAATGGCTACCTGACTGCGCTCTTATTATAACACAGTCATGGCATTTGTTTTGAGCATGCTCAAAGTGGGGGCCGTCTATGCGGCATTCTATGCGATCCCACAGCGTCTACTGGCATTGCCACTGCATTGCTGGTTTGCACCTCAGAGGTCTGCATTTTTCTTGGACGCAGTGGGATCGCTGTGAGATTGCTGCTCTGTTGTGAAGGGTTTAATATGCTTCATGAGATTTTTGGCACTTATCACATTATCCATATAAGTTTATTCACTCTGTGACTCATTAACCCTTGTCCTGTCTAGCCCAGCTTTATCCTTTTTTGAACAACACTGCAGATCCAGATCAGCTGGCTTCTAAGAAAGCCATCTGGACATGATCCGCACTGTTTTTTGCTCTGTTTGAAAATACATGCTAGCAGGTTTACTATCTTTTGCCAGATTTTTTTTATTAGTTGATTTACGAACCCTCCTACTGTAATTTTACGGGAAGTAGGAAAAAAAATAAAATTTGATTTCTAATAAAAAAAAATTATTTTATCCGCCGACTCTAAATATTAATTGTTTGGTTGAAAAAAATAATATTTTTTTGAGGTTCTGTCCGTGCATTTTTGAGAATGACACTGTTAAAAGTGATTGTCCTGTCCAGGTTTTTAGGAAAATGATGAAATATTTAAAGATTACCTTACTAGTTTTACTGTTTTTCTGGAGATATTAAAGAAAAAAAAGAAGAAAAAAAAGCTATTTAAAAAAAAAAAAAAAAGCTCTGAAAATGACCAGTCAACTGGTCATTTTCATAGCTTTTTTATTTATTTTTTTCGTCCCCCAACCCTAGATCTGAAAAAAACCCCTGTAAATCAACTAATAAAAAAATCTGGCCTTAAGAATACTTTGTAGTTTTTGTAGATTTACAGTGAAACCTGTGTATAACATAACGACCACTCTCAAAGACAGAAAATTAGTTTCGCTTACCGTAATGCAGGTCAAAAGTACTGCAGAATGCTCCTGGCTCTATTTTTGAGTGGCCATTTTAAACAGATTTTACTGTATGAGTTTCTTCTATTTTCTTGTTTGTGTTAAGCTACATTGTAACTACATGTACTTATAATAAATGAATAATGCATTTTCTTCTTTTTTCACTTTTTTGAATATTACAAAATATTTTATAATAATAGCATTCAGTGAAATTGTTTATAAAAATGTTGCAGATTTTCAAAAAATCATTGTTTATACACATCTAAGTCTAAAAAATAAAGTTCTTTGAAATCTCGCCCTGACATTTATTATAATATCAAAATCCAGTTTAAATAAATTTAAGCATTGTTAAGTTCAAAAGCCATGAAGCTTTGGACTGTCCAAGGTATTTTAAGATTAACTAACAATAAAATATTAAAATCAAACCTGAAAATGATCTCTAAGTTCCTTCATATTTTTTGCAAACTTTTCGAATCCAGGAATGTTGACCTTAATTAAGGTCACACAGTATAAAAAGAACTTAATAAGTTTCTAAAAATATCTATGATGATCAGGGGTGTGGAAATAGTAAAATTTTCTACTTGTCCAGTGACAAGTAAATGGCCATATAAATGTACTTGTCCAAAGAAAATTTTACTTGTCCAATAGTACAGATTAGCGTATACCTTTCTGTGCTTAAACAATTTACACTTTCGAAAACAGTATGAAACCATGCATTGCAGATATCAACTCTCTTGTAAACAGTGCAGATCAAGATCAGCTGGCTTCTGAAGAAGCCAGCTGATCAGGATCCACACTGTTTTCAATGCAACATGTTAACTCATAATAATTAATCAAAATATGAAATACAAAATTTTATTCACTTTATAACAAATTTTGCACTTGTCCAAGGACAAGTAAATTGCTATTTTCAACATGTCCTGAATGAAATGGGACCAAGTCGGACAAGTAGGGCATGGTATTTCCACAGCCCTGATGAGTGATGATGATGATGAATGCATCATCTTCATTGAAAATTGTGCATTACCCCATTGAGTGCAAAGTAAATGCTCTGACATGACATGCTAATCTGAGTCTTCACTAGGAATAGACCCCCTTTTATTGGTATTTTAATGCACAGGGTTCCCACAGAAATTCAAAAACACAATTTCATGATTTTTCCATGATTTTCCATGATCAACAATGTAGTTTCCATGATTTTTAATGCATGGCCTCCAGCCTCCCCTTTTAGCGGCATCTTCACCACGCTGAGCATAAATGTGTAATGCAGCATAAACAGCATGCTTGTAGACCATGCATGCATTTTGAAATAATTCAAAACTTGAAAACCACCAGTAGCCAAAAAACTAGCTATCGGACACTTGCGTGTGTCCGACAGCTAGTTCTCTGGCAACTGGTGGTTTTGTTGTGTTCAACGTATCACCAACAGCTAAGGTCACGGCTTAAAGTCTCATCCCACAGACTGGTGAAGCCGGGAATCGAACCTGAGACCCCTGGTTTACAAGGCAAGCGGTTTATCCACTACACCACGGCGGCTCCTTGTGGTGGTTTTGTCATATTATTTCACAAAATTCCATGATTTTTCCATGATAATTCAGGTTTTTCAAATTCCATGATTTTTCCATGCATGGAACTTTTTTGTGATTTTCCAGGTTTTCCGTGATTTCCAGGGCTTGTGGGAACCCTGCATGCAATGACCAAATTACTATATATGAGATTCACGCACATGTACTTCCTAAAGAATTATTCACATGCACAGCTATCTAGTGAGACTACATGTCTAAATACGAGCAGCGAAGACTGAGCCTTTGCTGGCTGCTTAAGTTATAAGTACCAAAAGCTCATATGCTGACACTGCTTTAGGCTAATAAAAACTAATAATAATAATAGAAAAAAATGTGTCTACTTACCATTTTCAAAAACTAGAGCTTGTCAATTTCAGTCTGAAAGAAGAAATAATTGACTTAACCCTTAATGCACCAATCGCAACGAAAGTCATCTGCTTTTCGTGTCTGCTGAAAAGTTTAAGAAGCCTCTATGGCAAACAGTGTGGACCCAGAACAGACTGCTCCTATAGGAGCAGTCTGTTCTGCCATCTGGGTCCACGCTATTTGTTTCTATACTTAATTTGTCAGTAATGTTAGGCAATTATTTACAGCAGATAACTTTAGCAGACAACATTTTCAGATGCATTTTTTTCTTGGCGCTTTAAGGGTTAAAAGCATCAGTGATATTAAATGTTTGAAGAGTATCACAAAAAATACTTTTTGACTATTCCCAATGCAACCAAACTTGGGAAATTGTTCGGTCAGGAAAATTATTCGGTATAACAATTTCTATCAGGGATTTTCTTATCTTTCTTAGGTTGGGACCAGGGTGGAAAGACCACCGAAATATCGGAAAGACCAAATAATAATAGAGAATTAAAATATGATATCCACTTAGTTTATGCTTAGTAATGTATTAACCTGTTTGTGGGGGAAAGCATTTTGTATGTTTATTGCCAATATAATCGTATCGTTACAAATATTTAACCTTCTCCTCGAATCTTGTCTATTCAAAGAAATGATAAATTGGATTAAGGCCTAATTACGTGAGACTTGTTAACCCCAACTAATAATCCCAATCAACGTGTCAAAAAGGGGAAATTAACCAGCCTAATTAAAGGACCCTTGTAAACACTGATAACTAACAACCCAATCAGCGTATACAATTAGTAAAGGCCAACATACCAGCATGTGAAAAGTTGAATATTTCCTTATTATTCTTTGGTCTTTCCGGTATTTCGGCGGTCTTTCCTGTATTTCGGCGGTCTTTCCGGTATTTCGGCGGTCTTTCCGGTAAATCTAGGTACCGCAGTAAAACCGCTTATTCAAATATCAAAAAAAATATCTGGAACTCTGCACTGCTTCACTTTATCTATGCATTGGTTGAGTAGATCACTTTAAAGGTGCTTAAAATTTCTTTGCAAAACTTGCCCAACTTAAACAAAACTGGTAACTCTTTAGTGTTCATAAAAGCTCTAAATTTAAAGGTATTAGGGTGCCTCGACAGAATTCTGGGAAGGAAGTGGCTACAGGTACGGGCCCGTATCCCTAGACTACGATTCTAGAGGTACGGGACCGTATCTCTAGACTACGAGTCTAGGGATACGGGCCCGTACCTGTAGCCAGTACACTGAGGATTGGCTAGAGGTACGGCACTAAAATTTCAGCTATAACTGGTAACAGTTATTTTACCATTTGAGATATTCTAATCCAACAAAATATTGTGTTGCAAATTCACATCTGTTTGGTCGCCATCTTTGACATTGGAAAGGGAGCCAGCGATCAATTGTAAAGGTAAATACAATCATAGTCGGATGACACTAATGAACAAATGTGAAAACTGCGAATACGAATTAAATATTTTCTTTTAGCGCCCCTAATTGCTCGTCTGCAGTGAATACACAACTATTGTCTTCTTTTATAATCCAAAGAAACGTGGATAACAACGAAAAATGTTCTTTACATGCTTTAGGAAATATTATTGTGTTTATAGTCCATCCATGTATGATGTCGTTAATGCCAGCAAACAAGATGATTACCTGCACAAATACAGGATTTTTTTTATTATTTAACTGCACTTATTTTTTCTTGATCCTATGTGCGCTTCATGTCTTGTCAGAAACCATGTTATATTGTATTCAAACAATATACTGTAAAGGCTCTGGCGAAAGTGCGCATATGTGCAAGCTCGTCTGAGCCTTCACTGTGAACTGACTTAAGCTTATGATGTACATGTATGACCAATGAAAGAACTGAATTTATTTGAACCATGGTAGGCTATATAGCTCGCGAGAATACAATCTACATCTTTCGGAGAAGGTGTGCTTAATTTTCTAACTTGAATATCCACTACCTTCAGTAAACAAGCAGTAAAGGCTCTGGCGAGACCGTGCGTATGTGCATGGGTGGATCAAGAGGGGACAGGGGTACAGACCCCCACCTGAAAAATCACAACACTATAGGGTTTTCTAGCAATACTGGTCCGGACCCCCAGAAAAATCACAAGGTTACCAAGCCAGCATTCAAGTAAAAATACACCAGGACAAAAGTGGCAGTAATCAACTGTTAAAAAATTACGGTAAAACTGCCACTAACACAAGTGGCACGGCACAGGCTTTCATACCCCTGACACATGTCAAATCGCCATATTAAATCATTATTTTGGAAAAAACTTATGTATTTCATTATTGGTAAATGTTGATAATACTATTTGTAGATGATAGAGCGAAACAATTATGGACTTACACCTCTTTGTGAATCGGGAAAGGAAAAATTTATATCTGGCGCGGCAGATTTCGGCACGGCAGCGCAGCACCGCGCGGTCATGGCTTTCATTACCGACCGCAGTAATTAGTTTTCTTTACCTCAGTACATCCGTTTCCCCTAAATGGATATGAATTAGCAACTAAAGTTATTGTTTGATTGTACTTCTCAAACGGTAAAATAAGTTACAATATATACATGTATTGAAATTTTAGAGCCGTATCCCTAGCCTATCCTCAGTGGACTGGCTACAGGTACGGGCCCGTATCCCTAGACTCGTAGTCTAGAGCAGACCTGTTTACATTAAAAGTCGCGTATGTGTAGTTAAGGGGGCAGTTATGTGTAGTTTTGAGTACTGATGTGTAGTCTATCATACGCCAAGTTTAACAAACTATATTGCCTTAAATAAAAGGCTAAAATAGATAAGAATTTAATTAACCTTTTACATACCTACCAAAAACTAAAAAAGCCCATCAAAGTTCTCATAATTTACAGAAAAATCAGGAAACATTGATAAATGATCTTATAAAATTAGCAAATCAACCCCCCCCCCCATTTATAAATTTGAACCCCCTATAAAGACATCCTGGATCCGCCCCTGGGTATAGTGGGTGGATTATTTGAACAAATCAGGACTTATTTTCACCATTTTGGGACAATGACCCATACCCCTGGAATTGGGAATTTTAGCGCGTAAACACCCCAAATTGGGAATTTTTTAGTGTCCTTTGCTATATTGTCAAATCATAAAATACATCATATTTATCTGAATTTGGCTGTACTGGTAAGTTATAATCAGAATTGCATGATGTATTATATGAGACTGTGCAATGCAGAATATTCCCAGAATCCCAGGGTTCCCACTCATATTTTTTAGGGTGCCCTCTAGGGTAAAATTTTGGTGGTTCATTTTTAGAGGGTACATGAAGCCACAAAAACTCTGAAAGCCACTCATTTTTAAAGCAAAGTGTATGCCTAGATTTGTTATTAACTACTTAAAAATCACTATGCAAACCCACCCTAAAATTTGAGCAGTGCTCCCCTAAACAGAATTTGCTGGAAAATGACCAAGTTAACACACTGAAAAAAATTGGGCAGGGGTTCCCCTATACATAATGCTTTTTCGTTCACCCCCAGCCCTTTCCCCAGCCATCATAAAGTAGGGATAAGATAGAAAACTGAAGAAGTGGGGTGGGGTACTTTGAACTACAGAAACTTACACCAAAGTACCAGCTTCTTCAGGTTTGATAGACAAGAGACAGATACAAGATAGTCAAAATAAAATATTACCTCTTTAATTTTCCATCTCACTCGAGTCCCATCCTTACACACAGATGTACCAAATTAAAGTAGCTATTTTTTCAGCTGTTTGGTATTTATCATTTATACATCGAGAGAACATGTTTTAATGTTGCACTTACAGGGGCAATTATCTATTAAAACAAAGAAGTAATCCACGGCTGATATGCCGATGGTTAGAGGACATAACACCCCTGGGCCCTGATAATTAAACGGCAGGTTAAATTTTTACACGACCTATAACAACCGTCGGTAGAAAAATGTAAACATCCGGTTCACACCACGCTAATTTTCGTGATTGGAACCCTGAATACATATGCTGTACACACATTTTTCAGCTAACTTTTACTAGACAAATTGACGATTTGTTTTCAAAAATTTTTAAGTCTTGAAATTGGGAATTTTCCTCCGAAAATTGGGAAAAAAAGGTACTTTTTGGCATTGGGAATATAACCGAATAACGGCTATAAAATCGGCCAAAAATAAGCCCTGACAAATATAGAAACATCTATCGCCAAAGGCTAATAAAGGGCTGAGGAATGCATCTTATCAGAGGAGAAAGACCCTGACCTGACTTATGTTTTTGCAAGCACTAAAAAGTCTAGAGGGAGAGCGCTTTGGGTTTATTTGCCCCACTCACAGCAGTTGGTGAAATGTAAAATTGTTTTTCACCACTAAACTAGATCTATTCTGAGTCTTTTCAATCTTAAAAAACTTGATTGAATATTTTCTAAAACAGTCCATCTTTCTATATTTCTTTCTATATTTACTGCCTTGCTCAATTTTGAACATTATGCCATCACAAACGAAAAAAAATCTTGCATGACAGACAATTATTTTGGTCTTTACACATGTAAGGATTGCCTATTTTGACCTCAAAGACTGTCTCATTAACTATGAAACATACTCTTGACGGTAAAAAAAATGGGTCGCGAACCCATGACAATTACAACAAGGCAGTGGCTAGAGGTACGGATCCGTACCCCTAGCCTGGGAGGCTAGGGATACGGATCTGTACCCCTAGTCTCGGAGGCTAGGGGTACGGACCCGTACCCCTAGTATATTCTACCATGTCAGGCTAGAAGGTACAGACATATAACCCTGTTGAGAAATTCTAAATTATCATGATGATAAGTGTAAGAAAGTACCTTGTTGTTGTGTTATGAAATAGCAATCCAATAAGTCGCCATTTGTAATGTGGGATAACTCTGTATAGTAAATATAAAAACGAAACACGAATTCGGAATTTGAACAAGTGGTGCGGGATTTATATTGTGTTGTTGTTGTTATTATTATTATTATTATTAAATCAAATTAAACTTGTTATTAATTATTTGTTTTTGCTGTTTTCACTTTCGGTTTGTTCATTAGCGAGGGTGCGAACAACATTCTGTGATTAATTGGTTGGCATGACGCACTACAATGGCATCTTTAAACTTAAAAGAACAAATTACAATGATTGGCTGAATATTTTAATGTCCAACCTCACAGACATCATAAGAACGTCCTTATAGCCTAATCCTACAAACAGTATCTAGACCTATTATTATAGATATAATAATAACTATTTGATGTAACCGCCTAATTCTCGCTGCTCATTTATAAAACTCCCAAAAAAAATATGTTCAGTCTCACTTTGTCAAAATGGCTAAAACGCTGAAAATAGGGAAACAGTTTGAGGACTTTTCCTCTTTAGAAATTGCCATCCAGCAGTATCAGAAGGAAGAAAATGATCAATTCTTTAGGCGCCAAAAACTTACGTTAAAAGTGATAGAAAATACAATTTTACACACCGCCCGTCCGTCTGTCTGTTCGTCAGTCAGTACAATTTTATTATTTGTTTTCGTGCTTAGAAGTAACATTAGTACCTTAAGGATCTAAAAAATATTAAGTTTGTCCATAAATCTAAAGGTCCTAACAAATAAACCTAGCCAGCACACAATGTCGGACCAATATTGTTCCGCTAGCTAAACGCCATTCAAATGGTATTTCGCTGGCGGGCCGACCCTTGCCCGCTTTTTTATGTTTAGTTTTGATGTTAGTTTTGATATAATGCGTAAATCAACTATTATATTTTCATATACACATTTTTGGTGCGCAAAAGAGTCTTCACGATGAGATGGTTCTTTTGAGCACCAAAAACTTACGTTAAACGTGATAGAAAATACAATTTTACACACTACCCGTCCATATGTCCGTTCGTCAGTCCGTACAATTTTTTTTCGTGCTTAGAAGTAACATAAGTACCTTAAGGATCTAAAAAATATTAAGTTTATCCATACGTCTAAAGGTCCTAACAAATAAACCCAGCCAGCACACTTACTTAGTTAAGTACAGGTGAGCTTAATTGACACTGCTCACTCATCTCACTCATAAGCTGCCAACGAGTAGATAATTGGTTACTTTAATTGAAGATGAGAAGATAATTGCTGGTGAGAAGATAATTGATTTGTTACAGGTGATTAATTTCCTTTACTCATGGTCTGTTAAGGATAAGAAAAAAATATATATATAATTATGTTCTTTTTTTTTAACTTTACCGTTATTTTTAAACCCTTTTGTATTATTATATTATACTTGTTTGAATTATATATGACGTCACAGTAAATAGAGTAGCTTCCCTTTATCGATCAAAGCTGGCGGACAAAACAAATGTAAATCTGCAACACGAGTTTTTGTTTAATTAAGCTATATTAATCATGATAGCTTCTCATCAGGGTTATATGTCTGTACCTGTAGCCTGACATGGTAGAATATACTAGGAGTAAGGATCCGTACCTCTAGCCTCCCAGGCTAGGGGTACGGATCCGTATCCCTAGCCTCCCAGGCTAGGGGTACGGATCCGTACCTCTAGCCACTGCCTTACAACAATGACATAAAACCAATGTAATTCATGAAATGAATAAATGAAAAGGCCGTATTATTGTCATTTCTCACCAGTTTTGAGGTTGATTGGCACTAACTTGCTAACACAGCATGACTAATTGACTTGTTTGTTCACGGTAATTGACCAGTTGATAAACAAAGTCATGGATCAGTGGGAATTACCTCCCTTAAGCAGAGAAAAACGTCTCGAAACGAACCAAAATGGATAAGAATTAATAGAAAATTGGGGATTTCCCCCTGTGCGTAGTTTTGCAATAGTGATCCGTAGAGCGTATTTTGAAGCTAAAAAGCGTAGAAAATACGCAAAAAAAAAGTTGTAGTAAACATGTCTGCTTGAGATACGGGACCGTACCTCTAGAATCGTAGTCTAGGGATACAGGCCCATACCTGTAACCACTTCCTTCTGGGAATGTACATTCTTTTTGATCTTCAAAATAACTACACTCAAACAGATAGTGGAACTCATCATCCAATTTGTTTAAGAAACAGAGTTCACAAGTTCGGTCATCCCTTTCACCCTCCCCCCCCCCCCCCAAAAGGTACAACGTATAGATGTAGGTGTAGTGCAAATATAAATCCAAATACCACCATGGGCGGGCCAACATCGGCCCGCCAACGAAACGCCTGTCGTACATATGATGGCCCAACATTGATACCCCACCCACATTTAATTTACAGATCAGAACCTCCGGCTCGGAACCACTGCAGACTCTGAGACGGGCACTGCAGTATTTGGAGGAGTCAAACAGATTAAACAAAGATATTGTACATTTTCATCTAAAACTCATTTGGAATATACCTTCACACTAAAAGTTAACTTTCATTCTCTATTTTCGTGTATTTCTTTACAAAATATTTGATAACAGCGCCACCTGTCGTTAAGCTACAGAAAAAACCGAATGGACAATGTTTACAATGAAATGGAATCGAGTCGACCCGAATCGCAAGTCAAAACGCCCCAAGTCAAAACGTCCCCGAATTGGTTCTGAGTTGCCGAGTGCCGACCTAGAACTAGTTTATTTATTTTTCAAATTCATCCTCGGAGGACATATTGATATACATAGTGTAAACTGCCTCTGCACGAATGTGACTCTCTTCCAGTTGGTTCCACTCATTTACTTTCTAACAAAGAATAAATTTCGATATTGGTGTGTATGGGAATCCAGTATTTTGAAACTCTCTGAATACAACTCATTTAGGACTTCTTCGTGCTACCTATCTATATATCTTCTTATACTCAGACGATCATATATGATCATTATCTGAGGTGAGTGTTTTAGAATTTGAGAAAAAAACTGAAGTAAACAAAAACATTACAAACATTGATGACCGCCTAAAACTGACAAGAAGAACTTTATACTCTTTAAGAAGTATAGGTGTTCATGAATCGAATGGATTAAACCTAAAATGTTCATACAAAATATGTACTCACCATTAACTCACCATTACCGAGGTCGTACCAAGCTGCTAGGCAACTTCTTAAGACCCATTTGGACATCTTCTCACAAAATTTGAAAACACTGTTTCACCCGGGATGTAGCATGATGCATTGAATTTGAGCTCATGTCCATCCCAATATTTATTAAGCCTTGATTTGAACGAGTTCAGTGAAGATGCCGTCACTACTGAGTTTGGTAGAGAGTTCCACACATCAACAACGTGGTTTGAAAAAAACACTGTATCTCACTTTAAGCCGTGACCGAGGTTTGAAAATCTTCAGGCTGTTACCCCTTTTCGACAGTTCTGACATGTTGAAGAACTTGTCTATATCGACTTGATCAAATGGGTTGAGGATTTTATAGACTTGTATCACATCAGCTCTTAAACGTCTATATTCAAGAGTTGGAAGTCCCAATGTTATGTTGTGTGTCCGGAAGATTTTTCCTGATGTGAAGATATTTGCATTTCTTGATATGGAAGAACATTTTCCATAGTTTGGCCCAATCTTCAGCATTTTTTAGACTAACTTGCATCCTGATCCTGTCATTTTCTTCTTTGATTGGTGAATACAGCTTTGCATCATCGGCAAATAGTTTGATACAGCAGTTTAAGACCTTTGGCATTTCATTTAAAAATATGAGGAAAAGTATTTGCCCCAGGACACTTCCTTCGGGGATCCCTGATGTGACTTTCCTCCATTCAGACTTGGTCCCGTTGATAACTACACGCTGTTTACGGTTTGAATGGAATTCCTTTATCCAATTATAGACTTTGCCCTTGATTCCATATCCTGACAGCTTCCTTAAGAGCCTTTTATGGGGGACCTTATCGAAGGCTTTTGCAAAATCCAGATAGATTACATCCACATCTTCTCTCCTGTCTAGTGCTTGGGTAGCTTCTTCTTCCATGAATTCTAGTAACTGGGTTGTGCAGAATCTGCCAGAAACAAACCCATGTTGAGATCTGGTGAGTAGGTTGTTTCGCTCCATGTGGTTAAAGTAAGTAAGGGTGCAAAGATCAGGAGTCAATACAATCAAGTACCACACCTGACCCAGGATACCAATGGGAAAGTTACAAACTCACAGTTAGACACCACAAACGAGAGCCAAGAGGTCAGCCCTTTCCCAGCAGGTGACCACAAAGCACATATAAACAGACTCGCACAAAGACATAGCAAACATAAGACAGAACAAAAACATAAAAGATCCACAAAAGAAGTACCGCCTTGGAACGGGCAGTCAAATATTTTAATGGAGGGCTTAAACCGGTTTAACGGTGCGCCAACCTCACCCTTAATTCAGATGTGGATCAAGACACATAGATATTTGGTTTGCATGAAAGACCCCTAACTTATCAATGCACCATCTCCTAAAACATATAAATCAAGATATAACAATGAGATAAAGCAAATATAAGGACTCAACAGTAAATACAACTGAATACCGGAGCAAAAAAATCCAACAGGTAAACCCCGGAGGGCCCGACAAACAGCCAAAGCATCAGGCCTCTACCATCTCATCAATAGATAAATCTTTAAGTCAGAACCATCATAGAGTCTGAAGTCCGACCCACCGGCGTGCAATTGAAGAGGAAAGCAACCGTGATTGGGTTGACCACCAAGCATGCAGTCTGTTGCAATACATTAATGTTATAGCCAATCTTTTTATAATGGGAAATTATTCTAATGAACTGCGTTGAAAAATTATTAGAGCCAACAATCTTCTTCACTTTATACACCAAGTCACCATAGAAATCAGGTTCCGAAAGTCCTTGGCGCAAAAGAGATTTAAGTCCAACTTGGAATTTAGAAATCAAATCATAGTATCGTCTATAAAGTTTTGAAAATGTTTTGCGAAGTTTATGATACCGATAGCCTTTTTAAAGAAGTTTCTGAGTTAACAATTTATTGCGAGTGTTGAAGTCAGCAACAATGCTAGATGCTCTAGCAAAACGAATGAGTTGAGAAACATAGACTCCATAGGATGTAGATCGAGGAACATCACCATCTAAAAATGGGAATTTGACAACTAATTTGTCTCTATTCAATTTTTCCATTGCTTCACCTGCTTCTGAAGTGAGGCTTATTGGACGGTAGATTTCTGCTTTTTTTCTATCACCGTTTTTATGTATGGCTGTTACATTTGCGGATTTCCAGTCGTCCGGCAGGATGCCTTCATCTAATGATTTTCTGAATATTTTTTCCAGTGGGGATTTTATACACTGACTGGTTTCTTTCAAGACTCTTGGATGCATTCTATCGGGACCCTGTGATTTGTTAGGTTTCAAGGTGTTGATGATTTTTGAGATTTGTTCCTCATTTATTTCTATGTCCATTAGGACAGAATCGTAGTTGCGCTCCTCGAATTCAGGTATCTGGTCATTTTCTTCGACTTCAAACACTGAAGCGAAATAGTCGTTCAGAATATTGGCACTTTCTGTTTCATCAGCTGTTAGGTTTCCCTGTAGATCTTTTATAGCACCTAATGTCGATTTAGTTTTGGTTTTGGCTCGGACATGACTCCAAAAGAGCTTATTGTCAGTTTTTATTCTAGCTGCCAGATCTTTTTCATAATAATACTTGGATTTTCTTAATTCAGATACAACTTTGTTTCTCTCTGTTTTGTATGCACTGTAATTTTCATCTGTTTTACAGTATTTGAACTGCGAAACAATGCGACTGAAAGTTCTATCTGCAAATGCTGCGCTACTGACAGTGAGGATGATGTACACATGCTGCTTGACTGCCCCGCCTTGTTCGCTCAGAGAAATAGAGAATACTAGGTGAGTGTCTTTTGATATCAAGTTTACCAGGCAAGGCTTTGAGAACGGTTGTTGACATCGCGAGGCTTGCCGAGCGATTCAACATGCGTTCTCAAAGCCGAGCCTGGTAAACTTGATATCAAAAGATGCGAGCCTGGTATCCTATTTATCAGTTAACCCATTGTTGAAAACTCTTTAAACTAGCGATTATTACGTATTTTTTTTATTTTTGTGTTGATTCAGCGTCATTAGCGACGTCATTCAAAAAGTGCAACCTCATCATGACCTGATAAAGGTAACATGCCGTGAGATAGGAAAAGTTTATTAGGTTATGTTGAAACAATTCAGTTAATATAAGGGGTAACTGATAAAAGAGTATTTTGGTGATCTTAGAACCTTAATTGTTAACTGTGAGGGAATAAAGCAATGGGAATCAACATTTAATACTAAGGAAAATATAGTAAGAATGATCCTAGATTGTTCAAGCTTTGCATGTCTAAATGGGAAAAAGGAGTTCGTAACAATTGTGAAGGCAACTACTGAGATGTGTCATAGACTCCATATTACCCGGATGCATAAGTAGAATCGGTGAAGGGATTATTTTGAATACGCCACGCCAGTGATCCACAACGTCTTTTTGAAATGTGTATATAACTATTTAACCAGTGTAAATATTGAGGAACCACATGCCCTCACAGTGCACTGACATTTAAAAAAGTAGTTTTACCAATTTTACTCAAGAAGATTACAGACGGAAGTCTGGTGTTCCTTATTTGAAGTTTATACCGATACAACCAAGAAAGGTTAGTTGAAAAATTTTCCACAATATTTGGTGTATGAAAGTCAGATTGGAAACGTGGTTTTAAATGTATTTTGTTCCTGAGAGGAATCGTCAGCATTGTTTGCTGGTTCAATCCAGATCAATACAAAACGGTAAGAATGTCTCAATTAAAACCTCCACAATTTATTACTGGTTAAACTCGGCAGAAATCTGCTCATTTTTAAAAAAGATATGCATTGCCTCTTTAAGCATATGCTCTTTGACATTTATAGGAGTTCTTATATTGAAAATGGCAGTTAACTGTAATAAATAATTTGACTTTAAGTGAAAATAAATTTATATTTAGAATTTGATGAGGGGCACCATATGGGCCCTTTACAAGAAACTTACTTGCAGCAGCATCGTTTGATATGTAGTACTGTCCTGCCAGCCAAGAGTGACAGTGACGTCATGTTTTATTTACAACGTTATATAGGACTAAGAATCGATAGAACACTTGTGTATTAATCCTATCCGCGGGATAGGATTAATACAGAAGTGATCTATCGATTCACGTTAGCTCAAGTGAAGTGTAGAAGTTGATATTTTACTTAACAAAAGTTAACAAAACATAATGTCACTGTCACTCTTGACTGGCAGGATAGTAGCATGTGCGTAAGGTTGCATCACTTGGTGGATCAGTATGCAGCTTTAGGTCACCTAAAAGACATCTAAATTATCTTCTTCCTCTTCTTCTTCTGATCAAGTGCAGGGCCCACTCTGAAGCATCTTCGCACTGTGAAAAACTTAAGGTCCTCTAGATGAGTGGTATTTAAGATAAGATAAGATAAGAATTATTTTGAGTCAGCAATACATAATATCAATATAACACAAGCTTTTTGTGAGCTTTTGAACGGACTATGGAAATAACATTTGTACCTGAAAAAAATGTGAAATAAGAGCTGAAAGACTAAAAGGCTATACATATTACATGCACCAATAATGAGTTCAATATTTACGACTGAAAAAATAAAGATAAGACATAACATATGACTATTGCATAAAAGACAACTATACCTATATTCGTGCTATTTTTTCAGCACTGCAGAGTTTCTTTACATAATTAAGCACCAGAAACCAGACAAATTAAAATAGTCATTTTGCCAACTGAGACCCCAAAATTCGCACCAGTGCTTCACCATGTTAAAATGCACCAGCCAGACAGTGATGATGTGGTGGAAACCAATGTCCAAACATCATTTCGGCTGCCTTCACAGATTGTCCACCATGCGCGAAGCCCCGGTGCAGTATTTTGTGCCTAGTCCCATATATGTGTGACCATGACTTATAGCTTAACTCAAGCCCGTCCTTCTTGGCTCTCTACCTGTGGGACGGGGGGGGGGGGGGGCGAAAGTGGGAGGGTTAGTGGGTGCGGTAAACAAGACCTTCTCGCTAGTATCAGCTTAGCATTTGTACAGGGGTCTTGATCGAGACATGAAAGCCAGGTAGGCAGCCAAAAGCTAGACAAAGTATAGGCCTAGTTAGGTAGAGACCCTACAACTGTGCAGACTGCCATAAGTTAAAGTAAGTGAGTATGATCAGGAAATGCCACAATCAGACACTGCAGACCAACCCACGGCACCGTGAGGAAGAGCCACGAACATATACAGTAACAAGACATCTGTAAGACAAAAGAAGCAAAGCATTTCTGAAAACAACACAACTTTTGAAATGTAACATATGACAACTAGACTAGATTGAGTTTTGAATATCCTAGAAATATTAAGCGTATAAAAATATACAAGAGACATGAATACAGATCGTGTATACATAGAAAACTGACAAGACGTGACATAGAAAGGACATTTAAAACAGTAAGCAAAGCCAGCAATATAACGAAAACCCACAAGAGAAATATTCATATACGACTTCAAGGGCTGTAGGATAGAATTTTAAGACATAGCCTTTCAGGCTGCACATTTACAATTTTCGCCTTTTCAGTGTAACATAAAATATTTTGATTTATTAAAATCTACTGCTGTTCTAAAATCATCAGGTAAGGAATTCCACGAAAAAAAGCAGAGAAAAGTTTAAAGACAGTCTGGAAATTAAGTTGGAAGCTGGTCTCTGTATACACTCTGTGTTTCTGAGTGTTCAATGCAATAGGATGAAAGAAACTAGTCGCTGGTAGGTTGACAAGGCCATACACAATTATGTATACCATGATTAGTTTTTATCAAGACTAAATAAACTTACAATTTTTCATACTTTTATATTATCTAATTTTAATTACTGCCCGCTTGCCTGGCATTTTTGTTCTGAAAGTAACTCCAAAAAATTGGAAAAAATTCAAGAGCGTGCATTGAGATTTGTCTACGATGATTTTAAATCAACTTATGAAGAGTTACTAAACAAAGCAAACATTCCTTTCTTGCATATTGAGAGAATAAGAACAATGGCAGTGGAGACATTTCGCATCTTAAACGATATGTCTCCCCCTGTATTGTCTGATCTGGTTAGGATAAGAGACTGTTCTTCTTATAACTTTAGATACCAAAATGCTTTGCAGGTGCCGCAAGTTCGCACAACAAAATACGGTAAGAAAAGTTTTAGATTTGCAGCTACCGTCCTGTGGAACAGCTTCCCAGATAATTTTAGACAAGTAAGCAGCTTCAATCAATTCAAAGCTCTAATTTCCAATTGGAGTGGTAAAGACTGCACATGTAATTTATGTAGGTAGCTGTTCTGCAGGATGCCAAGCAGACTGTCTGAGTTCAATCGCATGTTTGTTGTTGCGCTTTCTGTGATGCTTCGGCTCTGTTTGTTTTATTTTAAGTTAATGTTAATACATGATGGGGCAGTATTGGCACCAATTGGGATTGCTGGTCTCAATACTGCAACATGATGTATTTTTGTGCTATAATATATATGTGCTTTTGTTTATGTTAGCTGGAATGCCCTAGTTTTATTATTATTTGCTATTTGCTCTTATGTGCTGCATATACTCTCTTAATTGTAAAGTACTCATTTGCTTCTTTAATCTTTTAGCTAATGTTTAGTATGTATGAAGTCTTAATGCCTTAAGATAGCTAAAACTTTATATGTTTATGTTTCAGATATACATTAATTTATTTCAATCTTTTTTAGGTTATCCCTTGTAATTATTGTCGAAACATTATCTTATTTTATAATTGTATGTTAATTTATAGACGGTCAAAAGCTCATTAGAGCTTATGTTTCTCTGTTATACTGTCATGCCGTCTTAAAATAAATTATCTTATCTTATCTTAGTTTTGCGTTCGTCCATTGTGTTTGTAGAGACTGCCATCCAATATCCTGGGTCATCTGGCTAGGACTACTAGTATATCTATAGTCTCCGTCAACAAAGTGAGCAGCTCATTGTTGCACTGCCTCTAGTCCCTTGATGTTTTTTCTGCGTATGTGAGTCCCAAACTGAGGATGAATACTCCAGAGTAGGCCTGACAAGGGATTTGTAACACTGTGCCTTGGTAGTTCTTGGGCAGCCTGAGATGTTTCTTCTAAGGAAGGCTAAACTGTTGTTTGTTTTCTTAGTCATAGCATCAACCTGTTGGTTCCATGACAGGTTATCGGAAAGCGTTGCTCCTAAGTATTTACCTGACTTGGCAACTTTCAAAGTGTGTCCGTGGATAATATAGTTTCCATGGATAGGGTTCCTCCTCTTTGTGAAGCGAATCAACTCACACTTGTATGGATTGAAAGCCATCAACCAGTCTCTTTCCCAATCGTGCAGTCTGTTCAAATCCTCTTGTATCAATTCCTGGTCTGCTGGGGACCTGATGATTCGATACAGAAGATTGTCATAGGCAAAAAGACGACAAGTGGCAGAGACACAGCTTGGCAGGTCATCGATGTTTACAAAGAAGAGGGGGGGGGTCAAGAACTGTCCCTTGTGGTACACCTGAGGTCACCAGGGCTGTTGGTGATGACTTTCCTTCTACTGGCCTGCTGGCTCCTGTTTTCAAGGAAGCTTGTGATCCACTGAAGAAGATACCATCTATTTGGGTAGTGTTGGAATTTGATGACTAGACGGTGATGAGCCACCTTATCGAATGCCTTTGAAAAAGCCAAAAGCTACTCATCAATCTGTTCTACATCACGTTATCCCGCAGCTAGGTCTTGTACATTCGGGAAAGTCCGCCACAATTCGAGAATCGAATCATGGCTTGGGTGTATGAAAGGAGCATTATGCGTAGTACTATGTACCAAAAAGCTCCATTTTGTTAGCCGGAACTGGCGTATGGAAAATTAGTTCTGCAGCATATGGGGTCAGCTCTATTAAAATTGATTATTCTGATTATCTGAAAAGTTTAATCGGCAGAATAAATGAAGTTTATGCTTTTTTCAATAAAATATCGCAAAAGCGATATTTTATTGAAAAAGCATAAACTTCATTTAAGCCGTTTGTTTTGCTGCAATCACACTTGTTATTGTGCTAACATGGTTTATGTGACGTCAACGTCTCGTTATATAACGTCAGCGTCATGTTATCACCCGCGTTATCAAAGTAGATCCTCGATGTACATCCGTGGTCTGATTCCATGGAATTTCGCGGAATTGACCGAGGCAGTTCCGATTGGGTCTTGTACTGCGAGGATGAGATGGCGTTCACAGGGCCTTTTTCTTCCTGAAACCCTGTTGTTGGTCTGTTAGTATGCCGTGTGCTTCACGAACATGTTCCATTAGTTTGCTGCACACTGAAGTAAGGGAAATAGGTATGTACCTGGAAGCTCCACTGCAATCTCCTTTCTTGAAAAGTGGCGTAAAATTTGCATGCTTCCAGTCACTGGGTACCTTCCCTTGTAGAAGTGAACCTTGGTACACAAGTGCCATGGCTGGACCCATCTCGGATGCTTTTTCTTTGAGAAATGCTCGGCCAAGATGCCTTTTGTGGGTTGAGCCTTTCAAACATCTATGTGTCTTGATCCACATCAGACCTAAGGGCGAGGCTGGTACAGTGAAACTTGTTTAAGCTCTCCAGTAAAAAAAAATTACTGACAGTTCCAAGGCCGTGCTTTTTTGTGGATCATTTTTGATGTTTATGTTTCGTGTTTGTCATGCTTATTTGTATGTTCATTGCAGCCTTGTGGTCACCTGCTGGGAAAGGTCTGGCCTCTTGGCTCTCTTGTATGTTATGTTTTATTGCGTTTTTGTCACTTTCCCATGTGGTGTCCTGCATCAGGTGTGGTACTTGATTGTATTGATTCCTGATCTTTGCCTCCTTTCTTAATTTATCGAAGCTTCTTGACCCCATTGACGTGCACTTCAAATTTAGTCTGTGTCTGGGTAGGACTCTTTCTAAGGGATGGAGTGCTATTTTTTATCCCCCTTTGTGAAGACGCTGCTGAACTGTTGGTTCAAGATAGAGGCATTCACCTTGGGATCACTGTAAGCCATTCTTCCTTTCTTCAATGGAGACAGGCCGCTACTGTCACATCTGTTACCTTTGACAAACTCCACAATTTCTTTGAGGATTTGCTGTCACTTGTAACAAGGTCAGAGACATAAGAGTTGTAAGCAGTCTTGCACTGTCTCTGTGTCTCTTTCTGGAGGTTCTTGTATCTTGCATTGTCCTTGTCTGAACGAGTCTTCTGTGCCATGAAGCCTGGTTCCTCGCATGGTTCCTGGCTAATGGCACTTGGAAGATGAAGGTCAATGTAGGAGAGATACAACAGCTTCACTCTTTTGACACTCTGGCACTCAGTCCATCTTTGCCAGTTGCTTTATGGACATTTAGTACCCAAAGCGCGCCGTTAAACCGGGTTACGCCCTCCAGTAAAATATTTTTACTGACCATTCCAACGCGGTACTTCTTTTTCAGGATCGTTTGTGTTATTTATATCTTGTGTTTGTCGTGCTTTCACGTCTGTTCATTGTTGAATTGTGGTCACCTGAGGGGAAAGGGCTCTTGGCTCTTGTTTGTGGTGTTTATTATGATTTTGTTGCTATCTCATTTGACATCCTGGGACGGATGTGGTGCTTGATTGTATCGCTTCCTGATCCTAACTGTCTTTCTTACTTTTACTTAACCTTTGAGCCCTCCATGGAGGAAAACGGACGATTCCCATTCGAGTGCATGTTTAATTCACACGTGAAGGCCACTATAGTAATTGGAATGGCCTGTTCAAGATACTGGCTTTATCATTAGTGTCTAATTTTAAAATTCCTCTTTGCTCAAGTGATGGTCCAGGTCTTTATCTACATCCATGCTTTGTGTATGCGATAGGCGAAGGCTCTGACGAGACTGGGCGTATGCACAGGCTCGTCTGAGGATCCGCTGCTCGCCGAAGCAATAAGTGCAAAAATCTCGATTGATGACCCATATTTGCTTCATTGAATAAATGAATAAATATTTCAAGATATTTCAAGATATTTCAAGATATTTACTTGCCTCTGCAGCTGGAGTGAATAACTTGTTGACAAAACCAGGAGCGGACACAAGATTTCTTGAAAGGGGGTTCAGATGTATAAGGGTGAGGGGGCGGATTCGCTGATTTTACCGCATTTTTCTTAAATATGAAAATGAAATAATTTTGTTCCAAAGGGGGGTGCAAGCGAACTCTCGAACCCTCCCCCTGGATCCACCATTGAACACCAAATACTGGATGTCTCAAACCACAGGCTCGTCTGAGGATCCGCTGCTCGCCGAAGCAATAAGTGCAAAAATCTCGATTGATGACCCATATTTGCTTCATTGAATAAATGAATAAATATTTCAAGATATTTCAAGATATTTACTTGCCTCTGCAGCTGGAGTGAATAGCTTGTTGACAAAACCAGGAGCGGACACAAGATTTCTTGAAAGGGGGTTCAGATGTATAAGGGTGAGGGGGCGGATTCGCTGATTTTACCGCATTTTTCTTAAATATGAAAATGAAATAATTTTGTTCCAAAGGGGGGTGCAAGCGAACTCTCGAACCTTCCCCCTGGATCCACCATTGAACACCAAATACTGGATGTCTCAAACCACAGGCTCGTCTGAGGATCCGCTGCTCGCCGAAGCAATAAGTGCAAAAATCTCGATTGATGACCCATATTTGCTTCATTGAATAAATGAATAAATATTTCAAGATGTTTCAAGATATTTACTTGCCACTGCAGCTGGAGTGAATAGCTTGTTGACAAAACCAGGAGCGGACACAAGATTTCTTGAAAGAAGGTTCAGATGTATAAGGGTGAGGGGGCGGATTCGCTGATTTTACCGCATTTTTCTTAAATATGAAAATGAAATAATTTTGTTCCAAAGGGGGGTGCAAGCGAACTCTCGAACCCTCCCCCTGGATGCACCATTGAACACCAAATACCGGAAGTCTCAAACCAAAGCTTAAATATGACATTGAACCTTACCACTGAGCTTGCTTGCTATTTTAAACTGAACCCAGTTGAAACCAAATGAACTGAAAGGCTGAAAGTCAATTTTCTATTAACAGCGCTAATATTGATAGAATCGAGATGTATTGCTCACATTATCTATTTTATTGCTCGATAAATCACTGTTTAAGCTCAAGTTTGTGCTGCTATTAAATTGAAGAAAAAAATCACACTGCATTAAAGTGCCTGTAACGTACCAATTTACAAATGGGACTCGCAGGAACGAGTAAACTATGAAAAAAATGGGGAGTAAATCAAAGCACTGAACGTTTTCTTCAAAAAGATTAATTCGCGTGGCAATAAACTTGGCGAAATTTGCCATTTGTATGCAAGACCTAAGATTAGATAGGCATTTGGATATGCGTGCTAACACTTACAATTTACATTTAATCAGCGCATAATACAATCAACTAAATGACCTGGGCATTCAGCGAAGAATCAGATCAGCATGGACATCCACCCAGTCTGATCAGAGTCCTCGCTTTCTGCACGAAGAAAATATAGGAACCAGTTACATAATACTGGAATACATCGAAAGGCTGTGATCTGATTGTGGCGATGCCCAGGCTGGTCTGGGTCTTCGTTGGGCCCTCAGTTCAGCTCTACCAAATACCCGAGCACTCTACCACAGAGCGCCTACAATGGCGTAGCCATTACGTACATCACGCAGTTAGGCACATCCGTTCGAACGAGATATATTATGTCGGTCCAAGTATAATATCTAATTCGAAATAACATATCTTAATCAAGATATAACATACTATATTTCAACTTAGATATAATATCTCTTTCGAGATACATATAACTCTACACCCGGATATCTATATTTCATTTGAAATATTGTATCTAAAACGACATATAAGTTTAGGCTATTTCAATTAACTTTATATTACTAAGGCGTTTATATCAGAAGCGACAAGACAGTCCACTGACATACATTTTGAAGACAGTTCACCGACAGATTTAAAGTTCATCGACATACAGTGTTGCGAGCTCCGTGCTCTCGAGCAGCAAAATCTATCTGTCTGTCTGCCTGCTTGTCTGTAACAAAACTACCTAAACATAAGCCTTTTTGTATCGATAACAACGTTAAGCTTAATCGTTTTTAAGAAATAGATCAGCTCTTGCAGTGAATTGCTGAATAATAATTCATTGTTTGGAGGTCAGTTGTAAAGAAGATAAAATCACGATCGCGCTAGAGCTGATCTATTTCGATTCGAACACGCAATAAACGACGAAAACACATTGAAGTCTTCAGCTTCTTCCAATTTTCCGCCACTGCACTGAAGAAATCCTGTAATAGTTGAACTGTTTCGCATGTATGTTGACATGTATTAGTAAAGTCTTTCAAGTTACACCATCTAACGTAATGACTGACGTCATTTTGCAGTGGACATTGAAGTCAGCTATAGCGTGCGCTTTCCTCGCGCTTTCAAAACTGCGACTTTGTTGTTTCATAACACGATTTTTTAGCATTGGCTATAGGCGAGGTGTTCAAATTAATACTAAAATACTTTAGTGGCATGGAAGTTTTTTTTTGTGTGCGCTATTTGACTAGATATTTAAAATGATAGGTCTGGTCAGGGTTAGCACAAATTGCCTCTCCATCGCAATATTTACATGCCTCTCTCGTAAAGCAAGTGAGTTAAAGTCTCAGACGTTGTCGCCACTGTGAGCGTGCGTGTGTGCGGTGAGGGGGTGGGGGCAATAATCCAAAAAAAGAGTTTGTTCGATGTCATCAACATTGTAGCAATAACACGGCCTCCAATCTCGGCCTCCTTCTCCAAAAAGAGCAGAGCGTAAAGTGAGGCGAAGGCCCTTCCGGGAAGCAGGCAGTGGGCAAAACAATGGAACACGGTAAGTTGTGTTGACACATTTTCAATCATAAGTAAATTTTCAGCGCAAAACTCGAAAATCTAAGAATGCTATGCTTCGGGCAATTGTTCAAGCTATCCGTAGAGCATGCTGTTTGCACATTTGAACTTAGTTTGTAAGCGTGAGAGTTTTTCTCCCGTTGCACAGTTGTCCAAGAAACGGTGGTTCCCGCATGGTTTTGCCTTCTAACCAAACGTATAGTAGCGTTTGGACCCTTATTCATACTACCGAGGCCCCTCCACACCCATGTTGTCCCAAATGCAATTTTTCGAGATATTTCAATGATAATTGAGTGATTTAGAGCCAAATTTCTTTAGGAGCAGGAGGCGAAGGGCAGGGGAAGCAGGCTGGGAGAGGAGAAGCAGGCGGCGATGAAATCAAAATTTGCATTGATTTTGCTTATTTTTAATAATATACTTATCCAATCTATATCAAACTTGCATGTATGAATATTTCAAAACATTTAAATAAATCGAAATTACTTCGCTTTAAATGCCACCACCAACGTAATTTGTGGTTCACTTTTTTTCTCATTGGAATCATGTAATGCTCACAGATTAGTGATACTTGTGAATTTCTCCCTAAGTTCTTGGGAAAAGGATTATCAAAAATCTCAGACTGAGTCGAACCTCTGTTTTATACCCACCCCCTCTCAAGCTTTGATTAAGAGCAACAATTACTGATGGTGCGAAAGACTTAGACGCAGAAAAAAAGGAATTCAAACCAAACCTAACCATCATATAACTGATATAACAACTCGTGTATAAGAGCAGTCTCAAAAGATGTTAACTTAATTATTGCAAATCTGATAATGTCCGTACACGCATTATAAAGGAAACAAAAGCGGTTCGCTTATTCTCCCATTGTGTTGTTTGTTTAACCCAGAATGTCATGAGCTTGCTAGAGGTATATATATAATAAGAGAGGTATATATAGCAATGTTTGTGATCAGAATAATTCAGTTAACAATAGCGTTTAATCATTCGTATCATACATGCAAGTTTGATATAGATTGGATAAGTATATTATTAAAAATAAGCAAAATCAATGCAAATTTTGATTTCATCGCCGCCTGCTTCTCCTCTCCCAGCCTGCTTCCCCTGCCCTTCGCCTCCTGCTCCTAAAGAAATTTGGCTCTAAATCACTCAATTATCATTGAAATATCTCGAAAAATTGCATTTGGGACAACATGGGTGTGGAGGGGCCTCGGTAGTATGAATAAGGGTCCAAACGCTACTATACGTTTGGTTAGAAGGCAAAACCATGCGGGAACCACCGTTTCTTGGACAACTGTGCAACGGGAGAAAAACTCTCACGCTTACAAACTAAGTTCAAATGTGCAAACAGCATGCTCTACGGATAGCTTGAACAATTGCCCGAAGCATAGCATTCTTAGATTTTCGAGTTTTGCGCTGAAAATTTACTTATGATTGAAAATGTGTCAACACAACTTACCGTGTTCCATTGTTTTGCCCACTGCCTGCTTCCCGGAAGGGCCTTCGCCTCACTTTACGCTCTGCTCTTTTTGGAGAAGGAGGCCGAGATTGGAGGCCGTGAATAAATGGCAACATCTTCATACAGTTTATTTGTTTCGCAAGCGGGCTAAATCTATATGATGGTCAGTTATTTTTACATGTACAGTTCCATGTTTACATAATGAAACTAGCATATGTATGTTCCTAGAATATACGTTTGACGATATTCTAACGGCAGTTCATACTTCAGAAAGTGAAATTAGCACTGGCTGGTCTCAGTAGATATTGCATTTTTGCGTATGCCTCAGCAGGGACGCTTCTAGATATTCCAAATAAAATTAATCAGAATTTGTGGGGTTCGTAAGGCTATTAGCATAATTGAAAACTTAACATTGAATGTACTCTTATGGATTCGCCACAATCTTTTTTCTCCATTTTATTCATAACCTTTACGTAAAATTACGAAACCTGTAGGTTTTATTCGGTGCCTGTAATGTAATGACGGACCAAGGTGATGTATCCAGGTCTCCAACAACGTGACGAACAATGTGTCGGGTGGAATATTTGAAACGTTATTTGGATTTACTTCAGCATTGGAAGACGAGAACTTTCGACACGTTTTTGTATAAAATTTCCCTGGAGAACTTACCCATGACGCTGGCTTTTTGTAGGTATAAATTGTTTCTTTCGAATTCAAAATTTTGCGCTATGCGCAAAGCGATACGCAACTGCGCATGACGCAAGAAAGACCACGTGTGCGGATTGAAAAAAAAACAATATTTCGATCGAAATATATGGAATATGTCAATTGACATAACATATTTTGTTCTGGATATATTACAAGTGGTCATATCTAGATCGACATATTATATCACGTTCGAACGGATGTGCCTAACTGTCACGGGGAGACTACAAGAACGACCACTGATTCTCATCAATCGCGTCCCTTTTTCATAATCATTGGGAATTTCTCTTAAAGGAAAGAATTTTGTTCCCAGAAGGAGCGAATTCTTTCCTTTAAGAGCAGTTCCTTTGGTATGGATAATCACTTTTACCACATTAGGTGACCTCCCTTGAATTTTACTATTTTTAGTCCGCACGTGCGTAACTGCGTAATGGGAGCTACGCCAATGGTCCGAGCAGGTTGGTACCTGATATTGTCTTTGGCTGGATCACACGTAGCTGACCTATTGGTTTTCTAATTCTGGCCCCGAGGTTATACAACTTTTTTATGCGAGCACGAAATTTCAACTGGTCATAAAAGCTAAAATACCGACAAATAAAAACGTTTCTTGCTTTAAGTCTCTCAAGTGTTGTATATCTATCATGCTTACAAGTGTTAAAATGCCAACAATTGTTGACATTTTAATATTTATGACAAGTGCGGATCCAGAGGGGGGGACAGGGGGTCCGGACCCCCCTGGAAAATCACAAGTCATATGGGTTTCTATAGGGAATAAGCAATTGGACCCCCCCCCCCCCCCCCCCCCCCCCCTGGAAAAAGTTGGACCCTCATGGAAAATGTTGGACCGCCTCTGGAACCTTGAAAAATGATAGATTTGTTTGAAATTGACCATTTGACTTCTGAAAATAAGCTGAGGACTAAAAGAAAAAAAAATGTTGTCAGGGCTTTTTTTGTCAGACTGACCTGGACCCCCCCCCCCCCCCCCCCTGACGAAAAATCCTGGATCCGCGCATGTATGAGCAGGATAAATTTCGTCCTCAGCTGAGTTGAGTATGATTTTTTTATAACCACGGGGCCTGGCTGTAGTATATATGTATTGATCATCAAATTTGTTCAATTTGATTTTTGTATTAGTTGTCTGTGCTGTTAACCATGTTCACGAACGAAACAGCTTTAGAATCTAGGGTAAAGATTTGGCCAAAACATCTGTCCCAGCCTGAGATACTTTCGAATTTTCCAATTATGAATCGGCTTTTAAGAGCGATTACCATGACACGGGATTTCTAAATTTTATTATAAAAAAAAACTCTGAATTTCAAACCTCCTGTGTACGTTCTTGCAGTTCTTTAATAGATGGTTCTCAGGGCACCAATTACCGTACAGCCCGCGAATCAATTAAAATGCATTGCTTTGTTTCTTTAGGCATTTCTTCAAGAAAAGAATCAAGTGACTTATACCTTCCGCGCTGACAATGATCGATTCCAATTATTTGAGGTCGGAAATAACTCCGGATTTGTGGTCTTTGGTAATGTCTCAATATTTGGGCTTGTCCCCGAGATAACGGTACTTATCATATACAGTAAAACTCCGGATTTGTGGTCTTTGGTAATGTCTCAATATTTGGGCTTGTCCCCGAGATAACGGTACTTATCATATACAGTTACTGTACTGCCGACCAAGAAAGACAGTGACGTCATGTTTAATTTACAAAGTTATCAGGGACTTATAAGCGATAGATCACTTGTGTATTAATCCTATCCGCAGGATAGGATTAATACACAAGTGATCTATCGATTCGAGTTAGCTCAAGTGGAGTGTACAAATACTGTTTTACTTAACAATTGTAAACACAATATTACGTCACTGTCACTCTTGGTTGGCACGACAGTAAGCGGCACTCAAAAAGAAGACAAAAGATTGGTTATCGCTTAATGCAGGTCAAAAGTATTGGAGCATTCTGGAATACTTTCGACCTTCATCAAGCTACCATTTGTCATTAAGATCTTTGTTTTATCTATTTTTGAGTGGCCGTTTTACACAGGTTTAACTGTACACGTTTTTGTTTGTTTGCTTTGGTGCTTTACGGAACAGTCAATAGTTTGTTTAGTTATGTCGGGATTCCTGGGTTGCACCAGTACTAAACAGAGTATAAATAATAGTTATACTATGTTTTGTCCGCATGGACGTGGAGATAATCCGCGAACTTTAGCGAGTGGATTACCTTACGTACTGGTAGACAATCATGGTATAGCAATTTTATACCACCTAGATCAGTGTCGGGATTCCTGGGTTGCACCAGTACTAAGCCGAGGATAAGTAATAATTATACTATGGCTTGTCCGCCTGTACGTGGAGATAATCCCCGAGCTTTAGCGAGTGGATTATCTCCACGTACATGTAGACAATCATGGTATAACTATTTTATACCACATACATCGGTGTAGACCTTGCACATCATGAGATAGTTCGTGCTAAAGTTGGTAAAGGTGATATGAAGTGTCTTGCACAAGGGCATGCTAGATACGTTAAACTACTCTTTTAGCCATTTCCCCGCTAGTCTCGACATTTGTCGCCTGCTGTCTTGTCTGCTTATATTCTTAGGTAGCCTACATTGCAAATACTATGGACCAAGATTAGACTGCTCCTTGTGAGGGTTCATAGTGTTTGCTTCCATGATATAATCTAGTCTGAAGTGCTCTTACCATATATACTAGCCAAAAGTTCTAACCGGCCACCTGCATTTTATTAATTTTCTTCAAAACGTGAAATGCTGTGACTAGTCTTTTTGCATCTCGAAATACCAAGACATGCCATGTACCCTAGACAGTAAAGATATTGACAAAATGTTTAACAGTACATGCAGGATGCCAATTTGAATAATGGCACAATTTGCGAGTCGTGACTTTTTGAAATAACCCCCTTTCACACGTAAAACGTTTTCATTTCAAAAGCCAAACTCATATTGAACACTAAAATGTTGAAATAAACACTCCATCTGCATGAGACTCGTTGCTATTGGCCAATATGTCAAAATTTACCCCACCATCTAATGCAAATTCTTGTGAATTTTGAAATTGAGGGTACACGTATTCGGCAAAGCCTCCCGGATACAATTTAAGGAATTTTGCTTAGCCATTTACTGGCATCATTTTACTGATAGGCTGACCTATTCGGTAATGCAAATGAAATTGATATAGTACTTACAACTTTTCAGAAAATTGGTAAAAACACACATGGCCGAATAGAACTTTTGACTAGTATATATACGCAGAACTTAAAATAAAGGAACGCTAACAAGTATTCCTCAAAGGAATTTGGTGATGCGCTTCAGGAGGAATGGCAGCCGTTTCCGAGAGCAGAGATACACCATGCCATCTTCATTATGCCTGACAGGTGTCGTGCATGGGTTGCTGCACGTGGAGGCCACAGCCGCGGCGATATTGACTTGGACTCCATATCAATGATGTGTTTTAGGTAAAATAATAAACGACTTACATGGGTTCCCTTCTTTTTTGATTTTATGTATACGTAAAATTCCTCTTTCCTTTTCCCATCAGTTACGATTTTTGTCGTTTGCGCTCTCGTCTGCTTTTGTCCATCAGATAATGGTACTTCAGTGGCGGATCCAGAGGGGGTTCAGGGGGTTCACTCGACCCCCTTTCTGCCCCCCGTTTTTAAATATCCTATGAAAAATAATTTGGTCTCAGTGAGACCAAATTATTCCATTTTCATAGGGTATTTAAGAAAAATGAGATAAAATCAGAAAAGCGAACCACCAACACATATACATATGAGCCCCCTTTCCAGGAATCCCGGATCCGCCCCTGTACTTACCATATATACCTTAATTAACCTTTTAAACCCGCTAAGCAGAATGTAATTTCCTACTTTTATGATTGACCCAATCGTAAAAGTCGATTTACGTTTCAAGGGGTCACGTCTTTTGAATAGGCTTTATAAGGAAAACAAAAAAAAACTCTTGTCCGAAACACAAATAATTAGAGCCTTAATATTTAGTGTGTAGCATTATCTAGCAAGTTTATACAAATTATGCCTATGGGGCATAAAATATCCCCGCCCCTGGATTACATATATTACAAGGCTTTTAATTAGTGAAAGCATACAAAAATCTTGTCTGCGACGAAAAGTAAATCATTAGATACCGTACGGGCTTAAGAAGTTTCCCAGAAGACAAAATGTAGACAAAAGGTTGTCTGAAACCACTAGGCCTAGAGCCTTGATATTTGGTATGTAGCATTATCTAGTAGACCTTTTCAAAATGTGTTCAGGTTATACTCCTTGGGCTAAAATGGCCCCGCCCTTGGACTAAAGATGGCCCCATCCCGTGGTCACATGTTTTACATATGCTTATGCAGGGAAACATACAAGAAACCTTCTTGTCTAAAGCCACTAGGCATAGAGCCTTGATATTTGGTATATAGCATTATCAAGTAGACCTGTTCAGAGTTTGTTCGAGTAATAAATGGCCCTGCCCCGGGATTCACGCGTTTTACCAAGGCTTATAAAAGAAGACATAAATAAACCTTTTTGTCTGAAATTCATAGGCATAAAGCCTTGTATTGATATTTAATACGGGGCATCATATTTAAATTCTACCAAGGCTGTTCAAATTAAGCACCCCTCCCCTGGGACAAAAAACTGCCCCACCTAGGGGGTCACATGTGTTACATAGGCTTATATATAGGGGAAATATAGAAAATCTACGTCTGATGGAACCTTGGTATTTAGTATCTAACATCACCTAGTAGTTCTTTTCCAAATGTCAAATAAAAAAAACGCCACCCTGTGGATCACACGTTTATAATAGGATTACACAAAATATCTTCTTGTTTTAAATCATTGCACCTAGAGATTTGAGTTAGGGTGTTTAACTTTTTGCAGTGGTCCTTAAATGGACCAGTAGACCTCACTGGACCCTCTTACTACCTTCTGCTGCTTTGTAACATCTATGATGATATCTGCGGTGAGGTAGATGATGAAAAAGAAAGTATTTGAGAGGAATAGTAAATTTTGCAAAATATATCAATATGAATAAAAATTCACGTCTCAACATACTTTTTAAGTTAACTGTGAATAGCCGCCAATCCAGCTCCTTCATCGCATAAAATCAATACTGTGTTATGAAGTGGAAGGACCCGTTTCCTATGAATGAGATGGACCTTCAGCAATATCGTTATTTTTTATAACCAATACATCATTTTAGCAATCCGAAAAGTTCAATGGGTGTATGCCCGATTTCTAAATTTTGCTCTCAAAATGAGGAAACAGAAAGTTTAATCCAAGTGGTATATGCGATGTGGGAGCTGGGTTGATGGCCATGACTGTTAAGCCTAATGAATAGGTGCCAAGTACTCTTGACTCCGGTGACAACGAAACTGTACTTTGAAATTTTGTTTAGATTCTCACTGCATGAGATGGTTCTTTTAAACCCACGCACAATATACGCTATTTAAGGCTATTGATAGTCTATGGTCAAAGAAATAAGACAAAACATAAAATTATTGAATAGTGTCAAATTTATGTTCTATCATTTGGTCAAATAGCCTTTATCTAGGACAGTGAAGAACATTAAGTTTTTTTCTTTAATATTTGCAAGTTGACGCAAAACTTGCAATCAAAATGAAAGGAGTCGCAAGACACGTGCGTTTAGTGCTGGGTAGTTTCATCTTACATTTTCTATCAACGGGTATGTCCCGATCATTCGGAGTGATTTACTACGAGCTGATCTCTGTGTTTGAAATCGGGGCTGGAGAGACAGGCTGGATTGCTTCATTGTTTGCTGGCCTTCTACTTGGTACCGGTAAGTGCTAATAATCCTGGTAAGCGGGCCAATAGTGGTAACGAAAAATGGCCGACAAAATAGGCTTAATATAGGAAAATTGTCATTTCGGGCCAAATTTAAGGCTTCTGGAGACCGATTTTTAAAGATTTAAATAGCAACACAAGCCATAACAAAAAAAATTAAATAAGTTGTGTGCCGTGATAAATCTCAAAATCTGTTAAAATATATTTTTGTATTTGCTTGTGCTCTATGTTAATTTCTCTGTCAAATGTCTCAAATTTGCTCCAACATAGTCACCTTCCTACTTTCAGCCTATTTTGACAGTCATTTTTGTTACCACAGCAAAGGTAGAAGTCGAATCAATGCCAGACTTTTAGACTTGGGCTATTGTTCTAATAAACTAATAAGAATAAACTAGTGAAAAGCAACTTTTATTTTTTGGCCTCATAGGGGGCAAAAATAGCCTCTTAATGTATGTAGCTCTTTAATGAGAGTGAAAAAAATGGGTACCAGTCCCTTATCCATACAACCAGAAAGGCGGTCTGCGGTTGTAATTTTCAGCTATATTAATCCTTTCTCCAAATCGCAACTCGGTTTCACATTCCCGTTTCCAAATTTATTTGATATTCTCCGCGGAGCAATTGATCAAAATCACTCTATCAATACTGATCATAACTTCAGGGAGTGCTAACTATTGAAATTTGAAAAAAATCACATTGTCTAACTTAAATTAGGTTTTGTTTTAGATGCATGCATTTGCTGGTTTCAATGTAATACGGATACTGACTGATGGAAATGATGAATGCAGACGTGCAGTAAATGATTTTCGATTTGGCGAGAAAAACATAATCATAATATATTACATAGTAAAGTACACTCAGTGGCCATAAGTAAGTAGCCAGATCAGCTTACAAGAATTTGACAAAAAATATGGTCTGAAACAATCGTCTTTTCTAGCCAATTAAGACAATTTCTCCAAATGATGATTGCCCTAGATAAATATACAGTGTATATGTTTACGTCATTACCAAATTGTATGATGTCATCATCTGTTGCTATGGAGATATTGTGTATCACAAACGTTGGCTCCATTTCTTCAAAAAAGATAGCAGGTGTTGAAAAATTGCTGTAAAAATGCCAGATTGTAATATTCTTTATCGAAAATTTGCAGAAATATTTGAAATATACTGAAAAACATTCTGTTAAAGTTCAAATTAGTATAGACACTGAAAATAAAATAATGCAGAGCAGAGAACTGGACGGAAAATAATGCCATGAAAATGATCCGACTGCAGTATACTTTGGCTGTAAAAACAAACTAAATAAACATATACAGGAATATGGGGTATGTATGTTTTGTGAGGTATCATAACAGTGTTCAAATTGAAAATAATATATTTTGAATAAATGTTGATGGATATAAGCTATGGTTGGATCCAAAGAAAATCTGCTAATTTTCACTGTCAGTCCTGATATTGGTGCCATAAGCAGCATAACTGGTGATATAATATTTGTGTAATAATTATTTTCAGTTGAAAGTACCATTTGGGGTTACATTCTTACAGAACATTTATTTTTTTAAGAAGAACTATCCTATGATTTCGCATGAAAGTTTGGGTACCCCCTCGTAAAGCAAAATTTGACCAAGGGGTTAGGTATTGCTGGGTGCTGTCTTTTCGATTTGAAAGAACGAAACATGTAAAGACTTATTGCTTCAAACACTCGTATATACACCCTAGAAAGCCTGATACCTGTTGCTAAGTTACCATGTGGATTCATTCAATAATTTAGATTTTTGGGTCAGGGGTACAAATACCCCACCCACCCCTAATATGACGGTTAATAAATTGGGAAGATGTGAACACATCTTGTTCACAGCTCACGATTATAACATATTAGCACCATTATCACCAAAAAATATACAGAAAATAAGCAATACCTATAGCCATGTAAAAACGGAAGAAGTTTAGAAACAACATCGAATTTTTAAACTGTTGCAGAAATCAGGGTTGGTTGAAATAAATGACACCCACAAACTCTAGGTGATAGTATTTCTATAATAATCAAGCATTCTTAAGTTGAAAAATAGCAAATAGTGATATTTTCAAAATTTCAGATAATTTGCATTCCTCGTTTTCAAAGTATTCAAATTTTAAATGTACTTAAATGTTTGCAAAAGAAACAACGTTAACGTCAACTGGCTACTTACTTATGACCTGCGACTGCAGACGGACGGACAGACAGACGGACGGACGGACACTCGAACGCAACTATATGTTCTTAAAAGGTTATCCTTCGGAAGCAAGGATTGCACCAAAAGAAATGAAAGTGTATAACCTTAGTAGACGAAAACTAGTGCAGTCAGCCTGTACGCCATCTTCGCAAGCCAAGGGTTCCTAAGTCCACTTTGTTCCTTGCGTATGCGTATGGAACGAGGTGGACTTACTGTCCTGCCAGCCAAGAGTGGCAGTGACTTCATGTTTTGTTTATAAACTTACAAGGGAATAAGAATCGATATATCACTTGTGTATTAATCTTATCCACAGGATAGGACTAATACACAAGTGATATATCGATTCGCGTTAGCTCAAGTGGAATGTACAAGTTAATGTTTTACTTACCAATTATTGTAAACGAAATTAGTACGTCACTGTCACTTTTGGTTAGCACGACAGTAGTATTCTTGGCTTGCGAAGATGTACATACGTTTCAGATCGAAAATACTATCTACATTGTATTTGCAGGCTTGGTATCAGGTGTTGTGATGTCAGTGGTTGGAGTCTGTATCACGACAATTGCTGGTTCCCTACTTATGACTGTTGGCATGGTAACCAGTGGACTTGTTACCAATCCTTATCTTCTCTACCTCACCTACGGAGTTACTGCAGGTATGGTAAATATACGCCCAAAAAGTCCATTGCTTGCTAGGCCGAAATGAGACAGTGTATGGTAAAATCAACAAAATAAATTAATTGTGCGTTCAGCGAAAGACCAGAACAGCCTTGCCATCAACCATGCATTCAGCTCTTAAAAGTAGTACAGTGGATCACAGTGCGTATACGAGCTCATGGCGCTAAATAGGCACCAGTAGTACTGATGCCTCTTTAGCGCCATGAGTTCGCATGCGCGCTGGCCGTTTTAGGATATGATGTTGTTACTATAGATGGTTACTAATGCTTATAAATAATGTGTTTGATATTTTCTCATTATGGGAATTAGTTGCTATTTATAGTTTTTCATCCTTTATATCATCACCAGTCTATGATTATGTAGCATATCGTTGCGACACATAGATGTAAACTTGGATGATCTAGTCGGCCATGCTGTTTTTTTATAAAAATTTAAAAAGTTTGACCAATGTTCGGATCCATAATCAGTCATATTGATCTGGAAGAGATCTGTTATTGGTCATGCACGAATTACAGAGTTGCCTTGTCAAGTCTAAACAGCTTTTTTTTCAAAACTAAAAAGGTGAATAAACGCCTTATACTTTAATCGAGGTGTCCTCTACAATGCGACGCTACCAATAACAGAGCAATGGACATGGATGTAACAAAAGGTTTACTGTTCATAGCGAGGTTATTTTTTGGTATAATCATTTATTATATAGTAAAGGACCAACAATTTATATAAACCATTTCATAAAATCAGCATAACTGAAACTGTTTAATACTTAAGAACTTGTTTCACCTGGGAACTGATATGCACATGTAAAACACCTGAGATCTGGTATTACTCTTTGCACGTGAGAACTATTGTATATGTATTTATAAACATTTATTGCATAAAAAAGATATTAATGCAAATAGCATCTTTTTTTTTATTTTATCACATGACGTCGCGTCTGGGAGTAAAATAACGCCATGCAATAAAATCTGAAAACCACTAGTGGTTTATCGATTTTCGGAAAACGTTATGACGTCCATAACAACGTTACGTACATAATGACAAAATCATAACGTTTTTAACGTGAGAAATGAGATTTTAAAGTAATCTTAATGTCATATGATAAATAGAATCTAACATTCGTGCTCTTGTATTATTAAATTTATTAAACTCGTTGCGAAAAAGAGATAAAATGCTCAACAAGCCTCGCATTTTATCTCTTTTTCCCAACTCGTTTAATAAATTCAATAAAACATGAGCACTCATGTAAGATCCTCTATTAACATCACTTTTTTTTATTTTATTACACAGGAAACATTTTAGTTGCAGATATGATAGGTGGTGCTTATTGCACATTCTGTTTTATAGGCTGTGGTGCATCTTTTCTCTACATTTCCGGAAATGTTGTGATCAACACAGAGTTCACTGAAAGACGTTCAGTTGCCATGGGAATAGCTTCAACAGGAGGATCTGTAGGGAATATTCTTATTCCCCTGTTTACATCATGGTGTATAGACATATATAGCTGGAGAGGAGCTTTTACCTTGCTCAGTGGATTATGCCTGCAGGGTACCATCGCAGGATTTCTCTTTTATACTAAAAATGAATCAATTGGCTCAGACTACAATAAAGCGAAAGACACAGGTACATTTGGGCCTTGTCGCAAAAAAACCTGTCTTCGGGGTTTCCGTCAAAGCGAGTTTCAAACCGGTGTCCTCAGCTACAGAGACTAGCTAGAAAATTGAAATTTTACCTGAAACAAGGTTAAATATGGTTCTTTCCAAAAAGCGAATAACAAAGGCGCTGATCAGACTGCGCGGATGCGCAGGCTGGTCTGCGCCTGTGTTATTGGCAAACCCCCGAAGACAGGTTTTCTCGCGCCGAGGACCATTTTAAAGTGCACACTTAACACATTACATTGGTCTAAGATAATATGGGTCTCAACGCGACAAATCCTGTCTACAAGGTTTCCAACAAAGAGAGACTCAAACCAGTCTCCTCAGCTATCGAGGCTAGCTAGAAAATTGAAATGTCGCCTGAAGCAGGTTTAGATATGATACTTTCAAATAAGCGAATAACAAAGGCACAAGCTGGTCTGAACCTTTGTAGTTCCCAAACCTGGAAGATTAGTTTTTTCGCATTGAGGCCCATATATGTCCTGGGTGCTCACAAAATCTCTCGGTGAAGCGTTTCCAAGCTGGGTAATCACGTGGTTTTTGTTTGGATACACTGCACGGATGTTCATATACACTGTATGGATATTCAGATCAAATGAAAGTAGATTTCTCTATGTTTTCTCATCTATACCCAGAAAGTTATACACCGTTTTCCAGCCCATATTTTCCAGATCAAACACTACCAAGATATCCTATTTAAGCCACGGGGTTGTCTGTGGTTTGTGATTGTGGTATTTCCTGATCATACTCTCCTACTATTTTTGTCACAAAGAACTGTCATTCGTACACTTTATTTCTATAATTCAGGCTCGATCTGCGCCACTTAAAATTTTGTGACAGACTCTGTACTCAAAGTAAGAAGCTTTATGAGAATATCCTGGTATCGTTAGATCGGGGATATGTGGGCTAGAAAATGGTGTATAACTTTCAGGGTAAAGATGAAAAAAAAAAACAGAGAGAAATCTCTACTTACTTTTCCTTAAAGCATCACTGTGGAAAAGAAGTCGGATATTTTTCTGTACAGTGTTTCCAAACAAAAACCACATGACTAACCACCCTGGTTTCTGTTTCAGCACACATAATGAATAATTTGATAGAGAATCTCAACATAATTATTTTAGGGGTTATTTATTACTTTTTTATGACTGGAGAGAATCCTGTCTCCTGATTGGCCCAATTTGTCTCTATGTCTACCTGAAAACTGGTCTCAACTGGCCTACAGTGTGATATAGGTTGTTTCCAGAAGTTTCTATTTCTGACACCTCCCTAATATCACCCTCTAGATAGCTAAAATAGCATGACGAGTTTGAAACTAGCATGGGCTGAATGAAATTGACATGATTTGCTGTTTCACTTCCCAACAGGTAAATTAAAGACTTTAAAGCTGCATAGTCTGTAACTTTTGATCTTCTACTTTTAAAAATAATGTTTTTATTTTTCAAGAACGCAGTAAAAATACTCAAATTCAGGTAAACATTTTACCATTTTCGTAAATCTTAACAAGTTATCACTATCAAAACAACTGCATTTATGTTAATATTCAACGGTCTATAATTATTGGAGGGACGCAAATAATTACCAACAAGAGAAAAATACACCTATTTGATAAGATAATTCACTTTTCCATGCAGTTTTCAGCTGTACTGAACATTTTTATTGTGAAAACATAGCTTAATTCTACTTTTACAAATGATTTAAAAAGAAAATAATTTTTTTCGAAAAATGTTCATAGTTACAGAGTATGCAGCTTTAATAAATTTTAACAACAGTTTTGTTTTGTTTTGTTTGTTAACGTTTCTTTGTTTGAATAAAACAATGCAAAAGAGTGTTTTAGGAATAATTTTTACATCCCCCATTTCATTTCATAATGCCAATTACTGCATTAAAATATTTTAATAACAGTAGTTAAAACTTGTGAGAAAGTCCTTAGGAAAAAGTGAAAGTAGAACATTTTCATTCATAGTTGAAAAGTCATATAACAAAACAGTTATTGACTTGAACTTCGGTAGACATACAGATTCATCTCTCTTGGGGTCTTGATGTATATCACTTTTTTCAGGCAGATGAATCCTCATGCCAACCTCAATGAAGTCAATAATTGTATATTATTTCCTGAGGACTTAGAATTAATAGGATTAAACTGTAAGTGACATCTTGCTCCTAGGAAGGGCAAAAAATCTTTGAGACATACACTTATTATTTGTATTTAAACTCTGCATCCCAGTCAACGATAGTTCAATCATTTCAGGACAATTTCATGTGTTCTTCGGCTCAACTAGTACGAAGCAGAAGATAAAGTGACTTGCTCAAGGACACAACGAAGTCTCTCCAATGGCTCTAACCAGCAACCCCTCAAACTAAAGTCTAACGCTCTAACACTGAGTCACCTTGCTCCTAAAAATAAACAAAAAGAACGTACAATCAGAAATGCTTTAGCACTCCTTGCAAAATAACAAGTAGTTATATTGAGACATAAATAATACCGATGCATACTTTTGATGATTGAAAGTAGGGTAAAGCAGTTAAAATGCTGAATTGATTTTTTTTATTTGTGTCAGAAAAAAACTTTTTGTCTCTATCAGGCATAGCGTCTATCAAACGAATTGTTGCTTCTATGTGAAGACTTTGCCTTATTGCACGTACATAATGTTACTGTCAACATATCATATATCCATGACAAAACTGTGAATGCCCCCTATATCCTTAGAATTAACTTACTCATTCTGTTCATTTTCTTTCAGGTCCAACAGAACGATCTATGAAATTGCCTTGGCAGGGGTGTCATGACTACTTTTCCTTCTTCAACGCATGCTACGTCTGCTTTGTTATAAGTACCTCGATAGCAGCTGTTGGGTTTTTCGTTCCCTTTAACGTTTTGTTTGATTTTATGGTACTTGAAGGGCAAACCAAGGAGTATTCGTCACTATCTCTGTCATTAGCGGGTGTAGGGAGTATTATATCTCGAGTTCTTGTGGGTTTTGTAGGATATTATAAGTGTTGTCATCGTATATACTACATCATGTTTTCAGTGTTCATGTGTGGTTCTACAACAATAGCTTGTGTTCACCTGACATATTCATGGCAGTTTTTGTTGTATGGGCTTCTTTATGGAATGGGTTCAGGTAAGTTTATCCCAGTCTTGTAAATAGAGAATACTAGGTGAGTGTCTTTTGATATCAAGTTTACCAGGCAAGGCTTTGAGAACGCTTGTTGACATCCCGAGGCTTGCCGAGGGATTCAACATGCATTCTCAAAGCCGAGCCCGGTAAACTTGATATCAAAAGACGCGAACCTGGTATTCTATTTATCAGTTTACCCATTGTTTCACTCTTCAAACTAGCGATTATCACGTAATTTTCGATTTGTATGTTGATTCAGCGTCATTAGCGACGTGATTCAAAAAGTGCAACGTCATCATGACCTGATAAAGGCAATATGCCGTGAGATAGACAATGTTTATCAGGGAACGCGCAACAATGCATTTGATATGAGAGGTAGCTGATAAAATGTAATATAATGCCATTTGACTTTTGTTTGCTGGGTAATTTTCATGCTTTTGCTGTCGTCTACTGACTTTTTTTCAGGAAAACTATCAGACTGTGAAATGATTAGGAACATTTTGTCTGTCCTAATTTGGTCGAGGCTGTTTGCAAAGGCTATAAGCAGATGACAAAATCACCACTAGCAAGGACATAATTAAAGGCATCTATTTTTTTTAAACATATTGTCTGCTAATTCTTTCAGTTATTTGTGCGTTTTAGCACACTTACGTAGAGTGTAATCCACTTAATCATTTTTATCAATGTAGCAGCTTTCGTTCTGTCTTCTTGGTAATTTCTAATTATTTTTAAAATTTTCATGCTGCTGGTAGAATATATTGTTAATATATAATTTCGATAAGAGAATGTCTTATTCTAATGCACTTGCAAATGCAACGCGACGCCTGATTGGATAACGTCATAAATTTGCGAAAGTATATCCTGCGATATACTGTTGCAAACCCGACGTCAGGCGTAACGTCGCTTTTGATTGGTTTACAAGTGAATATATGCAGCTGGCAAGCGGTTTTATGCAGTTGGCAGCCGCTGGACGTAGGCGCAGCAAAGTATATTTTCACTGTCTTTTTTGAAGGGAAAATATTAAAAGGGCATTAGAATGGGGATAACCATATTCAAAATTTTCATTTGGGGAGGTATATCGTTGGATATACGTTCGGAAATCACGTTTTACGGCTCCGATTACGCGTCGCCGTAAAACTAAATTTTCGACCGTATATCCGACGATATACCTCCCTAAATGAAAATTTTGAATACAGTTATCCTCTAATTATCATGTATAAATACTTCTTTTTCAGGTGTTTTTAGTTCCAACTTGTCAGTCATGGTGACAGATTTGGTTGGTGTAGACCATATAAGACCAGCATTTGGTTTCTTGACAATGATACATGGCATTGGTGTTAGTCTTGGAACACCTATTGGTGGTATGTATCATAGGTGGGGCTCAAATGTTTGTTTTTAAGGGTATGTGTCACGAAACTCTAAAGGCACCCAAATGAGTCGTCCTAAAGGTCAGGTAATACATCTCTTTTTAGCTCACCTGAACCAAGGCTCATGGGTGACATTATAGTATGCCAATGACTTTGGTGTTCCTCTGTTATCATTTTAAAACATTTCCTCTGAAACCACTTGGCATTCTACACGGAGACTCCTTAGGGAAGGAACGTTTGTGAAATTGTCCTGTCCACATGTCTAAAATGTCCCCAGGTCTATTTATTGCAAACCACCTTTAAAATCCCCTTCTTGGATCACATAAGTACTGGATTTGAAGCGTTGTGGATGTAGAGCCTACCAAGTTTGCTCAAATGATCATCCTAAGTTGACCATGATATATTTAATAGTAATGTAAAATTTGATTCCTAATGTATTTTCACGGGCAAATTGTGAAACGTTGAATTTTTGAAAACTGTTGAAGTCAAAGTCTTTATACAAACTAGCTATGTTAATGAGAAATTGACTATATGTTTCAAAGGTTAGTGTTGACTTTTGGCTTTTCAGCCAATGCCGCACGTATTGGATTCCCAGCAATATATCAAAACACTTTCTTCTCTGCAACTCAGTCAATTGAAACGCAAATTTCATATGCAGACTCATTAGGTTAGGTGGAACAAAAAATTACAATTGGTCCTGGTCACATATCCTAGATGGCAGCTATTTTGATAGATGGTAAAACCCTTTTGTGCAATGGCCAAACTTGCTGTGTTTTTAATAATCCAATACACTGTTTGTTGCCGGATGCAGTGCTTAACTAAGGCATCAATACAAGCAACAAGAAAAAAGTACCTTCAACCCTTTATGAAACAGAAACCAATAAACAGGGACTTTGAAAAACAGTCAACACTCTACTCTTACAGCGATGCCAACTCGGCTTTGACGCACTGCATGTTATGTTAGTATGTCATAAAGACACTAATCCAGCCTTAATATCCGAGCGTGTTATTATATTGTATTGCCTTTTGCATCACTAACTATACGGTATTTATTGTATTTAGTGTCTGATCAAATATTTGTTCTCTTATGCCACCTGCGGGTGACCTGGGAACTATTTCCCAAAATAAAAGTAAGAAAAGAGGGCAAAAATGAGGAAACGATACAATCAAGTACCACACCTGACCCAGGATACCAATCCCAGCAGGTGGCCACAAGTCATCAATAAACAGAGGCGCATGAAAGCATAACAGACTGCCCTCTTCAGCAAACAGTGCAGACACTAATGAAGTGCTGCATTATGTGGCCTTTCATCTGGGTCTTCACTGTTTGTCAAAGTACCTGTTTAGGGGTTTCTGGTCCACAAAGGATTGAAGGTATTGTAAAATTTGAAAGTTTCGCGAATAGCGTTGAAAGACATATTTGCGACATTAAAAATTCGCGACAATGGCATTAATTACCTAAATCAACAAAGGACAGATTGATTTTACCATTTCGCGGGGATTTTATTTTTACGAAACCTCGCATTTCGCGAAATATAAACCCTCGCGAAAATTTCCGAATCTACAGTACTTTTTGTTACATTTCAGGTTGGATGAAAGATGCGACCGGAAGCTACGCCAGTTCGTTTTATTTCTCAGCAGCTTGTTTTATTGTTTGTGGGCTGATATTGACATATATTCCCTTCAGATGGCACTGTACATCATCGGCACGTAAAGAATATTGTGTACAAAATAAAAAGACTGACGTTTCCACTATCAAAGTGTCATGGCACCAGCAGAACAGATAGAACATAATATTCAAGAACATAACTTTATTTTGGTCCAAGAAGATTCAGACCATACGCAGGTGGCGTATTTGATTTGTTTATTTCAAAAGCTGGTGATTTGTACTAACAAGATTTCCATCCATATATTGGAATGGCTAAACATAGATTTTAAGAACCGCAATTGTCTTCATTGAAACCGATCCATAGATAAGAGGGTTGGGGCCTGATGTTGTGTCTGTGGTCGGGCACACCAGGGTTTATCTGTTGGATTTCTTTTGCTCTGGTATTTAGTTTTAGGTACTGTTGATTAATTCTTTGTTATGTCTCCTTTTTATATCTCGATTTGTATGTACTGGAGATGTTCCCTCGATTAGTTAGGTATCTTTCATGAGAAATGTAAGTACTGGAGATGTTCCATCGATTAGTTAGGTATCTTTCATGAGAACAAAACATCTATGTGTCTTGATTAACATCAGAAATAAGGTTGAGGTTGGTACCATCAACCATGTTTTAGCCCTCCGAGAACTTTCTTACCGACCGTTCTAAGGAGGTGCTGCTTTTGTGGATCCTTTTTGTAATTTGTGTTTCGTGTTTGTCTTTGTCTTATTCTTGCAGCGTGGTGGACATCTTCTGGGAAAGGACTGACCTCTAGGCTCTCTGGTGTGCGATGTTTTCTTGTGTTTTTGTCACTTTCCAAATGGTGTCCTTGTTGAGGTGTGATAATTGATTGTATCAAATACCGATCTTTACTATCTTATTTACTTTAATGCATCTAGGACAATAACTATTTTTAAGATTGTCAACGCCCATAGACAAAGTGTCCTTGGTCAATTCCAAAAATCACCAATTAGAACATGCCTTGACCTTTGATAGTCCTTCCAGGACAATAATGGGATATTGTTATATGACTTGATAGAATCCTGTCTCCTGATTGGCTTAATTTGTCTTCATAAATCTCTATGTCTACCAGGAAACAGGTCTAAACCGGTCCACAAGTTAATATTGCATGAAAACCAGCTAACTAGTTTCCTGAAGTTAATATTTTTGACACTTCTGCAATATTACCCTCTAGAGAGCTAAAATAGCATGATGAGTGTGAAACTAGTATGTGTTGCATGAAATTGACATGATTTGCTGTTTCACCTCCCAATAGGTAAATTAAAGACTTTCATGATTTTTTACAACAGTTTTGTTTTGTTTTATTTGCTTATTTATCTTTGTTTGAATAAACAAACTGTAAAAACAGTTTTATGATAGCATTTTATATTCCCCATTAAGAGAATTAGTATACATTTGAAAATGCAAAATACTAAATTATAATATTTCAATAAAAGTTGCTAAAACTTGTGAGAAAGTCCTAAGATGCCTTAGATAGAAGGTTGGACATGTCTTTAACAACAAAAGTGAAAGTAGCAAAATTTTCATTCTTAAATGAAAAGTCATATAACAAAACAGTTATTGACTTCAATTTCGGTATATATAAGGATTTATTTACCCTTAAAAATGATACTCACCTCGGCCTAGCGGCCTCGGTGAATTATCACTTTTTCGGGTAGATAAATCCTTATGTCTACCTCATAGAAGTCAATAATTGTATATTGTACGTTACTTAGAGTTTCACCTTTATATTCATTATAAAAGCCCATATAGCGAAGAGTGCACGCCCAGATCAGACTGTTTCTAGTTTTATCAGGCTACATATGGTTTGTCTGTACACACCTCAAAAACTTTTACATGAGAGTTGTCCAATTGCTCCCCCCTCCCCCTATGTTCAGGTGTTCTATGTTAATTGTAAACTAAGCGCAATGATAAATACTCTATGAAACATATAGATTTTCTGTATGTCATATTGAAATTTCTATAAATCTGAACCAATACAGTTTCAATAACCTTTGATAAAGTACTTCTGGGTTTGAGGACTAATCTTAAATAATCTACGCCTATGGGTATAGGCAATAAAAATGACCCAGGTCATAAAAATGGATCTTGATATGGTCTGTTTCGTGTTCTTCTTGTTTTATATATTTAGCTACTCAATTAAACCATGGAAACGTTATTTTGCCTGAAGCTTCAAATTATTGTCATTTTTTGAGTGTACAAAAAGTGAATGCTCTAGTGAACAGGGTTGCCGGTCGCTGGTAGAATTCGCAATAAGGTGTCTATTACTCTGGCGATGTCTCAACTTGTACAAAACAAATTATAAGGTGCAAATATAAATGGATTCTAACAGAACTCCATTTTCGAGCAAAACCGTATCTCACAGCGATGGTTAACTTCCCCTGTATCAGAATGACTGTGAGTCAGGGAGTTGGAACCTTTCGCCGCGTGATAAGTGGTCCCAACTTTGGATCACAGACTAGGGTTCGATCAAAGAATACATGGAGTGAACAAATAATTTTAAAGTTTACCACATGACCTTTAGTTATGACTTGACCTTGGGTATGCATAGCTGATTGATGGGTTCTGTACACACTTACTGAGATGAACATTTGACCAAAGTTTAATGAAAATCCTTCCAGTGGTTAAAACCATAGAGAGCGGACAAAAAATTCAAGGACAAATGCCTTGAACTTGAGCATATGTAGCTAAGTCATGGGTTCTGCACAGCATTGCACTGAGGTACACATTTGATCACAGCTTAATAAAAATCCTTCCAGAGATAAAGGAGATATGGAGTCGACACAGAATTCAAGGGTAAATCCAATGACATTGAACTGTGACCTTGACCTTTAGTCTGCATGGCTGAGCCATAGGGTTTGTACATTGTATCACTGAGACAAACGTTTGACCAAAGTTTCATGAAAATCCAACCAGGGGTAAAGGAGCGGTGGAGCGGACACAAACTTCAAAGGTATGTCCCATGATCTTGAACTGTGACCTTGGCCTCGAGTCTGCGTAGCTGAGTATTAGATTCTGTGCACGATCTTTTTGAAGTGAATATTTGACTAAAGAATAATGAGAAGTCTTGATATGTAGCAGCCACGGAATTCAAGGGTAAATACAATACTGTGACCTTTACATTATATCTGTTTAGCTGACTCATGGGTCCTGCACATCGTCTCATTTGATCAAAGTTTATTGAAAATCGTTGAAACGATTCTGGAGATATGGCGCAGAGGAGATATGGAGTAGACAAGAAAGTGTTATGGATGGACTGACTTGACGGATGGACAGATGAATGGACATTCCTAAAATCCCCTCTGCTCTTTGTAGCAGCGGATTAAAAATGGTAAATGGGGCAGAGATATAACAGTAGCAGGCACATGCTCTACACAACACAATTTCTGTTACATTATCTTTGATTCTGCTATACTTTTTGCCTTACTGTTCAGCCCCGTATCATAACTATTTCGAATGTCTGTCAGTTTGTGCCGTATAAGCAGACTGCATTGATAAGTATCCGTGAAATATGCACATAGTATAAAAAAATTCAATTTCGACAATTTTAAGCTGCCGGTAGGCAATGTGTTTTTAATTGACGTTTGCACAAGATGTCAGGATATGATCAGCCGAAAAACAAACTCTGAAGGGATGTTTGCTTCATTGTAATAGTCACAAATGCAGCAGACCTTCCAACAGCTTGGAAACCCATACATTCTGATCAAGGTTTTCACATATCAAGAAAGAAACAAAGTCATTTTTATCGTATAATGTGCATTTAGATGCATCCAAAAGGCTTGCTTTGTATCACGACATTTGTGACATATCACGGTATTTGCGACAATGCTGTTTAGAAGTGAGAATAATAGAGAAAAATAGAGAAAAATACTCACCAGCCAAAAGGCGTGTGCTCTTGTAAACAACTGTTTATTCCGTATCCGTCTGTTTACTCCAAATCGGATGTACGGTGTGATATGGGCGTCTTGGGTTGATACGGTGAATGGTTTGAAAACTGACATATAATGAGATAAATATTTATTAACCTTTGAAAAATGTTCTTTCAAATTGTTTCACCGCATGAGATGGTTCTTTTAAAGACCTACAATATACACTGTTTATGGCTATTGATAGTCTATGGTCAAAGAAATAAGACAAAGCACAGTTTTAGTGAATAGTTTCAAATTATTAATTATGATCATAAGGTCGAATAGCCAGTACTGTAAAGTTGGAAATTTTATTTTCGCGAATGGCGTTCATACATAATTTGCCAGCTTAAAACATAGGGATAAGGGCATGATTTGCCTCATCAGTATTCATGTTATTTGGCCATTTCACAGAAATTTCTTTTCACTAACCTTTGCATCTGCGAAGTTTAGTGAAAATAAAGTCCTCGCGAAAATTTCCTAATTTACAGTATCTCAGAAAAGTAAAGTACATGTACATACATTTTTTTAAAAAAAGATATTTGCAAGTTGACGCTTAGCTTTCTATCAAAATGAAATGTGCTGCAAAACACGTGCGTTTAGTGCTGGGTAGTTTCATTTCACATTTCCTGTCAGCGGGTATGGCCCGATCATTCGGAGTGATTTACTACGAGCTGATCTCTGTGTTTGAAATCGGGGCTGGGGAGACAGGCTGGATTGCTTCATTGTTTGCTGGGCTTCTCCTGGTTGCAGGTAAGTGCTAATACTAGCTGTTTTGAATAGTGCGAGGAGACAATGGATCATTTCATATTTTTAAGTTTGCATAGGTTTCATATTTGATTTTATTCACCACTTCCTTTGGGAGTTTTTTTTACCAAATATTTCACTCGATAATGCGAACGCTAAGTTTCGTTATTTGCCTTTTACACAAGAACAAGTAAGAACGCTGTGGCATATAATACCGAGCTGCAACACGAATTCTAAGGCAGTCACAGAGTTACAAAATCTTACATTTATACGAAAAAGGGTTTTTAAACCAATATTCTGTTTTCGGACAAAAGCAAAGCAGGTCCCTCTGACTCATTACATACGCATGATTGAAAGCTGTTTTAGGTTAAGGTAGCTATTCCCAACTGCATATCGCGACAACTTCAAGAGGGCTAATAGATGCCATTTTCAGTCTATGAAAGAAGTTTTAGAAACTCAAATGGTATGACACCCCACCCCTGTGAGGAGGAGTCTATTTGCAGCCTATGTGGAAAAATTGCAGTCTGCGTTTTATTTTTTTTTGTCGTTTTTTAAAACATAATTTTTCAATTATACCAAGAAAAACAGATATTAATTTTGGATTCAAATCTTAATTTGGTTACCCATTTCTATGAAACAAAAGTATCTGATATTCTACAACTTGAAGGAGCAATTTATTACACTGTTTTGTACTTACTATATATGTGATTGAGATGCTAGGGAATCGCTTGTTTATATTTTACATAATAAATGTGTGATGCAAGTGGTGCATGCAAACCTGCAGTGCATAATTTAGGATTTGACAAGACTACTTTGTGATAGTAAATCCTAAATACCACGAAAACTGGTCAAAGTACGCACGCGCGGGTCCAGAAATTTTTTGTCAGAGGGAGCCCGATTCACCTTTGACATTGAGGGGAGGGGAAAAAGTAACCGATTACCACTAAAACGGGCCATCATCAGCCCACCAGCGAAACGTCATTTAAATGGCGTTTCGCTAGCGGGCCGATAATGGCACAAAACTGAATGCTGGCTTGATAGCTTTGTGATTTTTCAGGGGATCCTGACCAGTATTGCTAAGAAACGCTATATTTTTGTGATTTTCAGTGGAATGGGGTCCGGACCCCCGCCCCCTCCATACCCCTGGATCCGCGCATGATGTACGTTTAGGATAGAATATAATGTCCATTTGCAGGCTTGGTATCAGGTATTGTAATATCAGTGTTTGGAGTTCGTATCACGACTATTGTTGGTTCCCTACTTATCTCTGTTGGCATGGTAACCAGTGGGTTCGTCACCAATCCATATCTTCTCTACCTCACCTACGGAGTTACTGCAGGTAAATATGCGCTCAAGAAGTCAAATACAGTGTCAGATCCACGGGCGGTTCAGGCGGATTGCTTGAACCCCCTCCCCGCCCCCGCTTTTAGATATCTTATGAAAATGAAATAATTTGGTATCAGAGGCCAAATTATTTCATTTTCATGGGCTATTTAAGAAAAATGAGATAAAAACAACAAAACGAATACATATGAACCCACCCTCCAGAAATCCTGGATCCGCTGCTGCAGTGATTGCTGGGCCTTAATAAGCATAATGCATTGTGAATTTAGCAAAGGCTAAGATCAGATCAAACTTGTAACTGTGTGGCGGCGGAGAACGTCTCACTGTCCTTCACTATTGTGTAGATTAATTTTCTTGTCCTTTAGAATCATGGATTCCTCTGTAGAGTTTTGAAACCGATGGAGGGTCACTGTTGAGGCCTACATGTAAATGACCGAAACTAGTTAGTCTTGCCAAGAAATCATGCAGACTACACTTTCATCTCTTTAGTTAATTCTTTGCTATAAATTTTAAAGAAAATAATTGTACATGAAACATATTGCCCAAATTTAATCTTCATCGTTCCCATGTCTATAGCCCCTTTTTTTCACGAGACAGATCAAAATTATTAACATAATATTTAGTGACGTTTACATACCTTAAAAGTGGGTGGGGTATAGAGGCTGAGCTATTAAAACGCTTATTTAAGTCATCTTTAAGGAAATATCCCATACAGAGTAGTACTGGGGCCTCTTTGGCACCACGAGTTTGCATGCATGTTGGCTGTTTTGGATATGATGTAGATACTATAGACAGTTTCTCATTTTAGCAATTCCTAATATGCAAATTCACAGTATTTTTTGTTATATATGTCACAGTCTCTGATAATGTAGCATTGATTCGACATGTAAGTGGATGGCCTCTTTATATATAGTCAGCTATGCTGTTGTTACAAACTGTATACAAGTTATGTTTGGATCAATTAATGTTCATGTACGAATTACAGAGCTATCTTGTCAAGTCCTGATACCAAATACGTTTAGCCAAGTGCCCTCTACAATGTAATGCTACCCAATATGCACCCAATAACCAAAAAAAAAACATGGGCATGTATGTATTCTGTTTAGATTGTGGTTTATTTCTATTGGTACAAGAAATTGGTTATATATTAATATAGAACGTTTCATCAAATCAACATAAGGATCTATACTATTATTATACATAGAGCACATTACACATGTAAACTGATATTTATAAAACGTGACACATGATTCTTATAACGCCAGAGAAATTGATATTTATAAATATTTATAACATCATATATTTAATTATTAAATAAGAAACAAATCAATTTCAGATATGACCGCTGATACTTATTACAGGCTGTGGTGCATCTTTTCTCTACATTTCTGGAAACGTTGTTATCAACACAGAATTTACTGAAAGACGCTCAGTCGCCATGGGTATTGCTTCAGCAGGAATATCTGTAGGGAATATTGTTCTTCCCTTCTTTACATCATGGTGTATAGAGATGTATAGCTGGAGAGGAGCTTTTACCTTGCTCAGCGGATTATGCCTGCAGGGTACCATTGCAGGATTTCTCTTTTATACTACAGATGAACCACGTGGCTTAGATCATAATAAAATGAAAGACATCAGTACATTAGAAGGTAAACCAGACACAAAATACAGTAAAACCAGTGTAAAACGCCCACTCAAAATAGACAAAACAAAGATCTTACTGACAAACGGTAACTAAATAAAGGTCAAAAGTATTGCAGAATGCTCCCCTTGAATTCTGCAATACTTTTGACCTGCATTAATGAGCAATAATTGGTCTTGAAAACCAATATCTTTAAAGCGGCTGTTTTACACAGGTTTTTTTTTTACTGTACTTTGGTTTCAGATGAAAAGGCTTATTATATATTTTTAACTTTTTTTCCAAACATGTAAATAGACATATGTTTGTTTGTTTGTGTTGATTCTTTACATCCCAGTCAACAATTTTCCAGTTATGTCGGGGTGGGTCTTCCTGGGTCAAACAGTACTTATCAGAAGATAAAGTGTCTTGCTCAAGGACACAATGCAGTACCTGTGGCGAGGTTCTAACCGGCAAACCCTTGATCACGAGTCATGCACTCTACCACTGAGCCACCGCACTCCTCAATAGATATATGTCTTGGGTGCTTATGAGGCGTTAGTGAGGCATTTCAGTTTAAGCTCCCAGATAATAAAATTTGATATACTCATTTTTGAGGCTATTTTAACTTTTGATTAACCACATATAGCCCATTTACGCCTAATGGATTTTCCCATTATCAACTAGAAATCGATTTCCAGTATAAGGGTCATTAGGTTTCATTTTTCAGTTTTATCAAAATTCTAATAAAATTTCTGTATGCAAACAGCGTCTGGTCTGGTTCTGCACTGTTTGCTGATGTCCCATGAAAAGGACACTAGGCCTATATGGGTTAATACAAACAAGTGAAAGTGCGAAGTAAAAGAGCTTGTACCAAGAGATTAACAATTATGAGATTAGACTGTAAGTGACATTTTGATTCTTATGAGGACAAGAAGCTTTGATAAAACGTTCCTCCAAAATAAAAAGTAGTGAACTATATTAAAACATAAAAAACTAAAATGAATAAAAAAAAAAGCAAATGTATTATGACCAGGAATTGCCACAATCACACACTGAAGACCAACCCAACACATTGTGCAGAAGATGCAGAGAACATAACAGCTGATCATTGATAGTTAGGTGAAACATCTACTACCAGCAACTGTGGATATGTAAGATAGTCTATTTCAGAGCCTAAATGAAAAGACATCTGTCATTTTTCTATTAAAGGCAGAGACAATGTTGTTGCTTTATATATAGCATTTATTTTTTCGCTATTTTGGCGTTAAAAAGGCAACAGGAACAACAACAAACAAATAGAAAAAACATAACTAGTTCTACATCTAGTTACATCAACCTTATGATTACTATATCGCATCAATGGTATCAAGTGTTAAAACTAAGACATGCTTATTTGTGTCAGAATACTTGTCTTTATCAGACCAAAAATGTTAAAAATGTTTGTTGTGTCTTGTGTCAAAAGTATATTCCACGAACCATTGCTTCTATGAAAAAACTAGTCCTATATACATAGTAGTGTTTCTGTTACTGTATTATATTCATGACAAAACTTTGAATGTCCTTTATATAGTATCAGTGAGATAGTTTTCGTATCTTGAGGAGTGAAATATTTCAATAGTGATGATATCAGTTTTATCTCACTCATGATGATATGATTATGCTGGAACTTCTTTTTGGTCCTTGTCTAGTCCAGGGGAATTCATGAATTTCACCCACCCAAACATAAACAAAGCTTTTTTAACTCTCTACTCAAATGATGCCTGTGCCAATTTTGTCTGATAAAATGAGGTCAGGAGTGTCACTTGCAATGTACATAATTCTGAATGTGTCACACAGACTCACGCTCTATGCGATGCAAGTCACAATGAAGGTGCTGTTAAGTCACATGATTGTCATCATTTACATGTCAATGTATAACTTGGCACTATTTACCATAGTTGGTGGCTAAAAATGTAAATTCTTTTTTTCTTCTTCATGGAAAGCATCGCTGGAAGGTATATAATATACAGAAGAGTAAACTGTGTTTTCTTAAAGCTGCATAGTCTGTAACTTTTGATCTTTTAATTTTTAAATTAAAGTTTCTATTTTTCAAGTATACAGTAAAAATACTCAAATTCACGTAAAGATTACACCATTTTCGTAAATCTTAACAAATTATCACGATCAATACAAGAGCATGTATGTTAAAAATCAACTGTCTAGAATTATTGGAGGGACGCAAATAATTACTTACAAGAGAAAAAAAACACCTGTTTTTATAAGATAATTCACTTTTCCATGCAGTTTACAGCTGTACTGAACATATTTATTGTGAAAACATAACTTAATTCTATTTTTACAAATGATTTAAAAAGAAAAGAAAAAAATTCGAAAAAAATCAAAGTTACAGAGTATGCAGCTTTAATATAAAAATTATGTCACTCAGGAATGATGGTGATTTTCTGGAAAAAAAACACAAAACAAACACTGTTTGCTTTTCTCCATATCGTATCTTATTTTATTCATTTTCTTTCAGACTCAAAAGAACCATCTACACGGTCGCGATGGCAGGGGTGGCGACAATACTTTTCCTTCTTCAATACGTCCTACATTTGCTTTGTTATGTGCACATCAATAGCTGGCGTTGGGTATTACGTTCCCTTTAACATGCTGTTTGACTTTATGATACTTGAAGGTCAAACCAAGGAGATTTCTTCACTAGCTCTGTCGTTAGCGGGCGTGGGGAGTATTGTATCACGAATTATTGTGGGTTTTGTAGGAGATTATAAGTGTTTTCATCGTATATACTACTACTTGTTGGCTGTGTTCATGTGTGGTGCTACAACAATAGCTTGTGTTCACCTGACATATTCATGGCAGTTTTTGGTGTATGGCATTCTATATGGAATGGGTTCAGGTAAGTTGGGCCTCGACGCGAGAAAACGTCTTCGGGTGTTTGCGAACAACACAGGCGCAGACCAGCCTGTCTGCAGTCTGATCAGCGCCTTTGTTATTCGCGTTTTGTAAAGTTCCATATCTAAGCTTACTTCAAGCAAAATTTCATTTTTCTAGCTAGTCCCTTTAGCTGAGCATACTGGTTTGAATCACCCTTTGTCGGAAACCCCGGGGACAGGTTTTCTCGTGAAGAGGCCCAGTTTATCCCAGTCTTGTAAAGTAATATATTGCATGCTGGGTAATTTAAATTGGTTTTGTTGTCATCTGCTAGCTCATTTTTAAATAATGAAAATATTTCAGAAACACTATCAGAGTGTCAAATGATTTGGATTCAGATCGGTACCGACGTCCAAGTTGTCTGCAAAGGCTGGTTTGCAGACAAGCTTGAAAAGATAAACGAGTATGGGAGATTTATATTAAGGCCTGTTAAGAAATAGTAACGAATTAGATGTTAGATAATCACATTGGGTAATTATATGCATTGTGATCGAAGGGTAAATATCAGACACGTTTGGGTTTCCAATACCGTCAAAAAAGGGAAATTGGAAACCTGTTTTGAGGTCTCATCTTTTATCTTCAATTTTTTAATTAAGTATACATTTGTTTATATTACTATCATAAATGAAATATTATACATGTGTCATTATAAGCAAGATATTATATGTATATACACAACGTAAAATTCTAAATCTATGTACTCGTATTAATTGTCTAAAATAGAGCAAAATGTGTACGTAATGCATAGGCAATACATGTGCACACATTTATATAAAAAGTTATTATAAAATAATGCTAAATGAAATGATGAAGCATGTTTTCTCTGCCATCCCAAATATGCACGAAAATTGCAGGTTAATACTCTTATTCCGCGAAACAGAATCTTTTAACAAAAGTTTTAAAGATGTATTTGAGGTCTGTATAAAAGGAGAGAAGGAAGGCAATTCGATTTTGATAAAGTAGTGGCTACAGCATACATATGGTGTGTCCTGAGTCAGCAAACGCACAGTGCATAGAGTTTTCAGAGACGTACCAGACCGCTAGAAAACTTAAAACTAACATGGTCTCTGCAGCCAACAAGAACACAAATAATCAAACAGAAAAACTAAATTTAAGGAAAATAACCCTTTTATACAAGGGTTGTTCGATGTGTAATGTGTATTAAAGGACTCAAATGGTCATTTTTAGTTTACATCCCTTCAATGTGTTCTCTGTGGTTTGAAATACATGTACATCACTTCCGTCCGGAATGTGCCAAGCTAGGCTGATTTGGGTATATGAATGAGGCACTGGCTGATGGCTGAGCCAATAGCTTAACTGGGGATATATCGGCGACCAGATAGAAACGTTTTGAGTTTTGGAAAAGGAAAAAATCACAGGGGCTAGATCCTAGAATATGGTGGGTGTGGCTAGATAGTCACTTTCTCGGACTTAGGAAATAACTTTTCATATTTAGATATATGAAACTTACATATTGAAATCCTGTTATATAAAGTCGTTTTGGGGAATATATCAACGGTTTTTAGTACCACGTCACGGTAACATTGCCCAGTGACACTTTTGTCTTTTGGTACCAAAACATGAATTGCTATACCGTCACATGAGAAAAATATAGCAAAGAGGACGTTCTTTGTGCTCATTGTCCTTTTGGCAACTACAGGTCGTCCACTGTGTCTGGTTAGCCATATCTTCTATTTTTCTTTACTTCCTCAAAATAGTGCACCTATGTCTTGTCTCCAGTGACAAAATTGCAAATTGCCTTTGGGTGAACCTTGAAAACATTTATGCAATTACTTTGGTATGCATGCTCTTTTTGTCCAACTGCCAATAGATGGGGTTTCTGTTTACCAGAAATCTTTTGTACTTTCAAAGTACGCTTCAGAATGCAATGTTCTCTCAATAGTGATATGCTTACAGCTTTGGCAATATCGCGAATGGTGCACCTGCAATCACTTTTTATGATTTCCCTAACTTTTGAGTGTTCTTGCCTGTTGCGGTTACAGATCGTCCTCATTTTGCAGCACCTCAAACAGATTCTGTGCCACTGGCAGATATCTTTCTCTATCTACCAACTGTCTCATAAGATACGTCATAGGATCCATAAACTCCCCCCAATTCAGTTAATAATCTGCTTTACATAATAATCGAGCTTTGTGCGAACTTTTATTCCCACTTTTATTTCTTCAATGGTATCAACCCGTTTTCAAACCAATTTTACATCAGTGGTCAACAAATGGCCTTATTGTAATGGGAATCATTTTAAAATTGTGTTGAATATACACAGGTATACCATCTAAAAAGTTTTTAACAGATCTATTCAGGTATATCAATATCATTGAAATCGTGCATACAGTGCTCGTGCTGTTGTACATTACGCAACACATATCAAACAAACATCGTAAATCATTGAACAAATGTTTAGGAATAGTTTTATGTGTGAGATTCGAATGTAGGTGAAAAATGCCCAAGGTCAAGCGTCTTACTATCACGACTATTTCGCCAATGAGTATATCATTTAATAGCGCTATATCTTTATTTCTAGCTACAACGTATTTGAATCCAGGTAAATGAATGACAACCTCCTGAATTTCTATTTATGATAAAAATTATATACCCTTTTCGTCATTTTCAATGGAACCTGCGACCTTTTGACAAGGCAGTAAACAAAACATTATTTACAACAAGAAAAGGGTTTGAGTTATACGACTGTGTAAAATATGCAAAACATGAGTATGATCTGGAAACATGTTCAATTTTACAAATGTTTCATGTTTTAAATATTTCCTGCGAATGCTACAGTAAGCTAGAACTACCACAATTTATTTTGTAGGCCAGAGGACAATATGAAATCTGTCTAACGTATATATCTGAAAATCTAATGGTCAATATAAAAAAAAAATATCTGTCCATTTCATTGGATAAGTAATTAGAATATTCAAATTATGGTGAAATCAACATTGCTGTTTACTATTAGCGATCTCAAATGCCAAGGTCGTGCGTGATATGTAAATCTACCGTCCAGTTCAAATAAACAATTTATTTGTGAAAGTGTAAATTATGGCATAATGAAAAATACCCATTATCAAAGGAATACCTATTATATAAAACTGTTTGATTATCGACGAGCTTTTTACTTACTGACAGGCTTCGCAGCTTGTAACACTGGAAGTAAATAAGAATTGGACTCCGAGTGTGCACGCATAGCAATAAGATGTGTTCTTTTGGGCGTAGACCTTCATAAGAGCGTAGATGCTAGGATTATCCTCATTGAGCACAAACTTTATTGCTTTGACGCCAGACACATTATTGTAACAGAATCTTTATACCTATAAACAATGAATCACATTGCTACAGGATAAGTAAGTATATTGATTAAACTTATATCCTTTTCACTTTTCAACCTCTTATTCAAATGCGCAATGCATACACTATGTTCTGCCAATAAGGAATGAAAAAATATAACTAAAATGGGAAGTTGGAGAGCAAGGAGTACAGAACCAACCTTATGGCCTAATAAGTTAAAGAAGGATAGGGGAAATCCCTGGGGCATATATTTGATAATAACACATGATTATACAAAATAAAATTGAGCAATGTGCATGAGATTTCCAACAATGTGGTATGTGCGAACAGCAAAGCCTCAGATCATCCTGCGCAAACGCGCAGTTTGATCAGAGCCTTTGCTAGTCACTTGAGTATTCTATGATTGTTAAGCTACTGACTGAACATCATTTGGAGTTTCTAAGCTTAAAAGGAGGCTGCAGAGGCTCGTCCTAGTCTACACTTGTCAAAATGTCAAATTGTTCAAAATCTCATGCTGTGGCTCAAATGTGAGTGGGCTAACTATCTAATGGTCACCCCCTCCCCCACCACCACATCCAGACTTCAACTATATCTAATGTTTCGTAGAGTGAAGGGCAGATCATGCCGCCGTCTGCATGGTACCAATGTACGGCGATTGCGCTGAATGTACTGCTATTGTTACCCTGAGTTCATACTGGGTAATTAAATTTCTTATCAAAATGCTGCAGCACTTTTGTTAATATGTTGGTAAAAAATGGCCATATTTTTAACATACAGATAATATCAAGCTTTTGAAAAAGTATTCCTTATGTTTTGCATATTACCGAACCCACAACAATTTAATCTAAGACGATTATTTTTTTAGATGAGTCTTGTTTAAACTTATTGTCAGCTGATTCTTCAAAGTATTTGAGCAATTTTAATAATCAACTGAAATACTCATTTCAGATCAGTATGTTCTACTGTTTTTCTCTTTAACATTGTAGCAGCTTTGGTACTGTCTTGTTGGTAACCACTAACTATTTTCATGCTTCTGGTAGAACGTTGATATCTGATTATTGATAAAATAATTTCTTATCATCATATATATTACTTGACTTTTCGCTTACTGTAAAGGCGGCGCCTCATGCATGCGTAATTAGGACTGGCCAACCTTAGGCATAGGGAAAACCTGAACGTGAGGCGTGGTTTTATTCAAAAGTAACTGTATTTTCTTATGCCACAACCTCAGCCATTATTTAGTTTTTAAAACGCAAGCAAAAAAACTGCATCTGAAAATGTCTATTAACATAAGCAGGGAGGCAAACATTGTGGACCCAGATCAGACAGCACCTATAGGAGCAGTCTGGTCTTGGTCCACACTGTTTATCTATGAGGCTTCAAATAGTTTACTGGACGAAAAAACATACATTTTGTGATTATGCGCTTTAAGGGTTAATAAATGTGAGTTCAGTATGTATACGGTCAGGATTTTCACGAAATGCACGTACGTTTGCGCGGCTCAAAAAGCTTATTAACTCTTTACCAAATTATGAATAAAACCTGATTTCCCTTTCTTAACAGATGAAATAGCCGAACCGCGCCCAGATATGAATATTAAAGTTGTCGCCTTTACTGTAAGCGAAAAGTCTTACTATACACATTTGTCTTTCAGGTGTATTTAGTTCCAACTTGTCAGTCATGGTGACAGAGTTGGTCGGTGTAGACCATATAAGACCAGCATTTGGTTTCTTGACAATGATACTTGGTGTTGGTGTCACTATTGGAACACCTATTGGTGGTATGTATCGTAGGACCATGAACTGGGGATGGGGCTTAAATGTTTTATGCATAAGCACACTGGTAAATGTATTCGTCGATTTGCTGGTATTTACGTATATTGCCGGTACTTCATAGACGGGAAGTGGTGGATATTGGTGTTAATATTATATAGAAAAAATATGCCATATGCCTAAAGGACTATAGAATTAGATCTATTTGAAGTATTCAATATGTGCTATGCGATTTATGTAAGCATTTAGGTATAGATTCGAGTACCGATCATCCAGATCGGTACTCGAATCTATTCCTAAATGCTTACATAAATCGCCATGTGCATGCCTAATACTTAAAATTGATCTAATTCTATAGTCCTTTAGGCATATGACATATTTTTCTATATAATATTAACGCCAATATCTATCACTTCGGTCTATGAAGTACCGGTAATATACGTAAATACCAGCAAATCGACGTATACATTTACCAGTGTGATAAGGGTGGACCCACACCTCTAAAGCCTCCTTATGAGTCTTTCAAGAGTTTAAATAATATATCCCGTTTAAGCTTAGCTGAATGAAGGCTCATCAGTGAGCTTATAGTATACAAATGACTCCAGCATCCACCCATCTGTTACCATTTTCAAGCACCTCCTCTGAAACTTCTTGGTCGTTTGAAATCATATAGAGACCCTTTATGTTAGGGGAACATCCTCATGGTCATATGAAAAAGATGGTTCCAACGACACAAATAGTAAGTGAGTATGATCTGGACATACCACAATCACAAACCGCAGACAACCCCATGGCACCGCGAGGAAGAGCAGCTCAACCATCACGAGACACCAGGAAGACAAATTAAACAAAGCAACCAGGTCTCTTTTCCCTATCAAGATTGCAATACTAGAATGGACATAAAGTAACATACAACAAAACATAGAACAATTACAGACTCCCACAATGGGAGTAACAATAAACAAAAAGTCAACAACAGAACCACCGCCTTAAACGGACAGCAGCCTATGCCGCCGGGGGGCTTAAATGCATTTTACTTGTACCAAATCTTCGCCCTAGATTCTGCTGTTGTTGAAGTACAAGAATGTTAAGCTCGCATGGAGGCCATCTAACTAATACAATGTATCATCATGGAGAAACACTCTAAACAAATTAACACATCATGATGAAACAAAGAAAAGGGCTCATGACTCACAGATAGTCAGAGCTAAAGAAAACCTCAAGTTGAGCCACGGTGGGTCCAGCTACAGATAAGCATCAGGCACCAACCCACCGATTAAAGCTTTACGTCAGAGCCGTCATAGAGTCTGAGGCCTGACCCACCGTCGTGCAATTAAAGAGGAAACCATAGCTATAAACCGTGATTGGGTTTAAAACTAGGCATGCAGACTGTCGCATGATATCCAAGTTATATCCAACCCTAATATAACGTTTTACTATATTTTTGAATTGATCACTAAAATCAGGTTTTCCAACAATACGTCTGAATTTATCAACTTAATCACCATAAAATATAGGTTCTGATATGCCTTGTTGCAGAAGAGTTTTTAACCCAATATTGTATTTAACAATTAACTCTGAGTGTCTGTGGTAGAATTTAGAAAATGCTTTTCGAATTTTATGATATCTATAACCTTGTTTTAATAACTTAGCAGTTAAAAATAAGTTTCTGTTGTTGAAGTCATCAACATAAGAACACACTCTCGCAAAACGAATAAGCTGAGAAATATATACACCATAGGAAGGAGAGCGAGGAACATCTCGACCAAGAAAGGGGAAATTTACTATTTCAAAATTAAAATCATCCCGTTTATCATAAATTTTGGAAGAAACTATGCCATTTGTTATTGACAAAGTTAAGTCCAAAAACGGAGCTTCAGTATCAGAAGAATTCGCCTTATTTAACTGAAGTTCAGTAGGATATATCTGACCTACCATTTGTTCAAAATAAGGATTATCAATATTAAGTAAGTCGTCTAAATATCTGGAGGTTGAGTTAAAAGCTTCAATAATATCAGTTTGATTATTGTCAGACAGAGACAACATAAAGTCTCTCTCATAACAAAACAAAAACAAATCTGCAACAAGAGGAGCACAATTAGTACCCATTGGAATACCTACAATTTGTCTATATAATTTTGAGCCGAATCTTATAAATATATTGTCCAAAAGATAATGGAGTGCATCACACATTTTCTTACATGACCACAATTCATATCGTTTAGGTTGTTCAGAAGTAAAAAAGGCATTTTTATCATTACAAGCCAAATAAAGTGAGCCCTCTCTGTTAAATGTATGTTCAATTAATTCTGTTAGTTTTTCTTTGATTAGATTATGAGGCAATGTAGTATAGAGAGTAGAGAAATCATATGTAGACAAACCAGATGCTAGAAAACCTCTAGACTTCAATCTATTAAGAATTTCACCTGAATTTTTAATAGACCAAAATAGTTTTTACCATTTCTTTCATCAACAGTTGTGCAATATTTAATGACATGGTTTTTAATCGCAGTGAGGCAAGAAGTCAAAAGAATAGACAACTCAGTAGTTGTACATGCACTAGAATTAGCAATAAAACGGGATTTATAGGGCCGTTTATAAAGTTTAGGTAACCAGTATAACGTAGGAAGCATGCTATGGTCCTCATCAACAAACAACCCAAACTTAGCTGCCATATGGCATCGATGCCTATCAACGATAGACGTCTCATCAAGCCTGTTATGCTCATATGTTTTTGCAGTGCTAAGTTCTTGCTTTAGGGTGTTAATATAGTATCTTTTTCAAACGACCACAACATTGTTAGCAGCCTTATCTGCGGGGACCAAAACAAACCTCCTATGAAATTCTTGGATCCCTTTCTTCAAGTGTCAAAAAGTGAATTTAGGTATAGGTGGTAGAAGATCTAAATTGTTGCAATAAAATGAAATTCTACCATCAATAATTTTAAAAATATTTAGTTTCCAACTATTTAAGGCATTAGACTCAACATGCTCTCGTTTACACCAGCGATTACAAAATTCTTGTAAGGCTCCTGCAATTTCCTCCCAACATGATTTGAAGTCTATTGGTACAGGAAACTTAAAATCCTATTATCCTTCTCCAGAAAAAGATGTCAGATTAGCTTAGGACTTTGTTTGGAGCATTTGGGATTTAAGACCCATAAGTTGTATTCAAATATGATCCAAAGTTGACCATGACCTACTTAACGTGAAGATCTAATTTGATTCTTAATATATTTCAGCGAGAACAATTTTGATAAGTGGGTTTTTAAATGATAAAAAATATAGTCGTAACTAATGACTAAAATCCAGGAAGGTAAAAATATACTCATTAGATATGCTTAGTTAAATGAAACAATGACTATAATTAAGTCGCAAAGACCAATGCTGAAAGAGGTACGTGCGTTTAGAGGCTATTTTACCTCCCCCTCCTCCCCTAGGAGGCTAAAAAATATAAATTGTTTGTTTTTCAGCATATTCTTCTCATTAGTTTATTAGAACAATAGTGTTTTACTTCATGAAATATTATGCCTTATTTGTATTTTTGAAAAGCAGAGAAAATTGAAATTGTCGCCTGCTGCAAATTATAGGTGGCACATTATGGGTTAAAACTTACTGTATTACTTGACTTTTCCCATACTGAAAAGGCGGCGCCTCATGAATGCATAATTAGGACTATTCAACCTTAGGCATGGGTAAAAGCTGAAAAGGAGGCGTGATTTTATTCAAAAGTAACTGTATCATCTTGTGCCATCACCTCAGTCATTATCTAGTCCTTAAAACGCCAGCAAAATAACTGCATCTAAAAATGTATATTTAACATATATAGGGAGGCAAACATTGTGGACCAAGATCAGACTGCTCCTACAGGAGCAGTCTGATCTGGGTCCACACTGTAAATCATCTATGAGGCTTCAAATAGTTTAGTGGACGACAAAAAAACATACATGTTGTGATTATGCGCTTTAAGGGTTAATAAATTTGAGTTCAGTGTGTATACGGTTAGGATTTTCATAAAATGCACACACGTTTGTCCGGCTCAAAAAGCTTATAAGCTCTTTACCAAATTATAAATAAAACCTGATTTCCCTTCCTTAGCAGATGAAATAGCCGAACCACACCCAGATATGAATATTAAAGTTGCCGCCTTTACAGTAAGCGAAAAGTCTAGTAATATTATCAAATTTCAGGTTGGGTGAAAGATGTGACCGGAAGCTACGCTAGTTCGTTTTATTTCTCAGCAGCTTGTTTTATTGTTTGTGGGCTGATATTGACATACATTCCTGTCAAATGGCACTGTACATCATCGGCACGTAAAGAATACTGTGTAAAAGATAAGAGAACCGACGATTCTACTTTACAGCAACGGTTTTGAATTGGAACAGAACGGATCAGAATAAACTTTATTTTGCAATAAGACTCAGGTCACGCGCAGGTGGCATAAGAGTTTAACAATAGACGTTTCGGAACCACGCCCAGGATGTCATTCAAAAGTCACCTGATAGTATATTGCTGACCAATACAACGGCAATTTATGTGACATAGTCATGATAGTTCCACAAACATAATTGGACCTATTCAATCTCTCACAACTAATCGAGGTTAACCTTACAGCTAGTGGATTCAAACTGGGAAATTTTCATGCATTTTGTCATCTGCTGATTATCAAAACTTATTAAATGACCAGGCCTGACATCGTGTCAGGTCTGATCAGGGTCCAATCTGTTTGCGAATATATACTGCCTGAAATATTAAAAGGAACACGACATGTGTTCCTTTAAATATTTTTGGCAGTGTAGCATGTTAAACACCAATATTGCTGTTGTGTATCTCTGTGGTTCGTATTACATTTCGTCGTCATCATTAAAGCTGCATACTCTGTAACTATGAAAATTTTTAGAAAAAAATTATTTTCTTTTTAAATCATTTGTAAAAGTAGAATTAAGCTATGTTTTCACAATAAAAATGTTCAGTACAGCTGAAAACTGCATGGAAAAAGTGAATTATCTTATCAAATAGGTGTATTTTTCTCTTGTTGGTAATTATTTGCGTCCCTCCAATAATTATAGACCGTTGAATTTTAACATAAATGCAGTTGTTTTGATAGTGATAACTTGTTAAGATTTACGAAAATGGTAAAATGTTTACCTGAGTTTGAGTATTTTTACTGCGTTCTTGAAAAATAAAAACATTATTTTTTAAAATTAGAAGATCAAAAGTTACAGACTATGCAGCTTTAAAAGGTGCTGATACTATGACTTTTTGTGTAGTGTAAAGGCGGCACCTCATGAATGCGTAATTAGGACTGGTCAACCTTATACATAGGTAAAAGCTGAAAATGAGGCTTGGTTTCTGCATCATATTGTGCCATTACCTCAGTACAGACGCAAAACACATTATTTAGTCCTTAAACCGTCAGCAATATAACTGCATCTGAAAATGTATATTTAACATAAGCATAGAGGCAAACATTGTGGACCCAAATCAGAGTCTGAACTGGGTCCGCACTGTTTGTCTATGATGCTTCAAATATTTCAATGGACGACAAAAAACATACATTTTGTGATTATGCGCTCTAAGCGTTAATAAATGTAAGTTCAGTGTGTATACTGTTAGGATTTTCATGAAATGCACGCACGTTTGCGAGGCACAAACACTTATCAATTCTTCATCAAATTACAAATTATAAATATAACCTGATTTCCCTTGTTAAGCAGATGAAATAGCGGAACCACGCCCAGATATGAAAATTAAAGTTACCGCCTTTACAGAGAGCAAAAGGTTCTATTATACTACTTCTACTCTGGAGGCTGCAATGAGGGCCCAGATAAAATGAAGCATGATGCAGCATTTCGTCAGGGGTTCTGCATTGTTTGCAGAGATTTAAAAATCTATATGACAGAAATGCATCATGCTTTCGAAAACCAATGTTTATATGCAACCATAAAATACAGAACTGACAGTTCCAAGCTCGTTCCGTCAGCGTGCATGGGATGGTCCGCCCAACGAAAAGGATTAAAGGTCACTTTTTTATCTTGCTATTAAATTGTTCTGATTCTAGATATGGTGCTTTAAGTCAAATGTATTTCTTTTACTGACATTTTTGTAATGCTCCATAGAGTACCAACTAATACAATCACAAGAACACCCACTACATTGGTTGCTGAATCAAAGCTCCCAGCATGACTTTCTTACTTCTGTTTACCTTTCCTCTCTCTCTATCTATGTTATTTTTCTCTTTTCGTGTCTGACTCCTTTATGTTTGTTGCAATGCAAATTGTGTGTAGAGATTACGTAAAATGCCTTTCGTATGATACACCAGAATTGCCACTAGACCTTATCTTGATCTATCTTTTAATCTTATTATCTAGTACATGAAGGCTTTTAGATATTTTACAGACGGTCTTGGTGGTTTTTTTTGGTGTCTCATGCTCATTGGATCTTGGTACAAAAATAATCAATATCATTCCGAAATCCACTTACTTCTGATCAGCTTGTAATAATGTTTCAATGTTCTTAAACCTTCTCTTGACTGTGTGCCTCTTTTCTGTCTCTAGCCACATATACAGCACTGTAAGGAATTATACAGAAATACCACACACCCACGAAATATTTGCTTGTCATATAAGACAAGTACCTTACATACCACTGTTTTAGTTCTATTATCTTCACTGTTCTGCATACATGGTTTTTTATCCTGATCTTACTTAGTGGTGATGTTGAAATAAATCCAAGTCCAGGCTCTGTCGAAAGAAGTATTGATTCCAGTGACAGCTTATTATCAACATCGTTTAATTTGTTAGCGAATCATTTCTATATTTTGCACTTTAACATCCAAAGTATACTTCCCAAAATAGCCTCTTTGGGGTCTCTCATTTATGTGTCATGCTACTTACACTATAAATTCGTTTGGCCATTCAATTTCACCCTATTATTGGATGCCATTCTGCCAAAAATCAAGAACTTACCTATTACTCTTCCACAAAAGGGTCAGTTATTCTACAGGGGTTGACACTTTCCCCATAGGTACAATAATTTCTAATAGCTATGTGAATAATTCTATTGTAACTTTACAATTTCTTAATGGGATCGACATTTAAGCTTTCATGGGGTTGACAATTTTCCCAGAAATCTAAATGTTCATGGTGTTGATGCTTTCCCCCTACTCTGAGGTTAATAAGGTTGACGCTTTCCCCAATTAAAGTTTTAATGGAGTTGATGCTTTCCCCCAAATTTAGGTTTTTTAATTAATTTAAGTTTGCATGTGGTTGATGCTTTTCCCCACTCTGACATTACATGGGATTGACGCTTCCCCCAAGTCTTACTTTCACAGAGTTTGCGCTTTCCTTCCTTAAGCCTAATCTTCATGGGGTCGACGCTTCCCCCTATTCAAGTTTACATGGGGTTGACGCTTCCCCCAATCTAGATTTTATGGGGTTGACGCTTTACCCCAGCTCTACATATTAAGATTTTCCAATGGTTGGGTGTTCATGATGGTTTACAGTCCCAAAGAGATAGCCAAAACCATTGTTTGTATGTAATATTGATGTTTTTCTTATATGAAGTTGAATTATTGAATAGTTGGTTATTGGTTCAGAGGTACATTTGCTTGTTGTACGGACATCAATGATAATAAAACTGATTGTAATGATTTGCCATTGCACATGACGTACTCATCTTTACAGAAAGTTGGCTAAAACCCACCTTTCACGATGATACCATACAGAGAACTTCCTGCTTCTATTAGGACAGTTAGACGTGAACGTCGCGGTAGAGAAGTCATTGCATATGTTAGGGATACACGTTCTTGCAAACGGCACACAGACTTAGAGATTCGTGAAGTTGTGGGTCTTTGGCTTGAAGTAAACATCAAGTCAGAAAAGATTTTAGTGGGGGATTTTATCTACCACCAGACAATAACGTAGACTATTTCAACCTGGTTTAAGAAAGCATTGAAAGGGCCTGTAATACCAGTATAATTGATATCATCATCACTTGGAATTTTAATTTCGACATTCAAAACTTTAAAATAAGATATCTGAACTCACTCACGAATTTAATCTAACTCAGCTGATTACGGAACCCACACACTACATAGAGACAAACTCATCAACAATTGACATAATTCTCGTTTGCAGCAAAAAAAAAATGTTTTGTGCAGTGGCGTTGCTAATTCCTTCATACATGAACAGGTCCAATGTCATCGTCCCACTATAATCATTCTAATGAAATTAAGAGCATACATACCTGCATATAAAAGACGAATATGAAATTTCAAAATGGCTGATTATGAAAAAATTAAAAGGAACCTTTACTTGAAAAGTTTGAAATTGAAAGAAATATAGACAAAAATGTTCAAGACAAATCAGATACAATCCAGCCGAAAACTCAATACCAAATACAATATTCTCTGTTAGGTCAAATGATCCTCCATGGATAACATGTTACATAAAGAGACTTATACGGAAACTAGCATTTAGGCAGCACAAGAAAACAAATAACATTCACTACTTGGAATAAATACAAAACCCTACAAAAAATAATCAGTGAGTTGAATTAATCAAAACAATCATATTACGACAATCTTGATAAGCTTTTATCTTCCGGTGATTGCAATTAAAAAAACGCTTTGGAAAACTGAAAAAAATCTTGAATGTAGGATGGGATTCCACTAGTATACGAACTCTTCACCATAGCAGCATTTATACATGTAACAGGGGTGGTCTTTACCATAAATGTTTCACATCTGCTTTCTTAGTGGAATGCCTTAAACCGTTATGGTAATTTCACTTTGGAGCCTAAACTTCATAGAAATGCATTAAGATATTCCTGGGAGTGATAATTTTCGCTACTTATTGTGCCCACTGCAACGCTCCACATGCATTTGCTATATAAGTGTTGTTGTCAACATATATCGTTGACAATACTTAACATATATTTCTACTAAAAGATACGTTTTCATTGTGTGTTTTCAGGGATGTGTAAGTTTAATATGTTATCTCATAGGCATATGTTACTTGTTGGAAAATAGTCACTTTATAGGATTTTATATGTCGCCCTATTCTGCTAGATATGCATGTACTCATGCGTGTTAGCCAGGTGGAAGTAGCTGTGTATCTATGCATAATATAAACAATGCTTTTATCATGAAGATCAGCGATTGCATAGTTGCAGCTTGCCAATGGAGATCTGCTTCGCCGTTATCAGATCTGCTTCCACTGCAACGCTCCAAGGATTCGCCATATTTGTGTTGTAAACATTTATCGTTGACAATACTTAACATATATTTCTACTAAAAGATACTTTTCATTGTGTCTTTTCAGTCTTCAGACGACATAATTAAAATCATCATCCTATCATATATCGTTGTTTTGGTTCGGTCCATAGAACCCAGAAATATTCAAGTACCCAAGATTATACTCTATAGTATATACTACTGTGTTTCCAGGTTCGAAGTGACCCCCGTTTTTCTTTTATTTAACGACTTTAATCCTTACTATAGTGTTTCCAGGACTTCAGTGACCCCCGTTATTTGCTAATTATTCTTTAATGGTGATTTTAATTGAAAAATTAATTAGAGAAATGAAATTAGATATATACCGCGTAATTGAATTTATTTTTTCCACATAAATATGAGTTCTTGTATAGGCTGGGATTAGATGGAATTTTGGTGGATTTTTGCTGCTCTTCTTTGAATTAGTCCCCAAATGAACCTAGTGATATAAATAAAACATGGCTTATGCAGGTCAGTAGAGGTAATTCGTCAGTCCTACAGATAAGAGTGCGTAACAGAGAATTATTTTTCCTATTTCTCAACCAAAAATATGTTGTGTGTACTCAAAACAACCATCTCGATGATATGGTTCTCTTGAGCACCCTAAACACGTTTTTAAACTGATAAAAACAATCGCAACTTCACGCTAGAATTGCTTAACTGGCCCAATCTGCGTGCATTAAGCTATGATTCACTGCTTATACTGACTCATAAACTTCACTGTACATCTAAAGGCGATGCATTGAAATGGCCTGTGTTAAAAAAAAGATTCAAGTAACAGTATTGTCCGAATCTTAAATAATGGCTGAATTTTCTTTCGAGATCATTGTTTCCTAAAAATTAGTCTTTCAGGAATACAAGTAGGTTATCAAACAATATGGATCCAGATAATGCCCAACATTTTTCCCTGAACTTGCATTCGGCTGTTGACAACGTTTATCAGCGAAATAGCTTTAGCAGGCAAATATTTGATGCTCTTTAAGTTGAATGTATATCCCTAATTCGCTATTTCTCGTCAACTCTCTAAACTTGAATTGTCGTCATCAACTCTTTACTTACTAGTATCGTCTGCTGATTACCTTTGCAAACAATTTGGACCCAGATCAGGCCCGACAAAACGTCGGGCATGATCTGGATCCAAACTGCTTGGCACTCTACTGATATTCCCGAATGATCATTTTAGAAAAAGCAACAATAAGAAACAAACTGATTTTAAAAAATATATCAGCAGACGACAAAATCATGACAAATTACCTCGTACGCAAAAAGAGTCAATGAATTAAAATGGAAGGTGCTACATGTACATGCATGTTTCATGCTTAAGCCTTATATTTGTCTGCTTTCAATACGCCACGGTCTAGGGCCCCTATAGACTTTTACAATTGCGTGTGTGCGTGCGTGTGTGTGACAAAATGATGACGAGTGAGGTTTGCGAAATAGAATTTCGTTGAATCATCGGATATAGATAGTCCTGTAGGCTAGTACATATCATCATAGCAATTCAAATACACCACGTGTATCTATTGGGGTACATATAGGTATATTCACAGGGAAAAACAACTAAGTTATTCTTTTGTACAGGGGACTGGGGCTTCAGTTACAAATAAGGGCGTCTCCCAAAAATAAGTTTTGGTTACGCGGTGTGCATTTAAATCCACATGCTAAGTGCCGTTCTTCTAAGTTCAATTTAAAGCTGTTTAAAAAAAGAAAAACGGGGGTCACTAATAACCTGGAATCATATTAATACGATCGACGTTTAACATGTGGATGTAAATGTTTACCGCGTAACTAAAATTTAATTTTGGGAGCATCCCTTATTTTGAACTAAGGCCCAAATGCCCTGCAATTTAGAATAACTTAGTCTTTTTTCCTTGAGATATATACCCATTAACGCCTCTGTATTAGTTATCATAAGCATAATGCGCGGATTTTAAACTACTGATCGGTAGTTTATTTATATATCGATAAGGTACACTTGGGGACTGATTCAAAGTGCAGTAACAAAACAAGCAGAAATTCCATCTAATCCCAGCCTATATAAAAGCTCATACTTAGGTGAGAAAATTTTTCTCATTACGCAGTCTAAATCTAAATTCATTTCTTTAATTTATTTTTCAATTAAAATAACCATTAAGGAATAAACGGCAAAAAACGGGGGTCACATTTAGTCTGGAAACCCAGTATCATTGCAAATCATTGCCAAAAGAAATAATGTAGAAATAATTCGCACAAATGCATTTTAACTGCAAATGCAGAAATTTGGGGCTGTTTAAAAGTTCATAATTGTTAATGGGCTTCAGAACTAAGTTTGTTACTAAAAAGTACACTGTGGGTAATTTTGGCACAAACAGTTGCATGTAATGATAAGCAAAAAGTAATAATAAAGCCTGTAAATACCATTTAAGGGGGTTTCCCTGTTTAAACACATCCTGCAGCCGCTGTATAAAATAAACTACCAGCATACTTTCAGGTGTCTGTGAGCAAATAGAAAGGTTGCTCCAAATTTATATTAGTTTTATATTTTTCCACCAGTAAAAATACATACATGTTCATAACCGGTGCAAAACTTGTTTTGAGTAGTACATACTAGACTGATAAGGGCAACCCATTAAAATCGAAAGGGCTCTCACATCCTTATGAATTGGACCTATCCATTTTGAATTATCTTTTATTTCTTATGCTATAGAAAATTTCGTAAACAAATAATGTAGACCATGCTCAGACAAAATGATTTTGGGCGTCTGAATTGGGTCTACACTGTTTTCTATTTCCCATAAATATAACACTAGAATTTTATGGGTTAAAATTATTTCTTAAGCTGAAGTTTGTTATCAAAATTCGCTCCTTTAAAAGTCTACAACTTCGAAAAAAGTAAACACAGAAAAGCATTTTTTCAAGTTGGTGGACAAAACTACATAGTGTTTTTTGGAGAAAAAGCACATTGCGTTTATGGTGTTTCTTGCTCTGAATACATTTACTCTCTTGCTTTGGAGACAAGCGCATTGCACTTATTGCGTTTCATGCTCTGGATACGTGTACTTTCTTGCTTTGCGTTTGTGGCGTTACTTGCTCTGGATATACGTACGTTCTTGCTTTCTTGCTTTGGAGACAAGCGAATTGCGTTTATGGCGTTTCTTGCTGTGGATACTCTGTTTCTTGCTCTGGATATACTGTTTCTTGCTCTTGATACACGTATACTTTCTTGCTTTGCAGACAAGCGTATTGCCTTTATGGTGTTTCTTGCAGGATGCACTGTTTCTTGCTCTGGATACACGTACTTTCTTGCTTTGGAGACAAGCATATTGCGTTTATGGTGTTTCTTGCTCTGAACACAAGTAAGTTGCGTTCATGGCGTAATTTGCTTTGGACATACGTATCACGTCTTTGTGTTTCTTGCTCTGGAAGTCAGCCGAAAACAAAAGATGCATTCAAAACATTGGCATAGCACCCATAACACAGGCTACGCACGTGCGTAATAAAAATAGTAATATTCAAGGGAGGTCACTAAAAGTAATAATAGTGATTTTCCATACTCGATAGAACTGCTCATGAAGGAAAGAATTCGCTCCCTCTGGGAGCAAAGTCTTTCCTTTAAGAGAAGTTCCCATTTGAAAAGGGACGCGATTGAAGAGAATCATTGCTTGATCCAGTAGTCCCTCTTTAATGTGCGTAACTTTTTCAGCGTTCTGGCTACGCTGTTGCAAAAATGACATCTTATCTTAGCTTGAGCTGGTATCCAGCATAAGGTACAAATTCACATGTGCGGACAGTGAAGATTCAAATAAGCCTTTGCATCCGCACAATCTGATCAGAGTCTTAGTTTTACGTCTGAAAAACTATCAGACCCTGGGCTACCCTTAGAGCGTCCATCAAAGACTCAGATCAGAATGTGCGATTGTGCAGTCTGCTCTGAGTCTTCGATGGGCAGACATGCTTTTGAATGACACCTACTCAATTAATTTTCACATTGCATTTTTTTATTTAAGAGAAAAACAAAAAAAAATGTGGCTGTTCTTTGGCAGTAACCAGCAATGGTCAGGGTGGAATATGGTTTTGTGGTTTAATGTCCAGGAGCACCCAAAGACTCAATCGACAGTGAAGCTGCACACATTTTATCTGGAGCTAATTGAATTTTAGATAAAGTATCAATATTTAAACAAGATAATTCCATCATCCTGCCCTCGAATTTAAACAATATTCAAACAAAATAGATCCGACTATTAAACTTTTAACGCATCAATATATTTTCTCAGCCTTAGTAATCAAAGAGACTCTCAAATAGAAAACGGAAAACGAGCGTGGTGCTATTAATCGATGACTGAAGCGAGCAGCAAAGATTCATGCAAGTCTGCCTAGATGCGCAGACTCGGCTTGCAAATGGGAAATGTAACGAAATATTCATATTTTGGTTAGGTTTTATGCATAGACGATGTCCCTGTTTTTACAGGACTTTAGTCAAGAGTGCGTACCAAAAAATATTTTTTTTTATTTCTCAACCAAAACATATGTTGTGGGTACTCAAAAGAACCGTCTCAATGAGACGGTTCTTTAGAGCACCCAAAACATATGTTAAAACTGATGGGTATGAAAATATTTACAATTTTACGCTCAAAAATTTGTTTTTCTAAACCTGTGTTTTACACTATGTTCTTCAAGCTCTTCCTTCTGACAATGATCCCCTGGTTAGTCGCATACTTTCGTGGAAATTGATCATGAAATAATTTCTACGATCATTCTCCTCATTTCCACTGATTAATGCAAGAAGGGTTGTTGTCAGTTACAAGCGAAAGTAAGTGCATGAAGTACTGGTTAACCGCTTGTTCAAGCTTGCCCAGGAAAAAAAGTGTGGTTAGGTGAACTAACCGTCCCTACATGACCATAGCTGTTGCCTGGGACGTAAAGCAACAAAACAAAGCAAACAAACCTGGTTTGTCACATGGATCTATTTTGAGGTAACGCACATAACCTCACTCTGCTCGACAAAAGTGAAAGTTATACAACATATTTAGTAATATATCACTTCCAACAAAATACAAAATGTATTTGTGAATAAGAAGGGGTATAGTAAATTAAAAGTTGGTGCCTGTACAGAGACCTGTCCTTCAGGGTAAAGCTGGAAAATTCAAACCGCCAAAACTGAAACATGTACAATGTATACAATTGCCCAACCACTGGTATCCATTATAGGTAGAGTTGCCATACTTTACACTTGTGAATTCGAAATCCAGATGTGCTTTTCCAATACTTTCAAGATTGAGCTGCCAACATTGCCACATGTTTAAAATTAAACTTCTCGAAATGCATTAGCTAGTAAAGCTGTGAGAAAAGTGCAAAACATGAAACCTGTGCAAAATAAAAACACAGGTATCAAATTTCAGTGGCGGACCCAGAGGGGTCAACCCCCTCCCTGCCCCATCCCCATTTTTAATTATCCTATAAAATGAAATAATTTGGTCTCAATGAGACCAAATTATTTCATTTTCATGGGATATTTAAGAAAAATTAGATAAAATCGACAAAGCGAACACCCAAACCCCTTTATACTTATGAACTCCCTTTCCAGATATCCTGGTTGTGCATTTCTGTGGTTGTACGCATTTATCTGTTTTTAATCTTTCTACTATGCACCCTGTTACGATGTTGAATGATAGGAACATCAGAATCAGTGATGGTTCCGTATACGCATAAATACGCAAAGGTTTAGGTATGCACCTGGTCATCTATACGTACTGTGATACGGTACCTTTTCTACTATTAGTCAAATATAAGGGCGGGTTGTCTGTGATAGAGTTCACTGTTACTTTATTTAGTAACGCGGGCATGGTTTTCTTACCTTTCTCGCAGTTTTTATGCATTTCTTCCTATATAAAGGGCGGAATTGTCCATTTTTGTTAGGGGACAAAGTGAAGTTACCGTAACAAAGTACGTCGAAGAGACGCTGTTCGTTATTATAGACAGGTACGTGAAGTAATATCTATTTGACCCTGTTAAAATTGTACATGTTAGGGCTATGGCGATTTAGTGTCATTGCATTGAATCGTGATGTCTCTGGCAGGTCGCATTTTACTGAAATAATAAGTCACTCGTTTTCTATTTTGTCGTCTGTTGAATCGGCCAGCATTCCCTGTACTAGTTCTATCGGAAGTTACCAATAATGTCCCGGGTTTTTTTTTTGCAAAAATAGCGAATGTTACGCACTTGCGTATCAATCTACGCACATGTGTAGTGCCTAAAAATCCTTTGGGACCATTCTTGCGGCTATAGTAGAGCTGTCCGGATGTCTCGAAGGGTTATTTCGACCAAAGGTGGTCACAGGCTATGTCGGGTCTGCACATAAAACCATAATTGCATGCTAGAAGATTTACTGGAGACCGATAGGTGGATAAACATTTTAGCAGCTAGGTTTTAAGTTGTTATGATTTATATTGCGTGGTTTGGAAAGACGATTTGACTTCCAGAGATAGTCGGCTTTCTGTAGCGACCTGTATGTGTCACATCGAGTTATACCTAACGCATTTGATAGTTAAGGGTAAGGTGCATACACTGAACACACTCACATAAATAAGGTGAAAGCTCACATGTACGTTTAGAGATCAGGTGTTTTTCACCAAAATACATGTAGAAATAATGTGCATTATTCACGCATAAAACAGCAGAAAGAAATTTCGCAATATTGATGTAAATATTATGTTTGACGATAGGTCATAATTATCTGTTTACTACTGATACGGTGTGCAAGTACAAAATTAGCACGTGGACAGGGTGATGTCTGACGTGACGTTCAAAGTTTTCCTGGAATTTCAAACAGAATAAGTATCAGTATTTGTAAACCTCGAAACTATCTAGATTACGTGACCTGAAAGGTAAAAGGGCCACGGGTTCTTGATGTTTCGGCTACGTTAGCGTTGCAAACCAGGGTGACGTTACGGTAGCGTACTGTAGTTTTATGTAATGCATGGGTTTGTTCGTTTTGGCATTTGAGGTATTGTTTAGCGCTGACATAGGCCAGTCACTAAAAATACTTCTCTATTTCACATATTTTGAGTGTGGATGTTTAGAAGAGCAGATCCATTCTAACCGCATGGAAGCAGTTAGCCATACACAATTGTTTTCTTTTGTGAACTTGAAACAAACAACTCCATTTTGACACAACAGAGAGATTCCCAGTAACCAAGATTCTATAAGTAGATTGTTTTTTGCAGGATTATCTCTGAATGTGTCCCCTCCTACGTTAGAGGTGGAATGCTGTGGAGCCATTGTATCTAAACCTAAGGGTACCTGATATTCGTCCCTTTAGGCCACTAACGGTGTGGGATCATGTTCCAGGATTCATTATTCCCGAACGTAGTCAGAGGTCAACTATGTAACCTATGAGTTGATAAGCCAACAGGCTGGAATCGCGAATCAGTGAACAAAGTGACTTAAAGAGTCAAGATCGCAATCAAAAATATGCGGGATATAAAAGAAAGAGCCCCATGGAAGTATAACTGACGTCCCAAACCAAAGTGACGTTAATACGCAACTCATCTCGGAGCCTATTGACTAGGAGTCAAAGTTGTGTAGCCAAGAAGATGAAGTTTTCGAGAATCGCGAAAATCAAGGCAAATATATCATTCAGCGGAACTAGAAATTAGATGGGCCCAGTTTTTTTTCTAAATCTTAGATTTATATGTGAATTATATTCTTTACGTTTCTTATTTCTGATTTGTTGAGGTACGTCTAGAGCAGGACACTCTAAGATTGATTCTTATTGAAACTATCTTAGAGTGGCAACTTGCCCTAGTATAGGATGGTCAACTAGCCAGAAATAATAGCGTAGGTGGTGTCGTTGTATTATAAATGTGTTGTAGATGTTTTTTAGTACATAATGTACTGAAAGGTTATTACTAGTTGTGTGCATTATTTCCCCTGGTAGCATCGTCATCACCTAAAGGAATTTTCCAATAAGATTTCCCCTCTTCCATCCTGACCGGCTTTATGTCGTAACACACCCTGTTTTTGGCAGTTCTTGGTCACGTGGACTTGTTTTGGCGTAATACAAATTACCCCCACATATCTAGACAAAGTTTCAATCGTTATCTGCTAATAACCAAACTTCACATGAAAGGATGAAAAATGATTTACATCTATAATTGGTTTTCAGTCAAATAACATGTGGCAGATTTGCACAGATTATATTGATTGTGGAATTTTAACTGTTATATGAAGTTATTTAATATTGTTCCAAACAACTTTGGAATGCATATAAGACATGTCAAGCGCTGCAGTATTAGTAATCGATGATCTTTCATAGCTCTTGTATACTTTGATACTTGAGATTAATCTGTCAAACTTTTCTTGATTCAATAACTCAAGTTTCTTTTATATTATTAGCATCAGTGAAAAGTTGACTGCTGTACATTTTTACACAGTACAATTATGGGCTCATACACAGGAGCTTGAAATCACTTCTATAGCCTCAAAACGCAAAGGTAACAGCAAATGCAAAATGATGTCTAGCACACTCCTAAGCACGATACTGGTTCTATAACAGTAGGTCCTTTTGTAATTTATATATAGTATATATAAAAAGGGTAAGTAAGGGTGCAAAGGTCATGAATCGATACAATCAAGTACCACACCTGACCCAGGATACCAATGGGAAAGTGATAAACTCACAGTTGGACATCACAAACGAGAGCCAAGAGGTCAGCCCTTTCCCAGCAGGTGACCACAAGGCACATATAAACAGACGTACACAAAGGCTTAGCAAACACAAGACAGAAAAAAATCATAAAGGATCCACAAAAGAATTACCACAATGTTTCATTTGACCCACATTTTTTTGCTTGGTGAGATATTTTAAACATTTTTGTGGCAGTTTAGAATAACATCTCTCTGGCATACAACGTCATGTTTGCTTGTGAAAATGTTTTAGAATTCTAAAAACTGGGAAAAGCGCAAAACATGTGCATATGATGCTCGATATTTCCAGGGTTATCAAAACTGTTTCTTTTCTAGACGTGTCTGAAGTATACCTGAAATACGAAACAAAAAATAGCCATCCGGATTTGTTATACATTTTCTAAAATATCAAAGTTAATGTAGCAGTAACTTTTTACTGACGATGCGTATACGTTTGACACCAAAACATTGCTGTCCTGGAAATAATGTTCAATTTTTCTTTACCAACTCTTATAATTGATATATTTAACACAATTTATCAATATGGTCAGATCTGATCTATAGAATACTAAAGCCTTACAACCAGGCAACCACCAAGTTAGCATTTCATTCCCAATGGAACATCTAAATATAAGATGTCAATGATATCAAATTGGCTATCTATTATGCCAAACTACACAAAAATGTGTTCATTTCTACATGCTCATTACACTGAAACATAAAAAGTAGTTGAGAAAATTGTGAAAACCTGTTTTATGGTAAAAAAAAACACACTCATTTATTGAATGGACATATGTTGTAGGTGCTCTATGAGGTAATTCCAACGTGCACCAACAACATATGTTACTGAAATTAAGAAAACCTATTTTGAAATATACACTAAACAAGTATCAGGTACATTGGATTTTCTCTTTTATGACTCAATAAAAATCAGTATTAAAATACCTGTCACTATATGGCAAATTGTTTATATTTACATGACATCTATATCACCAAATTTGATTTCATGAACTATAGTTTTGCTAAGCTGGTAGTTGCATAGTAGTAAGAGCTATTATAAAATTCAAATCCAGCTCATGAGATTTTGTTACTTATCTTATAAATGAACTGTGAGGTCTTCGACAAGCCTGCAAAAGTAGATAATGTCTCAGACAAAAATATTTTTACACGACTGTATGCATGCATGTTACCGCTATTTAGACCAATGGAAATTTCCATAAAGTTTGATTTATTGTATCAGGATGGCCCATTGGAAGTTGTAAGGGGACAGGTTATAAGCTCAAATTAAATCACATTTCGTTCCCTGAAGAGTGTTGCTGTCTTAGCAAACAGTGCAGACCTTGATGAAATGTGGCACTTCATATGAAATTTTACTTTTTGCCAAAATATCTGTATACAACTTGTCATACAGTATCTCGTGGGTTGCTGAATATAGACACAAATAAACTGAAACCAATCATGAAATTGATAAGCAATGGGAGTATTTAATAACACACGTGGAAATTATGCAGATAAACTTAGCTGCAATAAAAACCGAATAGAACATTAATACAAACACTACTTATTTAGTAGGTCATGACAGATTGAATTGTACAATGCATCAGAAATGATTGAATATTCAATGCAAATTTGAATGAAGATCGAAGAGAACTATCGAACGTTGCAACGTTTTACATGCTTTAGGCATGCAGTAGTATTTTAAATATAGATGTGTTGATTTTAATTTTTCCACACTTAAAGATATAAGCAAACAAACTACTTATGCCACTATCTTAAATTCAAAGAAAGTTTACCAGGGTCCGGAATTACAATGCCTCCTTAAAGTTAAAGAAGACTTAAGTTAAGTATGCGATAAATAACGTTTCAAACTGCTTAAAAAATAGTTTCATTTTCTCGGTAGATCACAATGATATCTTTGACCACAAGTACTGCATCGATCCAAGGAATTTATTTAGCATCTAATATAGCATGTTGAAATATCAATACGTTACTAAAGTCTTCCTTAACTTTAAGGAGGCATTGTAATTCCGGTCCAAGGACATTTTGCAGCGGACAAAAATGTTAAAGCTTACTTGAATCAATTTTATGACACATCTTAATCACAGATACCGCCACACCACAGTATTTAAAGATCTGAGATCTGTCGTAAAGGGGAGTGGTGTATCAGAATCATTAACAAACGAAGGACTACAGGAAATAGGAAAAGGGCTACATAAAGGCATAAGTCGTTTCACGATCAAAAAGAAACATATTCTACCAGAGAGAGCTCACATGATGTGCCAAAATAGTATAAAAGAACAGAATAAGGCCACATTAAAAATTAAATGTGTTTCGGGTAATGGGTCTGAAAATTTTAGGTAGGGTAGGCACACATATTTTTATTATTATATTTTTTGGAAAAATATAATTTTATGCATTTTGAAAGGCATTTGACTTTCAAAATGCATAAAATTATATTTTTTCCAAAAAACCTGAAAAAAAATCTTGGTTTCGCCAATAAATTTAGGTAAGGTCGGGTTATCCTAAACACAGATATTTTTTATTTGGCCTAAATGCTACAAACAGAAAAGACACATAGAGAGAGCTCTTAGTAAGTGCCAACGTAAATCAAAAGTCACTGTGTCACTTTCAGGTAGAGAAAGAGCGCATAGGAAACGCTATTATGCACAAGAGGTACCATAGTCATTAAAGAACATAAAACAATCTAACAGGACGTGTCAAAATATAATTAAAGGATTAGACGTATAGCAATCATAAAAAGCTCACAGAGAAACCGCCAAAATGATATAAAAGAACAGAAAATGTGATACGTGTAATAACAAAAAAAAGGCATAGAAAAAAAGTTCAAAGGAAATGCCAAGATAACTTATAAGAACAGGAAGTATCACAATCATGACGTGGCCTATACAGCTCACAGAAGTGCCAAAATAATTTGGGCCTCGTCGCGAGAAAACCTGTCTTCGGGGTATCAGAGAAAGCGAGTTTCAAACCAGTCTCGTCAGCTACAGAGACCAGCTAGAAGATTGAAATTTCACCTGTAGCCAATTTACATATTATACTTTTCAAAATGCGAATAACAAAGGCGCTGACCAGACTGCGCGGATGCGCAGGCTGGTCTGCGCCTGTGTTGTTCGCAAACCCCCGAAGACAGGTTTTCTCGCGTCGAGGCCCATTTAATAGTGCAAGAAGCGTCACAATCATTTAGAGACATAGAAAATGCGTCAATCACTAAAAGACATAGAAAAGGCTCAAAGAAAATGCCAAGATAACTGAAAAGAACAAGAAGTGTCACACTTATGATGTGGCTATAAATATAGTTCACAGAAAGTGCCAAAATAAAGCAAAAGACGTGCTTCATTCAGAAAAAGATTTAGAAAGAGTTCACACGAAGTGTAAACTAATATAAAGCCACAGGAAACGTCTTTGGAAACGTTGTTGGTGTAACGTAGAATTAAAATCAAATACATGTACAATATTTTAACTACTTGTTTAAAATACAGTAGAACCTGTCTTAAGCGGTCACTTAAAATAGACAAAACAAAGGTCTTAATGGAAAATGGTGGCTTAATGGAGGTCGAAAGTATTGCTTCATTGCTTCCTTGGAGCATTCTGCAATACTTCTGACCTGCATTAAGCGATAATTTGTCTTGAAAACCAAGTTGTGGTAATTTAGAGTGGCCGTTTTACATAGGTTTTACTGACTTGCTAAAAAAGCAAGTGATTTTTTTTTTCTCGCTTACTAAAATTGTAGGCCAACTTCCTTATTCACTGTTACATGTAATGAACGTTTTATCCCTACAAAGTCAGTTAAAATACCTATATAGAGTAAAACCTGTGTAGAACCGACACTCGAAAAGACAAAAATATGGTTTTCTAGACTAATTATCGCTTAATGTAGGTTAAATGTATTGCAGAATGGTCCAGGGGGGCATTCTGCAATACATTTGACCTTCTTTAAGCTGCCATTTGCCATTAAGATCTTTGTTTTGTCTTTTTTAAGTGACCGTATTACACAGGTTATACTGTATTGCATAGATAAGTGTCATTTTTTTCTTAACCCACATCAACAAACATTGTAGATTCTGATCAGCCAGCTGACTGATCTGAATCTATACTGTTATCAAGGTAACCTAGATTTGGGTTAAAGTAATAAGGTTGCAAAGATCAGGAATCAGTTAAGTCTTGATTTTGGCCGGAGTTCGATCTGGCGACCAGTTTACACAGGCTCGTCTGAGCATTCCCTGTTGTCTATGGGATATGCTCATTTTGTTTTCCACCAAGCCACCCTTAAAAACGCAGCTACACAGAAGACACGTTAGGCTCAAATTTTCATCAAATTTCACCTGTGTGAATGCGGACAGCTAATGCTATGACGAGACTGTGCAAATGCACAGGGTCGTCTGGACATATGCGGTTCTTTTATGCGATGATTGGCCTATTATACACTAAACACAGTTCAATGGTCTAATATTCAAAATTCTGACTACATAAAGGAAAAAAAACTGTGAAATACTGATCGATCAAAGCCAAATGAAAATAACAACTGTGATGCTTATTAACAAACATAGTATGTGGCTAGATTAATAACCGCCATTGCTCGGAACTTTTCAGTACGGCAGAATAGAAATTTTACCACGTATACTACACTAAGAACTGCGTATAAGATAAGATAAGATAAGATAATTTTATTATAGTGACATGTGTATAATAAGCAAAGAACATAATAATTTAATGTTTACCACCCGGCCGCATTGGGCCTATATGTCACTTCAAAAAAAATGTGGTATATGCTATTCCGTTTACATATATACAACATTTACATGTAAAGCATCAAATTGACACAAGTAAACAGGATAAGTGATAGTGGAGAATAAAAATGGCATGTCGGTGCAAAATGTGGTTTATGTACTCAGAGGAAACAGTTACTTCCTTATAGCATTATTTTGTAAGTACTAGCCTTTCCCACGATAATCTGTGAGGATGATTCTGTGTGACACCCCCGCAGTTCAAAGTAGGGAAAGCTTATTCACAATATCATTGCTGATGGTTGTCCTGTAGTCTAGTTTTGCATTTTGATGGCATTCGAAGCAAGCAATGTGGAGCCAGATCAGACTGCCTCACATGAAGCAGTCTAGTCAGAGTCCATATTGTTGGTTCCAATGCTCAATATTTATTGACAGACGAATTTCTTTATGTGTTTTAAAACAGAGAAAGGGTTGAAAATTTAAGTATTTAACGATATAATACCGATTTTCTTCTATGCATTGCATTGAATATAAATTATGCACATTGCCTTTCTTCATGTTTTAAAATAAAGGTGAGTTTTTCTGTCTCTGTCAATGTTCTAAATCCAATATCCCTTCTTTCTGACTTGACGATCATAGCTCTTCTCAAATAATCATATAAAGTACAATGCAACAAGAAATGGATTTCATTTTCAACTGCATTTTGGTCACATACTTGACAAAGCCTGTCTTCCACGTTTATTCCCAAAAATTTACCAGTTTCAATTTTAAGTGGAAGCACAGCACAGCGAAATTAAGCTAAATGAGATCTTTCAGCTTTGCAAATATTTAGTTTTAAGTAAGTTTCAGGCTCGTAGTTTGATTTGAAGGTTACGTAGGTTCTGAGTTTTGATACAGTATGCAGTTTTCATTCCATTCTTGTTGGTGCTTATTATTAAACAAATTTTTAACATGCTCTAAATTAACAATTTGTTGGTTTTCAAAACTTTGTTGCATATTAACCTGACGTATAATTAAATAGATACACCGCATAATACAGTCAGAATTCAGCACAGTGAAAAGCAGGAATGGAAATATTGTGTAACATAAACATGAAAAGAACTAGCCAATGCAATGAGTAAAGAATCATTCTTTAAGTTATACAACATGCGCGGAGGGGTCCAACTTAGACAACGTTTGTTTAAGCTTATGAGGGATGAGAGGATCAAAATACGGTTATGCACCTTTAATTTGCGCATGCATCTCCAGCAGGCGCCATTTTTAAAGTGTTTTCTGTTGTTATACCAAACGCCCCAAAGATCCGTGTGCGCTTATTAGAGCACGTGCGTTGGTTGTGATACATGCGATAAGCATACGTATGCCGCGAAACTAATCACTGTTTCAAGCATTCAGCAGACGATATTTTTATATTTTTTCTCCTTTGGTAGTGAGAGCGTTATACCACACGCTCCAAAGCTCCGTGTGCGCTTATTGGATCATGTGCGTTGATTGTAATGTATACGATTAACATATGCCGCGAAACTAATCACTGTCATATTTCAATAAAGTTGCATATTAGATTGAGACAGTCACTAACTATATCTGCCGGAATGCTATTGGAATAAGTGGAGTAACTGATTGCCTACTGGGGAGTTTTCCATGTTTTTTTGTCGTCTGCTGATTTTTTTTCAAAATCAACTTTTTCGAAAAATTCCTTCAGGAATACCAGCGGAGTATCAAACAGTTTGGATCCAAATCAGGCCCGACGTTTTGTCGGGCCTGATCTGGGTCCAAACTGTTTGCAAAGAATATCGGCAGATGATACTAGTAAGCTAAGTGCAGTAACGGTCTATTGTGACAATATCGGCTTTCCCATCAATGCACGATTGTCTGTATTCTGTTCCATTCTCTCAGAACTAGTCGCTCTTTCTGTATATTGGAAGCAAAAAAGGTGATAGTGCGTTTGTTTAAGTATTCCAGGGAAATAGTGCTACTACAGGAATCGTCGAAATATGGCTTAAAATTACACGGAAATCTTACAAAAAGAGCGTCATCTAGATTTGTTGAAATTAAATTTGCAAATGCGCGCGTTGAAATAATTAATTACACGTGAATTGTTGGAAAGGAGTTTGAAAATACACGTGAACTGTAAAAAGGGGGTGAACTGTCGAGGTACGGCTGGTACTAAAAGCGATAATAACGGGATATGAGTCTAAATTTACAGATTGGCCTGGTTCTGATCGCATATGCGCAAATGCTCTAATTAAGGTCCATGCTGACGTAACCAGTGAATTTAGAGCTCTAACTTTTGGTCTGCGGCTTCACCTACATCTATACTTCGTGTTTGTGGCAGCGATGACTCTGGTGCAGAGTCGCCTTAGCCTTCGCCGTTCGCTGATGCGATAAGTACCAACATCACGTGCACTTGCCACAAACGTCATAAAGACAAATGGTACATGTAGCTTAATGAAGGTCGAAAGTACAAGCATTCTGCAATACTTTTGACCTGCATTAAGCGATAATCGGTGTTGTAAACCAATTTTTGATCTTCATTTAGAGTGGCCGCCTAAGGCAGGTTTTACTGTATCATCGAAATATTATTTGCTTAGTATTTCTACTTCTGATAATTGACTGTAATTCGAGATTTGTTGTGAAACAATTAAATAATATGGAGTAAGAATCAAGTAGACAGCGTTTAAGTTTAGTTGCATTTTGGATATAACTGAGGGGGGGGGGGGTTGCTATCGAAAAGCATAATTAAAGTTTTAACTTAAAAATTAAATAGCTTTCTTAGTTTTCAAGACGATCATCAAGTTTCAAATTCTAATTCCAAGTTTGTACTTTATCAATATCACAACCCTTAGTCAGATGTTAAAATGTAAGTCGGTGCAAAACTGGGAAAGTTAGTCAGTCAAACTAGATTAATTAACAAGTCGAAAACAGGGGAAATTAGCTAGTACAAATTTAGGACAGTTAGCATAAAAGCCAGCTCAAAATCTATAGAAATTCGCCAGTTCAAAATCAAGGAAATGTGCCAGTGCAAAACCAGGAAAGTTAGCCAGTGCACGCAACGCTAGTGAAGATGGTCCAGCCAGCGTAAAACTTAGACAGTGAAAAACAAGGCAATGTAGCCAGTACACGCAACGTGAACTTTTTAGCATCGAACTACTGAAGTCAGCCATCGTAAAAAGCTTAGTACGTTGGAAAACCAAGGGAAGTTAGACTATTTAGTCAATGTATAATTTGGGAATTACCCAGTGAGAAACTATAGAAGTTAGCTAGTGAAATTTGGGAAGTTTTCAAATAATCAACATATAATTTGGGATTATCTAGCAAAAATCTAGGGAAGTTAGCCAGTGTAAAACTCGGGAAGTTAATAACCATTGAATTTGGGAATAAGCAAGTGAATAACTTTTAGTTGGCAGTCCATTTCACGAAAGAAAAAAAACTTCTGATGGCAAAATAGGATAGAAGCCGGTACTCATGCTAAATATGTTTATATATGTGTAGTTAAACAGATAGGGGTGGAAGCCACGTCTGAAAATGTCCATAGGTCTCAGAATTAGGTCAAAGTTTAAATGGGTGCAAAATAACAAGATAATAGACAAAACACTCCTTTCTATGCCATCTCATGCCTATATAACATCCATTTGATTCGCTGAAAGCATCTAGAATTTACTTAGGGGAAGTTAGCCAGTGTAAAACTTTGAAACTTAACCAACATAAAATTTGGGTTTGGCCAGTGAAAATTTAGGGAAGTCACACAGTTCAATACTAAAAAATATATCGGCTGCATTTCAATTGTGGAATTGTTTTATATGCATTGCTGCTTGTTACTTAGGGTCATCCGACTTGGGAAAATATAGTTAATACCATTACAATGCAAACAGCTCCATAGTTTTTGTTTTTATTGCAAGGGTTTTAAACCAACACAGGGCACTAAAAACAGCCTTTTTAAATGTAACTGAAGCCTTCGTCATACAAGCTCAATATGCAAACTATGTTAAAGGTTTGCAGAATTGGATGGAATATAATTACATGAAATTATTGGATTACACATACATGTAGGGATAAGACATTTTAAGTGAAATGGTGAATTTTCATGACTTACAGTGACCTCTCAGATCGGCATTGTAAAGAATATATTTGAGCCACGACATAGTATTTCCAACAATGTGGCATTTTGACAAGTGTAGACTCAGACGAGCCTGTGCAGCCTCCTTGTAAGCTTAGAAACTCCAAATGTTGTTCGGACAGTATCGAAACAGTCATAGAATATTCAAGTGACAAGCAAAGGCTCTGATCAGACTGCGCGTATGCACAGGCTGATCTGAGGCTTTGTTGGTCGCACATACCACATTATTGGAAATCTCATGCCGCGGCTCAATTTTGTCTAAAAATAGTAGTCTAATTTCAGTTTTTCTGAAATTTTTCCTAGAAGTACCTCAGTCTGCATCCCTAGATTTTGCAATAGTTTTCAATAAATGTTGTCACCCAGTATAAGTTTGTATGGACAGTCTGGTAATTAACCTATGACATTTTTCATATATAAGCAGGTACTTTGATATGCAATTTCTGTCTGAAATTCAGAAAGAAAAAGAGGTATCATACGGCTTGCAGCTGAAAAAGTTGATCAATAGGTAGCCAGCATAAAAAAGAGAAAGCTTTGATTGTAAAGTTGGCAAATTATTGTTTAAAATATTTTTTATGATAGCAACACTGTTGAACTGATGAGATGCCTCAGGTTGCATGTTTGTGGCATCTCATTTGGGGCTGCAGTACTTGTTTTCTAAGCGATGCTAGGTATGATTATATTTGATTCTTTACATCGCTGTCAACACTTTTTCAGTTATGCTGGGGTGGGTCTTCCTGGTTGAACTAGTACTAAGCAAGGATTAATATGTCTTGCTCAAGCACACAACGCAGAGACGCTGGTGAGGCTCGAACCCGCAACCACTCGGTCTCGAGTCAAGCACTCTACCACTGAGCCACTGTGCTCCCTTCGGGTGTATAATTCGACACAGATAAAAAAAAACATCAGATTTCGAACAAATTACACGTAATATAAAAGAGAAGACAATATTATTTAGACTGGAGCCAGTCAAAGTTCGAATGGAATACAAATCTGACGTAATATATCAACCTGGTGTGTTGCAGCACGTTTTGTAATAATGTAATAATTATTACATTTTGAGTTTTGTTTTTACATTTTGCGTCGCCAACGTCGACGCAAAATGAAATAAAGATGTAATAATACGATTATTACATTTTGCGTCGATAAGGTGCATATCAACGCAAAATGAAATAATGTCGGAAGAAGCTAGCTTATTTCACTCGTTTGAGTTAGATTAGAGATATAATCTTGAAATTTCACAAAATAAGTTTGAAATTGAAATGACCTGTTTTTTTCTTTTTTCCTTGACATTTTGAACTTATGCTCTCATTTTAAGCCTATGAACGTTTAAGCCTCGTTCTGACTATACCTATGTAGCCACAGTACATCCCGATACCGTAATGCACTGGGACACATTTCATAAAAATTGAATTGCATTCTTACCTTAACGATGTAACCCCGGTATAGCCCTGTTTTTTTCTAGACTTTACGTACTGTTATATATACATATGCAGAATTTGTTAAACTGGGCAGACCGGGCCTCTACCGTGCCCAACCGAAGTAGCAACGAGTTTTCGGTTAAAAATGGGGCTTTACCGGCTCAAACCATGACAATACCTGTCACAACCGGTGCGAACCGTGGCGCTACCGTTCTTAATTCCTATCACAGGGGCAAACCGTGGGGGGGGGGTGTCTTCAACGTGCTCGGCTAATAACGGTGGAGACACGGACGTTGCGGGTGTTGTCCCGCCATACCACGGTATTTGACAGCATTCCTGGTGACTCACGTTGACTCCCAGTTGTTTTCAACAACTTAGAACAACCAGGGAATGAGCCGGTTCAACACTGTTCATCCTGGTTCGCCAAGGTTGTCCACTATTGTGACATGGTTTTACAACAGTTCATCCCTGATCACAAAGCCAGGATGAAACGGCCCCTTAGATATAGACAGAGAGAGGAGCACAATTTCGCACAATGGTCACCATCGCATTACCAGTGATACAGTATATCAGACCAGTGTCTCCTTATTTGCATGACAGAGGTTAAATAGTCCCACGTGCAATTACAGAGATTACCGACTGATATGCCTGCTAATGCAGCAGCCGTCCAAACAATTATTACATGTTTACACGCTGGCCTGAAAATCGCGGCGACGTGAATGACGTTATATATGACGCTGATGGTGCATGCATGGGTCGATATGGATGCGTGGGAGGGCCCACGAGGGACAATATGGGTTCCCGTGAGTGGCTTGTTGTGGGTTTGAAATCACGAGCAGCATCAGCTCGGGTAACTAAGCATTTTGTTACTATTTTCAGTAAAACATGTAATAAATATGAATTCAGAATCCTGAATTCAAGATTTTTAGGCTGACTTACCATAGAAAGTCAGACCAAAATGCTAACTTAAGCAGATTATGATAGCTCCTCTGATTTATTATTAGTTTATCGAAAGACAATTGAACATTTGAACTTGTTTTTTTTAAGTTTATGTAGGCATACTGCATTTTTTTAAAAGTTCAGGACCATTCAGGATTTTGGAAATTTTGAACTTTCACTCATATTTCACCTTACCACACCTTTTACATGGAGAACCTTGACGCAGCGACTAACCATTACTTCATGCATATACTTTCCAAGGCGGTGCTTCTTTTGTGGATCGATTTTGTTATCCCCCGACGAAGTCGGAGGGATATAGTTTTGGCGTCGTCCGTGCGTCCATCCGTCCTTCCGTCCGGAACCATATCTCAGTACCTATTGGTCAGATTTGATTCATTATTGGTACAAATGATAAGTACCATTGACTCTCGATATCCTATAAGTTTGGTCAAAATCGACCCCTTTACACTTGAGTTATTGCCCTTGTTTTAGTATAGGCAATTATAAGGCAAAACCTATATTAGCTTTTTCGTGTGATGATCTTCACATTTCATCAAAGCTATTATATTTAACAACTTCTCACTATTAGACCATAATTGCCAAGTGCTTGTAGATAAGCATGGCAGTGTCAAAGTTTACCCCACCCCCTTTGACCCCAGCTAAGGGGTCAAAGGTCAAATATTTAAATTTCGCAATAACTAAGGCAATTGTTAATATTTTTTGCTGAAATTTTGCACACAGACAGAGCAGCAATAGATATGAAACATATCAAACGGAATGACAGTTTGAAGGCCTGGGTCCGAGCCTGTTTGGTGGACTTAGGGGGTGGGGCCGAGGTCAAAATTAAACTTTTTCTGAATATGGTCATGTTGCATATCAAACTAAAGCTGACGAAGCTGGCAGCAACATGGTAGCAAATTTTTTGCCCACAGACACACCATCGACCCAGGGGGTGGGGTCAAAAGGTCAAACTATATCTTTTTCTGAAAGTAGTCATGTTGCATATCAAATCAAAGCTGACGACGCTGGCAGCAACATGGTAGCAAATATTTGCCCACAGACACACCCTTGACCCAGGGGTGGGGTCAAAAGGTCAAACTATATCTTTTTCTGAAAGTAGTCATGTTGCATATCAAATTAAAGGGAATTGAGCACAGAGCACCATGAAAGCAAATATGCTGTCATTACACACACCTACGACCCCTGGGGTGGGGTCAAAAGGTCATTTTCGTTTTCTTTTCTAAAAGTGGTCATGTTGCATATCAAATGAAAGTGGAAGAAGTGTAGACCTACATGCAAGGTAACACTTTGAATTTACACACACCCTTGACCTCTGGGGTTGGGTTTAAAGGTCAGATATTGAAATTGTGCAGATGTTAGTATATTTTTTATTAAACTAAGCACTAAAGCATACTTGACAGGTGTTTGTTATGATCTGAATGATACTGAAGGTGAACTAAGGGTTAGATAAATGGGATTTATGTTTTGTGATTTACATGTTTCTCTCAAATAACCCTTCGTCGGGGGATATAAATTCGTCGAATTTGTCTTGTTAGTTATGCTTCATGTTGGTGTGTGTTGTAATGTCGTGTCTGATCTTTGTAGCCTTGTGGTCACCTGCTGGGAAAGGGCTGACCTCTTGGCTATAGTGTGTGTGTTGTGTTTTGTCACTTTCTCAGTTTTGCTATGAAACCGCAAAATGAAATAATGTAATAATATGAAATAAAGCTTGTGGGTTTTTAAAGTACATTTGCATAAGATGTCTGTATACTTTGTAAATATAACACTATATCAATTGCGTTCATGGGATTTATTTCTCATTATTTATATAAAGTAATAAGGGCGTTTTGAACGTGAATAAACCATTGTAAAAATGCTGTAAGAAAAAATCAATCAGTTGTTCCTTCTTGTTAAAATTATTACATTATTTCATAACGCGTTATGCTAGGACAACGCAAAATGTAATAATGTAATAATATGAAGTAAATATATTGTTTTTATAGTTTGCTTAACGTGAGATGGCTGAATACTATTCAAATATAACACTATACCAATTCTGTTCATGGAATTTATTTCTCATTATTTAAGAGCATATTTAAAGTAATAAGGGCGTTTTGAACGTGAATAAACCATTGTAAAAATTGCTGTAATAAAAAATCAATCAGTTGTTCCTTCTTGTTAAAATTATTACATTATTTCATAACGCGTTAGGCTAGGACAACGCAAAATGTAATAATGTAATAATATGAAGTAAATATACTGTTTTTATAGTTTGCTTAACGTGAGATGGCTGAATACTAATCAAATATAACACAATATAAATAATGTTCACGGGGTTCATTTAGAGACATATTCAAATAGGCGTTTTGTACGTGAAGAAACCATTTTATGAATTGCTGTCAGAAAAAAAATTCAATCATTTTTCACATTTTTCAAAATTATTACATTATTTCATAATACGTTTTGCTATGAAAACGCAAAATGAAATATTGTAGTAATATGAAATAAAGCTTGTGGGCTTTTAAAGTATATTTGCATTAGATGGCTGTATACTATGTAAATATAACACTATATCAATTGTGTTCATGGGATTTATTTCTCATTATTTATATAAAGTAATAAGGGCGTTTTGAACGTGAATAAGCCATTGTAAAAATTGCTGTAAGAAAAAATCAATCAGTTGTTCCTTCTTGTTAAAATTATTACATTATTTCATAACACGTTATGCTAGGACAACGCAAAATGTAATAATATGAAGTAAATATATTGTTTTTATAGTATGCTTAACGTGAGATGGCTGAATACATTCCAACGTGTATGATGCATATTTTGTATGGGTATCAGTGCATGATTTAAACCTTTTTGGGTGCCAAACCAGTTACCCAATCAGGAAAAGCGAGCACAAACAAAATAGTCCCAGATCAGACTGCTCATATTTGTTTGCTCTCTTTAACAAATAAACTAGGATGGATTTAAAAAATGTACAGACTTTAGCACAGCTATTCACTCTTTTTAAGTGCGTAAATTGTTAAGAATATGGAACCTCTGTACTAATAGTGCGTAAATTGTTAAGAATATGGAACCTCTGTACTAATAGTGCGTAAATTGTTAAGAATATGGAACCTCTGTACTAATAGTACAGAGGTTCCATATTCTTAACAATTTACGCACTTAAAAGGAGTGAATAGCGGTGCTTAAGTCTGTACATTTTTTTCTTCTGTCTTTAAATTTTTTTAATTACAGTTTCCTTGTTTATTCCATTTAATACCATAATACAATGTTCGAAATCTGAATGAAAATATACATTTTGAAGTCTAGGTTAAAGAGGCGTTTACTTTATTTAAACAATTAAAGGGGTCGCCCATATCAAATTAATTCTATCATAGCATGAAACAAAGTGTTTATCATTTGAAACCGATCTGATGCCATTTACGCAAAATGTAATAAAAAAAAGTATGCCTACTATCAACGCATAATGTAACAATTATTACATTTTGAACCAACTGCACATGATTGACGCAAAATGAAATAAAAAATCTAGATTATTACATTTTGCGTCGACATTCGCGACGCAAAATGTAATAAAAAATCAAAATGTAATAATCATTACATTATTACAAAACGTGCTGCAACACTGGTGCCAATAAGAAAATAGGAATCCATTTAGCTAGTATATAGTGACAATATACAGAAACAAGAATTGAATCGGATAACAAATTAAAACTGTAAATTAGAAAACTTGTCGTACAGAAGCGTTTGAAAGGGCGCATACACTGGCTGAATGAAACTCATTAGAAATGAACTCTGAAATGCAAATGGTTTAGAAACAGCTTATAACAGCTGTAATGCGACATGTTAATAAACAGTGATATTGCATTAAGCTGAAACCGCGTTTAATCAGAATTCATTGGAATGTATTGTATTTGCTATGCATTGCATAGCTTAATACATTTGTATCTGTCTGAATGTCTGAAGCGCTAAAGTTATACACAAATGGGCTTTTGCTGTCTTTTTTTCCTATTTAATAGGTGGTGCAAAATAAATTTTATATGCATATATGTCATTGCATGTGACCGAGAGTATGTGCACTTTAAAACATGAGTGCAACTTACACCAAATTTAGTGGCAGCTGCGCTACCACTCTTTCAACTGCTTTAAAAGCTACGTTCTATTTGATTGTATTGATGCGGAAAATACCTGCTAAAATAACAGCTGTAAAAATCTACATTTATCACTGGAGAAATGTTGGCTTCAAGTTATTTTAATAGGACAGTGTAAGTTTCCACCAAAGGGGTGGCAACTCAGCTGTTACAGTTTGAGGACACTGTATTTTGTCACTGCTAGCTGCATGACATGATTATGAGTGATGGCCGGAAAACTGATAAAATATTTTGCACGGATAATTTTGATCGTGACCAAGTGCTTGACGTGGATACTGCATAATTGAGATGTGACATGAGATTTCCAACAATGTGGTATGTGCGACCAGCAACGGCTCAGACCAGCCTGCGCTTACGCGCAGTCTGATCAGAGCCTTTACTAGTCGCTTGTATATTCTATGACTGTTAAGCTACTGACCGAACACTATTGGAGTGTCTAAGCTTAATAGGAGGTTGCACAGGCTCGGCTGAGTCTACACTTGTCAAAACGCCACATTGTTGTAAATCACATGCCGCGGCTTAATTATTATATTTGCTACATGCTACCAGCATGTAGAAATTGTGAATGATATATAAGTGATGCCCGGAATACTGCCCGGAAAACTGCATGTGCAGTTTTTCCTGCATCACTCATGTTTCTGACACGATTTCAAGATGATGTAACTGGATGCAGTAGCACCATTCATTTTCAACGTCTATTGCGCCTTATATATATTCACGCAAACAATATTTATATATTAACAAAAGTTAAACAAGTTCACCTAAAAACAAACACACAAAATACCAGTGCATCCCACTTTTAATGAAGCACTAAAGAAACGACTGCAAAGCAAAGTCATATTTCACTTTACATAGCAAGAAAACATAGCGAAACACTTGACACATGCTGAATAAAGCAATAGATAAATACTCTACATGTATATAATATGACGAAACAGTAGTAAATACTTTACGTAAGAAAACAAAAACCTTACATTGGTAGAACTAGTCGCTGAATAATAAATTACATAAGACTAATTAGTAGAAGAATACCTTACTGGCTAAATACTTTACATAGGACGAAGCAGTGGCTAAATACTTTACAGTGGCTAAATACTTTACATAAGACCTAGTAGTGGCTAAATACTTTACATAAGGCAAAGTAGTGGTGAAATTATAATTGCTTCCGTGAAATCCGTGAAATACAAATGTAACAGTAGATGCCATATTTATTGACCCAAATTTCCAGAAAATTCCGTGAAAATAATAGTGTCTGGATTGATTATTTCTATAATTCACTGAGTGGATAGGATGTGAAAATAGTGTATGCGATACAAGGTACAAGGTTATACTTGACTGAATCATTGTGTAACTGGATTAAAACAGGATTATCTCATCAATAAGGTAAGTGGCATTTTCTGTTAAATTTGTTATGAAAATACGGTTACTGTCCTTTTTTAAGACGGATACAGCACATCGCAACCTACCTTATATACTTCGTCAAAGAAAAACCTTTTTTTGCATGCGATAAACAATAGCGCAGATCAGCCTGTGCATCTGCGCAGCCTGATCAGCGCCTTTCTAATTCGTCTCTTGAAAGTATGATAGCTAAATTTGATATCTGTAAAATTTCAATATTCTAAGCTAGTCTCTGTAGCTGAGCAGACTGCTTTGGGCCTAGTTGCAGAACTGCGACTTTAGATTTTTTTTCGATCTGGCTGAATCTAAAGTCGCAGTGTTTTTGTGCTCTATCTTGACCAGTGATGGAGTCCCCTTTTGTTTTGGGAAAAACTCGTTTCCTTGACAATCCAACCATGTAGACTTCTTCATGTGTTTAACATACACAACCAAAGTTATAAAAATGTTACCATTGACTTCGTTTTTGTGACACGATAATTGCAATCTGTAATATTATGTTCTTGTTGTTGTTTTTCGGCTCATCACAGCCATTTTGCATGCTTTTCACGAGCTAGAGGTGATGACGTTTTTGCGATAAAATTCTGATGTTGAATTGATGAGACGAACTTAATAAAACGTTGAGAAATATTATAATAAAACCCGGTACTGGTTATACTCCCCATGACTAGGTAATGTATGTCAGCGCTTTAGTACATTATTAGAATAAGATTAACAGTGGATTTTGGACATTATAAGAAACAAGTAGGTGTTTGAATTTTGAAAATCAGGGCAAAATTGTTAAAGCTATTGATTCTGTTAACCTACTCCATGTTGGTACGCTCGCATCAGTCTTGTTTCTGTATTATTGTGCATTATAGCGCCCCCTATTTTCTATTAAATTATAACGAGTAATGACCTATTTTAGAAAATGAAAGTTGATTTCCGAGAATGGTTTGATTTCAATTTAATATAGCATGCCAAAGAAAATGAGATACTTACTTGACAGAAATCCTTAACAATCACATACCCCACCCATATAAATCTAATTTTCGGAAAGGAAGCTTTGTCATGTCCCAAAATGTCATAATCAGACCGAAAATGGACTTTTCCAACATGGCGGACAATTGTTATTCTGGTCACGTGCTCACGTGACAAGTTTCCCGCCAAAAGTAGCAAGCTAACGCAAGAGTACATTGACCTCTGAACCGAGAGAGGATCAGCTTGTTTACGACAAGAAGCGATGGATTGGAAAGATCAGAATCAAATTACTTTTGCACAGTGATCAGTAAGATATAAGTGAAAGAAGATATTTTTTATTTCATGGCTAACCTTGCTGCACGCTGAATAGCTTTACTATCACACGCTTATGTTCAAATAGGCTATCAGTCAATACACATAGTTGGTACCCATCGTTTTTAAGGCGCCTAGTGAATCTTATATAGAGACATCGGGTGTTTTGACCTTCTTTTTGAACATGTGCGCAATGGTTTAAGATTAGAATTGTAGAATGATGTCATTGTTTGGTGAGAGAGGTCACCATAAAAATCAACCTGTATGCACAAAAAAGGATCCCATCCATTGCCATTAAGAACTCCTCGGACACAGTTTGTACATATCCAACTGGGTAGTTCTCGATGGCAACAAATTGGTAAAAGGCGGCCCCAGTTAGATCGGTAATTGGTCATCGTTTTTTTGCAAATACATTGTATCTACATGTAACAAATGTATGGTGAGGTGGTATTGGATTCTTTTAATCTCAACAGACCAGGTATGATCATTTTTAGGCCAATTATGATAATAAGGAAGGTAAAAGAAAATATTATATAAGTCTGATTTTGGTATTTAAAACATCTGTGTACTCAGAAAACGGAAAGTAAACGGGTCATTGTCGGTACATAAAATACCAAAACAAATTCGTGCGTGACTTTAGTTTCCCACAGAAAAAGCATGCTCTTCAGCTCAGAAGACAAAAATGACGCCATGTTTTGAAAACAAATAGTGTAAACATTCTGTGTGGACAGGAGTATTTTATCTTTTTAGAACTAATCAGGTATGCATCAGCGGCAAACTAAATAGCAAAATATAGATAAACATATAAACATACAAAATGGAGTAGTGTTAGAGGAAGACACTGTTGGAAATGTGTTTTCAACTTGGTTTACGTCCACGATAACAGTAAGGGAAAAGATAGAGGCTTAAAAAATCAGGGCTATATGATAACATAAAATAAAAATCCATCATATCGCCCTGAATTCAGTGCTACTTTGGGCCTTACTTGGCTATGGAAATTTCCCACGTATCAAGTTAAGTTAGTATTCCTTTTAGAAAGCTAAGATCAAATTGCGTCTTTGTTGTTCACATGCAATACAATCACGTTTTCTCACGACGAGTATTTCAACGAGTCCATTTTACTGCCAAATGAAGTGTGTCAAAATGGAATGACTTATAGTATAAACAGTGATCAGACCACTCATGTGGGCAGTCTGATCCCGGGAGGAGGGGTTGGGGTACTCTCAATTTGCCCAGTCCTAGCATCTGCTGTTTTCTCCTAAATATCAGGCATATATATATAATACCTCTTGAAATTTTAGCTTACCCAAAAAGATATTCCCATTCAGTACATTGCCCTTAAAAATGATCCCAAAAATATTCCAATTAAGTGGTGCCTGCTTTAATTGAATGCCCAGAAGATGTCAATAAAATAACAAAGAATCACACTTAAGCGGTTTTTGATGAATTTTGCATGATTTCCTTGTTCTTGCGAAAACTGATTTTAGGGGTTACGTGACGTTTTGATAGGTGACGTCTGAAATAAGTTGATCTTTTCAAATAATCTCAGTGCATCTTAGTCTACCTTTGTTCAGCTTTATGCAATAGAAAGACAAGTATGCATCGTATTCATTTACTGCCAACAAATTGACACACAGTATGTGTCAGGTTTCATTAGTAGTTAAGTATAATAGGACAAGTGTAAGCTTTTCATAAAGATTTCCATCTTTCACCACTTAACTAAAGTGGGCTGTCGTCTACTGACTTAAAGCACAGAAGCGATTTGAAAGCTCTTTCAAATGAAAGTGGTGATCTTTTAAATGACACACACCCCGCAAGCGGAGATGGCGATGAGCTGGGTGGGTCATTTTAGTGCTGTGACACCATGAGACAATACTTACAGGTAATTTTCTCAGAAGGGCTATCTCATGGCTACACCACTTAGCCGGTGCTACCTTACAGGTTGCAAACTTAGTCAAGTATATTTGCCATCCTTCAAGAGGATAGCAAATAAACAGGCAAACGATGAATTAACACCAATAGAATCACCGCGTAAAAACGAACAGCTACCGAACCCACAAAGGGGGAGGGTGGGGGCAAATACAAATGTATATACTTACACGTACCTGCGAAATCCTCTCCCAATAATCTGCTGTTGCTAAAGCACATAAAGTGTTTAGCTTTCGCTGATACTAAAGACAAACACTAGTTGAGCCATAGTGTATCCAGTCAAAGCCAAGCAGCAGGCACGAACGAACAGATGCAAGTTTTATGTCAGGATTGACACAATACCACGTGGCATGGCGTATAGCTAGCTACTGAAGCATACAACATTGTGCTATAATGGTTCTGTGAGTGGTTTTAGAGCAAACTTCACTTTTGAGTGCAAATATCAATAAATGAGACAATGCTGACATAAACAGGTATTGTGTATCAACAGAATTTGCTTTATTGAAACGAAGTTCAAACGGACTTACCATCTGTTCGAAATAAGGAGTGTCAATATTCAGTGTTCATCTGGATATCTGGATAATAGAGTTGGATGCATCAATAACACTAGCGTGATAATTAGCAGATAGGGACAACCCGAAGCCTTTCTCTTAACAGAAAAAAAAATCTGCAACTGCTGCCCGTAGGAGTTTCAATAAAGCAAATTCTGTTGATACACAATCCCTCTTTTTTAAATTTAAACGTGTTATTATCAAATGACATATTTCATCTAAAATATATGATAGATTAGATGGTTTTAATGTTGAAATTATCAGCTTCGCTTTTTTTCATCAATAAATGAGCCCTTTCATATCAAGTATGCGACAAGCGAAGGATCTGAAGAAACCTCACATACCCCACTGACGTAGCTCCCATTGGCGTAGCTCCCATTGGCGTAGCTCCCATTAAGCAGTTACGCGCTTGCGTAATGAAAATAGTAACATTCAAGGGAGGTCACCTTGTGTGGTAAAAGTTATTTTCAATACCATAAGGTACTGCTCTTAAAAGAAAGAATTCTTTCCTTTAAAAGAAGTTCCCATTTCGAAAAGGGACGCAATTGAATAGAACCATTGCATGATCCAGTAGTCTCCCTAGCTACGTCACTGTATCCGTTCTAAGAAGAAGATGGAAGTACAGAACAAAATTCATACCTGAAAATTTGCACATTTTAAGAAGTCTACACTTTATACCATTAATCGAATATGGTCTGATTGTGTGGCTACCGAAGGTCTATTTACTTGTTTATTTAAAGTTCCATGAGAAGTGCCGCTACATCATTGCACGACTCTAATATTGATAAATAGTTTTGCTTTATTCCATGAAATAAGTGACGGGAATGCGATTACTGAAGCTCTGTAAAAAATGGAAACATGAGATCCATTTAGAACAACTATTCATATGTATCAAAATAGTTTCTCATGTCCAAGTGTAATCAATTTAAGGCTATTCATGACATCATCATGAACTAGCGTAATGACAATAAGGCGGATCACTTGATTTTGCTACTAGTAACATTTGTTAATATTACATAAGCGAACAGCGAAGACTCAGACGAGTCTGCGCATGCGCAGACCCCTCTGATCCTTCACTGCTCGCAATTGCATAATAAGGAAGAAAATATAGGTTCACCCAAAGTAGTCCCTTCATAGAGTCCCATTGGCAAATGACATGAGTACCATTTTATGTATGTTGGCCTTTATGATTGTTTTTCTCACCTGAATGCTGGTCAGGTAGTTCCGGAAACGTCATAAGTAGTTTCGCCCACTGGCTCCATTACACACTGGTAAATGTATACGTCGATTTAGTGGTATTTACGCGTATTGCCGGTACTTCATAGACCGGAAGTGGTAGATATTGGTGTTAATACTATATAGAAAAACATGCCATATGCCTAAAGGACTATAGAATTAGATCATTTTTAAGTATTCAGTATGTGCATGGCGATTTATGTAAGCATTTAGGAATAGAATCGAGTACCGATCTGAATGATCGGTACTCGAATCTATTCCTAAATGCTTACATAAATCTGAATGATCGGTACTCAAATATATGCCTAAATGCTTACATAAATCGTCATGTGCATGCCCAATACTTAAAAATGATCTAATTCTGATTCGCTGGGGGAGGAGAGGGCCGGTTGCTTTGCTTTGGTTGTGTTCTTGCCGGGTGGTATATGTGTTTGTCTGTATTATGTGGATCGTCATCACGGTGATGTTTGTTGTCAGTAATTGTGATCATACTCACCAATGGGTTATTTTCTGGCAGAGATCAAACGTATTATACTCACAGTATGTAAACTGAAATAAACATCTTGTACCCGTTCCTCCTAGCTCTCACCTTATAAACATGAATAACAATACTCGTGCGTAACCAGTAGTCCAAAAAATGCGTGTATTTAGGTACATGTACACGTTTCGATTTATATTGTTAGCGATACAGACAATACACATTCGAACCGGGTAAGAAAAGCAATTTTATCTATCTTATTCTTATTCTGTTTTATTCCATGATTTTAACGGTTTCCTCCTTTGCATTTTGCTTTGTTAAAAAACGACTTGCTCACAATCAGAGCCGTTCTGTGCCGAAAACGAGCTTAAATGCCAGTTTGCATGGTTTTAGTGGAATTGACAATCACATGTGTACATGATTACATGATTGTAACTGTAAAAGTTACTTAGATCTATGAAAAAATGAATTTTAATTGGTGGACCCTCGCAATTACAGCTGTACCAACAACTCTCAGATCACGATTTCCGACAACTGGTTACGTACGAGTACTGTGATTCGTAGTTATAAGGCGTGAGCTAGGAGGAACGGGTACAGGATGTTTATTTCAGTTTACATACTGTGATATAATAGCCTTAAAAGCATCAGGACGTGACTGCACTAACAATAATGAACTGCTCCATAAAATAGGGGTGTTACAACGTTATGCCATGCTTTTATTCATAGTAACAGGGTAACTTTCATAGCGATTCGATGGCGCAGTAAGTATAACGGTTGTACACAAAGACTGAGGGTTCGAGACCAAGGTTGAGGGTTCGAGCCCCAGTAAAACTTTTTTTTATTTTTTATTTTTTGCTTTCGCAAAGAAGCAGGAAATTTTTCGCGATTTACATGTTTGCAGAAAAAAAACTTGTTTTGATGTGTTATGCACATGTACATGTAAAGCGACTTCACTCAGTAAAATGGCGAGGCTTGTATGGAGATACAGCGGCGATGCAGGAGCTATTATTGAAAACGTGTACAAGTTCTGCATGGAGGAAAAGAAGTCTGGAATGAAACTGTCACTGAATCGTGTTTGGGACAGGACTGCAGCACTCACTGGCGTTAGCAGATCTACCGCTCAGAAAAGTGTGGAAGAGAAGAAGAAGGCACAGGACAAGCAGCAACAGCCAAAGCAACCACCGTCATCTACGTCGAAAGTGTCACTGGATGACTTTGATAACGGTGTTGTACGGAAGACCATCGCCAGCATGTACTCCTTGAAGAAGGTTCTGCCAACCCTTGATAACGTCAGAACAGAGCTCAAACAGAGTATTGATTACACTGGCAGCAAGGGTCGTCTTCGCAAAGATCATCTTCATACAAAGTCTGCTAACACACGTTGTGGGGTGAATCAAAAAGTAGTGCGGATGGAGAGACAAGATGTAGTCCTCAGCAGGACCAGATACCTTCGCATGGTCATGGAGCTGAGAGAGGCGGGTTACACAGATGAAACTTACGTTCATACCAGCCACGCTGTCCCGAAATGCTGGCAAGATAGTACTACTAGACTAAAGATTCCCTTTTCTAAAGGTAATTTAAGAATAGTGGAATTGTGCGACCCTTCGGTCTGCACTATAATCACTATTTGAGTTCGCCCGCTCGTCCGTCCGTTAGCAGTTCGTGAAATTGTTCATAGCTCTTGACCACATAGTATATTTTGATCACATTTTGCACGCATATGTCATTCCCTAACCACTGGCATGCTATCCACTTTTTTATGGACGAGGGTTTCATTCAAATTGGCAAACATTCAACGTTGGCCGTGCATATTATTGTCTGTTGATTTCACTTTACAAAATTGATTTATTCTATGTACTAAATATGCTACACTTTTATATTTTCAGGTGAAAGAATGATCATACTCCATGCTGGGTACAATCAGGGATTCGTACCCAATGCACGAAAACATCATTTTAATTTCCTATATTAAAATAACTAAACATCAAATTCAATACATGCAATAAAATTGCAAGAAAAAAAAGCAAGTCCGAATTGAGGTTCGAACTCACGACTTTGGGTGTTTCAGGAGAGCGTTTTAACCACTGAACCAATGTGAGTTATAAATTGAATAGAGCTTTTAAGGATATAAAGAATTTTTAAAACAAAACAGTTAACGGTAAATTATCTGCTCAACCCAGGATCATGGACTCGACCAAAGGTCAATACTGAGAGGTCACAAATGAATAATACTGACATGACCAAATCAATAATAAACATTGATTCTATCCAATGCGAATGATAAACACTGTTATGTTAACCAATGATTTGAACCAAGCCTTCTTAGAAGCACTCAAAGCTGAAAGAGAACATGTTAATTGAACAAGTAGATACGTACGTATGAAAGAAACGTCATTGCTATATAAAGGTAATATACACCTGAAATTGGACTAAAACTATGAAAGTCATTCATATAGATCTATATATTTATGCGGCTAAAAGCTCAAGTATTGGTCGCTTATATTCACTGGTTACCTGTGACTCACCTCCCGTATTTAGTTCATTCTGAACAGAAATACGGTTATTTTTCAGTCAAAGCTTTGAAATAGAAGTTGGAATTATTTCAGTCGAAAGCTCGATTGATGAATGCCAGTAATTCCCATTGTAATGTATAGGAAAATGCAATGTTTCTGGTACTTTCTTAGCCGTTTACCTTACAGAAACGCCCTTTTACGCTTTTGCAAACAGAGCAGACCGAGATCAGGCAGCTCTTGATCAGGGTCTGATCTGTTTGCTTAGGGAAATATGATATATCTGATTTTGACAAGTAATTATTTTGCTTTATGCACCAGCATGATATGTAAGAAAAGATTATTAAACATGTTATATCTGCTCATATGTAACAACCTGTTATCTGAGCGCAAATAAAAGTTTGTTTTGTTTGAAAGTTTAATTAGTGGATGGAGCCTAGCATGAATGGGTTAAGCTTTATTTCACACTTTCTTTTGTTGGTAGATAATTCAAACCATTCTATAAAATATATACATGTACAATTGTCTCTTGATTATCTATACTTTGGCATCAATGCAACATGAACAAAAATGCTGGATCGATCGATCTATTGATGCCCAGTGTTCGAACGTCAGCAGCAATGGCGTAGCCAGAACGCTGAAAAAGTTTCGCACATCAAAGGGAGACTGCTGGATCTAGCAGTGATTGTCTTCAATCGTGTCCCTTTTCAAAACGGGAACTCTCTTAAAGGAAAAAAATGCTCCAATCTGGAAGCAAATTCTTACCTTTAAGAGCAGTTCCTTATGGTTTTACCACATTAGGTGACCTCCCTTGAATGTTACTATTTTTATTATGCACGTGCGTAACTCCGTAACGGGCGATTCGCCAAGGAGTACGACACACAAACCAACAATATTGGAAGTATGGGCCGCAATGCGTGAAACTCTGAATTTGGTGAATGCGGAAAAGAAAGACGCACACCATCTTGGCATCAATCCCGTTTGATTAGCGCCTTTGTTAATTCTGCCTGCAAAGTCTGATATCCTAACTTGCTTCGTACATAATTTCACCATTCTAGCTAGTTTCTGTAGCTAAGCAGGATGGTTTGAGCATGACAGTGACGGAAACCCCAAAAGGCAGGTTTTCTCGCGACCTGGCCCATTTTATCACAAAGGTAAATGCTATAAAAATAATACAGGCCGGCTGGGCCCTAAGTTGTCCACACACTGTGAATAATAAGTGTAACTCTTCACCAAAGTTGGTGGCGGGTGAACTGCCACTGATTTTGATGTAGCCCTTTCAAAGCTAAGTTCTGTTCGAGTGTATTGATCCGGAAAATACATACATCAATAACAGGTAGAAATGATTCAGATTTATCACTGGAAAATGTTGGCCTAAAATTGTTTTAGGAGGAAAAGTGAGTGTCAGTTAACACCAAAAGGGGTGGCAGCTCAGCTGCTACCACTGTTGGTGTTAACTTACACCTATTCATTACAGTGAACGGTGTACGACGCTGCTCAAATCACAATGTAATCCGCTGCAGAATCTATTTGAGATGTTTAGAGCTGCAGAGGGATTTATTGACGTACTTTTCTACCGATGTCATCTAAAGACACAATAGTTATTGCCAATCGCTATCTCTAATCTTTTTTCTAATGGATTGATTTTATCATAGTGCTGATGGACGGAATGGACACTGCATTCCTCCATTGTTGATCGTCTTGCATAAGTCCCAGGGGCAGATCCAGGATTTCTGGTAAAGGGGATTGTATGCATAAAGGTACGGGGGTTCACTTTGCTGATTTAACTGATTTTTCTTAAATATCCAATGAGAATGAAATATTTTGGTCTTACTGAGACCAAATTATTTCTTTTTTTATGGGATGTTTAAAAAACGGGGGCGGGGAGGGTTTCGAGCGAACCCCCTCTGGATCCGCCACTGAGTCATGGCTAAACGTAAAAGATTGCCTAATCCAAAATATTTTTCTCAATTCTAAACCAAAACATATACATTATTGTGGGAACATGCAAAAGTTCAATATTCTATCTAGTCTCTGTAGCCGATACAGTTTCTCGCGACGAGACCCGTACAAGCTTGAAAAAAAAAAAAAAAAAAAAAAAAAAAAAAAAAAACGGAGACATTACTTAAAATTCCTCTCACACTCATAGCTATCCTTCATAAGGCGTTTCGCTGGCGGGCCGATTATGGCCAGTGTTGGACCTCCTCTGGCAAAACTTTCTGGATCCGCGCATGCTACGTCCACGTAGATTTTGTACTTTATGAGATATGCCATGCTAAAGTTGGTAACATTGGTGTTATGTTCTTTATTGTACACAGCCTCCATTCAGAATGATTCTATAGAAGACTGAAAGTAATGGACCATTTCCTAGACAATTAATATCATTTCATTTGCAGGATCTTATGTGATTGGTATGTTAAACGTCTTTTTGTATCTCATCAATGCTGCTTAGACAACTACAGAGCCGTGCTACGAAGTAATTGCACTTTATGTGTTGAAGACTTACAATGTCAAACATATCACTTTTCTCAGAAAGGAAAATTCTTTTTAAGACAGTGCTAAACAAGTTGAAAATGGATACACATATCAAGTAAATTTGCTCTGCTAAAGACATATGCGGTAATTCCCATGCGCACCATTGCTGCGTCGGATAACTCAGAAATCAATTGAGAATGTTTACTTCCCCTGTCTTTCTTTCATTTACAAATTCAGATCAATAAGGTGATCAAAACTCTTTTGTCAGGTCGATGTTTCGACATTTTCTAAAGTAAATTAAATGTGCCTGGAATATGAGTCTCAGTACTAAGGCAGATAGATAGGTCAAGCGAAAGTTAGCGTCGTACACAATTTACAAGTTTTAAGTCTCATAACAAATATGGAAGAGGCAGAAACTCAGATTCGCTAACGACCTGGCCTCCTGGCCTAGTGGTTAGAGTGTCGGTTTATGGACCCAGAGGACAAGGGTCGATTCCCCTGTGGGCACCAATTTTGAGTGTATTTTTCTTCCGTTTTAAGCTACTTCATTTTAGTAAAATGGAGTTATCAAAATGACAAAAATGACACTTCTGAACATTTTATATTGCATTATGCTCAAAATCTGCAGGGGTTGATTTGGCCCTCCTGAAAGTGACCCCCGATTTGTTTTTCTTTTTTCTAAAAAGCGGATATGGTGAACCATCGACTGGAGTCTACTTAAAAAAATATGTTAAACCCTTCACGTTAACTATCTTTAATAAAACAGTTTCAACATCACAGATCAAATGATTAGTACAAGACCAACTGCAGTCAATACATCCGTCAACTGCGTTTAAATTAATTCTAGGATAAAATACAGCTGAAAAGAAGTTCGAATAACATGGAACAGTTCAGTTTAACCACAACATGAGAAATAGAACAGTATCACATGTCATGATCGGCCTGGGCGAGACTGCACATTAAGTCTCACTCTGGGACATTTTTGTTGATCAATCCATCTCAACATTATAACGGTTATTTCGCGTCATTTGATCGGGTGCAGAAAAATATAGATCTAATTATTTTAAAAACTTCCAATTTCTTAAGTGTGCAGTTATATCAATATTTTAATAATTTATTGTCGTGCCAACCAAGAGTGACAGAAACGTAATATTTTGTTTACAATTGTTAAGTAAAATATTAACTTGTACATTCCAAAGCGAGTTTCAAACCAGTCTAATCAGCTACAGAGACTAGCTTGAAAGTTGAAATTTTGCTTATAGCAAGCTTAGATATGGCACTTTCCAAAACGAAAAAAAAACCGCTGATCAGACTGTGCGGATGCACAGGCTGGTCTGCGCCTTTGATGTTTGCAAACTTCCGAAGACAGGTTCTCTTGCGGAGGGGTCCATATGGACCTGTGCAATTTTTTGCATATCAAATAGAAGGGAATGAAGAGAGGAACAGCACACAATGAATGGTTTGCCATTACGTACCTGCTAATCCCCAGGGTTGGACCAAAGGTCCCAAAATCAACGCTTTGGCAGAAAGAGGTAATTTTGCATATCTAATACACGTAGAAGGAAATGAAGCGTTGTACAACACCCTTACATCACACTCTTGATCCCTGGGGTTGGATCACGGAAAAACTGTTTTTCCTGAAAGGGCCATGTTTCATATCAAATTAAAGGAAAGGAAGAGTAAAACAAAATGCAAGCCAAAATGTACCCCCCCCCCCCCACAAACACACACACGCACGCGCACATACACGCACAAACAACGGGTGTAGTTTTATGTACTCAGTATTCAGTTGTATGTACTGTTGAGTCATTATCTTTGCTTTATCTCCTTTTTATATCTTGATTATTTGTTTGTTTGTTTGTTTTGATTCTTTAAGTCCCATCAGCAATCTTTCAGTCATAAAGGGACAGAACCATACAGACGCAAACACCAAACAATAACTTGCTTATTGCACCAGCATGCATTTGCACAAAGCATTTGCACTTTGTGCAGAGCGAGTTATTCGAAGTCACATGCTATCATTGGAATATCAATGAAAGGTGTAATAAGTGAATGCATCGTACAATGTGAATGCATCGTACATTGTGAATGCATCGTACATTGTGAACGCATCTTATGATGAATGTGAATTACACAACTTCTCACGCATTTGTAATAGTCCAATTCGCGTTGAAAGCGCAGGTAATACTCAGTGGTTTATCAGCGCGAATTTCAAAACACTACAACGCGCATGCATCGCGCTTTGTAGTACGCATTAGCGAGTGGTAGTGTAATCATGCAATGTGAAAATATATAGCTTCTCACGAAGTAGCAAATTAACTTACAAGATTTTGGTGATTAAATTAAGATCCAGCTTAACTTTAGTCGTACTTTTATTCACCCTTGCATAATATCTTTTTCTCCATGAACAAATATAGATCAGAATAGAAATCCTTTAAATGTTTTGGGTTTAAACTGCAGTCTAGACAGGAAGAATTCAATCTTAAGAAATTAAGGAAATAGGCAAGTACAAACTTGTAGTTAATCTATTAATGCCTGGCGTCCCACTTATTGGGCACAAGTGAACATTGAATATCCAGATGAGGTCCAGGGTCTACAGTGTTTTCTATCGCAAATTCTGTGTTCAGCAATTGAGGCCACATGCTACCAAATACTACATTTATTATCCCTTTACCTGATAGAGATGCCTTTTAACACTTTTGCAAACAGATCTGACCCAGATCAGGCAGCTCTAAAGCTGTCTGATCAGGGTCAACTCTGTATGCTTATGGAATATGATTAGATACTATCCTACTTGATAATTAATATCTTTGTATTTGCGTGAAATTTATATAATTATCCATAGTGGGTGGAGATTAGCATGAATAATTATGAAGGAAAGGGTTAAAGTGTGTTCCATACTTTGCATACAGTTTGTTTTATGCATATACTATCCATATTTGAACCGAAAATAACGTTACCATGCCTAAAACCTCATAATGGATTTGACAGCATTTGACACATTTTCTGAACAGTACTGGTACAAGATATCAAGCCAAAAGTAACTGCAATCTTCAGACAGCTTTTAATTTTGATTATTGCACATGACAAAATGTGCACATTTATTTCCTATTCCAAGTCATAAAACAAAATAACTGCGTGTTATTTATTTTGGCAAGGATTTTTTCCAGAGTATTTCAACAAATTCCCCGGTGCATAAAATCTGGTATTACATCTCAATAATTTATTTTTATTTCATGAACTATCATAAAACACAAGTGCGAGTTATTGATGGAACCTAAACGCACAACGTTACCAAGATGAGATTCTCGCTCCTGTTGTGACACCTTTTATCCTGGCGCATCCACACATGCTTCTGATGCAAGACAATACTACCAGCCACTCTGCAAGAGCAACTAGACAGCATCTGGCCACCTAGACTGGCTCTTGTCCTTAAAACAATTTTTCATCAATGTGTCATATCATATACGTGTAGCCAGTCTAACTCTGATGGCTCTGTCTTTAAACAGAGCCATCAGAGTTAGACTTGCTACAAGTATATGATATGACACATTGATGGAAAAATGTTTAAGGACTGGAGCCAGTCTACTGGCCACCAGCAATGTGCAAATAATGAACTGACATCTACGTTTCTCAGATTTAAAACCCATTGAACACATTTGGGATTTGCAAGATAAACGATTACGTAACGTAGAAAATCCTGCACAAACAGTGACTGCACTTCGTCAAGATGTTGTCAGAAAATGGAACTTGCTTGTCCAGCTTGAAAACCGGCGGTGTATTGCCTCAATGAGAAGATACGTAGCTGTGGTCGAATCGGAAGGTGATCACACACGGTATAAACTTTGTCAATTTTGTAAACTATCATATCATAGTTTTAACATGCTTGGTGTTTTATGAAAGGAGGCTTGGTCTTCTTGTTCTCATGAAGCTATGCTTGATATATGCAATTAATAGTTAATGTCATTGTAAAAAGTGTTTTACTAATGCTTATAGATGGAAACAAACGTAACAAATGTGTGACATGAGAAATGAAATATTTCTAGTCCTATAAGCACGAGATCATGGCCAAGTCTTTCACGAAAGCTGTAGATAGGAACATTATACCTTTGGGAAAATGGCTCAATTTCAAATGGTTAAATGTAACGTAAGTAACTACTAAAACACATCTTATTTATAAGAAGATGGATAATTATATGCAATACAGCATTCATAGTAAAGAAACTATTTCTTTACAATTAAATGGTTATTCTTAGTCATATTACATTTTAGTTGATTTTATATGGTAACGTACTTTACAAACCTATTATGAATATTTGACCGCAGGAATCTTGGTAAAATCTGGCTTTCCAAACATGATATACCCATGCATAACGGGATAGTAATGAAATTCATCTTCCATGGGGGTTTAGGGGAACATAAAATTAGAGATTTGGTCCCTATATAGATAAAAAAAATGCTACAATTTTCACCGATTTTGCACTTAAATGACCTTTGATCCAAACACAAATCGTGTCTTGATGATTCAGATTGCTAATATAGCATGGCTGTATTATTAAAAAAGAGATTTTACATGACTTTCATTCATAATTTTGGATACTTAATTGAGAAAAACGCTAAAATCTAGCGTATATACAAGAATTTACACTCAGTTGACCTTTGACCTAATTTTGGGTCTTTGGGGCATTTCCAGACTTGGCATCCACCCCTATCCTTCTTAAAATATCAAGGTACACTATTAGCATGGATGCCAAAATATACTCAAAAAAGCCAACAGAATTTTTTAGGCTCTGGATGGCCTACTAAACTGGGGTATCGCTGTATCGGCACAAAAGGTGGTTTCAAATAACATTGATGTTTACTGATAGATTCCTAAAAAAAATAACTTTGAATTGCTTACTTCGTTTTTTTATTCTTAAATTGCTATTTATTCAGATTTTAATCGACTAATCAAGTGGCCGTTTAGAACTTTTGACTAGGACACAATTTATTTGCTTTATTTTGTCAAGAAAATGTCGGAAAGTGGATCATAATAGTATAACTGGAAGAATGTATTGATACGAACTGATGAAATTTGACAGAATGACCGATCAAGCATTATCAAGGATACTCATTTTTTGGTAGCTCGTGTTGACCAGAAAGACCATTTTCCTTGTAATGGCTTTTCTATGGTTTTTACTTTTGACGTTTATGACCGCTAATGAATTTCTAGAACCTACCAGGCATACTAATGTCAAACAGTGATACTAAAACTAAGTATACTGGCGCGTACTAAAACAAACAACAGACATATGATAACTGTGAGGCGTAAGGCTCTGTCTCGGACTGCGGAGACAAAAGGAAAAAGTGAATCAAGCTGTCCCCATACTACCCCACTTCTCTCCTCCCTGGACAAAACATAGTAATTACACTTCAGCAATTGCCCTTGTGGTAATGTTTTGTTTCAGTAAATTTTGCTATCTCGAATATGGGAAAGTACTAATACCAGCCGAAACTGCACAGAACTAAAAGGAAAATACAAAGTCTTGTTCATTGTCTTTGCTTGTTTTGGACATACCTGAATATTGAGATGCAAGCATACTTTTTCGTCATTAAAATGAGCTTGAATAAACGTCTACACGTATTTCAATTCATTGGTTGGGTGGTGCCTGATGATTGGCAGGGCCCATGGTTTCTCATCTTGAGGTTTTATTTTGCTCTATCTGTGAGTCGTGAGCCCTTTTCATTGTTTCATCATAGTGTGTTAATTTGATTAGAGTGTTTCTCTGCGATGAGACATTGCATAAGTTAGAAAGTCTTCTTTCGGCTTAAACAATTTTTGTGTTTTAACAGCAACATAATCAATCTACGGCGAAGATTTGGCGCCGATAAAAGCGTTAAAGCCCCCCAGTGGCTTAGCTTAGGCGGCTGTCCGTTCTTAGGCGGTGGTTCTATATTTGTTGTTGGTTCTTTGTTTATTACGCCCCCATTGTTTGTGGGGGTTCTGTGTTTGGTCCTTGTTTTGTTATGTAGTACATAGTGTATTTTCTAGTTTTGCAACCATCTTGATGAGAGAGAGAGAGAGAGAGAGAGAGAGAGAGAGAGAGAGAGAGAGAGCTGGATTCGTTACTTTAATTGTCTTCCTACTGGTGTCTTGTGACGTTTTGTGGCTCTTACTCGCGGTGCCGCGATTGGTCTGCAGTGTGTGATTGTGATATTTTCTGCTCATACTCACTTTTTGGCATACGGAGTATGTTCTATGCTGATATTGGAAATGACAACAAGAGGGCCATGAGGACTTGGATTGCTAACCTGAACCCTGGTCCCGAGGATATAAAACTTTTTTTCATGCACAACTCAACTGAGCATTGAATTTCAACTCCCAACAAAATCTATAATGCAGAAAAAATAGGACTTTTCTTGTTTTTAATCTCTCAAATGTTATATTTACCATGCTGACATGTTGGTATATTAACATTATGAGCATGATAAATTTCATGCTCAGTTGAGTTTAGCACGATTTTTATAACCGTGCGGCCTGGTCTATGTAGAGATCTTAAAATCTTTTTTGGCCCTGGGAGCAATTTTTACATACAAGTGCAACTCTTGAAAGAGAGCGTTACGTGAATCATTTGAGCGATTTCTTTGTTAGCTCCAGTGGCTGTTTTGGTCAGCAGCGCAGAAAGGTTAGTGCAATATTGGTAGAGGGCATAATGGGGAACCTTTCTATGAATTTAGCCCGACAGTTCGGTTTAAATTGTCAGGTTCTATTTTAGCTCTGGTAATCAGTGGAATAGGAGTAGAACTGTCTGGCAATTTAGCTACAGCTTGGATATTGTGCAGTTGTAGGGAATATTTCTATAAAATTATTTTACATGGGTCAGGAAAAGATTATAACTAGCTCTAGTGGCTTTTTGTTCGGTGGATTAATTTCCATTTTTGTGCATTTATGGTAAATAATATTTTGAATTTGAGCAATTGGTTCAGTATGTGAAAGTACGAAAACTCGGCTTTATTCCTCTAGCAACGCTGATATTTGCGATGAAATCTATTGTTTCTTCAACCAATTAAGAAGTCATTGTTAGGACGTAATATTCACCGTCTGTCTATCAATTATGATTTATGGCCTCGTTGCTTGTCTGTTTCAGTGGCAGCGAGACGAATTCCTGCCAGGCAACACGTTACAGCATAAACTGGCAGACATTTCAAATATTTGTTTTGCTCTATGATGTTCTGATTCTTTCTAATAGCCGCTTGTTTACGAGTATAAGCATTTTTCCAACTGGGTTGAGCGTACCCTTATGATGGTAGATAATGCCCAGTACGTCAGTAGTGTACTTTCCTACCTTGTAATGCTATTTTTTCTACTAACTTAGTAAACACAGTGCTGGTAGTAGCATCTCCGTACAGTGCTAGTCGTACATGTAGCATATATTCACTGCTGGCCACACTGTACTCGAACAGCGCAGTCATCGCGTGGTGGTTGCAGTCGACAAGTGCACAAAATAGTGTACCTAGCTGTTAAAAGTGTAATACTTTGGTAAATATTTTACTTCTGATAATATTCATCGCGAATTATTGTCACTTATAAATCCAGCCATGTATCTGCTTAACAAATTGTTTGTGGGTTGATAGACTTGTGCAGTCGTTTCAGTTAAGTTTTATCCTGATTGAAAGAGTCAAAGTGCTATTAGAGAGGATAATTTCTTGTTAGTATGAGGTATTGGCTGAGTATAGGCACATTTCAACTGTTTGGACTGTTTCCAGTCCAGTGGGTTGAGTGATAGGCGCTACAGCGCCAGAGTTATGTCAAAAATGTGTTGTTGTTTTCCCGAAAAAGAGGATGAAAGAACTGTTTGCTTATGTTCTGGAATTTCAGATACACAGTGATAGTAATTCGCGATGAATCAGAAGTAAAAAATTTACCAAAATATTACCCTTTTTAACAGCTAGGTAAACTATTTTGTGCATTCGTTGGCTGCAGCCACCACGCGATGACTGCGCTGTTCGAGTACAGTGGTTCTCTAGCGTGTGCCACATACCAGTAAGAGTATTATAACCTCTTGAAGACCTGAAACTCCAAAACGGGTACTTTAGCAAGCAGTGAAAGCCCAGATGATGACATAATGCGGCATTTCATCAGGGTCTACACTGTTTACCAAGACAAAATCGATCGTCAGAGAAAGAAATATAATATTGTTTGGAAATTATAACCTGTGACCCCTCAATATATACAATGGAACATCCTGACTTAACTGTATCAAACTTTATTGGAAAGTCCATTGGTACACAAAGGGTTAAAGTAAAATGTCTGCTGATTGGATCTTTATGTCTTAATTGAAAAAAAACTTTAACTGAGGAATAATTGCTGCTTTTTTTGTATTTTGCAAGGTCTACACTGATGTAGGTGGTATAAAATAGTTATATCATATTTGTCCACCTGTACTTAAGATAATCCACTCGCTAAAGCTCGTGGATTATCTCCACGTACAGGCGGACAACCCATGGTATAACTATACTAGGCCAAAAAAGAAACGCCGCATATAAAGATTAAAAATAATGCGCCTTAAAGGAGAGTTATAAAATTTCATCTGCTATCTATGTTTCGCTACTATTCCTGCCACACATTATTACCATTGTTTTATTGAGCTCAGTCAACCCAAACCAGTGTAGTGGCTGTCTTTTTATTTTCAAGTTTTTCACGTGCACATTCATGTTATTTAGCTTTACACATGTAATAACTACTGAAATCACTAGTCTTATATCCAATTTGCTTGAAAACATTTTAAAAATTTAAAATTAAAAGTTACACATTGCTAATTTACGATGCCAAAACGGACACATGTTGAACGCGAAAAGGCGATAAGAATGTTACAAGCTAACGTGACGCCATCGATGATAGCACACCAATTTCGATGTCATGCAAGGATAATTGAACGTCTTAGGAAACGTTTCTGGCAATTTGGAACAATGTCAGACCGTGCGCAATCATGACGTCGTCGCCTAATGGCGCGACGTCAAGATAGATAAAAACGTAGCTTTAAACTGCTGAATCAATTTCGCCCGGTGACAATGATAGCCAGGACAACCCCAGGAACTCATAATCCAAGAATCAGCGCTCAAACTGTGACAAATCGTTTGCGAGAGATTGATAAAATGCACCCCATATAAAATGTATGTTTTATATGCGGCGTTTCTTTTTTGGCCTAGTATATTACATAATGACTGAGACAAATATTTCTTGTCTAGTATAATTACCGGTTCAGAACAAACTAGATAAGCATAGACCAGGCCAGGCTAGCACAAAATGGCAATCCTAAAAACGCTAAAGGAGTCATTTCTGCAAGAACATATTTGACTTCACTACAGCTGGTGACTGGGACTGTGTGGCGGCGGTAGAACGTCTCCCTGCCCTTCATTATAGTGTAGATTTTATTTTCTTGTCCTTTGGGATCATGGGTTTCATTGTGGAACTTTGAAACTATTAGAGGGTCACTGATGAAGCCAAAATGGCAGAAACTAGCTAGTCTGGCCCAGGAAATGTGCACACTCTAGTTTCAGTTCTTTGTGGCAGTCTTTGCTTCCAAAGGATACCCTTTTAAGAACATATTACTCCAGTGCAAACGTTTTTTCAGCTCTCAAGTGATTTGTATCCATGTAATTATTGGATTGAAATATCCGTATAATGGTGCCTATACCGTCTCCTGTGGGAAAAGGGAAGGCACTTTTTACTGATTACTCTTATCATATAGTTGTTAAAGCTTTATTACACACGACAACTATGACATTGTGACATCTCTGTTGGTTGTTCGTGGAAAAATGAACAACAGATAAAATCTGATTTTAGCAGTAGTGGTAGACCTACCAAACATTTTGACACGAACATCAGATAGAAACTACTTTTGCGACATATTCTCCAGCAGATATACAAGAAGATCAAGCTTGTTTGAGGTGACAAATGACAAGAACAAAGATTGAGTGAAATTGTCATTTATATAACAAATGGCGATATGCAAAATAATCAATAATACATGTCACAAAATTACATGTGATTAGTTATCCAAAAGAATGACCATGAAACATATGTCATCTAGACATACACCGAAAAGGTAGGGTGTTAAAATGCCAACAGCAAAAAGGTTGCAAAGCTTTACAAAATTTTTGCAGTCCCCCTTTCTATACCACTAATACTACAGTTGCTTAGACTTATTAAAATTTCTTATGGGCTAATGAGAAGAGCAAAAAAAAACTGTAAATGTCATCATCTATGGTTTCATGATAACCGAGCATTGTAAATATACTTTGAGAATGGAAACTATTGAATGTATTGACACTGATCTGGTGTATGTGCACTAGCGTGTTGCACGAATTTTGTAATCTGTGAACCCTTAATGCGCCGATCTCAACAAAAGTCGTCTGCTTTTCTCGTCTGCTGAAATGTTTATGAAGCCTCTATGCCAAACAGTGTGGACCCAGATCAGACTGCTCCACGCTTTTTGCTTCTATATTTAATTCGTCAGTAACGTTAGGCAATTATTTGCAGCAGACGACTTCAGCAGACGACATTTTCAGGTGCATTTTTTCCTTAGCGCTTTGTCAGCCCATTATTTAAAGTATTGATAACGTGCATCCGGCATAAAGATGTACTTTTTCTATTGCAAGATTGAGCTGGCAACACGATTAAAAAATATCTTCTTAAAATAAGTCGATCTCCGAAATTGCGTTTCTTACTTTAAGCAGATTATAGCTGTAGAGTTTCAGCTTATAGCCTGAGGTCCATTCACCATCTTCCCACTAAAGCTTCCTCGAAAATAAACTCAGCGTCAGTGATGTTACCAGAATCTAAATTTCAATATTTTGGGAAATATATAATACAGCTCTATGGCTACTTTTACGTTCGTGTTTCTGGTCAACGAAAGACTGGCCTTGAGGGATAAAACAGTTTTACTAGACAGGTAACTAGGGTGCATGTGATACACGTGTTTGTTTGTTTTTTTTTTTTTTGTTTTTTTTTGTTTTTTTTTGCAGTTTTAAGAATTTGAAATCATCATTTTCATACGACAACATGCCAGTACATGCCATAGAAATTTTCTTGAAAACGCCACCAAAATAGTTTGAATTATCCCATTAAACACAATAAAATGAGGAATAAACTTTACGGTAGCACCAAAACTTTGCAAAGGAAACTACTGGAGTCCGTTAAGGAATGGGTATAATGCATTCGGATGTGATGGATACCGTTTTCCATAGTGGTGATGCTTCGGACTCTATGCCATAAACTGAGTTGAGTGCTGAAGTATTCGCAGTTCTTTGTTCAAAATGAACTAAATGTTGGCCTATGTTAAGTGTATGGGATTTACTGGTAACTTTTCATTGACGCTGAGTATATAACATACTCATCAAAAACGATTTCTGCAAATAAATAAGAGCACGTTGTGCATTGTTGCAACACGTTTTGAAATAATGTAATAATTTATTTCATTTTGATTTTTTAAATTTCATTTTGTGTTGTCAACGTCGACACAAAATGAGGTAAAGATGCAATAATACGATTATTTCATTTTGCGTCGATATGGTGCATATCAACGCAAAATGAAATAATGTTGGAAGAAGCTAGCTTTCTTCACTCGTTTAAGTTAAATTACACGCTTCTCAATACAGTGCACGTAAAGCTAGCCAAAAAGGGCAACGATGTAAAATGCCTACATCCGGGGAAAATGAACAAACATGAAACCTGTGTACTTTTTGCGCAGGTCTCTTATAGTCATGTAACTAGAAATGGGGTATTAACTAAGCAAATTAAAACTTGACCGGCAAACATGGATGCCTGCACTTCTCGGCGATGCTGAAATATGATATTATACATATAAAAAAGCAAGTGAGTATGGTCAGGAAATACCACAATCACACACCACAGACCAATCTACGGCATCGTATGGAAGACTGTCACAAGACATCAGGAAGACAGTTAAGCAAATGAACCAGCTCCCTCTTTTCTCCATCAAGATGATTGCTAAACAAGACGGGCACAAAGTACTGAATAACAAAACAAGGACCAAACAAAGAACCCCCACAAACAATGGGAGCACGATAAACAATAAATCAAACAGAACCACCGCCTAAGAACGGACAACAGCCTCAGCCACTGGGAGAGGGTGGGTAGCTTAAATGCATTTTATTCGTACCAAATCTTCGCCCTAGATTCTGTTTTTGTTAACTTAAATACAACATAGACCAGCAGATACCGCTGGATTAAAACAATTAGCATCAAAGTGAACGATACTAAAACATACTTAAAAGTGACTTACACCATATCATAATGTTAAGACTAAGTAAACATTATAGAACGAGCGCATAAAACTTTACAATGTTTGAAACATATAAATTATGAATTATGAATTGTGTCACCCTCTATAAAAATTGTATAAATAAATAAATAAATAAATAAAAAATAAATAAATAAATAAATAAATAAATAAATAAAACAATGGTTTAGCTCGCACGGAGGCTTTGTTGAACCGCAAATTTCACATTTCGCAAATTTCACTGTCAACACTGTTCAAAGATGCCTTGTTCCTGGTGTCCACTATTTAAGCTAGATTTCCCCTTTCTAAATATTACTTGACTTTTCGCTTACTGTAAAGGCGGCGCCTCATGAATGCGTAATTAGGATTGGTCAACCTTAGACGTAGGTGAAAGCTGAAAATGAGGCGTGGTTTTATTCAAAAGTAACTGTATCATCTTGCGCCATTACCTCAATATAGACGCAAAATACACTAATTAGTCCTTAAAACGCCAGCAAAATAACTGCATCTGAAAATGTCTATGTAACATAGGCAAAGAGGCAAACATTGTGGACCTAGATCAGACTGCTCCTACAGGAGCAGTCTGATCTGAGTCCACACTGTTTGTCTATGAGGCTTCAAATATATTCGTGTCGACAATACATACATTTTGTGATTATGCGCTTTAAGGGTTAATAAATGTGAGTTCAGTGTGTATACGGTAAGGAGTTTCATGAAATGCATGCACGTTTGCTCGGCACAAAAAGCTTATTAACTCTTTACCAAATTATAAATAAAACCTGATTTCCCTTACTTAGCAGATGAAATAGCCGAACCACGCTCAGATATGAATATTAAAGTTGCCGCCTTTACAGTAAGCGAAAAGTCAAGTAATATATTAGTGCACTCAATAGCGAAATGCACTTTTCAAATATTTTCTAGAATGAGCTGGCAACATATTTAATAGACAAAATACTAAAGTTGTAAATTGCTATCACAATCGCAAAAATGTACAAAATATGAAACGTGTACACGTTTCATATTTTGTACATTTATGCGGTTGTACATCTGTAAATCAAATCACCAAATGCATCATTATGTCAAACTTGATCTTTTATCCAACTTTTCCTATAAATTTGATCCAATCTATATTAAAATCTACCATTCAGCTGTCTTGTTATTGCAATGGTGTTAGTAAAAATTGATTGAAACAGTTCACTGCCTTGTGTGTTTGCCATTTGAAAGAAAATATACTCAACAAAATTAGCTTCATTCAGAAGGCAGAATCCAATTAATTTAGAAATTATCTCCTCCAATGAGAAATACATTGCATCAAAATTTAATTTGATTTTTTTTCCAATTTAATAAAGATGATGTGAGTGTGCCGTTTAGAGAGAGTGAAAGTGCGTATACTCCCTCAAGACGCGTACGTAATGCCACCAGCGCTATTTGAAGAAAATATTCGACTAGTATAAGGTCCCGCAATGTTATACAGAATATTTCTGCCACGCAGGGTTGGGTTATTGGGATAGGGGAGTAGGGAACACTTTCCCTGGGCTACCAGTAAGGTTAGTTTTACACGTTAACAGACATGTCAATAACTTCTAGGCGTACACACAGCATTAGCTGTAAGTTTTGTCAAACTGCAATATTCCAAAACTATATAGTAGAAGAATTGTTAGGGAATTTTGACACCAGTTTGTCATCATTTCTTAAGGGTCATGATGATATGCCTGTCAATGGGAAACAGCAGTCAGTTTTCTCCCTTGACTACTCTCTCAGAACAACTAGGTCCAAATAGTTGGGTCTCCTCGGTTTTTATCCCTGCTTTTATTGCAAATATTGGAAAACATTTTTTCTTGAAATATGACTCAGAATATTCCAAATCAATTTAAAACATCTTACTTTATAATCTTTTCAACATTTTTACTCAGTTAATGCTTGTCAGCATCTCTTAATTGGCACAGCTGTCAAAATAATTACACTTATTTATCACCTAATCACCATTATGACCCTATGATAAAGGCAGAGGATTTCAAATGGTTGGACCGGGTTTATCATTTGTTCCACCTCGGTAGTTACCTGTGTTTATCAGGGGCATTCACTGACTGCTTTTTGCCATTCTGATGGGATGATATAACACCTTTGAAAGGTCGTGTTGATAAATGTCTCATCAACCAAATAAAAAGATTATGCCAAGTTTGACATTGATTGGCAAGATTTCGCAATGCATGATCCAGTCATATGACATTTTGGGAATTGTGTATTGCTATGACTATGAGTCACTTTTGTACCTTTCTATTGGTTGATATAAATGGTTGATATAAATGGAAGCTTACGTAGGTAAGGGCGCTTTACTGGTAACTTAGATTATGATTGGTTAATGGTGATGTGATTAGATGGCGCTGTTGACGTTATAGTTTATAAGGTGAAGCCCTGTGTCTATGAGAGCGTTAGATTTTTGAACTTTGGGTTTTGACCAGTTTCTAGAAATTCAAGAAGATTTAATCAATTATAAAATAATAAAACTTGTTGCTAAAATTATAACTCAGAAACTCTAAAGAGTTTGAAAAACAACATGAACCTAGAAGAAGAATAAACCCCAGTAAAACCTGTCTAAAACGATCACTCTCAACAAGACAAAAATCGGTTTTAAAACCAATTATAGCTAAATGTAGACAATACAATACAAAATGTATTTATATAGTCGGAAAAACAAACAGTATAACTCCTAGGGGAGCATTCTGCAATACTTTCGACCTTCATTAAGCTACCATTTGTCATTAAGATATTTGTTTTGTCTATTTTGAGTGTCCATTTTAAACAGGTTTTACTGAAAATTGCTCAAAATACATGCGAAATTGCGACCACCTACTACTCATACTTGTCTGGTCAGCTATACACAGACTAGCTTTAGTCTTGAAAATTTGTAATAATGTTGTTTTTATGGTACCAACCATATACTACACCACATGATTACTCCCACATTTTGAATCTTGTTGGATATATTAAAATTGTCATTTTTACTCCAGTCTGTTAACCGTTGACTAGGCATCCTGAAGATTTTCCTACAACGTAGCTCATATATATCATAGGAACTGAGACGATAGTAGAAGTAAGTCAAGCAAATGAGCTAGTTCAAGAGATTTAGGTCCATATCAAATATATGCGCAAACATTCTAAGAGCGCCCATGCTGATGTTTCCATCAAGCCTAGGGGTCTATTTTGTTTTCTGATTCTCCATCTACATTCATACTTTGTATACGCAAGCAGTCAAGGCTTTGACGAGCCTGCGCATTTGCACAGACTCGTCTGGGACTGCTACAAGAATCGAAATCTCGTGTGCTGGCTCTTGACCCACTTCATGAGATACATTTCAACATGCATACTCAGCTATCTGGCTTCCAGGTTATACTTTTTTCATGCTCAACTCAGCTGAGCACGAAATTTATCCTGCTCATAAATGCTAAAATGCCAACAATTGTTGGCATTTTAACATTTATTTGCATGATAAATACAACATCTAAGAGTTTGAAAGCAAGAAAAACCTGTATTTTGCGGCATTTGAGTTTTTATGAGCAATTGAAATTTAGTGCTCAGTTGAGTTGAGCATGATTAAAGTTTTATAACCTCGGGGCCTGGTTGGGTAAGCAACATAAATTTTAGCCTATGCCTTTATCAAAATCCATACGTTGCGTGTGCGGGCAGCGAAGGCTGGGACGAGACTGTGCGGATGATCAGGCTCGTCTGAGCCTTCGCTGCTCATATCTGCGATAAGTTCCAAATTGTACTGCGCTGGCTCAAATTGTTGACCGAACTAATTTGTATCACAGACTTTTTGCCTGGAGACAAATAAGAGACACGTAGACTGTGCAATTTTGGACATCGTTGTTGGACTAACGGCAGTATGGGTGCAAATAAGTTTAAAATGTAAAGCTCGCATGAAGGTTCCCTAACTTATGCAATGCACCATTCGAGGTCCATGGTGGCTCAGTGGTAGGGTGATTGACTCTAGATCTAGGGGTTGTGGGTTCGAGCTTCTTCCCAGGCACTGCGTTGTGTCCTTGAGCATGAAACATTATCCTCTGCTTAGTACTGGTTCAACCCAGAAAGACCCGTCCCGACATGACTGAAAGACTGTTGACTGCGACGTTAAGAATCAAATGAAACAAACAAAGCAATGCATCACTGCATAGAAAGATTCAAATCAACATACTAGAATGGCCCCCCTAAACTCACAGACAGTCAGAGCTAAAGAAGATCCAAAGTTGAATGTAGGACAAAACATCCCGGGACAAAACATCCCATGCCATTTTTTGAGGCCCCGGACAAAACATCCCGCATCGATTTGCCACCCTGGACAAAACATCCCATGCAGTTTTTGTCACCCCGGACAAAACATCCCATGCCATTTTTGCCGCCCCGGACAAAACATCCCATGCCATTTCAGCCACCCCGGACAAAACATCCCACACTCTGTTTTTAGCCTATAAAAGTGCATAAAACATCCCATTTAGTTATATAATTGTCACTATTATTAATATTCTTAATATATCATACCTATTAAAATGATTGAAGATCAAAGGTAGATAGATAATTAGACTAATTAGACACATGTTTCCCAATTATAATAGATGGTTTGACCCAAACTGTAAAATGATTTCTTTTAAGATGTAATTGGCTTCTTAACACAAATTTAGTTGTTTATCACAAGAAGATAATAATTATCTTTTATTAAATTTTATTTACACTGTGAAACTGCATTTCAATCAATTTAAGATCTAGCTTATATCATTTGGATAGTTTTACTACGGCATTCACTGCTAGTACAAGTAATAGTAAATGAAGGTCCCGAGTGTAGGACAAAATCCCCCCCGGACAAAACCCCCCCTGCTCATTTTTGTATACGTGGACAAAATCCCCCCCATGAATTTTACAACTAGGACATAATCCCCCCCGCTGAATTTTACAACTAGGACATAATCCCCCCCACTGAATTTTACAACTAGGACATAATCCCCCCCCCTTATATATCACAGCATACATCATACCATGTAACTAATTTGGACCCAGATTGTAAGTCCTGATCTGGATCCAAACTGCATGACAGCATGATAGTGTTTTGAAACAATAAAATTATAAAATTTACTCATATATAATTAAGCAATCACTCTCAAATTAAATTGTAAATGTGCTAAAATTTAATGGTCTAATTGAGTGGCTCACTAAGGTCAATTAACTTTCTGATTGCCTCATTAACAGTTACTCAATTATAGGTGTTAGTTTTAAAAACTTAATGGTTTGAAATGCTGATATAGATGATTATAATGATGGGAGATCAAAGGGTGTTTGTATGTTATTGAATAAAATGTAATTAAAATTCTTTGTCCTTCTATTATAACAGTAACAATTAGCTGATGAATTGCATGATTATCTGAGTAATCATCATTTTCATGCTTTGTTCCAAATAATTCAGGACTCCTATTATGCAGTCAGACAGTTTGGATCCATATCAGGACTTACAATCTGGGTCCAAATTAGTTACATGGTATGATGTATGCTGTAATATAAGGGGGGATTATGTCCTAGTTGTAAAATTCAGCAGGGGGGATTATGTCCTAGTTGTAAAATTCAGCGGGGGGGATTATGTCCTAGTTGTAAAATTCATGGGGGGGATTTTGTCCACGTATACAAAAATGAGCAGGGGGGGTTTTGTCCGGGGGGGATTATGTCCGTATCCCGAAGGTCCCAAATGAGAGCAGTCTGAGCGTGAGACGTTTTGTCCGGGGTGGCAAAAATGGCATTGGATGTTATGTCCAGGGTGACAAAAACAGCATGGGATGTTATGTCTGGGGTATCAAAAACAGCATGGGATGTTATGTCCGGGGTGACAAAAACAGCATGGGATGTTTTGTCCGGGGTGGCAAATCTTTGTGGGATGTTTTGTCCGGGGTGCCAAAAATGGCATGGGATGTTTTGTCCCGGGATGTTTTGTCCGGCTCCCTCCAAAGTTAAATCATGCTGGGCCTAGTCCAAAGACAAGCGCCAGGCACCAACCCATGGGCCACCGAGGAAAGTTTTAGGTCAGATTCTTCATTGAGTCTGAGGCATGTTCCACCGTTTTCAGAGACACAGCACATAATTATAGTCGAATCTCGTAAATTTGAAGTCCTGCGGACTAGAGGTTTTATTTCGAAGGATCGAAAAGTCTAATTATATGGAGGTAGACAAAATATATAAACCCCAAAAATGATCCTTATCATTATTCCCCTATCAAACATATGTTTTGGGTGCGTAAAAGAAACGTCTCAATGAGATGTTTCTTTTACGCACCCAAAACATGAGACGTTTCTTTTACGCACCCAAAACATGAGACGTTTCTTTTACGCACCTCATTGAGACGTCTCTTTACGTACCCAAAACATAGTGTGTTCTTATAGACAGTTATTCAAAATAGTTCATAAATGTCTGAATCCAGTGTTCCCAAAATCAATTTCGAATAAGCGAATATTTCGAAAATTCTTACTGTATATGTGTATGGGAAATAGATATTTCACATCCTTACCAAAATCAAATCTCTCTAATCCTATCAATTTCCTCCCTCTGTCTTCTGAGAATTTGACGTCGTCTGCAGCAGACGCTCCCAAGTGTCATTTCAACCCGTCCTGACATTTATGTTGACATTTCAATTATCTAGAGACACTCCGAGGTACACTTGTATCAACACAAGTATTTGATTGCGTCTCAGTGATGTTTCTCCATTTTTGTTCTACAAGCCAATTCTGAGAAATTATACAGTCAATGGCCATATGTAAGCCATGCCATGTGATTTCCAACAATGTGGCATTGACAAGGGTAGACTCGTCTTCCTTTTAAGCTTAGAAACTCCAAATGCTGTTCGGTCAGTAGCTTAACAGTCCTAGAATATTCAAGCGACTAGCAAAGGCTCTGAACAGACTGCGCGTATGCGCAGGCTGGTCTGAGCCTTTGCTGGTCGCACATACCATATTGTTGGAAATCTCATGTCGCAGCTCATATGTACTACATTGTATTAAAATAGTTTCACATATTACTTTGGGGCAATGTATTTTCACCAGATTTAGAAAAAAATTAATACGCTTTTCAATAAATGCATATAAACATTGCTATCATACTCTTTTCTTACAATTGCTGATTTTTGTTGTCAGCTGAAAGAGCTTTCTATCTGAGTTCCAGACTGCACACTCTAACATCTTGAAACCCAGTACTATTTCAGAGGTTTAACTTTAATTGTCGGATTTTCGGTAAAATACGAGAGTTAAACTAATATCGAAAATGTCAGGCATATTGGGAAATCAAAGCTTTAATTATTGGAAACCCATTTTAACAATAAAATATAACTCAGCTAGGATGCAGCAAATGAGGCCAAATTGATCGTTTGAGCTCGCAGCATTTTTGTCGACATTTTAACATTTATTAGCATCCGATACTTTTAAACTATTTAATATACTACAGTGGTATCAGATGAACTGACGAATTCATGTATTCCAGAATTGTTAAGTGTGCTGTGTCTACACCCAAATAAACCTCGTTGGTATCAGTTGAACTGACAAGGTAAGTAAGGGTGCAAAGATAAGGAATCGATACAATCAAGTACCACACCTGACCCAGGATACCAATGGGAAACTAACATTTCACAGTTAGACAAACCCATGTGTTTCAGAATTGAGCAGTCGAAATTTCATGCTCAGTTGAGCTGAGCATGGAAAAAGTTTTATTACCATAGGCCCTGATAGTGTTGTAGATATGCACTGGATGAATTATCCACTGTGACTTCAAGTCTACTTTTGGTTTTTAAGTTTCCATGCTATAGTAGTACATGTACCTGCGAAATGAACCACGTTGGTATCAGATGAACAGACAACCTCATGTGGTCCAGAATTGCATTGTTTGTTTACACTCAAATAAACCACGTTGGTATCAGATGAACTGACAAACTCATGTATTCCAGAATTGTTTAGCGTGTTGTGTCTGCACTCAAACAAAACACGTTGGACTCAGATGAACTGAAAAATTCACGTGGTCCAGAATTGTTGAGTATGTTTTGTCTACACTCATATAAACCACCTTGGTATCAGATGAACTTACAAACCCATGTTATCCAGAATTGTTTAGCACTCAAATAAACCTCGTTGGTATCAGATGAACTGACAAACTTATGTGTTCCAGATTTGTTTAGCGTGTTGTGTCTAAACCCAAATAAACCACGTTGGTATCAGATGAACTGACAAACTTATGTGTTCCAGATTTGTTTAGCGTGTTGTGTCTAAACCCAAATAAACCACGTTGGTATCAGATGAACTGACAAATTCACGTGGTCCAGAATCGTTCAGCGAGTTGTAGTCTTTGTTTGTTTAAAATGGGATATTGACAATTTGAAAATCAAAGTCGTCACTTTTATCATAAATTTTGGTAGAACAATATCATTAGAAATTGACAAATGCAAGTATCAGAGGTATTTAAACCACGCTGGTTTCAGATGAACAAACGCATGTGTTCCAAAATAAACCACGATGTTTTCAAATGAACTGACAAAGGTGTGGTCCAGAATTGTTTAGCACATTGTGTCTACACCCAAATAAACCACATAGGTATCAGTTGAACTGACAAACTCATGTGTTTCAGAATAATTATTGTTTAGCGTGTTGTGTCTACAACCAAATAAACCACGTTTGTAGCTAATTCAATGACAAACCCATATGACCAGAACTGTTTATTGTGTTGTGTCTACACCCATATTTCACACAGCAAAATTAATGTCGCATTATTGGGGCCCCCAGGGGTTTTAGGGATCTTAAGAGAATGGCTATTTATTTTCAGGGAGCTAGGGAGCACTGGTAATTTTTTAAGGGGAGCTAGGGAGCAAGCTCATAATTTTGGGGATATAGGGAGCCTTGCCAAAAAGCAACAAAAATAAGGAAAAGCCTCCATTTTGTTTGATTTTATTAAGAATTTCTTCTGCTTCTGGGGGGCTACCCCCAGACCCCCCTTGTAGATTCTTAATGCATTTATTTTTGCACTAACATGCTCATCAAGATTGATCGGGAGAGAAATATGGCAATTAAGTTTTCTTGTTGATTTTTCCCCTTAAAATTGTTGCTTTTTACGCTGGTAATAACAAACTTTGGGACATCCCAGATTGCACAAGATCCACAGGAGCTTGAAGTTCGATCCTTGAATCACCCCTATAGCTTCAAAACCAAAAGATCACAATGCCATTACGTAGTAATGACCAGGAGTGAAACTAAATTTCAGGCACCTTTGAATCGCCGTTACCAGGAGGTTTTGGTGAAAACTGAACATCTAACCATAAAAACTATGTCAACAGGTCATGCGAGGCATGGATAACTTTTTCTGACATATCACTGAGTCAAAATAATGAGCGCTTGAAAATAAGGAAAAAATAACGGTAGCCATTCCGGCTCCAGTATCCGGTTTGACGCAGTGAATCCGAGCCTTCGTCACACTTGGAGAAAATACATTTCAAAACTTACAAACTCTCCAACCAAAAAAATGAAACGATCAGTTAAATGTGTTCAGAATATTAAATTAATCAAACCCTTACATTTACTTATCACGAAAAGTTCTGTTTTTCATAAACTTTGCGGAAACTCAAAACTGAAACCGTTGTTTTTCAAAGATCGTGTGACGTTGACGTCGCGCACGATTTGGCGCACAAAGCGTAACGTCAAGTTATAGCGTCTTTGGGCTTATTCCTTAGATGAAAACGTCATTGTCTCATAGTTTTTGCCCTGACAAATAGGTTTCGCGGTACTATATCGGCTTAAAGTATATTTGAGACATTGTCCTGTTTTGTCTTATTGTCGCCATCTTGATCATAAGGTAGAAGAAAAGTTATCGAACACTTTGACGTTGCCGTCGCAAAATTCACTGCCGATTGACCGGAAACTGGAGCCGGAATGGCTACCGAGAGCTTAGTTTCACTCCTGGTCATTACTACGTAATGACACCTTGAGTTTTTGGTTTTGAGGCTATATGGTGATATAAGGACCGAACTTCAAGCTCCTGTGCAAGATCACACCATTTTTGTCAAAAAATTTGCGGGGGAGCATGCCCCCGGACCCCCCTAGCAAAAGTGTGTGTACACAATGTTACGACGCCACCTACGCACTGCTATGTTATTATCTTTTTAGGTAATTAGCCCTTTCTAAGTGAATTTTAGAAGAATGCTTATCAGATATATCCTTATTTGATTTAACTTATGTTAAACAAGCATATAGGCACTAATGAGCAATTGTAGAAAAGACTTTTTATAGTTAAATGCTTTCACTAAAGTGTCTAGAAAAATCTAGCTTAAGCTGTTGGTAAAAATCAGCCTCTGTTCCCAAAAAGAAAAACGAATGGTATGTCTCTAAACCTCCAAGCCTACTCTACCAGGTACAGCAACAACATTTTAAGGATGACCTCATACTTTGAGCCATATATAATGCATTTCATTGAAATTAATTATATGTCATGCATTCTGTGGCTTTTATATGTCATGTATTCCATGGCAAAGACCTGTCTTTACATGTATAAGACAAAATATTAAGTGATCATTAAGTCATGCGCTCTAAAAAAAGCTTCATAGTTTTTAACTATGTGATTTTATTTCTACGGAAAGATAAAAACATTTTAGGTAGAATTAGCTTATATTTTTGGGGATTTGGGGAGAAGCTGAACTATTTTAGGGATTTGGGGAGCGAAGGCAAATACTTTTAGGGAGACAAGGACATTATTTGCAGGGAGACGGGGAGATCAATGCATTATTTTCAGGGATCAAGGGAGCACATACCCCCCCCGGGGGGCCTCATTATTGAATTTCATATTGTACAGTAAACGGTTTGAAATATCATTATGATCTCTCTCTCTCTCTCTCTCTCTCTCTCTCTCTCTCTCTCTCTCTCTCTCTCTCTCTTGGAACCAGATTGGGCGGTTACCCAGGCAAAGCTGGTGTATATATCATAATGTTGGGTTTTACAATTCCCTTGCTTATATATAAGAGCCGTTGAAGTTGGAGTGTACGTCCTTCGAAACTCAGATCAGACTTTGCATCCGCGCAGTCATTGGGTGCTTTTTGTCGTCCACTAAACTATTTGAAGCCTCATAGATAAACAGTGTGAACCCAGATCAGACTGCTCCCGTAGGAGCAGTCTGATCTGGGTCCACAATGTTTGCCTCCTGCTTATGTTAAATAGACATTTTCAGGTGCAGTTATTTTGCTGGCGTTTTAAGGACTAAATAATGACTGAGGTGGTGGCACAAGATAATACAGTTACTTTTGAATAAAACCACGCCTCCTTTTCAGCTTTTACTAGTCCTAATTACACATTCATGAAGCGCCGCCTTTACAGTAAGCGAAAAGTCAAGTAATACCGACTCAATGATGTAATTTCACTCGATCTCGATAAAAATTTGATGCATTCAGAAAATTATCCAGTGTTGTATCCCAAAGGACTGGCGTCGCTTGATGGAACGTCAGTGCTGTCGCCAAAATTAGGTCATGCATTCAGACTCATATATAATAAAGAAACATGTTGAATTGGTTTATTTACTTCTAACACACATGGGCGATGCAACGTGATCATATTAGGAGATGGGCAAGTTGAAATTAGAATAACTGTTAGAATATCTCATAGTTTCATCTACTGATACAGTTTTCAAATTAGGGAGCGCCGTGGCTCAGTGGTAGAGTGCTAGACTCGAAACCGAAAGGCCGCGGGTTCGAGCCTCACCGGCGTCATTGCGTTGTGGTCCTTGAGAAAGACACATTTGTCCTAGCTTAGTACTGGTTCAACCCAGGAAGACCCGTCCCTATATAACTGAAAAATTGTTGATGGGACGTAAAGAATCAAATCAAAGTTATCAAATTATTTCATATGCTAAAACGATTGCTTTCACCGTGTCAAAATATTCAATTCGAAAAAAAAAACTTTTATTCGTTATTTAAATGGGTGGCGTGTTATTTTCTGCTAAAGTGGTTCCTTCTGTCCTGGCAAGAACAGTCGATTCAATAGAATTCATTTGTTTGGGACATCCTAGCAGTTATTGAAAGTGGTAGCTTGTCAGTTTCTAAATTAGTGTATGCTTAAATGGATGTTTATATCATGGCAAATATACATGTAGTCAATTAATTTTGTTTGTTTGTTTAGTTGCTTTACGTCCCAAGTCAACAGCTATGGTCATGGCGGGACGGTCAGTTCACCTAACCAAACTTTTTCCTGGGCAAGATTGAACAAGCAGTTAACCAGTACTTCGTGCACATACTTTCGTTTGTAACTGACAACAACCCATCTGGAATGATCAGCGGAAGGGAGGAGAATGACCGTAGAAATAATTTCATGATAAATCTCCACGAAAGTATGGGACCGGACCGGGATCGAACTCGCAACCCCTGGATCTGCAGTCGAAATTTTAAAAAAAAGTATTCGTTTGCTATGCTAGCAGCTATTCAAAGGGATTGCTTGTCACTTTCTAAATTATTGTATGCTAAAATGGTTGCTTTTATAATGGCAAAAATTTGTATATTCATTTATAAAAAAATGTTTGGGATAGCCTAGCATTAATTTAAAGGGGTTGAATCATTTTATGTTGAAATGGTTGCTTTTCTCGATCGTGGCAAAAATAGTCAATTCAATAAAACTCCATTTGTGTGCGACATCTTTTCAGGTCATTGGTTAAAAAGGGGTTGCACGTCACATTTGAAATAATTTTATGCTGAAATGCTTGCTTTTATCGTGGTAATCAGTACTGATACTGATGGGACGCCGCGATTTCGCGGCGTCTTATCAGTGTCTCACTTGTTTGCAAAGATCCCTTTGATGGACCGCTAGGCTAATATGGGTTAATGCCTAGATAATTATAGTCTCTGTCTACATTTGGTCTGGTAAGTGTTAACCCCGAATCGATTTATATCAGTTAAAGTCTCTTTGATCGTGAAACAGTTTGCTTGTTTAGCCAGTACTCCGGCGAATTCTAAGTTCTGGACACTAAATCTTTGAAGCGGGTAAATTATTCATGATCACACAATTAATACAAGAATCGACAGTTAATGATGCCATCAATAGGACAAGAATAAAAAAAGAAAATAAATAAAACATAAAGACAAACTTTTGTTCATGCTGACTAACGTGTGACAATACCATAGCACACAGTGTATCACCGCTAGTTTGTGTGTGTTTTATTCGTCTTTCTGTCTCAAATAACAACTTGCAAAAACTCAAAACAGCACAAAGCAGCCATCATACTAAGACATGGCGATGTCTGAAATACAGAAATATGCTGTCATTTGCTATTTTAGTAAAAAAAAGATTTTTGATATTAAGATTAGGTTCGGAAAATAGCTCAAATGGGTCCGCAACTTTGAAAACAAGTAAATCTGATACTAATGATTTTTTATAAATCAGACAATCTGCCACAAACTTTATCAACATCGAATGAAAAATAATAAAAGTATAGATGTTTGTATAATATTGAATTGAAAGCTAAAGAGGGCATCCATTTAGGCTATGTGACGTCACACAGCCCTAATTAAACATACTAGTTTCCTGTTGTTCATTTTAACTTCGTTTGCATTTTTATTGATTCTTATAAAAATAGTTGTTGATTTTGAAAACAAAACTGTATAGTTTGCAATGAAATTGGTTATTTCATTAGTTTTTCAAAATTCACAGGAGGTTAATTAGATAATTCAGCATGGTGGCCTCCATTGTCTTGTGTTAAAAGAAGTCATAATTTTGTTTTTTTTTTGTTTAATATACGGAACTGGCCGGATTTTCAGCAGATTGAATGGTTTAATGAAGGCTTCTATTTCAGATGTACTTGCTTTCAAATTTTCAATGTTGCCGTCCCTTTGACAGCTGAAGCGAAGATACCAATAAGGTCAGTAAAATAAATTTGAGCCCTTCCTCCACTCTACCCCACTAGCGGCGATGGTTGTATGTTTTTTTTGTTGTTGTTTTTTTTTGTTATTTATATCGTTATTGAGTCTTCCAATCAAGTAGTGCAATTCTATGCATATCATTTAACTAAATACAATAATCAAATTGTAACTATTATATTATACTCAGCGCATAAATAGGAATATCAGACTGGCAGGCTTAACAATGATCATTTTTAAAAAGGGAAAGAAGGAAGGAAGAAGTAAAAAAAGATAGAAAACGGAGTATGTGACTGTGACGCATTCATTATATAGGTATTTTATAGTCAGATAGTTTATTTTTGGACATAATAAATTTTTGGGGTGTTCAGATTCTGGTCAAATATATGTGGGTTATCATAAGCCCAATTTCAGGTTTCTTAAGAAAATAAGTCATATTTATGGATTAAGATTTTTTTATATATATAAAAAGCTAAAATTCTCAACATTGATTTTATCTGAAAAAGTATTATTGTGCATAAAAATCATAAGCACTATATATAGAACAGCTTACGTAATTTGGAGAAGTTGCCATTTTCCCGTGAACCTCTAGTTTATCTTTGGAAAATTGGTTCTATTGTTACTTTTTTGTCAAGACTGCCCTGCCTGTCTATGGACAAATACATTTTATATGAACTGACTCGTGCTGATAATCATTTGTATGCTGATTGTTTTTATGGACACTCGGTAATTCTGTGGACGTTAATTAAAACTGTCTCAACGTCTTTCCTTTTCATTTGTCATATAAGGTGTATTTGCATTATCTATGTCTATATCCAAATGTATTCGGAAATTTTATGAGCGTAAACTGAAATCATTTTCTTACCCATCAATTCAAAATTGTGTTTTGGGTGCTCAAAAGAACCGTCTCTTGGAGGCGGTTTTTTGAGTACCCACAACATATGTTTTTGATGAGAAATAAAGAAAATAGATTTCAAATACACACTCTTATACGGAGGCAATATCTGGGCCAGCTAATAATACTGCGCTTCGGCACGAGAAAACCTGTCTTCAGAATTTCCAGCAAAGTAAGACTTAAAACAGCATGTTGAGCTACATAACACATTGCCATAACTCCCATTATGCAGTTACGCACGTGCGTAAGAAAAATAGTAACATTCAAGGGAGGTCACCCAGTGTGATATAAGTGATTTGTTATACCAAAAGGAACTGCTCTTAAAGGAAAGAATTCGCTGCCTGTGGGGGCAAATTCTTTCCTTTAAGAGAAGTTCCCATTTTGAAAAGGGACGTAATTGAAGAAAATCATTGCTTGATTCAGTAGTCTCCCTTTGATGCGCGTAACTTTTTGAGCGTTCTGGCTACGCCATTGACAACAGCTAGAATATTGCAAATTTTACATAATGCATGTTTACATATACTTTCTCATAATCTGATAACGAAGGCGCTGACCAGACTGTATGGATGCACATGCTGGTTTGTCGCTTTGTGACAAAATTTCAACAGCCAAGTAATAAATATACCATGGGTTGTCTGCCTGTACGTGGAGATAATCCACGGGCTTCAGCGAGTGGATTATCTTACGCACAGGTCGACAAGCATGGTATAACTATTTTATTCCACATACATCAGTGTAGACCTTGCACATCACGAGATATTTGGTGCTAAAGTTGGTAAGGGTGATATAATGACAATCCACGTTTGAAACAATACAGTTAATATTTAGTTATGAAAAGTCGTATATTGAGTCAGTGAAGTCATTAACTTCTTTTTGTGCTTCCCGTAGCTGATTGAAGAATAAATATTTGCTGTCATGTCAAAGTGATGTATAGGTTGAAAAATGTGAGCAAATATGGATGCATTAACTATATGCATGCTTGTGGAGATTTTGTCGTCCTTTCCCAGACCCAGATCAGGCCCGACAAACATTAAGACCTGACCAGGATCTAAAATGTTGACGCTCTGATGAAAAATGCTTCTAAGAATTGAAAAAGTAAATTTTGAAAACAAAATCATCTGACGACATTTTATCATGTTTTGACTTCTTTAATAATTTACCCAACAAATATTAAATCCATTTTTCATGTACATAGTAGTTTAAGGTGGTGCTGAATTCGATATTTTCTTTAATACACCCCACCTCTTCCGATCTCCACCCTCCAAAAAAGTATGAAGCTTAGTACACTTGGTACTTCACCAGTAGTTATGCTTATAGTTTACTCCGCCCCTTCCTGTGCTTCACAACCAATTAGATTGCACAGATATCTAAATTTTTGGACAACCTTATCACATATTTTGTCAATATTTGTAATATCTATAAAGTACATGTAAATCATGAAGTAAATCCGTGAAGTGGTCAATGCGACCATTTCCATAAGCAGTCAGGAATGGGGAGAAGTTCCCACTTAATTCATTTATAATTGTAATTTATGATCTATAACCTATACTTAGTGATCTCATCTGGTAAGCGAAAGCCTCGCTAATTATGGAGGTAGAATATGGTTGAAATTAAAATCTTGTCACCTGTTCAATCTTGAAATTTGTTCTGGATTCAAACTGTTCGAAACGCTGATGGTATTTCTGATTATTTTTTGTGATTGAGAAAATAATCAGGATAGGAAAAGTGCTACAGTAACTTTGAAGGTACAACTATTCAAAGGGAAGCCTCATAATATGAATCCTACACATTTTGCAATATTGCACAGGTTTCATATTTTGTACATTTTTACGCGGTTGCATCCCTTTAACATGTTGCAGAAGTTACATGTAACGGGCGCGGATCCAGGAAGTTTTGTCAGAGAGGGTCCGAATTTGATGTTGTTGTTTTTGCTGTTGTTGTTTTTTTTGTTTTGCTTTTTATGGGGTTGATATAGGATCAAATTACCTCTATAAATGAGCCATAATCAGCCCGCCAGCGAAACGCCATTGGAATGGCGTTTCGCTGGCGGGCATATGATGGCCCAACATTGAATGCTGGCTTGGTAGCTTTGTGATTGTTCAGGGGATCCGGGCAGTATTTCAAAGAAACCCAATATTTTTGTGATTTTTCAGGGAGGGGGAGGGGATCCGGACCCACTGCCCCCCCCCCCTTCCCTCTGGATCCGCCCATGTGGATGTCCTAGACTAATCATCATACCAGCTATCACAAGCAGTACCACAACCAATATAATATTCATATTGTAACTTATTGATGATCGATAACCTGCATATTTTAAAAAGCAAAATAAGTTTGCCGACAGTTCACAACAATAAGCACAATATAATCCCCGAGAGAAACCCATTTGCACTTAACATTTAACAGACATCTATTATTCCTTAGTATTGGTATTAACACTGTTTAATTTAGTTCGGGAAGGGAAAACGACCCTGACCTAAATTTTTCATCGGTGGCTTGGTGTTGAATGGTAGGACCATCCTGTCTCAATTAGTTATCTTCATAAGCGCTGGCTGTCTGTGCTTTTCTTTGCTTCATCACAGATATGTGATATGGTTGTTAGACTATATTGATACATTGAATAAGGCAGTAACCCGACCCTACCTAAATGTACTGGTGAAACCAAGAATTTCTTTCAGGTTTTCTGGGAAAAAAATATAATTTTATGCATTTTGAAAGGCGAAATGCCTTTCAAAATGCATAAAATTATATTTTTTCCAGAAAAAAAATAATTAAAAAATGTGTGCCTACCCTACCTAAAATTTTCAGACTCGTTACCCTAAACACATTTATATTTTTTATTTGGCCTGACGATCCTGGCTTTAAACTTTCATCTGTATGTTTGTGCCTAGCGCTTGTCTTGGTTTTGCTACCCTGTATCAAGTACATGAAGTTATTTTCATTAGTGCTCACTGTCGATGGGTTATGGGCCGTTTTCTTTGTTTCATCACAGATACTTAATTTGATTTGATTCATTGTCCGTGATGATACACTGAAGAAGTTAGTAAGTTAGTAGCAACATTTAATGTGATGAAACAAAATAGAATCTAGAGCAGAGATTTGGTTTAGCACCAGGTGGCTCCTAGTGTGTGCGATATGCATGTTATAATTCTATTTGTACCATTCGTGGCATTTTGTGGTCAATGTCACTTGTTTTCAGAAATTTTCAAACAAGTACAACTGTATTCCTGTAGTGAACGTTAATTTCATATAAAGGTCACTCAATCATGATTTACAGAGCAGTGCAGAAATAATGGACATTCGACCTTAGTTATTATTTGTCTCATTTTTCACCAAAAGCAAGTCGCTGTTTATATAGTAATTTTGTTTTCTAATGAGGGTCTTCAGATTACAAATGATAAGGCCACATATCAGACATGATGCCATAGTCAAACAAAAATAGCAAGTATATACAATTCGTATCATCAAAGAAACGACCGTTAAAGGCATTCAGTCTTAGGGAAATGTAATAAAATGTGGAACCTTTATTTTGTTTAATAGAACCACCACAAGCATCATAAAAAAAATATTTGTTTTGGAAAAGAAGTTGCCATACTTTTACAAAATATTGGTAAATACATTTAGTTTAACATAGAGCCCATTCGTAGAAACAAATGGATACATTCAAGTGATTAGCCAATTTCGAACAATTTTGCAGAAAATTTGACATTTTGGCAGGAACCGTGGCTGGGCTCTATTGATACTATGTTTCAAGCTCAACAGAGAATGAAAAGTTGCAATGTTAACATCTATTTTAAACAAGTTTCCATCTTACATTCTGTAGTTAACACGCACATACACAAAAATCACATTTTACTATTTTGCTTAAAACTCAATAAAACCAAAACTCTCCATTTTAACTGACAAAAGAAAGCTCCAAATAAATTGAGAAAATTCAAATTTTAGAATGAATATGACATGTATTTCATCGTGTTTAGTGAAAAAAACAGGTGTATTTATTCGTGGCGTCATTCTAAAACTAAAGTGAAAGAATTATATTTCATAAGTGGCTAAGCCACCAATATATTACTTATTTCTTTCACAACACTCGATGAAATACATGTCATATTCATCCCACGAATTTCATATAACGTATGTTATACTGGTTACATTTTGTTAAAATACTTTTAGAGCTGATTAGTCTATACTTTACTGGGAATGAATACCATGTTATAAAATATATTGAAAAGCACATCAAATTCTTTGTCTATTAGGTGTCTTGGTGATATATCTAAGATTGAAAATTTTCTTTGTTTCATCACGGTATGTTAATTGATTTGATTTTTTCCCCTGTCATGATCCATTGGATAAGTAAGGAGGCCTACACGCGAGCTAAATACATTTTGTGTTTTGATAACAGCTGATTCTATGGAGACGATTTTGCCAGTAAAAATAATCTAAGCCCTCAGTGGCTTTGGCTGCAGCAGACGTCAAATTTTGTGACATCTTTCCCAATTTTTTGTAAAAAATAAGGTATGATATTTCATGAGAATCGTCTGCCAGCAGACGATTCTCATGAAATACCATGCTTTATTTGTTAATTTTGAAAAAGCAGCATAATTAGAAATTGTCGTCTGCTTCAAATTTTATGCGGCGCTTTATGTGTTAACATGCTAAATAATTAGAGGAATACAGATTTTGAGGGTCTCTGGCTTCAATTATGAATAAAGCAAAATTAATGCATGGCAATGCTGTTCAAATTAGTTTAATTTTCCGACTAATCCTGGGCCCCTTAGTTTTGGGCTGTCCCCCAATCATTTTGTTTTAGGGGCCCAACTTGCTCCTGGCGAAAAAGGGCTAGTCTGTATCCCTGCTGTCCATTCTAAGGTGATGGTTCTGCTGTTGTTGATTTATTGTTTTTTGTTGCTCCCATGGTTTGTGGGGTTTGTTTTTGTTCCCTGTTTTGTTTTGCAGTTTCTTGTTTTGCAATCATCTCGCTGGGGAAGAGACAGCCGGTTGCCTTTTGATGTCATGTGCCTGTAAGTGTTCTATTTCTCTACAACGCAGTGCCGTGGGTTGGTGTCTGATTGTGGTATTTCCTGACCTTCCTCACTAACCTTTATATGTTAAACACTTTATATTGAGATAAATTATTATGGTGAAACACTAAATTTTTGCTTGCGTTGTATTAATACTTTTGATGTGGTGGCCATGCTGGTCAATGTAACAATTCAGGTAGGTGGTGGAAGTAAGGAGAATATATGTGTGGAGTGCTTTGCCAACCCGCAACTCGCACTGTTGTACTATAGCAAAATCTAAAACAAGAGGACCCTTGACCCTTATCGCTCACCTGAATCCTGATGTATTACCACAAAATATAAATCCCATTTCTCCTTCACATAGGTCCATTTGGGTATCACTCAGATCATAACCAAAGCCGATGAAGTCATTAAGTCACTATCAGGTCACTAAGTTCCAGTGCAAGTTGTTTTTTGCCACAGGGGCATAATTTGAACAAACATGGTAGAGGTCTACTAGATGATGTTACATACCAAATATCAAGGCTCAATAACGTGTGGTGTCAGACAAGAAGATTTTTAAAGTTTTCATCTCGAAAATCTATTATTAGCATGCGTAACTTAGATGTGTAATGGACCCAGAACCGTTTGAACATTTATTAAAGATGGTCATTTAACATTATTCCAGCCAAGTTTGGTTGAAATCAAGCCAGTGGTTTGGAGGATATGTCCTTTGAAGCAAGTGTTCACGACTGACGACGGACATCCAATGATCACAATAGCTCCCCTTGGTAATTTGGCTCAGGTGAGCTTAAATAATCGCATAAGGCCTAATGAAAAAATACCTACATTTTATACCGAATTTTACTGGTGAAACCTAGATTTGTTTCAGGTTTTCTGGAAAAAAATATAAGATTATGCATTTTGAAAGGCGAAATACCTTTATAAATACATAAAATTATTTTTTTCCAGAAAAAAAAATAATTAAAAAAAAATATGTGTGCCTACCCTACCTAAAGTTTTCATACCCGTTACCCGTAACACATATTATTTATTTGGCCTAACATAATACGCTGCTCACACACGTCATTTCTGTTTCTGTATTGGAGAGTTCGAATACAGCTGACTTATTTTTCCTCAGCTTTGTAGAAATAAACTGACCCTCTGGTCATGTGAAATAGCAATTAAATGTATTTCTCCAATATAATCAGAAATAGGTCATATTTCTATAATAATCCATTCTACTTTATTTGATGTTATACATTTAGTTAATAAGCTAATTAACGTCAATTGATGTTACATGAAACCATTTCAGTTGCTACATGTAGCAAGATATCTTTGCAGTTTTACTGTCAGACCATGCGCGAATCCAGAGGAGAGAACAAGGGGGCCCGTACCCCCCCCCCCCTGAAAAAATCACAAAATAGGGTTTCTTAGCAATACTGATCCAGATCCCCTGAAAATCCCCGCATGGTGTACATTTAGTAATATGCAATTATGTTTATCAATTGAATATGGTACATATCGCATTGTCGAACAACATAGATGCACAGACTCGCAAGAGCCTTTGTTGCTCGCATACACAAAGCATGGATACGGCTTTAGACCTCTAAGCTCGTTGGATACACCAGCATTGGCATTTAAATGATACTTTGGCGCATACGCGACAATTACAAAATTTCATATGCTCCCCCACATTCTGTATTTTTCTTTCCAAAATCAATCCCTTTATTCTAGAGTCGTCTTACCACCATTAAGGACACTTAGTACTGCAAAACACAAGACTTCTACACACAATGAGGACAACAATAAATAATCTGGAAAAAAATCCTTCAGAAATACAGAGAACCTACACCATAAGAAAACAGCAGACTCGGTTTTATTGAGTGTGTTCACGAGAACCTTATGGAAAGTGCAACAATTCTCACGCCCAAAGCACCGGACCAGAATCTAAAAGATGTCAACACTATATCGATGCACGCAACTTCACACAGAAACAACGACAGCTGTTGTGACCTCTAAATGATCTGGAAAAAGCGGATCCTACAGAAATAGAGAGAGCCTACATCATAAGAAAACAGCAGACTCGATTTTAAACCAAGAATCATCAATGACAACAGAACCGCCGCCTTAGAACGGACATCAGTGGAAGCTAGTACTAGTGGGCTTAAATGAATTTTACGATGGGATTTCAAGATCCATCTGAGATTTCGGAGATCGTTTTCTGAAGAGAAAAAACATAGGCACTGTGTGAATGATCTAGCATTCGGAATTCGTTGTTCCACGACTCAATACAGTGTTCGTCGTGAATACAATGTAGCGTCATACTGTAAATCTTTTTTCTAATGTTAGGTCGAGTATAAATGATAAGACGATAAGCAATAATTAAATCATATCAAGAAACTGACAGTTAATCCACGAAGTATGGAGTTTAGTATTGATATCAAAGCTAAAGCTGTCAATGTTTAGTTGAAGAGAATTTGCTTCCCGTAGCACACACTGTTCATCTATCCCCTGATTACTAAAGAGGTACTAAGAGAGGCTTACCAGGGCCTGCAGGCGAACAGCGTCAACGTCGGTTACACGTTGAATTAAAGCTGTGCTGTATATATTTGAGTGTGATTACTGTCATGTTCCATAAATGTCTTATTTACTGACCTGTCAGTTACATTTCATAGTTGGAAGAGAGATCATCTGCGCATTACAGCACACACACATGGAAATAGTGTATGCGGGTGGTGGTGGTAAAGGTGTGTGGGAGGGGGTGGATGGGAGTTATGGCATCAACATTTGGTAACGATTGCAGCTAAAGGTTAAGCTATCAGTTTAGTCTCAACCTATACTGTTAACCAATTGATATTCACGACATCAAAATTGGCGATTTCAAAAGACTGACATTGGCGTAGTTTAATTTTGGCGGTTTTTCGATTTGATGCCCTTTAAAGTTAACTTCTATTCTCATTTGGGCTGCTTTTAAAGGAAAGAGTATGTTCCAAATGGGGAGCATATTATTTCCTTTTATCAGTGACCCCTAATATTAACTGAATTGTTTCAACATAACCTAATAAACGTTTCCTATCTCACGGCATGTTACCTTTATCAGGTCATGATGACGTTGCACTTTTTGAATGACGTCACCAATGACGCTGAATCAACACAGAAATCAAAAATTACGTCATAATCGCTAGTTTGAAGAGTGTCTTACAATGGGTAAACTGATAAATAGAATACCAAGTTCGCGTCTTTTGATATCAAGTTTACCAGGCTCGGCTTTGAGAACGCATGTTGAATCGCTCGGCAAGCCTCGCGATGTCAACAAGCGTTCTCAAAGCCTTGCCTGGTAAACTTGATATCAAAAGACACTCACCTTGTATTCTCTATTTAAGACGTGGCTTTCTCAATGTGGAAACAGAGGCTACCAATGAAAAGTTGGTGTATTGATGCAGATATTCTTAGACTTTTCACTTACTGTAAAGGCGGCGCCTCATGAATGCGTAATTAGGACTGGTCAACCTTAGACATAGGTAAAAGCGGAAAATGAGGCGTGGTTTTATTCAAAAGTAACTGTATCATCTTGAGCCATTACCTCAGTCATTATTTAGCCCTTAGAACGCCAGCAAAATAACTGCATCTGAAAATGTCTATTTAACATAAGCATATAGGCAAACATTATGGACCCAGATCAGACTGCTCCTACAGGAGCAGTCTGATCTGGGTCCACACTGTTTATCTATGAGGCTTCAAATATTTTAGTCGACGACAAAAACATACACTTTGTGATTATGCGCTTTAAGGGTTAATAAATGTGAGTTCAGTGTGTATACGGTTAGGATTTTCATGAAATGCACGCACGTTTGCGCGGCTCAAAAGCTTATTAACTCTTTACCAAAATATAAATAAAACCTGATTTCCCTTCCTTAGCAGATGGAATAGCCGAACCACGCCCAGATATGAATATTAAAGTTGCCGCCTTTACAGTAAGCGAAAAGTCTAATTATACCAGCATACTAAGGTCGTGAGTCCATTTAGTGTTTATTGCATAACTGACCTCGAAACTATATTTCGCGGTCTCTTTTTTTGTTGATTTTTGTTTATACCACCAATAGCGCCAAATAAAAATGCCCGCCAATTGTAAGTATTTTACAGATATCCATAAAACTTCCAATTGTGATACGTTCCTGGTGGACATAAGTATGTTCAGTACCTTCGATTTTAGCTCTTTTCATCGAACATTTAAACCAATTAAAGGCGACTTGAACTTACATATCGTTTTGGGATAGTGTACGATTCATTTATAGGGATGACGAAATTTCCAAAAAAACAACAACACAACAACACGTAACACTTAAACTTCTAGTATGATAAGCAGGCCATAACAATGGTAAAATTATTACGTACTTTCTCGTGCGTAACTCGTAGAAAAACTTTGGTGTCCACTTCTAAGAACTAGTTTTGCAGAATATATACTATTGGTCGTTGTAGTTTAATGAAATAGAAAGGGTATTTTTGTTTTTCTCTTAGAAAATGATTAGTGTATGGTACAAAGACTCGTATCAATAAACCTAACTCTAGATAAATTTAATCGACATTATACCAGTGCAGTACTTTGTGCAATGTGTAAGCATTGTGGTTGACCATCCCAAAACTGTGTTATTGATAAACATAAATAATAGTGAGCATGATCAGGAAATATCACAATCATAAACTGCAGACAAACCCGTGGCACCGTGAGGAAGAGCCACACAACAATCACGAGACACCAGGAAGACAAACGAAGCAAAGTAACCAGGTCTCGAGGTTATAATTTTGAGGACAGTCTCAAACTCAAAAATAAAGCGCAATGATTGGCTGCTTGCGGACAAGCAGCCAATCATTGCGCTTTATTTTGAGTGCTTGCGGACAAGCAGCCAATCATTGCGCTTTATTTTGAGTTTGAGAATGAACTCAATTTTCATAACCTCGAGGCCAGCTCTCATAAGTCTGGAACTGACTTTCTATAGGACCATTAAGCTGGATGTGATTCTATACGTAAAGAGATTTCATGACCCGAACAATGGCGTTGCATTAACCTAAATTACTCGCTAAAACAATAAATATATATCCTCGCGACGAGGTCCTGATTTAAGATAAATGGCAAGTTAAGTCGCAGGAATTACTTCCGGAAATTGCATCGTTTCTCTTGGCATTTAACAAAGATTGATAAGTGTCGAGACGGAAACGAGAAAAATCCCATTCAGTTCACATAAATGAAAAGATAGGAACGGCATGTTTCAAGATATAATTATAGTTTCAAATACATATATTCCACTTTTTACATAATAGCAAAGACATTTGCTCACAATTTTACTGGCCAAATCTGCACTCTAGATTCTGCTATTGTAAAAATAAAAATAAGTTTAGCTTGCATAGAGGCTTCCTAACTTATGCAGTGTATCACCACAGGGAAACAAACAAATCAATTAACAAAATATGATGAAACAAAGAAAAGGGACTGTCAGAGTCTGCCCTAAGAAAACACCCAGTCTCAGACAAAAATGTAAAAATCAGGCAATTCACGTGGTGTTGATGCACGCCTTTTGTACTTTGCATATGCGCATACTAGGCATGCACAAAAATTGACGTCTTCAACAGTAACGTGCATAGAAATCAACGTAATTTGGTGACGTTATGATGACGTAAGTCCTTGCTCTGGAACAGGCGTTTCTAAAACCTACGAATCACTCATGCTTTGCGTGCCATTATAGTAATACAAAAATGAGCTTTTCTTAGTGTTTTTCCAAAGTTTTCAAGTGACAAAATGACTTTATGCAATAATAATGATCAAACATGGTTTTCTGATACACAAACATCTGCTGGACCCCTCGGTCGTCGGGTTTAACACCACCCTCGGGGTCCAGCAGATGTTAATGCATAGAAAAACATGTTTGATCCCCATATTGTAAACGCGTTAACACTAACGGGTGACTCACACCCGTTAATAGCAACTGTTACACTAACGGGAGCGTGGACACTAACGGGTGCTACAAATTAAGCATGTGCAAATGCAAAATCTAGACATAGCCTTCTAGGATTTATTTTATTAGTTGATTTACGAACCCTCCTACTGTAATTTTCGAGAAAGTAGAAAAAACTAAAATTTAATTTCTAAAACTATTTTTTTATTTTATCGACCGACTCTAAATATTATTTATATTATAATATATTTTTGAGGTTCTCCTGTGTTTTTTGAGAGTGACACTGTTAGAAATGATTGTCCAATCCCGATTTTTAGGAGACTGATGAAATATTTAAAGATTTAATACAGACTGTATGTTTACATTACTAGTTTTACTGGGTTTTTTTTTCTGGAGGTATTACAAAAACAAAGCTCTGAAAATGACCAGTCAACTGGTCATTTTCAGAGCTTTATTATTTTTTATTTTTTTTTCATCCTAATTCTGAAAAAAAAAAATCCCGTAAATCAACTTATAAAAAAAATCTGGCCTAAAGATGTTTGTGCAGTGCATGTTTAACTAAAATAGTGTCCCTTTACACCAAACGAGTGTAACTACTAAAACAACTTGAGGTCAGCATTTCTATAGTGATGAATATTAAACATTTCTTTCTATTATTGTTGTAGTAGATCTCCGGATCAAAACAATCAAACAGAACATTTTTTTAATATAGTCAAAAGGTTACATCAAGACCAGACCCCGAGGTTCTGAAACTATTTTCATACTCAACTCAGCTGAGCACGAAATTTGGCATGCTCATAAATGTTGAAATGCCAACAATTGTTGGCATTTTAGCATTTATTAGCATGATAAATACAACATCTGAGAGACTTAAAGCAAGAAACTTCAATTGTGGGCCCTTAGTCTCTATGAGCAGTTGAAATTTCGTGCTCAGTTGAGTTGAGCTTGAAAAAAGCTTTATATCCTCGGGGCCAGTTCAGCTGTCACTAAAGTTGGTGTAAAGTTAAACTTATTTTCTACAGTGATATTCCAAGAATCGTTTTGTTGCACTGGAAGTCAATTGTACTTTTCCGGTCTCGTCTCACACTATGTTTCGCATACTTGTCGTTTATAATGAATATTTGATAACAGTTTGTCAAGTTCGGTGTTGTGCCCATTGATTGTCGAATTTCTAATTAGATGATAGGCAGTCATTAAAGTAAGTAATTTGATGAGGATGAATATAGGCCAGCCCATGGGATGGTCGTACTTTTCACATATACAACCGTACAGTATAACCTAAAGGAATAACGATTACACATTATAGTGCAGCTGTTGAGCTGTATATAGGTTAAATATATGATGGATATTGTCAATGTTAAACTAGTACAGTAAAACCTGTGTAAAACGACCAGTCTCAAAGAAACCAAAAAATGTTTTAAGACCAATTATCACTTAATGCATGTCAAAAGTATTGCAGAATGCTCCAAGGGGAGCATTCTGCAATACTTCTGACCTTCAAAAAGCTACAATAATTCATTAAGATCTTTGTTTTGTCTATTTTTGAGTGGCCGTTTTACTCAGATCCTAATGACAAATGGTAGCTTAATGAAGTTCGAAAGTATTGCAGAATACTCCCTTCTACAATACATTTTACCTGCATTAAGTGATACTTTGTCTTAAAACCAATTTTTGGTGTTTTGAGGGTGGCCGTTATACACATGTTTTACTGTACACAGTAAAGTCTAGACTAAAGTTTACACATTAAAACACACGTTGAGCCCTGGAGGTACACATCACTGCTAAACAATAATAATAAAGTGTGTATCTCAGGTGCACACTATGTACAGAAAGAGTGTCCACTTATGTTCGGAATCCACTGCTTGAAGGTTTAATATATAATGGATATTGTCAATGTGAAACTAGTATACAGTAAAGTCTAGTCTAAAGTTTACACATTAGCGCACCTGTTGAGCACTGGATCTCAGACTATGTGCACAGAAGGCGCCAACTTTATCCTGACTCAACTGTACATGCTGACTTAGACCTGCATGCGTGGATCCAGAAAATTCTTTCAGAGGATGTCATGAAAACATTTTGCAGTCAACAACATATTTTATATAGGGCTGAATGAAGCAATTCAACCCAAAGGGTCCAATTGCTTTCCGAGTGGGTCGTACCAGTATTTCTAAGGAAATATACAGCAGCTTGTAATTTTTCAGGGGTTGGGGCTGGACCCCCTGTCCCCTTCCTCTGGATCCGCCCATGGTGTGCCTACACTTTTGCTCTGCACGTACACACAAGGTGAAGATTAAGGCGCATACTGACCCCTACCAGGATAGATATACATGCAAATTTAAATCTTTCGAAAGACGAGTGTGATCAGAAAATGCCAGATTCACAGATCACAGGCCAACCCATGACATTGCAAGGAAGAGGCAAAGAAGAGGCACAGACACACACAAAAGCAAAATTAATAAAAGCACAGGAGCAACCAGATATCTCTCCTTCTCTTCCTCAGCAAGATCATTGCAAAACAAGAAAAGACACACACACGCGCGCGCAATGGGAGCAACAACAAAACAATGAATCAACAGCAGACGAACCATGCGATTAAAGACTGGATTTCTAAAACTGATTCTTCCTTTTTGAAGATCTAGATATCAGTATGTTAGCTTTATTGTACAATTTTACGAGTGTATCTACAAATATTCCCTCTTGTAGGCGGGACGAGTCGAAGACGAGTTTCCCGCTACAAGAGGGAATATTTGTATATTCACGTATTATATTTGTACAACAAATTTCTTGTATCATGACCAATAAAACAATCACCGTTTAATTTATTCATCTGATATTCAAGTCACTTAATAGCTCCACCCTAATTTGGAGTTCCAAATGATTCAGGTATTTCTTAAACATGGACAAACTCCCCAGTAGTGGTTATCTTACAAAATTCGGCGATAGCCATGTTTGAGATGATCTGAATATTTTGTCTAAGAACTTGAAAAGTTAGAATAATGTTTACTTAAATTTCTCGTTGAAATCAAACTCAATGTTCATCATACCATATATAATTTAGGATGAAAACTAGCTATGGTATACAACTTGAAATTCCTGGTGAAATCTGGCTTAGCCTTTGACATTGCTGCCATCATATAACAGAAGTTAGACTGACCCTCATCTAACTGGTATTTTTATCATATAACAAAACAGTCAAAAACAATCAGCAACTTGTCATATCACTTTAACTTTGATAGTGTCAATCTCTGTGACGACGCTGCCAGTTATGCCAGGAAGGGAGATGAAATCAGAGAAAAACATATGTCCAGTATGAGTATTTTACACTGTTTTAAAATAATAAATCACTGCCTAGGGCCATGTCAGATAGAAATATATCTTTGGAATTGAATATGCACTTGTTAATTGTGACACAAGACCAATAGTGTGAAATTATGAAGGGCAAAAATCAATTATTGATTTCAGAGAAATGTCTTTATGCCAGTTCTGAGCTAAGGTTCCGAGTCCAAGGCTGAAAATGTCCTGCCATTTGTGATCCAGTGCCTTTAGTGCGAAACTGTGAAATGCACTTTTAGCACTGGCATTGATTGGAAACCTGGTGGAGGCGTAATTTGCAATAAGGTTTTACATGCTAACTGTCAATGTGCATAATCGAAGATTAACAGCAGGAAATGTATAAATGCGTGTCAGAAATAAATCAAAGGGCTGGCGTCACGCAACAGTGTGTGATTATGCCCAGGTCACACATTCACGGACTGGACGCCGGATTAGCCACGGATGTACATTCGTGGCAATCCGTATTGGTCCGTAGCTTTCCGTATTGCATACCTGATCATATGTAGTAGTACTTAATTATACGTATATAGTGCATCCGTATCGTACTACGGAAATTGGCATTTCCGGGGTCATCCGTGAGGTTTAATACGTAGTAGAACCGGCGAGGTGATCCGTGAATGTGTGACCTGGGCATTATGCATATTCAGTGCAGTATGCTTTACGCGGGGACTGGGTCAGCCCTGTGAACATTTGCGGACATTGAGGGCCTAGATCATCCTATCAGGTAGCACTAATCTTTTTTACAGATCTAGAATATGTTCTAGGCAGGCTGTTCCACTCATATCTTGAATTACCAAGGGTTGCGATTCATTGTCTTTGAAAGGTTGATACAGTAAAACGTGTCTTAAGCGGCCACACAAAAACAAAGGTCTCAATGGCAAATGGTAGCTTAATGAAGGTCGAAAGTATTGCAGAATGCTCACTCGGAGCATTCTGCAATACTTTTGACCTGCATTAAGAGATAATCGATCTTGAAAACTAATCTTTGATCTTCTTTTGAGTGGCTGCTTAAGACAAGTTTTACTGTACAGACGAAACCTTTACTTGAGAAGATGACACCCTCCAAACTGACTAGATATTGGATCTTGGGCCAACAACACGCAGACTTAGTGCCGTCGTAAAATGCCTTAATGATATTATAATAATTTGCATGTTACAAATTTTTGTGTCGTGAGTCTCGTGACAGTGCTAGCATTCTCTTATGAGATAACTATATTGCAAAAACTATCCAAATATCTCATTGCACTACCTTTATAACACAATGTTATAGGTCTATAGAAATGGGCCGTGTTATAAGTGAATCGTAAGGGTTATAAAGAGACGGTTTAACAAACGAATTATAGGAAAATGGCCATGAAGACGTTACAAATGAATTATAGGAAAGTGACCATGAAGACGTTATTATTTGGTTTTTGGGTCACTGTCAAGCCACGCCACCAACTTGTTCCTATTTCCGTTAGCTTTACAATGGACCAGGACATTGCATGTATAAAAATAGCCATGAAGACGTTCCAAATGAATTATAGAAAAAATGGCCATGAGGATGTTACAAATGAACTGTAAAAAATGATCAAAAAGACGTTACAAATGAATTATAGGAAAATGGTCACGATGACGTTACAAATGAATTATAGGAAAATGACCATGAAGACGTTACAAATATATTATAGAAAAATGGCAATGAAGACGTTACAAATATGTTATAGGAAAATGACCATGAAGACGTTACAAATATATTATAGAAAAATGGCAATGAAGACGTTACAAATATGTTATAGGAAAATGACCATGAAGACGTTACAAATATATTATAGGAAAATGGCAATGAAGACGTTACAAATATACTATAGAAAAATGATTAAGAAGACGTTACAAATAAATTATAGGACAATAACCATGAAGACGTAACAAACGAATTACAGGAAAATGATCTAGAAGACACTACAAATAAATTATAGGAAAATGGCCATGAAGACGTTACAAACGAATTATAGGAAAACTACCATGAAGACGTTACAATAGAATTATAAGAAAATGATTAAGAAGGCGTTACAACTAAGTTATAGGAAAATGACCATGAAGACATTACAAATAAATGATAGGAAAATGACAATGAAGACGTTACAAACAAAATATAGAAAATTTACCATGAAGACGTTGCAAATGAATTTTTTGAAAATGTCATGAAAACGTTACAAATGAATTATCAAAAATGATTAAGAAGTCGTTAGAATATAAATTATAGGACAATAACCATGAAAACGTTACAAACGAATAACAGGAAAATGATCTAGAAGACACTACAAATAAATTGTAGGCAAATGGCCATGAAAAATAGTAAGTGAGTATGATCAGAAAATACCACAACCGCAAACCGCAGACAACCCCATGGAACCGCGAGGAAGAGCCACTCAACCAGGAAGACAAATTAAGCAAAGCAACCAGCTCTCTCTTCCCCATCAAGATGATTGCAACACTAGAATGGACATAAAGTAACGTGCAACAAAACATAGAACAATTACAGACTCCCACAATGGGAGTAACAATAAACAAAAAGTCAACAACAACAGAACCATCGCCTTAGAACGTTACAAACGAATTATAGGAAAATGATCTAGAAGACGCTACAAATGAATTATAGGAAAATGACCACGAAGACGTTACAAATATATTATAGGAAAATGGCCATTAAGACGTTACAAATGAATTATAGGAAAATGACCATAAATACGTTACAAATGAATTATAGGAAAAATGACCATGAAGACGCAACAAATAGATTGTATGGAAATGGCAATGGAGACGTCACAAATAATTATATATTTAAGAAAAATGGGAGCCACAACATGGCCATGTGATATTTAAATCTATGTTGCAATGTGGTGTGGTATAAAGTAACTGCATTGAAGTTTGCGTATTCGAAAAAGGGAGAGCCTGGTATCTAATCGCATATGCGATACTACAACTTTCTAACGTGCAGACTCAAAAGACTTAGCTAAACTTTTAATATGAACTTGATCAATACGGAACATTTGAACAAATTAATTTTAGACATTCTGGCTGATGGTTAGTATTGAACTTTGTTCATTTTGACAAGAAGTTGACAGCACGTTTACAGCAAAGTCAATTAATCAGTCAATCAAGGAGTTTTAGAAATGCTGATGTTGTTGATTTAATTCTTTGACTGCCAGACACAATTTGCTTAAAAAATGTCTCTACTTTTGTCGTCTGTTGCGAGATTTCGCTTAAACAACGGGAGGAGGAGCAGTCTTATCAGTGTCGAAATTGTCTTTTTCAGAGGCAGAGTTTTGAAAATAGGCTATAAGAACTCTTTGGAAAATTGATTTGAAAAAAAATAAGCAGACGACAAAAAGCATGCAAAATTACCCTGCAGGCAAATGCCAAAGCAACCATGAAAACGCTTTATCGCAGTGAAATTGACTGTAAATCGATGCATCATGCTGCGTGTGTGCATTTTTACATAGCCAAATAATTATTCTTCTTAATTTCTTACAATGCATTTGGCTGAGATCGAACGTGTTATGTCTGTTGTTCGTTTAACAATGCACTGTGCATATTGGCAACAACAACGTTTTCATGGTGCATAAAAGATTGCTTCGTAATATGCAACTTGGCAAATTTTATTGCTGAACCCTATGTACGTAACTGCGCTGTTCAGTTATCTACGCTATCAAATATAGGGACATTTTTGAAGTTGCTCACACATTTTTGCAGTGTATACTTATTTTGAACATCGAACCTGACAAGCCAGTGCAGTCATAAATAAAGCAATCATCACGGCATCGGCCAAGAAATGCAGCAATTAAAGTTAAAACAATGACACCGTGAGGAAGAGACATGTACTTCGAAAAGGCGAGCTAAACTATTTATAATGCTTGTACATGTATTTTCATCATTGCACAACATGTGCATTTGAAATGCATGCAAAGTGTTATAGGTTTCGTATTTGATACAATCATGTCCTGTTATTGTACAAATTTTGAGAGTATGACTATACATGTAGCATTACTATAACATGTTTATAATCTAGGCATCTGGAAGTCCAGAAAAAATGGCGGTTTTGGTTTGAAGAGGCTCAGCTAACCTTTATCATAGAAATATGGTTTCTTTTGAAATTAACAGAAAAAATCAAAAGATTTAAGCAAAGTACTTGAATTTATGAGCCCCGTAAAACATAAAAAAAACTATTCTCAAACTTTGCTAAGTATCAACAATTCTATAAACACGTATAAGCAAGTTCTAGAGACGCGTACAATAAACACCTATCATAGGCTTAGCTCCCATTACGCATTTACGCATGTACGTAGCGAAATCACCTAGTGGTGAAATAGGGTTTCCCTTACCACCAGGGACTTCTCTTAAAGAAAAGAATTCGCTCCCTCTGGGAGCAATTTGTTTCCATTAAGAGAAGTCCCTATTTAGAAAAGGAGCGCAATTACCGAGAGTCACTGCTCGTTTCAAAAGTCTTCCGTTGATGTGTATAGAAGAAACTTATAAGCATAATATTTTATACGAGCACGAAATTGTTTCCATAATGTATATTCGACTCGCTGGTGAGGCTAGGTGTCGGTGCGGCCAGGTGTCGGTGCGGCCAGGTGTCAGTGAGGCTTGGTGTCGGTGCGGATACGGTGCAAAGCGCATCTATACTATGTGCGTACGAATAACACCGGAAGGCTCTGGCGAGGCTGTTCTGTGGAGCTGGTCGTTTATTTTTTACTTGAATCGATTCAAATATTGATTTGATTAAGAACACAATTATTCTGGTTGCTTCCTACTGTTGTTAGTTTTATTGAAAAGCTTCGGTCCATTAAAATTTGTTTGCTAAAAGTGTTGCCAAAGTATTAATGAATTCAGTCAATCGAAATAGTAAAGTATTTGAGTACAAGAAACCGAATAGAAATTGATTTGTCTTCAACCCCCAACCTTGGCAATTGCACCATTTGTTGGCGAACTTAATATCTGCAGCAGGCCCCTTCACCAGAAAAGAAGGTTAACATATTGGTTTTGAACTCATTTATTTAGAAACAGGTCATGCACCAACATTAAGGGACTGAAGAGTAAAGCAGCCTACATCAACATGGTTGCTCTACACTGGCCCCTTGGGTGGGGTCAGGGTTAAAACATATTTTGCAGAAACGTGTCATGTTGCATATCAAATCTAAGAAAACCCTTTATCTTTAGATGGCGACAATCCAGTGTGTGTTGCTACTGTACTTAACAGGAATGTGGTTACATCATTATAGGTAAATTTTGACCTCAGACGGATCAAAAATTGGACGAGCTTACTTTGTAGCACGTGAAAGGTTACTCAGATTGTAACCGACTGGTAAGATATAACCGTTATTACACCCAGATTCCCATTTCACTTGCTGCACCATGGACTCTGTTCACATGGACTCATCTAAGCTTTGATCTATCTAAGGTCAAAATTTACCTATATGTATACAAATTATGCATGAATTAAACTCGTGGACAAAATTGATAAATTTATTATGCGTTGGAGATATTTGACCACATTTTTTTTATATTTTTGAAATACAACATAATTTTGGTATACAGTGACTTTTTAAACTAATTTAGTGCCAATACAAGGGCAGCCATCCCGCTGACCCCTAGGCTGTATAGACAGTGCAAGGTATGTTAGAGGAATTATGGGTGAATAATGTTTGAGACCAGACGGGCCTCGACACGAGAAACCTTGCCTTCGGGTTTTTTGACAAAGTAAGACTCAAACAAATCTGCGCGGCTATCGAGACTAGCTAGAATATTGAAATGTTCCTTGTAGCAAATGGTACCTTACTCCTTTTCATACAAATTACAAAGGTGCTGGTCAGGCTGTGCGAATGAGTAGGCTGGTCTGCGCTTTTGTTTTTCGCATATACTGATAAATCCAGGTGTCCAATTATTCTAGACCTGGGAAGTGCCCTTCCCCAACGTTTCGTTTCGTGTTATAAAAGCGATGTTTCCAAGGTCTATTTTATCACCATTGATTGTTCTAATGCGAGTTATGCATTTTACAGAAATTTAATGTACAGGCTTTAGTGTGCTTTGGATATAAATGGGATAACTAAAAGCGAAAAGGTTGGTAATTTATGCCTTATTATTTCGAGGAGCACTTCTGATTTTCCAGCTCAACAAATATTATAAACACAGTAGAAAGCCTTAAAAGCAATATGGGTTGGCACTGTCTTCAAAGTTTGGTATACCCATTTTTATTAAGATGGATGAACACAACTTTGTTTAAATGGTCCTGGTCACATGACCAAGATTGCAACCACGACCATATATGGAAAAAAACATTTAAAATCTTCTTTACTAGAACCAGAAGGTCAAAGACCTTGGGAGTTGGACTGTAGCATGGAGATGTGGGGCCTACCAAGTTTGTTCAAAAATGATCCTAGGACGACCTTGACGTTACGAATTTTACGCTCAAAATTTCCAAATGCATTTCAATGGAAAAAAATAAAACCAAAGTCATTATACTTAATAGAGATCATGTTTAACCTAATGAGACAAAGACTATATATAAGTCTCAAAGATCAAGGTTCACCTTTTTGCCCCTGCAGCTAATGTCACTCATATTGGATTTCCAACAAACTCACATTTCATATGAATATGTTCTTAAAAGGGTATCCTTTGGAAGCAAAGACTGCACCAAAGAACTGAAACTAGAGTGTGCATATTTCCTGGGCCAGACTAGCTAGTTTCTGCCATTTAGGCTTCATCAGTGACCCTCTAATAGTTTCAAAGTTCCGCAATGAAACCCATGATCCCAAAGGACAAGAAAATAAAATCTACACTATAGTGGAGGGCAGGGAGACGTTCTACCGCCGCCACACAGTCCCAGTCACCAGCTGAAAACTCCTTATGGCAGAAGAACAAAAAATTATGCAAGCAGTTTAGGTCACATGACCAAGATGGAGGCCATGCTCATATATGGTAAACTCCTTTAAAAAATATTCTCCAGAACCAGAAGACCAATAACTTTGGACCTACCAAGGTTTTTCAAATGATGATCCAAGGTTGAAATTGACCTACTTAACGCCAGAGTCTAATTTGCTTCCTTCTGTATTTTAATATAATAATCTTGAACTGCTGATGTTTTGATTCTTGTTGAAGCCAAAGTTATCATACTTACTATATATGGTTAGTCTAATAATACAATTACTATAAATAGAAACCTAAAGTTCAATGGTGATCTTTTGACCGTTCAGCCATGTTCGCCGATATTGGACTGCCATCAGTATATTTGAAAATTTTTCTTAGTAGCCACATGACCAATTGAAGTAAATTTAATATAGAGCATCCATTCGATGAGGCCATGTAAAATGACTGTATGCACTAAGTTCCAATGACAAAAATGAATGGCATGCCAATATCAGGTCTAATCATTGGAACTATTTACCCAAACACCAAAGATTCAACGAGCCTGTGCTTTGGTATGTAGCATTGTGGATGTGGGATCTACAATGTATGTTTAGCTAATGATCTTAGGTTGACCTTGATCTACTTTACGACAAGGTCAAATGTGTTTCTGAAGGTATTTATAGGATGAAAAACAAACCTTGAAAAGATGATCGATGTTAAAGCTAATTTATTTATACTTAATTGATAGTTGAACCCAATGGAAACAATGGCTTTGTATATGGGTGAAAGTTTTCAGGATTATTCCTGAATTCTGGATTTTGAGGCTGACTTTCAAAAAAAAAGTCAGCCTCAAAATCCTGAATTAAGTAGATTGTAAAAGCTTTTCTGATTCATTTATAGTTTATCTTAATAAACTTGAGAGCTAAAATTTGAAATATCTTGGTATTGTATCGGCTTAAAGCTAGTTTTAAGATTTGAATTTGAAAAGTTCAGGATTTGGAAAAAATATTGAACTTTCACTCATGCTTTATATAACCACAGGTCTTTGACATTTTAGCCAAGGTAGCTCTTATTGGTTTGAAAAAGGCAACTCTTATTTGGTTGTAAGCTTATTTTTACAGAACACAGTGGGCCAATTAAAGTCAAAATTCACATGGCGCATGCTTCGGATTAGACCACCTTAAAATGCTGGTACGGACCCCCCCCCCTCTCTAGAAGCAACTCGAGCCATCGGGTCAAATTGCTTCTCGATGGGAGGTTCTTACAGTGAAATATGTTGATGACAAAATACGTTACCAGGACACCGTGACGGAATTTTCTGGATATGCCCTTGGGTTCTTTAGGAGAAAAAGTGTTCCATTATTTAAGGAAGATTGGGTATTTTTATTAAATATTGTTGAAATTCACTTTTGGTCAGACGTCCCGGTTATTAGGCGCTAGGCATAAATGTATTAGTATTCTGATCAGCGGTCTGTGTAAACTGTTGGGCGCCTTAAACCACGCTTTGATTAAATAATGCAGTTATAAATGAAGAAATGTGCCCATCGTAGACAGTTCACGATACTTCAAGTCAGCTGTTCTGCCATAAACCCAGTTAATTCCCAAACAAGATAAGAATGATAAAACTTTGTGTTGAAAAGGGTGTATGAATATATCTGACCAGGGATAGTACAGGACCAAAGATCACTATTAATGGCACTTTATAATTTAATCATTCCATCCAACACCCCCTGTTGTACATCGTGAACCAGTCATTCTTCTGTAGCTTTTGCCTAACTCTAGGGTAAAGTCGGGTAAATTCGGACATCAGGTAAATTCGGACGCACATTTGCAAACAGTGTAAATCCAGATGAGACGGCTCATTATGAGCCGTCTCATCTGGATTTTCACTGTTTGCTGAGTTATTTTATTTTTATTCCAATATTTGAAATATGAAACAAACAAGTTCGTGCGACGAATTTAGCTGTCTGTCCGAATATACCCGACTTTAACCTACATGGACTGGCAATCACTCTTATAAGTGTTTAGATAGCGTAAAGGCGAAAGAAGAGCTGTAATTGTTAAAAGGGCACTGATTGTCTCAAACGGTGGGTGGAGCTCTGCAGTATTTTTAAGTTGTAAAGTGTTTCGTGATTGGTCTATAATAAACATATGGAAAAGAAATCATATTTATAAGACAGGTATATACATGTATTTGCTGCAATTTTTGAAACAACGTCTTACTAGTTTTGTTGATTTAGCTTACAGAAAGGACCTTGCATTTTGATATTTTTTTCAATGAAATGTTCCTCACATGTAGGAAACCCATGTAGAACACCGTCAGAGGCCAAAAAGGTGTAAAGCATGGTGGCAACTGGGGTATCTCAATCTTGTTTATTGATTGAACTAGGTCCAATGTAATTCTATGGCAGTCTTATTGTGATTTAAGAGTTAAGAGGACCACAACTTACTTAAAAGCTATAATGGAGATCTATAGAAAAAAAAACATTTACATGTTTTGGCCTAATAGAAGAACACCAGGCCGGTTTTGTTGGATACCTTGGCTGCTATGTAATTGATCTGTTATATGTTTTGGTTACAGTAAGTCCTGTAATGAGTTCAGCTTTCAAAAAGTCGACCTTTTTAAAACAAAAATCATTAAGACTGCAGAAAAGGAGCTTAATTAGTGGGTTGGGGGTGATGGCTGGCTCATTTTTGAACAACATATTGGGCTGTGAAGCATGTGAGTTGAACTTATGCTCTATGAGGCTTTAGGTTAAGCATCATTTTAAAAAAAATCACTACTTTTCATATCAGAGCTTGTTATACAGGCATTTTTGGGATATTTGTTTTTGTAATTGTCCAAATATGGTAAAAAGGTCCTTTCGCAAGTTCCATAAACCGCAGTAGTGGTTACTTGATTGAGTTATATGCAGCTGAGTTGAAAAGCGGTGCATGTGGTAAACCCACATTTGCATGCTCATTTTTGTCATAAGTCTTAGTTGAACTTAAAGATGGCACATACATCAAACTGTATGGATACCAATGGCGTAGCCAGAACGCTGAAAAAGTTACGCACATCAAAGGGAGATTACTGTTCCAAGCACTGATTCTCTTCAATTGCGTCCCTTTTAAAATAAAAGAAAGAATTTGCTCCCAGAAGAGCAGTTCCTAATGGTATGGAAAATCACGTTAACCACATTATGTGTCCTCACTTGATTGTTACTATCTTTATTATGCACGTGCGTAAACTGCGTCAATGGATACCTATTGGAACAATGTAGTTGCCAAACTTATAGCCATGCTAATAGAAAAACCACAGCGAAACCAGGGTCAAATACAAGAGAGACAAGAACTCAAGTAAAAAAAAAAGCAGGACCAAATATTTATAAAAAAAAAAAAAAAAACAAAGGCCCAGTACTGGAGTGTGCCGGAAAATGATATCCAGAACAGATTTTAGCAGAATGTCTGAAGGTTGCATTATTGCAATCAAACACGGGCGAAAAACAAAAACACAAAGACATCAATAGCATCGAACCCCATAAAATCACATGGTCGCTCCCTAAATGGAAAGATAACATCAAAGACAATATAAGAACTTTGCCTTTAAGTTGCATTCACTGATCTTTTTTGCATTATATATTCTTCTTGATTCTGCGATTGAATTTGCAACAATTCCTCTCATATTATGTTGCACAGCGTCAGCCATTCTTGATTCATCCGCAAGTTTCCACTGGCTGTTTACGGTTTGTTGAATTTACATGCATACTGTTCTGAGAAGTGCGCAAGAGTTACTATTTAGTCTGTGTTGCATATTTGCCTCTTTTCACGAGAAAGAACCACTGGTTGTATGCAGTATGTTGTATTCGCATGTTAACTGTTCTGAGAAGTTTGTGTTGCAACGCAAGCATGTCTTGGACATCAACAGTGATCATTCGTTTTGCAGTCTAGTATGCATGCTGCATTAACTGGCTTTCCTTTCGATTTGCAATATTCTGTGTCTAAATTCTGTAGCAGTTCGTTTCAGGCTGGTTGATAAAGCTATGTCCCGTCTAGTAATTGGCATCAAGGGAGTTATAAAATATGACAAACCATGTTATCTCTGCCATATTCCAGCAAATTACTTTTGCCCTCTTACTTCTATTTAATCGGATGAAACGCGGAAAAATAATAAGCGAACCGCAACACAACACAATCTGCATTATGGTACTTACGAAAAGTTAAGGCTCAGGTCAGACTGCGCAGTGCACAGTCTGACCTGAGCCATTGTTTTTCGTTATTTAGAGACTGAAAACACACCGGACAGGAAATTGACCAGGATTGACCAGCTGCGTGAATGTACAGACTGTATTGCTTGGATGTGCATTTATATTGGATTCGTCGCAGTAGACTAGGAAGCCATTAATTTCACTTTCTCGATATGGGCATTATAACGACGTAATAATCCTGCAATTCTTTTATCGTTGAGGGATATTAGAGGAGATATCAGACCAGAGAGACAAAATGATCAGCGATATATGCAAAGCTTATAATTATGGAAGAATGAAAGATAATTAGGTGATGGAACGGTTGCCAGTCTTGCAAGATATGGTTGACGATTTTTCAAGCTTATGGGAATTTGATACTTATCGCATAAAAGAGTGGGATGAAAGGGGAGACAAGTCTAGATACCCATCCCTTTTGGGCACAGTCTTGCAATATACACTGAGCAAAATTTCAAAATGTTCATCTTACATTTTAAGAGTTAGCTTTGAAAGCAATATTTAGTTATACAAAATCCATGCTTCTATAAATCAACCAAGGCCTTTACGGAACTCTGCATGCCATTTCCTTTAAAAATGGCTGGTACATCTTGCACAGACGATGCTAGATTAAAGGTACTCTCATTTCAAAAAGTCACAGTTTTTTTCTACAGTATGAGATATTCCACAGAGACGCCATCCATTTGTATTTTTGTTTGTCTGAAGATGTTTCTGACTGCCACGATTAAAGACGCACACGCTTCAAATGATTCGCTTCAATCAGACTCCTCTTTTCTGTTACGTAATAGCATGATGACAACACTACCAGCAGCTAAATCATTGAAATTCAGCTATTTGCATGCAATTTACATAGGATGTTGGCACTGTTCTGTACGCCTTACTATCTGTGATACAGTATTGAAATTTTCAGCGATTGTTTATTACTACTAGACGTCTCTGTTCTAGTTTAAAAATTGAACAAAAATATTGCAAAGTACTTTCAAATTGACTTTTAAAGTTTAACATTCAAACCGAAAGTGCGCAGCAGCAGTGAAATGTTTGTCATCACAAAATGGACGAATGAAGGTCTATTCTGTTTGGGCTATCTTGTCCAGATAAAATAAAATGCATACAACATTTTTTGAACAAGCTACTTATTACTTTATTATGAATTTCAAAAATCTCGAAAAATGTGATATTTAAAACATGCGCAAAAAATCTATTTTAGTCAAAATTTCAAGTGTTTGGTGTTTTTTTGAAGTGGACTAGACAAGTTTATTACCATCTGCACATAAAATTGATATCAAGTTCACTCAAAACCATTTTTCTTCAAAAATGCATATTTTTGCATTTTTAACAAAAAAGAAAACCGTGGATTTAAAGACACATTTTCTGAAAGACCGCTAATCTTTTGCCCATTAAACGGCACATATATAGGCAAACATTAATTCAATTTTATTAGCGCTTGATCAGAAAAAATGAGTTTAAAAAGTGACCAATTAGAAATTTTGTTCAGCGTATGGTTGGCGATTTTTCCATCTTATGGGAATTTGATACGTATCGCAGGATGAAAGGGGAGACAAAACTAGCCATCTATTCCTATTGGATAGTAAAATATAGGTTGCCAGTCTTGCAAGATTTTGTTGACGATTCTCTTAGCTAACTTATGGGAATGTGATACTCTCTGTAAACATTGTTCTGGCGATTGATTTTATATATGTACTGTTTGATGACACCGCCAAATTAGTGGTATTTCCGTTACAATGTGGTTTGTCTAGATAAATTTGTCGTATATAGTGTATGAGCCTTGACATCTGATTTCCAACAATGTAGCATTTTGACAAGTGTAGACTCAGACGAGTCTGTGTAGCCCCCTTTTGAGCTTAGAAACTCCAAATTGTTGTTCAGTCAGAAGCTTAACACTCATAGAATATTCAAGCGACTCGCAAAAGGCTCTGATCAGACTGCGCGAATGCGCAGGCTGGTCTGAGCATTTGCTGGTCGCGCATACCACATTGTTGGAAATCTCATGTTGCGGCTCGTCCTGGTAAGGCTAATGTTCCACTCAAAACTACCCAGGGTCATCCCATTTTTATCATGTTTTAAAAGAAACTTTGTGTCACTATTGCGCCGAGAACATATGGGCACAATTTGTTCGCGTCTCAAATATTCTATGACAGAAACAGCTCAAGTAGTAGTAAAATAAAGTAGTGTGCTAAACAAGAAAAACGTCTGAGAGAGAGAGAGAGAGAGAGAGAGAGAGGGAGAGATTTCGTTTGCTTTTACCTTGGGTTATTTTCTTTTGTCAACTGTCACTGTTTATTGAATTGCCTCCGTAATTTCGAAATAACATGATCTCCTGGGAGTATTTTTTGTAGATTGTAGAAAGTTCTGCCAGTCTCACAGACGTATGTACCGCCTGTCAGAAACGTAATTTTGTCTTTGACTTGTTAGATGTAATTACTGTGGGGAAAACGTGCTAAGATAGATTTATTATTGAAAGTTAACGCTTATCTTTCGCGCAATTTGGAATTGTGTTTTGGTAGCGGGTACGCATGTACTGTAATGACACATGTACTGTAATGATCCATGTAACAACACCAAACCCAACTTGAATATAGCGTCGGGTCACCATCGGGCCGCTAGTGAAGCGCTATTCAAATGGCGTTTCGTTGGCAGGATGTTTACTGGGAAAGTATACCGTAACGCTACTCAATCACAATGACGGCGCGCATAGTATTGGTGTACAAAACGACACGTCGAATTGTAAAGTCGCGACGCTAATTTCTTTCTTCGTCTCCTTATATTTAGCTAGACGTCTTGCTTCTGGAGAGACTTTCATTCGCTGGTAAAGAACATCTAGCGATAAGGCGTATATTTTCCCTAGTTGACATGATTACAAACACCAAATTTTCAAATTGCCCTAATGTTTTTGAAATTGGTGTAGTTTGGCAGTAAAATATGCATAGAAGGCAACAAAATACGTTTCAAAGCGATTCACCATTTACTTTACCCAGAAAACGTGCACTTTCTACTCCCACCCCTCATTTTACGTCTTTATACTGGGTGCCGTTTAGGCCAAACTTTGAGTAAATGCATTGCTAGTTTTAAAAAAGTAAAAGTGCAAAAATGTTAAGGATAGGAGTGCTCTTCATTTCCCAAACCTTACTGTATTCCTTCTGCGCATGCGTATGAAATACACCTAAAATTGTGGCATTTGTCATTGGAAAGATGTAAATGGTGTCTTTCAGTTTGTTTTTAGATGCTTTGCCCCCCTAGACCCAAAATGCCCTTTACATATGTTGTAAATGTTTATAGCGACATGTCGTTGTCCAAACGACATCTTGGGTCTAGATGTTCTTTAGTAGCTGATCGATCTCGCAACTATGGCGGTAGCGGTGCATTTTTCGCTCCGTATGAAACCAATAATTTTAGTCTATTAGATATGTACCGCCTTTCAATATTGTATTGTATTCCTCATATGTCATGTTTGTATGATCTGAGTGAAAGAAAGAGATTTGTATTGTATTGTATTGGTAAAATATATGAAAACCGTTTTCTAGCTTTCAAACATCAATACAGGTCAGAATCAGTATTTCTAACTTAGTATACACGCATACACAACTACGGAAGCCTATATGTGACATTGTGTTTTGTGTTTCCGCGTTTTTGTATGTTGAGTTTTCTGTTTTGTGTACAATGTTGCACATTTCAAACGGCGCAATTCACGAGGGAGAGCCAAGATGGAGAATAAACGAGGAAAGAAGGACGAGAGTATATGTATTTTAATACATCCCTCGTAATGCTAGTTTTTTTTTATATATTTGAAATCGATGCAGCCAATAACTATCACAGTCAAAAAGTCTACTGGAGGCTTTCGGTTTGATTATGCTACATACTGGGATCTCACTGTGAAAGTAGTCATATAGACCCAGTACTATTCAATATAATACAGTTCGACTGACTATAATAGTTCGATCCATTTATATCGACCCATTTAAATTGTTACAGAAATTAATTATGAGATTTTATTTTGTAGGTCTAGATCTGATACAGTGCAATAGAAAATAAGATGGCATTAAAGGCAAAACGTATCTATCTATCTATCTATCTATCTATCTATCTATCTATCTATCTATCTATCTATCTATCTATCTATCTATCTATCTATCTATCTGGAGGTTATCTGTATGTCAGCCTGTCAGTCAGTTTTAATGCTGATTTCAAACGTCACACCCACTGCCATATAAATTTCTCGGGTTTATCTACCTTTCTGTTTGCCTAAATGCACTTTTCAACCGTCTACCCCATATCCACAACCCCCCCCCCCCCCACCCGCCTACAAAAATGCTTGAGTTTATTCGGCTTTCGATCTGTCTGTCCGCCTGTCAGTCTGTATTTCCGCCCATCAGTCTGTCTGTTTTTTCTGTCTTTATAAGAAAACAAGTAAGTATTACAAGGAAATTCCATAATCACTATGATGACGAGACACAGTACACAGACAATCACACGACAGCAAGAAAGCATTCAAAAATAGTAAGTGAGTATGATTAGGAAATACCACAATCACAAACTGCAGACAACCCCGTGGCACAGCGAGGAAGAGCCGCTCAACCATCACAAGACACCAGGAAGACAAATTAAGCAAAGCAATCAGCTCTCTCTTCCCCATCAAGATGATTGCAATACTAGAATGGACATAAAGTAACGTACAACAAAACATAGAACAATTACAGACTCCCACAATGGGAGTAACAATAAACAAAAAGTCAACAACAACAGAACCACCGCCTTAGAACGGACAGCAGCCTGAGCCACCGGGGGGGGGGGGGGGGGGCTTAAATGCATTTTACTGGTAACAATTACTTAATTCAGAATTATTTCATACATCTAAATAACCTAAATATTTATTTACTTGGAAATTAAGCAAAGCAATGTCAGGAACGGGTAAAATTAGTTTCTAAACCCTACCCATAAAACCAAAAGGTAAGAGAGTCAAAACGAGATTGATTGGAGTAAACAGATGACATATGATGAACCAAGTAAGCAGCTATTTTCCAAACAGGTGGTGACTCTGAATTCGAATGTAACTGAATAAAATTACAGCTTAAATATGACGATTAAATGATAACACGAACAGCAAGTAACCACAACAAAGCATCAACTTGGAACGGTCAGCAATGCGTTACTAGTTGATTTAAAATAACTTTACGAGGGTTTAGTCCCAATCCTCATTTTTGGTGTGGTTCTAAAACATGCATCTGAATGGACCATGTGGAGGTTTCCAACTCATCAATAATTCAACACAGACAACAAAGGAGTCAAAGGTAAGACCATGGTGGTTCAAGGATGAAGAGTTAACAGACACAACGCTTACTCTGACATTTTACATCGCCACTGGAACACTGGAGGGAATGAAGGCCAAAAGTTGAATCCTGGTGAGCCAACACATAGAGTACGTGTAACGGTTAATTTGTGCGACAACAATTGCTAATTTCATATGTTAAGTAAGTTATTTTTAAAAATAAAATTAATTAGAATTACATTTCATTGCTCTTCTATGGATGATGTAAAAGCTTCAATGCGTCATGCGTCTGACATGTGTATGCAATGCAAGGTAGGAAAGGAGGCAAAGTTCTGGTTTGGATACAATCAGTTACCACACCTGAGCCTGGATACCATATGGGAAAGTGACAAATACACAAAAACATTAAATAGAGGAGAGCCAAGAAGTCAGCCCTATCCTAGCATGTGACCACAAGGCTGAATGACACAGACAAGACAATATAGCAAAGAAAAACACATAAAAAGATCCACAAAAGAAATACCACTTTGGAATGGTCAGTAAGAAAATTACTGGAATGCTTAAACTAGTTTCACGGTACCAACCTCACCCTTCATTCTGATGTGGATCAAGACACATATATGTTTGGTTCGCATGAAAGATCCCTAACTTATCCATGACTCGTCTCCAAGTGCATATAAATCAAGATACAAAAAGGAGATAAAACAAAGATAAGGACTCAACAGAACATATAACTGAATACCGTAGCAAAAGAACCCAAACAGTTAAAGCCTTGCCGACCTGACAGCAGACACATCATCAGGCCCAAACCCTCTCATTTATAGATAAGGCTTTAATTTCGAACTGTTAAAGCAAATCTCTTAATTTCCTAATACCACTGTCACCATATTAAGGAAATCTACTGCAGGTGAAATTAGTTAATAGGACTTGTGTTCACTGGTAAAAGTATATAAAGCAAAACGTAAGTGTTTCAGAGTTTTTTAGTAGGTCTTTAAGTCCAATGAACAATTTCACTGACGTTTCAAAATCAGTTCTTGGGTTTTATAAGGCTCAGTATTGCCAGAAATTCATTTAAAGAGACTAAGTCTGCAACTATGAACATTTTTCGAAATTTTTTATTTTCTTTTTAAATCATTTGTAAAAGTAGAATTAAGTTATGTTTTCGCAATAAATCTGTTCACTATAGCTGAAAACTGCACGGAAAAGTGAATTATCTTATATAAACAGGTGTGTTGGTAATATATTTGCGTCCCTCCAATAATTATAAACAGTTAATTTTAACATAAATGCTGTTGTTTTGATACTGATAATTTGTTAAGATTTACGAAATTGGTAAAATGTATACCTGAATTTTAGTTTTTTTCTGTGTTCTTGAAAAATAGAAACATTAGTTCTGAAATTAAAAGATCAAAAGTTACACAGACTATGCAGCTTTAAACACGTCTTCCTATTATACATTTCTTAACATGTTGTTACATCAACTTGATCTACCAGTGTTTCAAACTCTATGTGAACATTGAGTGTAGTATATCAGGCTATCCTTCTTGTATATCAACACTTTCTCTGCGCTCTTATTGAATTGGAATTCCAGTGTTACACACGATAAGAAGCCACCATATGAGCTAAACACTCTTTGTGCTTTAACAATGGCAGCAACTAGGGTACATAATTGGCCAGTAAAATATATCTAAGAAAGAATGACGACAAAGATTCGGAAACGATACAATCAAGTACCACACCTGACTCAGGATACCACATAGGAAAGTGACAGAAACACAATTAAACATCACAAACAAGAGCCATGAGGTCAGCCCTTTCCCAGCAGGTGACCACGCGACAGCAATAAACAGACGCGAAAACATGACAAACACAAGACATAAATAACACAAATGATCCACAAAAGTACCGCCTTGGAAACGTCAGTAAAATATTTTACTCGAGTGCTTAAACCAGTTTCACAGCGCCACCCTCACCAGATGTGGATCAAGACACATAGGTGTATCCACCCCCAGTAGCCTCGGCTGCTGTCTGTTCTGAGGTGGTGATTCTGTTGTTGATGATTCATTGTTTGTAGTTGCTCCCATTGTGTTGGGTCTTTGTTTTATAGTTTACTTCTTATTGTCCTCATCTTGCTGAGATATAGAGAGCTGGTTGCTTTACTTTAATCATGTTGTCGTGTGGCTGTCAGTGTTCTTTGTATCTTCCCCTCTGGTGTCATGGGTTAGTCTGTTGTCTATGCTTGTAGCATTTCTTGGCCATACTCATCTGTTTTGGGCGCTGCTATCTAGTTCTACTTAATGAGATCAATAAAACAGAGTCGGGCACATTCAACATAAAATGGGGTTCGTGTCTTGAAATTATTCTGTATCTCTCAAGTCTTTAAAAAGCGTATCAAGCAATGTAATCTCTGGCGCCGCAGCGTTTCCATTCACTGATTGGAAACATAGTTTCCGTACATGAAGGTGTCAAATCCAACAACTGAGTCTGCAGCTGTGTGTTTAAAAAGGGTTGCAGAAGCACAATTCTTTGTGTCTAGGTCACAACGTAGATCATCTGGTGCTATCTAGAATAGTTCAAAACATCTAAATATGAGATAGGTTCTGAATGCTGAAATCGCTGTCGTGATTTTGTTTTTTGTTTGTTTATGATACATATTAATTCTCGTCTACATAATGTAAATCAATGAGCACAAACTTAATCATTTGTCAAAATATACCAGAATTATTTGTACTCTAGATTAGATTTGAAGGAGATATGATGAAACAAAATTAACAACTCCACACTGTTTAGTAAGATGACCACATTTATCTTGCAGAGACATGATTAAACCTGAAAATAAAAACGATAAATTATGAATATTATTAATTATTAATAGTAAAACATCTTCGGATGCACAAATATATATTTTTTTCTGCGTTATGCTTTGCTGACTGGTTTCACATTATATACATGTATTAAAACAACTATTAAAGTTGTTTTTTAGAAAAGAAAAACTGATTTGATATCAGTGACACTACCAAATTTTAAGGTTATCATAGGTACAATTATTGCATTTTATGGTAAAAACAAAGATCTCCAGTAGAACACGCTGCGCTCACAAACATTGATTGAGTACAATTCAGTTATTTCATGACCCGCAGACAGACAGAAAGACAGCTATACTCATAGATTGATAGATTTACATATGGATGGATAGATAGAAACATACAGTAACTATACATGTACGTAGATAGATAGATAGATAGATAGATAGATAGATAGATAGATAGATAGATAGATAGATAGATAGATAGATAGATAGATAGATAGATAGATAGATAGATAGATAGATAGATAGATAGATAGATAGATAAGTTTGCCTTTTATGTTGTCTAATTTTCGATTGCACTGCATCGGACCTACAAAATAAAATCTTTGAATAAACTTCCAGTACAATTTAAATTGGTCAAAGTATTAAAAGGGACCAAATTGTCTCGTATTAATTCGTCCTTGATCTATTTGAATTATTTCACACAGAGAGAACCCACTTTGTAGCATGACCTGTATATTTTTGACTTTGTGATAGTTACCAGCTGCATGGATTTCAAATGTAAACCCCCCCCCCCCACTAACATTCCATGTACAATGAATGCATTAAAATACTTACAACTTCGTTTTCGTCCGTCTTTTCGTCTATATCTTGTCTCCACCTCGTGAATTGCGCCGTTTAAAATGAACAACATCGTACACAAAATACAAAACAAGAAACTCAAAATATGAAAGTAAAAAATCAAAACACCGAAATCAAAACGCCATAGCACAAAACACAATGTCACATATAGGCTTCCGTACACAACAGAACTGAGAACGGCAGCTTATTCTCAAATCCCTCGTTTGACGTTTCTTTGTTTAACGTCATTTTACCGCCGGTAACAAAATTTAAGACTGGGGTTAATTTTCACATTTTCTTTATTTTTCGGCGGATAAACTTCATATACCGCATTTATAAGATAGCAAGCAAAGTACATTATAGAGATATAATTTTCCAGTGAGTTTCACTATCAACATTAAAGCTATGCTTGAATTTCAAGAGTATATGTATTTATTTTAATGAAAATTGTGTTTTGGTAACAAATTTTAAGACTTGGGGTTTTGTTGATTATTTTTAAATGGAAAGCGGCAATGCAAATATTTTTCGATTAACTTTCACAACGGAAAAAGTACATTTTAAACAAACAAATATTTTGTCATTAAAACGCCATCACGATTAAAAAATTACTTACCGAAGAGACGATGCCTGTATTTTTCGCGCGTTTTTTGTCACGAGTTACAGATTTTATTTTACAAAACTTAACTTTCTGAGACGTCGTTGTAGAGAAATACACAACAAACTGGATACGACATTAAACGGTGACGTTTCAGGTTTGACGTAGACTAAATCCAGTAATAATTGACGTCAAAATGGCGTTGTAATACGCTTTTGCGTATGCCTACCACAGCGCTATTGTTACAGAGTTACAGAGGTTTTACTCCCGAATTTTGAGTTCTTGGACTGTCCTTTAACTGTTTTGATAAATAAAAACTAAGAATCAATGAACTCAAAAAAGTACAAACGTACACCTCTTGTTTCAAAACAAAAAAAAATGACCAGAACATCAAAAAACGGTTCCTATAAACAGTAAAAATGCAAAAAAACCTTTGGTACGCCAATACTATGCGCGACGTCAATACGTTGCAGCGCCGTCTTGCGTTTAAAATCAGTCAACCAATGTCGCCGTGGTGCTTGTTACGACGGGGTTTTGGTTGTTTCTAAATCCCTTCTCTCTTTGTAAATTTTCTATTTGGCGTGTTGGTCAAACTTGCACTTGACTCTGCCAGCGAAACGCCATTTGCATTTGAAGGCGTTACATGAGTCGGTCGGCTAAGGATCTCTTCTGACAAAATAAAACACAAACAGTTATCTAAAGCGCCACCTAGCGCCGTAAGTTGGAGGTAATAGCTTCGGTCTTTATCGGTGAAAGATGCCAACTTTCAGCTTTAATATTTACATAATAAAAAAAAATTTCATGTAAACCAAATTAAGGACTTGCAGAGAAAGTTGCTTTCTTCAACATAATTCCAAAATTTGTGATTTTTCTCCTCTTGTTTTCGACTTTTGTCAATCAAAATTTTCGGAAAATGGTTAAAAATGATTAAATCATGGCGATAAAAAGCAAGAAGATCCGAGCTTTGTACCTCCCATTTGAAACAATATGGCGGCTGTGATGTCAGCCCGACCTTATCAAATTGTACACTGGCAGGCCGATAGTCCGCTTTCAAATGTTTACTGTCAAGTTTGATATTTTAATCAATTTATTTATTTACGTTTTTTTTTCAGGTTTCTGTGAAGGAGCCATGACTAGTGTATAAGGTGGAGCTGTTCGATGCCCAATCCCCGTGGAGTGACGGTATGTCCCAGACACGACAGGCTTGTTACGCTGATATTACCAACCCAAGCCTTAAAAATGCCATCAACTCTCACTGCCTTTCAACCGTTCAACTCGCCTCCCTGGGTAAGCAGAACTTTATATTCGCTCACCTGAGCCATCGATTCAAGGCAATCTTTTCAGTGTGACCGTTTGATGTCCGTTGTGCGTCTGAGTAATTCTTTTAGTTATTCTTAGTCAACCTTCATTAATTTCTTAGGTTCGTGCAATTAAAATATATATGCACAAAATAGAATTTGTTCATGCTTAATTACGTACTGTGCGCACAGCAAATACTCAGATCAGCCTGGTCATTCGCTGGGCTGATGCCCAGATTGATCTAAGTCTTCGCTTTGAGCAAAGTACCTTGTGTTCGCTTCGTTATGCAGTGACTTAAAAACTTTTTGCATAAGGTGATAAATGTATAACAGGTTACGGATTTACAGTTTGTGCAAAGGGAAATGGTCAGCATTGAATTGATTCATAGTCGTTTACGCTCGTATTACTTGACTTTTCGCTTACTGTAAAGGCGGCGCCTCGTGAATGCGTGATAAGGACTAGTCGACCTTAGGCATAGGTAACAGCTGAAAAGGAGGCGTGGTTTTATTCAAAAGTAACTGAATCATCTTGTGCCACAACCTCAGTCATTATTTAGTCCTTAAAACGCCAGCAAAATAACTGCATCTGAAAATGTCTATTTAACATAAGCAGGGAGACAAACATTGTGGACCCAGATCAGACTGCTCCTACTGGAGCAGTCTGATCTGGGTCCACATTGTTTATCTATGAGGCTTCAAATATTTTAGTGGACGACAAAAACATACACTTTGTGATTATGCGCTTTAAGGGTTAATAAATGTGAGTTCAGTGTGTATACGGTTAGGATTTTCATGAAATGCACGCACGTTTGCGCGGCCTAAAGAGCTTATCAACTCTTAAGCAAATTATAAATAAAATCTGATTTCCCTTCCTAAGCAGATGAAATAGCCGAACCACGCCCAGATATGAATATTAAAGTTGCCGCCTTTACAGTAAGCGAAAAGTCAAGTAATACAGTAACTGTTGTCATGGGCATTTCTGATTTTAGTGATTAGAGTAAAACAACATTTATCATATTTGTGACAAAAGTTCTCCTGAATTGCTGACACGGTACTTTTCATCAAAGTACACAGAGGCAGCATTGTCAGTATTACAAGCACGAAGAAAATGCATCACCTAATTTGATTTGCTATTTTAATATAGCTTATAATTGAGTCTGGCGGGCGCTGAAGCTGTAAACTCAGACCATTTGATAGTTTTCGTCTCTCAGAAAAGCATATCCTATTACAACATAAGCGAAGAGTATTGTTATTTTCTCTTTTTCAACCAGAAAGGGAATGTGCAAGGAACAAAGTAAGCGCAATGATTGGCTGCTTGCGGACACGTGTCCGCAAGCAGCCAATCATTGCGCTTAATTTTGAGTCTGAGTTTACTCAAGTTTTATAACCTCGAGGCCTGGGCCCGGAATTACAATGCCTCCTTAAAGTTAAGCAAGACTTAAGTTAAGTATTGATACAACATGCTACATTAAATGCTATATAAATTGCCTTAATCGATGTGATATTTGTGGTCGAAGATATCATTGAGATCTTCAGAAAAATTAAAACTATTTTGATTTTAATCAGCTATAAACGTTATTTTTCGCATTCTGAAAAATCAATACTTAACTTAAGTCTTCCTTAAATTTAAGGAGGCATTGTAATTCCGGGCCTTGGTCTCTCTTCCTCAGCGAGATAATTGCAAAACTAGAAACTAGAAAGGACACTTAGCCTGACAACATGCCGCCTTAAACCATCCCCACACCATTCATTACTGGCCGTTCCAAGACGATTCTTATGCGGCGTTGTTTTAAATGTTATCTTACGCGTTTTTCTGTGTCGTGTTGGTCCCTAATGTGGCGCAGTGCCTTTTTAAGAGCTGTTCCCATGGTATCTTGTATTTCATCTTACTGATGGTTTCGCCCATGCTATATGGTTTTAACCCATATAAGACTAGCATCCTTTATGTGGTGCATAGGAAACAGTTGAGACCCAGATCAGACGCCATAGGGCGACGTCCGATCTAGGTCTTCACTGTTTGCTTACAGAGAACTTCATTAAACTTTAAATGACAATGAAAAATACGACCAAAACTCCCTAACGTGGGAAATAGAACAGAATAATGCAATGGCTATAAATAAGTCCCAAAGGCCAACGTTGATCTTTGACCTTTCAGCAAAAATCGCACACTCGTAATATATTAAAAATTGAAGAAGATTTTTTGGTTTAATAATTTTTCAGCACAGTTTATTAAAATATTTTCCGAATATAAAAAGATTGGCTTAACATTAGTGAACTGCAACAGACTGCATGCTTGGTGGACAACCCGATCACTGTTAGCAACTTTGCTTTCCTCTTTAATTGCACGCCGGTGGGTCGGACTTCAGACTCTATGACGTTTCCGACTTAAAGACTTATCTATAGATGAGATGGTAGGGACCTGATGCTTTGGCTATTTGTCAGGCCCACCGGGGTTTACCTGTTGGTTTTCTTTTGCTCCAGTATTCAGTTGTACTTACTGTCGAGTCCTTATCTTTGCGTTATCTCCTTGTTATATCTTGATTTTATGTTCTGGGAGATGATGCATTGATAAGTTAGGGGTCTTTCATGCAAACCAAATATCTATGTGTCTTGATCCACATCTGAAATAAGGGTGAGGTTGGCGCCGTGAAACCGGTTTAAGCCCTGCAGTAAAATATTTTACTTGCCGTTCGAGGCGGTACTTCTTTTGTGGATTTTTATGGGGGTTTTCTGTCTTTGTTTGCTATGCCTTTGTATGCGTCTGTTTATATGTGCCTTGGGAAAAGGCTGGCCTCTGGCTCTCGTTTGTGGTGTCTAACTGTGAGTTTGTCACTTTCCCTTTGGTATCCTGGGTCAGGTGTGGTACTTGATTGTATCGATTCCTGATCTTTGCATCCTTACTTACTTTGTTCAGTTGATGAGAATAGGGAAAATGGGTTAAAGCCACGGGGGACCATTTTTTGGGGTTCAAACATTTGAATTTCAATATTTTTGGGGTTTCATTTTGAGACTACTTATGACAGTGCAGTGATGTTTTACCTGCGCATCCTGTTTCCTTTTTAAGTTCGTTCAAAGGATGATCCGATGTTGACCATGACCTATTCAATCCCATTGTAAAATTTGATATTAAGTAATGCATATTAAAAATCATGGGAATTCATTTGAAAAAGTTGTTTGTTTTAAAACTGTTGAAGCCAAAGCCATTATAAGTACTAAATAGGGTTGACAGAATAATGCAATGGCTATAAATAAATTCCAATCGCAAACGTTGATTTTTGACCTTTCAGCCAAAGTTGCACACTCGTATTAGATACCCTTTTATGTATTATAACACGTTTTCTCAGAAACTACAACGATAATTGAACTCTAATTTTATAAGAAGACTCTTTATGATGAGGAAAAGAAAATCATTCAAATAGTGCTGGTCACGTGACCAAGGTCACCATGCCCATATATGCTACAAATCCTTCAAAAATCTTCTTGTCTGAACCCAAACAGCCTAATGACCTTGGTCCTTGGTTTGTAGCATTTAGGATGTAATACTTTCCAATGATCTTATGTTGCCAAATTCATTATAATTACTAGATGTGTTAAAGTGAATTAGACAAGTCAATGACTAAAGTAAAGTAGATAAGGCCAAGGTTGACCATTGACCTTTCTGTCAAGGCTGATATCAATATTTAAACATATTGTTCTCAGTAATTACTAGGCTAATTGAAGTCTAGTTTCATATGGGGCGTCAATTGGATGAAACAATGTAAAAATGACTTCGTGGTCCATGTCGCACGTCAAGATATTAAATCTCTTCAAAATATTCTTCTCTGGAACCAAAAGTTCAATAACCCTGGACCTTGACATATTGCACATTTGATGCTGGCTCTACAATGTAAGTGTCCATTGGTTGACATTGGAATATTTTATTGCAACGTCAAAGTTAAATCAGGCCCCCATGTTATAAAGCTTTTTGTGCTCAACTCAACTGAGCATGACGTTTTTCTACTCATGTTGAAACTAAAAAATGCTTAAAATGCAGACTTTTCATTCTTTCAAGCTCAGAAACGTTGTATTTATCATGCTAATAAATGTTAAATTGCCAACAGCTGTTGGCATTGTAACATTTATGAGCATGATAAATTTTATGCTATTTTGAGTTGAGCATGAAAAAAGTTTTATAACTTCGAGGCCTGAATATATCAATTAAGAAATAATCTTGAATGGAGGATTTTTTATACCTTGGTCTTGATATGTAACATTAGGAATACGGGTCTGATATATGTTAAAATAATCTTAGGTTGATCATAACATTTAGAACCTTATATTAAAATCGAAGATATAAGGGCTCATTGTTAGGTGACCGCTTCAAGACATTATGATCATCTGATTTATAGTTCCAACAACATATGTTTTGGTTAAGAAACAAAAATAAAATATATTCAGCAAAACTTCAATGGCTAGAACTCTGGTGGAATTATCATCATGGTCCCTAAATGTCATTTAATGCATCATCCACCCTGGATGGCTGGAACTACTCCTGGCTAGAACTATTTTTCATGGTCCCAAGTCTGTTTAGGCCATTGAAGTTTCTACTGTGTTACACTTTCTTATCTGGAGGCTTGCTTGTTTGCGTTCATTTTCTCGTTCCTTCACGGCTTATTTCCAATTTTGCTGCCTTTGACAGAATTTGGAATCTTAACACCAAATGAGAGTGCAGCTTAACTGCCACCCATTTGGTGGAAACTGACCTTCCTGCTATTAGCACACTGACTAGTGATAAACGTTAAGCATTTTGCCAGTTATTATAGTACCGACAGAAAAGTTCTTTTGAAATTGTGGAAATGTTAAACCAAGATCAGTGGCTTTCAGCTGCCAACGAAATTTGTGTAAAGTTACATTTAAGCCGCGACATGTGATTTCCAACAATGTGGCATTTTGTCAAGTGTAGATGCAGACGAGCCTCTGCAGCCTCCTTTCAAGCTTAGAGGCTCCAAATTATGTTTGGTCAGTATCTTAGTATTCATAGAATATTCAAGCGACCAGCAAAGGCTCTGATCAGACTGCGCGTATGCGCAGGCTGGTCTGAGCCTTCGCTGGTCGCACATAGCACATTGTTGGAAATCTCATGCCGCGGCTCATTTATTTTTACAATGTTGTGGTTGGCTCTTTTCTCACGTTACAGCGAAAGCAATGTGCTTTATAACGTT